>CM065354.1:8346001-9583950 GCA_033032245.1 Poecilia picta
AATACCTATTAATAAGATGGACACATTTTCTTCTATGCAATGCTGCTATTTGTGGAAAGGTATGCAAAAAAAGCACATTTTCCATGAGAAAAGTGTCATCTAGTTGTGGAAATTCAAAGCAATTAGAGACGAATAAAACATAAAAATCTCTAAATTCACGTGCTGTTATATCTGCATAATGAATACATTGGTTAGATTTGCTAAAATGGGTCATTTCTAGACAAATTTTCTTTGTGTTGAATAACATTCACACTTATTAGCGCCAGGGTCTTTCAACTATGCTTCAGATTTGCTAAATCTGACTGTAAAACACATCAACAGTTTTAACCACGCTACTGCTTGGGGAGGTATCTGCTCTTTTATACAGCAGTTAATATAACACCATCGATAATATTGTAAAGAAAAGAGAGCCAAACATTCCTGACTGACTCTAGTTACCTTACTGCTGTATGTTTAGTTACAAGAAGAGGAAACTACCAGAAAGATTTCCAGTCAAAACAGCCCAAGGCAGGGAACAGCGCTTTAGGGAGGCTGGGTTTGGTTCTTGCAGTGTTGGCCACTGATATATTATTGCCATTTCAAGTATGTGATGCAGTAACCTGGAACAGATGTTGCCACTGTTGTACACAAAACATGCAAACAGTTTTGTATATGAATTTTTAATCAGCAGGGTTGGGACATGGAGTCCAGAGATGGACAGAAGGAAGTAAATCTGTCTGTCTGTCCGTTTGGTCATTCTGGGGATGACAGCAGAATATAAAAATAAATATCCCCTCCAACAATATGGTCCATGAGTAGCTAATATAGTTGGTCACCACAATTCTCTATACTGGACAGCATTTTTGTAATTTTTGTACAGAAGATGTCATCTTTTCTTCAAGTAATCAAAACCAATACTGACACAATTCAACGTTGGCGCTTTATTAGCACCTGTAGGATTACCGTCTCCTAGTGGTGACAGTGGTGCATCACAAACAGCTGCAGAGAGAAGCCATTTTTAGTAAAGAAGGGTACTTTGACATGGACTAATGTCTGTCCATCCATCCATCCATCCATCCATCCATCCATTTTCTAGACACCCTCGTCCTTAGTGGGGGGAGGGTTGCTGGTGCCTACTAAGCTAAATAATTTCTTTCCCTAAAACGTACCGCATTGAAGTAAAGCCAACTGTTGTCCTGTAAGTCTATCTTGAGTTCTCCAGACTGTCTGTCTGGACTCTAGAGTAACAAGAGGTTTGATCGTTGTTTTGTAAGGGCTTTCTGCTACAATGGAGGCTTCAAGTTCCCCGAAGACCGAACAAGTCTTCGGGGACCAGTATAGAGAATGCTGTCCAGTATTCTCTATACTGGACAGCATTTTTGTAATTTTTGTACAGAAGATGTCATCTTTTCTTCAAGTAATCAAAACCAATACTGACACAATTCAACGTTGGCGCTTTATTAGCACCTGTAGGATTACCGTCTCCTAGTGGTGACAGTGGTGCATCACAAACAGCTGCAGAGAGAAGCCATTTTTAGTAAAGAAGGGTACTTTGACATGGACTAATGTCTGTCCATCCATCCATCCATCCATCCATCCATCCATCCATCCATCCATCCATCCATCCATTTTCTAGACACCCTCGTCCTTAGTGGGGGGAGGGTTGCTGGTGCCTACTAAGCTAAATAATTTCTTTCCCTAAAACGTACCGCATTGAAGTAAAGCCAACTGTTGTCCTGTAAGTCTATCTTGAGTTCTCCAGACTGTCTGTCTGGACTCTAGAGTAACGAGAGGTTTGATCGTTGTTTTGTAAGGGCTTTCTGCTACAATGGAGGCTTCAAGTTCCCCGAAGACCGAACAAGACCGCATCCCCACGCTGGCATAAATAAAGGTCACTGTGGCTGTTTGACACTGGAGGAAGCAATAGAGGCTCCAGGACAGCCTGATAAGAGGACAGCATTGGGCCCTCAGAAGAAAGGTACAGGTCACGTTAAGAACCTGGCGGGGTCACGGGGGAGTGGCATCCATCCTCATGAAACGAAAACACTGCTTCAGGTCTGATGGAGGAGGATTTATCATTTTTTTATTTGGGGGTGGGGGATCTTTTGCAAAAAAAGGTGAAATGACTGGTAAAGTGCTTTTCTCATGTGCTTCAAGTGATTTTTACTTTCTGTGTTTTTCCCCTCTCATCTTTTTTCTAAACTCAGAGACAGAATGAGTGATGAGAGCAGAAAAAAAATGAATCTTTTCCCCTTCGTCTTCCTCTCACGCTGTTTTGGTAATCTATCTGATGCCGCACGGAGTGGCTATACAAGGATGAATTAATTATGTTTCGGAAATGACTCATTTGCATGGAAACATAAAGTCAGTGAAGGGCAGCTGAAGTGGTAAAATACTTGAACTGTTCATAATCTATTAAACATGGCGATATCTGGGTGTGTTTGGTCAGAAATGTTTTTTCCTTTTTTAAGTCATTCAAATTGAGAGGGGCAGTTTCCACTTTCCAGATTTGCTCAATTGTTACATGTTTCAGCTCGTCAAGCAAACTTTAGTATTCGAGAGCCGTAGCTTGAGTAAAATGATCAAGGGAATAAAGCTCTCCGCACAAACGTCTTACATCTCCTCAGGATTTCATTTTCTGGTATTTAAATTTGCTTGATGATCTGGAAAAAAATGGTAGAAAGCTGGGAATTGTACAGCTCTGTATATATATATATATATATATAGATAGATATATATAATACGTGTGTGTGTGTTTGGATTGAACCTTTGTACCAAAGATGAGAATAAATCTACACAATTTAAAGAGTAAAAACAACTCTGTTTTTTTTTTCTCCTGCTAGTAAACACATTCTTGTTCCCACAGAGAGCTACTCATCCTTGTAAAGGTCTTCTACAGATGAGCCTAATTGCTGGTTGGCCATTTAACTCTGGGAACAGGATAGTGGCATGAAATATTAACAGAAGCTCTTGGGATGCAGGAAAAGCAGCCTAAGACAGACATTTATAATTAAGCAAGTGAGGATTCAAGAAGTGCACACACACCACAACACACACACACACACACACACACACACACACACACACAACATACACACTCCCATCTCTCTGTACCTTAGACCTTTTTCCACTTCGTCTTTAAAACACTCAGAAGTGGGCATGGAAATACGCAAGGACACAAGTGTGTGTGAAGACGAAAAACGCAGCAGGCAGAGCTGAAAAAAGCCAAACTGTACAGTCAGGAGTCATTAACGCCCCTCACGCTCCTCGGTGTGCGACGAGCCCCCGGCCGCACAGACACAATAGAGGTCAAGGGTCATAAATTCTTTGAATGTTGTCCTCACTGACAGTTTAATGTGGCCCCGTGTCCTTTGTGCTTGCTGGGCTGTGATGCGGCGGCGGGGGCCTCCCTTTGGCCTCATTCTTTTTTTTTTGCTTGTTTGTTTTTTGGGGAGTTGTGGGGGAAACGATCTATGCAGTCGACAAAGTTTATTCAACTTGAAGAGATTGCTATCATCTAAAGAAGAGGGACTTTAGGCTGTATATGTCGTAGACAAAAATCTGGTTTATGATGTGTGTTTACCAGATGGTGCAAAGATAGAGTGCACAGAGAACAAAATGTTTTTATTATGAGCCATATCAACATAAAAGAAATCTGTTATAGGTACATCCAACATAGGGTTCTGAAAATAAAGTATGCATGTTTTTGTTTTACACTTTTATTTAAACAACACATTTGACTCCTTCAATTGGTAAATACATTAGTATTTACCATGATAATAATTTACTATTACAATAATAGTATATTCTGCATTTTCTTTAGTTGTATTTAGAGTCTTTTTGAGCTTCTGTTGCATTTCTGCGCCTCGCTCCAGCCTCCTCTGACACAAACGAGACGTTTTCCTCCACATGTTGGGTATTTTCTCTTCCTTGGACTGGTTGTAAACCCAGATGTTGTTGCGTGAAAATCCAAGTTGTTCCACGGTTTCGGAACATACACAGACCGGCCTGTTTGGCGATAATAACCGCAAACAAGCGGACGTTCTTGATTCAGTTCAGCTGGGGCTAACCCCCATGTACCGCCTGCCGTGATGATGAACGTCAACAGATGTGGCGGGAAAACACGAAACATTTCCTCCGTTTTCTCTTAAACTATATAACAATTAGACATATGTTTATGCAATGTGGCTTAAAAGTCCAGATAACTGTCACACAATTAGCAGAATAACAATATTTGCATTAGTATTTAAATAATCACCTTTTGTTGTTATTAGGAGATCAAAAATACATGTAGACTTTGATACTATTAATAATTCATGGTGATTTCCTCATAATCTGTAGATATTTTCTGACAGAAAAGAATCATGACAATGAGAAAAATAAGTAAGGTGAATTTTGTTTTCATTGGATGATTGATAATGTGCAACTGATTGATTTATTAGCTACATAGCAACGTAGCATATAGCACAGCGCTGAATTCCTACCTCTAAAACTTCCACCAGTATTCCAGTTGACATGACAAATTCAATCCCAATTTCTGCGTTAAACCCAAAGTCAACCATGTATAAAATGTCTCATTTAAATTCTTTGTTTCATAAGCTGCCAAATTGTTTGTCCGAAAGCAGCAGAAAAATACAATCCCTGGAGCAAAATGTAGCACGCGACAGAAGCCGCATTCCAAAATCGGAGCAGAAAACATTCCAAAGGTTTGTAGGAAATGTGACATTTTATGTCACACTCTGTGCCACTTGGGATCACGAGCTTTAGCGACAGCTCCGGCGAATCCCTCCGCTCGGTAAGAAGGACTATTATCATTTCTGTTTTGTTGTCTGAGTGCAGATTATGCCTTTAAACTCGGCTGCCAACAGGCTCGCTGCCTCTTACAAAGTTTACGACTTATTTGAAAAGAGAAATCAATCCTGCAGAAAGGAGGCAAGAAAAAAAAAAGAAAAGAAATGAGCATTGTGCTGTACGTTCAGCCTGCGGGGCACAAAGCTGTGAAACACAACATATTAGCTTGTCAAAGTGGATGAAGTAATTTGTTTCTTTTTATTACAAGATTAAAAGCCTCGCAGTGAAGCTGTGCTGCACCTGCTAATATGTTCATGTAGTTTTTATTTTTTATACATAAATATTGTGCTGACATATGCATGGACATACTTCTGTGCCCACTGTCTGCTGCTTGCTCATTCTTGTGCAACTTCTCTAACTGTACGCATGATTGATAGCATACTTATTATACATAAAGAGAGAAACTCAAATCTATTCTCGCCCATTATGCGAGTGTAATGAAACTATATCTCCACAGGCTTTTGCGGACAGTTTATTCTCACTTCTCAGAGAGAGAGAGAGAAAGAAAGAAATAAAAATAATAAATAAAATGTATGTGCTGCTGAGATGAGCACATTCTGCATATTTACAGGAGGAACTCGGCAATATCTCTCAGGATTCCAGGCAACATTTCCTCCCCCACCTCCACCGAAACACTCTTAGAATACAATTCAACTCAACGGTGATGGGAAAAATATCGACTTTTTTATTCCAGAAACTGAGCGGTAAATAACTCCTTCAGATTTCTTCTGGAGAATTTAACTCGTGTCTGCATAAATCAGACATGAGTTTGCGGTTCAGACGTTTCTGCTAAATCCATATTGAAACTTTTTTTTCTTACTATTTGTAAACAAATTCTGTAATTTTGTAAACAAAATTCAACATTTCCTGCTTTAAATCAGTCCAGAATTGTTTGCAAAATATTACAATACATGTTTTAATAATGATGATTTTTTTTCACAAATTTCATAAAATTCAGACTTTTCCATATTTTTTACCTGATAGTGGGAGGTCTTACCTTTTCAGAGGATCTCTGATGGAGAGCTGCCTGACAGCAGCCCCCTCCCTGGTTTGCTGGGGTTCATAAGGAGCCGTAGGACGACCAGTCGGCGCCTGATGTCCAACCGTCACATGCAGAAACAAGCCAAAATGTATTCCTAAGAACATCTTTTGACTCAAGTCAAAAGATGTTTGCAAAAAAAAAAAAAACATTCACAATCTTTCACATTTTCAGCAACTTTCATGGCCTAATAAGGCCACCGATGTCGTAACTCCCAAAAAAAGGATTTTCTGCACTCTGGGAAGTAATGGGGAGAAATATGAGAAATTTGACTGGTATGAAAAAAAATGTCAGACTACACTGATTAGGATTTTAATTTGTTCGCAAATCCACATAGGGGATAGGCGGCTCTCAGGAGGGGGTGTCATTCTGTCTGAATTATAACAAAGCTGAAAAATAATTTCTCTTTAATTGGTTTTAAGAAAAAAAAAACATTCTCAGAGTTAGATTTTTTTTCCATGTTAACTTGGGGTTTGTTTTGCTTTCAGTCACACTCTGTGTGTGTGTGTTGTGTGTGTGTGTGGCGCATGCGTGTGTGTGTGGGTGTGTTCGCACTTAAACTCTGCATTCGCACAAAGTCAAAGGACCAACTTTCTCCAAAGTTCTGACCCACTTTGTGACTTCTCTTTGCACACTGGTAAACATATTTATGAACATCTAACTTTTTGTATAATCAGCTCCCTGAGTTTCACCAGCTTAAGGTCATTTGCTTCGTTGCCCATCTCATTTCTATCTTGTAGAACAAAGCGGGTGATGAGCGGGACTGATTAGGGCCCTCGGTTGCCTGTGGATGTGTGCGTGAGTGTCCTCATCAGTATTTGTGGACTGGAGCCTTCAAAACTTTTCCTTTTTTTGTCTTTTTTTTTGTTGTTTGGCGTGCATGTTCTCTCTTATGGACCTCTGAGCCTTGGGTTTGTGTCAGCCTTGGACCAGAAACATGAAATTTGCATTCTTTAATTAACATCCAAGCGTTCACTGGTGGTTGTAATTCCAAAGTTGAGCTGACGCCACTTTTGGAATCACAAAGGAAAAAGAAAAAAAAACACCAACCCTGGAGGGAGATTTTCTGTTTAAAGCGGTGAAGAGCTGGACTTGATTGGTTGACATTTGGCTATACCAGTCGACAATAAGAGTTAGAAGTGATTTTATTGGGAAGAAGAAAACAAAAAAGTCGACCTAGATGACTTGCCTTTAGGTTTTTAGTTTTGTTGGTGTCTGTTAAATGATGAGACTTGCCCCACAGAATAAAGTGTCTTTGGTTTACAAAAGTTGTTAGATTTGACTTGTGTGTGTTGTCAATCCTTAGTAATTACAAAAAGAACTGGAGTTACTGCAGTTCCAATTTAATTTCCCTAGCTTTGATAAAATGCTGGCATTTCACTCAGTCCTTTCTGTCCAGAAGGAAACGAAACTTTTTAATTGCAATTTTTAAGCTTTTGACAAATGGGGACACTTCCAACCAGAACAAAAGTTATGTTTGTGCAAAATGACTTTTTTTGGTTGTTTGTTTTTTATACTCTAACTACATTGTTGTAAATATGTGCTATGTAGCTTACCAACAAATGCACCAGAGAAAATCTAAATTAATTCAGGAAGTCACGGTTTCTACAAAATCTGACAAATGTGGAAAAATATCAACTATTTTCTGCAAAACCTCTGCGCTCAGTTGAAAGTACTAACAGAATCGTGGGTCAAAGTTGACATTTAGCATTTGTGCTAGCTGTAACAAGCCTGAGATAAAAGGGTAAACTGGGATTATGGGATATGTGCGAGATCACACTGATCGATGGACAGGTTGTAGATAACATTTTGAGGATGAAGCCGAGCGCCTTGGGAACCAGGGATCTGTGCTACCACACTCTTCTATTTGTTTGCAAGAATGAAAACATCATCAAACCAATTTTTTTTTCATTTAAAAAAAAAAGTCCTTACCAGATTGTTTAGATTCATGAAACATTGCTCTACTTCTTGAAAGGAAACCACTGACAAGGGTTAACCAACATAACCAACATATTTTTTTATTTTTTTACTCTCAGGAAAACCAAAAAAATGAGAGAACTAAAATCATCCTGGAATTGCGCAAATGTGAATCTCATATTTGATAACAATAGCTTGAGGGTCCTGACCTGTGGCTGTTTCCATTTCTCCATCACGTTCCCTCTCAACCTCTGCCATTATAAACATGCCCATGTGATGTGTGTGTTCCCACGGACCTTATTACCATCATTCGTCTTCTGGGGTTCGGCTTTGGGGCTAAGTCAGCTCGGCATTGTTCGACATAATCAGCACGAGCGAATGTGACAACATGAGCGCTGCATTTCCATTGGGTGACAGTTTGTTTAAACAAATAACTTCCAGTGCAGCGGTCGGGACTCATTTGCATTCATTTTAATTTTATTAATTTAATTTAATTTAATGGTCCCGTGTGTATTTAAATGCATTCTCAGCAGTGAGAGCAGCTAAACATGGCGTCTTTTCATTTCAGCAGATTGAATCAGATTTTGTACTGTAATTCTAAGACCTTATGGGCCTCTGATACTTTCATTAACTTAATATGAGCTTTCCCAGACGGTCATATTGTGCTAAACAATGGCTTCCTTGGCATGTGATTTGTAATAATCTGGCAAAATGGAGGCAAGTGTCTTGCAAGAACGTTTTTGGAGCATTTGTTTGAACCTACGACCCGAAATATGACTAACTGGAAAGCTACAGTCTTCCTTTGGAGCCTCATTAGGAGTCATTCTAACTGCCTGTGTCCCAAACCTCAAATTACCACCAAACAAGCTGTAAAACTGGTAAAACTTTTTTTTTTTTTTTTTGAAATTTGCTTCAGTGGGAAGCCTTAAACCCAGAAACTCTCCAAATAAATGTTGCATGCCATTTATTAGGCATCTGACACACAGAGCTGTGAAAAGTGTTTACGTCCTTACAGACTTCTTCTGTTTTTGTTTCTTTTCGTGAAACGGATGCTGCTGGGTGGCATAAGGGTAAAGTGTGTGACCCATTGCACAGAGGCCACTGTCCTCTGTGCAATGGTCACCAGTTTGAGTCCTGGTCCATTGACCCTCGCAGCACGACTTGCCCTTCTCACACAACCCGCTTTCCTCTCACTTCACTGTCAAATAAAATTCACTAGAGCCAAAAAACCCCCCCCCAAAAAAAACAGTTGTTCTGTCTCTTCTTTTGGGCTCACATTTGCAGCTTTTCCTACAGAAAAAAGCATCTTTGTTCACCTTCTAAGTCGACTGACCTTACGAGAAAGTCGAGAAGGTTGAAGAAGCCTCTGGAGATGTTTCTTCAACTTGCTTCCGACTCCCCTGGCTGCTACTTCGCAGACGTACCATAACCCCCGTTTCGCTTCTCCTTGACCTTTTCATTTTGTCCTGCTTGACCCATACCTCCTCAGATCTACTCTTTATTAATTGACCTGCACCTTATAATCTTGGGCTTTTTACTTTTTCATTCTACCTCGGACATTAAACCCGACTGGACCTACATATGCACCACATTTGATTTCAGCGCTGATAGTGATCCGTCATCTGGAGACAGGGGTGAAACTTGGCTCCGTGTTCAGGTTTTCCCTCGGCTTCTGCTCTTCTACTACTCTCTGCCTTGTTTGTAAAATCAGGAAGCACTCTGGACGGAGCGTATTCCCACAAGGGGACTGCAGATTCCAGCTCCAAGGCACTACTTGGCACAGCATAGTGGTACATTGATATGTGGGTAGTAGCCTGCTGCTACTTTTCACTCATTTCACAGCAGGACAGTGATACAAAAGGCCACAATGAACTACTCTTCCACTGACAAAAAATGGCCAGTCTCTCCACAGCTTGTTGGCTAAGCTTGTTTTACTGAAGAGTCAATTAGAATAAAGCAGTGTTCACTCTTTAAGGCATCTTTGATTATCACTTTTTTATTACATCCTGGTACACAACTATTCTGTTGTTTATTGCTGGATCCAATCACTTGTTGTCTTACAAGAGAATGGCCATTTAAAATGTAAGACTTGACATAAATTAATCTTTTATTGCAGGATCATAATCTTGAACTGAACATTTTCTTTTTAAAGCATTCTTGACTTCCTGTTCTTCTGGCATACAAGTACGATATGAGAGAGAACACCATGTCTCTTAGCTAATCTTCAAAAATAGGAAACGAACAGCCAGTTGATTTCCATACTAAAAGAACCATTGAGAAAGCTTCTTAAAGGTTTTACTCTAAAACCAAGGATGATGATGTGGGAAAAGAACATCTTGGTTATAAAGTGTAAGAAATGGGATGAAACTAGAGAATATGTTGACCCAAAGTATATATATACTAAATTTAAATATTGACTTTCATTGTTATTTTTCAATTTTTTAAAGTAGAATACTGATTTTACCTTTGAAATTGGCCAAGTCTGTAAAAGGGATGGATTTTTTTCTTCTTTTTGTAACAAAACGGAATCTCTAAAAATATACAATACCTTAAAATAACATTGTCTATGTTGATATCTTTTCATTCATGAATTTTCAGTAAAAAAAGAAAAAAAAATCATGGTATGATTTCTTTTTTTTAGCTAAAGTGCCTTGTTCGCAAAAGCACAAACAATCAAAAAGGGGAAAAAAAATCAACAATTGAAGTTCCCCTCTCCTTGTTGTAAAGTGTGTAGCAACATCACGACAGAAAAAGTCTTTCCACACTAAACTACTGTTGGCACTGAAGTTCCTTAATGGGCAAATCTGCAGAGATTCAACTTGAAACCCCACTGCTTTTGCTGTTTTCGTTTGACACGTCTTCAGCAATTCCATTTTACTCAGGGGAATGGACATTTATAAGAACAATAAAAATAAAAGAAAAAAGAATCTACAGCATACTTTGGTTGAAAGATGGTGTTATCGGCATGCAACAAATAACATGTTTTAAACAACGAGCAACCAAATCAAATCCACACATGCATCTTTCAGTGGCTTCAAAGCGAAAGCCGAGCAGTTTGTCTTCGCACAACTGCTGTTGTTCAGCAGTAACTTGACACTTAAATCATCTGACAGAAAAAAAAATGACAGTTAAGCTTGACAAAAAAAGGCTTTAGAAATGAGTCAGTGGGAAAAAAAAAAAGTTCAGTAATGGAGATGAAAAATGCGGAGTAGTGTTGTGCGTGTGTGAGTGTGTGCGCGTTTTTTTGACAAAGTGGGAGCAGCAGGGGAGATTGATGAGGGAGGGCAGAATCAGCCTCAGCATGGAGTGACGCACAACTAATGATGTAATATTTGCTCGCAGCTGTAGCTTCAGGAGGCACAGAAAAGTCTGTGCCTCTTAATCCCCAAACATGTTTGAAGTTTCTCGTGTCTGCTTTGGATTTTGTTTTAAAAAAAAAAAAAAATCCTTGTTAGCTTTTAGGAGTTTTTGATGGGTTTGCTAAAGATTAACGTTAGCATTCGGCAATCCTGGTTTACGAAGCTGAGAAATGACATCAGACTTGAAATATTACCGTTTATCGTCATTATTCTCTTTGCGTTAAATTGTCATCTGAATTCTTTGGATTTGAAAGAACTGGAGTGTTTTGACAACGATCTGAACTGAATATGAGTCTATGTAATGGAATATGAATTGGACTTGTTGTAATGAACAACAACAAGTTACACAACAACTGAATTAGACCGTATCTCATTATGTTGTTGGTACATTTTCCATTTCTGAGTTACTGTTAAAGCATTGCGCCCGATGAGCTTTCATCCAAGTGATATTTTGTTTTGTGTCTACACACCCCTAATTTGCTACTTGAGTTTGGGTTGATTTATACACCCATGCTAAGTGGCTTTAAAAGATGAAAGAAGTGGGAATATCTGCCAAAGTCCAAATAAAAACTGTGATCTCTGGGGTGACAAAAAACTTTACAGGATAAAAAGAAAGCAAAATATAAAGTAAGGGTCGAGTCTGCATTACTCTGTACGTCATGCACCATTATTCTGTGCTTTTAAGTTCATTTAGATCTGATGTTGTGGTTGTAATATCAAGGACACCAGACATTTTATTGATTCTCACTTTTTTTCCACACATATTTACTTTCTCTTGAGTCATCCATTCTTATTTTCTATGCAAAAAAAGAAGTATTACACTTTCTTTTATATCTATTAACTAATCTTTGATCTTTGCGTCTGTGCACAGCGATAACCGCCGGTTCTGAAGGTCAGAGCTTGGATTCAGGATTTCACAGTCCCCCAGTTGAGACGTAATCAATACTCTGAGGCATCGGCAAACTGCTATCGGTAATTTTCCTTCGTCGCATTTCAAATATATCATGCCTCTCCAGTGGTGATATGACTTAAAGAGAAAACTCAAATTGATGAAAGCTGTTTTCTCGTTGCCGTCTTACACCGGCAGAGATTCTGATTAGCCGTTTGTATTGTGACACCATCTTTTATTACGAGTGCGAGGAAAACATTTGAAAGTGTTAGGCACTTAGAAGTTATAGAGCCAAATAGTCGTTATTACTTACACTTTTTTTAGTCCATGTATTAAACACTGATTTCTGAATGATACCAAACAATAACAAGCTGTTATCTTTGTGCATTCAATGGTCCTTGGATTTAATGGCTGGGATTTTGAAAAGCAAATCATGTTACGCTTAGGATATTGAAGTAATAAAACATAAATAAACCAGGTTGTGCTTTCTTTTTCAAGCAGACAAGTAAATATGAAAGACAATTTTTGCAGTTTGATCTTGAGCTCATTCTGAGCAGAACAAGTTAATGTTTTGTAAGTGGAGCTGCATGAGTACTTCCTACGAGTCTTGCTTTTTCAGTTCTTCCAAGTATTTTGATTTCAGAATAATTATCCCGAGGTAACACACCTGAAAAGAGATAATAATGAAAAAAATGAAAATAAAAGCAACTTCTGGCTGGACTGCTTTAAATGACAGCTGTCACTTGACTGCGTTGCGGTTCGTAGTCAAACTGTGGATAATTGTAAAAAAAAAAAAGGATTTGCTGAAGGTTTTCAGTGGAAATCTAGAGGTAAAGCTTTTCAATCTGGGTATTTGGTCCGCAAAGCCTTCGGGTTTGGCACTTTGTAGGGGCCAGATTAAAACGAGGGCCTGACTGAAGGAGGCCACTCTGCTTAAACATGTCTGTTATTTGACTTTGGCTCAACACTTTTCAGCTTTAAAACCCAGGGCAAGACTGCACATCTGACACCTTTCTCAAAAGCAAATGATTTTAGCGTTAAATAATTATCCTTAACCAATGCAAAAGTGACTATTCCACACACAAATAATAAAAGAAGTATTTTTTTTTTCAATGTAGGTACATAAAAGAAAAACACTCCAGGGAAAAAAAGAAGTAATATGTATTCATAAAGTGATTTTAAACTATGAATGGATACTGTAGCTTGATGTTCACTCAAGGACACATGAAGGGTAGGGAGAATTGTTGTGTTAGACATGTCTGTCACCCCCCCCAACTCCCGTTTTTACACAATTACTGCTCCATTTTCCAGCTGTTGCTAGGATACCCAAATCCAATAGTTTCATGAGGTCATCTCGCACACATCTCATTCAAAAACAGATGCAACGAATGCTTCTGAGTCAAAACTCCATTCCCCAAATCCCTGATGACAGGGTTTTTATTGACTATCTGTTAATCCCTGGTTGTCACAGACGATGTAGATCAAAGTAATTGTCAGGAAGTTTTGCAAAGTGGCAGGGATGTAACTAGAGGGGGCCAAAGGGTGCCTGAATGATCCTCAGAACAAAATGATAACTTTGAAGAAACACGTTTGCAGAGTTTTCATCTCCAAAAAATGTTATGTTTAAAAAATTATCTCTTGTACTTGATTTCTTTAAGTTGCTACCAGCATTCTGTGTCTTGCTTGTTGCGGCTAGCCATCAGATCAACCATGGCTTAGGAAATATGAGAAGTTCACAAAAAAGAGAAGCTAAATGCTGAATGCAGTTAGTTAGTTTCTCCTCTCTAAAAGCAACTCAGGAGTTTTAAACAGCTAATGGAAGTTATTTTATGAATGTTTACAGTGATTTTTATTTATTTACTGTACTTAGTGGATTGCAATTTAACATGAAAACAAAAACATAACTTGTTATAGTTTATGTTTCTGGAGTTTTCATATCATGTCTTGCCTGTTTCTTTGCTCGACTCTCTTGACTGCTCAATCACTTAATCATGCTCACCTGTGCTCTTCAGAATAAAAGCATCCCCCAGTAACAGTATAGGTATCAGATAATCTGTAGTTTCATGCAGACAAAATTTAATCTTTTCAAACCAAAACAAGTTATTGACTACATAACCCCGTTTCTGCCTCCTGAACCCCGATATTTTTTGCCTTTCCCTGCATGATTTTTATTAAAGACTCTGATTTAATGTTTTTTGACCTTTGCCTGACTTCTGTCTCGTCTCCACCTGCCAGATTTCTAAAACTGTAAAACAGCACATCCCACATAACCAAACCCAGGCCGTTTCTTTGTCCACATCTCCCTTGGGTTTTCCCCTTTACGGCTGCATTAACCCAGACAGGTCGGTTGTTGCTATTCTGAACATCGTCCAAGCCTGACATATCTCAGCCGCTCACTCACCGATTTCTCCTTCGAGAAACGACCTGGCAAATGTTCCTGCAATAAAACCAACATTCTGTGTGGTTACAGTATTTTCAGGTCAAAAGAAACCCAGCTTATTACAACAGTGAAGCATCTGATGGAAACAGCTAGCTCTCTTCCCCTCAATGGTTTCGTGGGTACTTTGTGAAACTCTCCAGAAATTTGAACAGACACACACAAGTACAAAATCATCTTTAAAAAATATACAAATATATTGTATATATAATATAATATATATATATATATATATATATATATATATTATATATATATATATATTATTTTTATTTTTTTTTTTTTTTTTTTTTTTTTTTTTTTTTTTTTTTTTTTTTTTTTTTTTTTGCTTAACCAGCATGTCTACTCTAATGCCAGATGCCCACCTAACTTAATACAGCCAATCAAGCCTTAAGGATACTGTCTCATATGATCTTTTTGAGGAGTAAATTGCTCTGGCACCAGCTGTAGACAACCAACTTCTTTATATGGTTTGCCTGAAATGTTTGCAACACAAGACCACACTAAAAAAGAAAGAAAGAAAATAAAAAATCACTCACCAGCTTAATCTCTAAATATGTGTGCGGTCCTAAAAATCAGAACTCATTTAGGACGTGGTAATCTTGCAACCTTGTCATCAAGCTAAACTTTGAATATGTGCACATAGGGGCCTGATTAGTCTTTGTGATTGCAATTTCAAATGCTGTGATTCTGTCAGCCTTTTGATGTCTACAGGTGTAACGATATCACCTGCTCAGTACTTGCACAAACAGTCAGACTGCTCATTAAGACCGCAAACATATGGCTTGTCGCTGATTGCAGGAGGCACAGAAATTTCCTGCGCAGGTAGAAAAAACCCCCCGAAGAAAATAAAAAATAAAATAATTTTTTTGAGGAAGACTTCTCATCATGACAGTCCCAGTTTAATAGATCCTTTGTTTTGGTCAGTGTGCGCTTTAATCAGTTAGTAGCACTTTATGTGCACCTCATGTGTACCCTTATTTCCTTTCATATTTTCTATAAAACTGAAGAAGTTCCCTTTCACGGCTCCACAATAATCTCCTCTCAAGGAACATAAAAAATGGAGATAACAAAACCTGGCCATTGCCATAAATCATCCACAGTTATTTTACTGTCAGTGGTTATGGCTGTGAATGTCATAACAGTATTTGCATGAAAATGGCAAACAGTGAAATCAACTCGCAGGCTGAAAATATTTCTTTCTTTATTACAAAACTTTGACTCTGACCCTTTGGACCCTTTTTTGACATGATAGCGAAGAACAAAGTTCTTCACTTTTTCATGTAAAACATTGGTCTGCTAAGTTCGTAGGTCATCATTTAAGTATTTTGAATATTACAATATTGATTTAGATTTGATTGTGGTAAAAAATTATTTTAAAAAAGAACTCTAAGGTGGCAAGGAAAAACTAGAGATGCTTTCTAGTGACATACTCTTAGTTTTGAAAGGGATTTTCAGAAAGGGCACTTCAAAATATAAGTAAGCACTATAAGTTCTCCCAAAGGCTTAATTTTGTAAAATTTGGCCTTGTTTCATGAAAGGGTTGACAACTGCTGTCAGATACACATACAGGAGAAAAGGTTAAAGAATAACCTAATGCTTAATGATGAACGTGAAAGAAAAACTCAAGATAATTATCTCATGGAAAGGTAGAATGTAATCCCCTTTTTCACAAACTAAGAAGATAAGACCTATTTAAAAGTAATCCGGTGACGTGATATGCTTCTACAAGATCTTGAAGACATTTTATGGAGTACATTAAACAGAGTTAGGCGTCACTGTTGCAATCGGTCGATCGGTTCCCTTGTACAAAGAGATCAGAATCTGTGGAGAAGTGTGTGTCCCTCTTGTATGCGCATAATGTTCATTGTTTTTTAGATGCAAAATGTTCCCGTCAGGCTGTCAAAGAGAAGCCCTGAATTGTATTAGATGACGAGGAGAAAAGAGGAACGAAGGGGAAGGAAGCGAAAATGCAAGCGGCGGATCGTAGTGCAATAACTTTTTCAGATTTATCAGAGAAAAACACCATTTTGCGTTTTGTGTGAGTAATTCTTTCTGACTTCACTCACAGATTCATGTGCCAGATTGAAATTAATGCACAGGATGGCAAGCTTGACATTATGCAGCATTTTTATTTATTTATTTTTTTTTTTTACTAAACCCCACATTACTTGTATCATGTAATTCTTCTGCTGTGTGCAGAAATCTTCTGTTTCCGGAGGAAAATCATATTGAATATCAGGAAAATATCCTCATGAAGATGCAATGTCTGCAGTAATAGCTTTGCAGTAAGATGCAGGAAAAGCAGCAGGCAAAACCCCATTTAGGAAGAACCAGGAGAACAGTGCAGTGATGCTTCATGCTGAGATGAAATGTTTTGTAAATTTGCTGCAATCTCGCAACAGTGGAAAATACATGTTTGTCTTATTTAAAGACCCTTTTAAGGAGTGAAAGGCAAAACAAAAGAGCTTTTCCAAGGTATGAACTTTCTATCCTTTTTCATCAGTATCCCTCCCATTACTTTCAGTGTTTCCTTTTTGTATGCAAAATACAAAAAAATCCAGTCATTTGTGCAGAACTTTTCCCACTGGACTTGAAATCATTACCATACCACATCTTCTAAAACACACCATAATTGTATTTTGTTTTCATGCTCTCAATATCTCTTTGTTGTTGCGTTTTCAAGAAAATTTTGTTTTTTTCTGCTCTCTGGAGAGTTCAAGCGAGAGCACAACAACATAAAAAAAATACAAAAAGGGAAATGGAAAAAGGACAGTAAGTAATAAGGAAATTATTCTCCTTTATTACCAAATGTCACCAGAAAGGTTGTACTTGTTAAAGGGAGCATATTGGATTAGAATGTATTGTCATGTCTTTCTTGTCATCTGTCTCAAAACCAATTTGGTTCCCACTGACCATCAAAGACGTGCAAACAGAGAACAAGGATTTCCATGTCAACTGCAAATGAGAGAAAGCAATCATCTTAACTCATATATATATATATATTTTTTAAACCATTTCCTCTCGGCGCCCTCTGAGGGAACAGATCTGTGCAGGCGTAGCAGTTACTGCTACTTTGTGCATGTGCGTTCGTATTGACCTCCTAAAAGCCCAATGGATTTGGGTATCTTGGGAAATTTCCTCCAAATTGGACTTTAAGCGGACATGAGGGTGCTTAATGAGGTGTTGATCAGGAGTACGGCACCGGCGCCCTCAGAAATGGCGGGGTGGGGGAGTGAAATAGTTTTCCAGCGTGGACGATATTTACACAGAGAATTATTCTGCCCTGGTCTCGGTTTGCCATAAAGAGGTCAGGTCCCCTGTGAGGTGAAAAATGAGTCTTTGCCATGTTACGGACTGTGGGCAATTACAGCTCAAGATACTTGATTCGTGATCGAGATGTCACACTAAATGTAAATTATGGGTCAAAACATCTGCTGTTTTTTGTTATATTCTGTATCAATTCATGATTAAATCAACATTGCTTACATTTAAACATAGCAGATACGTTTGAGGTCAGGAGTTTATGTTAAAATCCAGTACAACCTGCTTTCTCCGCCAATAGGAATTAGGCAGCGCCTGTACACCCATGTAGCCATGATTCCCGAATGTTTGTGCTCCTGCACCGATTTCTGCCCTGCAGGTTTTCTCCTTCAGGCACAGTCAGCCAGCGCTCACACTTGACCGCAATCTTCTGATCAGTCTGCTGCGGGATTAAGAAAGCCGCCGGATGACCATTCTTGGCCCGGTGATCAACCTCTGAGGCACAGTCAAGCGTCAAGTGAATATTTATTTACCTCTGAGAAACTGGAGCCTTCTGAAGGATACGACGCTTGTCTTTTTTTGTTTGGTTGTTTTTTGATGGGGGAGAGAACTAATTACTAAAAGCGTTCCAGTCAAGCTCAGTCTTCATCTTTTGGCTCAAAGTATGAAGAGCAGCTTGATTGGACTATTTGAAATGAGATGCTTCATTCTGATTGCACTCTCCACAGAGCTGCTTATTTATTATGTGACTGTTCTGTTTGATATAAAGCTATGGATGTGTGAAGTTTTTCTTATGGTGAAAAATATTGTCTTTTATTTTGATGAATAACGCTTTCTTGTTTGATCATCCTCTGCGGTGTAATCTAGAAAACAATCCTGGGATTATGAGGTTCCGGCTTCCATGTGCTTCTGTGGTTGACCAATGGACAGACACACCATTAATATTTTACCTATTCCCTGGTTGCTGCATCAGAAACAGATAAATTAAGATAAATAAAGTAAATACAACATGCAGTTCAAATCATTTAAGGAAATAAAGTCTTCGAAATCAACCTGTTCACACGTGGAAAACGTAATTGTCATCCTTTTTAAATGCCAGATAAATTGTGACAAACTCTGTTTCAGTTCAGTTTCATTACTACTAATGTCAAAACATGACTAAAATAGCACCTGAAAATAGACTCAAACATCAGAAACATTTAATCTAGACAAAAAGCCATAAAACAGTAAAGAAAATCTATAAAGTATCAAGTCTTTTTTTCATCTCTATGTTCATTAGAAATGGTCTGGTTTAAAATCTACTTTCATTTTGCAGCTTCTGTGTCTGGAATATTCTTTCAGCACAACATTTAAAACAAATACTTATTCAGTGTATACAATCAGTGCCTACAAAAATGCTTTAGTTTCCAAATAGCTTTGGTTATTTGGAAACTTCAAGGGGGACATTAGCGTCGCCAAAGCCATATTTTACTCCTTGGGGATTGAGATTCCATTCACTAATATTTAATCACGGATTCTGGCATGCGATCCTTTGATCTGTTATTTTTGCTCTGACAAAGAAATGTTGTTGGCATTCAGTAAAAGTGGCGAGGGACGGCATTAGCCTAGAAGTGAACCAGACTTCAGAGGCCCGGACAGCCAGTCTTGACCACTCAATCAGGCCATTCGGGAAAAATTGCCCACGTCGAATATAAGGGTGTCGCATGCTTCCCGCCCCTCCTCCCCCCTCCATCAAAGTCCTGACATTCATTTCGACTCAATCTATGCCACTTTCCTTACTTTTTCCTCTCCTTTTTCTGTTGTGCATTAAAGTCATTAAAGTCACTCTGTCTCTGGTCTCTCAAAGACAGTTGTTTACTACAATCCGAGATTCTTTGCAAGTCTCCAAGATGAAATAGGAAACAAAATGTTCCCAATTTTTTTCTGTCACCAATCCTGTTCCCCTTTCTTCCTAAGATTTGCGTCATACATGTCCATCTCCTTCACACGCAGGGACATGGATTTTAACATGCAAAGAAACATTCTCACTTCTTTTGTGCACTGCGACGCGAGGAGTTGGTGTTGCTAACTCCATTGGGACATTGTGAGATTGATTTTTGGCTGCAGTAATTGTGGTTTCATGTAGATGAAAATGTGTTAAAATATGGAGGTCTTACAAATGAATTTGCAGTCGATCTGAATACAAACGTTGATGTGTTTTATGGGGATTATACACAAATGCATAGAGAAACTTGACGCAAATATGGTTTCACGCCAATTTGACTTATCTTGAACTATCTCAAAAGTTTCAGTTTCTACATACAAATGGAGATAAAAGTCCAAATTAGAAAAAAATTCAATTAAAAAAAATTCAAAGACTTTAAAAAAAAATCTAATTCAGTCCAATTTCATGCCAAGCTTTTTAGATTTTTAATCACAAAAAATGATTTAAATCGTACCTTTTCATTCCACTGACATCTACTTTGTCCATTACATAATATTAATAAAATACACTAAGGATTGAGGTGGCCATGTGACAAAACATGGAAAATAATTATTTACTTTTGCAAGTTGCTGTATGCAATCTACATAAAACGACACTGCGAATGCATCACCCAGGTTCAGGTTCAGGCATTTCCTCATGCAAAGTACGATCCAAAAGTACCAGAATGGACTTCAACACAGACTCCACTCACTCTTGGAGCCCAACAATTAGTTTGACTGCAGCTCAACAATCCATTATGCGTGCACCGACCCCGGGGGCTGAAGCTCCCTTTTTTTTTTTTTTCTTCTCCTCAGCAGTGGGTCTGTTTCCCTCCGCCTGAGCTGAACTATGAAGCTGCAAGACTTCACAGAGGGGAGAAAGAGTGACTTCAAAGGTTGGGGATGATTGTCTAAGATCTATGCAGAGTGTGACACAGCGACACACACGAGGAGCATTTTTGTGGATTTAGATCTTCCACACCAAGGAGTGGAAGAAGGAAATGCAGATAGTCTTTATTTATGTTTAGATGATTGTGGATTACATCTCTGAATATTACAGATGTGTGTTTAAAAACTCCCAAACTCGTGTTTACAATTGTGATAGTAGGACATATGACCAAGTATTTTTATGATTCAGTTACGGGGGTTAAATAACCAAAGGCGTTGCGCAAATTGATGGATGCAGAGCAAGCACACAAACTTAAACCTTTCAACTTAATGTTGTGAGGAAATGATCCGACACACAGTTACATTCATGCTTTAAAATAAAGTGGACCTGTGATTAAGTCAGTCATTCAAATCATTTGAATAGTAAGATGAGTCCAGCAAAGCAAAGAAGGCATTCAGGATGTTTTTCTTTGTAACTTACAACTTTGTAAGTTGTATCTTTGTAAGTTTCTCCCGTGGTTTAGCTCAAGGTTTCAGAGATTAGAGATTACTGGGATACACTGGAGAGTTTGTTCCATTTTGTTTTTTTGTTGTTTTTTTTAAATCAGCGGATAAGCACTAATCTCCTGAGACAAAAACAATTTCACAGAAAAAATATTTATAGATGTCACAGGGCCTCGCAGAAACAAATACCACTCATTTTTATTAAGCGTTCTATCAGATTACCACCACAAGTTTCAATGTATGTGTGTATGTTTACCTGTTGCACCAACACAGAGTGCGACATTTCGCAGAGGAAGCAGAGTCCCACCAGAGTTTTGCAAATTAAAATTGAATAATTGTTGTCTGAACCATTCATACATATAGATATTTATTTTATTTGCTTTTCTTTTAGGCTTTTCTTTAACTTCCCACCACCTCTGAGCCACTTATCTGTTGCTATGGAAGCAAAGAATCCCCACTGCATGATGCGGCTACCACCATGTTTCACTTTGGTGTTAATGTCAAGCATTTGCAAGCGTTCTATGTTTTGCATTGGGTGCAAATCTTTCATTACTTCATTATTTTAGAAACGAAACCTTGATAAACAAATATATAAAGATGCTGAATATTTTTTTATTTTAAAAAGTGAGAAAAAAATTTATAAAATGATGCACAGAATGGTAAACGTGAACTGTGAGACTAAAGTTGCTTTGAACAGGCAAAGCGAAAAAACAAATGTGTTCAAAAGAAAAACTTTTCAACATATGGAAATAAATTTTCCCCCATGTATGAGGCCGTAAAAAATCAATTTCTCCGTGCCTTGATGTTTTATTTGACTCGAGTTTAAGGGAGCAGGAATACCTTAGCCAAACGCCGCAGCAAGAATATCTGCCAATGTGCTCCTTTCTTTTACTGGATTGTTGTAAACACTTTTAAGCAGCCTTTCTATTGCCTCCTGTCACTGGTATGTTCAAGCTCGCCTTGGAGTCCTTTCAGAATCATTTGTTGCAGTCTCTTTGTATATTTTCTGGGGTTTTTTCCTACAATATTTGAACCTTGGTGCTGTGTTTTTGCTGAAAGCTGCTGATTGTTCTTCACACGGGGTCACGGAGGTAAATCACACAAGAAGCAGAATTACATTATAGCTTATTTGGAGGCCACAAGGTTTCACGGGAGCCATCCATCAAATGTTTGAGGGGCTTTTGGAGCCCACCAGGAGATGTGATTCTGCAAACACTGCATAGCACACCCCAGGTAAATTCCGCTGAGCAAATCAGGAATGGATCACAAACGCTCACCTCTCTGGAAACAGACATGGCCAGAAGGCAGGGAAGGTGGATCAAATAATCCAACCTTGTTTTTTGGGGGGGGTTCCGTAAGATGCAACTGCAGCTTTTCGACATAGATAAACAATACTTAGAAAGCATTTTTATAACTCTGAAAGGTCCAAAATTAAGTATTGAAAGTACTTTCTTTTTTTGTGAGTTTTTGAGCTTGTGGGTGAAAATGCTGATTTTAAAAGGAAAGTTTCACTTCTTTTTTTTTTTGTTTAGTTGATTATTATGAAAGCTACAGAAAATCAACCTTCCCTCTCTTTCAAAGCTGGAACATTTAAAGGAATAGTTTACATTTTTGAAGTTTTCTCAGTTAAAAAAATAAAAATATATCTTTGTATGAAAGTAAACAGACCAGAGTTTGTTCACAACACAGTGGTGATAGGCTGACAGTAAACTAGCTGAAATATAATTAGGTAAAAAATAGATGATATATTAGTAGACATAACAACTACAAACTCAGAAAAACCAAACAGCTTCTTTGTTGCTGTTTTCCAACAGTAGGCAATTAATAACTTGTCACATAACTTTGTATTTCCCTGAAAAAACATTCAAATGGAGTTTGTACAGCAGCTAACATGCATAATAAACTGATGGAATTTGCTTAACAAACCCTTCAAGGCTTTACAGATGCCTTTTCAATTTTGTACTTTTTTTCCTTTAACAGTTTTTTCCTTCCACTTAACTCCAATATTCTCATATCCCTCTACTTATGATTAAAATTTTTGATGACATTTTGATTTATTGAGATGATCTAATCTAAGCTTCAATCATCTTTAGGTGTATATTCTTTTTAAACATAAAAATTTGGAAAATATGAAATGAAATGAAATTTTATTCAAACATGATACAAGTATAAAAATAAGATAGTGCACAGTAACAAGAAGTGCATAAAAAAGAAGAAAGATACAGTTTTTGTCTCAGTTAACATATCATGGTCGAAATGGGGTAGGAAGAAGTGAGAACTTATTAACTCCTACCCACTAAGCACATGAAAACTTTACAGTCCTACCATCAAAGAAAAAAAAAAATCAAAGTCAAATCAAAGTCAAAGTGGCAGTCAACAGTTACTAATATTTACATATACATTTTCCCTTATTATGCTGGTTTGTCTTTCCAAACCCTTACACCAAATTGTTATCTTCAATACACACATTATTGCTTTCTCTCACCCATATGTCTATATCTGTTGAAAATGACCTCCTTGTATTTTATTTTGAATTGTATTAAACTTTTGCTTTGTTTCAAATATTCATTTAACTTGTTCCATAACTTTACACCTTTAATTGAAATACAGAAGCTTTTTCTTGTTGTTCGCAAACTGCGGATCTTTAAGTTTGAGAGACCCCTTAAGTTATACCCCCCTTCTCTTTCAGAAAACATGCTCTGTATGTGCTCAGGTAGCAACTTTTTAGATACTTTGAACATAAATTGAGCCATTTTAAATTCTACAAGCTCATCAAATTTGAGAATTCTGGATTTTATGAAGCATAATATTTGTGTTTGTATCCTTAATTATTATGCTTTAGGGTATGTTTTACTTCTCCGTTAATGTTGATATCTAAGCACTGCAGTAACACATTTTCTATTCTCTATCAACAGCACTTTTCACAAGCGCTTAATTGCAATTGCACAAATGTCTTGGCACACGCTGCCTTATTAGATTTGCATGGGCTGGCGACCTGCACGTCCATTACCTTTTTAAAGTTATGAAGACAGGCTTTTAGAGAGCCGTAACCTGGGCGAAAAGAGTGGAGCCTTGTATTCGGGTGGGGGGATTGCTTGTTAATTACGAGGTTTGTCCTCGACTACACTCGCCTTTCCAGACGCCGTCTGAGCCATCCGCCCTGGCTAGCCAAAGTCATGAGTGGCCTAATGGCACCGCGTGATACATGACACAGGAGTCGGCGTGCGTTTCACACTTTGGGCTGCTTTATGCCTCTGGATGGCTCTACATCATGTCCAGGGTGCGAGGCGCCAAGATTAGCACGTTTACAACTATTATCCCGTTCATCTCAATAAATGTTTCAATTACGAGACGTAGATGGGACCTGATAAATGGGCCGTGCTGGTGAAATACTGTACTCATACACAGGCAACGGGAGGGAAGGAAGGTGCAGAGGGCGAAGCGGGGAAAGTGATTCACATGGAATCAGGACACGATGATGACTGCAAGTTAGAATTTGTTCATTAGGGGTGTTGCTGCTAGCCCTGAGACATATGTGGGCTAAAACCACTTGAAAAATTGAAGAAATATTATATATGTCCAGGTAGGATTTTGTGTTATGTGTGTCAGCTCAGGCAGATTCAAACTGAGCCACAGAACTCTCATCACCTATGTTTGAGGGGGAAAAAAAAGACATATCTATATGTTTCTGATGAGTTATTAATTTAATTTTGCATGAAAAGGTAAGAAAGTGGGGATAATATACTATGATTTTGATTTTTTTAGTTAATGCTATAACAACTGCCCAGGTCATATTTAGTCACGTGTTTTTGGTGTCTTTTTTGTGATAAATCAGCAGGTGTGTAAATAAAGCCAGTAATGTTTGGCACCTGCTTCCACTCAGTCCCTCTGAGCATCCCCACAGCATGACAGTGCCATCACCATGTTTCACAGTGGAGATGATGCACTCAGGACGATGAGTGTTACGCAAATCGGACTAAAAGTAGATTTTTAATCTTACCTGGCGTTTTCTTCAACAGTGGCTAAGTCAATTCATGTTCTCCGAAGAATGCTTTAAGTACAGTTTTCCTGTACTTTACAAGAAAAAGCAACACTTTGTTTAACTATATCACTTAAAATACAGTAAAATACACTAAAATGCAGGCACGTGCACAGAGGGGGTTAGGGGGGACATAAAAATCCCTGATTCATCTATTTCTGCTAGAAGCAGCCAAAGGTAGTGGATTGTTGACCAACCGGGTCAGAACAAATACCCAGGTAAGAACAAAAAAAATAAAGGTTCTTACCATGATCAACATGCAGTTTTTGGTAGTGAACAATATATTTAATATTACAAGGCAACTGTTATGTTTTTATTATGTTGAGATGTACTAAATCTGGTTGTATATCTCACAATTTTTAATTTATAATTCATTATTAAACTCTGAAATCTTTGTTAATATTCTGCCCTAAAATGCAGTTAGATGTGCCCTGTTTTTTTTTTAGCACCTGCATCTTTAGTGGTCTCTGCACAGCCCTGCTAAAATGGTTTAGAAAAAAGTTTTTAAAACCTTGGCAAACCACATATCAAACATCCACAGATAAGATTTGGTCCTCTTGCAGATGTCTCTTTTCCCCCAGAGACATGGAGGAGTGATATTTAATCTAAAAGAGGGATGTTAGCCAGGAGTAAACTTTAGAGAGCGTTGGCAAATGAGAATTTTGTGTCAACATGGTTTCCAAAGATAGAGCTTCGGATTCTGGTGTTAAACTTCAACAGCAGAAAAAGGAATCAAACGCAGAAGTATATTCTGATATTTTAATTTTCTGTCTCCTGTGATTTACAGATGCACATATTTAAAACTAGAATATCTTCGACTGAAAAAAAAAGAACGTGAATACATAAGATTTCAACATCGAGACGCAATTCGGAGGTTGAGACACTAATGCGGCTTTTTACTCACCATTTCTGCAGAGTTGTGTCACACTTTCTGTTTGCAAATGAGTAAAATGTCATGAATGCCTTTGCCAAAAGACGGGCCAAAGAAAAGAGCAGGAATCGAGTTGTGACAGGATTATTGGAAGAAGACGTTCCATAAACTCTGTCAACTTTTTAATGGGAGCAAACCGCCTTCCTCCGAATCCCTCTGTCACGTCCTTTCACAGCCTTTCCCTCTTTTGAGCAAGTGGCCGCACACTTCCAGCTCAGCTTCCTGCCCCCATGCAACATGCACCAAACTCTTCCACAAGGGAGACGACAACTCCGGCATTATGAAAAGACGGTGGCCCCCGCGTTCACAGTGATGCTAATGGATTTCTACAGCTCTCCAAGCACAGAGACGTCCCTGTGGTCTTAATTCAAACAGAGAACATCAACAAGTTAGGGCTGTCCTTTAAAGAAAGGGAGAAGATGAGGTAAAAAAAGAAAAAAGTAGCTTAAGGAAGGCTGGAGAGTTGAATCAGACTATATTTTAGGGTAAAACAGCTTTAAAACCTTAGCTTAACTTTTATAGGCTGAAAAAACAACACTTTGGGGGCCTTTCAGCAAGTCTGTTTGGTTTATTGCAAACAAAATACAATGAAGAATCTTCACACAGCCCTGTAAAAGTGATTATACTCCTAAGACGTTTTAAGATCTTGTTGGCCTCAGCTCTAAGTCTACGGAGAGCAACATGTTTTAACAAGTTTTGCCGTATCTCTCGATTTGACTGGGCCGTTCAACCATATGAATACACCTCAAACCAAACAACTTGATTTTTAGCTTCGGCTGTATGTTTAGAGTGGTTGTTGTGGAGCCAGTTGATGGCGAATCTCTTTTGAATCTTATTTCTGGGAAATTCGCTTTTTTGTAACATTCAAAAGAGGATATAGCTCGGGAAGCTGGAAGACGCAGAAAGCGTTGATTCATGAGACATTTACAAAAAAAAAAAGCAAAATCCCCTTTGCTTTATTAATTTTTATATTGACAATATGCATATTAGAATATCAATTCCCTCTCAGTTCTCCTCATGCTTGATCATCAGGTGGCGATGATTCAGTGGCACATGTGTCGAGTCAAAGTGGATTTTCCCGCGTCCTCGCCACCGTCTGGCTTTCCGCGCAACTTTTGCTGCAAACAGCCTTTGATGTGTGAAATTTATTTAAGATAAACTCAGCCAGACATGCAATTTGCCCTTATATACGAGCAGCAGGGAAAATTCAGAGAAGACGCCTCATTGATGCTCGCGTCGACCGCTCACACACGAGCAGCAGCCGGATGCCTGCATGTTATATTTACACTGACTGCTGAAAATCGGAGCTGATGAGCACATTATCTAAATGTGAAAGATAGAACATGAGGGTGTGTGTGTGTGTGTGTGTGTGTGTGTGTGTGTGTGTGTGTGTGGTGTGTGTGTGTGTGTGTGTGTGGGGTTTGTGTGTGTGCGCGCGCGTGCGTTGAGGGGGTTGCTTTCGCAGCCGTGCCCATGCGGTTCGCCGATAAAATTATTCGGCGCGAGTTGTTGATGTCTGCGATAATTGCGCGTTGCCGTGGCGACGGAGCCGCTGAGTATGTGGCCTTCTCTCTCCGAGTGGACACGAGAGAGATGGGAGACCGCCGAGGTGAGATTAGAGCACAGGGGCTCTGGGTGAAAAAAAAATAAAAAACATAAAATAAAAAAAAAAAAAAAAAAACAATTTACAAATTACTCCGATTGACGCGCTAACGCTGCCTTACGACAAACAACGTGCAATGTACGAACAATTACACATTATCGCCGCCTTCATTACAATCACATGCTAACATTAATCCGAAATACACTACAACGATTCAAACCTCACATTAAGAAAACCTACACATTAAAACGAAGGGAGGAGTGAGAACAAGAAATCGCGGATTGGCAAGCTCGTTAGCCTTCAAATGAATGGTAGTCCAGTGAGTGACCTTGAATCGCTGGATTGATTACATTTAGATAGAATAGGATGGTCAAGTTTGATACTAATCAATTTGTGGCTTCATGGAAAACGAAAAGATACAAACAAGAAATCGCTGATTGGACTTCTGGATTACTTTTCAAACCTGGGTTATTTCCTTTACGTGATTTTTTTAAAACATGAATGTACTTGGTGATCCACACATAGACATAATATAAGGATAGACGCCTCATGCACCGCTCTCCCCTATTGTCGCTGACTAGATTTAGGGCGGCCATCTTGAAGCGGTAGACCACTCCACTTAGCCTTATGTGTTTAGCGGGCAAAATAACATATCAGCGCATTTAATCGATCATAACACATTTTTTGTCACTGGAAAACTATATTCAGACATCTATCAAAGCTACATTTATAAATAATTGTATTATTTATGTATGTTTTTAATACATAGTTCAGCATTTTTAAATATGATTAGTAGCTATAACAATAGAATAGGAATCGATATCAGAAATATTCTGATATCGATGTATGATGAGCATATTACAAAGCACACAGCCGTGAATAATTTATGGTGAACGGCTGTGTGTATAATTTATCATAATAATACATAGTTATACAACTATACAAACACAAATAAATAATGATTAATACTGAATAATATATATTGGATGCATGTTAATATGTATATATATATATATATATATATATATATATATATATATATATTATAGATTGCCTATATTAAAAAAAATCTTAGATTGTAAACAAAGATCAAGACAAATATTTCACTCCACAACTGTCAGTTAACATCTAATTTGTTTTATAGAATTACACTTACATACAAATTAATTTGCACAAATTTTATTAAAAAATATATGTATATATACATACATATAAACATGCATTTAATATATATTATTCAGTATTAATCATTATTTATTTGTGCCATTATTAATTAATCATTATTTATTTGTGTTTGTATAGTTACATAAATATGTATTATGTAGTGACCATATGTCCAAAAAACTTAAATTCAAAAAACAAAAAACTCAAAACTCAAAGGTGATCAAAACAAAAGGTGAATCAAACTCAAATAGTCACCTGATGCACATGGATTCTTGTTTATGCAGCAAAAAGAAATCAAAAGTCTAAATATGGTTCTTTGGTTTTATTTGCAGATCAGGCCAAAGGTTACAGGTTTCTGCTCCCACTCCTGTACCTGTTCACTGACTGTCAAAATGAAAACCGATGTGACTGATTAGCTGGTAAAAAACCTTGTGACCACCACATGCATAATAAGCTACTTAAGACCCACCTACTTATACCGTGAAATACCCACATTCCAATCTGAAATTAATTAACTAATTAAGTGAATTACTAAACAAAAAACTTATTCTAAACAAAAATTAAAATAAAAATTCTAATGATAAATCAATTAGAAAAATCAAACAAATGCTAAGAATAAACTAAACAATTTAAATTCTAAGATTTAACAAAACAATGGGAAGAATAGCTCCTACAGGTATATATATGTCTATCTTTGTTGTGAAATGTTGTTGTGGAGCCTGACATCAATAATCCATCGATCTGAACAATAATATCCCTGTTGTTTTGATTGGCAAAGTAGGAGGACTATCGCTCTAAGATGGCCGCCGTATTTCCTGCGCCGGAGCAGCCAATGCGGGGTCTACTCTTATATTATGTCTATGCTCACTCAAACGGAGCGTGCCAGAATAACTTCCGGTAAACCAAAAGTAAACGAGCTGTAGTCCAATCAGCGATTTCTTAGGTCCCACTGGGACCTACCTTTTCCGTTTTCTAACGAGCTGTAGTCCAATCAGCGATTTCTTAGGTCTCCACTGGGACCTACCTTTTCCGTTTTCTAACGAGCTGTAGTCCAATCAGCGATTTCTTAGGTCTCCACTGGGACCTACCTTTTCCGTTTTCTAACGAGCTGTAGTCCAATCAGCGATTTCTTAGGTCCCCACTGGGACCTACCTTTTCCGTTTTGTAAATGTTGTAGTGTTTTCGTTAATGTTGTAGTGTTTTCGTTAATGTGTAGTGATTTTGTAATTTGTAATTGCTTTGCGTTAATGTTGTAGTGTTTTCGTTAATGTTGTAGTGTTTTCGTTAATGTTGTAGTGTTTTCGTTAATGTTGTAGTGATTTTGTAATTTGTAATTGCTTTGCGTTAATGTTGTAGTGTTTTCGTTAATGTTGTAGTGTTTTCGTTAATGTTGTAGTGATTTTGTAATTTGTAATTGCTTTGCGTTAATGTTGTAGTGTTTTCGTTAATGTTGTAGTGTTTTTGTAATTTGTAATTGCTTTGCACCTCACGGCCACCGTAGATTAGAGCACAGGAGGACTCTGGGAAAAAAAAAAAAAAAAAAAAAAAAAAACTTTGCACAGCTGTCTCCGTGATTGCGCGCTATCGGGGTCGCTGCCTTCGGACAAACAACCGTGCAATGTGCGACTTTGAGATTGCACATTATTTCTTGCTCGCCTGGATGCGCTGTGCGTCACATGCTGATACGTGGGCTAATCCAGCAAAAATACAACACAGAGTGCGATTCACCCACATAATGAGGGAACCGTACAGTAGCGGGGAGGAGAGAACAGAAACAAGCGGCTGGCAGAGTCCGACTGCCTTCATTTGACATGGAGCTGATTTGTGTCCAGTTGAACTGGATTGTATTAAATTTGATAGAATTCAGATGGTAAATTTGATACTAATTCAATTTGTGGCTTCATGGAAAATTCAAAAGAACAACAAGAAATCCGTTTGAGACTTCTGGAAGTCTGTCTCAACCTTGGGTACAATTTCCAGTTATGACAGTTCTGTGGGACAAAACCCAAGGAGTGCATAATGGCTTTTTTCAAAGATAGTCTAAATATCTGACCCAATTCATAGAGTTGAATGGGGGAATTATTTAAAAATATTAAGGAAAGTAATGAATTCAAAAAAAGTGTCAACAATTCTTGTATTATTTTTAACATTTCAACATAAAATTGATAATCCTTGATTAAATAAATTAAACTGTTTTCTGGTTTACAAGGTGGCAAAACATCTATTGTGGTTAATATTTGGTTAGATGACCGGATAATTATGTTGCATGTCTTTGAAATCTCCTCATCACAGTATAACATTTAAATAAAAACACAAATAGAATCAGAGCTCTTTTTTGATTGTTGGAAAAAAGAACTGTTAGGTCTGACATTGGCAGCAGATGTGAGCTCTTTGTACCTTCAAAGTGAAGATTATTTCCAAAGAGCCATTGTGATAGTTTGAATTGTGAAACATGGCGAGCACAAAGCAGAGCGGACCACCAGAGTATTGAGATCTGACCTGGAAATGAAGAATTATTGCCTGATAAATAAAACCCTTTAATAAAACAACTTGGATAGTAATACTTTTGGAAAAGAAAAAAAAAGCAGGTGGCAACTTAAATTGGAAGGTTTAAAAATTGCAGTGTAGTCAGAAACTGGATGTATTTTTTTTTTCAGAATAGTTTATTGTTGCTTTCTTTGTGTATCCAACATCACTATTTTGTTTTCTATTTACATTCTTATTTCTAACCTTAAGGCATATGTCCTTTCCATTTCCACCCACTTCCCTGCTAATACACAGAATTTCCATATTCTGCATAGTTTATGTTTATGTTCGTGTTTATGTGCATATACAAGTGAAAGGGTTTCCAATGTTTGTATTTTTACATATTTTCTTTTAATCTTAGATCTGATCTTACACGTACAAGAAACCATATTAAGAGACAAATGTAAATCCAAATCTCCCAATTCAAAAGACAATGGCAGAGAAGATTCAGAAAGTTGCATGGCATAAAAATGCTATTTGGACAAATTACATTTAAAATCAATCGATACGCTCTCATTGTTATAATTGACTGGTTGTGTAAACCTTCGAGTTGTTTCTCCCTTTTTTCTAATACTTTTCTGAGTGGATAACAAGTATTGGCATCAAAATCCCTGATTCATCTATTTCACCCAAAGAAGTGAAAGACATTGTAGAACACTGAATGGAACATGAGTTTTAAATAAAAGAAAAATAAAGCGATGAAGAATAGGAAGGGCAGAGGAATACGCCTCTGAGTGCGGTTGTTAGTTCAGAATGCATCAATGGACTCTTCTTTGACTCTGGCAGTAAATTAAGGGGAAAGGCCCATTTTCCTCAGTGGGAGCCTTAACAGGAAAGCTCTCATGCATGGAACTGCAAGTCCTGATGGGGTTTTCAGCCTCAAACTGTCAAAACACTGAGCTGTGGCAGACCTGGAGGGGGGTAACCTTTATTGGTGCATTGTAAATTGAACCAGGAAGAAACGTACAGTACACATGGAGAACATCTCTTAGGAAAAACGAGACTTTGTGGTGTTTTTGGATGCTTCCACTTAAACCGTGGCGACATCGTTTCGATAAAATGTTTTAAGATGTGATATGACCGACTCCAAAAGTGAAATTTCACGCAAAATTGTCTGCGTCTCCCACGGCGTCCGGTGGCTGTGGATTTCCTCCGTCAGCCGGAGAACTGGAGACTAAAACCGGCGAGGACTCATTTGGGTGGAATATCAATTCAATGCTCAAATGAATTTCTGAAAGTGGAGGCAATTAACGGGCTAATTATCAGCACCATGGAGAACATTCTAATCACCAGGAAAAAAAAAAGCTTAAGTGAAATAATGTCGTCAACACAAGGTTGAGTGGTGAGCGGTGGAGGGAAAACTTTACCCTGCTGCAACCTGGACATGACCTTCTATCTGAAACTTGAGGTGTTCTAGGTGGATTTTTATGTCTCCTTGTGACCCAAATAAAGAGTGACTTATTGATCTGTTTGGTCCTAAAAGTCACAAACAATGTGGACGATGTATAGCACAATTATAGCACAAAAAGTAATAAATAACGGTTTCTACTTTTGATCAAATCTGATCTTGGTGGTGATTACCATTTAGTTGACGGACTTGCAGCAACAGCACCCGGCATCTCTCATTAACTGCGCCCATCTCTTTTGATCTTCCACCAGATGATACTGAGGCAAGGTGAAAAGTTTACTTGAGGGAGGAGACTGCATCTATTAAGGCTTTAATGAAAACACTTGACCATTTCTGGGGAGAAAACCAGCAGCAAACAGAGTAAAATAATATGTACCTGAAGGGAAAATGGAAAGTTTTTCTTCCCTGTAGGATTAGTTCCGGTTCAAGGCTACGGAATATATACGGAGGCCTTATGCAAATTGGTCTCATGAGGACAAACAATGAATTATTGCATGTTTAAAGCCTGAAGCAATGCAGTTATGTATTCGTATATCTCGTCCGTTAAGTAGCTGCGTTGGTATGGCTACACAGGGAGATATTTACCAAGCTCTTGGCACTATCCCATCCAATTCTGCTGTAAATTGATTTAAGTTAGGAAGACTTGGTCGTTTTTTTTTTCCTTTTTTACCATAATAAACGCTGGAGAAGTGGTTATACATGAGCCCCAGTTTCACTACTGGGTGTCGTTCATGTTCATTTTGGGTTGCGAACGTGAATAACTAGAAATCAGATGTCAGCATACATCTCTGTATTATCTCATTATAAACCCTGTGTGAGGGACTCACTGCAGTTTCTCTAAATTGCATTAACTGTTCAAACATAATGTACACCTTTTAATGTGTTGGACGATTGAGACTTATGTCAAATGTTGGAGCAGTTCCCCACTACGACAATCTTAAGGTATGTTTAATGGAAATTCTTGCTAACTGCAGGCATAACTTCTCGTAAGTATTATAGCATGACATCAGTTGTTGTCACAATGTATACTATGGGCTGGTGAGATGGTAAAGCATTAAACACAACAGCAAAAAAAAGACTAAAGAAATTCCAAGGTTGTGTAAGATGCATGTTAATTGGCATGCAGTGCTTTGCAAAAATATCAATCCTCCTTAAATGTTCCCACATTTTGTCATCTTCATAGATGAGAGTAATATATATTCTTAGCATTTCATGAGGTACACCAGCATCAAGTAGAGCAGACAGAAATGTATGGGGAAAAAAAGTGAAATACACATGAATTTTGCTCTTTTTAGTTTTCAACTGATGTCCGTGGAATATTGTTGAGTGCTGATCTCTAACAATGTCTTTTAGGTACTACAAATCTGGGTGTATGTAGTTGCTGCAAATCCTTCAAATATATTTTGACCCATGAACTCTTATATAATAAGCACAGACTTTTATTGACTGCGAGGAACTGTGGTCATGTGTTCAAACATCTAAAGCTGTGTGTAATTGGTGCAGTAGGACAAAATTGGCACGAGACTAGAGCCGTGAGGAATTCGTCATGTGATCTGTGTTCACTTAAACTGTAAAGAAGGAATAGCATGTAAACAATGTCAGACTGACTGTGGTCAGATAAAACTTTCTGACCCACTCTTGTGCCTCTCCATCTATCCCTCTGATCAAATGTGGTGGAGGTGGAATCGTGCTCTGGGTATCATTTCATAGAACTGATAGGAAAATGAGTGAAGCTCTATACGTGGATGAAAATCAGTTAGAGTCTACAGAAGATCTGTGACAGGAGAGGTTTATCTTGTGGCAGGATGACCCTAATTGTGCATCCAGGCTACAATGAAATAGTTTACATCAAATCTAATTGGCAATTTTTAGCAACACCTGAAAATTGATGACACTCTTATGACTGTCCTTGGTGTAAGAAGAAAAGTCCTATAATCATGATGATCTTGCTACCTGACAGCATTGGGAGATGTACTAATCTTAAATTCTCTGATTAGCAGCATCACTGACACACTGGATTGATTTCTTCTTGCAATTTAATATTTCGAACCTTCCTTATCTATCAGTTTCGTATCACCAACAAACCGCAGCGGTAATGTACGACCCCTCCCATCCCAACCCCTTCATTCCCTCTTCTGACAGATTCAGGCTTCATCTTCTTACAATTCTTGCAGATAATTAAGCACTGGGGACACAATTATGTAGACAGGTACGTGAGTGCCTTTGAGTTAATTGACTGATTCAGAGAGGGTTAAGGGTACAGAATGATGTTATTTGCTTGGTTACCCATACATGGTAGCGGGGGATGTCCGCGGGAGAAACATCATTTATCTTTTGACAGCACATGCGCTGACCTGTTGTGGTGCGGATAAGTAAACAAAAGTTAAAAACATTGAAGAATACAGACATTAAACATCAGATTAAGAAAATAATATGTATTAGGTTAAACCTTGATCTGTGTTAAGTTGTTGTTTCCATGTGACAACATTTTTGAAGACATCTTTAGCTTTTGTTTAAGATTGTTATATCTACAGAAAAGAAAATCTCAAAAAGGACCATAAATTTCATTTGACAGTATCTACATTTCTTTAAGCAATTTTTGCTGGAAACTAAGTGGAGGTCTTCACAGAATAATGCAAGCTAGTCTCCCTTAGCATGGACAGCACTCGGATCATTATTTACTGCATGTCACCGATTATTCTGTAATGCCCACGTGGACAGAGTCCTGATTGTGCTTGGTTCTGAATATAGAATCGCATTTTAGTGGCATACCCTGTGATAAAGTACTTTCCCTTGTCGGGATCGATAGAATTATGCCAATAAATCTTGCAGATGAAATATGTCTGCTTTTCCTTGTGATTTTATTATAAATAAGCCCCAGACTGAAGTCTGATGCTGCACTTTGTACACTTAAAGCATCGGCGAAGCTTGAACAGTGACAGAAATTATCCATCTACAAGAGATAAAAAAAAATACAAAAATAAATAAACAAATCAGATATTTTTGATAGCATTAGTGTCTACATCTGGAAAAAAAGAGACTTTTTTTTCTATTCGTCTTGGTTAAACAGCAGTTGCGTGCTAATTTATCTTGACATGCGCTCCGTGTTGTCTCCTAATGCTTGATAATATTGATTGTGAATTTTTAATAAGCCCAGATAAGAACAGTGTAAACAAACACAGTTTTCGGCAGTGGAAATACAATTACAAGTCCATCATGGAGCCCTCTTCTTTGTTTGTTTCTATCTACAAATCCCCAAGTCATTAGACGACTGCAGGGAGGTTGGGATGGTTGAGGGGGGAGGGAGGAGAAGATGCACTTTGTTTGACTAAAGTCGCTATCTGGGCTGCATATGAATAAGTCCCTTTCTGTCCCGATCAGCATGCGACTTGGACGCCCCCAATGCTGTCTCATCAGCATTCAGACAAAGTGAGTCAGACACTTCCTCGTGAAGAAAACTGTCTGTAGCACTTAATGTCATTAAGAAGCTCACATCTGACTCAGAGTGGATGTTTTGCACGATGAGGATATGGCACTGTTGGAATTTGTTTATTCCAAAAATCTTATTACGTCTCCGTCTCTGCACTTATCAATACTGACGTATTGGCCGTCCGCTATTTGGGATTGCATGAACAGCTAATTGTCATATTGTTGGCATGTGGACATATTGTTTATCTTTTCAGCTAGAGCGCAAGCCACAGTCACACACACACACACACACACACACACCAATACACACGTTCTAAAGTTGGCTTCCCACTGTGGCACATTCGGCGTTTATGGGGTAAAGACAGTAACCTTGTGCTTGTCTGATAATCGCATACATTTATGCCTATTACCACAATTTGGTGGTAATAAATCTGGCTTGCCATGATTTTTACTTCTATCTAGTCCAAAAATGGACAAATTTGTATATAAAATATATAAATGTTCACAATTTATTGAGTATGAAAGCATTTCTTATTTTTTTATTATTGTTATTATTATCATTAGTGGTGGAACTCAATTAAAAGTGTTTTAATCAAGTTAATTGCAGGGTATGTCATTAATTAATTGCAAGTAATCACACTTTAATCAAAACGCGAATCCACAAAATAAAAATGTTGATTTCAAAAATCCTCTTTGCTGCCAAATTGTTGAATAAATTCTCGCGTGAGCTCAACAACAGGGATATTAATTGTTTTTAATCTTTCAGGCTATTCAACCATCTGATAGATGCAATTAATTCAGCTCATGACGAAATTCTGATTGACGGAACGTACAAATAAGATTCTTGTTTTGAACGTCTTACAAACTTCACAGTGAAAAGGAACTGGCGTTTGGGACATTTCCAATGTCTTCTTTTTTTCATACCAGTTGTGTCAAGCACTTTGGCATTGTATTTCTTTACAGAAATCAGGGTCTTGGATTTTCTTAGTATTTTTTTGAGGCCAAGTAAACAATAAGAGAGCAGCCTCAAAGAACGAATGATGTTTCCAATCGAAAGGAGAAGAATGACTTCTGAATTAAAAAAAAATGCGCTCATGGACATAAAGGGCAGCATGTTCAAGACGGCCCTTATGGATTTTCTGACTCCGGCCTTTTGTTCATGTCTATAAGTTGTGGAAACTTTTGCGACTTCCCTCGGTACTTACCGCCTGAGGCTCTGGAGCAATCTCACTGTGAATACCTGTGCAGCCTTGACATTTTCAAACAGTGTCTAAAAACCCGACTTATTTATAACCTTGCTTTCAACTATTAAGCAATAATTGTGTCTAAAATGTCTTTGAATCGCCTTTAAATGCTTCATTTTTTTGTACTCTTCATCTTGCCTTCAGCGCCACTTTCCCTTTTTTTCTTTTTCTTTTATTCAAAGCTATATGTTAAGGGTGGGACATTGTTTTTAGAGTTGAAGCTCCAACAGAAACTTAACCTCAAATTGTGCTTCCCAGAAAACACAAAATTTGGACAGTAATGATTTTTTTTTTATTCCACCTTAAAAAAAGATTTTTTTATATGTTTTGAATTCATTATGTTAAAATCATACTCATTATGTTAAATATCTAACGCAAATTCCTAATGAATCCATTTTCCATTTTGTCTTTTTTTTTTAACCATATACTCATAGCTCCAGTCCTAAAAATAGAGTTTAGTTTGATTTTCTCAAACAATTGAATTCCATTTTATTTACTCACCGTTTTATCAGATTAAGTGAAGTTAAAACTATTTTTTGAATCACTGAACGCCACATTTAGATCTTTGGATGTATTTTGGGTTGTCTAATGGGATGGAGGACTAGATTATTGATGAAACATTTGATTTCTGTAAGGCAAAGGACACATTTCTTCAGTCATTTTTGCATTGACTGCTGTTTTTTTTTCCATCTGTTTAAAACCTTTTGTTGAAATTTATACTGCCATTTTAACACCTTCCTTGCTTTACCTTGCATGTTAGTTTATCACAATCTTTATACTCAGCCGACTCTTTTTTCCACATTCCATGTTGATGTACCTTTTTATACATTTTGCAAAACCCTCTGTTGTTGCAACTTGGAGATTTTTGTCTCACAAGTAGAACTCTACAATTTCATATTTTTCACTTCATAGTTAATCTATTACATTTGTTCCTGTTTATTTATCCATGAATCAGTTTTTTACTCATCGCAACATTTCACATCTAGTAATTAGATTGCAGGTTGTGAGTGCACTGAGTGCAGGTTGGGTTGTATTTTTGCCTTGAGGGTCAGTTCTGAATGAAACATTTGCAATTCAAACTGTTTCGCTTTGATTACCTAAATATGTCAAAAAAACAAGATATGTGATCTGGCACTTTCGAGTTTTTAAGGGAAGCAACCAAAGATGGTTGAACCTAATTTGAAGACAAGCACATGCACTTTATATTTGTAACCTATATTAAACCCTTCCAGGGCCACGCTTCAGCTTGCACATTGACTGAACTGAATGAAAACCAGAGAATAAAACGATGCACCATAATCTCATTTTACGACTCGCATTACACTGCGCGTTTACAAGATTTAGCACTGAATTTTATTTCTGTCATGTAAAGCCTGTTCACCGGGGTCCAGGGGCATAACTTGGGGGTTGGCATAAAGCCCGCTCTGCATGTGACTGTGCTTTTTATTCAGCTTATTTCTAAAGCCTCACATAGACGGTGATTATTTGCAGACCAAATATGATTACTTGGGAGAATGTGAACTTCTATGTAGCTTGAGGAAGTGCTGAATCATCTGTAATTGGATGTTTTTACTCCCAAGATTTGTGCATAAATCTGCCTCAATGTACTCCCAGAATGAGGTCGAGAGAGAGAAAGAGAGAGAGAAAGCTTACAGTTGTATGGCTTACTTTTATTAACTATGCTAGGAGGGAAAAGAGAGAAGTGCTTCGTTATTTTCTACTTGTGTAATGGCTTTCCTAAATTTCAGCAAATGTTTGTCATTGACATTAATGTGCTTTTCTGCACTGGAAAGATTAACTTGGTTTTAACCCAATAAACCCCACAGGGTGACCTTACTCAAATATAGCCAGCACTATTTTCTGTTTTTTTTTTGTTTTTTTTTTTACTCTTCTGAAATGGTCTTTATTTATACATACATATATATATATATATATATATATATATATATATATATATATATATATACACAGTCCAGTCACATTAATGTGACCATCTGTCAAAAGCCAGAATAACCACCTTTCGCAGAGCGAACTGCTACGAGACGTGCAGGAAGAGAGTCACTTAGGTCCCTGAAGGTCTTCTCTGGGATGTTGAGCCATGCCGACTCTAATGCCGTGGCCAGCTGCGCTAGATTACGCGGTTGAGGATCCATGGCGCGAACAACTCGATCGAGATGGTCCCACAGATGCTCGATTGGGTTTAAGTCAGGTGAGTTTGCTGGCCAGGGAGGACGGTAAACTCATCCTGGTGCTCTTCGAACCACGCACGTACACTGGCAGCTGTATGGCACCTCGCATTGTCCTGCTGGAAGATGCCATCATCCTGAGGAAAAACAATGCGCATGTAGGGGTGGACATGGTCCGCAAGGACAGATGCGTACTTGTATTGATCCATCGTGCCTTCCACAATAATCAGTGAACCCAGAGAATGCCAGGAAAACATTCCCCAGACCATAATGCTCCCGCCTCCAGCTTGGACCGTTCCTGCAATGGTTGCAGGGTGGTTCCTTTCAGAGGTTTCACGCCTTATACGCCAACGTCCATCTGTCCGATGGAGCATAAAACGCGATTCATCTGAAAACGCTACCTGTCGCCACTCAGTGGACGTCCAGCTGCTGTACTGGCGTGCAAATTCTAGCCTTCATCGTCGATGAACACCAGTCAGCATAGGTGCACGAACCAGGCGTCCGCTTCGGAGGCCCAGACGCAGCAATGTTCGCTGAATAGTGGTTTGGGAGACACTTGTGGTAGCCCCTTGGTTCATTTTAGTGGTCAGTTGCTCAACGGTAGCCCGTCTATCTGCCCGAACGCATCTCCGCAACCGTCGTTCGCCTCTGTCATCTATGGCCCGTGGTGCACCACATTTGCCACGTCGTTGATTTTGGACAGTCCCATTTTGCCATGCACGGTACACTTTTACCACGGCGGCACGCGAACAGTTCACAAACTCAGCCGTTTCGGAAATGCTTCCACCCTTGGCCCGAAAGCCAATGATCATGCCCTTTTGGACGTCGGATAAATCGCTTCGTTTCTGCATTACGCCAACGATTGAAATGTTTTCCGAAGCCCACACACACCCTTTATATACGCTCAACTGCACTGTGCTGCCACCTGCCTTCTGTGATTGGTTATTTAACTCTGAAGTGGAAAGTACGTGGTGGTCACATTAATGTGACTGGACTGTGTATATATATATATATATATATATATATATATATATATATATATATATATATATATATATATATATATATATATATATATATATATATATATATATAAATATAGAGAAATAGTCAGAAATGAGAGTTATGCCACCAAAATGAGGGAACAAAGTGAAAACAAAGTGATTTATTGCATTCACTTCATGCCGTATTTGCCTTTGTTGTCATTAGGGGCTTGCAAACTGGAGCCTGTTAGTCATCTGGAGACGTGGGGGAAAAATGCAAAGTATTTGATGACTCTGTTCTTACAAGCACCTCCATTTGCCCCTAGATCCAGTTAACTAGACGCAAGACAGAGGAGTCCCATGCAACACATAGGGGACTGGATATGATGGAAAGTGTATGTTGCAGAAATCAATGTTTTCTTTGGAAAACATCAAGAAAACCAAATTAGGTCCCTTGACGCTCATTCTTTGCTGCCATTGGTACTGCATGGATCAGAATGCTTCCAAAGTCCTGGAGCAAATGCAAAACAACCTACTGGTGGAAAAAAAGGAGATAGTTTGAGAAGCAACTGTTATCAGCAAACTCACTCTTGGACTAACTGGTGAAAGATTCCCAGCCACCTTTGCACATTAAGTTTAAGGGATGTGAACAACTGGAAGATTGACAGGTTTAATCTCAACCAGGCCCTTTCCATTGGGGGTTCCATGTTCCAAATGCAAGAAGCTAGGTTACTCCCAGGGTACTCCTACTTAGAGAGATGCTAAGCTACTCTGGAAAATTAAATCAACATTTAAAGTTGGTGTGTATGTGGATTGGATTATTTTTCTACTTTCTATTTGGTGGCTTCTAGAACACCCACTATTTAACTTGCAATTAAAAAAGGTTTCACTTATTAGCCGTTTTAGCATAAATGAACAGGCACATGGATTTGACAACTGTAAAAAAAATAAATAAAAAAAACGCAGTAGATTCACCCCTTTTCTAGACCTGACCAAAAAGAAAAAAAAAAAAAACCTTCCAAGTTTCTGCGTTGACAGGTTTGTGCAAACAGCTAAGTTCTTCAGACACTGCCAGCTTTTTGCTCTATTTGAACTGCATTACAGAAATGCTAAACCTTCAGTGCCGGTTGTCACGCCTTGCCAACTCACCCTAGTGTGCGACAGGGCTTGCTCTGCTTTTAGCAACCTCCATTTTTTTTTTTTTAACTTCCTGAGTTTTTCTTACACACACGCGCACACACACACACACACACCACACACACACACACACACACACACACACACACACACACACACACACACACACAAGTCAACAATTTGCAGGCTCTGCAAATGTGTATGAGCACAGAAGGGATACCATTTTGTCCTTGTAATCTGTTAGGGTCTCGTATTTCCTGAAATAGAATTTATATGCACCATTGCCTGCTGTTTTAGGAGCATCCAGTAAACATGGATTTCAGAGCTTGGGAAATGGGCAACTAGGAGTTACTGTACCAAAAAAAATCCACCTTACTAAAAGTTATTAGCTGCACAGTGGCGCAGTTGGTAGAGCTGTTGCCTTGCAGCAAGAAGGTTCTGGGTTCGATTCCCAGCCCCGGCCTTTCTGCATGGAGTTTGCATGTTCTCCCTGTGCATGGTGGGCTTTCTCCAGGTACTCCGGTTTCCTCCCACAGTCCAAAAACATGACTGTCAGGTTAATTGGTCTGTCTAAATTGCCCCTAGGTGTGAGTGTGTGTGTGTGTGTGCATGGTTGTTTGTCCTGTGTGTGTGTCTCTGTGTTGCCCTGCGACAGACTGGCGACCTGTCCAGGGCGTACCCCGCCCCTCGCCCGGAACACCAGCTGGAGAGAGGCGCCAGCACCTCCCGACCCCATTAAGGGACAAGGGTGTAGGAAAATGGATGGATGGATGAAAGTTATTGTTTCTATTATTGTCAGAACTTCTTTTTTTGGAATCAACTGTTTTATCACTTATAAGATTATTTTATATATTATATATATATATATATATATATATATAATATATATATATAATATATATATATATATATATATATATATATAATATATCTCGTCATATTTCAGTGGGCATGCAACAGTTTTCTCTCTGGTTCCTCAGTGTTCTTTCTTCCATCTGCTTCTCCTTTCCATTTCATCATGGCACGTTATGGGTCACTGCAGTACTGCTACACTGAGCTGCCAACAAGCATATCATTTTCCATTAAGATCCCGCTCAATGGTTGCAGTGGCATTATTGGAAGAGCGAGCAGACAGAGAGTAATGGACCTCAAGTGATAGCTCTGTCAAATAGATAGTGGCGGAAAGAGCCCATATAGCCCTGATAGACCCAAGTCTCCCCAACTGGAAATTTGCTCAGTTGTAACGCCAGGTCAGTCAATCTTGGCTTGGACATCCGTGACCCTAACCTAAAGCACTGAAGTGACTTGTTCTTCATTTTTTTGGTCAGTTTTAATATTTTTCTTATATCACATGATCTATATATTTTAAGGGATACAAATAAGACTCCCGCATGATAAATTAATTTAGCTATATTTCTCTTGAGTTTTGTGCCTGCAGAGGATTCACACCACGCCGTTACCTCAAGCTTGTCCACAGTATCCATCAGTGATTGATCCCATCCATCCTCCCTTATGGGGGAAATCATTTTTAATTTACACCTTGCTAGTCTTTTATTAGCATACCATTGATGCCACGGTAGTGTTTATGGACTTGACACCGAAAGTGCAAAGATTAGCACAGTGTTTCATTTTCGGCAAGAGTTCAGTTGATAAATAATCAGAAAATTTGGAATGTACAAAAAAGTTTTTAAAAGATTGCTGAGTGCTTTGAAGCCAAGTGATATCTTTATCCAGACAATGGGAAGAAGATCAGATGAGTGTTGAGAGTCATAAAGCGAAATATTGGACATATTTTTATGGAAAAGAAAAATGAAAAGAATAAATATATTGGGGTTCTTTGCAGGAACAAAAAAATACAACATAGCTGAACACAAAGGCACAGGGGCTAGGAGTACTTTCTATGGAGAAAGAAAAACAAAGGAATCTGTCAATGTCTCCTTTAAGGAAAGAATCACATCTTGCCACAGAACCAGGGAATTTTCCACAGAAAAAAGAAAAAATAATGTTAACCATAGCTCAAGATTTTTACATTAACTTAAAATGAATCCCATGACTCTGACAGAGCTCGTTTTTTGACAAAGCCTGCGTGTCGGTTATTCAGGCAGACTGCTGCGATTCTAAGCAACCAAATCGATTAAACATTTCAATTTATTCTAATTACAGAAATACAGAATCAAAATTAGATACTGATGGTCAACAGTCTTGTTTTTCAATTCAATTCAAAAATACTTTATTAATCTCCAAAGGGAAATTTATTATTGTTGTATCTAATATTCAGGAATTTTACTTTTATATTTTTTTATAAGTTGTTATAGTTATCCAGAAGTTATCCACAACTTCAGCACTCACAGCCTCAGTCACCACATGTTTGAATCAACTGCAAACGTTCACTCATCCTACAAGTTGTGACCCAGTCTAGTATATGTGACAATGATTTTAGTTACAGTTTGATCCATTATGCATTTGTCTGAGTGTGGCACATGGAGCGTGTAAAGAAAATTAGGTATGATGCGGAAAGAGCGAGTGAGCACACATATGACAAATGGGGCGGTAATTAACAGCGAGGATTCGAAGACATGCAGTCATACGCTAATTACCAAAAAACACCATTGATCAAACGGACATGCACACATGCTTCGTGCGTCTATATGTATAAAACACACACAGAAAAGCACATGCAGAGGGCACTCACTCTGCTTAGTGAAAAAGAAATGAGAGTCTGGGACAAATGGATCGACAGCATCTGCTTCTCAGTGTCAGGCGGCAGCCGGGTACTAATTACAAATGCCAGAAGACACAAAACCGTGGCAAAGGTCCTCTGCAAGCTCTCCTCCTCTGTTCTTCTTCTTTTTTCCTCTTTTCTTTTTTTTTTTTTCCTTTCTACCTTCATGCTTCAGGGGTAAACAAGCAGGAAAGTCCAGTAGCGAGAAGAAAACGTTCTATATGAAGCAATTCATGCCACGGCGTGTGTGTGTGTGTGTGTGCGTGCGTGTATGTTGTGTTCATTGAATCCTAGCCAATAGGCTTTCTATTACACAGTCAATCTTCAATGTCTCTGATGGAAGCCATCGTGTTTGGAAGCATTGGGGGGGGAGGGATGTACCAAATCGTAAACAGAAACTTCACTGGCCATGTCTCTAGTACAGAGTCAGACTCCCTTATGGGCTTCAGAACTGCCCTAATTATTTTTTGGCAAAGATTCAACAAGGAGTCTGAAATATTATTTTTTATTACATATTGAATTCAAAGTTATACACTTCTGTTGCAGATTTGGCAACTGCAAATCCATAATGCACATCTCTGGTGCCACCATTTAGTTTTATTAGATTGAGATTTGGTGAGTGTGGAAGGCATTAGGGTACAAAAGGACACACTGCTATGTTTTAGAACCTTGGTGAAATGTTTCCTTTTCCACATGGAAGAAGCCATTTTCCATTGTGGTCTTCGTGCTTGGAAATTTGCATGATCTTCTATATGCGTGGCTCTCACGGGGTTATGTGGCTTCCTCCCATGGTCTAAAAATGTGACTGTTAGGGTAATCGGTTGCTCTAAATTGCCCTTAGTTATTATTGTGTGTGGTCCTGGTTATTTGTCTTTGCCAACCTGTCCAGGGTTCACCCAACTTCTCGCCCAATGGCTACTGGAGATCGGCACCAGGAACCCCCGCACACTATTTGTGTATCAACAGAGATTAAATCCTCTATTATTTAAATTTTCCTTGCTGTAAAAGTTTCACTCTATCAGCCCTCGGAAACCTTGTGTTGTTTGAAGTTGTGCAACGAGACGCCACTTCCAAATTTACTGATCTCACCTCAGAAAGCAGGTGCGTTCGTTTTGAATAATTGTTGTGTAAATTACATGTTCATTATTTCCGATATCCCAGGAGATAAGCAATCATCCACGATACCCTCTGTGTTCACTTGCTGTTTAATTTGATGCAAGCCATTTATCAACCAGCTGTTTCCAATGAGGCCTACGATTAAGTACCTGCGGTAATAAATGAGACTTTATCATTCATGAGAAGAATTGTGTGGCGAGGGGAAAACGCTGACTGCAAGGTAGATTAATTATAGGTCAAAAAAAAGTCAAGATCATGAGGAAATTATTGAAGTCAATCAAGCATGAAAGAGAAATTAGAGAGAGGTTGTGTATGTTTAAACAAAACTGAAATATATTCTCTTGCCGAGCTCATTTTGACTATTGGACAATTTCTAGGCACAATGTGCATTTTGGAACAGTAAGAATCTATTTTGTGGTGATAAGAAAGCATATTAAATTTAGAACTTTGCAAAAGAGTTACTTGAACATTTTGGTCTATCATGTAAACTCACAATAAAATAAAATTCATTGAAGTTGGAAGTTACGTGACAAAGCAATTGGCTGATGCTTTGTATGTTCAGTCAAAAATGACGGAATCAAATTGTTGCTGCTCTTCTTGTGACTGTGTACACAACACCAGCAGACTTTTCTTTAGCATAAACAGATATATGTGAGATGACCTTGTGAATAAGTTTCAAGAACACAGAGGAATGCCAAACGCCACCTAAGTAAAATTATGCATGGATCCAAGAACCATTGGGAAATATTCTGACAGATTCAATGTACTGTGAATACATTAAGACCCAGCTTAAGTCTGATGAGGTGCAATAGGAATGCGAAAACACGCAACCAAGAAATCAGGTGTTAAAGGGACGACAGATTTCACAATGGTGTCAATAGAGATCTACAAACAAATGCCTTAGGCAATCCAGTGTGGAGAGGAAACTGAGCTGTCAACTTATCACTGCCTGTTGGCAAGTTGAGCTGATAGCATGAAAGAATGCCAGATGGGAGTGGTGCACCCAATCACCACAAAGGACAGAGGGTCCTTTACATGACTCTGTGCTCACTCAGGCAGAGCTTTACTGGCATGCTAAGGTTAGGGACACTGTTAAATTGTACAAACCTGTGACTGTGAATCAGTTATATTTTCACTGAGCAACTGACAGGTGAATTTAGACCAATCAGAACATGGCTTAGGTGATTGCAGGAGCAAAACACTTTGGTTTCACTTTGACATAGACCAACTGGCAGGTAGAGCGAATATGTGCTGACATTGGCTATAGAGAGTGATAATTTTTCCTGAGAAATACTTCCACTGACTCACTAAAGGCCCTTCACTGTTACTGTAATGTGAAACTAATTTGCTTTTGTTTTCCTGACATACAGAAGGAGCTCAAGTTTGAGGTTTAAAAGCAGTGTGCCATGTCTCTTGATTGTAGATTGCACAGAAAGCCTTTTGAAACTATGCACCGTCTCCTTGTTCAAGACCGTAACTCAGTACATTGCCAGAGTGGTCAACTGTAAGCTTTAGGTAGACTAATTTAAGAATTGTTATGTGTTAATGACCTACAGGCACTCAGGAGACGGGTAAAAATGAATGTTTGTTACAAAAATAGTGAATGTCTTTGGATCAGGATGGAACTGGAAACCAGGAGCTCCGCAAAGTCAGAGGTGGAGAGGAGAAAGTGAAACTGCGCCATAACAGAGCTTACTGAGGATTATTGTTAGGGTGTGTAGAATGTGGCTGATGGTCTTCATGGTCTAAAAGAGGTCTGAGACTGCCCTGGGCCGCACGAGCAGGGTTGTGGCGTCTGACCGTATCCTCCTTTTTATAGGTGTGACCAATCTGTTGAGTTGGAGCACAGTGTGTTTAAACTTAACAATTTCCATCTTCGGGGTTAGCTTCGGCGTTCACTCTGCCTCCTGTCAGGCCTCAGCTCCACTCATACACATTTGAGTTTGTCCTTTGCACCTCAACACTTCCATATGCACTCAAACGTATCCAAGCATTACGCCACTGACTTTCACAATATTCATTTTCTGTACCTTGACTACCAGATGGTCTCCAGTTTTTGTTGTGACTTTGCTGTGTTCGTTGTTTGGACCAAAGGCCTACAACGCCACTCTTAAAGTACCAGTCACCTTCGACTTTGATGCTTTTTTTGGTCCAACTCACCTGAATCAGAAGGTTGAGCTACCATTTTGCTAAAGGCCTGATCATTTCCCAGTCATTTGAATCAGGGGTTTTGGAGCAGGGATGCCACCAAAAGTCACAGGACAGTGGGACTCATGGATTGGACTTGCAGACCACCGGTATAGGACACAAAAGAATCCCACCTGACAAGATTTTCAGCTTTCCCAAGGAGAGTACTGTAGTCATCCTGAAAGAAACCCATTTATCGTAATCAGTCAAGCCATAAACTAAATACAACTTAAACAAAAAAAAAAAAAAAAAGAAAGAAAAGTTCAGATTGCTTAATCCACATGTACAGATTCAAGATGCTTGGAACTTTATGGCTGACTACATTCTGGAAGAAACATGGACGTTAGAGGAAATCTCAACAGGGACGGCTGAAAACAATGGGGTATATCAGTTACTGTTGCATGGAGAAACTGGGTCTTGGAAGGGGAAGGCAAACAGTCCTGGTCACAATATAGTAGGGTGTTTGTTGGGGAATCCAGACATGGTACCGGAAACTTGTGAGAGGAGAGGATGGGATGAGAGTTGGCAAGAGGTTGCAGAGCTGCAGTGAAGATTAAAAGGTGACAATGGCTTCCACAAAAAAAAGAAAAGGTTGTAGCATCAAAATGTTGACTCCGTTCCTCTAAAGCAGTGGTTCTTAACCTTTTTTGAGGTACCGAACCCTCCAGTTTCATATGCACATTCACTGAACCCTTCTTATTCACCCCCACCCCCACTCCTGAGACCGACTCACCGAACCCCTGGGGTTCGATCAAACTCAGGTTAAGAACCACTGTTCTAAAGACAGGCAAACACACACCCAGGGTGACAAAACGGTGAAAAAGGATCATCTAGCTGCTCCTTAAATCCTCCAAAAATAATAAGTTAATTGAAGCCAGGTGTGGAAGTTACAATCAGGTAACCACACCAAAAAGTCTCACAAGAACACACACATCCCAAACAGGATTCTGACATTGACATTGATAGGTTTGTGTTGGTTGTAACTAAACAGAACAAATAATCCCTTGTCGAGGGATTGGGGAAATTAATTATTATTAGTCCAGATTTAAAAAAAAGCAAATTTTTTGAAGAAACTGTCATTTGTATTTCACTGACAAACATTTTTTAAAGTTTATAATGTGTATTAAAAGAACAGCTTGTAATACATTCATCTCTGAAATGCATATTACCAGAGTAATTCAACCAAAATCTGTTCAGCCATTGTTTTAGTTAACCTGGAGAGGGTGCAATATGCTCTTGCCGTCAGTGGGATGAGTCAAAGCGAAACCCCAATTTCATCTTCTCGGTTTTATTTCCATGCTGAAGTTCTAATAAGTCAAACTGATGGACTCATTTTCATTGGGGTAATAGAAAAATAAAAAGATCTTTTACGGCTTCTCTGAACTTTACAACCTTCTTTCATATCTTCCTGGAGTGAAATATCAGTGGACTATGCTGTGTCTCTTGAGGTGAGCTGCATGGTGAAGTGTAAAAAACTTGATCGAGGGGTGACTTTTGCCATTAAAAAAAGAAAAAAAGCTGCAGTCTTGATAACGTTCTAAAAAACAGGCAGTTTGGAAGAGTGATGATTAAAATTTTAACAGAGATGCAAAAGGCAGTGCAGCAGTGGGAGAAAAATAATTGGAGCAAGGAGCAATGGGTCATACGCAGTGGCAAATTCACCCGGCAACCAAAAATTTTCACCTATGTTTAGACTGATGTCGACTATAAATGTAGTTCAAAGATGCATGAATCCTTAAGAAGGTTCTTGATGAGAAACCTTGGTTAACTTGTTTGAAAAATAAAATCAAGGGACTTCAGGTTATAGTAGCACTTAAATAAAGATTTCTACTTTTTCCTCCACATAACATGAACAAAATAATATTACTCAATACATTTGCATTAAGATATTAAACCGTGCAAAGAAAAACTAAACATTCTTACCCATTTTCAATCTGAAAATACCTCAAACAGGTAAGACAATAGATTAAAAGGAATACAGTTAGCATTACAGTTTTTGAATTTGCCCCATTTGGAAGATAGGCAAGTCAAGAGCACTTTTTTTAAGAAAATGTTTTGATTTGTCTTTTTATATCAGAAAAACCTGGCAATGTAATGTCTGAATTTTATTAGACTGTTAATAGGTCTTAAAAAAAGACAATAGGCAAATTGTTTTTTTACCTCAAACTTTCATTCCCATAGTGTGAATATGGGAACACTATTTTATATGCAGATTGACATATGTATATTTTTGATTCCTACTCGTAATGTGCATATTTCTTCTGTATTAGACTGAAACTACCAAGGTTTAGGAAAAAATAACTCAATTCTTGTATTTCACATACATTTTGCTGACTTTAAATTAATGGTTTTAATTTACCATTGTCAATCCAAACTTAATATTTAAAGATTAAAATCCCTGTTTTAACCCCAAGCTTCCTGAAATATACCCTTCTGAAGTTCGTCATGGCGCCTCAAATGATTAAGTGATGCAGTTGCAAAGGGTTAATAGTTTGAGTCATGCAGAACTGATTGGACCGTTTCCATAGCAACCATCAGAAGCAAGACATTCCCCCAGAACTACAGTGAGCTCATTGTAGCTATGACCTCATCTATGACATAGATCAAAGGACATCTGAGGTCATAAATGCTTGGATATCTAAACAGGAGGTCATATCCAACCATCTTACTTACAGACTTACTGCTCTGTGTATTTTAGCGATTTTAGTATGGAACCCCTTGTAGCATCCATGTTTTTTTCATTGACATTTGGTGCTGGATATTTAATCACGACCGGAGTTAGGAAGATTTTTAACAAAATACTTCCTGGGGTGACTTTTGAGAGCAGTAATTACAGGGATGAGTTTATAGAGTACGACCAGTTTGATGCGTATTTGTTCAATCCTTCGCCGACTGTCAGACAAATTTCCCCGGCTGGGGGAGTTTGTGGAGCAAAAGACTGGTCCCAAGAGAGAGGGGGAGATTTGGACAATCTTCCAAAACACCAAAAGTCCTCGGCTGAGGACGTTTGCTCTACAAAGAGGAGACTGGACTACAAAACCTTAACTTCTGTACTGGCTAAAAGAGCGAAGGAAGAGGATATTTATGGCGTTCGAGCTGCGAACACGTCAAAATACGCCGCATGCCCAACATGTGAGGATAGGGCTAAATATAACCCTCACCTCCTTGATAGGGATGATGGATGTGCAATATGTTGACTTGGTAACTCGTGGTTCTCATGTTAAATGTGAGGTGGACTGATTTAAAAATAGGATGGCGGATTTAGCTTTGGGGCTGCACAGTGGCGCAGTGGGTAGAACTGTTGCCTTGCAGAAAAGGAAGTTCTAGGTTCGATTCATGGCCCTGGTCTTCTTGCATGTTCTCCCTGTGCATGCGTGGGTTTTCTCCAGGTACTCCGGTTTCCTCCCACAGTCCAAAAACATGACTGTCAGGTTAATTGGCCTCTCCAAATTGCCCCTTGGGTGACCCGCCTCTTGTCCAGAACGTTAGCTGTAGATGGGCACCAGCACCTCCTGACCCCACTAAGGGACAAGTGTGTTAAGAAAATGGATGGATGGATGGATAACCAAATTCATTGATGGTTTTAAGTAGTTGAGGGATTGAGGACTTCAGATTAGACAACAATAAAATAATGTCATCTGCAAATAGTCCAATTTTAGATTCAATACTTTTTATTCTGACACCCTGTATGTTTTGATTGTTATGGCAAAAGCCAATGGTTCAATTGCCAGAATAAAGAGGAGGGTGTGAGGGGACACCCTTGACTTGTTCCCCTAGCTAGATTAAATGAATCAGATATAATATTATTCGATACAACTGAGGCTGTGGGTTTATTATAAATTATTTTAATCCAGGTTATGAAATAACCACCCAAGTGAAATTGAGATAAAACATTGTATAGATAATTATGTTCCACTCTGTCAAATGCTTTTTCTGCATGGATTATATTCAGCACACGGCGGATACCATGGTGGGCTTGCCACCCCTTTATAAATCCTTTTAATCAGGTTCATAGAGAGATTGTAAAAAATTCTCAAGCCCAAGTGCTAGTACTTTAGATATTATTTTGGTGTCAGAATTTATAAGAGAGATTGGTGAAAAGATTTGCATCTGGTGGGAGGTTTTCCAGGTTTAGGTAGTACTGTTATGATTGCATTTCGTAGAGAAGGAGGTAATTCTTTAAGGGTATAACTTTCTATAAGCATATTATAGAGGGGCTGTAGTAGTTTGTTTTTAAATATTTTATAAAGGTCCAAACGGATCCCATCCGGACCGGGTGTTTGTCCTGATTTTAATTTATCTATTGCATTTGAAAGTTCATCTATAGATATCGAGATATTCAGCTCTGATTTAACTGTTTCAACAAGTGTGGGGTTAAAAAATGAATCAAGTGATATTTGTGATATGTGTTCCTTAGATTAAAGAGATTAACTTTTTGAGGATCAGAAGTATTTTAATTTTAAGTTGTAATTTCATTTATTGCCCTTTCATTCTTTAATGCGCCAGGCTAGAAGCTTTCCTGCCTTTTCTCCTTGATCGTAGGATTGTTTCAGATTGAATATCTCTGATGAAGCTTTTTAAGTAGATTGTTTGTTATATTTTGCCCTTAATACTAGCAGTTTTTGTTGATTTTCTTTAGAATCCTTACATTTATTTCAAGTTCAGTCTCTTTAATTTGCTCTTCAAGTTTTAGCATCTCCATGAAGTTTCTATGATAACACTTTATTTGAAGGGGGGTGAATAAGCCTGACATGACACTGTCATAAACACCTGTCATGGACATGAATAAGCCTTCATGAATATTTATGACTGTTGTCATAAAGCGTCGTCATTCAGTAAATTATGACACTTAATACAAAGTTGATGTGGCGACACTAGATGGAAGTTCAGGTTTTGTGAGATTTTAGTTCCAATAGGTTGCTCAACAACGCCACCCTGGGAATTTCACCCAGAGAATATTACCTCTTGTCTGAGGCACACAGGTTCGGTTATGCGAGGATTTAAAACATCTGAGACAGTTCACAATTATAAAATAAGTTTTATTAAATTCTCTTTTAAAAATGTTCGTTTTAAAAACAAGTTATTTTTAAAATGACACCAAATCAATCCAAATAAATCAAAAGAAACTAGAAAAGCTGCAGCAACTGAGGTTACCGGCCAGAAGGGGCGCTATGGGGACAACATCCACCAAACACCGCAAACCAAAAAAAACCATTCAACACCAGACGCAGTGAGACAACCCAAACTCAAGAATCACAGCACACAAACGAGGGAGACGCCGTCACCACACAGACACCGCCACCGGACCTCGGGAGCTGCAAGCAAAAAAACCCAAACAGTTGAAAAAAAATAAAAAATGAATATCAGCCCGAGCTAAATAAAGAAAAACAAGGGGCTGTGAACAAGATAAATAAAAATCAGATAACAAATTAAAACATCAGGACCCGGTGTGGCCCTCTCGTCACACCACAGCGGGAGATGAGACGGGCGCCGCTGCCCCAAACGCTTCAATGAAGGCGGACAACGCCACCGCAGTCCAACTTCAAAAACAGTCGCGTCAAGAATCCAGGAGATGAACGTAGACCAAGCAGAGCAAAGCAGCACAGATCCGAGAAACGTACGTCAACAGAGCAGCAATGGTCCAACTGTGGGGACTATAAAAAGATTAGTCACTAAAACTAAGAAACCGGAGCTTAAATGAGTGTTAATTTCTTACCTGCCGATTCACAAACACGCGCACACACACACACTCGCAGACCGAGGAAGAGGAGGGCAGCGCTGAGGCGTTTTTACCTATAATCACACTTTGACTGAGATTTTCTGACCACGATCAGCTAAAGTGCAGGGAGGGGGAAAACCTACCACCAGATCAGCGCAACACGCACCAGCCAGCAACTTGTTACTTTCCGCTGCCAGAGTCCACCGGACGCAAACCACACAGTGGGAGAACAAAGACGACACACCCTGAATGAGCGTTCAGCTCCCTTATATACACCACGCCCACCTTCAGAACCGGAACTCCTCACCTGGAAACCATTTGTGGAATTACTATATTTCTATACCACTACATTCTACCCCCCCTTCTTGCATCGTCGACCCGACGATGGCAAATTCAAAACTCAAAACTATCAGTTCCAAGGTCTAAAAACGGATACAATTGACATGGATGTAGAAGAGCCTCCAGGGAGAACGTCTCCTGCTGGCCGTGGAAGATGGTGCACATTAGAATGTTGTCCAGCAGTTGGACTGTGGAGCGCCGTAGAGCCACTGGGTCAGGACAGCTGACAGGTGGGACAGTCACAGATGTAGAGGGTTCAGCGGATACAACTGGTTCACATGGTGACCCCGGTTCCTGGGATACAGCTTGAAGCTGTGATCCACTAGAAGGCAAGTCAGAAGCAACCGCCAGGGGTTGCTGTTCACAAACAAACAGATCATAATCAAATTGGCCGTTATCCTCAGACAGTCCCTCTTCTACAGGAGGCAAGTTGGGAGAAGGAATATGATCAGGAGGAACAACACCTACCACAGGCTTTAGCAGGGTACGATGCACCTGTCTTACTTTAGTCTGGTCATTCACTGGTGCAATGGTGTAAACAGAGCCATCCTCCTTTGGTGCCCTCAACACTTTGTACTTAACAGAGCTCCAGCGTCCCTGGTCTTATGAGCCCCCCTAGCAGTAAAGTCACGCAAAAACACAACCTCACCTCCCTTCAGTGGCAGATGTTTCACCTGAGTGTCATGGGCCTGCCTTCGGCGATCTGCAGCACGTTTCAAGTGCTCTCTAGCCCATCAAAGGCTACCTGCAAACGAGCTTGATGCTCTTGGACCCACTCATGGACAGAACCACCAACTGGACTCTCAACTCTACCCAACAGGAAATCTAGGGGCAGTCTAGGTTCCTGACCAAACATCAAAAGGAAAGGCGACTCTCCAGTAGATTGATGAGGAGTTGTATTGTAACAGTAAAGGACCTGGGGCAAACAGGCATGCCAATCTCGTTTGCGAGACACAGGCAGCGTCCTTAACAGATTGTGCAGCGTCCGATTAAAGCGCTCACATTGGCCATTTCCTTCTGGGTGGTATGGAGTGGTGCGTGATTTTACAATATCATACAAGCTACACAGCTGCTGGATAAGTGAACTCTCAAAGTTAGACCCTGATCGGAGTGCAATCGAGCGGGAACACCAAACTTGTAAAACCATTCAGACACCAAAACCTTAGCCACCGTGGCCGCTCGCTGATCCCGTGTGGGGACAGCAACAGTATATTTACTGAACACGTCTGTCAAGACCAAAACATTTTCCAACCCATTCTGAGTGGGCTCTAAAGTGGTAAAATCAATAGCCAAGATTTCATTAGGACGTGATGCTAGTAGATGTCCCATGTAGCTGTGAGCTTTAGGGTGGACATCCTTTGCCACCTGGCACCTCTCACAAGCCTGGCACCATTGGGCCACATCGGAGGCCATATGAGGCCAGTAACACCGGGAACGCAAGAGCGCCAAAGTTCGCTCCACTCCCTGGTGACCATGTTCTTCGTGTACTTGAGTCAAAACATCCTTAATTAGCACACTTGGTAACACCAACTGAAACACAACATCACCACCATCAGATCTAAATACCTTTCGATAGAGAACTCCATCTCTCTCGACAAATCGGTTCCACTGCCGAAGCAGAACCAATGTGGGTGAAGACAGCTGGGCCCGCTCCTCTCGACTGGGATGCTGTCCTTTCCTCCAAAACCCCAACACGTCCTGTAAAACAGGATCCGCCTGCTGCAGAGCACAAAGTTCAGCAGTAGTATGCTGTGGCAAAACTGCAACAACTGCTTGAGTTGCCTCAACTTTTTCAAACCCCAAAGCTTCCTGCAATGCTCTAGGCATAGCTGTACCCGGAAGCATGACGTTCACATCTGGTGGACCAGGTGGGTGCTGGCGAGAAAGTGCATCAGCATTGATGTTACTCCGACCTGACCGGTACTTGATCTCAAAATCAAAAAATGCTAGCTGAGCAGCCCACCTCTGTTCAGTGGCAGCCAATTTAGCGGTGGACAGATGGCTGAGAGGGTTGTTATCAGTGTAGACAATACATTTGTTCCCCAACAGATACTCTCTAAACTTATCAGTCATGGCCCACTTAAGGGCCAGAAACTCGAGCTTCATGGAGCTGTAATTTGCCATGTTTCGCTCTGTGGGTCTCAAACCTCGACTGGCATAGGCAATCGGTCTTACCTTACCTCCTTGCATCTGAGAGAGGACTGCTCCCAGGCCACCATGGCTGGCGTCAACCTCCAAGATAAATGGCTGAGTGAAATCTGCATAGGCCAACACTGGTGTTGTTGTTAGCTTAGCCTTCAGGCTTTCAAAGCTCTTTTGACACTCATCAGTCCAACATGCAGCAAGTCCACCATCTGATTTCTTACCACCCTTAGCACCACCACACTGAGCCACAGTTCTATGCAAAGGAGCTGCCAGTTTTGCAAAACCTTCCACAAAACGACGGTAATAACTGGCAAAGCCAAGGAACGAACGAAGTTCTGAAACTTTAGTGGGAGTTGGCCAGTTGGCTACAACTTCAACTTTACTAGGATCTGTGGCCACCCCTTCACCAGAGATCACATGTCCTAAATAATGTACCTCTTTTTGAAAAAAGGAACATTTACTGAGCTTTGCTTTGAGCCCCTGCTGTAGAAGTCGATCCAGCACTACCTTCAAGCGCTCCAGATGTTGGTCCACACTTGAAGAGAAAACAACAATGTCATCAAGATATAACAGAACAGATTGGCACTGTTGATCCCCAAAAATCCGCTGCATTAGCCGTTGGAATGTGCTAGGCGCATTACAGAGCCCAAAAGGCATCCGGTTCCATTCAAACAGCCCAAAGGGAGTACAAAAGGCAGTTTTTGGACGATCTGCTTCCACAACTGGAACCTGATTGTACCCGCTAGCCAGATCAAGGGTGGAAAACCAACGTGCACCAGACAAGGCATCCAATGACTCTTCTATCCGTGGGAGAGGAAAGGAGTCTTTTCGTGTCTTGCTGTTTAACTGTCTATAGTCAACACACATTCGAATGCTTCCATCTTTCTTTCTCACCAAGACTATGGGAGAAGCGTATGGGCTGCTACTCTCCCTAATGATCTGTGAAGCCAATAATTGGTTTTTATGGTCCTTCACCACCTCATAATCAGAAGGGGGAATACGCCTATAGCGTTGTTTAACTGGGACATCATCAACCAAAGGAATGTCATGAGCTATCACACTAGTACAGCCCAGGTCACCATCATGAGATGAGAAAACTGTCATGTACTGATGGAGCAATGATCTCACCTGACCTTGTTCTTCCATAGACAATGAAGACAAATCCAAGTCCTTCACCTGCCGTTCCACACTAACTGAAGCCGTCTGGCACTCCATTGTGGCTACTTTTGCTGGAACTTCAGTAATTCCTGCAGGGAGACTCACCACATTAACGACATTCAGCGTGCCAACCACAGTGCGGGGGTATAACACCACTTCAGTCAAACCAACATTAATAATGGGTACATAAGCTGTACCCCCAATTACTGGGACCAAGGCAGGAGAAGCAAGCAAACCAGAGGGTAATCCAGACTCTAAAGGTTCAAACAACGCAGTAGAACCTGAGTACCCATCAGAGCATGTGGCAGCCACGATTTTCATGACTCCACCAGGAATCCGACAGCCCTTTTTACCCCTGACCTTAACCCTTCCAAAACCATGAGGCTTTTCTAAGTAGGCAGATTGACACTGCTGCAGTGCCTTCATGACTGACTGGGGTGCCTCAGAGACACCAGACACAGAAGACCAAGCAACACCATGCAGCCCAAACAGTTCCTGGTAACACTTCCTGATCACATTCATCCCCAAAACACCTCGGACTTTAGCTGGGGGCTCACCACAAGGGTCCTGTACAACCAAAACACCACAGTTGGGAATCAATTTGCCACAGAGTTGTACATCAAGTTCCAAATAGCCAACATAAGGAATCTTAAGACCATTGGCAGCTCTAAGCTCCAACCAATGACACGAATGGAGACGATCCACACCCCAAGACTCCATATGCTGACGGAAAAAACTTTCAGAGACCGTGGACACCATCGACCCAGTATCCACCAAACATTTGACTGTTACACCACTCATGATTACGTCTGCATGAGGACATGTTGAGATTAAGTTAGAAGCACCTGAATTTCCAAGAACGGCTGGTGAGCCAGAAGCAGCCCCACCCAAACTGTGGCTCTGCAGTTCGGTGGGAACTAGTTTTTCCGCTGCTGAAGCAGAATGGGACAGAGTAGCTGAATCTGACTGAACTTGGGTTCGACGAGGGGCACGCACCCCATCACACTCTCGTGCAAAATGACCAGGCTGATTGCACCGCCTACAGATAACTGGGCCAGCAACGGGTGGACGGTTAGGGCGATGGAAATTCTGCAGCTGAGAGATGCTCTCACTAAGTTGCTGAAGCTGCTCTTGCTGGCGCTTTAGCATTTCTCTTATCTGAGTCATTTCTGTTGCTGATGTCAAAGGAGCTACCTGCGGACCGCCATGAACCCCATACTGGACACCATAAACTGAAGGAACCGACTGGCTACGACTTCTCACAGGATGAGGTACCCCTTCGCGTTCCCACCGGATTGCTGCAGTCCTAACGTCAAGCAGACTGCTGTTCGGCCCTGCGCGTACCAGCTGCTTCAGCTCACGACGCAGGGAACCATCCAACACCTGCTCAACAAACTGATCTCTTAGCAGCGTCTCAGAATTTAACATACCAGCCGGTGCGCGTTGCTTTACCTTCTCCATAAGATCCATTAATGCGAGGGAGAACTCCTGAAGACTCTCTCCCTCTTGTTGTCTCCTGGAAAAGAAGGCCTCTTGCAGAGCAACGTACGACTCTGAACAACCATATAATTCCTGTAAGATGGCAAATATTTTAGCAGGGTCCTCCCTCTCTGTACTGGAGCGATACCTTATTTCATTCCTAGCCTCTCCATCCAAGTGATCGAACAGGAAAAATGCTTGGTCAGCCACAGATAAATGTCGCGCTCTCATACACACCTTTGCTTCCTCCATCCACTCACTCAATCCTATGCCTGTCCTTCCTCTAAAGATGGGGCATTTCCTATCTCTAGGTACAAAAATCAGTCTCTCTGTTACAGGGAGACTGGGCGTAGGATGGGCATTAGCCGATGCCGAAGAAGTGGACGGCTGGGCACTTAAGCTAACCTGTCGCAACTGCTCGTTGTCAGCTCTTAAGCTTGCTACCAGGTCCTTAAGTTCCTGAATTTCCTCTTCCATTATCGCAAGCTTATGCGGTTTCTTATTACTGCGGTGCAAAAAAAAACAAAAAAAACACCTAAAACTATTAAAACCTCACCCACCACTTTGAAGCTCTACATAGAACCACTGCTGCTCTGTCTCTGGATCTGTCGCCAATCTGCACACAAAAAAAGGAAAAAAAAGAAAAAAAAAAAAAATGAATATCAGCCCGAGCTAAATAAAGAAAAACAAGGGGCTGTGAACAAGATAAATAAAAATCAGATAACAAATTAAAACATCAGGACCCGGTGTGGCCCTCTCGTCACACCACAGCGGGAGATGAGACGGGCGCCGCTGCCCCAAACGCTTCAATGAAGGCGGACAACGCCACCGCGGTCCAACTTCAAAAACAGTCGCGTCAAGAATCCAGGAGATGAACGTAGACCAAGCAGAGCAAAGCAGCACAGATCCGAGAAACGTACGTCGACAGAGCAGCAATGGTCCAACTGTGGGGACTATAAAAAGATTAGTCACTAAAACTAAGAAACCGGAGCTTAAATGAGTGTTAATTTCTTACCTGCCGATTCACAAACACGCGCACACACACACACTCGCAGACCGAGGAAGAGGAGGGCAGCGCTGAGGCGTTTTTACCTATAATCACACTTTGACTGAGATTTTCTGACCACGATCAGCTAAAGTGCAGGGAGGGGGAAAACCTACCACCAGATCAGCGCAACACGCACCAGCCAGCAACTTGTTACTTTCCGCTGCCAGAGTCCACCGGACGCAAACCACACAGTGGGAGAACAAAGACGACACACCCTGAATGAGCGTTCAGCTCCCTTATATACACCACGCCCACCTTCAGAACCGGAACTCCTCACCTGGAAACCATTTGTGGAATTACTATATTTCTATACCACTACATTGACATTATTCAAATGTCTTTATGACAACTTGACATTAACCATTAAATCATTACTGATATAAATTTGTTCTAAAAGTATTACTGATTGTACTTTAAAAATTAGGTAACTTTATGTTAACGTAAAGTTTAAACAGTAATATTTCTTGGTTAATGTCAAGTTGTCATAACAAAGACATTTTGAATAATGTCAACTTTGTATTAAAAGTGTCATAATTTACTGAATGACGCTTTATAACAGTCATAAATATTCATGAAGGCTTATTCATGTACATGACAGGTGTTATGTCATGTTTATGAAAGTGTTGGATTCTGGAGAATTCAGAATCCAACAAAGAAAGAATATTCTTTAGTTCAGACATTTTACGTCTGAACTAAATTTAGTTCAGACATAAAATGTTGTGTAACCCATCTACTTTAGAGTGGGATAAATCTAATCCTGATGATTGGTCAAAATTAGGATCTAAAGTACAGTTAAAGTCTCCATCAAAGGTAACGTAACGATGGAACGCTGTAATGGAAAGAAACAAATTATTGTAAAATTCAGAGACGTCTATATTAGGACCGTACAGGTCCAAAATAAGGTTTTGGTGCATCAGTGTGGTATGGATTACTATGAATCTCCCAACAAGATCAGTATTAACTTTTCTTATACAGATAGGCAAAGATTTATGAATCAAAATTGCCACCAACCCCCCGTCCCTCCAGCACATGGAGAAATGAGCTTGAAAATACTTGACCTGGCCATGTTTTTCTTAGTCTTGTAATTTTGTTTGTAAGCAGATGTGTTTCTTGAATAAAAAACACTTTTGCCTGGTATTGTTTAAGTCTACTCTAAGAAATAATCCTGTAAATTTACAGTAACATACTGGCAGCTATAGACACCAGATGTTTAATGTAAATCCACAGTAGCTATACCGTAATTAATTCTGACGGTATTTTACCGTTCTGCGAAAGAATGGTAAAATACTGGCGTCTATAGCTGCCAATAGTTTACGGTTTTTTTGAAAGAACGGTAAAATACTGGCGTCTGTAGCTGCCAATAGTTTACGGTTTTTTTGAAAGAACGGTAAAATACTGGCGTCTGTAGCTGCCAGTACTTTACCGTTCTTTCGAAAGAACGGTAATCTACAGTTTTTCTGAAAGAACGATAAATAAAATACTGAGATGAAGAAGATGGACAACATTGTCCTGTCTGGAATGTTGGCTGGACCCTCTCAAAGACAATATGGCCTTCCATGCAGAAAACTGCTTGCCACAGGGACTGTAATACACCAAGTTCTTAATTGGAAGAACATAAAACAAATCCTTATTGATACAGTATGCATTTAAATGATCATCATAATAAAGTGTCCCCTCTGCCAGGTAAAGTAAAAGCCAGGATCTTAAACTCCTCAATTGTCACGCAAGTCACATCAATGTTGAAAACTGTAGCCTGGATTAATTTACAGAAGTTGTAGAGGAATTCATGGTACTTTGCACTGAAGGAGAAGTGTGCTTTCAAAGTTCATCAAAAGCTACCTTGGATGTTGTTGTGATCACTGATGGTGAAAGTGTCTTTGGTGCTGCTCTTGTTTTCACCAACATGCAGGAGGAAGGGCTGTCCTGGTTGCACGGCAATGAGTAAGGCTTCAACACTGTCTTGCATCTTTGACATAATGACAAGAAGACGAAAAATAAAAATTATTAAATATATTTAGTAGCACAGCTACATTCAGATAGCAAAAAAGCCAATGAGAAAGTGCTTCTACAAGGATTAACCTGCACATATCTGAAAACATGGTCCACAGTTTGACATGAGCTGTTTTGGATTCCTCTTGTTGCCTTTGGATGTAGAACGAAGCACATGAACCAACAGAAGAATGTCTGGTTTTCCCAGCCTGGAGGAACAACAGAATATATAGCAGACACATTAGGATAATAAATGAAGATTTTAAAGAGAGGCAAGCAAAACTAACCAGACCCACCAAAATACTTTGTCCACCCGGTTTACCCTGGAGAGCATTTTTCACTACCTACAACATAAAGCATAACAATGTCAGAAATAATTACCATGAACAAAATTCAGACATTAGGCATTATAGACATTAGTCAGCTTATAGAACCATTCTGGAGAGGATTTCTTCTGCCAACCTGTCAGAAGAAATGTGTTGAAGTCATCATAACAGGCTTCAGTGAACAACATGACATACTAATGAAGAAAATAAGAGTCAGCCAACATGTCATTATTTATTACTATTGTAGCGACAAAAACATTTTGGCTTAACTTTGATTGCATAGATCAAACCACCGGTTTGTTTTCAGCACAGCCACTCTCCCCATTACGGGAGAGTGGCTGTGCTGGAAACTTCAAGAAAATGACTCTGCAGCTAAATAATGTTAACTCAAATGGCCTTTCTGACAGTTTTAATGTTCGTTTAACCACCCGACACCCCGTGCTACACCTGCTTGGCTAGCTTTAGCTGCTAACAAAAATAATAAACCAAGGGTGCTCACGTCCAGTCCTCGAGAGGTCCTGCAACATTTCCATACATCTTTACTCCAACAGACCAGGATCAGCTCTGAACGAACCTGCTAACCAGCCTTTCATTTGATTCAGGTGTGTTAATTGGAGCAGGGAAGCATCTGAAAGTTGCAGGATAGCAGCTCTCCAGGACTGGACTTGAGCTCCCCTGTATTGAACTGTCGTACCACGATATTCAAACAAATAAACTTACGTTAAGCATACATACATACATTATACACATACATTAGTTCAAGAACAGCGGCTGATTTAATTTGGGTACACCTTTTCAGCCATGTTTGGTGATTTTGGGCCCACCTGTTAAGAGGTTAAAAAATAACACACCTGATTGCAGTTTTGACAGTTATGTCCTTTGTACTCCAATGTCTTTGTAGTCAGAGTTGAAAGTCGTCTTAAAAATGTTCAACATTTCTTTAAATTTTTTTTATTTTGACCACATATGCTATTTAGTCACTGACATTACCATTGCTGCAGGCAAACCTGGACATTTTATGGCCATGTATTCTGCAATTACTGACATGAAAGGGCTTTGGACGCCCAATGCATTGCTGTTCAAAGGTGAGCCATTCACAGTTTGACATCAGGAGGTTATTACAGATCCAAACCGGAGCACAGCAGCCAACAGCTATGAATTTAAAGAAGGAAATATGAGATAAATGATGATGAATCCAGGAAACATTACTGCAAAAGTCATATATAAATCAATACAATAAGCTTTGAATCTCAAACATTTCTCTTGAAATGTTTAGTACTATTCATTAAATAGCTTTAAACAACCTCGGGTCATAAACTGGAGTATCAAGAATCCATGTAATTTGAATGTATGTACATGTGCAATAAATCTCAGAGTTGCTTCTGTTTCCAACATTAAACTTCTATTTAAAACACAAAAGCTGACTTAAGCCAGGCTTATGAGAGTAGGGAAAAGAGGCCTTGCCTCTGTGAGTATCCATAATTCATTTTGCAGTTTTACTACACATAGCAGTGCACATTGTATTATGGAGTACGCAGCGTCCTCATGAATGATTGACAAGCTACCAGCTTCAGCATGGCTAAACACAAGGATAGCATGGCGTTGCATAAGCACGGAGAACACAACTTTGCTCTTTATCCCGAGGCAATGTGGATGCCTTCGGTTTGGTTGAGAAAGAAATAAAATAGTTGACACCGCTATACAATTTATCCTTTAAAGATTCCTGTTGCGATTTGTAGGTGTTTGTAGTTTGGTGGTTGTTTTAGTTTTTTTTTTTTTGTGGTATTTTTATCACTGATGGAGTTCCATATAATTCATTCCTTTGTGTTGAAATTCTCCAGCATTCTGCTTTTGTGTATTGTTTTAGATTCATATTCAAACATTAGTCTGGTCCTCTTGTGCTTGGTTTTATCTCTATTTTATTTTGTAACTAGTCAGAATACCTTGTTCCTGCACTGCATTTCCTGATTAGTGACACCTGTTTCTCATCCACCAGGAAGTGAGTGTTTCTCGTTCCTCACTGGATGATGTGCTGTACATTTGAGATTCCAAATTATTCCTTTATGGTTTTCATTAATCTGAGTACATAATTTTTTTTGTGTGTATCATATTTTTACTGCCTTTTCATCCCTGACTGGTGAAACTTCATATTGGACCTCAAGCATCATGGACCACAAGCCTTCCCAGTCTTTTCTAGACTTGAGGAACTTAAAACGAAATACAATCTGAGGACTTTGGATCACTGAGCAACAGTCAAATTTCCTTCACTTTGGCCCTTTTAAGACATTACATTTGAGGCAGAAACATATTTCAAAAGCTTTTGCGGCTTTAGGAACTCCGTAGAACTAAATGGCCATATCTTGACTGGAATGTTTCACACCAGTTAGGAAAACTTAATGATATAATGCACAATTTACAAACCAGTGTTGTCTATGTGACACCACCAATGTGAGAACTGTTGGTCACACTAAAATTATTTCAAAAACCTTGTTTTCTTAATAATTCCTTACTGTAGATTGATGTTAACACTCTACATAACTACGTTTTTTTGAGATGGACATTACCATAAATTTTTATTAACCTCTTCACCGTGTCCTTCACACGTTGCTTGAAATTTGACTTGAGCGTATGCTCAGCACATTTCAGTACGTTCCCTTCGCCTTTCACTTCTTGTACTGATGGAAGCACTTTAACAATCCTTTCAACACTCTTTTTCCAAGCTGCTCGTTTCAACGCCACAACCTCCCTCAGGTAGGTCCTTAATACCTTCACTGTCTCTCGTTACAGATGATTTTATACCGGATGTTCTGCTGGTGGGATGGATTCTGTGGAGCAATTCTTCTCGAAGGATTCCCGCTCGTTCACATGATGTGTTTCAACATAGTGTTTGAGATGGGAATTGTCCTGCGACGTGATGTACGGCGATCATAAGAGCAGCTGGTGAAGCCTCACTATGTGTTAGTACGTACAGTACATGCTGAATGTTGGAAGTTTTTCTCTCTTTTTTTTCCCTGTAGATAATAATTTGAGACTGCTTTTGATTGAAATTCGAATCAAAGTGGTAACTCTTCATAATGCTTTTTGAGTGAGCAGAACTAAGCTTGAACAGTAACTGTGGATAATTGAAGCAGGGGGAAAGAAAAAAAAGAAAAAAAAGTCTAATTGTGTTCCTCACAAATGGATCTTTTGGCACGTGAGGCTACAGGCCGCTGTGTTTGGTGGGTGGGCCAGCATTGTTCATTCATGATAAATGAGCATTACGCCTGAGCAGCTCTGAACCGAATGAACATGCGTAGAAAATGGCTTGCTGGCTCCAATAGTTGTATTCTGCCAGGGAAACAAATACGACTAAAGAGGCGACGCACTAGTTGGAGCATATCGTGATTTGTTTTGATGCTAAAAGCCATTTTTGTGAGGCTCCCATTTGTTCTCCGTGAAGATGCTCTTGTTGCATCAACAGTTACTCCTTAAAAGTTTTCCTTAAAAGAAAAAAAATAAACAGCACTTTTTAAACAACTGGCTTTTCCCTCCTCCTTCCTTCTCCCCCTCTCACTGAGTTATGCAGTTACACACACATTCAGTGAAATGAAGTTATATATGAGCAGATGTTTTTTATTTTTTTTTCTGCCAAATTGCAGACCGTCAGAGCAACAAATGAATTTGCTTGCACCTGAGAAGCAAAAATGACTGTTATTTTAAAGTTTCAATTTAAAATTTCTTGTATAGATTGCTGTCTGTTGGGGGCTGCCATTCCCATAATTATATCCCACTCCCCTGATATTGTTAGGGGGGGGTCAGCTGTGTCAGGCATGGCTGACACAGCTGAAGTTTTTCATAAAGATCTTATTTCTCATTTATGACTGCCGATGGACTTGGCAAAGGCATACATTTGAATTAACATTTGCAAAAAATATATATTCTTGAGATGTAATAAAAGATTAATTGCATGCATCTCTTGATAATAATAGCAAAAGTGTTATGCGTTCGTATTTATATTTGATTAGGTTTTGTTACTTTGATGGATTTTAAATCACTACAGTGTAAGGCAAAAATATTTATCCCACTTGAGCTATGCTGACATTTTGTTGGAAATTTTTTATCTATTCAAATTCATTCAAGTTTGTGATTTGTAATGTGACAAAAGTATATGTGGAGGTTTTCTGCTTCTTTTTTGAGGAATTGCATAATTTTGGCATGGATTCATCTGATAGATTTACTCACCAAATGAAAGAACTTTATGTAGCCTTGTAATCTTTAATGGAAATTTTCTAAAAGATATTTTTTTTTGGAATTAATACAAAGACTGATAGAACTAAAACAACTTGAAACTATAAGAAAAGTCTTGCTGCAGGTTTTATCACTGCCCATATAGTATACAAGCAGTGGTTTAAACTTCTGCTGGTGAAGGCTTTGTTGTAACACAGCAAAAAAAAAAGAAAAAAAATGAAGCATGAAAGTGGGTCAAACTTGCGAAGGCAAAACCAATTTCACTGTAAGATTTCAACAAAGAGCAAACACAATTGATTTCAAATTCAGTTATCCTCTTTTTTTTCTTTCCGTTGCGTGGATCACAAGCCGTGACAGTACATGCTAAGTTAAGTGATCACAAGATGATTCAACAAAGCAACGGGACAATCCTGAGCTGTAACCACTGGACATAGAAATTCTTCTACAGAAGCCAATTTAACCCAAACCAATTCAGTTTAACACCTGAGGAAGATGGGTTTTTTTCAGCTTTTCTGTCAAACAAATTGTTATATGAATTTGCCATTTAAAAAAAAGTGTTAACATTGTAAGCCAGTTATTGGATTAGTGGATTTTAAAATAGGCGATGATGCATAATAATAATAATTTAAGCAAACATTGCACCTACAGATGAACATTTATACTAATACAAACACAGTTACACAAAATCTGAAATTTCATTATGTTTTCCCCCCTCTGTTTAATTATATCTTTGAGTATTCAAAGTCAGAAACATAAACTGTAAAAAGAAAATTGCCAACAAAGCAAGATGCCAACACTGGGAGATTGAAAACACGTACATCTCCTTTGAAAAGCAATAGATTATCATTAAATGTACACTTAAACTTTCAAAAATCTGATTTCAATTTTTTTCATTTAATAATGAAAAACAGCAGTCCAAAGCAACCAGTTAATTGCTCCCCTTGGGGTTTTATAAATTACTGATGATTAATCAATTTTTTTTTACTTTTTATTCAAGCTGGATTCAATTAGCAAGCCCTCCAGGCCCGATTACTGCCATTCCTTCAGAATCAATAAATCACTTAATAGGAGTCAAACTTAAACTAGGGTGGCCTAGTCAAACTCCAGAATTTAAACTGAAACTGATTTAGGTGCTGCTGCATGACAGTAACGAGCATTTGAGAAGAAGATAACCAAATTAGAAATCCTCCAATTCGGCTGTAAATAATAAATGCCACCACCGCAGTAGGAACAATATTACCCTGCAGTGCATTATGAATCTCATTCGCAGTTCTGACAAATGCTTGATGGCGGCAGTTACTGCAAATGTTGGCTAAACCATTTATTAGGTTTAGGGAGGAATATGACTGGTCTGGTTTTGAAAGCTGTTTTAATACATGGGATGAACGTTTGAAAAATGAATTTTGTATTCATTATTTTCATTATTTTTTTTAGATTTTCTTTGAGGGTCTAGCGGCCCTAATTTAACTGGAAATGGGGAGATAGAAAGCAAAAGCATGCCACAAATTTCAAGACAATGGCATACAGTGAAACGCTCGTTCCGCACTGTTGCAAAATCTACTAATAATCAAAGCTAGCCAATGAGTTTGATATGCTGGTTAGCTAAACTTTAAGGAAAACAATCTGCTACAAATGACATGGTCCATCTGTAATCTTGCTCTGTTTAAAGGTTTCATTTCTGTTCATCTGGCCGTCCAAGCCTGGCCCTTTCTCTGATTACTTCAGGTACAAGTTTGTCACATTGTTCAGAGGTTTTTTTGTTGTTGATGTAGCTTGATCAGGTTTTCTCCACATAGAAGTTTCAAAGTGCAGACACCTTCTTGGTACTTGCATTGTAATGCCGAACAGCTTTCCCCACCCCATTTTGCTGAACAGTTTTTACATTGAGGGAAAACAAAAGGCTTCCCTGAAGCTATACAACCTTATAGTTTCTTCGAATATATAATCTTTTCTTTTGAGATGTGCTTTCTTTGTGCGAGACAGCAAAGACATGGAGTCGTGCTGAGCTGTCTCGCTATAGCGTCTCTTCTACAACGCAGAGATCATGGTTGAGATCACTGATATTTTCACGGATTGATGGCACTACATTTCTTTTTTTTTCTTTCACCTATACGCATTCCTATTACTTGTTATCCAAGAAATGGAAGGGATTAAATAGATTTGCGGTTGCTAAAACTGAACAAACAAGGAAAAAGCAGAAATCTTACCAAGTATTTTTGCTGTCACACAAAACTATCTTACAAGTACATTTTTATGTAAATAATATTTCCACAAATAAAAAAATTTAACACCCTTTACAGTTGGTAGACCTGCCTCACAACAATATGGGGCTGCAACGGAACGGCAGCTTGTGAATTGGAGGAATTGTCACACCCCAAACCAATACTTGTAATCAAATGCATGAGACTTTCAACCAACCTTAAGGTTTAGCAGACATCTTTGGTGCTTTGTTCTGCAGGACGGGGAGCAATGACAAATCTGGGGGTACAGCAAGAATCAATAAAGTCATTTACAATGGCGGAACCATCATTGTTCCACGCTCAAGGATGTTTGAGTCAATAAGGTCCAGGAGGTTGGTGACCAAACTCAATCATCCCTTCAGTGATACTTCAAGCGGGCACTGGAGCTCATCATTCAGCAGGATTCATTTCCTGGTGCGATGCGCCCCATTTCTTTACTTGGTCTGAAAGCCAGTCAGACTCGGATGAAGGAGATTGGTGCAAACCGCGTCAGACGAGTAGCAGAGAGTGTGGATTTCACGAGCTGGAGTTTGAGTGTCTTCAACACCTCTAGTAATCAGTTGCTGGAGAAGCAAGAGATTGACATTACACCTTTTTTTTTTACATTTAACAGTGGAATATTGAAATACAGATTTATTTTTCCTTTTAGGATACTCAAATTCAGATTTTCTAAAGGATTAATATTACATAAAGATACTAAGATAAAGTACTAAGAAATTCCCGTAAGCTAGACACACTTAGAGTTTCACCTCTGCTCCATATTGTATTTTTTTGTGCCTGGGTTTATGACCATTGTGGACCTAGAGCCATAGAGATGGCTTTGTGTGTCATTGAATTTGTTTAGCCTGGGACAAATGTGGTGGTCTATGAAATGTTTTGCCTATTTTATGTCAATAGATAAGTTTACAGTGATGTTTGGTTAGTAAAGCTGACTGCAGTTGTCAACACCTCTAGTAATCAGTTGCTGGAGAAGCAAGAGATTGACATCTCTTGCTTCTCCAGCAAGAGATGTCAATCTCTTGCTTCTCCAGCAAGAGATTGCTGATTGCAAAAAAGTAAGAGGCGTTACTTTTTTTTTTTTTTACATTGTGTCCAGTTGATTTGGATAGGCTTTTTTTTGACATTTCAAAATCAGGGTATTTGCGCTTCTAATTTGCAACAGTTTAATAGAATAGAGGGAAAAAATCTCAGCCCTCTAGCTTGGACCTAACTAAGACTACTTTACTACTGCTGCACATATTCATTTTTCTGAGTTGAAAAGACTTCCCTGCCTTGCCTGGGGCCCATGTTGGTCTTCTAGGGCCATCCACCCACTACTGGAAAGCAGCAGGGCTGTGACCTGTTGAATAGACAGTTTAGCTGACAGTAGTTCAAAGGTGAGAGGGCAACAAGCTAGAGCTTCAACCAGCTGCTCTGGGCTATGTGTCAAGGAAGACTTAGGGGAGGAAAGCTAGAAAAGGACACCAAAGGCCCACATTATAGGAGTGGCTCATCATTTTGTAATGTGTTTCAGTGCTCCATTGTTCCTTTAAAATAGAAGTACTGGACTTTCTGCACTTTCAATTGAAACCCAGAAATCCGTCCTGTAACTTTATGTTGATGAAGCAGGTCTAGAGGTTACAACCAGACCTTTGACTTTTAATAATTAGATATGTTATCAGCTAATGGTTTGGTTTTGACTTGCCTCATAGCAGCAGCTATATAGAGAAACTCGATGTAAAAAGTGGTCGAGTAATGCAGACTGTGCCACTAACGAGCTGTGTGTAGGAGGAAATCGGAGCACTGGCCTTTGTGCTGTCAGATTCTTCTGTCTTTTAAGTGTCTAGTTCCCACTGTATGCGCTTCCTTCATTCACACAGTCGTCTTCTGTGTTTTGCTCTGGTCAACTCGTCTGTCAGGCAGGCACAGAGGTCCCCAAGCTCGTCCAGAGTAAACACCAGCCATGTGTCTCCGGTTCATTACTTTGTCATAGCGAAGCAGGGGCCTCCAACACGAGCCATTAATCGTAAGGCAAGTTGGATCTTCTCGGGTTATGGTCTTTTTTTATTATTATTTTGGAAAAGGAACAGTTTCACAACTCTGGACTCTAGTAAATGCTTTTAGTGTTTGGAAATCTTTTTAAAAGAATGGAGACCACTTCCAAATGGTGCCTGTGTCAGAAATCTGTGTGTCAGTAGTGGCACTACTATTGTGTTTTTTCAAAGAAATACTTTGAAATGGTGATTGGCCAAGTGTGTTTTCCTTTATTTGTGACCTTCTTGATGTGTCTCTGATGCGTTTCAGGTGTAATTACAGTTTCCTGGGCTGTCCAAGGAAGATTTACCACATTTAAATGTATTCTCTATTTATAGTTAATGACTCCCTCTATGGTTTTAAAATGGGTTTACCTTTGCCAGACCAATAAATGTTGATCACTTTTGTTTCCTGATCTTGAATCATGTTTAGATTAGGGAATGAATGGTGTGTTAGCTTTTAAGATGTTTACGCCATATGTAGTCACAGGTTTTATTTAGGTAATTTCCTGATCCTATTGCTCTGGGCAATCAGGCCTTTGAGTGACTTATGAGTTGAACTCACCTTTAACTAAAGATTTAAATTTTTCACAGTTTGAAATAAATGTTTTGCTTCTTGTTTTTGCTTTAGCCATCTAAGTTTGCTAAAAATTTCTTGACGTGGGGGGAAAAAAGCAAGGTGTTGGTCCGACTAAAGAATGAATATTTTAGGTTACGTCCTTAAATAATTTACAACTTGTTTAACACACTTAATGACACATGTAAGCATAAAAAATTGATGTAGTCTTTGCTAATCTGCCCACTCATTGGGATTGATCGCCTTCACTGGCACTGAAGTGACACCAGATAAATTTTATCCATACAGAAGAAAGGACAGTCTTTTTTTACTGCATTTCTCCACATAATTTCCCTATATTTTAATTGAACACCGCGGTATGACAATTTTTTTTATTTTTTATAATTTGCTTAATTTGTGTTAATATGTGTTTGTACAAAGCCACTCGATTGGCTCCATCGCCCCGAACAACAAACCCCTTTACTCATTTGCCGGTTTGTCACGCATACCAACAGGCCCCGAATCGATTGCGTCTTTTAATTGAAAATAGATGGAGATGTTTATATGCAGATTTGCTGGACCTCTGGCCCTGTTCGTCCTGCTGGTGAAGATTGCAGGTGTGTTCTCCGGTAAACGTGAATGCGTGTCAGCGTTGCCAATCCGCCGAGCTTGTTTCTGAGGGGAAAAGGGCGTCGATGCCGCGAGCAACCCGGAGCGCGACGTCATTAGTCAAATGTGGAATGTTTAATCACGCTTCAGCTTGATTATTGATTTGCCATTAGTACTCAACTATTTAAAGAGAAAGCTTGAATGGAATCTGGGAATTCGGACGACAGCGTCCGTTCATCACCCATGAACAACCTTGAGTTATTTATTTATTTTAAATTCAAATGTGAACTTTATTCAGATTTATTTTACACACAATAATAAATCCCAGGCATTTCTTTGCTTTTCATGACTTTTTTCATCCAATAAAAACCCAAAGTTCAGTTTTTAGAAAGTTACAGGAGTAATTAAGAGGATTTTTGATACAGAAATGTGTTGGAATGACTTCTGACATGAATGTTATTTTAGGAGAGAATCATCCACAAACTGTATTGATGGAAATTATGTGGAAGGAAAAAAATGTGGTAGAAAAACACTCACAAGCAACAGGAATGATTTCAGTTTTGAGAGGATTGGGAAGACAGTTTTTAATTTCAAAATGATTATCATGTCTTTGATTAGAGTGGCATCAGACTAAACTACTAAAAGCAATACATTTACTGGATTAAACCCTATAGAAACCTAGAGTAATACGGCATCAAACATTTTTAATTGATGTTTAAAATTTCATAGCTTCTCTGAAGTTTTTTCTCAATGGTTGGTGTAGAAACGGTCTTTTCGAAATGATCCTTGGAGTTTTGTTTTCTTTCACACGTACAAGCTCATTTTCGTCTTTCCGTCTCTATACAGAAAGTTGAAGACGTGAAGAGATTAAATTCAAGATCTGCCAGGGATCGATCCGTGGCTGCTGAGCGCCGTCAAAGTCGGCTGTCGTCTTACATACCGCTGCGCAGCACGTCCGCCTGTCACCGCTGTGCCGAGGCAGTAATTATTGTGTTTGACATTTTGCATTTCTCCGTGACACCTTCAGTCTCCCCATTAATGTTTAAGCTTTAATGGGGAATTCAGCACAATGTTAAACACCATCAGCATCCCCGGTGAGGCTAAACCAGCTGGGCCTTTTATTTTTTTATGTGAAAACAGCACAGGTCTGTTTAATTGCTCTCTCAACAGGTGTCAAGCTAAATGCGTGTTTATAGGATGTGCCTGAACAAGTCGGGGTGTCTTTACCTGTTAAAGCTCCAAATTGGAACTTGTCACATGATGAGTCTTGCGACGTGAGAGACATCAACATCTTTTTCTTCAAAGTAAGTCAAGGTGACACGGTTCTCTTGTCAAAGATTGTATTTCTCTCTCAAAAAAATCCCCCAAAAAACATGGCATAAAGTAAATTAGTCCTTACGGAGAAAAGGGACTATTCAGTGACAAATATAAACTGTCCACAGTTCTCAAGTCTGCTCCATCTATTAGTCTTTAGCTACTCTTCACCAAAGTTGGTTCGCCTGCTTAATCTCGCTCGTGTTTTTTTTTTTCCTTTTTTTGAATTTATTAATATGAAAGCACATTTATTATTTCACAATGTAACCTTGAGAATGAGTAAGAGGACTATTCAGACACAAGATGGATTACCAGAGGTTTATTTCGCTCAAAGCGTCCATCAGCATCGTAGGCCAGTGGAGAACAATGATGGGTTTGGTCGTCATTGAATCTTGCGGATAAGTACAACGTTTTAAAAAAAAATATTTTCAGTTATAGCTAGTAAAGAGCCACTTGACCCTTTGCAGTGTAATTGTGGCTCAGAATGTCTGTGACTGGATCATAGATTTACTTTTTTTTTTAGGTTAGATTGCAAGTTGTCTTCAAAGAATGTTTTTTTCTAGTCCGCATTCCTGTTGCAGAGGACAAAGTTTCATCAGCTTTATCCCCTCCAGAGAAAACGCGATGTTCATGGATGAGTCAATTGAGAGACAAGGGCACAGAGATTGAAATTGCACTTGAGGCCACTCGTGCCATCTGATGCAGTTCGTAACGAACGCACTGGCCAGGCAGGAGTTCTGCTTTTGGTAACCTGGGGTCTCTGCTGCCACGGCATTTTGAGGCGCTGACCAGGGAGAAAAATGATGCGCTCTGTAATTTCGCTGATATTTAGCAAGGTCATGAGCCGAGTCAGCTAAACGGGCATTTGTCAGGATGACTATCTGTCGTTTGGGCTGACGTGATGAAGCGGTTTCTTGACCGTGAATCCGTCACTTTGTCGCTCCGGTGTTTGTGCCTCGCACACGACAGCTATCACAGCTGTCCCACATCGCTGGATGTCTTAGCCTTGAAGCGTTTCACATAAATGTCATTTCAGAGTCTTTTATTGTCATTTTATTTAAAACATTGTTTCAATTATTTAAAGTTTGCAGGTGTTCTTTTCTCCATAAAGCATCTGCGGTGTATATAAAACCAGACGTCTTAGCATAAACTGACCTAGGATTGGCTGGAGTTTCAAGATTCAAGTGAGATCAGAAACAGGAAGAACTTTTATATGGTGAGATATTAGTGCCAAAATTCAGATTGTCGAGTGGGATTTGCTAATGAAACCTGGGTTTCTGTTAGTTACACCCCAGACTTAAGGCTAACATTTATTGAAGCTGGTCATTTTTGAGGCCCTTAAATTTTGCTTCTCCTTAGCTGTTATCCAGGATTATCAAAACTAATCTTAATAAAAACATGCACACGCTTTATGTACTGGCTAACAGGAGTGTTAATTTTTATGTCAGTAATTTTTAACAGGAGTGTCCACATTTCCACGATATTGCACTTGCATGCTTTCTAAATATTACATATGCAGCTTGCAGCCTAATTACAAATACTCTACATAACTGAAATACTCTTCGTGGAAAAAAATAAATATGATGTAAGAAATACAATTATTGCATGCTGAGAAAATGCTATGCCCGAGATCAGGAGAAAATATATTTTTCCCATTTATCATCCTGCTCCCACTTTATGTAATTCTAACAAGCTGCTTTTTACACTATGAAAGTTCTCAAACAAGTCCATAAATGCTTTTTATTCAGCTGCGTTTTGAGCATAGTTGATTTATTTTTTATTTAAGAAGTCTTGGTCTAAATGACTTTGTAGTGTGGGACATTTTTTCACACCTGCAATTAAGGACCCACATGGAGGCACAAAAAATAAAATAAAAATAAAAAATGCTGCATCAACATCTCCTCTGACTTCAATTGCTGCAACACAAGCATTAACATCTTTGAAATGTCCAATGACCTCTTGTCTCCAAAGACAAATGTCTGGCCTCGTTTCTTCTATTCTGCTTTTTGTTTGCGCAATCAATAACAATTTAGAGGCGCTGTCACCGAGACCAATAAAAATCAATGACAGAAGTACATTTTAGATGTTGAACCTCCTGTTAGAACCGAGAGCCGGAGTCGCATGCACTACTTTGCATCCCCTTGGTGCTCATCACCTTTTTTTGTATGGGAATTGCCCAAATTAAAATAGAAATATATTTTATTTCCGTCTAACTTGATGGAAGTTCAATCTATGGCTGAGTGTTTTCAGCTTGTCGAAATAGATTTTTGATCACTTAAAGCCTGATTCATAGCTCCGATAAAGATAAAGAAGGCTGCTTCTGTTCTGTTTTACTCCAAAGGAGGATTCTTCTTAAAATCAAGGAAATTATGGATAACTCTGAACATCAAACAACAATTTGAGGCTTTATCAAAGTCTCTTTAAGACAGATAGGAAAATTAAATCCTTCCTGATTTCTCGTAAATTTGAAATCCCATGCTTTTATTGAACTAGAACATTTTGTCTCAATTCCAATTTTTCTCTTTTGCCATTGCAATGTAATGTTTTTCAAGGCTTGTAACTACAGCTATGATGCAAACACAAATTTCTTTTAACATGCTTTTGATATGCACAATGCTTTCATATTTAAAGGTAACATAGTTAATTGTGCTATAAAATGACAGTTGCTGCAAAATAGATGATGCCATTTAACAATAACCTTTTGACTTAAACAGTGATTTTTTTCGTAATAAGCAAATTATGTTACTATAATGGCAAAAATATTGCATATAAATGGGATGAGTTTTTAATGCTTCGCAATGATTTTTGCCTTCTGCCGTCACACAAAAACCCCACAGAGGCTACATCAAGCAGAGATGGTCAACTGGGAACAAGATGATAATTGATGACAATGAGTTGCACGACAGAGGCAAAAAAAATAGATAAAAAAATCAGTCACAGTGTGACAGTGGACCAGCTGTGCGTCGACTTCCCGATATAAAAAGAGCCGTTTATTTCCACCAGCGGGACTGAATGAGCGAGATAGGCACAGAGACGGGAGGCGTGGCTGGAGAAGCAAGATGGCAAATCCACTAGTCTGCTTTCTGCCCCGCTTCCCCATCTGGGCTTTACACACTGCAGCTGGCGGAGTTGATCAAAGCACATTTTTGTAATACAGCGTGTTTTAGCAAGTGAATGCTAACAAAGGGATTATGAGCCAATCGATCTGTAACTCAACAGTGGTGTATTGTGCACTTCTATGGTGGTGATAAGGGTATGTCATTACCTTTTACTAATAAGACATTTTTGGTCTTTGGTCTAAACTCAATCGGGAACATTTATCAATGTTCTCCATTTAGTTTGACTTGTATGTAGTTCATTTTCTGGAGACCTATATAATTCTAAATTGATTCCAAAAAATAAATGCAAGCCAAATGTTTTTTTTTCTTCTTCTTTTGAAGAGTTTGCTTTTATCTATTATTCAGCATTTCTGAGTGCAAACATTTACCTTTGTAGTAGGAACTTCAGCCAATTATGTCTGCAACCTAAAGTGCAGAAAATTCAGCTGCCAAGTGGGGTGCCTGATTATGCCAGTCACTTTTTTTTTAATTGCTAAATGTCAAGATCCACAAAATGAATATTCATAAAATAAACCAAAATATGAACGACGCCCAACTTGAAATTGATCCCTCTTTGAAGAACTTCTCGATGATGATGTATTGAGGTCAAACGCAATGAAATCCAACAGAATGAAAGTTTTAAAAAGATACTGAAGAGACGTGGAAGTTTTCGGTTCATTGTAAAACACTTTTAGTCCCAAACAAAAGGCCCTACCCTCACCAGCAGAAACACTCCAGCTCTTTGAATTTCCATCATGTGGGACCGGTTACCCCAAGACCTGAAAATAGAACCCTTTTCATTAACTGGACCATGTTAATGCAGCGGCGTAGAAATGGAGCAATTAAAGAGACCATGATATGTGAGGGATACATTTATAAAGTATTTATTTAGTTCGCTTGAATTCAACCTTGGGTTTTTTGCCTAGAAAGTCTGGTTCATTTGGGGAGGCGCAGTCGAACTCTGATGCGGACCAGAAAAGCATATTCTAGGGGGGAACATTTTTCAAAACCTTTTTTCCCCAAGGTGTTTGGCTCGTTTGAGAAGGTCTGGTGTGAAAGTGGACCATAACTTCTGCGATTCTGGTCTCCAATTGAACTGACGCCATCGGACTACCTGGTGTGAAAACACCCTAAATCAAAGTTACACTTTGAGCAGAAGACTTGTTTTTATTAGATTTCATATAGACTAATTCGATCACTGGAATAACTGGTTCATTGTTGCTTTACTCGGCATTCTACATAGAGGTAGGTTATGTGGTTTGTAGAAGACATTTCTAGACATTGTATGCTTTACAACAACACACAAAAAAACGTGTTATCCAATCAGAAACCCTCTCCTGTTCGACGCGGGTTGACATGTGACTTGCTCACCTCTAATTAACAGTAGCCTTTAAGTGGAACCATCTAAATGCTCAGCATTCAGTGACTGCAGCTTTTATATTTAATTCCTCCACAAGGGTGGGCTCCATGGGAACGTTAATGCAATCAGCTGTGTGCTTCCATTGCACACAAGAACCTTTTGCCACAAGATAATCCCCCTCTTGTGTGTGTGTGTGTGTGTGTTTTCTTTCTTTCTTTCTTGCTGTCAGTGGAGTGATGGCAATTACAGGCCTAAGGGTACCAGGCAGGTGGCCTTTGAGTTTTAAATCAGTCAGACAGTCTTCAGAGGCCATTTAACCCACCTTACCTGACTTTTTCCATTCTTCCTACTATGGAAGTACTTTGTGGAAAGTGGGTGGGGAAAGAAAAAAATAAGTGCCTAATATTTTTGCATAGCCATAAATGATCTGCATCTACTGTAGATCTGTCTGGCATAAAATTGAACACCAGCAGATTTTTCTGTACAGCTCTAATGTGCAAATGTATATTATGGGAAATGTATCTTTGTACTGGCTGAGGTGCTGCTTTATTTTTTTTTCCATTTCAGAAAATCTAATTAAACTCAGAGAAATCCTGACGAGGGAAACTAAAGCAGAAACGTATTTCCTTTAATTGCATGGCTGTGTTCATACCGTCGAAAGATGCGCAGGTTCAGCACAGTCCGAAAGGCGTGGAAACGGCGCTGTTTATTTAATATAACACACAAACGAAAATTGATTGGGATTTCTGCACACCTGAAACAAAATAGATGTTTTGGAAAATAAGAATCCAGGAAACGCAATCCCTCCTTACGCATACATCAACTCTACAATGTAGGTGCTGAATAAATGCAGTTTATATGTGGAGGAAATAAGTGTAAAAATGATCTAATTAATATTTCAGAAAATGTGTGTGCTGCTTAATCTTAATGATTAATGGAAGTAAAATCTTTTATTTTTGGGGGGGAGATTCTGAGGCTAATTAAACTGCTTTCATCTGGGAAAAAAGTTTATTTTTGTTTTATTTCATCATAAAACTAACCCAAAAAGGAGGGGGGGAAAAATAAGAACACTGACTCAGAAAGCAATATGCGTCTGTGTTATTGTTTTCCCGACTGCAAACTAGCACCTGCTACCTTTCACCCTGACTTTTCAGCGTGAACCTGGTGTGTACCGAGGTTTCTGCGCGAGGATCTACATAACCTCTTCTGTGAGTGTGTGGATGGAAATGATCACCACCTGCCCCGTCTCTTATTTTCCTTTTATATGCAACGTCTTAACAGTATCTGCAGCAGCAGACAAAAAAAAGTATATATTATATATATATATATATATATATATATATATATATATATATATATATATAATACATTTTTCAATTTTAATTGCCCTAAAGATGTTTTATGACTTGCACGAGACCAAATATTGGATGTTTTTCAACAATGTGTCCTATAAGTGCATGCAGTCAAAGACGGCTTTAGTGCTGGCAATTATTTTCTACATGGTTTCAGTGTAGGAGGCAAAGCTATTAAATATTCAATTTTTTTTTTTTACATGTATCATATAGTAACTTGTCAAATCCATAGGGGTGAATATCCACAAATCAATTAGTCGGTTGTTACCGGTTCAATACTGCGACGCCTTTGTTTCACATAAGCAGCAATTCCAGGTAATTGTCTGTAAATCCATGGACTACTCCCCTGCATAGAACTGCTACTTCCAAATGCGCGATCAATTTTTCTTTTCACGGCCGACATTGTGCGACGTGGAAACGAACACAAGCCGTTGAGAGCAGCAGGCCTTAAGCTGAAGCCGGTGAAGCCCAGAACAAACGACGCCTAACAAGCACTCACCGCTGCTCGGGATGATTAAATGCCGAGTGTGTGCACCGTAACTTGAAAGCAACTCAGAGAAGTGTGTTATGTACTTTTTAATAACTTTTTTTTTCTTTTTTTCATTGGCTGCATTGGTTTTGTTGCATTATGACAAGTTAAATTAGACTGGCTGAGCGCAAGTTCAGCACTCACCAAACTACTTTTAAGTTAAGCTTTCTGAAATTGAATCGGAATAATTCATGTTTATAGTTCAGCACTTAAAATGCCAAGCTAAATTCACATGTCCCCACATGAAGTACTCACCACACACTGTTCATGTTTCTTTTCTAATTATTAAGTCCTACAATGATTGCTATAGGAAAACTGAAAATGCTACACAATGTGCAGCATTGTGTAGCATTTTCAGTTTGATTTGTCATGTTTACCTTGATACTGAAGTCATGAAGTGTTTCTAATTAATCCCAAATAAATTTAAGCTGTTCTAAGATTCATTATTGTTATTCAAACCCATGGACCACAGACAGGTTCCAAAGCATCAGAGGGATAAACTTATCAAAAAGTGACTAAAGTGACAAAGGATTCAGCAGGTATGAATGTATTCACTACATAATGCAGTTTAGACGGTCATCGTGTGTAGAGAACATGGAATAGGACGGCTCTTAAAATAATGAAAATGTGGTTAGAAAACTGCTTAAGGATAATAAAAAGGTTTTTTTTATTTTTTTTTATCAAAGTTCTATTTATTGGTGACTTTTGGCAATTCTATTTCGTTGTCAAGCATGCAAAAAAAGAATTTTGATTTCGAACTGCAAATAAGTTCGACATATTTGATTTGACTTTATCAGAAGACAGAGAACTTATTTAAGTTCAGTATCTCTTGTTTTTAACATTTGCAATAGATGTTTAAAATGTACAAAACATGTAATGATATTAATTTTATTTTACATAAATAATGAATAATGAACATTTCTTTAGCTCCTTTGACGTCAAAGTCGTACAACTGACTTCGACATCGTTGTGTAAAATGTTTCTTAAAACTCGCCTGAAAATATCAAACAAAAACAATCATCTCATCATTACTTCTCATGTCTAATCTTTGTCTGAGAAATACTCTGTAGACAATTTAAGTGGTTTGTGTCTCACCATTTAACTGGCCAGTCGAGCACAATGGTACCAACCTCATTAAAGCAGGTATTGGTACATTTGGCAGCGTGGACTGGAGCCAAGTCCTGCAGGAAAATGAAATCTGCATTTCCATAAAGCTTCTTAGCGGACGTTCCACCGTGCTTCAGAATAACTCAAGAGAAAACAACTCCTTAAACACATGTAGTCCAATCTAATGAGCCATACATGGCTTTGACCCCAGCTGTATGTTCATTTGCATGCCTTCCCTTTAGGGAGACATACACTGATTCGCTACCATCTGACCTTCAGCAGCGGCAAATCACTCTGACATGTTGCTGGGGTATTGCTGGGTAAACATCACTTGTTCTGAACTTTACGGCTGCAGGTCTTCTCAGTACATGGGAATACAATGACATGGTGCTCTGTTCCCATTAACCCCTGTCTGCAAACACGGCTGTGTGGCGGCGGGCGGATGAGGGGAGGCTGCTTCGCATTTGCATCGCAGGTTGGGCAACCGGGACTTTGAGCCAGATTGAGCATGATGAATGTTAATCAATGATACAGTATGTCCTGTACTGGCCTAATGCGCCCGCCTGTCGGGTCTTGCACATTTCTTCAAATGCGGTTTGGCTTCTTCCGTTCATCCTGCATTCAGGTGCATGGGCACGCATCATTACGAGAAGCTTTGCAGGAGGATGCATTTAATAAAAGGAAGACAAATGTGTCAATATGCTTTCGTGTATTTTGTGCCTGGCTACTTTACAAAAAGGCAAGAAAAGTTAAGTGGTCAGTATTCATTTGAAATATTTTCTTTTGTTATAAGATGAGAATTATTGACCCAAAGTTAATAGGATCTAATGGATTATGATCCAAATTAAAATCTGATCCTGAAAGATTGAATACTCGTAAATCTGTGTGTTAATTCAATTGGACCTTTTATACATGTACGTCTATTCACTAAATTCCAAAATACTAACCTTAAAATAAGTCTTTTAGTGAGATTATCATTAAGATGATTGTCACGTCCTTATAGGCATTTGACACAACATTCAAATGGATTTTATACATTATTTAATAGAATGTCTACTAAAAAAAAATCTACAATTTTCTTTAAAGTGGACTTCAAACGTGCTCCTTCATTGTGTGTTATGGACAGAAAAAAATCGCCCTAAATATCAGGAGGAGAATTGTTAACCTCCTCAAATGCAATACCTTGCAAGCACACGGCCTTCCTTAAAGTTAATGTAATCTATTGTGTCAATTTCAGCTAAACAAAGTAGAGAATCATCTTTCAAGCCAGCGTGTCGGTGGAAACGGACACACTGATGAAACGGTGTGAAATGTGTAGCTTCGTTGTGGTCCCTCTAGTTCCCCTCAGCCCCCTGTGTTCGTCATGCAGGCCGATGTGACATGACTAAATGAGATTTGACATGTTTGAACAGGGCATAAGAGACGAGCTGTGAAACTGGCCCGATGGTCGCTGGCGCCTGGGTCAAATAATGAGGGGTTATTCAATTACCTCTCATTAGCAGTAACTACAGCTGCCAGTGGTCAGAGGTTTTGCAGACAGAGTATAATCATTACAATTGATTTAAATACATTTTCTAGCCTTAGAAGTCCACAGACTTAAATGTTTTAATGGAAACTTTCTAAAACTTTCTCCTTGCCACCGACACAATACTTTGGGGATCGTCGTTATGGGATCTACCTTTACATGTGATGCAACATTACTGACCCGACGGAATTGCAGTGTCCGAAAATAGAAGAGCTTGGTGCTGGAGTCGCCATTGGCAGATGGAACATGTAGGCTTCTCCTCTGCACACAGCTGGGGAGCCGGAGCGACGCCTGGCCATCTTGGAAAGAACTCAAACAACAGCCAGCAGTGGTGACTGGCAGCTCCAAGGGAGTTTTCCTTCCTGCCTAGCAGCATAAACATTTTATAAGTTTTACTCTTTTTTTCTTTTTTCTTTCTCCTTTTCACATAACCCTGACCACTTCAGAGAAATTATGTTGGGAGACAGCAGGTCCCAGAGCTTTAAATGGTACAAAGTCAACTGACATTCAGTCTTGGATCAGAAGTCAAATGCATCACTAGCATTTTATGTCGGTGTAAATTAATGCCTCTCTCTGGGTTTGCTTCTCACAAAGGCATTTTAGGAAACAACTGACCATAAGAGAGCTGTCCTACAAGCCAGAACAACAAAGGTGTGTGCACCATGCAGGAGTAAGCGAACAAGCCACTCAAATAACTGATTAAATAAACTTAATGTGGTTCTGCAGACTTAAAATTTGATTTAACAGGATATAGAGGTATGAATTGTGGTTTGAAAATGATTGCCAAGTTTCTGAAGTGAAGTGCATGTCAGGAAAAGGACGTTTATGAGCGTTGTTGAGCAAAAAGTCCCAGGACTTGTGACTCTTAAGACACAAATGCAAAATTACTACTTTACTTTTGTTACTATTAGACAGCTTTACAGACAGCTGATGGTTGTGTATCTGCAAAACAGACTAACTAGTTGATCTCCAAGGATGACACAATGTCGTTGAATGCAGTTTAAATAGTCCAAATATTTAAGTCAAATATCCCCAGTTGTTGCCTTGGCACTTAATCAATATCCCTGCTTGTCTCTTCACAATACAACTCCATGCCTCTGGATGCTTCACCCACTCCAGCCGTGAAGGCAATCAATTCAGAAAGCATGTTCACGCACATTCACTAAGTGCGAAGGATAATACGAGAATCTGACAAATCAAACTTTAATCTTGTGTTCTGGCAAGAAGCAGAGGCATGAAGCTCTGTTTGTAGACAAACGGGGAAAATGAGGCTGTTTTCTGAGTCCACTCATTTAATTGAGGATCATAAGAAAATGTTTTTAGATTAAATCATAAACCACTATGCACTGAGAGACTGGACCAAGACGTAAAATTTCAGGGAATTTCTAGGAATCATTTGAACATTCGGTTAATTGTATGCTGCATGTAATAACTCATCTTTAAATGTCTCACTCTGTAAATTCTGTTGCGATTGTAGTGAGCCAAAAATCGGTTTGAAATACAAATGAAAAGTTTATGCATTTCCATTGTATCTTAGTGGATAGACTATGTCTGAGAAAACGTGCCGTTTTCTTTTTTTAAAGGGAGGTTTACCTTGCAACCTTTTTTAGTAAAACGTACTAATGATTTTTTTTTCTTACTCATAATTTTGTCCCATTGTACACTAACTGCAACAGTGCAAAGTGACCAACAAGGTGAAGTGATTCCACCAGTCACGTCGCATAACAAAGCTTATTAGAGTCCAGTAGAACAAGCTGAGGCACAGCACAACATTGATTCATGTCTTTTCATCTATGAAGCGGAAGTAAAAGGTTATTAAGTCATAAAACAGTTTTCAATTGATTGCACCCCCAAGAGCAGACACGGGTCATCGAAAAGCAAACGCGCCCAAGCTGAGATTTTATTTAGCTTTCTGTTAGCTTCAGCACATGCCGGATTGTAATCCTATCTGCGGAAGAGTAATTGGATGCGATCTTGTCAAGGGAACCCCCCCACCGCAACCCCCCCCCAAGATTGCTTGTAGACACACGTGAGTCCGGACAGTATAGAAAATCCCCTGCGGGTTTCTTCGCTTCAACACAAGCACTTTGTTTCTGCTCGTGTTGTTTTTTTATCTGGTTCAGGGAACGACCGAGGCCGATGGAGATGGAAATCTCCCCTCTTTGTTTGACATTTCCATCTATATAAAGGCAGGTACAGGGAGCCCTTGGCAGGAGCGGGAATGATGCTGTATTGATGTTTTCTCCAAGTGGTTAAATGTTGCTATAAGTTTAGCTGTCACTTCACAAACGGAATAAGAAATTCTGTTAAGATGAGCCAGCCCTGGCAGCTTGGGCGACTGAAAGAGAATACATACATAGGAAATAAGGAAAATGTGCTTGTGAGCATGCCGAGAGCATTATTGCATTACCTTGAGCTGTGTCTGGACCCTGTGCATCACGATGCAAGTGGTAAAAAACAATACGTCAACAAAACACTTCCCCTATTCACTGTGCCTTGGAAAAGTATTCCTACCTCTTAAACTTCCTTGCTCATTCTCTCTAAAAAAGCTCAAAGGAAGGAGATGTTTGAGTGGTGCATTTCGAGTCCTGGTTCTGACATTCAGTTGAATTTTGATTTGGACTTTGACTGTTCCCTTGAAGTTTTCCTTAAGTACTACCCTGTAGGTATGGTTTAGAGTGCATACTAAGGAAATCAAAAACAAAAATCTGATGAGTCAATCACTGCAAATAATGGTTTTCAAGTAATGTTGAAGAAGTTTAGCATTGGACAAAATAGCTTCATGCTAACATCTAAGAAAAATCCCACTCATCAGTTCAGCAAGCCTTGTTGTAATAACCAAAAAAACAAATATGAATAATTATACTAATCAATGAAGTATTTAAATACTCTTAGAGTAGGAAGAAACAATTTCAATGGCGAAGCTATTAGGTTGCTTCAGCGATGCCAGTTGTGTGGAGTTTAAACTGAGCTTGACCAGAGTTTGAACTCACTAGGGAAACTTTGGCAGAGACGTGGCCTGAAGTGGAGAGCATCATTACCTCATGCTAAAAAGGGCAGACTTTGCACTTGACATAAAGGTGATGGGGGAGGGCTTCACTGCGCCTTGCTCTATGACAAAGACAAAAGAATGTACCTAATCATCTGTGCCTGATTAAGGCCGCAGATGAATTTTACTCAGGTTTTATTCACATTAAGTTGCATTTCTTTCTTTCTGGTTTCTTCGAAGTCCCAATGAGGCTTCACATGTGTTTTCTTAGAATCATTCATGAAAGTGAAGGATTTTATTGAACACAAGGTGGAGACTTGTCTTACATTTGACAATGTGATTAAGGCAATTGCTTTTAGGTGCTTAAGAGTAGTGTATGCTATGCTTTTCATTTTCTATATGTAAAATATTTAGATTTTTTTTAATCCTTTTGTCTCCCATTTCACAATTACCCGCTATTGATAAGTCTTGTACACGAGAACCCTTGTAAAACCCATTGAACGGAATCTAATTATAGTGTAAACCTAGTTCTAAATATTACCCAACTTTTGAAGATGGTGAGAGACGACTTGTAAAAGAAAAAAAGAAAAAACCCTACATCTTTGCGCAGTGGTGTGCGTTTTCTTTTCATCTCAGTCTTTGGGTTCGCTCGAGTCTTCCTCTTCCCTTTGAAAATACATTATGGAACTTGGTGCTGTGGCAGCTGCCCAGGACACAATCAAAGGGAAAATGCACATCAACCCTCATGTGTACCGTGCTCTCTTATTATAAGCATGAGAATCTGCTCTTAGAGATACACACTTCTGTCGGGGCTTGTGATTATGTGTCAGCGGGAGCGGGGCAGTCAGGAGGAGGAGCGTGGCTGTTATCTTCACGGCTCAACAAGAACTAGATGGAGGAGAGGGAACATCTTAAAAACTCTCGCCAGGACTCTAGGCGATAAGAAAAGGACGCTCTATTTGGCGGGCATTGTGTAATGGAAAATTGCAGCAGGATTGTCACACAAAAAAAAGAGAGTACAAACTCTCCTGCAATTTACTTGCTTGATAAGGAATCATTGTAAACCATCTGTTAAACACACAAAGTGACCACAGCTGTGTAGGCTAATGTATTCGTCACGTCTGATGTTTCTAGTCCTAAACATGCCTTTGCGCTCCTTCAGCGTTGCTGCGTGTGCGTGTTTACTGCGTTCTTCCTTTGAGATCGAATCTATGATTCAACACATACATTCATAATGGAAGGGGGAAAAAAATAAAAAAAATCGAATTTTTCTTAACTAAGGCTTGACTTGATGACATTGCCACGGCTTGTTGACTTTATATTGCATAACGGGAAATCAGCTTTTTTTGATGAGCAGAGGAAAAAATATGTTGTCCATACTTCACACTTTGGTACATTTATTGATTGGTGCGTCGGGGCAAGTATCCAATGATGTCTTGGTAAATAAAGTATGCTAGCTTGAGTGGAATATGTACACCCCGACAGGACTGTGAAAAAGTATTTGCTCTCCTACAGATTTCTTCCATTTAGATAGAAAATTGCTGATGTTGCCCAGCTTGATGTCTTGCTACTTAGGTGACTTTAAGTTGACACACGTTCTCCTTCAGGATTCATAGTTTTAACTTCCTGCAAGTAAAGTCTAAGATGTTTCTTTTGTAATCTTCTGGATGAATCATTGGTGCAATCTTAAAGTAGCAAAGTTTATCAAGTTTGAAAGTGAAAATTATTTCAGAAAATAATTTTTTTAACCCTACTCTATGACTTCTTTCCTTCATCAAAGATGTTTGCCCTCTAATTTAAAGGGCTTCATTAGTTTATAACACCATCGCATCTGGTGGATAAATTGTACTCGAAACAGTCACACAAATAGGGCCGCTAAGGTCACTAATAGGGCTGTTGAAATTCAGATTTTTGTTTTGACCATGACTCCAGTGTACACTTGTGAGAAACGCATCTGGTTATGAAATCAATAAATAGCCACCTTGCTCTTAACGCCACATTTGCCACACCTATTACCGGTGTGGGAACACATTTTGACTCACAATCCTGCTAAATGTCTATTTCGGCTCGAAAGCGTCTCTATTTGAGTTGAATCCCAGCACCCATCTTCACAGTGTGAGTTTGAGCTTATTCCCACATTCCGCCAGTCAGCTGGGTATCGCTCTCCGTCGATGTAAACATTTGAACGCTCGGCTGCTCCCACTTCTTGGCTAGAGGTGCTCAGAAGACTCCAAGCTGACAACGCTGTGAATAAACAAACAGGAAGCCTCTGCCACGCCGTAACATGCCCAGTCGGAGAAACGCCGCACTGGATTTACGTCGCGCTTCCAGCTTCTGACGGCTCAATTCAAACAAAAAGCGCACCTCGGCATGCGGTGTCACACAGCTGATGTTGGCAAAATGCAACTTTCCACGTCAATTCAGAGTTGTCAAACTGAAAGGTGACTTTAGTTGCATCATTGTTGTTCTTTAACATCCTGATTAAATTTAGATGTTAAATTTGCAACTCACGCAATATTTTGATCAAACAGTGAAGGAGAAATTATAAATAATTGCTGTTAATGATCCATTTCTGCCATTGAAGATCTGGCAAGAAAAACTGTGCAAACTGCTTAAATTATAAATGCAATGTGCATAAGCTCCAGTTATTTTTAGGAATTGGGTCTACCTAGATGCTAATGGAAAATGAAATTATTAGACAGAAAATGAAATGGGAGCAGTCCTCTGTGAGAAGCGAGTCCATTTTTTATCCTTTTCAGAAAATTGATTTCTGTCTATTTGCGTCACTGATTTTTTATTATTTTTTTTGGTGGTGTACATTTGTTGGGACTCTGAGCACAGTTAAAAATTTATTTGGGTAAATGTTCCAACCGACTTATTGTGTAATATTCAAAATGTTTTTAAGCCACTCAAACTCTGCTAGCCTCCCTACGCTAATGCTACACTCCTATTCAACAGAAATAAAAATAAGTCGATGCTGCAGCCCAGCATTGTGGTTAAGATGTTTGTGAATAATGACTAGAACGAGAAGATATTGATCTATTTAATTAAGCAAAATGTGAACATAACCAGCTATTGTGACAAAAATACACATTAAATCATCAGCCAAGGAAAATTAGTTTTTAGTCAGTTGCTGTTTTATGAATATTTGCTTGGAGTTTGTGATTAATTAAAAATAGATTGATTAAAGCTGTAGACTTGTACATTTTCATACACTTTCGTTTTTATTTTACCCATTTGTAAAAAACTTTCATGACTTCATGACAGTATAACATGAATTAGATTTAAAAAATAATAATGATAATAAAGTCCACAGCTGAGAAATGACCAGTCAGGTCCAAACCTATTAAGCCTTTTAATTCAAATATAAATAAATATTTCTCAACTAAGTATATGGCTTTTCAATTTATTTATTTTTTTTAACAAGTGAAATGTGATGTAAACAGGACTCGGTTTTTACTGTACCACTTTGAATTTCAGAGGATCTTCGATCTTCATCTTTTGATTTGCAATTATGTATCATACTGTTTAATTCTCATAGCCATTACTCAAAATGCCTGAATTTCACACTCACCCAGCATAACTTAAAATTAAAATACTTTTAAGAGCCATATAGACTAAAAAAAGCAGTAATAAGCTTTTGGTGAGTCCAAAGTAAACATCAATGAACATTCGCCCACCTTCAGTGCAGACCAGCAGACCAGAAGCTTTCAGCACACACATCTGCACATCTGTGTCAACAGTCCCCTGTAAAAAGCCTATCCACATGCTACTGTTTGCTCAAAAGATTGAATCATTACCGTTAGCCTTCAGACGGTTGAACCTTCAATAAGGCGCAGTGGGATAATACCACACTGTTCCAAAACAATAAAAAATAAAAAACCCCTAACTGATACTCTTGTGGTGAGGTGAAATGGAAGAACCACCACCAACATGTCAAACCGACTGAGCTGAACACATTTAAAACGGGGGGCTGCAATCATGCGCTATTGAGTTTCTGTTGTGCATCTAATTACAAATTACATTCCAGGCAAGGTGAGGCTTTTGGCCCAAACTGCAGCTGAATTGGACTGTTGGCGAGTCGACGTCTCCACTTGCTCTGTTCTTCCATGCAAAAGTCTCATTCTCCGATTTGACGGAAAGTTTGGTGAAAGTGAAAGTTTCCTACAGGAATTATCACGAGTCAGTCATACATGGAAATAAATGCGGAGGGGGGGGAATTCTCAGTTCATTGTTAATGAAGAATAAAGCAGCTCCAGAACCTCTGTTGATTAGTATTTTATGTTTACAGTTATTTGGGATTTTATTTTTATAAGTCTTGTATTTTTATTTTTTTTTCCCAAATTAGAATAACCTTAAGCATATTGATTGTTTGTCGCAACATACATCTCTGCTGCCCCCCTATATTCCTTTAGGAACACAAAGGACCTGTTACATCACTCTGTCTTTCTGTTGGGGAAACAAACATTTTTTGCAAATATTAAGAATCACTTGGGTCATTTTATTCATGCCACAACTTTACAAGGTGCTTCGAAGAAGAGTACGATGCCATAAATTGTCTCTTTATTGTCAAGTTTTTAATCAGTTTCCTAACAGGGAGCCTTTTACGAGGCCGTAAATGAAAATCAAACTGTTGATAAACTCTGCAGTGTTACAAAAAAAAAAAAAAAAATCAATAACTGCCCCAAGCCTTTCCACATTTTCCATGACATTGGCTTGCTTCCTTTCACCGAGATGCATATATTTAAGGATTTCTGCATTTTTGTTAATGAATTGCTATTGTTTTCTGTCTAGAAAATTATAGAACATCAACATGTTCTGCAGAATGCTGTCACTTTTTTCTTCAGATGATCCGTCCTCACACCAGCAGTCACAGGAAAAAACAGCATCCCACACTGTGCTGCTCCGCAAGTCGAACTGCGCGCGTCCTAATCGCTGTTTTGGCTAAATAATGCTTTAATTGTAGCAACGGTGGCTGCAGCAGAACTAAGCTCCTTAGGAGCGCTATTTGGGAGCTATTTGGATTGTGTCTGTTTTTGCGGCCCTATTATATGAAGAGAGGAGATCAATGAGGTGGCCTAATGGTGAAGCTGGTGTAGTGGGAGCCCCTGGTATATGAATATTACAGAAATGTAGCCCAGAGGCCGATGCGCTCTGTAGTAGCTGTAGTTTTCCTTCAAAACCAAAACCACCTAGGATAATTTTCTAAACAGTTTATTGAATACAATATTCTGTCAAGGTAAAAACACATGAATTAGCAAAATCATCTAAGTGGAGTCGAGTGTGATGGTGTTAAAACTAATAAAAACATAAAGGACAAATCTTACTTTTTTATTTATTTTTTGTTTTTTCAGATCGCAACAAACGGCATGAACTAATTTGCATGTAGGTGATGGCTATGAATATGAAAAGGCTAATCGTAAAAATGCTGTGGAATGAATTGTAGCCGTTTTTGTCATACATGCTGAGTTGTCAAAAATAATCTGCAGGGCAGCTGCTACCATTCACCAGACGGTAGCCCACCTAGCGTTTAGTAAAGATTTTATATAACTTCAATATACGTTCTAGATTCTCCTCACAAACAGCCCTGTTTAAAAAAATAAAACAAAATAGAACTGTAGCCCCTTATGTGATAGCTGGACCCCCCTCTAGTAAGAGTCCAAAACAACTGACCCAGTTCTCTTTTTTTTCCCCTAGTCAGCGGTTGTGAGTGTCATTATCCACAAATAGAAAAATTATTGAACAGTGATGAACCTTCCCAGGTGTGCTGGCCCCAACACAATTACTCTACAACCAGATGCTTCAACCAGGAAGTCAAAATAGAACCCAGAGCAAAATATTAAAGCACTGAAGGCCTCAGTCCTGCAAGGTTGGAGCCCTTGTCCTGTTAGGCGACGGAGCCTGGATAACGCCCGTGTTAAATGGACAGCGGAGTCCGGCGACAACAGGGTAAAATTCCGTAACAAAATTATTTTATCTTTTTATCTTTTTATTTTTCAAAATATCTATCTTTCTTACTGTTTATTCAATGTCACATGCTGTTTTTATTTTTTATTATGTAAAGCACCTTGAAATGCCTTGCTGCTGAAATGTGCTATACAAATAAAATTTGATTGAGTTAACGTTGACATGATTCAACAATACAGAATAGAGAGAGGCAATGCATTCCAAAAACCCCTCAGAGCCCCATCTCACATTGATAAAATGGCTTGATAACTCACAAGAATTTTGGCAAAACATTATGTGGATTGACGAGACTATAAAGTGCATCATTGTGTTTCTGTTGTGTCCAGCACAAAATGACCACAGGCAAACTGCCAAACTTTGTTGTTGCGGTGTGATTGTCTGATACCGCTCCGCTACTTCTCCATCAAGGCCTTAATTGAGGGAGCCTTGAACTCGGCTCTGACCCGAAAGTCCTGAAGGAGATTCTTCAGCCATGTTTGTGACCTTCAGTTCAAACGTCTCTCGGTTACGAAGCAGAAAAAAAAACAGCTACCAAGCGAAGTAAGAAGTCGAATATTCCGAGATTCTGTTTTCTCTCTTCAAAGCGACGCTGTTCAAGCAAACCGATTGTTGCTGCTCTGTGTGTGTGGGTTGTTTTGTTGTTTTTTTCCCCCACTATAATGAGAAGGTGTTGACTGTTCTCTGAGAGCATTCGCTGAGCCAATGGAGGCCCAAGTCTTGAGTGCAGCCACATTACCCTGTTTTCCTTTCGAGACGCCTACATACATCAGGATGATCCATCTCCAGAGTCATTAACAAAATCACTTTAGTGCGGTTCTGACAAGCCTCAGTGATTGCGGCTAATGAACTTACCACATCGCAAATAAATCAAGGCTAAGCAAAAGAGGAAGTTCACGCGAGGCAAGAAAAAAAATAAAAATTTGGCAAACCACAAAGCCCGTTTTTTAAAAATCAAATCCATAAAGAAACCCACTTTCGCAGAAAATATTTCCATTTGCAAAATCATACTTGGATTCTCTTTACAAAAAGAAAAAAAAAGACGACTCCATCTATTGTAATTTGCTCACTCAATTTAATGATATTTCTTGCTTGGTTTCTTAGAAACCATATGTTTCTGTGGAATGGCTCTAAGATACATCCCTCCAGCGTCTCCAGCCTAATTTACATCTGTCACGGAACTGACAGCAGAGAAAAATGCTTCTGAACATTGGGATGGTTGTGAGCGCCGCGTGTTAGTTTAATAAACTCTCACCGCAAACGCCCTCGGCAAACATACGCAAGCCTTTTTTTTTTTTTTTTTTTTTTGCATAAGTCGAGCGGTTCACGCGACGTCTATCTGGTGTGATTTATCTCATCCTGGAATCCTGCTCGCCATTAGCATTCCGCATTGTCAACGTCTCTGTTGTGCGCCCGATTGCGGCGGCAGGTATCCTTAAAGTACAGCGTCGGTGCGGAACGGCCGAAGCGTTTTTCGCCCAATGAAGATAGCCGGTTGGAGAGGATCGCACCGACTGTCTTCTTAATACCTCCACAGATATTTGATTCATAAGCTCATGCAAATTTTATGTCTTGCTTCCTTTCCTCCCTCATCTATATTTCAAATCAGCCCTCCCCTGCTGGCTGGGTGAAGCGTGTATAAGTTTGTTCATGATAAATGATTTGTGCGGCATTTAGAGGATTTCTTTTTTTTTTTGTAGCAATGTGTGCCTGGGCTGTTTCTCCGCAGCTTTGATTTCCACTTTTTTTTTATTTTTTCATTTGAAGATGGCAAATGAGTCACTGTGTGCTGGAGATACTGTAAAGAAATGTGTGGCAAGGACCTGCAAAGATGTGAGGGTTGCAAGGTGAAAAGCAGGGCCACAACTGAAGATGGCTCATTAAAACAAAGTTGAGGAAGCGAAACAGAATGGGAATCATTATCCGGCAAGAGCGTGGAGTCTCGGTAGAAGCTCGAAAACGGTCCTGAAAACATGCAGTTTTAAATAACGCATGATGTGACTTTTAGAAAACGTCTTAAAGCCGTTTTTCTAATTTTGGTTCCTCTTTGCACGTCTCCTTCACAGAACAAATCTGGATTTCCTGGTGGGGGTCATGACCCCTCCCTCTCAACTAGAACTCCATTAAAGTTCAGTTCACAGCTAAAAATTGAACAGTTTTGTCCAGATCCCATCTTAAAGAACTGGTCTCTGATTTTGAAAAAGCAATCCAAACAACTGCTTCCACTTCAGAATCCGTAAGACGGATCCAAAAACTGTTTGATTCATACAAGAGGGCCATTTATCGTCTTCAATAATACCGCAAATCATGTCAGTACTTCACTCACAGTAAGAGCATTGATGAGAAAGATATGGTGTGTTGAGCTCTGAAATTTTGACAGAAGTGTGAAAATGAATGGTTGAGAGCCTGAAAACAGATAGAAAACCATCAGCCCCAGAGCAATTTTGACAGGTTTTTATGGAAGCTGACACTCTGAAACTCGGTGAAATGTCATGATCACATTTTGTACCAATAGAGCGATATTTGGAGGCGAGAGGGCAAATTAAAAATGTTCAGGAATGTAATATGGGATAAGGGTAAGGCAGTAGAAATGGATGGAAGTCAATGGAAAGTCCCCACAAAGAGCCTGACAATCATATATATGTGTGTATGAGCATCACAGCTGTAGGTTCTATAAGCAGAGAGCTGAGCGGGTCAGAACCCAGAGAACAGAGACATAGTCCCTCCAGCGTGTCCTGGGTCTTCCCCGAGGCCTCCTCCCGGTGGGACGTGCCCGGGACACCTCACCAGGGAGGCGTCCAGGAGGCATCCTGACCAGATGCCCGAGAAGCAGCGGCTCTACTTTGAGTCCCTCCCAGATGACCGAGCTTCTCACCCTATCTCTAAGGGAGAGCCCGGCCACCCTGCGGAGGAAACCCATTTCGGCCGCTTGTATCCGTGATCTCGTTCTTTCGGTCATGACCCAAAGCTCATGACCATAGATGAGGGTGGGAACGTAGATCGACCGGTAAATCGAGAGCTTCGCTTTTTGACTCAGCTCTCTCTTCACCACGACGGACCGGTACAGCACCCGCTTCACAGCAGACGCTGCCCCAATCCGCCTGTCGACCTCCCGCTCCCTTCTTCCCTCATTCGTGAACAAGATCCCCAGATACTTAAACTCCTCCACTTGAGGAAGGACTACCCCCCTGACCCGGAGAAGGCACTCTACCCTTTTCCGGCTCAAGACCATGGAAGGCACTCTACCCTTTTCCGGCTCAAGACCATGGCCTCGGATTTGGAGGCACTGAGCCTCATCCCGGCCGCGAACCGCTCCAGCGAGAGCCGCAGATCACGATCTGATGAAGCCAACAGGACCACATCATCTGCAAAAAGCAGAGATGCGATCCTAAGGCCACCAAAACGGACCCCTCAACACCTCGGCTGCGCCTAGAAATTGCCCCCGATGTCCATGCGATATTGCAGAGTCGCGTGAGCCAACATAACCCAACAACATCCAGAGCCTTAAGGAACTCCGGACGGATCTCATCCACCCCCGGGGCCCTGCCACCGAGGAGCTTTTTAACCACCTCGGCGACCTCGTCCCCAGAGATTGGAGAGCCTGACCCAGAGTCCACAGGCTCAGTTTCCTCAACAGAATGGAAACTGTTGGTGGGATTGAGGAGGTCTTCGAAGTATTCTGCCCACCGACCCACAACGTCCCAAGTCGAGGTCAGCAGCACACCATCCCCACTGTAAACAGTGTTGGTGCTGCACCGCTTCCCCCTCCTGAGACGCCGGATGGTGGACCAGAATCGCCTCGAAGCCGTACGGAAGTCTTTTTCCATGGCCTCTCCAAACTCCTCCCACGCCCGAGTTTTTGCCTCAGCAACCACCCGAGCCGCATACCGCTTCGCTTGTCGGTACCCATCAGCTGCTTCTGGAGTCCCACAGGCCAAAAAGGTCCCATAGGACTCCTTCTTCAGCTTGACAGGATCCCTCACCGAAGGTGTCCACCAACGGGTTCGAGGGTTGCCACCGCAACAGGCACCTACGACCCTGCGGCCACAGCTCTGATAAGCCGCTTCGGCGATGGAGGCACGGAACATGGTCCACTCAGACTCAATGTCCCCTACCTCCCCCGGAACGTGTTCGAAGTTCTGCCGGAGATGGGAGTTAAAGCTCCGTCTCACAGGGGACGCTCCCAGCAGACCCTCACTACACGTTTGGGCCTGCCAGGTCTGACTGGCTTCCTCCCCCACCACCGGAGCCAACTCACCACCAGATAGTGGTCAGTGGACAGCTCCGCCCCTCTCTTCACCCGAGTGTCTGAGACATACGGCCGCAGATCCGATAAAACGACGACAAAATCGATCATCGAACTGCGGCCTAGGGTGTCCTGGTGCCAAGTGCACGTCTGGACACCCTTATGCCTGAACATGGTGTTCGTGATGGACAAACCGTGACGAGCACAGAAGTCCAACAACAGAATACCACTCGAGTTCAGATCAGGGGGGCCGTTCCTCCCAACCACGCCCCTCCAGGTCTCACTGTCATTGCCCACGTGAGCGTTGAAGTCCCCCAGCAGAACAAGGGAGTCCCCAGGAGGGGCACTCTCCAGTACCCCCTCTAAGGACTCCAAGAAGGGTGGGTAATCTGAACTGTTGTTCGGCCCGTAAGCACAGACAACAGTCAGAACCCGTCCCCCCACCCGTAGGCGGAGGGAGGCTACCCTCTCATTCACCGGGGTAAACCCCAACGTACAGGCGCCAAGATGGGGGGCAACAAGTATGTCCACTCCTGCCCGGCGCCTCTCGCCGTGGGCAACTCCAGAGTGGAAGTACGTCCAGCCCCTCTCAAGGAGACTGGTTCCAGAACCAGAGCCATGTGTCGAGGTGAGGCCGACTATTTCTAGCCAAAACCTCTCAGCCTCGCACACTAGCTCCGGCTCCTTCCCCACCAGAGAGGTGACGTTCCACGTCCCAAGAGCCAGTTTCTGCAGCGAAGGATCAGACCGCCAGGGTCCCCTCCCTCGGCCGCTACCCATGACGCATTGCACCCAACCCCTTTGGCCCCTCCGACAGGTGGTGAGCCCATTGGAAGGGGAATCCACGTCCCACCTCCAGGCCTGGCTCCAGAGTGGGGCCCCAGTGTCCCGCATCCGGGCGAGAGAACGCCAGATTCAAAGTTTGTGTCCATCATAAAGGGTCTTCGGGCTGCGCTTTGTCTGGTTCCTCACCTAGGACCTGTCTGCCTTGGGTGACCCTACCAGGGGCATAAAGCCCCAGACAGCATAGCTCCTAGGATCATTGGGACACACAAGCCCCTCCACCACGATAAGGTGGCAGTACATTATATACATAAGCGAAATTATGGAAAATCAGTCCATATATTAAATATTTCTTAGCCATTTTATTGCCGGCGTACAGACAGGACGAACATGCTGTCATATAATGGCAGCCAGTGCAGTTAGCGACAGTTGAATAATAGCAGGAGAGGCTGACTGCTGCTGCCTCACCGGCTTCGCTTCTGAGCATTTGAATGGAAAAATGCGAAAATCCAGCGATTTTGAAGAAAAAATGATCAGAATTGGTTAAGCTAAGTAAAAAATAGATACTTTACAGTACAAAACCACAGGGTGAAAATAAGAATATAAATGATTTTATATATTATTTTTCCATGATGACAGGTGCATCTGACTGCACGTCACACGTCATATATATACTGCCACCCCTGAAGAAGTCCCTGCCACCCTCTTGCCACCCCATAAATATTTTTCTAGATCCGCCCCTGTTTATGATGGTGTTATGTCGGTCTTATTCACACCTCATCAAATAAAGTGGTACTGTCTAATCACCTTTTTTCCCCGATTGGTAGGAAAACCGGAGCACCCGGAGAAAACCTGTGCATTGAGTTTGGAGTGTGTCCATTTATAGTGCGTCTGCAACAATTGGTGAAAGAGACAAAGGTAAATTTAAGACACCAATTAGCCTAATCCCTTTTTTTCCCCAATTGGTAGGAAAAAACCGGAGCACCTGGAGAAAACCTATACATCCCATGAAAAGAGTGTATCGTCGAAAGAAACACAATGTTCCGTACACAAAAAGATGCAAATTAATTGATGAGTTACTACAGTTGACTTGATTAAAACTGAAAATGATGGTTATGGAAAAGCAAAAGAAAATAAATGGGGACGTTATTATTTCATTATTAGAACTGTCCATCCATCCATCCAGACGCACCTCATAATATGCTTTTGCCTTTTACTTCAAGTAATGGAACTTTATCGTTCTCATCTACTCTCCCCCCAGGTTGCCCACTAATATTTCTCTGCTTCGGGGGACAAACCTTCCTGCTTGCTGGTGTAAAATGTGGGGTTTTAGGCTTCTCTTTGCTTGGGGGAGTTGGCTTCAGTTTTAAATTTGGTTCAGTTTTGAGGTCTTCGTCAATTATTGGCTCCAACTTACCGTCACGAAAATATAGGATTCTTCGATTACATGTCGACGTTGTTTTGGGTCGCTGCATTTCCTTTTTCTCTGTTGGTGGTTGAACTTGTTTATTGTTTATGTCTGTAGGTCTCTCCAAAGTAATTTCACTGTCTATCTTTTCCTCTTTGCTCTTTAATGACTCCTTCAATCGCTCATGTTCCTCTTTTTCATTGAGGAATAGTTGTGTCACCTCCTGCACTTTGTTGATGGCTTCTTTAAGTTCATTTCGATCTTCCTTGCTGATTTCCTTCAGTGTTTTTATTTCATATTTTAAGGCGTTATTTTTTGTCTTTATCTCTATCCAGTCAGACTCTTTACGTCCGAAACCTTTTTTTGCATAGAGAGCCACTTTATGTTGGTAGGCTAAGCTCCTGGCGGTCTCAGCCTGCTGCTCCTTGAGTTTTGCCATCTCTTTTTCTTGTCTCATCAAACGTTGTTGTAATGTCCTGATTCAATTTTTTTCTAAAGCTAATGCGCTTGAAGAGAAATCGCCTCTTGTGCTAAACTCTTGTTCAGTTATATCTATATCTTCCTCCAGTGGGGTTTTTGGAAGCTTCTTGAGAATTTTGTTTTCCCTCTCTGCCTCTTTCAACTCCTTTTCTAGTGTGTTTACCTTGGCTTCAAGATCTCTGTTCCTGCCCTTTTCTTTCAAAATCTCCTGGTTCTTTATTCTGATTGCTTCATTCTTTTGGGACACTTCAAACTGAAGTTTCTTCACTTCGCTTTGGTGTTTTTCAGCCTTCAATCTATACGCGTTGATTTCAGTCTTAATTTTCCTCTTTTCTGCCTCAACCTTCTGAAGCTGCTGTTTTGATTCCTCTCAAGGTTTTTTAAAGAGGACTGAAGATCTTTTACCTTGGTTTGATAATGTTTGACATCAGACATCAACGGAGTCCTGTAGGAACTTTGTAAAAGATCCATCACCAAGACGGCCAATTCATGCCTAGGCATTTGGCTAATTTGGGACAGTGTTACTGAATCCGTGTTAATTTGTGAAATTTTGATTGACTGATGTATGAGAGCTATGAAAGAATGCAAAGTTAAATCCAAAAACCAACCAACGTGCTGCTACTTCAAATTTGATTCAGATGCAGAACATTAAAGGGACCTGTTTCTTTATCACATCACAACACTTTGACATCATCAAATTCCATCAGTGGAATAATGCAATGTATGCTATGTTGCTAGGCAACAGCAAAGCTAGCTCCCTTTTCAACCTCCTGGCTGTTTCTACTTTATTATACAAACAGCCAAATCTTATTGTTGTGATCGGTGTTTTTCAGTATAGTTATTTTGAGATTTTCTGTGTTTAGTCCTATTTCCCTGAGTCTCTGTCCTGTCCTCCCTGTTTATTGATCCCAGCTGTGTCTAGTTTCTTGATTACCCTCCCTGTGTATTTAAGTCCACCTGTTGTCTTTGTCGGATCCTCGTTGTGTAACGTTGTGTGAAACCACTCTGTTTCCCTGTGCTCCCTGTTGTTCCATGAGTTCTTCATTAAATTAATCATTTTCACATTCATCTTGGCCTGCCTGCGTCTCTCACCTCAGCACAAAACCAAATCATGACACTTATAAGCACATATACTTTTTTATACAGTATCTTGAGTGACTAGAAGTCAGTGATTACACTAAGAGAAAGAAACCAAGGGGTTACAGAATGACATGAACGTTATATGACACAAAAGGTGATTATTATTAGAAAACTAAAAAAATCTAAAAAATTCCTGAAGAAATTTAACCGGGGCCTGATAAAGTGTGGAGAATTACAAGAAATTTAACTAACATGAACTTGCAACACTCAGTATGTTAAAATTAATCCATAAGCTAAAATTAGCCAAAGTGCTAATGTTAGGGTGAATGCTGTCACTAGCATGTTTGTCATGACTTATTCCATTCAGTATACTAAACATTTTGTTTTACTTTTATAATACACAAGCAAACACGGCATTGTAAAAATAATATATACCTTTTTTGTAAAAAAATAAAAAATAGTTTGTAATTGTAGACTATGCCAGGAGTCTCATGAAGTCAACTACAAATATTTCAAAACAATATTCACAATTGTGTTTTTTATTTATTTTTACTTCGTCCAGCAAAAAATTTTGCTGGACGATTAATTGTGTAAAGAATTATTGCGATAAACAATAATATTGTTCCAAGACCTTTTGACACTGATTTAATGGAAATTACGTAATAATGCATATTTCCTACCATAGATAGACGCATTTTATTTTCAAAAGAACACATGACACTGGAACTGATAAACTAAACAAAACAACCAAAAATAAAAATGAAATTTATTCTCAGTCTCTATTAACAAAAAAGTACTTGAATAAAACTAAACATAAAGCCAAAGTGGAAATAAGTTTAAAAGATTCAACCAAAAGAGTGCAGTTTATGAAGTGTGTATACTTTATTTCCCTTCTGTAATCACTAGATTTAAATGGAGATGATGAGCACATCCCACTACTTAATGCAATAGTTCATACTACAGTCGGCCGACAACTCGTGTCGTGTGCGCTGGACATTCGACTAAGGAAATGAAGAAGGGAGGGTCAATGGAGAGCACCAGAGCTGAGCCTTTTTTCATTCTGTGTCATCAACAAAAAGAAAAAAAGACAGCAAGAGACAATAAAGAAAATAATTAAAATGAGGTTGATAGGTTTAAAGTATCGTGCGATTAATTGATTTGTTGTTTATCGCGACAGGCCTATGGAGGGTTATGGAAAAAAAAAAATAAAGTCGATGGGGATGTTATTTCATGAATAGAACTGTCCATCCATCCATCCATCCATCCAAATGCACCTCATAATATATTTTTGCCTCTAACGTCTAATAAGGGAACCTCATTGTTCTCATCTATCTCCCCCCAGGTTGCCCACTAATATTTCCCTGCTTCGGGGGACAAACCTTCCTGCCTGCTGGTGTAAAATGTGGGGTTTTAGGCTTCTCTTTGCTTGGGGGAGTTGGCTTCAGTTTTAAATTTGGTTCAGTTTTGAGGTCTTCGTCAATTATTGGCTCCAACTTACCGTCACGAAAATATAGGATTCTTCGATTACATGTCGACGTTGTTTTGGGTCGCTGCATTTCCTTTTTCTCTGTTGGTGGTTGAACTTGTTTATTGTTTATGTCTGTAGGTCTCTCCAAAGTAATTTCACTGTCTATCTTTTCCTCTTTGCTCTTTAATGACTCCTTCAATCGCTCATGTTCCTCTTTTTCATTGAGGAATAGTTGTGTCACCTCCTGCACTTTGTTGATGGCTTCTTTAAGTTCATTTCGATCTTCCTTGCTGATTTCCTTCAGTGTTTTTATTTCATATTTTAAGGCGTTATTTTTTGTCTTTATCTCTATCCAGTCAGATTCTTTACGTCCTAAAACCTTTTTTGCACAGAGAGCCACTTTATATTGGTAGGCTAAGCTCCTGGTGGTCTCAGCCTGCTGCTCCTCGAGTTTTTCCATCTCTTTTTCTTTTTTCATCAAACGTTCTTGTAATGCCCTGGTTCGTTTTTTTTTTCCAAAGCTAATGTGCTTGAAGATAAAATACCTCTTGTGTTAAACTCTTGTTCAGTTGGATCTATATCTTCCTCCAGAGGGGTTTTCAGAACCTTCTTAAGAAGTTTGTTTTCCCTCTCTGCCTCTTTCAACTCCTTTTCTAGCGCATTTACCTTGGCCTCAAGATCTCTGTTCCTGACTTTTCTTTCAAATCTTCTGATTCTTTATGCCGATTGCATCAATCTTTTGGGACACTTCGAACTGAAGTTTAACATCTAGAGCAGGAGTTTTCAGTGCAATAACTATCGATTTAATTTGCCCACTGATTTTATTGAAAAATCGACAAAATTACCACTCTAAAAAAAGATGTTAAAAAAGAACACAAAAAATGTGTTATTGAATTAAAAGCATATTTTGTGTTAATTTTACACAATGTGCGTTAAAATGATTATAATAATATGACACACAATATGTGTTGAATATTTATTTGAATATTTCAACACATAATTGTGTTTGTGTTTGTCGGGTACACAAACATGAATCATATTTACACAGCAACCGTGTAAGTTAACGGTTCTCCAAGTTCCCTTTGGCAGTGAAGGAGACACTAACGGTCGGAGCTGTTAACGGCTGTTGATATTCAAGTGGAAGCGCCAAACCTCCGGAGATGTTGGAAAGGAAAGTCGGTCTGACACGGTAATATTTACTGTTGTTTTACTGATCCAACTCGAAAATTAAGATGGGCTGTTAGCGAACTGCATTAAAGCTCAGTTGGAGAAAAAAAACAGACGTAGAAGTAATTGTAAGATATTAGCCATGTTAGCCATGTTGGAGAGGAACTGACGTCGAGTGTCATATACCGGAGTTTTGATCAAGTCAAATACTTACCCGGACCGAAGGTTTTCATTGGCTAATGCCCGTTTGACGTCACAGCGCAGCTATGAGTGGGTTACCGTCTCACAAACTCAAGCTAATATACATTGTGGACTAGCAGACCGACAGAAGGTTTTTGCGTCAGGACTCTAAAACAATGGTTCTCCCTCAGTGGAGTATCTGTACAGGTGATGTCAGGTGTCCTGATCATGTTTGTGGAACTAAAATTCACAGATTTCCAAAATCTGAAACGGAAAGCCTCGCTTGGATTTAACTTTTTCACAACTGCATCTGCAGCTCAACTGTCATAGGATCAATAAAAACAAAGGAGTGTCTGCTGCGTAAGTATTACTTTGCTTTCTTTGTGTTTAATGAATAAAAATAATAATAATAAACACATCCATTGTGAAAACCTTTTAGCCAAGTACAGCATAATGGCAGCACCGATACAACGTCAACTGTAATGTGTTAGCCATGCTAATCGTGTTAGCCACCGAGTGCTAACGTGCTGCTCTGCACTGTCCTATCAGAGCAGACCGAGGCACATTCGAACATTTGCAAACAACAAAAATCACTCATTTCAAAATCGCCATCAAAACCATGAATGTCCGACTTACTCAGCCTTGCAAGAACAACAGGCGTCAGTGATCTAGTCCACAGCTATATTTATGCTGAGGATCTGCTGTTTTCCTCATTGACCGCTAGCATTTAGCTGCGACGCGCACAATGTTGGAGGCTCAAACACCTTGATGTCGTCCAAAAAAGATGACATGAACTTGTTGGTTCCCCTGTCTATTGTCGTGGCTGATATTTTTTGAAAGTCCGGGAGAAATGAAACACTAATGGATTCAGAAATACTCTGTAGAAAGTCAGTCGACACCATGTTAAGTAAGCCTGGCTTAGCTTGCATGTGAGGCATGTAGTCTGTCGAGGAGCGTTTCTGGGCGGAGCTTGGTGAGGTCCATTTAACGGCGTATTTCTAAATTAATTGAAATATTAAGATGGGCTGTTCGCAGACGTCCTTATATTGAACTGCTGTAAAACTCCGGTAGCTAAAAAAAAAGTAGTAATTAAGTAGTAAAGAAGTAATTGGAACGTTACTTTCTAACTAATCATAACGTCTATGGTAACACTTCATAAAACGTGCTTAGCATGATAAACGTGGTTGTATTTTGACATTAAATTCAACCGCAACGCTACCAGATTTAGTACATTCATTAAACATGACCTAGTAAGTATTGTTTTTTGTTGACACTTTGCAATTTCTTTTTTTAAAATGTGGATTTGTACATTTACTGTGTATCATATCAATAATTAGACGTTTGTTTTGGTTTTTGTTCACTTTCACAGGAGGCTTGTTACAGAAATACTGTGGTACCAACACAACTTCTGCCCCTGTTAGTGGAAGACAATGTAGCGTCAAGGATACAATAACACACCTAGATTTTGTGCAGGTAGGTGTTTATCCTTTGACAAATATTATTTCAAACAGAAATTACATTGAATTCCTGATCATTTCACCAACAAATGTGTTTTGTTTTATGTCTTATTTTTTGTTTTTAAGACTGGAAAAATAATAGCATTCCTTTGGAATCATTCCTCCACTTCATCAACAAACCATCAGGCCCAGCTCATCTGCATCGGTAATCTGAGGTCCTCAAAGCTGTATGTCATCATTGCGAAAAATGACAGTCACCATCCCCTCAGACGATGGACTCACATGTGCTGTGGACAAGCTTTTTAAGCTGTACTGGGTGTGTAACTTGATTATCCATCCCAACTCAGACCTGTCTACATTTTTTGAGTGCATCTATGATCTTCCATTCTCCACACGAAGAAAAGCAAGGGTGATTGAATTGATTGGACAACTTAAAGCTTGTAAATGAAATGTGTTGTCCAAAATGTAAGATCCTGTATTTGGTGAATTTGTTCATTTTCTGGCAAATAATGTCTCCATTTTTATCTTTGTTCAAATACTAAATGTAATTGAGTATTAAATTACATTTAATACTAAATGTAATTTAATCATTTAATACTAAATGTAATTTAAATGTAATACATTTAAATTACATTTAAATGTAATTTAATACATTAAATTACATTTAAATGTATTAAATATGTAGTACATATTTTGTACTACAATATGCATTTTGTACATATACAAAATGCATATGTACTACATATGCATTTTTATGCATATGTAGTACAACAAACTAGTGAGTATGAATTGATCACGCTTGCAGAAATATGTAATTTCTATCCTTTGGATGTTATGAGGAGTTTTGTTAACAGAAAGCTGTATGTGGCACCAAGATACAAAATATTGTATTTTGATTCTTGATTGTTCAGTATTGAAAATGGAAGTTTAAATTTGAGTGTGATTGAAAATCTCACAAATGTTGAGAGGGACAGGAATTTATTTTCATTTTTCTTTCATGATGTTTGTCATTATTTTCATCCATATTCTCTTTTGTACATGTTATTGTATTCAATATTAGAAAGGGTTTGAACTATAAATTGTAGCTGTGTCAACTTTGTAATTTGCATGATAGTAATATAAGAATCTCTAAATCCACAATTTGAAATGTCAATTTTTATAAGCTCTAATCTATGAAAATACATTCTGCACATTTGTGTTTCAAAATAACACATCTTGACACATACTTTGTGATGATTTAAGTAACACAATACTTGTGTTAAAATTACAGACACAAATATTGTGTTACAATAACACATCATGTGTTGTCCTTGAGCTGATGCGGCACATGTGTTAAAATTTAACACATGTGTTTTTAACAAATCTGTTCTATAAATGACAGAAATATCAACACTACAGCACTATAAATGCCGTAGTGTTGAAAAACTTCACTCTGTGTCTTAAGTCTTAATATCGAATGAAAATATACGAACAGCCAGCCTTGTGGAATTAGAGAAGACCAGATTCAAATGAACAATGAGGAGATCTAAAGGGTAAGTTCACAACATCTTACCAGTTTAATTGGAGCTCGAGTTCTTCACTCTATATCAACACACCAGTTACTTACCAACATGGTTCATTTAGTGCAGTGTTTTTCAAGCTTTTTTTGAATCAAGATACATTGTTTTAATTGAAAATATCACAAGGCACACCACCAACCAAAAACAGAAACAAAGATACTCTGGAGCCACCTATATTACATATATAGTCATTATCAAAGTGTCTTGAATAGGAATCAAATAAACACAAACATTTATTTTTATCATATTTTGAATTTCTTATTTTAAATTGCACTTAACATGTCCACTTCAAAAATGCACCTGAACAGTGCCACAACACACTAATTCTTTGTTTTAATGTAAAATGCTCTGTACCTACTGCCATCTAGTGATAATAAAATTACATGATTACGCCGCTAGTCAATACTACAGCAGAGACACTAAAGATGGCATTATTTGCAAATAATTAATTCGTTTTCAAAAAATCTAAGACCAATTATCGTATTTTCCAGACTACGGGCGCAACATACTATAAACCGTACCTTCAAATTTTTTGGACCCCCCCGGAAGCTTATATACATCAAGTGCACCGGGTGCCGCTCTCGGTTTCCCATAAGGGCCCAGCAGGTGGCAGCGGAGGACTGCGTCCTAATTGCTGGATATATTAAGGACGCAGTTCTCGGGTTTTGTTCATGCCGAGTTTACGGGCAGTGGCTTTATTTTCCTCCTGTACTGCCAGATCGATACTCCTCAACTTAGAAGCTGCATCATACGAGTTTGAAAACATTTCTCCTCAATGCCTGCTGCTAGCATGTGCTTGTTCTAAATGAAAATTAGAACAATTTTCTAATTGTTGATTTCCAATTTTGACTTCCAATGATTCACTTCTTGCTAAAGAGCCCCCTGGTGGTTGAAGAAAAATCCACAGAAAAGCTGCCGGACTATAAGCCGCATGTTCATAGGAAAGAAGTAGCATCTTGTAGTCCGGAAAATACGATAGGTGAAGTTGGATCATTTTCACAGCACACCTGACTATCACTAGTGTGCCGTTGAAAAACACTGATTTAGTGGACATAAATTAAGAAGAAATTAAAATCAAAATGTGCCTAATTTCTGCATATTTTAACTCATGTTAGACATGTTTTTAGAAAATCCAGCAAAAATATTTCTGGTTCTACTTCATGACTCTATACAAGTGAAGATGGCTATTTCAATTCTGCTGAATAATAACAAAATGTGCATCCTTTTGTTTCTCCAATTAAATACAGCACACCTCTGGTTTATCAAATTTGTGTCCAAAATAAACCATTGTCATGAAAAACATAAAATAAATAAACAAAAATTATGGCAACACGTGTTCCCTTTTCCTTTTTACCTAACAAAGCCGGAGCCCACAGCGTACCCAAGGCAGCCGAGAGATCCATCTCCCTGCTTGCATTTCAAACAGAATTTGTCCTGCGCACAAAGGCCCGGTCCAAAAAATCGCAGCCTAATGAGACACAAAGGATTTTAGCACAGCTAGCGAGAACACATCAGACTTGTAAAGCAGACGCTTTGAAGATCTTTCACTTCTCTTCCGCCTCCGCTCCAAGCCTGGCTGTCCCCGCCGCCACCTTCCCCACAGCAAGGCCGCACGTTCTGCAATATGCTGATTTGGTGGAGGAACAGCAGGGAACGGTATCGATTTCTAACAGATATTGCCAGGAATAGAACTGTTTGTCACCTCTGACCTTTCTATGAACGACATGAAGGAGAAAAAATAGATGAAATCGATCTGAAAGTCAATGAGCCAGTTAATAAAAGCTATTGTGAAACTTTCTAACTTACCTTAAGTCTTGTAACAATTTAAAGTACGCCTGGTTATGTAAAGGCTTTTAGAAGGCCTGTACATAAAACAGACACAAAAAAAATAGATAACGTGACTACGTCTTGGTTATTATACCACAATAAAATACACAGTTATGTCTGAATAGGTAAAATTGGTGTTTAAAAAAGTAATAAGTTGGGATAATGCATCATGTTAGCATATACAGAAGACAAAAAGAAACATGTCTTAAGCTACGTTGAGGTTAAAAAGTGTGAAGACCTCTTGTCACCAAATTGTTGAATAGTATTCTGAATAATCAACATGAAATGCCTAAAATCAAGACTTACAGTTTAAGTCTTTTAGCAATAGCTACAGCTAAAAATGTTACAAAAGTCCATCTCATTGAAGTTGCATTAAACAAAAATGTCTTGTGGGCTTTAAATCGGCTTAATATTACTCCACCACAAGAACTGATTTCCCATCTTTTGTTCAAGTTAATTGAATTACGACTGGACAACGCGTATTCTACTTTAATCTCATGTTACCGAGGATTAGCTATGCTTTGCTGAATTAGATGGGTCTAAATATAAAACAGACGATGTGAACTCCCAGACAGCTGGCTAATGGTCCATGTACTTATTTGCTTGCTCATACAAAAATAGCTTGAACTGTTTGTCTTTCTCATGGAATAAATATTTTCAGTCTTGACATAGAATCAAAAGCAATGAAGAAAAATGTAAATTGGGCCTTTTTCTAATTATCCAGGTAACGCTATTTTAAAACTGCAGTTGTGTGGCTAAGAGCAAATTCAGCAGCATACTGTGCATATATAGTAGCTATTAAAAAGCTATAAAAAATGTCAAAGGAGCTGCACTAGAGAAGTTTATTTTCAAAAGTTTTCAAGAGTTAGGCAAGTATAAACACAGAATTTGTGTTCAAGTATTATGTCTTTAAGCAAACAATCACTTCAGTCAATGAATTTCGCCTCACAAACACACAATCGATTGGCGGGGCATGAGTTGCAGGAATAACTGTTGATTTGTTGCTGGTTCTTGTTGAATATTTGTTTGATATGGTTGTGTCAATATGTAGCTTTTTAAAGGTGATCTTACTGATGAATATTGTCAAGAAAAGAGAAACAACTTGTTGCCGTTTCTGGCATTTTTCCGGTATTTTATTAGGTCATTCCTATCCCAATTGGTCGTCTCTGTTGTAATTTCTGGGAGAAATACTGATTGTGCCTGACAACTACAACGTACACTTGAAATTAAGTCCAATTGGTTATTGTCGGCCCCCTGCCACTCATTCTCGTACTCTTGATTCCCTCGCTTTGGCTTTAATCAATATTTCCTGTGTGTGTAGCCACAGGCCTTATTGCGGACATAATGAGCATGGGTGAAAATGGAAGGAGAGCAAATCTTTCAGCAAGGAGAGCCAACTGGAAACCGGTGGTGCGACAATGAAGGAACAGGAGGAGGGTGTTGTCGATAGGGGGGGGGATAAATAAAAAAATCTACAGCTCCACAAGTTGTTCCCGAGAGAGAAAGGCTTCCCTCACTTCAAAAACACAGCTGCAGTCTTTGTTTCGAGCTCTCGTTTCACAAGTCTCATGGAAATTTCGCAGCTGAGGCATTCATTTCTGCGCGCCTGGAAGAGAGAAAGCGATCGGCAGCGAGGGAGTCGACGAGGAGAAGAAGAAGAAGAAGAGGAGACAGCAGGGTAGCGAAAACGAGTGCAGGAAGTCCAAGCGGCGCATCATTATTCATGCATGGCAAGATGCTGACCCATTTGTTCCAAGGATTTTCAGGCGCCCTGATCATGTTTTTGCATCAGTAATTGATTTTTGTTCTTTGAGGAGGAAGTCCAGGCTGCGTGTTTGACTTGATTTAGAGGATTAAATACCTCAAGACGACAAAAATCCCGTTCTTCCCCATCGTCTTGTTCTGATATCTCTGGGATTAAGCATTTAGTACGACTTGGTTCCGTTCTTCCCGCCCGCAAATATTACACAAAGTTTCTCCAAATTCATCTCCGACTGAGATCGTCAGCAGGGCTAAATTCTGTGTTATTACCTAACAAAGTACATCATCGGTCCTCCTACCTTTCCCGCTCTGAAGCCGGCTAAACTCAGAATCCCTAATTGGTTCCCTAGCCTGGTTTCACCTCAAAAGGCTTAGCATCATTACTGCTAAGAAGAGGAGCAAGAAGGAAGAAGGAGCAAGATTCCTTACAATTATTTGTCCCTTGGTTAGCAGGGCCCGCCAAAAAAAAAAAAAAAAAAAAAGAACTAAGGGGGAAATTCAAATAGGAGAGGAATATCTATAAGACCCTATGTTTCCTTTTTTTTTTGTCATGCAAATGTTCCAGTGTCACTTCAGTGGTTGCGAAGAGAGCCTCGCAGTGACGGGTGTAGCTGGGGCGGAGAAGAAAAACGGCGGTGCATTTTCGTGCTGGAATAAAGATTTCCTTTCATGCCGCAACAACGGGAAAGTTAGTGAGACAAACTGAGTCACCGGGCCTGGTGGAGTCGTCTACCTGCTCACCAAACACATCGCCTGTTTGAGTGCTTGAACTTTTTGCTTTTTTTTGTTTATTTTTTCCATGTTCCACAAACTTTTTACTTCATTGTGATTGAATGTGACAGAAAGACTTTTCTTTAGCGGAGACATGTAAGCTAGTGACAACCGCCTTTTAATCATAAAACCAGCACTACAGTACAATAGAAGGCTTCGAATCACAGTCTCGTTCTGGAAATTGACACATGTTGGGGAGAGGGGGGGTAAACGAAATCCTGTTTGGAGATTCTTTCCTCTCAATCCATTTCAGATCTGGATATTTTGCAAAGAACAGGCAATAATTTTAGACTCTACATTAGCCAAACTTGTAGAAGCACAGGCTGCTGTAAAGTCTTGACTAAATTTTGATAAATATGCACAGCACACTTTGTAAAACGTTTATTTGCATCATTTGTTTTTTTTGTCCCACAATTACAGGTACTGCTTTTTTTCCCCCCTCAACTTGTCATGACTGATCTGCTAAATGTTCTCCTTTCTCAAGCTTCCAATTAGTATTCGCACGAGCAAGCGTAAAACTCATACATCCTTTGCCGGCGCGATGATGCTTCAAGCGTGTTCCCCGCTCCATTTCACCTGACAGATCATCCGCCGTTCCTGTTGTTTGTGGTTCATTTAGGTTAGTTTCATTTCCAAACAGTGCGCTACAAATCAGCAATTCATAAAAATTACGGTGTTTATGAAACTCTTGATTGCCTTTTGCTTTCCGTTTGTGAGCTCATTGCAGGTTTAGCTGAATATAATTAAACATAAAGCAGCCGCCTAGATCTGTACCTTCAATTCCATCTAATCTATATTTTAGCAAAGGACGGCAACTCGCATGGGTGTTGACAGAGCTTTTGCTTATGTGCGGAACCTGCATTGGCTATTTAGTTAAACGTTTTCACCAAGTTCAAGAATATACAAAAGGTTGTAAGCAATGCCGAGTTCTGTTTGAGTTCGAATAATTATACTGTCTCCTGACCTCATTTTATGGGAACATTTTTTCTAAGAATTTTAGAAAATATGTGGTAAGTACCACCAGCTTTTCTGCTCAGTTCATTGTTCTTGTCAAGTATTTTCGAGGTTTGCAAAATAACAAGCAATGGCTGGTAAGGGCGCCTATAGAAAATAGCGAGAGGGCCTTGAGAAAAGAAAACAATGTGCAGGTGCAGAAAAAAAAAAGACTTGCTGAATTCAAAGATTTTTGAGACAAAATCACACTTGAAGAAACAGGTGTGGAAACAAATCAGAGGCAACTTTGAGTATTTTGGTTTCTTTCTATAGCCATCTCAGGAAAATCATGATGTGGAGCCAATTTTCTTTTAAGTTATTTTCGACATACAGCATTTTCATGACAACAGAAGGTGAAATGGTAACTTATTTGTGCTATAAATGGCATTGTGTGCCTGGAAAACATGTAAAACACCCCATTTAAATGATTTCTGGCGATTAGTTGCCAGACAGTTACAAAGCATGTGTCGAGTGGACAAGGCTGAGCAGCGACTCCGCTCCTCAACAGCAGGTGTGTGCATGTTTTAGATTGGTCCCTGCTGTAACGTGGCTGAGTAACGACTGCAGAAATTCATGACATACTGCAGAGATACAACGGAGTCCTTGTACTGAGCCATTCATTTGATTCAGGTGTGGTAAACCAGGGGAGCGTCTAACTTGCGCAGGACGCTGGCTTTTAAAGACTGGAGCTGGTCATCCCTGAAATAGGGCGACTCGAAAAGGACAAAAGGGAATCCTACTTCATTCAAGCTACGCATTTGTAGAATGGGGACACATTTATAAGCAAGTCTGGAGCAGTGAGAACTGGAATGCAAATAAAATGTAAGAGGGTGCACAAGCTTTTCCATTTAAATAAAAATAAAATAATGACGGAAAAGGAAAGTAAAACTGCACATTTTTGCCATGGTTTTGATGGGTTTTTGGAGGTTTCTGATGGGATAGTTTACAACTTGTGAGTCATTTAATGTTCACTCTGATTTAATCGAGGAGAAAACATGTTTCCTCTTATGAAGCATATGTGATAAAAATGTCTGAAGTGCTACAATTAGTCATTTTACTTTTCAAAGGTGATGGCATTCGATGGACATGAAAGAAAATGAAAAACAACCGTCCTCAAGCAGAATGTCGGGCATCTGATTAAAACGACATTCCCCCGAGGACACAATCAGTCCCTTCAATGGGACTGACAGATGCATCGTACTGCACCAAACATCATGTGCAAAACCGGAGTGCAGAGTTGAATGAAAGCCAAACAGGAGCGACAGCTAATGCCCACATTGGACGGAAGCGACCAAAACCAAGTCCGGAGGCTTTGAGTGTAGTTTCTCCAAACCCCGATTTGTAATGTGCTTCAAGGAATAATCAGGTCCTCTTTAACTCATGTTGACATGTACTTATCAAAGTTATCACGAACATCAAACAAGTGCATTTCCATGACAGAGGACGTGGAATTTTGTTGCTGCTGTATTTTTGCAAAGTTGCTGGTTGACATTTTCAGAGCTCGACATTTTAATTCACAGCCAATCAGGGATTTTTTTCTATTTTAATCTACCTTAAAAGGGAATTTGTATCAAATAAATGTAGATTGGGTGGCGGGGGGTGAGCAAGCCTATTTTCAGGTAATTATTATTTTATGTATTATTGTATTCTTGAAAATGGTGGTAAGATCTGTTGCGGTCTGTAAAAATAAGAAGTTTTTTTTCTGTTTTTTTTTTTTTTGTTGCCAGAACTAAATAGATTAAGTGACCAAGGAGGAAAACGGTAACATAAGTGAAATCACCACAGTGTTGAAATCTCAAAATACAATAGAAATTAAATTTGCCAGCAATGGAAGTGATTTTTTTTTTTTTTTTTTTTTTTTAGGCAAGAAAGGTAACAGCCATTCAGCTGGAGGCTGTTATCAACACACTTAATGAACAATGGTGTTAAAAACACCTGAAAAGGTCAGGAAGAAAATAGACCAATCACCTTCTCAGACAATTACTTATTTGACAAAGTTGAAGAAAATGAGGAAAGAATACAAACCAATTACAATAGAAGAAAATCAAAAATACTTCGCTTTAGATTCTCAAGAATTACTCTTGGAGACTTTTGTTAGAGGCAGAAACTTGATTTGTACTTTTATTTGACAATAACTTAAATAATTATTCAATATGCAAACATTTTTGGACATGATCATTTAATAGATTTTAGTAGCAACACTCTGCTGCCTTCTTACGCAAACAAGAAGGTTCACAGAAGGAGAGTACCGGTAGTTAAGAAATATAAAATATCTACTTCATGAAGTCAGTAAAACCATTAGAAATCCTCCCTGCCTCTGTGTAATGTGTACTCTGCTAAGGAAATGAATTTAACATATATAGCTCTGTTAAGCACCAAGTATGGCCTTCCAGTGTTTTTGCTGGGGGTAATTTTCACACAGCGAGACATCTTCAGCAGCCCTTTCGGAATGTTTCTCATTAGTAGAAGGCAGACATAAGATGTCTCGGGGTGCCACGGATAACCAGGACAAATGCTTGAGACTCCACACCGAAAATTACGGGTTATTTGGAGATTTAGTCAGGGATCACTTCCAGGGTGGACTATCCACTCTGCAGGATGTCACACTGCATTGTTCGAAGCAGCTGTCACACTGTGATGGCACACCATTATATTCGTGTTCAAGATCTCTTTAAGTGTGGCGAAGAGTTCTATGTACACTCCAGCAGAGAAAAAAAAAAAAACGAAGAGTTTTTATTAAATCGGTTTTGTGCCCTAAGAGGCTTTTTTCCCTTCCACTCCCCACTATGATAGAGAAAATAGGGTCTAAACTCTTATGTGGGAAGTCAGCACCTCTGCTGCTTTTAAGTCCTTAAACATTGTAGCAAAATCGTATTTTGAACGGGTTCAACTTCACACAACTTCTTGTTTTAGAATTATTGAGTAAAAATTACGAATACATCAATCTGCATTTATCAGATTTGCAAACTTAAGTCTCGCGTCCAGCTGTAATTGACCTTGTGCTTAAACCCCTTAAACATTCTGAATTTCATTCATCATCCACAGCTTGACAGGAAAACACAACACACACACACACACATGCACACACACAGCAGCCAACTGTTAACCATTGCTGCTTAACAAAGTGGAAAAAACCCACATGAGGAACACTGAGGATTCTGCTGAAATTATGAAATAACTCAATATTTATCTGATTAAATCAGATGTCTACTAAGGCAATTTAGCTTTGTTAAGTAGCACGTTGGTAGTTTAAGTATAGGGTTTAGTTGGTAAATGTTTTGACTTTAAGGTTGCTTAGTAACGCAAATGTGTATCTGATATTTACATTTTTTAATGAATATATAATGAATTTGGACCACTCTGTCTTCCCTTCACCTGAGTCGAAAGACAATATTTGTGTCTTAATGGCAACGGATATTTACCAAGACTGTTTCAGTCTCTGCAGGCCCTGAGTGAGGCCATTTTCACAACATGGAGCAATTTTCCCTCCAGCATACTACAAGCACTTGCATAATCAATGTCTAAGCAAATTTCTGAATTGATCAACAAGAGCAACAGGGCTACTTACTGAGTTAAACCTCAAACTAGATACTGCTACAGCTGAAAAAAATCATGGTTCTACAAAGTGTTAATTCACACAAGAAGAATAGAAAATAGATTTGGACACTATATTATACTTTCTAATTTTACAATACTGTGGGCTTGTGCATACCATATAATAATAAAATGTGAAGTACTGTGGAAATATTAAATGGATGTGGACACTTTTACCAAACAATTTCTGCAAAACAATATTAATAAACTTTGAAGTTGATGCCATAAACTTGCAAGAGAGCACATCAAAACAATTCACTTAGTTTTTATTTATTTATTTATTTCCCCACTTTCATTTGACCCAGTTATGAGTCGCTCCAGTAGTCGAGTAATTTGCCAGCGAAACCGTTCCAAGAAAGCATCACGACTGAAAGTGCGCCACAAAACGCATAATTGGCATTATGAATGTGCCGCGAATGAATCGCCCCGCCGCCAAGAGAAAAGATGGCCCTCGCTCTCCGAGGCTCAAGCAGTAATTTATGGTGTTAATCCAGTGTGTCACTGTGAAATTTGTGTTCTGCCCTGTAATCACAGGCGCTGACAAATCTCATCTAAAAGGGTGTTTATCTTATCACCTTAATCAACAGATATATGATGTGTTTATCCGCGCGGCCTCGTAACTCCCATGCATTCATTTTGCCCTCCGTGTTCATAAAGAAACCCACACATAAAGCACTTTTAATCTCCCACTGTCCAGAACGCGGTTTCTTGGTGCACGGCGCCGGGTTCAACCACGTAACGGCGATCCACCACGATTAAAACACAAGATCGCCTTTTTCTTTCTCCCTCTCCCAGCTTCCTTCCCCGCCCGTCATTCTCATTTCATCTCCTCTATGCCCGGGCAGTCACATATTCTTTGAAGGAGAGATTTAATTGGATCTCCTCAGAAGGTGCTGTCGGATTAACCAAGCAGAAAAACAGAGTTTGGCTGGTCATGCTTTCCATCTGGGTCCTCAGATTGCTTCCGACAGACAGTGATCCCAATAATCCTGCTGAAACATGATAAAGGGGGCAGAGATATTGGATCAAAAGCATATATGCATTTTGATCGGGCTTTGAAGGCTCCCCGCTGCAAGACGATGACGAGATAAGCTTGCGGTAATTATATGTGGCCTTGACATTAAACATTAAATTGAAGGGGATGGGATGGTTAGGAAATTTTTCTATTGTCCATTTGTATTACAGTACCTGTTTCGGTCTGTTTCTGTGGGGGAAAAAAATAAATAAGTAAAAATAGAAATCTGCTTTAAGACATCTTTACATCTCTAATGCTTAACTGTGGAGATAATTGAAAGTTTTTTGGAGTTTTTCTTGACTGAAAAGGAAAAAATAAAAATAGAGAAAAAACTCTAAGCGATCTTAAAACCACTAACTATATAAGCTCCACTTTGGCAGGTTCAGTTGAAACACAGCCACTACAGCAACAGCTTGTTTGCAATTTAGGATTGTTGGACTGACAACGGCATTCTCCCATCTGAATAGAGCTGCAAGACTATAATTAGAGGGAATTACAATAAATTTAATGGAAAAACTCATACTTTTCTGCCTTCCTGCGGAAGATTCATTAGAAAAATGTTCAACACAAATTTCAAAATGCGTCAAACGGAAACCGTTATCAATCCCAAAAGTAAAGTTTCACTTTAATTTCTGTTGGAATAGTTTAACTAGTGTGACATAGGTTTTCCCCCACTGAAAAGTTTTTGTCAGGTTTCAGAGTTGCTTTGGTTTTTGCTTTCTCTTGGTTTCACATTTTTTGTCTTTTTATTTGTTATTTGGACTCATTCTCTTCTATTCTTTTTCTGTTGATCTTGGTTGCATTTTGATCAGGCTTTCCTTAGCTGTTGAATACCTTATGTGCAGGGCTTTTGTTAGTTTCCTGTGTTTATCTATTCCTACGTTATATTTTCTCTCTATACTTCTCTGGGCAAATTAGGTTTTTTTGGGGGTTTTTTTAATCTTCTTTATTAAAAAAACATCCCCGTTGGTTTCCTGCACTTTAGTCCGTAAACCAAACCATGATAGATTTCAATTTTTTTTTTTCCAAAAATAAAATATGAAGCTCGCCAACATCCACTGGGCGCCATAGACTTTGAATTTGACTATGCACTTTTATAACGGCTTAAGCGAACCAAATTGAATCTCATTCAACCCCAAAGGCTAAATTTTTTTTTTCCCCAAACGTGTTCACTTCAGGAGAACGCTCTACAGTCTCCTCACATGCCTCCTGTCACAAAGAACTAAAGCCCTTCTGGACCAACAGCTTTCCTGTCACACCTTAACAATCTCACCTTGCACTTCAGTCATGGACCTTGAGGACAGCTTCAACAACACCTTCATCATGAAACACTTAGACTTCCCCCTCTTGTCTGTCAGGCTCTCTCTCTATCTCTTTTGTTGGAGTTTCTGTGGGAGACATGAAGCTTAAAAGGACCAGTGTTTCTATCATTCACAAGGCTGAAGTTTTGCTCCAGACTTAGACAATTTGGGGTTTTTCCATTTTCCTTCTCATTATGCACATTGAGTATTTCAACAGATGATAGAAGGATGCAAGTCCCGACAACTCTGCAGTTGTGGAACAAGGGGAATGGAGTAGATGCAGAGAGCCGGCAAAATTACGTTGTAGGGCTTTGTGTGAAAAGAAGACGTCGTCTGAATCGATCAGTATGCGATAAAAGGCACACAACAATTTCTTGAATGTTGGTTGATCGCTAGAAATGGAGCCTGGATAAAAGTAACAAAATCTCCAGTGAAGCTTGTGTTATAATGAACAAGATGTTTAATCAAAACAACAACAACAAAAAAATACTTCAAATGAGAAGACAACAGAATATGTCTCTATTAGGACATTTTGAAACCAACCACTTTACACACTTGGCAGACCTCATCTCTTACTTGGTGGGGAACATGACTAAGAATGTTGCACTTGAGAAATTCCTCATTTTTTTGTGGTTTTATATGTTTTTTGAATCTGTAGTGAAGGAAATATTTTCTTCACAGCCCTCTGTTGAGGCAGCACCATCAGTTAGCGAGTCAAAGAACCTGAATGGACTGATAGACCGGGTTTCATGAGGATTCCTCTGAGGCTTTGGAAGCTGATAGGAGGAATTCTCCTCAGGCAACTCGACAGCGGACCACAATGCACTCCCTCTGCACAACATTATCACACACTTGGCACTGCATGACGGACCAGAAGCAAATACATCAGTTTACCATGCGGTAACATTGCAAATGGGGGGAAAAAAAAAGTTAAACCGTGAAAAAAACATGAACTTCCAAAGCTGACTGACTGAGGTAGAGGCTGGCTTGGACTGGCTCTGGGAAATTAACTGGCTAAATAAAGAGAACAGAGCTGGCAGGAGGAGTGAGGCCTCAGTTTGAAAGTATGCTAATTGGCCTCAGCTGAAGTCAAGCAAAAATTGGACAGAAATGATCACCATCAATAACTTTTGTACCTGAAAGAACTCCAGTCACTGCCCCATGAACAGCTATTCAATAATTATGATCCAGGATCACGCAAAATTCAAACCTAGCCTGACCTCTTAATATTCATGATAAAGTGGAGATGAACAATCACTCAAAATTACAGAATTAAAAAGTTTAACAAACATCCAACTTCCCTTTGATTTTGCTCTAATGATTGAGTTGAAAACACGACTTGTTAGCATTCAATGCTATTTGAATGCTATTGTGCTAACGCTAGGCTAGACAGTCTAAGCAAAATATTCAAGTAAGAACTAGAGAACAAGAAAAATGAAGAAATTGGCCAAAATATATTAATTTTATGAGGGGAAATGTCAGTTTGTTGGATTTTTTTTACCACAATCTCAACACATACTTGGGTTACAATTATGAACAATAATGACTGGAGGCATGAAAGATTCCGTACCAATGGTTCAAAATCTGCAAAATGAAGTTATTGCAGTAGGTCAATCGAAGTTTGGACTTGTATTGTATTGAGAGGCTGTGGCATGACCTAAAACAGGCTTCCAAACCTCCCAGTGTGGCTAAATAAAAGTAATCATCCAAAGAAAAGTGGACAAAATTCCTGTAGCTGTCAAAATCTGGGCTGGACTTTAGAAAGAGTTTATGGGGCAGTAGCCCAGGGCACCACGTTTTGGGAGCTCCTGAAATATTTATTTTTGAAATGAATTGTAGTCTGTTTGGGACCCACATGGAGCAGTTTTGTGTGGGACATTTCAAACGTGCTGATATGTTAGCCCTACCTAATAAAATACCTTTATCTTTGTTTTTTTCTCTGTATTTCTGGACAGGGCACCCAGAACTGCTGGCCCTCATCCTTCTAAATCCGGCCCTGGTCAATGGTGGCACCGGGATACCAAACCGAGTTCCCACGCTCACCCTTGATGCCCCTTTTGACAAACCAGCACAGTACACACTGAAAGCCTACAACGGGTCACACAATCTGGATTCACTGGCTGGTTTTTATTTATACTTGCTGAATCTCCATGGAGACCCAAGTTAAATCCGTTATCAACCTGACTTCATTTTGACCACATTCATTAGCTAAAGAAACACCTCCCGTTCATTCCATTAAATTTGATGACAGCGCTTCCAGGAGGAGCATATGCTTTACTTCAGAGGATACTCACCTCTTATTTAAGTCATTAAATGTTCCTTGAGGTGATTAATTACAACCTCAAGGTTAAACTGCCATCAGGGAGAACAACTTTAACTGTGTGACTACCACTATGTATTTGAATTAAAGGCCTTGGATGAAGTTACCAGGAAAAACTTGAAGGTCAAAGCAGTTAAATATGGTAATGTTTATCATCAGAAACAAAAGTATTTTATTTTATGTACCTCTTGCCGTATGTCCTCCTATTGATGAGATTGAAACTGTGTTCAATTTCATATTCAGCTTCTGTTTTTTTTCTACTTAATGGCTTTACTTTGGGAGAAGTTAAATTAGATTGTCCCACCACTTTTGTCACCAAATGAACTTCCTGCTGGAAAAATTAAAATAATATAAAAACAACACAAATACTGGGAAACCAAAACAATTCAAAGACTCTTTTTAGAAAATGCATTTGTCGCTCCGTCAAAAAAAAAAAAAAAAAAATCTGGTATGAAATTTAGCAACCAGGAGGAAGGAAGTAAAAGGATGCAGAGGTTGGTTTTTGTGTGCGTGTTTCATTCTGAATACTCTTATCAGATGAGCACACAGAACACCGGCAGGTTAAAACTATTCAAGAAACATTCCAACGTGTCTCACGTGTTCCTGGAAAGCTTCCGTTTCGACTGGGAAGTTCTGCAGAAACCTGGCGTAGATGTGATTGGCTGGTCAAAAGCAAGGACTCCAGTTTTAGTCATACCCTTGTGCAATATGGCATACATCTTTTCTCCATTTCTCGACACTAATGTCATCTCTGCAGAGACTTTGATGGGGACAGTAGATAAATCAACTGAAGGGCCAAATCTCTCAGGTACTTTGTTATACTTTTCGTAGATGATTTTTTTTTTTCCCTCCTGAAATCCTTTCCAGTTTTCTCCTCTGTACATGTTTTTTTTTCTTTCTTTAACCTTCCACATACTTTGTCAAACATCATTCCAGCTCTGAAAATTGATTAAGATCCCTCTAAGGCTTCACTTATGCATAAACTCGCCCATGGACAATGTAAGCCAATTCAGTCACCAGTGATACAGTAATAAATTATCGCCAGTTAAGCCGTAGACTTTGCAGTAGATTTTATTATGACTGCTTGCAATAAAAACTAAGATAAGATGGAGCTTATTAAAACAAGGAGCAAAAAGGTTGGTCTAGTGCGATTAGTGTGTGTGCATATAATATATATATATATATATATATATAAATGTACTGTATATATATATATATATATATATATAAATGTATATATATATATATTAATATATGAATCTACATTTCATATATTAATGAAATGTAGATATTGCTCTTTTTTAACTGTGAAATCATAGTCAGCATATTTGTCATAATTTTCATACATAAAACATAGCAAAGTATTTCAAACGGCCATTTTAAAGTGTGCAAATTTGCAGATTTAAGCTGGAATTTAATACTTACATGCTCAAGACTTGCTCATTATCCAACCAAAGTTTGAGGTTGTAATGTTAAAAAAAAAAAAAACATGTAGATGATATTAAGTGGTTGGACAAATTAGAAGTAAAGCAACCAAAATAAGGACAAGACACCAGATCACAAACTGAAAGAAGAAAGCATCTTAAATAATTTCTTCTCTTTTTACCTTTGTTTTTTGTGCTTCAAATAAATGTTGAAGCCACCTGGGGTTGATTATGTGGCTATTGATTTATTTTTCTGTTTTTCTGCTTTCAGGGCTACAAGCTCCATTTGAAAAGAAAGATTTTTGTTATTGTTGGACGCACGGTGCCCCTTAGGATGTCCTTAAGAGAGGAACAGCACCAGGTAGGGCAATAAACAACAACGCTGTTATTGTGCCATTTAGCATTATGACCGATCATCAATCAACCAACATGGTCTCCGAACTCTTCCAGAAGTAGTCGAGTGTTTTTTGTTATGTTTTTTGTTTTTTGCACTGATTACCGTACTCATGTCTAGATAAGAGTCTAGGTCAGGATATTTGCTCAATCACACCATGGCCTAATGCTAATTATTTTGTAATTGCACTGGTAAAATAAATAACAACTAAATCGTGCTCATCTCACATCGTGCATATTAATTCCTCCTTTTGCACCTAGGCATGTGTGTGGATTCGCTAAAGGTCCTATTAAGTGCTTAAAGGTTGTTTGATATAAATAATACATGGCAAAGAGCTCACTGCCCCCCCAGGATGTTATGGTAATTTTAATCAGGGGAAAAGTATGTGTTGCATTAAAAATGTATTCAACCCCCCTCCCCTCCCACCACCCTCCTCCTTCTCCTTGTCTCTACTTGTTGTATGCGCTGGTTATTAAAGTGATCATGATTCCAAATGAGACTATAGATTACAAATATTGTTGACAAATGTCTGTTGACGGTGATATCTCACCCCACTGCTGTTGATTAAGCAGCCCCCTTCTGGCAGGGATTACAAACTGCCTGCATTATTGTAATTCCAACAATCACGTATGGTTTATGGCCTGGTTCTCTAAACAGTGGGCAAGGGGGGAAAAAAAACAAAAACGGCATGCAGGGCTGTTTCTGCCGAACACCAGCAGTAAGAGGGGAGATGGGTTGATTAATCTAAGCCGCCTCTGCAAACTTTAAACATGTCATGTGGATTAAGGTGATCAGAGAGAAGGGAGTTGTGTTTTTGCCAACATCTTGGCCAGCAGATTTACATGCATGTCTTCATGTGGGCAAGGCTGACTGAGGTTTTATTTATTACAGCGGTGTACCATCCCAAAGGGAGTGAAGAAAGAAGCAATACTACACTTTACTCTCTACTGCTGCATTAGTCTTTGAATGAATCATTTTGATTAGGGATGCCCTCATCTGTTGTTTCGCATTGGATGAAATATATTGATAATAAATATGTAATATCTACAAATTCAGGTACTTGGCATTCAAATATGTGGAATAATGTAAAGCTGGGGCATAACTTTGATCACCAGAAGATCCTCGCAACACGTGATTATGATGCATCCAGGAACCCGCATCCTCAGGGGTTGTTTAGTTACCAGCATCCCGAATCCTTAAAAGGTCTTAAATACATGCATCTAAAATTAAGGCCTTAAAATGTCTTATGTTGGTCTTGGTTACTCACAGGTCTTAAATTTTGTCCTGGTGGTGCTATTTAACAAATGTCATGCATTTATTTATTTATTTTTGTCATGGAAACAGTTTGAATCACATAAAAGTACCAGCATTACATTGTGGAACTTGAGACAGTTCAGGCTAGTGCTAACTAGCTGCTAATTTACCCTTACTAGAGAGTTACTTTTTTTTTTACGTCTATCATGACTAAGTGCAAATTTCAGACCAGTTGCCTGGAACATGTTCATCTTTGTCATTGGCTCACTTCTGAATGGATGTTCAACACGGTTGTGGTTCTTTTTCTCCGTTACCCTTTTCCCATAATGTGTCAAATGTGCACCAATTACTGGGCTGCATATGTTGCCATGGTTTCAGTAAAACCAGGAGCATTTAAAGCAGAGTTTATGACAATATTTTAGTAAGGGTTAAACATCTTGTCCTGGTGCATAGATTTTCAAGCTGTGTATAAGCTGCTGCGTTAAGATCCAAGATGGCACCTTGAATGGCTGTGTTCGCTCCTTGTGATGTTTTTTGTGTATTTCCACTGTACTTTGTGCACTACAGTCAATTGCACAAGAGATTAACTCTTAAGTATTTTTTCTCCCATTATCATTGACAGCTTTTCTTAGATCCTGATTTAAAGATCTCTTGTTGTTCTTGGAGTTGCGCGTGATGAGGAAACATGCGGCAGGAAATAAAAGCACAGTTTGGTATTTTGGACTCCAAACTGCTCGGTGGCGCTGCGCTGCGCTACCCAGTCGATTAACGGGGAAATCTTGACATACATCATGCAAGCTGCAGTGAACGGCAGCAGAACACATCTGGAGTAAAAGCCATTACGCCATCCATCACAGCTTTCCATCACCCACATAATGGGATGCTAATTAACCTTTTCATAAATGAAGATGTACGGCCAAATTAGCACTTTGGATCTTTGGATTGGTGCAGATCGCTGATCACTGAAAGCTGATGGACGTCTGGTATTCAAAAACAAAAAAGTACTTTAATTCTTTTGCACTCTTTTGTCACACACTAATAGAAGGATTATCCTTTCCCTCCCCCCAGTAATATACAGTATATTGCACATTACAAGTCAAACGCCTAGATTTTAAGCAAACTTAATGTACTGGATAACTGAAGAGGGTTTAAGAAATATTAGCATTTTAGTTTTACCCACTGACTACTGAAGTTATATAAAAAGAGGTTTGAGGTCAAAAGAATGTTAAACTGCATAAACAGCATTAGTTAGGTAACTTTTGAAGGCAATGGATTGTCTTTAAGGGGGTTCAGAGTAAATGGGGCTGAATAAAAATGCAGCTTTTTGTCAAAGGCAAACTAACTACTAAAACACACAAGGAAAAGTTTGTAGTTGCAATATGGATGTATCTTTGCGTATGCTTCGACAAAGCTCTGTAGCCAGTTGTATTCTGCACTTCAAAGTGATGCAATGCACTTTAAAAACCTATGCAAGCTTTAAAAAAAATGTGTTTTTCATATATATCAAGCTGTTACCAGCCTGCAGTAGCCAGAGGAAACCCATATGTAATAGCAGCCCAAGGCTCAGCCTCATGTATGCATCTTCCCTCCCGGCTCTGCTCCGCACTTTGATCTATGTGGCCGTTTCTCATGTCTGCAAGGACCAGAAAGATCCCACAGGGGGACGGATGGTTGAACTGTAGTTGGAAAGAAGGGAAAGCAAAAACACATGGGTTTTAATGCCGCGCAGCGGGTGGCGGCAGCTCGTCTTCGCCGCTGTCCCTAATCGGCTCATGAAGTTGCACTGCGCTATTTGTGAACGTCGCGGACAACGGAAGCTACTTGGCCGACCGTCCCCGCCATCTGCCACGATCGACGCTGCCAGATTGCCGACGCTAGTCCCCGGATCTTCTCCACGTGTCCGCGCTTTCTCTCGGAGGCGAGGTCCACACCCAATTAATAACCACTTTTGATATTAAAGGCAAGATTAGCCCCCCGTTGTTTTTCAAAAGGAATCGGCTCATGTAGTAAATCCTCTACTGCTACTGTTTTTTTGTAATGCATTTTGTGGCATAATTTATAACAGATTTAAGCCATTGGATCAAATGCACTTCTGCTGGAACATATGAGAAATATTTTTGATTCATTTAATTATTATTTTTTAAATGTGTAGAAATAATATATGCAAATTTTTAAACACCTGTAAATAGTATTTTATGCAGATGTTCAATTAAGATGGGACCTTTCTGAATGCTGCAGAAACTTATAAAATTATTAGCCAGGCATTCCTTTAGGCTTATTCATATATAAATAAATCACCCTGTGGTTTGCAATTTTTTTATTATTTTTTACTTAAATAAGATTTAAATGAAACAGAGGGCAACTACATGTCCATAAAGACATATTACAAAGGCAAGTGTTCAGGGTCACATGATAAGCTGAAACCTGTAAATATATGCAACTTTTTCTTCAGTTAAAAGGACACAGGGAAGCTTTAGAAAAAATTTCAATGTGCGTCTTTTCCAAAACAAACACACAGTTATCTTATGTTAATAGAAAGTCTTTCAGACGTGCTCGGTCTATTGGAGATAAGTCATTGTTTTAAATGCCTCTAGACATTCCTATTTAAAGCAAGAAGCAGATTTAACTTCCTCGCTCTCCAAACACAATTGACTAATTATGAGAAAAAGCTAGTCTGATTCGAATTTTACTCATTCAGATTCCTTCGGATTTGCATTCTTATTCTTTTTCTTTTGTTTTTTCACTGCAGCAAGCTCCAGTTTAATTTGTATGTTTATCGTCACACAACAAATGCTGGATATTGAGTGAGTAATGATGTAGTGGGGAAGAATGGGATTTACAGTGTATTCAGAATAAAAAAAAAACATGATGAAGTCAGTCGTTTGAAGAATAGATTGTTTTGGGGATGTTACAGCAGACGCATTCCCAAAACAAATTCGCCCTGCAGGAACCTCCATCTATTCTCCAAATGAGCCTTTCATTACATCTAATATAACGACTTATAAAGGAGCTCATACCTCTGAAAATGTTGGCAAGCTTTTGTCTCTCGCAATTCGGCAAGTGCCAAAAGGCAACCTTGATGTGCCACAACCATAAAACACTTTTTGTGCTCGTGTGCATGTGTGTGTATTGTGCAGGTTAAGTTCTATTGTGAACGAGAGAACTGGCAGACTTAAAAATAAGTAATTTTCTTTTTTGCTGGAGAGTAGCTAAAAAGCTAGAAGTGAGTGGTTTTATTAAAACAATATTTTATTGCTTTAAGTAATATTAATACATACAGCAGATACAGTATATCACAGACACATTTTCATCCTCAATTTGAGCCATAATGACTAAAATATTCACTCGACTCACATGGGATACAGTCTGAGCAACACCGAAGTTTTTGGCTACTAATTAAAGGTTTCCTACGTGATTTGTGAAAAGTGAAATGCCTTTTTAAAACTGCTTTGACCATTCAATTACAATGAATTAAGGTTTTTTTTTTTTAAATAAACGTTTTTAAAAAAGTAGGATTAGCCTAACTTTTCTATAAGGCAATTTACATATTTTCATTGGGGCACCAATAACTTTATAAGATAACGACAACTTTTTAACAAGCTTAAAGGCTATAACGCCCACTACCCTGACCACAAAAAAAAAAAAAAGGTTTAGACCTTTTCCTATTGCAGCTATAGAGCCAAGTAATGGCCAGCATATCACTTCAGTAGAAGGGAAAACATTTGCTGGCAGATAGAGGCATAGTTAGATCAAGGTTTACTGTATCATTAATTGTTAACAAGATAAATGTGGAAAGAAAAAAAAAAGCAACAGAAATGTTGCCGATGGATGAGCAGCCTGGAATGTGGCCTAGTCAGCAGATCCACTGTTCTTATTGCCTTCGTTTCTGCTTAGCTTTGAAACAACCAATTTATGATTATATTAGCCATATGCTTGTGAGACGCCTTTTTACAGTGGCTTGCAAAAATCTTACATACCGCTGGAACTTTTTCCCCGTTGTTTCGTCACAGCCGCAAACTTTAGACGCCAGCTGTTCTGGGAAGGCCTCCGACGACGCCGGTGCCGAGGAACACAGCGGATAGTTTAGGGAAGCTGAGGTTCGAAAATTCCCAAGTTTGGCTCAGAGAAACGCTCGGTCCAGTGAATTCAAGGTCTTGGCAACGAGTCACTCCCGACAACAACATGGACCTGTTCAACCTTCTTTAAACCGTTTTGAAATAAAATAAATAAAAAATATGGACATCTTATATATATTTGGAGCGATCTCTCTCTAAGTAACATCTCATTACTTACGCTTGATTTTACACCTTAACAAGATAAGTGTTTAATCAGCGCTCAGATTAAGTGCAGCTACTCGGCGAGGGCCATTTTCAGCCCGGAAGTCATATCGCATGGAAGTAATTGTGTGATAAAAGCTTTAAGTAGCTTTATCTCCCCGTAAGACATTTCTAGTTTTTTTTTGGCTCTAAACTGTTGGCTCTGTTGCATCTTTAAAGCTGCCCGAGAGAGCTCGGAGGATGACAATAGCACAATTTTCCTAGTTTGCTTCTCCACCTGTCGATCTAACTGGTGCATCATTTTTCTGTGGGGGGGGGAGGGAATAAAAAAAATTAAAAATCGTCAACCTGCACCACCTTTTCCATTTTCGTTCCCTCGCATCTTTTGACGCTCCTCTTCAGTTCAGGCTGACCGGCTGGTTATCAGAGTCTGGACTCCTACTAATGGGACCGGTATCTCCGTCCAGTCCGGTTCCATTAAACACTTTCCAGAGGCCTGACAAAGTCTCCAAGCCTGTCAGTCATTTTTAGTTTGTCTGGCTTTCTGTCAGTAAATAGCTTTGATTTTCTGTCTCCATTTCTTTGAGTTTTTCTATCACTGTCAGTCAGACTGAAATGGAGATCAAGAAGAGAGGCAGAAATTACGGCTCATTCTGATGCCCGTGTTCATCCGGTGAACACCAGGGATGTCTGTTTTCCCCGCTGTTCTTTCACCTATACAGCAATTATTTATCTTGTTGCGCAACAGTCTTATCCAGTCACTTAAAATACTACAGAAAAATTCAGTTAATTGAATTAAAAACATATTTTTCATTAATTAGATGCACCTTTTAAGAATTAGGGGAATCTCTGTTTGCATCCAAGTTGCCTATTACTTATTTCAAGGCTTTTTGAAGCTGACCAGTTTATTAAAAGTAAGAGGAAAAATAAGACCCATGAGGAAAGAAAAGCAATAAAGGTCATTGTTTTGCTCTTGTTAGCAGCCTGAATGTGTTGTTAACCATGTGACCATGTGGCATTGCGGTAAATTGAGACTAAAGGGGGTGTTCACCTCCACATGATCACGGAATCGCCCAACAAATCTGACATCACATGTGCTGCAGCGCTACTCAAACATCTTGTTAATTGGACCGTTACTCTCTAGGTGACAAGAGTCTGGCTTTCGACTTGAAGATACGAATCGCACACAAAGCTGGGAGCGACGTCCTTCTTTGCACACAGTTCAGTGACCTGTAAAAAGTTTGATTTTCCCCTCGCAGAGAATAAAATTTAACCTTGTACTTTAGGAGCCCTGTCCCCGTGTACATCTGAGAACAGATGGCAGCGGTTTGAGATTAAAACATCGGCTCCAGGTGATGAATGTGAACAAGGCCTGGTTGCCGTTTTTCATGCAACAAGAAGAAAACAGTGTAGTTCATCTAAACACGGAGGCATATATGTTGACTATTTTTTCTTTGTTGAATGCCTTTATGGAATATAGTTACTGTACAGTTACACCTTTTAGAGTCTTGTTCTTGTGCTGAGGAGTTGGTCCTTGTCCAGGTTTTTGCTTCTGCGGCTCCGCAGAGAAACGAGCAATTCCTGCTGAAGCTGGCTCAGTGTAGTGTCCAAGATAATCGTGGAAAGTTGAGTGAAAGGAAAGACTGTGGTCAACAAAATGGGTACAAGTAATTAGGATAACTGCAGCCTGGAATTTTTGCAAAGCAAAAAAAAGCTTGCTTTCTTTGTTTTAAGTCCTCCTGAACCTTAAATGTATTTTCTAGGCTTTAGGGTAATAAAAACTAAAGGGCTGTTGCTAATTTTCATAAGTACTACATGACCAAAAGTCCCTACTTTGGCTTAAATTTTGCAAACCCAACACTTTCGCTCGCAACCGTTTTGGCTCCTACTTCTCTTCTGAAATCTAAAAGAAGCAGCGAGCTCGGGCGCATTTATTTATCTTTACTTGCATTTCTGTATCCACTGAATTGTATAATCCTGCTGATCTATCTTCCTCTCCGCCGCCGCAAATCCCCAAAGTCAAGTGTGAAGTGAGATCAGGAAACCGAATCATTAATCAACATTAAACACCATCTTCTCTGCACTTCAGTGATGATTTTGTCTGGGTCGTTGGTGATCATGTAATTACACAGTCTTGTGCGTCAACTTTTTGGAATGATTTACACTGCAGGGTTCGTCTGGGCACATTAATCATCCGCGTGTTAATAGGTTCCGGTGTCGCCGCCTACTTTAGGGCCCAGGGTGAACAGAAGAAGATACCAAAGTGCTCAAACTTAATGTCGAGACTTCATATGCTATTACTCACTGAAGGGTTTGTTGTCAGACCTGAGCGGTGATTGTGAGCCGAATGAGAAACGGAATCTGAGCTTCTTTAATGTTTCCAACAAAATAACCAAAACGACAAAAGGAAATGCAAATATGTTTTTTTTTATTTTATTTTATTTTTTAAGGCATTGAGAAAGTTCAAGTTTACTTTAGTAACTGGGATTTATTTTAATTACCATAATACATACATACATACATATATATATATATATATATGTATATATATATACATATATAGATATATATATATATATATATATATATATATATATATTATATATGTATATATATATATATATATATATATATATATATATATATATATATATATATATGTATATATATATACATATACACAAACGGAGCATCGGATCCCAATATGAAATAAACATTTTATACTTGTGCTTTGATCCAGCTTGTATAAAGAAATAAAAGATGACAATTTCTGGTTGACAACTCGGTTCCCATGAATTGGTGATTGCCTTCAACTAATGAGTGCAACTGAGAGTCAGAGTGACTGCATTAAAGATGTGAATGCTTTGTGAATAACTAGTTTCAAAGTGATATACTTGGCTTTGTGTGTGTGTGTGTGTGTGTGTGTCAACTAAAATTGGACTTCAGTTTCTTATTAATGAGACCCAATGGATTTCCTGTGTTTGGTCCGATTTTACACTTGCTGAGCGCTGTATTTTCTCTGTCTACACTGCCATGCAAATGTGTTTCTTCTCCTTTAAACAAGCAGACTGCATTACTGCCTTTAGCAGAGAACTAGTCGAGTCTGATGGTAACTCTGCAGGAGCTCTAGAGGGGAACAGCTCAGGTGGTCTAATAGGCAACTCAGATCAGTTTCAATGTTTAAATAGAGCAAAAACGTCAACCTTGCCATTGCCTTCCTGTGCAGGTCTGCTCAAATCTCATCTTCTTTCAGGTCTCAAGCTTGTATTTCTCCAATTCAGCTCGATTTATCAAGTTGAATTTCAGCACAGTCAATCAGCGAGTTGAAGGAGACTTTGTGAATGATTAACTCAATTTTCTACACTATTTCTACAGGCTGCCCTTTGTCACCAATTCTGTTCATTACTTTCATGGACAGAATTTCTAGGCGCAGCCGAGGTGTTGAGGGGATCCGTTTTGGTGGCCTTCGGATCGCATCTCTGCTTTTTGCAGATGGTGTGGTCCGGTTGGCTTCATCAGATCGTGGTTTGCGGCTCTCGCTGGAACGGTTCGCAGCCGAGTGTGAAGCGTCCGGAATGAGGCTCAGTGCCTCCAAATCCGAGGCCATGGTCTTGAGCTGGAAGAGGGTAGAATGCTTTTTCCGGGTCAGGGGGGGTCGTCCTGGCTCAAGTGGAGGAGTTTAAGTATCTGCAGATATGCCATGGCGATCTTGTTCACGAATGGGGAAAGAAGAGAGCGGGAGATTGACAGGCAATGCTGCCGTGAAGCGGGCGCTGTACCGGTCCGTCGTGGTGAAGAGAGCTGAGTCAAAAAGCGAAGCTCTCGATTTACCGGTCGATCTTCGTTCCCACCCGCATCTATGGTCATGAGCTTTGGGTCATGACCGAAAGAACGAGATCACGGATACAAGCGGCCAAAATGTTTTTCCTCCGCAGGGTGGCTGGGCTCTCCCTTAGAGATGGGGTGAGAAGCTCGGTCATCTGGGAGGGACTCAAAGTAGAGCCGCTGCTCCTCCACGTCGAGAGGAGCCAGTTGAGGCTCGGGCATCTGGTCAGGATGCCTCCTGGACGCCTCCCTGGTGAGCTGTTCCGGGCACGTCCCACCGGGAGGAGGCCCCGGGGAAGACCCAGGACACGCTGGAGGGACTATGTCTCTCGGCTGGCCTGACGCCTTGGAACGCCAGAGGAGCTGGAAGAAGTGGCTGGGAGAGGGAAGTCTGGGCCTCCCTTCTGAAGCTGCTGCCCCCGCGACCCGATCCCGGATAAGCAGCAGAAAATGGATGGATGGATGGATTTTGTGTTGAATTTATTTGTAGTTGTCCACATATTCACTTTTAGTTTAATTAGACCAGGGGTGTCCAAAGTCGGTCCTTGAGGGCCGGCATCCTGCATGTTTTAATTCTCTCTCTGGTTTAACACACCTGCATCAAATGATGGCTCGTTAGAAGGCCTAAGGAGAACATTGACTTGCTGAGGAGATTGTTACAACAACTAGGGAGAGAACTAAAACATGCAGGATGCCGGCCATCCAGGACCGACTTCGGACACCCCTGAATTAGATCCACCGTGGTTGAGCCCAAGGTTTGGGAGATGGGGATAGGCTTGGATATTTGCTTTCAAAATAATTCATTTTGAATGAAGAATGCAGAGTTAAGTCACACAAAAAACATAAAGTGTGTTAATTTAAAATTTCTTTAGATCTGTTGATCTTCACTTGCTATTGTCTGACAGGACAACATTAACAGCAATAGGCAATTTTATTTATTGACATTGTTGTCTCAAGTTTTATTTTATTTTTATTTATTGACATTGTTGTCTCCTGTTTTATTTTATTTTTTTAATGACACTGTTGTCTCATTTTTTGTATTATTATTGGTGATTGGTTGATTGTGATAACTTTATTACAATCAGATGTCATGTGATCTGCCAACTGACTCAAACTGAGTTATTAGTTAATTCAAATGCTGACCTACCAAAATAAATAAATTCGTCCTTTGGTTTGTACTATTAATCCTAACATTTGGATTTAAAAGAATTTTAATGCAACTAAGAAGTTTGTAGGAACTGATATGGGCAACTCTTAAAAGATTAGTACAAATTTAGTTTGAAAAGAATAACTTATCTGGCTTTATTGACTTTTTTTTAAATAAAATGTGTTGGCATTCTTATTAATCCACGAAAAAAAACTCTGGAATTACAGCAAAGAATGAAAACTTATCATAGTCAACCAGCTTTTTAGATGTTTCCTCTCATATTTTAATAGTGGTGAGAAGCTCAAAGTCTTTGTTGTTGGAAGGCCTCCTTTCCATCAGAAGAAAATTTAAGAGCTCACTTTGAAAGTGGATGAAATGACTACCGGACACCTAATCTAAGACTGAGAAAACAGAGAAAGGGGACATCGCAACTTTTCTCCAGAAGTGATTGATGGAGGATCTGGGGCAGGATGCGTTTCCATCTCCCCCATTATCAACATTATTCAAAATGTCTTTGTTATGACAACTTGACATTAACCAAGAGATCATTACTGTTTAAACTTTACCTTTAATAACATAAAGTTACCTAATTTTTAAAGTGCAATCAGTAATACTTTTAGAACACATTTATACTTACTTTAGATCCTAATCTTGACCGATCATCAGGATTAGATTTATCCCACTCTAAAAGTAGACGGGTTATACAACATTTTATGTCTGAACTAAATTTAAAAGATATTTGGAGAATCCAGAATCCAGCACAGAAAGAATATTCTTGTCACTCAACTACCTATAATAACTATAGCCGTATAGATTACGTCCTAATCTCAAATTCTTTGGTTGCCAGAATTAAAGGTTGTACCTATGAAAGCGTATTAATCTCTGACCACTCACTATGCTTGCTTAAATTTTCACCCCTAATTGCGTTTAGATGTAATCCTATGTGGCAGTAAAACCCCATTGGCTGCAAATGCCCAACTTTCTGAAATATATTGAGGAAAATATTAATGATTATTTCAGCCTTAATAAATCTGAGACTACAGCATCTATTAGATGGGAAGTCTTCAAGGCTTATATGTGGGGTCAAATGATAAGTTACACAAAAAATAAGACTAATAGAAACGGTAACAGTTTATTTGAAGGGGGGTCAATAAGACTGTCATGCCAAGAAATCATTACTGTTTAAACTTTACCTTTAATAACATAAAGTTAACTAATTTTTAAAGTACAATCAGTAATACTTTTATAACAAATTTATATCAGTAATGATTTCTTGGTTAATGTCAAGTTGTCATAACAAAGACATTTGAATAATGTCAACTTTGTATTAAAAGTGTCATAATTTACCGAATGACGCTTTATGACAACAGTCATAAATATTCATGAAGGCTTATTCATGTTCATGACAGGTGTTTATGACAGTGTCATGTCAGTCTTATTCACCCCCCTTCAAATAAAGTGTTACCATAGAAACTTCATGGAGACGGTAAAACTTGAACAAATTAAAGAGACTGAGTTTGAGATAAATGTGAAGGATTCTAAAGAAAAGCAACAAAAACTGCTAATATTAAGGACAAAATATAACAAACTATCTACTTACAAAGCTTCATCAGAGATATTCAATCTGAAACAATCCTACTATGATCAAGGAGAAAAGGCAGTAAAGCTTCTAGCCTGGCGCATTAAAGCTATGCAGAATGAAAGGGCAATAAATGAAATTACAACTGATAATGAAAACACTTCTGATCCTCAAAAAGTTAATCTCTTTAAAGATTCTTATTCAAAATTATATACATCTAAAGGACACATATCACAAATATCACTTTTTAACCCCACACTTATTGAAACAGTTAAATTAGAGCTGAATATATCGATATCTATAGATGAACTTTCAAATGCAATAAATTAATTAAAATCGGGAAAAACACCCGTTCTGGATGGGATCCCTTTGGACCTTTACAAAACATTTAAAAACAAACTACTACAACCCCTCTATAATATACTTACAGAAAGTTATACCCTTAAAGAATGACCTCCTTCTCTACGAAATGCAATCATAACAGTACTACCTAAACCTGGAAAACCTCCCACCAGATGCAAATCTTTTCAACCAATCTATCTTATAATTTCTGACGCAAAAATAATATCTAAAGTACTAGCACTTGGGCTTGAGAAATTAACCTGTCAGTCATGTTTTTGGACTGTGGGAGGAAACCGGAGTACCTGGAGAAAACCCACGCATGCACAGGGAGAACATGCAAAAAGACCAGGGCCGTGAATCGAACCTTGAACTTCCTTTTCTGCAAGGCAACAGCTCTACCAACTGCGCCACTGTGCAGCCCCAAAGCTAAATCCACCATCCTATTTTTAAATCAGTCCACCTCATATTTAACACGAGGACGACAACCCAAACTTATAAATTAAATCTTGCTCAAGTAATAAGTCAACATATTGAACAGCAAAACTCACTATCAAGGAGGTGCGGATTATATTTAGCCCTATCCGCACATGTTGGGCAGGCGGCGTATTTTGACATGTTCTGAGGTCGAACGACATAAATATCCTCATCCTTCGCCCTTTTGGTCAGCACAGAAGTTAGCGTTTGATAGTCCGGTCTCTTTCTAACGTCCTCAGTCGAGGACGTTTGCTGTTTTGGAAGATTGGTCAAATCTTCCCTTCGCTCTTGGGACCGGTCTTCCAATGCTGCTTCCCCAGCCGGGGAAGTTTGTCTGACAATTGGGGATGGGTTGAAGAGAAACGCGTCAAACTCGTCATACACTATGGACTCATCCTTGTAGCTACCGGTTTCAAAAGTCACCCCAGGAAGCATTTTGTTAAAAATCTTCCTCACTCCGGTGGTTATCAAATATCCAGCACCAAAGGTCAAAGGAAAAAATACAGATACTACAAGGTGTTCCATACTAAAATCGCTAAAAAACACACAGCTCTACGTCAAAGAGATGCTTGTATATGACCTCCTGTTTTGAGATCCAAGCATTTATGACCTCAGATGTCCTTTGATCTATGTCATAGATGAGGTCATAGCTACAATGAGCTCACTGTAGTTCTGGGGGAATGTCTTGCTTCTGATGGTTGCTATGGAAACGGTCAAAGTTCTGCATGACTCAAACTATTAGCCCTTTGCAACTGCATCACTTAATCATTCGAGGCGCCATGATGAACTTCAGAAGGGTATATTTCAGGAAGCTTGGGATTAAAACAGGGATTTTAATCTTTAAATATTAAGTTTGGATTGACAATGGTATATTAAAACCATTAATTTAAGAAGGATTTTTCATCATTCTATCGGGTTTAAAATTTTGAATCATACTTGACTTAAAAATATCTTTAAAGTAAAATTAAATGTAACTTATAAACATTTGCTGCTGCTGCTGCTGTAAATTGCGACAAGACATTTTGCCTGCTTGGAGAAGAGCTACAAAGAAATACTTTTGATTTAATCATTTTACATGTTTGCATAAAAAAAAAGAATAAAAAATCATCCCTAAGAAATGTTGCTGCTGCTCCATATTTGATGGGTTGTAAACGACCCACTCAGACACATTTGTTCTGTACAGTGTGGAAACGTAAACAATAAACTCCATTTTACCGAGAGCCTCTTCAGCATATTCACTGATAAAAATAGTACATGACCGATTTCTTTTATGTTGTCGGTCAAGATAACAGACAACATAAAGAAGTCTAGCTTGACCTGCTGCCCTGACTCCAACTCACACACATCTTCATTCACACACATTCACAGTCATATTATATATATATATATATATATATATATATATATATATATAATATATATATATATATTCTGTATATATTTTTTTTTTTTTTTTTATATATATATACACATGCACACACACATGATGGTGTGTAATAATTTTGTACTCTTATCTTGACTGATACCTTCGTTGAGATTTGATTAAGGTATGTAAATCTATAAAAGTCAGGAGATTTCAGATGATCATATTCACTGTATTATGTGAACTCCTGGAGATAGACTGGAAATGTATCTAAAACTGCTTCAATAAATTTTTTTTGGTGGGTTTCCACATTTATGTAGCCATATTATTTCAGATTTTTAATATGTTTTCCTTTTTCAAATTAGTTTTCAATTGAATTGTACTAGATATGTCTCTATGTGTAGTTTTTCATGTTGGCACACTAACAGAATATCACATACTTATAGATTGGTTGTTTGGAAAAAAAGAAATTAAAATGTTAATATTTTACTAAACAACTGACAAATACTTAACATTTAGTAATACCTATGCTTAAATCCAAGAAGTAAAACATGTATTGATAATATATCTATATATTTGTTTTAGCACTTTTAGCAATAATTGCATTTCTTTCAGCATAAAAGCAATTAGACATACCGTATTTATTTGTTTTGGTAAATACATATATACAATGCTACAATGGGCCTTTATATACAGTATATACATATATATAAAGGCCTTTATATAAATACATATATTTATGTAATATATATAAAGGCCCATTGTAGCATTGTATATAAGGCTCTCCAATCTCTGGGGACGAGTTCGCCGAGGTGGTTAAGAAGCTCCTCGGTGGCAGGGCCCCGTGGATGAGATCCGCCCGGAGTTCCTTACGGCTCTGGATGTTGTAGGGTTGTGTTGGCTCACGTGACTCTGCAATATTGCATGGACATCGAGGGCAGTTCTCCTGGATTGGCAAACTGGGGTGGGGGTGGTGGACGAATATAAATCATCTTTCAGTTGCTAGATTGTTATTGCTCTCAAGTTGAGCTCATATGCTTGATACCATTTTTGTATATTTACCAAAGCAGTTAGATGTTAAAGCAAAGATCATTTTCTGCAGCATAAAAAAATAGTCCTTTGAGGCATATTGTTGTGCATATGCTTTTAACTAGATAGAAGGGTTGGGGTTAGTGCTGAGTGGGTAGCTCATCCCTTACTGCATTCTGTAGAGGAAAAAGCAAACATAAAAGGGAGCATTTGAAGCAAGCCAATCAACCGAACAATAAGTGAATTCAAAATAGGTTAGCAATGAGTGAGCAATACTAACTCAACACCGAACGTCCCTTTTGTCCTTGAGACAATAGGAAAATACAGCACACCCTGGATTATCCCGTCAACAAAGACTGAAAATGGCAAGGCCTCTCTCCATCTTCTTCATTTCGTCTCTCCAGCTCACTCAGACGGAAAACTCCCCACAGAGTCCTGGGCAGAGGCATAAAGCAAAGCAACATCTCAGTGAACATTAGAGTCCCACTGGCCTATGTCATGGCCAATGGAGGAAGCTCATCCATCTTGTTAGCCTCCACATCTGCCATAAATAGATGAAAGTAAGAGTTTTCCTTTTATTCCAAGCGCCATCTTCATTTCGCTTCATTCACCATGAACACTTCGGCGAATCAGTCTCAGTCGGTATGTTCTCGCTGTGTGCGCTGGGCTGTTGGCCACATTATTGACCTCTGGAGTATAGTGTAGGTTAGTCAAAACTGATTATAGCTTGACGACACGACATAAGAACCCAGACCTCTGACTTGCTACAAAGTATGCCGACCTCATTTAAAAAAATAAAAAAATACAAAATTCAATTTCTCCACTGAGATGCATTGTTCTGTTCTACGTACAGCATTGGACTCATCTTAATCTGTATTGTCTAACTTGTTTTATAACTAGACAGCAAAAAAATAAATAGTTTGCAATGTATCTGGATTATGTAAATGCTGCATATGATGGATTTAATTAGCTACAACTGAGTGTTAGATTGTGGTGAATTACTTCCAGTTTGACCTTAGCTAAAGTTTACATTTTCAGAATTTTCAGAATTCATTACCATTTATGTTACTAATATAAAAATCAGGTATTGTTGTCCAGCGCACTGAGTTCGTCCATCTCGATACGTTGATTACTAACATAAAAATGTATGGAATACTGGAATGTATTGATATCATGTATTATAAAAAATATATATTTTTTTTATTATTAAAAAAAAAAACTGTTGCTGTTTTTGGGAAAAATACAAGTTTTAAAAAATATTTTTACCGATAGCAATACCAGTCCGATGCATCCTGCAGCTCTAACAGGCATCACATCTCTTGTTATTTTAAATTCTCTGGTGAAATTCTGCTTTTTCAAACATTCTTTAACCTTGTGTATGAACTTTAAGGTGAACTTTAAGTAAATGCAGCTGCACCCTCAAAAGGTCCCTGTTAAACTTGAATACACAGACTGGGAATAATTTGCGACCAGATAAACGGCCGTGACGTTTTATTTTGAGCAACGCTTTAAGCACACAGTTGTGGAAATGCTTTGTGGCTTCAGACCAAGACCTCTTGACAGTTTGTGGGCAGGTATCAGAGTGAGATGCTAAGTGGTGTGAGCACGCATCACTGTGCTGTCACAGAGCGCTTGGCAGGCATCCAACTTGATGTGTCAACTGGTCAGAAGGATCAGCCCTGGTAACAGGACACAGATAGGAGGGGGGATTTAAAAAGACAACAACAAGAGGTATTAAGAGGTCAAAAAGGGGGAACAAAGAAAGCGTCCGCTGTTTTGTAGCTTAGCCGGCAACCTGAATGTTCACAGGCCTGCGGGGAAGCACAGATCATCGAACGCCTGCCCGCAGCCTGAAGAAGGACCGCCTATGAGCCGCAGTCTTTGAAGTGCAACCATTCCGGTGAAGGATTAGAGAGCTGATCGCTTAATTTGAAGCAGCACATACTGGATTTTACAAAGAAGTCAAAGACAAACACCCATCCACCCACACACAAACACCATCCGCACTGAAGGAGCAGATGCTGCGTCTGCAGCTCATTGGTAACGCCGGGGTTGGCAGCTTTGCACATTAGTGGGAAAATAATGGCGTCAATATGACATGAAATATCAGTGTGTGATGAGGGGAGTTCATGTATCAGACTGGAAAGACAGTTTCAGTCATGAAATATGCATGTTATTAAACTCTATAAAGCAAATTGATGGTGGCATCAATTTACAAAACAACCCTCAGTTTCCCATTTTCTTTTTTTTGCAGAAAAAGGTCAGTAAAAATAGATATTTGCATCAATTTGACAATATTGTGCGGTTCTATTAAACATTATACACATACCAAAGAGAGGGCTGCACAGTGGCACAGTTGGTAGAGCTGTTGCCTTGCAGCAAGAGGGCCCTGGGCTCGATCCCCGGCCCCGGCCTCCCCGCATGGAGCCTGCACGCCCTCCCCGTGTATGCGTGGGCTTTCTCCGGGTACTCCGGTTTCCTCCCACGGTCCAAAAAAACATGACTGTTAGGTTAATTGGTCTCTCCAAATTGTCCCTAGGTGTGTGTGTGCATGGTTGTTTGTCCTGTGTGTCTCTGTGTTGCCCTGCGACAGACTGGCAACCTGTCCAGGGTGAACCCCGCCTCTCGCCCGGAACGTCAGCTGGAGATAGGCACCAGCAACCCTCCCGACCCCATCAAGGGACAAAGGGTGTCAAGAAAATGGATGGATGGATGGACATACCAAAGAGCATCTTAAGTAATTATTCATAGAATATGGTTCATGTGAAGCAGTATTTACATTCTTTAATGAGCATATCATACATTTTACAACTTCTCATTTTTAGTTCTGACAAGGGTAACATTAGCTGAAATTAAGAAATATATTTAAAAATCCCTAAAATTATGTATAGACATAAACATAATTACTACCTAACAAATGTACCAAAATCAATATGGTAATTTCTCTAATAATACAGAGAAAGTCACGATACATTTTGTTTGAAAACAGACTCACAGAACCAAAAGACTGACATCCCAAAAAATGGATTTAAATCATAAATACATAAATAAATTCTGGTAGCCTGGACATATTTTTGCTCCATTTCTGACCAAGCATTGTTACTCTGAAGGGCAAAACCAGGCATTAACAATGATGTGTCATTAAAATAGCCCATTTTATCTTAGCAGATCATGCAGTGGTTCTGCAAGTCTCGCTGTTTTCCACATAAGGTCTGTGTTTCACCTGCAGGATTTTAACTCCATAGTGGCTACAAAAAAAAGTTTTCTCTGAGTTCATTTACCAAACTACTCAAAGTTTTTCTGCAGTTTTCCCACAACATTTCACCCTCAAAATAACAGTACTTGTGATGGAACTGAAATTAAAATATGAATAAACCATCAAACAGAAGCTGCAGTGAAACACTGATTTATTTATTTACTTATTATTTTACTCAAGGAAACAGCTCGTGTGTACAGTAGTTTACATTATACAGCAGATCGATGCTCGTCTCTATATGGTCCTATCTTTTTTTTTTGTTTTTTTTCTATAGCCTTTATGAAAAGGGTTAATGCAGTTTTTTGTTTCATATTTTGAAAGATTAAAGGGTTTTATAGTTCTACAGGAGTGTTTGGCCTTTAAGACTGGATTAATACACACCTCATTACCTTCCTGTCAATAACCTTCAGCTGAAGAAAGAAAAAAGCTTCCATTCTAAATGAGAGCGCAGTCACGGAATGCCAAGACGTTTTTTAATTTTCCATGAAAAATCAAGACTAAAGCTGAGGCTGGGTAATTAGGTGCGAAGTCGTATTTGGTTAACAACTCTAAAATTTCAAGGTTCTCTTTATGAGAGTTTTCTCTTTCGCTTTTGCACTTCTTGAGTGCAAATAAAGTACAATGAGAAATACAAGAGCATTGATTTTTATTGTTTTGCGAATATGCAATCAGAGCGGTGAAAGATCAGATTCAGGAAGATGGATGTGATCCACCAACTGTTTCATCTAATGCTAATGGTGCGTAATAAAAACGGTCTGCTCCCGAACATTATTTTAACACGTAGAAAGGTTTCATTTTGTTGATACCTGAGGTAAGTTAGAATTTAAACAGCTCAAAAGTAACATGAATGAGTTAGTATTTTGTGAAAGACTTTAACATTTACATAAAAATTAGGATTTACCCAAATGTGTCTACAAACTTTCATCCAAAGCCGTTTTAACAATTTAGGATTTTTGAAAACAAAATACAACTTTTAGGGAAGTTTTGGGAGAGAGTCACTTCCTAAAATAACTGCATTATTTTGTTTACTGAGTTTGCACAAAAAAAAACATAAGCAGCTTTTCATAACCCAGCAAGATTTGCCCCAAACTTGAAGGTTGTACAACTAACCTTTAGTTGACGGGTTTAATTATTACTAACGTTAACATTGTTTTTGACTGCATCATTTTGAGCAGTTTCTGCGGCCAGTCGGACTCAAGACCAATGTCACCGGAGCCAGAAAGGTTAATCTTCACAGACAAAGGGTTGGGCAGTGGTGCTGACCAGATGGACTGTGGAGTGTGCTGCCCTGCTATTTGTCATACTAAGCCTTTTCTTTAGACAAGGCAACTGGACACCTTGATCCGCTTAAATTAACTGTCAACATGAATGCAGTGCCGGCCGAGGAGAGAGGGGGGGGAGAAGAAAATAAAAAAAAGGAAGTAAGGATAAAACTCCAACCATGCTCTGCAACTGAAGTCAGCTTGACAGAAAGGTCGAAACTGTGCGGACCACAGGAGCAGAGACAGCTAGCAGAGATGAGTTTGAGATCCATAGCAAACTCTGAAAGGGCTATCAACCTACTGAACTTGACCTTAGCCCCCACAATAGATGCGATTTTCAGAAAAAAAGAAAAAGAAAAACCACATCTGTGCCCGCTGGCGAGCCAACGGAAAGCAGTAATTTCCAAAACAAGAGGAGCCGATATAAACCTACAAGAGGGCAGATTGCTTATGAAAATGTTAAGGCAGACAGCAGTGGGGAAGCCATATTTTAATTAGAGATGGAGTCTTTGGCAGCTCGTGAGCAGGAATGCTACAGCAGGCTCCGGCAGGTGGTGTTTTCATACATAATTTTAAGAAGACAATTAACCGAGGCTAAAATCACACTCGGCATAAACAAGACGCAGGTCCACATGTGGCTCTCTGGAGCCGGCGACGCAAACAAACCACTTAGCCACTCTGTTTGAAATCCACTGAGAATCGTAAAAAAAACAAAAAAAAAAAAAATAAAACAATACATTTTCTTTTATTTCATTTGTAGTTCGGTGTGGCCACTATGCCACACCAAACTAAACAAACCACCACTGAAAGTTGCAACTTTTTAAAATTTGCTGTCTTTACTTTTAGCTTCACCAATTAAGATGCAAGATTTTAGTTTAGTAAATGATAGCCGTTTGCCTGATATATTGCTAAACCTAAAAAAAAAAATAAGTGTAAATTTCCTGTTTGGGAGTGTTTGCGGGTTTCTAGAGTGTCACTGCTGCTTTAAAAGAACCTATAACATTTCAATACAAAAACATACAATCATTTAGATTGGACATCCCACTGAACTAAATGCAATCCAAGTTGTGAAAGTGAAAACTGTACCTTGAGTTGAAGTTGGGAGGATCTCTATGGTGATTTATGCAGTGAGGAGGAGGTCAGGAGAAAGACTTTGAGCAAGTTCCACTGTCACATAACTGTTTTACTCGTGAGGATTTTACTGAGCTACATGTATGTAGCTGTCAAAGTTTAAATTTGAGAACAACTCAAATGCTATTTGAGGTTTTTTTTATATATATGTTTAAATCATTAAAGCTAAGGTTGTAGGTTGTGGCTAAGTTGAATTCTCTGATGTTATTTATGGAAGGTAATTCCTTTTCTGGCTCAATTTCAGAGAAAAATAAAATATGAAGAGGAATACATTATATGTGGCCACTGGACGTACTGAGATTTTTTTTTTTAAGTTGACACATACAATTAATTTAAAACGTTTAATGCATTAGTTTTACAAAAACAACTTAAAAATTATGAAGATTTGGAAATAGTGTATTTAGACTTTGGAGACTAATATTTAGATAACACCATATAAATTCCCTTTTAGTCACTTGTTGGGACAATTCTAATTTTTTTACCAGTACAAGTCACTGTCACATTCAGGTATTTGTCTTCTTCTTCTTTCATCCCAAATTCCCATCCTTTTTTTTTTTTCACAATCCTGCCCCAAACTCGTTTTCTGATGGAACTGTTTGTTGGGTGAGGAGAAACCCGCAGCCATCACTTCACCCTTTATGTTTTCAGTGAAACTGTTCTCTCCACCCTTGTACTTTCACATGCATTTGACATTTTCTTGTTGCTGCTGCCTCTTTTTTTTTTTTCTTTTTTGAGAAAAAAACAATCAGTTCTGTGATTACCACGAGAAAGTTCCAGACGGTGCCTTCACTGCTATAGCGAGCAACGCCTGCCTGTTTGAACGGATGTGACTCGAAATGCATTTCAAAACGACTTCACTTTGTGTTTTCTGGCCATAAAATGCAGCGATGCACACACACTTTTTACTGCATCGTTTCTTCCTGTGCAGTGTAATCAACCCAACAGGCCTGTACCCATTTGAACTTCTCTTTCAAGAAAATCACGGCAACAATTATTAGGCAAATCACATATCGCACAAATGCCTTTAGGCTGTAGTTGAGCGGTAATGTTTTGTGTTCTGGACCGCAGCTAATTGTTTTTGAAACTAAGTTTTATCAATTAGGGATTATAGGATTGATTAATAGGCAACTGTTAGCATGCGGCATAATCAGCCAGCCAAGGCTCTCTCCCCGAGTGTCTTCGCTGCTTTAAAGTAACTAAAAAATGATTTACAGTACAAGACAATGATTCATGACAAAAAAAGGAGCACTATGGCTTCAGGGTGAGGGTTTATATTTCTCTAAATGACTTTACATTCTTCTAATCTACTCAGTATTACCAAAATAACATGTAAAGACGTTGTTGAACTTAGGCAGGGCTTACAAGCTGCAAAGTATCTCAAGGCTTTGTTTTTTCTCTGCAAATTACAGTTCTTGCCGTACGACGCCTGCGACTACAGGGTAAATTAAGATGTTTGGAAATATCCACAGTGACAGAAAGCAAACTCAAAGTTGTATATCGTTTCCAACAATTACCTTTTTATTCCATTTTGCTAAGCCTTGAATTCACCCTTGTTCATGTACGGCTCTGTGCTGAGCACCAGGCTAAATTCAACATACAGAACCATATATGAAGTATTTGCTCCACTTTCACCTCTTTTTTTCCCTCCTCACTCATTCGTTCGACCAATTTAACAAACCCTGGAAATTATTAGCTGCAGAGATCCACAGTTGATGGTCAGTTTAGCCTAAACTTAAACCTTAAAGCAACAAAAAATGGTTTAGATTAAGGAAATCTACATTTACAGTGTTGGTTTCTAATTATATTTAATCATGACTGTTAATTAATTTCAATATAAACAACTGATTTGAGCTGCACGTTGTTGGAATGCAGTATTTCTTAAAAAGGAAGAGTTTTTAAAGATCAGGTGGATCTTATGTTTTCCCAGCAGACAGAAGTCTGCTGTGAATTGATGGTTTTGCACAAAGTGTAGGAATATGGACTTTTAACACACCTCTCATCTTGCATTCAAAAAATTCATTTTTTTTATTGAAAGTGCAGTGAACCCTGAAAAGTCCAACTACCTTAGAAGCATTTATTGTGTGTTGTTATCAGGACAAGGCAAGTTTTTAAGATTTTTGATGTTGCCTCTACTACACATGTAGGATTTATACAAATGTGTTTAGTTGCTGCTCCAGCAGTTTATAGCTGGTCCAGATAAAAACTGAAATAAAATATTTAGATGACTCCCCCATGTGTGGTCAGATACGGCCTTGCATTTGTTAAATCTTTTATATATGTATTATTATTTTTTTTAGCAGACAATACATTTTGATGCTGAATATTATCAGTGACCAAATGCCAAGATTTGAAGGAACTGAACATAAAACATCAGGCAAACTTAATATTTTCTTCTAGTTTTGTTTTTGTTTTGTTTGTTTAATAATTTCCTTGCCAACGGGGAAAAAACTAGATTAAATACTTACATATCAGGGTTTCTCCCAGAAAACTTGCTAAGCCTGTTGGTCAGGGCACCGAGGCGGTCCACCGTGTTTTTGTATTAAAAGATGTTAAGTAGACAGGAAAAGTAAATGCATTATGCTTTAAATGCATAAACTATAAACCTGTCTTCTATAAACATTTCTTTTAGGAATAAATCTTCTCCGATAGTGAAGCGCTCAGAGTAACAGAGACGCTTGCAATCCGGCTTTTTTATTAACCTAAAAAATAAAAAAAACAAGAAAGGCTTAGCCTGGCGGTGGCGCTAGTAAAGCATGGCGGGTCGTCAGGGCAATAATACACTGGGGAAACCCTGCATGTACATGTTTTGAGAATACATACATACTACATACATAAATGTGAGTAGTTTAGATCAAGGATGTAGGAGGGTTGTTTTTTTTTTGTTTGTTTTCTTGAAGAAGCAATGATGAAATACCAGGTCAACATAAATAAATATGTATATATATATTGATTGTTAGCACATAGCAGGACAAAAATCTGAGGATTACTACTTTGATTTCTTAGTTGGAACAAAGAAGAAAATCTTCCAGGAGCCGTCTAAAAGTCTTAAATGGGCCCATCGTTCTGCAGCTTACCCCAGGAAAAGTGCGTAATGCTTTGCCTCCTCAGTTTGCATTAAGCACATATATGAGGGCTCATTTTGTTCAGTATTGCTGCGCTGTAAAACACGCGGCGCAGGTCGAGGAGGTCTCAAATTGTTTGCTGCAACCTCATAAAAGATGGGAAATTGTGTTGGTTTTTCCGCTGATGCGCAGCGCCGAGGTGAAGGACGGGGTTAGGTTGAAGCAGTTGCAACAAAAGCATACAGCACACACACACACACACACACACACACACACACACACACACACACACAGCCGGAAGCAAAAGTGCCTTTTTATCGCACTATTGATCTTTCCTACACTGCTTGTCTTGAGGATTACCATACATAAAAAAAAGAATCACAGGCTTGATAAAAAATGTTTTTACAATTCATGGGCTTTTTGCTTTCTAAATACGGTAAACAATAAGGTTCACAACCTCGTATCTCGTTGTTAAGATAACTTGTCATTTTTTTTTACCTTGAACCTTTTGAACACTTACTTTAATCCAATACGGGAAATTTAAAAGAGCACTTGAGCAAGGAACAAAGACAAGAAAAATAAGAACATGAATAATGTTTTCCGTTGGCTCATAGGCAACTCATATGCATATCAAAAAATGAAAAATTCTTCAGTAAAATTTTCACTAAATAAGCGGATTACAAGACTGTCTACTTAAAAAAAAATACATAATAGTAATCTTATTTGGTTTTCTACATCAACATTTTTGTTAGACCAGTTTGCTTATGTTTTTCCATAACCTTTAAAAATAGATTAGTTTAAGTCACAATTGTTGTTCACATTGTTTGTGGCCTCGGGTGATGCTATGCTACACAGCTATGCAGCCTTGTCTCTTAAATCAGCTTTTCCTTTAGAATATTTCAAAACTAACATGTTAATAGAGCAAGAAAATAGTGTCTATAATTAAATTTTTTTTTATCTCCTGTTTACTGTATTGTGATAGTTGGAGTGTGGCTTGTGTGTCTTTCTTTTTTTAAAAATGGTCTTGAAAAAGGCCAATTCTTATTTATTTAATGTGTGGTTCTGTTATCAGCAGAGTCCACACTCTGCAGTCGACTCGGTCTGGAGAAGCGTAAACACTCTCGATATACTAGGCAGTTGTGATGCGAGTTTCAAAATATAATTTTGTGCCACTTACTCATTCACTACTTATTAAAAGAAAAAAGGGGGGAGGGGGGGAAATAGTGAGAAGACGTATCCCTAAATGCAAGTCTGCAGCTTAGATTTGAATCGCACTTAAATCACAAAAACAGATTTCAGACTCGACTCAGACTTCAGCTCTGAAGATTGCAGTTGTACTGCATTGTGATAAACGCTCTTTATCTCATGTAATAAGTGTAAGCTGGCTTGTGTATTTCTCCTTTGAGTTAACATTGGGTGTATATCTGACATGCATTACACACAATATACATTTTCTTTTCATGTCTTAGTGAAAGCAATTGAAAGTAGCCTTTAAAATAGTCTTATTTATATAAAGCTCTCAGTAAGGAAGCACTGACAGTAAGTAAGCTAAAGACTGCCACTCTGACAGGGCTGCATCTTCAGCTGATGAAACAGGGACATTTGCAAAAGAGGAGCTGTTAATGGATCATAACTACTTCAGATTCATAACCACCGTTTTCGCAAACTGAACATAAAAAGATCTTAAGTCCAAGATCTTATTCTCTCGTTAAACTAATATTTAGCTTAGTTTTTTTTTTTACATGTTGACTTAAATGTTCGAACAAACATAAAGATCTCAAATCAGGCTTAAAATTACAGATTTGAATTCAATTCATAGGCTATAACCTCGATCTGACATTTTTCCTGTTACCTCCTTGATTCTAGATCAAAATACTGCAATACCCATGTTTTGCCAGTAGGTGTTGATGATATCAGCATTGACTAACTCAAGCAAGGTCCTGAGGCCAAGCTAAACATTCTCCTGAAACAATTACTGCTTTCAGACATTAACTTGTTCAGCTAACATCTTAGCTTAATATAAGCAGGAAAGCAAAAGAGATATAAAAGAACTGACACTTTTTTTTCCCGGAAAATGGATAACCAGATTGGCCATAGGTGAAGTGGGCGCCTATATGAAGGTTTTTTATTAATCTCGAGATTTTCTACACACAAGAGCAGAGTTTTTAAAAATCTCCCATTTTACGAACAAAAACTTTGTTTGCAGGTAGACTGAATGAGCAAATGCAGAAAAAATACAAATCTAGTGTGAACTTGTTTCTGCTTCTCAAAACTGACATGACTCAGAATGTCCTCTTTCTCAGATAACGGGTATTTCGTTTGTGTTTTCAAATGTCTCTTTTCTGTATTTTTTTCATTTCTTCCTTCTTTTGCATTCCTGTTTTTTCCACCATCTTGAATTCTGTCATTAACTATGACAGAATTCATAGTTGACGAGTCCAATCTGATTGTGATTTTTAAATCAATGAGAAAAGACGGGCAGATGAACGAGCTCCCTGGAGTAAAATTGTGGACATCAGACTCTGTGTTGTCCATATTGCTTTTCATTTGTCTTTGTCAAATGCATGCAGAAAAGCTGTGGGATTTGTCTAACATGACCTTAGTGTTCCAACCTCCATCTGTGGAGAAGTATAATCCGCTCCCTTTCTTGTTTATTGTTCGAAAGACACCCTCCAATAGGGATTTAGGAAATACTCGATGAAATTGTAAGCAGTCTGTTTCCAGTTCTATCCATCTACAGTAAACTAGCTGTCTTTGTTAGTCATTTCTGAGGACAAAAAAGTTTCTTTGTGTGGATTAAGGTGTTGACAAATTAACAGCAAGAGGGATTAACGAGAAACTTTGAGACTCTCCACATTAGAGAGGCTCACAGAAGCTGACAGACACCGGCATACTGCTGGGAAATATTGAGGTCACTGTGTATGAAACCATTTTAACTTTCAACAAAAACAACAACCAAAAAAACAAACAAAAAAAAAACAGTAGAAACAAAATTTAACATCAATACAACAAATTTAACTTCAAGTCAGCCTTAAAGACGTACTTTGTGCTCAGCATTTAAAAACCAGGATATGATATTGTAAAAAAAAGAAGAAAAGTGTTTTGCCAAAAGCTTTTGTCTTAGTCGTCTTATCTGTAAATTATTTCGGAAACAAGCAGTTTTTTTTTTGGAAAATTTTGAGCGCCACTACAAATAAGTTCTCAACATGTCTGATGAGAAGAAACAAGGAGCGTGCCGCCTTTAGCTGACAGTTGTTTGGATGCCTTTCACATATTGTGCATCATATTAGCTGATATCCACATTGTTTGCTGGTAGGCTTAGGAAATGTCAGCAGTAGTGTTTCAGGATTTGGTGAACGTGTCCCGTGCCTGAGGACCTCCAACCACAGAATAGCTTTATGCCACAAATCCATATAAGTCTTGTTTACTATACAAAGCAAGTACTTTCCTCCAAGGGTTTTAGAGAAAGCTAAGGATAGAGTGGAGAAATGTCCATGAATACGACTCATTTGTCTCCGCAAAGCCCTCCGTAGAGAACCGTATGTATGTAATTGGAATAATTTTGGACAAACGGAACAAATATTTGGCACTAAAAACATATTCGCTGGGTGGAAATTACTTCATAAAATGAGAGGGTGACCTCACTATTTGTCAGTGAATCTGCTGGAGAGATTAAAGCCTTTTGTCAATGATGTTTTGTTCTTTAGTGTTGTGAAGTAGGCTGTTCCTGTGATTAACCGTGTTTTAGGAAACTGGGTTCAATTGCGCTAGCCATACCAAGTCTTAATTGTAAGAAAGAATTGCAGAATTACCAAATGCTTGAATGGTATTTGCAGCAAGCAGGCTGAACACTCAAAATCCAACATATTGTGCCTCAGTTTAGAGAAATTCATTGACATCCGGACAAATTCACTGAAATCTACCAGCTGGGCAAGGCCTGTGGAGCCATATTTAAGGCTTTGGTCTCGCCAGCCTCAGCAAGAGCGATTGTCTGCAAATGAGAAAACATATAGCAGAGTGGACTAGTCCAGGAGTGACTGTAACATTGTTTATAAAACCTGAGATTTTCATAAATCTGCAAGATCCAAATTCCTGATTTGACTATTTACTTTTACAGAGATTTAGATTATATATATATATATATATATATATATATATATATATATATATATATATATATATATATATATATATATATATATATATAAATTAATAAACAGCCCCGCAGAAACAATAGGGATTTGTCAAATTACATTTTGGGTTTTGAAACAATTACGACCGCTTTCACCAAAACATAAAAGGTACAAATTCGTCGCCTGCAGTGGGCGTGCACGCTTTGTTGCGCTGCCCTGTGCCGCTGAATAGCCGGAGATCTGTATTCAGAGATGTGCTGCATTTACCCTTGATGGAGTGCTGCTCTTGTGTTCGCTCGTGGTAGACCCCATTACTTCTCCATATATAGATGACAGTGGGGAGAGGATCTACAGCAAATTTGATCAGCGAGATTACAAACCCCTGCGTACTAGATCATTTAAACCTCATCTCTGTTGCCTGGAAGGACCACAATACATTACTCCCTCTGTGCAGTGAATCTATCAGTGCCCCTGCGTCTCGCTGCTGCATGTCTTTGGAGATCGGATGAGGCGACGGCGCAGGGAGAGAACTGGGGATGCAGAGTTGTCGAGGTCAAAAGTTTGTGAATTGGCTTCTGTGAAGATCAAGGGCTATGTGACAATCCAGGAAGCATCTGCGGTGAAACATGCGCACGTTGCAATAGAACCGTGAACCATGAATGCAAAAGCCAAGGGTCACTTCTCCATGACATGCAATTCCTTCTTTTTCTTTCGCTAGGGAAGATGTTCTCCATATATGCATATAGTTTGTCTGTTGTTTTTTTCTTAATGGTTTAGTTCCAAGTCATGAAAACAGGAGTCAGTGGAAGCTGAGGAAATTCTCAAAAAACATCAAATATTCAGCAACTCCTGTCAAGTATGGTGAGAAAAACGAGCCTCAGTTCACAGGTTTACCAAGACTTCCAAGTGACCTTGTTGAAACTATGCTAGGTTGTTCTGAGGGCATCGGAGCAGGTAATCAGAAGTCGTCAAGGAGTGCCACAAACTCGTGTAGCTCAACTCTGCGCTCTCTCTTGGATCCTCAGCTAAACAACCTCCAAGTCTGAAGCAAGCCGAACAGGGCGGGGAGGGAAGAGGGGGGAATAAAAACAAGAGCTGGAAACACGCAAACAGATTTCTGCCTGTGACGGTAAACAGCCCCAATCATCAGAGCGCTCGTCGTGAGTGTTCTCCACAAATCACGGGCTCCTCTCCACACTCGTGCTTGACTTGCCTTTCCGCAAAATCTTGACATTGTCTCGCGGCAGCCCACCCGCTGCCAGGCTCCTTCTCATTTGCAAGCGGGTTCTGTTTCTGCCCTGATGCTATCAAGATGCTCTGGGAATCCAACCCGAGGGGGTAGAATTGGGATAACTGCCCCTTGATTATTCATTTATTTTCTGAAATAAAAAAAAGTGTGACCGGGTTTGTAAACACTTCATCAGCTTACTTTTAACATTACTCTCCATTGAAGCCCATCTCCAAACGTCTATTGTTTTCTATTTAAAAGGGAACAACCTTGATGCACAAAGTAGCATAAGAAAAAAAGTAAATAATTCAACTTTGCTATGGCCTCAACCCATCCTCAAGAGAAACAATTATCATTCTTTACTGTGACTTTTAAGAGGTGCTCGAGGGCCAAGCAAGAAACAATGACAAGGACATCTCCCTGTTTATGGAACTGTATGAATATTACATTTGCTCCCCGCTGCGAAGTTGGACAATCAGACTCGATTCGCCTGCCACGTTCAGGCACACCACCCTCGCTTTTTTTTTTTTTTTTGTTCAATCTCCAGATATTTTCCTTTTGCAGCTGCCTGAGCTAATGCTGTCATTAGGCTACTGGATCCTGTAGCCAAATTATAATGTGATCTCCTGCATCATCTATTCTTCTCCTCCCCCCAGTACTGATGAATAGCTTAAGGTCAGACTATCAAATTAGTGGCTGCCATTACTCCCCAGACACTAATGGCATCTTTATGAAAGGAAAGATATGTAATCTCTCCGAAAGCCTTTTGGAGACCAAACAGTTTGTCTGTAGATGAGATGTGAGTGCAAGTCTGAGTGATTGTAGAGTGGATTGGGCAGGGGGAGTGGGGGTGAGGGGAAGGAAGGATGATGTGTGCCTGCAAGTGCCAACCCCAGTTTGATTTTTTATTTTTATTTCCCCCCCCCTCACGTCCTGAGCTCCGGTTTTAATTCAAACTGCCGTGCCCATATTTATCTGTTAATCCGTTTGTCATTGCACCCTCGGTTATATATACCCGAACGGATCAAATGCGGCACGCCTCGCAAACTGCGATCAATAAAACGAGGCATCCTACGTTCCCTTGAATGAACCTGACAAAATGATAAAAAAAGATAGTTTGTTAGCAGAGTATACTGATTCCCTTTATTGAGCTCTGTAGTATAGTTGTTTTTTTTTGTTATTTTTTTCAAAGTATATCCACTCCTCAGCACTCCACTGACCAGAATGCCCTCTCCATCACATATATCTGCCACATTAAGGGAAATGGCTTCCACAAAATGCAATAATTACCCCTTGTTGGATTAAAGTTCACCCGTCGTGGAAAGTTTTTGCAAATATAAATCAGAATCCAATTCGAAGCTCAAAGTTGTAATTACCTTGGAGTGTGGTGATTTGCGTAGGATAAGGAGGACTATAAACCTTATGGCAAAAGCTGTTAGCTAAGGCTTTGTAGCAGCATCTAATTTCAAGAATGAGACAATGTGAAATTTGTTTTATCCATATCTAGTAGTAGATGAACTGTTGTTTATTTGCTAATTATCCGTCTCCAGTGTTAGGGACAAAATGACCCACATCTACAGGCTTCAGTTTACAGAGGAAAATAGGGATGGCATAAACTTTGATGCTCCTCTGCAATCAGAAGCAACAAAAATGAACATCAATCCAAGTGATAATAGACAGACAGACATAAAACAGATGTTGTTTTAATTTCTTTGAAACAGGAGATCATTTGGCTGGCACGAAACAAATTGCCAGACTTTTTCAATCAAAAACAAAGTGCCAAACATTTATTGGAGCCTGGCCATTTCCATCAGTTTTCAAGAAAAACAAACTCTGTGATCAGTAACTTAATTTGTCTTCTCCGATTCAGGATTCCGAACGCTGTTATTGCTCTATAATTAAGCTGTCAAACAGAAAATCATGTCCGTCTTGGCAGGATTCGCAGTCAGACCACCCAACGTCGCCCAAAAAAAATTTATTGGAGTTTCCCGTCAAACCAGGAAGCCGGCGCGGAGTGACTTGATCTCGACCCGGAGCAAAATCAAATAGCTCCGCTTCGGCGGCGGACCCCCCGGACAGCCGCAGTGGAAGTCCATCACAGGGGTCACAGCCTCAATCCGTCACTGTCGGCTTCTGCTGCTGCTACCCAGTCCAAAGAGAAGACTGAAATGACTCAGGACTGTGGGCCGTGGTTCACTCTTTGACTCACATTTTTCATAAATCAAAGAAAATATACCCTTTTCTTTTTCCACCCCTCTATTTGGGGCTCGCTTGGTAAATCCTTCCCGGTCACAAACCAGAAAATGATCCGAGAGACGGCAAAGGTGGCGCGTTAAGAAAATCTGAATCTACAAAGTACGAATATTACTCAAATTTTCCTGGCCAAATAGCCGGCGCTGCCCAGGAGGCTGATAAGCCAAGGCAGTATCTTCGGCCACGGGGTGCAATCTAATAGCTTAGTTCACCAAAAGATCTTTGCTGCAGCAGCTGCAGTGGAGGTCTGGGTTATAACCTCAATCCCCCACTTTGAGGATAGAGATGGACTGTATTCATTTCCTTTCAGTCGTATGTAATGTGCCGTGAATACTAACTGAAACAGCATAAGAGAGAATTGAAAGGGGAAAAAAAGGACATGAAATCCAGAATATAAAGTTATTTCTTGCCATTTTTCTTTTACTTTTTTTCTTCAAATGTATTGAAAACATCCTTCCAGACAATGTAAAACCTTGAATGTGTTTTTTTTTTATTTTTTTTTTTACATTTTTACACAACTTTATTGTCAATGCACTTTATTGTGATGGTTTCACACAATGCTGAATGACAGGAAAGTGAGATCATCTGTATTTGTAGTGAGGTAACGTTACCCCCGGTTACAACTCCACCAGACCAGCAGCAGCGATTTACAAAAACCTGTTGGTTGATGCTGATCTTATCAAAACTACGTTGAATGGTTGTTAATAGCTTTGATGTGCTTTCTAGCACTTTGAGATTTTTATTAATGAAGAGTGCATTATACATTAAATTGATTATTATTATTATTATTATTGATGTTGAGAAGGGTAGGAGGTTCTTAAAGAGACAGAGCCCAAATTCAAGACCATCATGCAAAGTTGAAATTCTTTTAACTTCTGATGTATACACCGTAATAACAACTGAAGGTAGCAGAGTTTGTTTTCTGTGTGTTTGGGAAAATACATACAGTAATACCTCCCCATAATTAAATAGGACAATTTTGAATTTAATTGTTTGCTATCTCCCTTTTTTCAAATTATTGAAACTTTTCAAACACTCACAGGCTTTCCTTCCTTTCCCCTTCAGGTGCTAATAAATGTCACTGTGGCCTGTAAATGGTCCATTTAGCCTAGAGGATGGGATTAGCTGTAACAAGGAAGAGGGGGATGGATTAAATCCAGTTACGGCTGCAGTGGAAAAAAAATCCATCTTTCATTCTTTTAGTCAAAGACTTTGCATGGACATAGATCGAGCCTTATCTGGAGTCTGCTCCCATAATTTGATCTTACAAGGAAGTGACAACCACACGATCTGATCAGCATCCCTTATTCTGATGTTTAATGTCAAGGCTCTTGACATTAAACATTTTCCTTTTGCTTCAAAGAATCTGTGCTGGTCTAAGTGCCTGCTGGAGGTTGTGCATTTTATACAGCTGAGGTTATCATGTCGTTGTGCAGGAATTTGTTCTGAGGTGAAGAAACCGACTAAGCAAGGAGAAAATGATTGCGATAATGAATAAGTTACTTAAATGATAACAGTGAGTTGCTGTAGACACGCAGGGGATCAATTTCTCTATTCTGTAAAGGTTGTTTGTTGCCTAAATTCTGCTCTCCTTGTCTTTTTATCCTACGTGAATGGATGTTTTTAGAATGTGATAATCTTTGCCGAAGGGGCTAAAACACATTCCAGGCATAGTCGTCAACCTCAGATCCTTTGACATGAGTGAAAAGACGAGAGCGAAAACGGGAAAAGGTTATGAGTCACCCACGCTGAAAGTCAGCGAAACAAAAAAAAAGAAGAATAAGAAAGATGTTTGTGGTGGTAAATAGATATTCTTCTGTCTCAAAAGTTGTTACTTTTCTTTAGATGTACCTTTTTATTTCTTGACTTTACTTGAATTGAAGGATATTACAAATATTGAACATTGAACTTGTGATGCCAGAAGCTGGACAACTAGTTTCAGTAGAGAGAAAAAAATAAATATATTGTTGATAGACAATCAGTACTGGAAGAAAACTTTGAATATTGAGCTTGTAAAAAAGGTTCTGTATGATTTAAAATGAATCATATAGATTAATTTAATCTTGCAAAATATATATATATATATTTTTTTTTTTTGTAATTTCACTTCATTTGTAGTACTTTTAATGATGGATAAAACCCAAAACGAGAGCTACTGTCATAACTTGACTATTACTGCACATAAGTAGACAACAGAGGCCAAACCAAAGCCATTAACAAGGATTTGCTCCCCATTGGGGAATCGAACCCTGGTCTCCTGCGTGACCAGCGAGGATACTTACCACTATACTAAAGAGGACCTGTTTACCACAAACTAAAACAACTCTTGTGTTTTTGCATATTTTCACGAGAGCTACTGTCATAACTTGACACGTAAGTAGACAACAGAGGCCAAAAACACAGATATGCTCCTCGTCAGGGAATCGAACCCTGGTCTCCGCGTGACAAGCGGGGATACTTACCACTATACTAACGAGGACCTGTTTACAGAACACTAAAACAACTCTTGTGTTTTTGCATATTTTCACGAGAGCTACTGTCATAACTTGACACGTAAGTAGACAACAGAAGCCAAAAAACACAGATTTGTCCCCGTCAGGGAATCGAACCCTGTTCTCCTGCGTGACCAGCGAGGATACTTACCACTATACTAACGAGGACCTGTTTACCACAAACTAAAATAACTCTTGTGTTTTTGCATATTTTCACAAGAGCTACTGTCGTAACTTGACACGTAAGTAGACAACAGAAGCCAAAAACACAGATTTGCTCCCCGTCAGGGAATCGAACCCTGTTCTCCTGCGTGACCAGCGAGGATACTTACCACTATACTAACGAGGACCTGTTTACCACAAACTAAAATAACTCTTGTGTTTTTGCATATTTTCACAAGAGCTACTGTCATAACTTGACACGTAAGTAGACAACAGAAGCCAAAAACACAGATTTGCTCCCCGTCAGGGAATCGAACCCTGTTCTCCTGCGTGACCAGCGAAGATACTTACCACTATACTAACGAGGACCTGTTTACTGGGCACAAAACAACTCTTGGTTTTTGCATATTTTCACGAGAGCTACTGTAACTTGAACTTTGACAATAAGTGGACAACAGAAAGCAAAAAACAAAGTTAAACAATAGTATTGCTCCCCGGAATCGAACCTGTCTTGAGTGAAAAAGCGAGATTACTTACCACTATAACATAAGACTTTTTATCTGCAAACAAAACAAATCTTGTGTTTTTTGTCATTATTTTCAGAAGCTACTGTCATAACTACATATTAACTGACACATAAGTAGACAACAGAAGCCAAACCAAAGCCATTAACAAGATTTGCTCCCCATTGGGGAATCGAACCCTGGTCTCCTGCGTGACCAGCGAGGATACTTACCACTATACTAAGAGGACCTGTTTACCACAAACTAAAACAACTCTTGTGTTTTTGCATATTTTCACGAGAGCTACTGTCATAACTTGACTATACTGCACTAAGTAGACAACAGAAGCCAACCAAAGCCATTACACAGATATGCTCCCGTCAGGGAATCGAACCCTGGTCTCCCGCGTGACAAGCGGGGATACTTACCACTATACTAACGAGGACCTGTTTACGACACTAAAACAACTCTTGTGTTTTTGCATATTTTCACGAGAGCTACTGTCATAACTTGACACGTAAGTAGACAACAGAAGCCAAAACACAGATTTGCTCCCTCAGGGAATCGAACCCTGTTCTCCTGCGTGACCAGCGAGGATACTTACCACTATACTAACGAGGACCTGTTTACACAACTAAAAACTCTTGTGTTTTTGCATATTTTCACAAGAGCTAACTGATATTACTGCACATAAGTAGACAACAGAAGCCAAACCAAAGCCATTAACAGATATTGCTCCCCGTCAGGGAATCGAACCCTGTCTCCCGCGTGACAGCGGGATACTTACCACTATACTAACGAGGACCTGTTTACGGACAACTAAAAACTCTTGTGTTTTTGCATATTTTCACAGAGCTACTGTCATAACTTGACTATTACTGACATAAGTAGACAACAGAAGCCAAAACCAAGCATTAAACAGATGCTCCCGTCAGGGAATCGAACCCTGTTCTCCTGCGTGACAAGCGAGATACTTACCACTATACTAACGAGGACCTGTTTACTGGACACTAAAACAACTCTTGTGTTTTTGCATATTTTCACGAGAGCTACTGTCATAACTTGACTATTACTGCACATAAGTAGACAACAGAAGCCAAACCAAAGCCATTAACAAAGATTTGCTCCCCTTTGGGGAATTGAACCCTGGTCTCCTGCTGTGACCAGCGAGGATACTTACCACTATATAAAGAGGACCTTTTTACCACAAACTAAAACAACTCTTGTGTTTTTGCATATTTTCACGAGAGCTACTGTCATAACTTGACTATTACTGCACATAAGTAGACAACAGAAGCCAAACCAAAGCCATTAACACAGATATGCTCCCCGTCAGGGAATCGAACCCTGGTCTCCCGCGTGACAGCGGGGATACTTACCACTATACTAACGAGGACTGTTTAATGAACACTAAAACAACTCTTGTGTTTTTGCATATTTTCACGAGAGCTACTGTCATAACTTGACTATTACTGCACATAAGTAGACAACAGAAGCCAAACCAAAGCCATTAACACAGATTGCTCCCCGTCAGGGAATCGAACCCTGGTCTCCGCGTGACAGCGGGGATACTTACCACTATACTAACGAGGACCTGTGTAAGAACACTAAAACAACTCTTTGTTTTTGCATATTTTCACGAGAGCTACTGTCATAACTTGACTATTACTGCACATAAGTAGACAACAGAAGCCAAACCAAAGCCATTAACAAGATTTGCTCCCGTCAGGGAATCGAACCCTGGTCTCCGCGTGACAAGCGAGGATACTTACCACTATACTAACGAGGACCTGTTTACTGGACACTAAAACCTCTCTTGTGTTTTTGCATATTTTCACGAGAGCTACTGTATAACTTGACTATTACTGCACATAAGTAGACAACAGAAGCCAAACCAAAGCCATTAACAAAGATTGCTCCCTTAGGGGAATCGAACCCTGGTCTCCTGTGTGACCAGCGAGGATACTTACCATATACTAAAGAGGACCTTTTTACCACAACTAAAAACAACTCTTGTGTTTTTGCATATTTTCAGGAGAGCTACTGTCATAACTTGACTATTACTGCACATAAGTAGACAACAGAAGCCAAACCAAAGCCATTAACACAGATATGCTCCCCGTTGGGAATCGAACCCTGGTCTCCGCGTGACAGCGGGATACTTACCACTATACTAAAAAGGACCTGTTTAGCACAAACTAAAACAACTCTTGTGTTTTTGCATATTTTCACGAGAGCTACTGTCATAATTTGACACGTAAGTAGACAACAGAAGCCAAAAACACACGATTTGCTCCCCGTCAGGGAATCGAACCCTGGTCTCCCGCGTGACAGCGGGGATACTTACCACTATACTAACGAGGACCTGTTTAATGGACACTAAAACAACTCTTGTGTTTTTGCATATTTTCACGAGAGCTACTGTCATAACTTGACTATTACTGCACATAAGTAGACAACAGAAGCCAAACCAAAGCCATTAACACAGATATGCTCCCCGTCAGGGAATCGAACCCTGGTCTCCCGCGTGACAGGCGGGGATACTTACCACTATACTAACGAGGACCTGTGTAAAGAACACTAAAACAACTCTTGTGTTTTTGCATATTTTCACGAGAGCTACTGTCATAACTTGACTATTACTGCACATAAGTAGACAACAGAAGCCAAACCAAAGCCATTAACACTGATATGCTCCCGTCAGGGAATCGAACCCTGGTCTCCGCGTGACAAGCGGGATACTTACCACTATACTAACGAGGAACTGTTTACTGGAACTAAAACCTCTTGTGTTTTTGCATATTTTCACGAGAGCTACTGTCATAACTTGACTATTACTGCACATAAGTAGACAACAGAAGCCAAACCAAAGCCATTAACACAGATATGCTCCCCGTCAGGGAATCGAACCCTGGTCTCCCGCGGACAAGCGGGATACTTACCACTATACTAACGAGGACCTGTTTACTGGACACTAAAACCTCTTGTGTTTTTGCATATTTTCACGAGAGCTACTGTCATAACTTGACTATTACTGCACATAAGTAGACAACAGAAGCCAAGCAAAGCCATTAACACAGATATGCTCCCCATTGGGGAATCGAACCCTGGTCTCCTGCGTGACCAGCGGGATACTTACCACTATACTAACGAGGACTGTTTACGACACTAAAACAACTCTTGTGTTTTGCATATTTTCACGAGAGCTACTGTCATAATTGACTATTACTGCATAAGTAGACAACAGAAGCCAACAAAGCCATTAAACAGATATGCTCCCGTCAGGGAATCGAACCCTGGTCTCCCGCGTGACAAGCGGGGATACTTACCACTATACTAACGAGGACCTGTTTACTGGACACTAAAACCTCTTGTGTTTTTGCATATTTTCACGAGAGCTACTGTCATAACTTGACTATACTGCACATAAGTAGACAACAGAAGCCAAACCAAAGCCATTAACAAGATATGCTCCCCGTCAGGGAATCGAACCTGGTCTCCCGCGTGACAAGCGGGGATACTTACCACTATACTAAAAGGACTGTTTAGCACAAACTAAAACAACTCTTGTGTTTTTGCATATTTTCACGAGAGCTACTGTCATAATTTGACACGTAAGTAGACAACAGAAGCCAAAACACAGATTTGCTCCCTCAGGGAATCGAACCCTGGTCTCCGCGGACAAGCGGGGATACTTACCACTATATAACGAGGAACTGTTTACTGGACACTAAAACCTCTCTTGTGTTTTTGCATATTTTCACGAGAGCTACTGTCATAACTTGACTATTACGCATAAGTAGACAACAGAAGCCAAAAAGCATACAAAGATTTGCTCCCATTGGGAATCGAACCTGGTCTCCTGCGTGACCAGCGAGGATACTTACCACTATACTAACGAGGACCTGTTTATTGGACACTAAAACAACTCTTGTGTTTTTGCATATTTTCACGAGAGCTACTGTCATAACTTGACTATTACTGTACATAAGTAGACAACAGAAGCCAAACCAAAGCCATTAACAAAGATTTGCTCCCCATTGGGGAATCGAAACCTGGTCTCCTGCGTGACCAGCGAGGATGCTTACCACTATACTAACGAGGACCTGTTTACTGGACACTAAAACAACTCTTGTGTTTTTGCATATTTTCACGAGAGCTACTGTCATAACTTGACTATTACTGCACATAAGTAGACAACAGAAGCCAAACCAAAGCCATTAACAAAGATTTGCTCCTCATTGGGGAATCGAACCCTGGTCTCCTGTGTGACCAGCGAGGATACTTACCAATATACTAAAGAGGACCTTTTTACCACAAACTAAAACCTCTCTTGTGTTTTTGCATATTTTCACGAGAGCTAATGTCATAACTTGACTATTACTGCACATAAGTAGACAACAGAAGCCAAACCAAAGCCATTAACAAAGATTTGCTCCCCGTCAGGGAATCGAGCCCTGGTCTCCCGGTGACAGGCGGGGATACTTACCACTATACTAACGAGGACCTGTGTAAAGAACACAAAAACAACTCTTGTGTTTTTGCATATTTTCACGAGAGCTACTGTCATAACTTGACTATTACTGCACATAAGTAGACAACAGAAGCCAAACCAAAGCCATTAACAAAGATTTGCTCCCCGTCAGGGAATCGAACCCTGGTCTCCCGCGTGACAAGCGGGGATACTTACCACTATACTAACGAGGACCTGTTTACTGGACACTAAAACAACTCTCTTTGTTTTTGCATATTTTCACGAGAGCTACTGTAATAACTTGACTATTACTGCACATAAGTAGACAACAGAAGCCAAACTAAAGCCATTAACACAGATATGCTCCCCGTCAGGGAATCGAGACCCTGGTCTCCCGCGTGACAAGCGGGGATACTTACCACTATACTAACGAGGACCTGTTAAAGAACACTAAAACAACTCTTGTGTTTTTGCATATTTTCACGAGAGCTACTGTCATAACTTGACTATTACTGCACATAAGTAGACAACAGAAGCCAAACCAAAGGCATTAACACGATATGCTCCCCGTCAGGGAATCGAACCCTGGTCTCCCGCGTGACAAGCGGGGATACTTACCACTATACTAACGAGGACCTGTTTACTGGACACTAAAACCTCTCTTGTGTTTTTGCATATTTTCACGAGAGCTACTGTCATAACTTGACTATTACTGCACATAAGTAGACAACAGATGCCAAACCAAAGCCATTAACAAAGATTTGCTCCACATTTGGGAATCGAACCCTGGTCTCCTGCGTGGACCAGCGAGGATACTTACCACTATACTAACGAGGACCTGTTTACTGGATACTAAAACAACTCTTGTGTTTTTGCATATTTTCACGAGAGCTACTGTCATAACTTGACTATTACTGCACATAAGTAGACAACAGAAGCCAAACCAAAGCCATTAACAAGATTTGCTCCCCATTGGGAATCGAACCCTGGTCTCCTGCGTGACCAGCGAGGATACTTACCACTATACTAAAGAGGACCTGTTTACTGGAACTAAAACAACTCTTGTGTTTTTGCATATTTTCACGAGAGCTACTGTCATAACTTGACTATTACTGCACATAAGTAGACAACAGAAGCCAACCAAAGCCATTACCACTAGATGATCTCCCCGTCAGGGAATCGAACCCTGGTCTCCACGCGTGCTGGTGGATACTTACCAACACTCATAACGATGGACTGTTTACTGGATACTAAACAAACTCTTCTGTTTTTGCATATTTCACGAGAGCTACTGTCATAACTTGACTATTACTGCACCTAAGTAGACAACAGAAGCCAAACCAAAGCCATTAACACAGATTTGCTCCCATTGGGGAATCGAACCCTGGTTTCATGTGTGACAGCGAGGATACTTACCACTATACTACGAGGACCTAGTTTACTGGACACTAAAACAACTCTTGTGTTTTTGCATATTTTCACGAGATGTACTGTCATAACTTGACTATTATGCACATAAGTAGAAAACAGAAGCCAAACAAAGCCATTAACAAAGTATCTCCCGTCTGGGAATCGAGCCCTGGTCTCCTGGTGACAAGCGGGATACTTACCACATATAACAACGAGGACCTATTTATAGAACACTAAAAAACTCTTGTGTTTTTGCATATTTTAGAGAGCTACTGTCATAACTTGACTATTACTGCACATAAGTAGACAACAGAGGTCAAAACAAAGCCATGCTCCCCGTCAGGGAATTCCGAACCGTGCATCCGCGTGACAAGCGGGGATACTACACAACAACATAACGAGGACCTGTTTACAGAACACTAAAACAACCTTGTGTTTTGCATATTTCACGAGAGCTACTGTCATAACTTGACACGTAAGTAAACAGAAGCCAAAAACAAAGATTTTGTCCCATTGGTGAATCGAACCCTGGTCTCCTGCGTGACCAGCGAGGATACTTACCACTATACTAAAGAGGACTTGTTTACCACAAACTAAAACAACTCTTGGTTTTTGCATATTTTCACAAGAGCTACTGTCATTACTTGACACGTAAGTAGACAACAGAAGCCAAAAACATAGATTTGCTCTCTGTCAAGGAATCGAACCTGGTCTCCTGCGTGACCAGCGAGGATGCTTACCACTATACTAACGAGGACTGTTTGCTGGACACTAAAACAACTCTTGTGTTTTTGCATATTTTCACGAGAGCTACTGTCATAACTTGACTATTACTGCACATAAGTAGACAACAGAAGCCAACCAAAGCCATTAACAAAGATTTGCTCCTCATTGGGGAATTGAACCCAGGTCTCCTGTGTGACCAGCGAGGATACTTACCACTATACTAAAGAGGACCTGTTTACTGGACACTAAAACACTCTTGTGTTTTTGCATATTTTCACGAGATCTACTGTCATAACTTGACTATTACTGCACATAAGTAGACAACAGAAGCCAAACCAAAGCCATTAACAAAGATTTGCTCCCCATTGGGGAATCGAACCCTGGTCTCCTGCGTGACTAGCGAGGATACTTACCACTATACTAAAGAGGACCTGTTTACTGGACACTAAAACAACTCTTGTGTTTTTGCATATTTTCACGAGAGTACTGTCATAACTTGACTATTACTGCACATAAGTAGACAACAGAAGCCAAACCAAAGCCATTAACAAAGATATGCTGCCCGTCAGGGAATCGAGCCCTGGTCTCCCGCGTGACAAGCGGGGATACTTACCACTATACTAACGAGGACCTATTTATAGAACACTAAAAAAACTCTTGTGTTTTTGCATATTTTCACGAGAGCTACTGTCATAAACTTGACTATTACTGCACATAAGTAGACAACAGAAGCCAAACCAAGCCATGCTCCCCGTCAGGGAATCGAACCCTGGTCTCCCGCGTGACAAGCGGGGATACTTACCACTATACTAACGAGGACCTGTTTACAGAACACTAAAACAACTCTTGTGTTTTTGCATATTTTCACGAGAGCTACTGTCATAACTTGACACGTAAGTAGACAACAGAAGCCAAAAAACAAAGATTTGCTCCCCATTGGTGAATCGAACCCTGGTCTCCTGCGTGACCAGCGAGGATACTTACCACTATACTAAAGAGGACTTGTTTACCACAAACTAAAACAACTCTTGTGTTTTTGCATATTTTCACAAGAGCTACTGTCATAACTTGACACGTAAGTAGACAACAGAAGCCAAAAACATAGATTTGCTCTCTGTCAGGGAATCGAACCCTGGTCTCCCGCGTGACAAGCGGGGATACTTACCACTATACTAACGAGGACCTGTTTACTGGACACTAAAACAACTCTTGTGTTTTTGCATATTTTCACGAGAGCTACTGTCATAACTTGACTATATACTGCAACAGAAGGTTCGATTGGTGGAATCGAACCCTGGTCTCCTGCGTGACCAGCGAGGATACTTACCACTATACTAACGAGGACCTTTTACTGGACACTAAAACCTCTTGTGTTTTTGCATATTTTCACGAGAGCTACTGTCATAACTTGACTATTACTGCACATAAGTAGACAACAGAAGCCAAACCAAAGCCATTAACAAGATTTGCTCCCATTTGGGAATCGAACCCTGGTCTCCTGCGTGACCAGCGAGGATACTTACCACTATACTAACGAGGACCTGTTTACTGGACACTAAAACCTCTTGTGTTTTTGCATATTTTCACGAGAGCTACTGTATAACTTGACTATTACTGCACATAAGTAGACAACAGAAGCCAAACCAAAGCCATTAACACAGATATGCTCCCCGTCAGGGAATCGAACCCTGGTCTCCCGCTGACAAGCGGGATACTTACCACTATACTAACGAGGACCTGTTTACTGACACTAAAACCTCTCTGTGTTTTTGCATATTTTCACGAGAGCTACTGTGATAACTTGACTATTACTGCACATAAGTAGACAACAGAAGCCAAACCAAAGCCATTAACACAGATATGCTCCCCGTCAGGGAATCGAAACCCTGGTCTCCTGCGTGACAGCGGGGATACTTACCAATATACTAACGAGGACCTGTTTACAGGACACTAAAACAACTCTTGTGTTTTTGCATATTTTCAAGAGAGCTACTGTCATAACTTGACTATTACTGCACATAAGTAGACAACAGAAGCCAAACCAAAGCCATTAACAAAGATTTGCTCCCCATTGGGGAATCGAACCCTGGTCTCCTGCGTGACCAGCGAGGATACTTACCACTATACTAACGAGGACCTGTTTCCTGGACACTAAAACAACTCTTGTGTTTTTGCAATTTTCACGAGAGCTACTGTCATAACTTGACTATTACTGCACATAAGTAGACAACAGAAGCCAAACCAAAGCCATTAACACAGATATGCTCCCCGTCAGGGAATCGAACCCTGGTCTCCCGCGTGACAGCGGGATACTTACCATATACTAACGAGGACCTGTTACTGGACACTAAAACAACTCTTGTGTTTTTGCATATTTTCACGAGAGCTACTGTCATAACTTGACTATTACTGCACATAAGTAGACAACAGAAGCCAAACCAAAGCCATTAACACAGATATGCTCCCGTCAGGGAATCGAACCCTGGTCTCCCGCGTGACAAGCGGGGATACTTACCACTATACTAACGAGGACCTGTTTACTGGACACTAAAACCTCTCTTGTGTTTTTGCATATTTTCACGAGAGCTACTGTCATAACTTGACTATTACTGCACATAAGTAGACAACAGAAGCCAAACCAAAGCATTAACACAGATATGCTCCCCATTGGGGAATCGAACCCTGGTCTCCTGCGTGACCAGCGGGATACTTACCACTATACTAACGAGGACCTGTTTACTGGACACTAAAACAACTCTTGTGTTTTTGCATATTTTCACGAGAGCTACTGTCATAACTTGACTATTACTGCACATAAGTAGACAACAGAAGCCAAACCAAAGCCATTAACACGATATGCTCCCCGTCAGGGAATCGAACCTGGTCTCCCGCGTGACAAGCGGGGATACTTACCACTATACTAACGAGGACCTGTTACGGACACTAAAACAACTCTTGTGTTTTTGCATATTTTCACGAGAGCTACTGTCATAACTGACTATTACTGCACATAAGTAGACAACAGAAGCCAAACCAAAGCCATTAACAAAGATTTGCTCCCCATTAGGGAATCGAACCCTGGTCTCCCGCGTGACAAGCGGGGATACTTACCACTATACTAACGAGGACCTGTTTACTGGACACTAAAACACTCTTGTGTTTTTGCATATTTTCACGAGAGCTACTGTGATAACTTGACTATTACTGCACATAAGTAGACAACAGAAGCCAAACCAAAGCCATTAACACAGATATGCTCCCCGTCAGGGAATCGAACCCTGGTCTCCGCGTTACAACGGGGATACTTACAATATACTAACGAGGACCTGTTTACAGGACACTAAAACAACTCTTGTGTTTTTGCATATTTTCAGAGAGCTACTGTCATAACTTGACTATTACTGCACATAAGTAGACAACAGAAGCCAAACCAAAGCCATTAACAAAGATTTGCTCCCCATTGGGAATCGAACCCTGGTCTCCTGCGTGACAGCGGGATACTTACCACTATACTAACGAGGACCTGTTTACTGGACACTAAACAACTCTTGTGTTTTGCATATTTTCACGAGAGCTACTGTCATAACTTGACTATTACTGCACATAAGTAGACAACAGAAGCCAACCAAAGCCATTAACACAGATATGCTCCCCGTCAGGGAATCGAACCCTGGTCTCCCGCGTGACAAGCGGGATACTTACCACTATACTAACGAGGACCTGTTTACTGGACACTAAAACACTCTTGTGTTTTTGCATATTTTCACGAGAGCTACTGTCATAACTTGACTATTACTGCACATAAGTAGACAACAGAAGCCAAACCAAAGCCATTAACACAGATATGCTCCCCGTCAGGGAATCGAACCCTGGTCTCCGCGTGACAAGCGGGGATACTTACCACTATACTAACGAGGACCTGTTTACTGGACACTAAAACCCTCTTGTGTTTTTGCATATTTTCACGAGAGCTACTGTCATAACTTGACTATACTGCACATAAGTAGACAACAGAAGCCAAACCAAAGCCATTAACACAGATATGCTCCCCGTCAGGGAATCGAACCCTGGTCTCTTGGTGACCAGCGAGGATACTTACCACTATACTAAAGAGGACCTTTTACACACTAAAACAACTCTTGTGTTTTTGCATATTTTCACGAGAGCTACTGTATAACTTGACTATTACTGCACATAAGTAGACAACAGAAGCCAAACCAAAGCCATTAACACAGATATGCTCCCGTCAGGGAATCGAACCCTGGTCTCCCGCGTGACAGCGGGGATACTTACCACTATACTAACGAGGACCTGTTAGACACTAAAACAACTCTTGTGTTTTTGCATATTTTCACGAGAGCTACTGTCATAACTTGACTATTACTGCACATAAGTAGACAACAGAAGCCAAACCAAAGCCATTAACAAAGATTTGCTCCCATTGGGAATCGAACCCTGGTCTCCTGCGTGACAGCGGGATACTTACCACTATACTAACGAGGACCTGTTTACTGGACACTAAAACCTCTCTTGTGTTTTTGCATATTTTCACGAGAGCTACTGTGATAACTTGACTATTACTGCACATAAGTAGACAACAGAAGCCAAACCAAAGCCATTAACACAGATACGCTCCCGTCAGGGAATCGAACCCTGGTCTCCGCGTGACAAGCGGGGATACTTACCACTATACTAACGAGGACCTGTTTACTGGACACTAAAACAACTCTTGTGTTTTTGCATATTTTCACGAGAGCTACTGTCATAACTTGACTATTACTGCACATAAGTAGACAACAGAAGCCAAACCAAAGCCATTAACAAAGATTTGCTCCCCATTGGGAATCGAACCCTGGTCTCCTGTGTGACCAGCGAGGATACTTACCACTATACTAAAGAGGACCTGTTTACCACAAACTAAAACAACTCTTGTGTTTTTGCATATTTTCACGAGAGCTACTGTCATAACTTGACTATTACTGCACATAAGTAGACAACAGAAGCCAAACCAAAGCCATTAACAAAGATTTGCTCCACATTTGGGGAATCGAACCCTGGTCTCCTGCGTGACCAGCGAGGATACTTACCACTATACTAACGAGGACCTGTTTACTGGACACTAAAACCTCTCTTGTGTTTTTGCATATTTTCACGAGAGCTACTGTGATAACTTGACTATTACTGCACATAAGTAGACAACAGAAGCCAAACCAAAGCCATTAACACAGATATGCTCCCCGTCAGGGAATCGAACCCTGGTCTCCCGCGTGACAAGCGGGGATACTTACCACTATACTAACGAGGACCTGTGTACCACAAACTAAAACAACTCTTGTGTTTTTGCATATTTTCACGAGAGCTACTGTCATAATTTGACTATTACTGCACAAATATTAAGGATAAGCTGTTCAGTTTATCCTTAATATTTGTCTGGTATTATGATCACAGAACTTAAAAAAATAAATAAATTGTATGCTTTCATCTTGGTAAGACTTTTTAAGGAACATGTCATACGTTTTGCCAATTTATTGCCAACATTTTGCCTAAGTAAGTGTGACTGGTGATGTTCAGACCTGGCGTCTGAGCGGTTTGACCTCGTTTCAACTCTCCACATTATGCAATCGGACGGAGGTTTATGCTCCACGCTAATGAAGCCTGCCGCAATGCTGTGCCTGTGCTCCCGCTCAGGCAAGCAAACATCTGCTAGTCAGCTGACAGTAATTGCAGAAGAGCCAAAAGGGAAAGAAAAAAAATAGTAATAATTCACATTTGAAGTCTGTTTTTTTCTGAGTGCTGCTGTGTTCTCTATTTTGAGTCTTTTGCACATTTTAACCTTCTTGTTCTTTATTTTATTATTATTTTTTTAATATATTTTACGACATAGTGCACTGGTTTGACCACTATAGAGCAAAAAAAAGGGGAGCTAAAAATTTGTCCCTATTAAAAAGAAATTAAACTACCATGCAAACAACTGCATTGTGGCGCTGTTAAGTAAGTCTTTGACTATTCTGTATTTGGCTGAAGCCATTTAGCTGTAATAAGTGTTGTGTTTGTTATTAAAAAATAAATCATGTCATTTGCTGCTTCATAATGAATTAAAAGCATTTAATTACGTTTTTGCAAAGTACTTTTTTTAATAGCAATGTTTGAAACAGTAAAAATAGGGTTTTGTTCTTTTTCAAATTAATTTTGGTACAAATATTGGTGGCAGACAAAATGCAACTTTACATATTTAATTCACAATGTATAGGCCATTTACAGGAAAGAAAAAAGCTTTTGTTATTTTTGTAGAAAACAAAAACATTAAGGTTTCTTATCTAGTCATTCTGATCATTTATTACTCATTGCTAAACTCTATAAAATTAAAGGAATCTACATTATTGCAGAATAAAAAACAGACTGATTTTGAAATCAAAATAAAATGGAGATTTCAAAAATTTCAACAAGAGCTGAACACCAATAGAACCAAGAATTAAATTCAGTCATTGCAAGGATTGACGAGTAAAGCAGTGAAGCAGTAGTCTTTTTAATCAATCTTATTCTGCAGATTTGTATAATTGATGTTTTTTGAGGACGATGAGGCTGACGCCAAGTGAGTCTGAACAGATGGTCTTTCTGCTCCTCGTCTATTTGGGATATTTCTGTGTCGTCTCGACCAAGAGCAAATATCTGTAAAGAGCTTATGGCTTGCCAGCACCCAATTCTTTCAAATTCAGCCAGAGTAAATAACCTTATTTATTAGTTGGTTCAGTGGATTGAAGGAAAAAAAAGTGTACAAATCGGTTAAAGAGGGGTGGAGTTTTCTTTGCTCCTGAGCATTTCTTTAAGCCTTGTGTGTAGAAGACAAAAGGTTGGACTGAAAGTTTCGTTTAGTGATTTTCTTCAACTTGTATTCATCAGTAACGAGTTCATATATTCAGAGACTTTTACATCTCTGTGATCTTCTCATAAATTGCAGTGACGATGAATCAGGTGAGGGTTCTTTTTTTTTTTCTTTCTCCGTCACTTGAAACAAAAGCGACATGAAGAACAAACCGGGAACAATTCATCAAAAGAGCAGAATTTTCCTGAATAATTATTGCTCGAAACTTGCATCATAATCTTGGAACCACAATGTAGAAAGTGATTAAAGTTGGCAAGGAATAAATGGCTTTCGGGACTGATGTCGCTTAGCAACCACTTAATTTGTATTTCTGCAGATGGGATTTAATTTCAGTCCGCGTTGCTCTGGAGTCGCATGCCTAGAAAGCAAGATTTTCCTCCTTTTGTGATATGGAAGTAGCAAATTTATTTCAAGGCCAATTCACACGTCATATGAACTTGCACAGTGTGTGGAAAATCCACGTAACTCGACTCACGCCGTGCTGTAAATGCAATTAATATTGTGATAATATGCCTAAGCCAATAATATGTATTTTAATGAAAAATTATGTAGGAAATATAAATATTTCCGGGGAAGGGAATATTACAGCAGATCAGTAGCAGTAGCTTTTGACCTTCACCAAATTGCAATAAATTTTGTATTCGTTCTAAATAAAAGATCTGTATTTTCATGAATAAGTGGTCATGGGTACACGTTCACAGGTTTGAGTTTTTATTTTCCTTTTGTTTGAAACTATAATCAACTGCTAAAACTAGTGGGAAATTATTTCATATTTAGACATGATACTGCACTTTCTCATCTTTTCCTTTCAACATCTCCCTGGTGATTCTTTTCCCTTCTCTTCTACCCTGGAATTTCTAGTTCCAAAGTTTGGGACTTTTGACTCCCAAATTTCTGAAAGAGAAATATGATCTACTTGTACAAGCTTCTACAAATCACCAAATTAATGAAGTTATCTAATATATTCAACTTGATCAATTTGAATACAACTGGAAAATATTAAATATTTGTCTAATATATTATGAAAATCTTAATTTATTATTTAGCAAATTAATAAATATGCTCGAAGTATTTACATTAGGGCATTCTTATTTAAATACGATTTTAAATAAAAAAATCTCTTTTTGAATTTAAGTCATTGTGATATGTTTTTATTATTTTGTTTTAAATAAACTTAGATAATTCATGTCATACATACACCTCCAGTTATACATTTTACATTTGTACATTTTTAAATCTACTGCATTGTGGCACTCTTGGCATTCCATACATGCTGGGAGGTCTTCTGTTTACGTGACTTGTTTAAATGTAAGCTCCTAATGCCTTGGACCAACAGGTTTCCTGACAGAAGCTGCTAAGTCTGTTGGTGCCATTAAAGCTGCAATGTGAGATCCAGTGAAGGTGAAAGTGGATCGGACAGACAGACTGTACCAGAGGCTTGAGGTGTGTGTTCCTGGGGTATTCTTGCACGGCCATATTGCTCACTCTTCTTTATATCAAAGTGATGAAGCGGCTGTCTGACCCAGAGCGGAGCGACAGACTGAAGCTATGTATTTTCCTCTGTGCCTGTAGCGCATTGAGCATTTTATACTTTGTTGGAGCAACTTAATGAACTCAAACCCTGAAATTACATCAGTGGCCAGACCATTTTTGTGTCTGGGATGGTTGGGGGGTTCTTAGCCTCTATTACAGGAGGGGGGATTGTATTTTTTCAGTCAGTTTTTGTGGCGTATGAAGCACATTTTGAATCAGATATAGAAAACCTGCAACAAAAGCCAGAGACATATCAGTAGTTCACACCAAGGAGGGTTTTTGCATTTCAACTATTCCTGTAAGGTCATTCGTCTCTGTTTGTGATGATAAATCTTGTAGTTATTTGAGGTATTTTCTAAATCTAGATGTAGATGTCAAATAGAGGCCTGCATTTAGCTGAGATGGGCAAAAACAAATATCCACTGTCAACACCAGGATGTGAGTTTGCCATTTTCCCCGACTCTCCTCGCATCCTAATGAGCGATGAAGACTGGACTGGTGTGTGGGTCAGACTGCAAAGCAGGGCTTTTATACCATTCTGTAATTTTTATCTCTGGCTTTTTTAGGATGTAAATCCTGCCTTAAAGACATAGTTTTAAGTGAACTTAAGTTTAAAATTAAAAGCTGTGTTCTCTATGAAACAAAAGTGTATTGTTTCAGGTCAAAAGGAGGGAAAGACCCAGCCGCTGCCTTGTGGGTTTTATGATTTTGAATTATTACTTATTGACTTCAAAACTTGAGACCACTTTGCTGAAATGATGACTGACAGCTTCGGTGAATGATTTATTCCATACTTGGGGAAATAATGACATGTGGTTGGTTCTGCTTCTAATATGTCATGAACGCTTTAATCACATCGACTTTAATCAAATCAGTTAGTCATTCATTATCCTGTTTTTTGATTTTGGTCCATTTTCTCTGTCATTAATTTCAAATCACATTAGCTTTAGTAATCTTTTATGGTCCTTAAAAGGACCAATATTATGACTGTGATAAAGCATAAGAGCCACCATAAGCCAGCATTTTCTGACCCCTTAGCTCAGTTTAGCTCATCTATATATGTTACCCAACTTAAAACTTTAATATTATTATATTAACGAAATATAATAGGGCAAGAAGCAGAATATTAAACGCTGGAACTTTTGAAAATGCGAAATAAGATTATATTCTTACTTTACCTGAAGCTTAAATTTACATTTTCAAGACTTCTCGACCTAACATGTAAATTCAATATTCTGTTTTGAAACTATAGATTTTTAATATCCATTTTGATGGCGGTGTATGTAAACACTTTTGGCGTCAAGCTGCTCAAATCGGCTAAAATTGGCAAGCTGCTAGACTTCACTACAACCTCAAGGCAAAAATAAATCCGTCTTTAACAGATTGATCACTTCTGATTTAATATATGGTCGTTTTTTTCCCCTCACAGCGCCAGATTGGACTATACAATCACCCTTTTAACTAACTTTTGCTTTTCAGCAGTATGACACAAAAGCACAAACAGGAGAAATCTGTAAGGACCGCAACATTTTTTACACCTCGAATAGCTTTTAGCGATTCACAAGATTTCATGGCACGAGAGGCTAACAGATTTTGAAACACCTCCATGCTCATTTTCAACGTGGTCTCGCATGGGTGTCCCTCTTTGCGGCCATCCAGCGGCGATATCGGACTTGTTGTTTGCACAGCTTGAGCGATGTGGCACCAAAGTGACCTACAAAACAACTGTGGTGGGCCCATAAATCAAATTGGGTCTGGAATTAATCACTGTGCAGAGGACATCTTGTGCCGCCGCTGTCCTCTCGCAATCACTCCCAGCAAAATGCCCGCGCCCACCCTCCTTCTCCCATCCATCCTTCTTTTCCCTGCGTCGCACGATCAGCCCGCAAAGTGACTACTGAAGGCCCTAAAGTGGAAGAGAGAAAGATGTCCTTTCCACCACTCGTTTAAAATGCAGGTTAAAGTTTATAGAGTCGCCTTTATGCCAGGCACCCTGAAAGGCTTTTCAGCGAGAGGACCAGAAGACAATGAAGTCCTTACTTTTCTGATTAACCTCAGGACTGCATTTTATTCCACAGCCTCCACTCCAAAGTGCCCTCATAGTAACTGCCAATATTTCAAGTTGGGAGGAAAAATAGCAGTCGGTGTGAGACTGAGATGTTGAACTGTGAGTGGGGGGTAAAAAAAAAAAAAAAAGAGAAAACGGTAAAGACGAATAAAGAGGGATGGGTGAGCGTTTGATTTATTGGATGACATTCGCAGTGGGGAACAATCAGCATTACACCGGATGCTAACACCAAGTCGGCACGAGACTTGAGACACTTCACTTCAAGGGCATCTGCTATTACTTCAAAGCCTCACACACACAAAGACACATGCACACACACAGTGGCCATTGTTTTGCTTTAAAGCCCAATTCTGCCATTCTCCGGCGCCTTTTCCAACCCAGCAGCAAACCCTCAGAGAGTCACACACCTTAAAGCTGTTTTAATTCAGCCGTCATTCAACTGCTTCAACTGTCTGAAACTTAAAAAATGCTAATATCCAGAACCTCAGAGCTTGGTAACTCTTGTGTAAAACTATGCATAAAAAGAAGACCTGACCTTCACATGTACCAGCCAATTCGTCCTTCAACGTTTAATTGTTTCTGGGTTTACAACGTGCTATTTGCAAGGATTTTTTAGAGGCGGATCAGTCAAAGATGGAGAGAATCCTGGAGTTGAAGGTACCAAAGCAACCACCAGACAAAACTACATGTCTGGTGGCTCATCCTGGTTGAAGACCATTTTGCTGGGCTCATGTGGAGGAATTTTAATATTTTGGTGTCTTGTTTATGATTGATGGTAGAATAGAGTGCAGAAACAACTTACTATATGCAAGGATTTAAGTGCGACCACAACCTGTTTTCAAAAGATTAGCTTGTTAGGATGGCTCATATTAGCTTTGGAGATGAGGAAAGTGATGCTTGAGTTCAGAGCATGCATGATAAAAGGAGTCCTTCAGTTTGGATGTTTCCAGAAACGTCCAACTGGATCAGAGATGAAACTTATCAGTAGCACCGAATTTCCCCTCTTCCTTATTGATGCACCAGAATTCAGAGGAGAGAGCTTGTAGAGAAAGGAAGTTATGATTTTCATCTTTCCTTTTCATTATGTAGCTGTATATTCATGGATTTACATGCAGTATAGCAGGGAGCTAAGCACTCTTCCCTGAGGATCATCGGTGTCGGGTTTCATCGTGAGTATTTCTAATCTGTATCAGCTGTAGTCCTGCTGTCGAGAAAACTGGGGTTTCATTGGACTGAGGTGGAGAGACAGAAGGTCTTTCTTTGCTTGTTTGTTTTGAGAGTGCACAGTAAAAATGCCAGTGTTGAATTAACACCCACAGTGTTAATTTTAACACCGAAAAAGTGCGTATATGTGTCCAAGTCAGCTGGTGTTAAAGTAACACTTTTGAAAGTGTTAAAAGGTTGACACCCATTTTATTGTTAAATTAACACCAGACATTGTTAATATTCAACAACACCGAGTGTCATATTAACATTACAACGGTGTTGGTGTTAAAATATAATTTTAAAAGTAACACCAGTGTAGTGTTGATCATAAAATATAATGGTGTTAAAAAGGTAAATAATTGACCCCACAAGGTGTAAATATCAACTAAATCCAGAGGAGAAAAAAATATTCAAAACGATACACAGAAATGGAAAGTTCAACTTTTATTAAACCCATTTCAGAATTACAGACCTCCAATGCACAGCTTATACAAAACAGTAGCGGGGCACAATATATGTTCTTTCGTCATTATCAGCCGAAAACTGCCTGTCATAAGGTTGATAATATATCAGAGTAGAGACACAAATAACAGCAGATAATCATCAAAACACTCTGTAATGACTTTAGTAGTCACAAAAATGCTTCATCATCCTTGATTATGATAAGAATTTTTTGAAAAACAGGCATTTCATTTTCAGTACTTGTACAGACAATCATTCCAATGTGGTATTCTGTTCCAAAGCTTTTCACCCATGAAGTTGTGGATACACAAGGCACATTCAAATTGGGACAGGACCTTAAGACCTCACTGCAATCTAACTCCCTTGTTTGGTAATCTTTAAGACTGCCAAACTGAAACCTTTGAAAGTAAAAATTCTCCCAATGAAAAGCCAACTGCTTCTGGTGCTTCTTTACTAGTGTTTTAGTTATATTCTTAAAGTTCTTTACAGATTTCTTGAAGAAATTGTGTTTGCCTTCAAATCTCATACACCACATATGGATGAGTGGTCCTATTTTTCTGATGCATCTGGGATAATGAATCAGATGATGTTTTGGAATCAACTTCTTATCTGTAAATACAGACTTAAAGAGTCTATGATGGTCAGAAATCAAATGCTTTAAGAAATAAGTCATACCATCTGTGATTTTTGGCGAGAACACAATATTGACAATTTGGATCAAAAGAAGAATTACTCTCCAGTAACTGTTGTCCTGTCAATTAGATCTCCAAAAATCAAAGGTGTATTGCGCAAGAGGCACCATGACTGAATAGCATTGAGGCCCAGGTCATTGCTACCATCCATTTTGACTGCACTAGGTCTGTTGTTTCTCTCAAGGTATCCGTAGTTAAAGCTCTGTATTCGTTCTGAAAGGGTGTTTAAATCTATGGAAGTCCTAACCATGTACTGAAAAAGAAGCTGAAGCTCATACTGCACAACACCTTCCAACAGGTCATGCATAATATCAACTGCATAGTTGTTTGAACAATGAAAATACTGTAGTGCATTAAGAGGACACTCTCTTTTTACACCAAAAGAATGTACAAGAGTGGGATTTTGTGCCACCGCATTGCTATGTTCTGAATAGAGCTCTTCTGTGCGAAAAATTAGGTCTTGGTTATCCTCACTGAAACTTTGTTTTATCAGTTAAACAAAACCGACAACAGTAAGTTGCACTGAATGATTCAACAAAACCAAAAAGGCTATGCAATGCCAAATTATCACCAGTAACCTGAACAACTGAACCTCTTAATGGTACATCAGAAAATGGCACCTTAACACCTTCCGTCTCAAGACATTTCAAGTCATTAATAAGAGGTTCCAAGATGGGACCAAAACCATACTTCTTCAAGTCTTCAGCATGAAAATCTATAGCAATAGTGTCTCCATGTGCTTTCATCAAGTGCTTCTTGAACCCAAAATATGTGTAAAAAACAGATGAATAGCTATGTTCCCCACATTTCAAACGCAATTTGCGCCTTGGATACAAAGCATGACGAAATTTCAAATGCTGAAAAAGATTTGAAGAATTTCTGTGCTGAACCTTACAAATGTAACATGTTGGCATATTTAAGTGTTGTTAATTCTCACTCTGATTTCCTTGACTCTGGGGTTCTCCTTTGTTGTTGCCACATCAATCCCATAAACTGTTGTTTGGATGAATGTGTAGAAGTTGAGGAGGGCTGCATCGTAGGACAAGGCAAACACAAAGTGCGCCTTAAAAAGTTCATCGAAAGCAGCCACTGCAGTCTGTGCCACACAAGGAATGGGCTTCTGATCCAGGATGACGTAGAACTTCTGAATACTGCTCTTCTTTTCTCCAACACAGAGGAGGAAGGGCTGTGAAGATCCAACTTTGCCAAGGAATGTCGCCATGCTTGTCCCCACCTAAGATTGAGAGACGGCACATTAGAATATATTGGTTTTAGTTTCTCTCAAGCAACAAATTAAGAACACTTTCCACCTTCCTTTAGCTGTGAACATGCCACAAAAGGGGATGCAACTTGCAAGGAAACTCCTGTGACCTTAAGTGAAAAGATCGGTTCTAATGGGCTCATACAATTCTTTGTGCCATTTAATTCCCATAACCAATTTTTTGTTCCATTTTGTCATAAAATTAACCCTGATCCCTCCCACTCCCTCCAAAAATAACTATAAATTCATAATACAAATAACACCAAATAATGACTTTACATTTAACAGTCTTGTAAAAATGAGATCAATTTACTTTAAGTGAAGCACAATTCATGTCAAAAATATACCTTCATAAACTTCACAACATGATCAGCTGCCTCAGTTGCACTGATTTTTACATGTTTCCTCCCTTTGGCAGTTGGAGGCAGGAGATGAACCAGCAGGAGAATGGCTGCCATGTCACCATCCCATTCTGATAAAATCATAACACAAGCCATGTTTAGAATTACCATATGAAAATGGATTCATAGAAAAGACTGTTGAACATGTTTATCTATTAATATGTACCATAATCACGTGATTCCTCCTGAGCAGACAGAAGGTCATCCAGGTGATTGCTCAGTCGAAGGCTTTTGCTGACAGTGATGACCTTTGGTTTGTAGAACGTTGGCCAGATTCCAATGAATTTCCCCGAGATGTCTTTTCCAAAGAGCATGATGAAGTCCTGCTCAATCTAGCAGAAGAAAAAATACCATCAAAACCCAATTCAAAAGTTTAGTTAATCAAATCTGAAACTTTCTCACCAAGCCTGGTGTATCCAAGAATCTTGGGAAGTGATCCAAGATGAGTGATGACTGGTCCAGATCATGTAGCATATTCTGTCTATGCTTAAATGTTGCCTTCATTTTCTCCTTAACAACATCCTGGTCTGATGAATGCTTCATTATGGACATTGCTTCTTTGCAACCATCACCAAACAGCTGTTCAGATGTTGAGGTCTCCCTCTGAGTTTTCGGCCCACCTTGATGAACAGACCTGGAGCTCCTCTTGAAGTCACAAGCAGTGCTACGCTGAATGGTTTTCAATCGATAGGCCAGGTAGCCCTGTCCACTTTGAGGATCGTAGAAATGCTCCTATCACATAATAGAAAACACAAAATGTCAATTACATTTCGTTCAAAAGGACAGTTACAAGGCTAATCCATATTATAAAAAAGAAATAAATCCAAACAAAATTATCACCCAAGAAGAGAATCTTCAGGTACTCACATAGCCTGCTGGTGAGCAATTATCTTTCAAATTGGGAAAGAGGGTGACAATTCCCAGGGCATAGGTAATGCGGACATTGACAGGAGGGACTCTCCTAAAAAAAACAATTCCATAAGAATATTCATATTTCACATAGGGGTTAAACAAACTCGCACCAATTAAGCAAAGATTATGAATAGAAAACTCATTCTCATTAATTTATCAAGATAGATATCTAGATTAAATTCTGGCCCCCAATCAGCAAGCTGAGAATTATTGGTACATACCCATGACTTTCGATCATATCCGCCACTAAAATATTGACAAGTTTCCTTCTTGTTTGATCAGAGAGACTTTTGGTCTTGTTGTATTCTTTTAATACATGTTCTCCCTCTGGTTTTTGGTGCAGAGCTACATAGACAATCTGCAACAGATTTCACATGTCATCCTGTGATAAATTTTAAAATAGATCATTTCATTTCCCACCTTGACACAACTCACATCTTTTGCCATCTTACTGTCAGGTGGTCCTTCAGCCAGTCGTCTTCTCTGTGCTTTAGTGTTCTCTGTGATCACTGTAGAAGATGAGCTTGCTGTGCTTGAAGATTCAACTGATGAGGCTGACCCATCTTCAGAAGTGAAGGAAACGTCTGTTACCTCACTCTCGTCAATGACACCCACTGTATAAAGTTTAGAAGACTCATTAGTAAACAACATAAAACTTTATATATTTTTTAAATGCATTAGAAGGAACACTTGTTTTAATGCTTTTAAATCTTACCAAAGTGCTTAGCGACTACTTTGAAAGATACTGTAGCAGACCTCAAGAGTTCATCAAAAATATCAGCATCCACATCAACTCCAGAAGAGTCCTTCAGGTCTACACAGATTTCACTTGCCAAACTGAATTTAGCATGAACTACAAGGAAACAAAAATACTCATCTTAACATGCTAATTTATAGCATTTGGTTAGAACTGGTAAGGGACAATTACATTCATAATTAGAAAATGTCTGAAATAACATTTTCAGACAATGAACTGGGAATGGTGGTTGAAATTGTACATCTTTAATTTTGCCCATATTGTTAGCAGACAGTTCACCAAAATTTGACACAAACATTTTTATGAAAATAATTAATAAGCATTCTGGATATGATATGAGATAATGAAACTACCTTAAGCTTACTTCATTTAAATGGCAGCTGCCACAACAACATAATTAGTGCTCAACTTACCCTCCTGCATGAATTTCAAGTAATCATAGCAGTCATCTGTCACAGGAACCCGAACCCATTTCTGGACTGTCTGATACTCCACTTGAACCAGGATTTCTGCATAACAAAAAAAGGACACGGTCCAAGTTTTGACACCTTACAGATATTTTAAACCAACCATTTTTACTTCCACTATCACTTTGAACACCTAAGCTCTGATATAAACTTCATCCAAGCTAGTGTTGAGCTAGCAAGACAGAATCCGCTTCCATATCCGCTAGCCGTAAAGTGGCATTTTACACTCTTGCTTTGCGACCGCTATAGTCTACGGAGGCCTCTAGGGCTCATGGAGAAACATTTTTTTCCGCTATCTTTTGAGTTCCCTCTCAAAAGTTTAGCTTTACCTAGCAACACTTTATTGCAAAGTTGACGAACCACAGCCACAATAAAACCACAAATTATATAAAATTATATATAAAAATTATATAAAATTGTTTTAAATATTCGACATTTATGTTGGATTAAAACCATTATTATTATTTTGAGTGTAATTAACTGCTTCATTGAGGTAATGAACAACTTCGCCACGTAATTTAAAAAAAAGAGCCCCACATGCTCGCGGAAGCTAGCCGTTTGCAATGTTAGCTTTTTAGATACACACCACCAATATTTCAAATAATACAACTATACAAGTATTTTACATGGTTTAAAATGACAACTAGAACTTACCAAATACAACAGAATTTGAATTTACCGTTCGCCTAGATTTGGCAAAACGGCGGGACCTTGAATTTGGCGGATTTTCCATCCAAAATGGTTTAAATATCGTGTACTCAAACTAAAAAGCACATTTCCAACGAAACAATAGCCATGTATGAATATTTAGCTCACCTTTAGGAAAGAACTGTGTCTTTCGTCTGCGAAAAGAAGCCGTACCGACCGAGTGACTGGTGTCGAGACAGAAAGTCCAACACACTCTGCAGCCGTTACAGCGGAGGCGGGGCTTAAGCAACACAAACCAATTAACACTGGAATTTAACAATGCAAATATGATGGAAGTTACACTGGCTGTGTTATTTTAAAGCTGTGTGATGTTAAAACAACACTCACACTCTTTATTTAACACTACACCTGAGATTTTAACACTGGCATTTTTGCTGTGTGTGGACAGAATTACAGTAACAAAAGCAGAGTCAATAAACAGTATCTGCATGCATGTGCTATTGTGCTCCAGAAAGGGCTGTGCAGTCTACAGTGCAAAAAAGTATTGTTGTTGTGGATCAATACTTAAGATTAATAGCAAGAGTTTTGACCTAAAGGCCTTTAAAAGTACCTTGAAATACCCAATGAAACTATTCACAGGTGTATCATGAAGTTGTTAAAAAAATAACTGATGGGTCCAAATCAAAAACTGAGTAAAAAGAAAAAAAAATCTTTAAAAGTTTGTCTGTACTGTGGGAAGAAAAAAAAACAACTCTAAAGAGGTTTGAGTGCATATAACACTGCAGTTTCAGGCTGACCTAGAGCAATAAAGAGATTACTGCAACTTGTACCAAATTTAAGCCAAGAAAGGCTTCGCTGGCGAAAGCGAAAAATAACACTGCTTTTTGAAAAGGTCTGAAAATGCCAATACTCTGTGCAAGGCACTTTCTTTAAAGCAACAAACTTGACATGGGTTTCAAAAGACTGCAAAGTTTTTCATGCCACAATTTTCTGTATATAATTTGATATTTATCCTGTAGAATTTAACAAACATGACGCTCTTTTTTTTATTAATTCAAAATATACTGAAGTTTTGAAACAATTATAAAATATTGAATGTGCTGGATTTTTAACTTTGAGTTTTGATAAATACCATCCAGTAATTAGAATCTGATCGTGTCGAAACCTGACCGATCTCAATGTTCTGTTTCTTTGAAGTTCAGATGAAAAGCCCATTTTTCTTCCAACTTGCTCCACCGCAAGAATAAACTGTTGACGTCCCTGCACTGCGGCTGGCATTAACTTGAGTCCTGTGCTAAAAGTGTGGCTATTTTTAATTGGCGCAGGCATTTCAAATCCTACTCAGAACAGATTTATTGCGCCTCTGTCTTCAAACTTTGCAAATCCGGTCGGCAGCCATTCTTTTAATCATTCCTGACACGCGTGTTTTCTGTTTTTCTCTTCCCCCATAGAAAGTATGCCTGGTGCACTGCTTTGACCTTTTCCTCGGACTCTCTTCCTGTCTTTCAGACTCTCTGAAGGCAGATAAAACCTAGCCTGTTTTTTTTTTTAATGGAGATTTTATTTTATTTTTTCCTATGTAAAGTCGTTGCTCATGACTGCCATCTGTTTGTTCAGGATGAGCGGTGCTTTGATGCAAAGAGTGAAATTCCCTTAAAGTTTTACTAGTAAACACTTCGTAAGCCGTTGAAACTTATCGTATTACATTTCAAATGGGTGGCTTTGAATTGCATGTAATTAAATTAGGAGTTAAGTGTCAATGTTCTACATAAAATAATTGTTGCAACTGTAGTAGAGTAAATTTGGAATTGATTTAATTGGACTATCTGTAACTTGCATGTACTGTTTGATTAGTGTCATGTTTATAAGCTGAATAGCTGAATATTATGCATTTTTGATCATTTAGTGCTTGCTACTATGGTTACATAGGAACTAATAATGAAAATGGATGGCCACTATCATTAAATCCTTTTAGAAAGATGATTTTCCTTGTGACAAGACTTTACAACCTTTTCTCATTCTAGAAATATGGCCTTTGGGACTTCCACCCCCCCTCCTTTCCCGTTTGCAGTCGTTTGTTTCCCAGGTGGCCAGATGGATTATGGTCTCACACTACAGGACAGACAGGTTCAGAGTGTGAAAACTGTCTGTATATGCCAATCCAAATTTGCAGCGACTGCTGCAGGACTGTGAGACATCTCTCACCTCTCACCCAGGAGGGTTGAGGCAGATTTCATAGCTGATTATTAAATCTGACAGCTGTCCGGCATTTTTAACTTTTTTTTTTTCTCTTGAGGTCAGGTGAAGAGCTTTGAATAAATTCCATATACCTTACTAACTTACCATTTTTATGATAATGTACATACAGCGCCGTGGGGGGAAAAAAAGCCATTTGTCCTTGTAAAAAAAAATAAAAAATGTCGTGTTGTATTGCTATTTTTGGCAGTATTATGTATCTCAGACCATCAAACACATTATTTCCATATCAAAGATAAGCTGAGGAAAAACAAAGCTGTTTCATTTACCAAGGGATAAAACTATCCAAATGAACTTGGCCCAAGCCGATAACAGGCTTTCGTATTGAAGTGAAGGAATTCTGGTCGACTTTTCTTTGTGGAGTTGGTTTATTCAGACACTGGAGGGTTTCCGAGTTACAACGCCGACGCCTCAGCTCAGCAAAGTGTGTGCCTGAAACTTAAAAAAAAAATGCAAGAAACCGCAATAGAAAGCGTGCAGAAGCACATCGTGAAATTCAAAGCAAAGACACCAGATGCGATGACATTAGAAGCTAAAATGTAAAACACAGTGGAGTAGTGGCAAAGTGAGAAAAGACACACATCACACATCACCACAAACGCGGTCGTTTTCTCCACCCAGGAAATGCAGAGAAGCCAGTTCCATTCCTAGGAACTCTCCGCAGAGTTAATTATTCTGGGTTTGCAGCCATAATGGCCCCAAAAGGGCGATAGAAATTAGGCGCCGCACTTAGGCCGAGGTGCAGCGGAAGGATCGGTAAATGATGGCAGCATTATCTCTCCGCCTCCACCTTCCTTCACCTTTTGGCACCGTCTCATAAAGCACATGGGGAAATGCAATCAAAATGAATCAAGACACGACTCCTGTTCAGGAAATGAATGGATTGGCTGTTCACGGGGTCTATTAATGTCACCCTGTGACATACAGTACATGCCAGTAGATAGCCTGTATAGTCTGCACTAAAAAAAAAACCTTTTGCCACACTAAGGATTTAATGATCTGTTTGTTTCACTTGTTCTGTTATAAATGACCATTTCAGTTCCTTTATATATATAAATGCCTGACATCACCAATCGAGTGAGGGACGGTTAGACGCCATTACCAGCATTTAATGGTGTTTGAAAGGAGTTGCATTTTTAGTGTGCATGAGACTGGAGTGCATACAGGTGACTGGTTCGTACAGAGTATGGCCAAAATACCAAGCAGTTTCAGATTTTTCTGTGATAAGAAGGAGAAGCGTTAAAATCTTGGAAACGTGTTTTATTCCATGTATGGCAAAGAGGCACTGGTTTGCAGCCAAAAAACAGAATAAAAATGGTGGACCGCTTCCTTGTGGTTGGGGGTCAGTTGATGATTGGCCAATTAATGTGTTCTGTGGTTCTGGAGACGTACTTCATGTGCAACATCTAGTGTGCAATCCAGTTAAAGTATAAATAACCTATATCTGTCTAAAATGTTTGTGACAGACACACTTACGATATCTCACCCTTCAAGATGTTCTGTAGGAATGCCGATTTACTTTCTCGTTTGATAAATCCATCATTGTTGGGTTTATATGTAGAAGAAGAAATTAGGAAAAGGGGGGTAAAAAAAGAAAAAAAAAGCCTAATGTGCCCAAGGACATTTGACAATTGTAAAAGCTCCATCCATCTTCAAGACAAAGTATTGACCCCTGATGCCAGGGGGAATTGGCAAACACATTCATTTGTGTCAAGCCAAAGCACAATGAATGAGAAAAGTGTGTTCTTTCTATTTGCCGGAGGTAGTAGTTAGACAAACTATTTTTAGATCAAACATTTCAGTCTGTCGAATTGCATACTATTGTTAAACTGCGCAGAGCTACATGGGTTGTTTGTCGGTTTATTATTCCCAAGAAATGTTCGCAGATGTCCGGTTAGCTTTCTGGCACTATAAAAATAAACTTGGATCTAAGGATATAATTCCTCTGACAAGTTGCTTAATTATGAAACTTAGATGATAAATATAGATTTTTTTTGGCACTTTCAGTTTACTCATGCAGAATTACAAAGCTTGATAGACTAACTCTGTGCTCTCCAGGACTTTATGAGATCATGACCTTGTGCATTTACTTGATTAGTACTGCATTTTTTAAGGACTTTACACATTATGATTGTCCTTTGATGAAATGAGTCAATTTGCATAATCATCACCTTCCACTCTAGAAACGTACAACAGCCTACGGCAGACTAATGCAGTCGTTGCCACGTAAAGACACACTTTTATTTAATTTATTTATTTATTTTTTCATGCTGCAACAGATCAGGCATAGTGACCTCATGCTGGCACAAGTGGTAATTTCATTGATTTCTTTCCTGCCTTTTCCTAGAAATTTCACAGCATGTCGTGACATCAGTCATGTCAAAGTCAATGTGAAGCGTACTACAAGTGACGGCACTTATTCCGGCTACTGTGCTCTTCCAAGCCTACAAATAAAACAAAAAAACTTTAAAACAGCCAAAGCTGCTCGGAAATATTGTAGATTTTTTTTTTTACTATCTTTTGGCAGAAATATTTTCATTCAGTTCTGCCAAAAGTGGCTACTGCAACAATTTTTACTGACTTATATTTTTGGGTACAAAGACACATCTTTGTTTTTCTCCGCATGATGTAATTGCATGCATCACCTTGAAGACGAATTCGTACCTTTTCAGTTTTCATTGAACTATAAATTCAGTGTTATGACGATCTGCTGCACACATTGGGTTTCTTTATGCTATTTGTTCACTAATGTGCATTTAGAAACCTGTATTTAGCTGTAACATTAAAGCTGTTGCTAATGGTGACATGTGGGTGGGTTTAATTTAGAAATATTAGCATGAATGTGTCAAAAAACATGTTCAGCGACCATTTCTAACTTTTTTTTTGGTAAAAATATTCACAATTGAAATAAACTGGATTAGTGCTTTACTAGGAAGTGGTGTTGCGCTTCTGTGTGTCTCTCGTACGAAACGTTCTCCAAAGCAGGTTGAGTTTGTGTTTTTATCCCCTCCTTTTCGCAGAAGCTGAGCTGAGAGCTAAAGCGAGGCAATCTAAACTATCAAGATCCCACAGAGGAAAAACTAAGTATTCCAGCACCACCACTTTAAAGCAAATATCACCCCTGGCACTGGGGAATCATGTACAGCAGCACTTTACTTTTATCAGTGAAATATAACACCCACCTCTCATAAGGAGGCGGAAGATTGGACTTTTTGAAAAGTATTTTCACACACACACACACTCGTCACTGGAGGTCCAAAACAAAAATATAGATGTAAATATTTTATGTTTTTCAACGTGTGTGCTAAAGTAAACATCGCCGAGGGTAGAAACTCGTAATTCTCCCAACCTGTAATAAAAAAAAGGGATTTTCTCCACAAATTTCTCAAATTTAGAGCCACATTTTTTTCCCCTTTAATTTTATAAAATCTAACATACATAGCAAGATGGGAAACTGCTTTAAGAGCACTTTAAAAGTAGCTTCTATGTTAATGAACTTTGAAATACAGATTACACAAATCAAAAAGTGATGCATTTATAGAACTGATTTAGACTTTCATTATAGCTGAAGTGGAGTGATGCATTTATGCAAGTTGTGTGTTTACTGTTACGAGCCTTGGCAGAAGCCCTGAGCCTCCTGTCCTGCTCTTTTGCGTTTCCCTCCGTTTAGGTCAGTGTTTAACATCTGTATGCACTAGTACTCACTAGGTGCCCAAACACTAAGCGTTGCAGCTCTGCGGTTTCAGCAGCTGAATTAAAATGTCCATTTTCATTTTAAGCTGTCTGTGGTCAAGGAAAAAAAAATCCTGATAAAAAAAGAGAAAAAAACCCACACTGGTCTCCTAAAGTCTGTGTTGTTTGCACTCTCAGTAAATGTCACTTTTCATCACCTCAGACAAGCATCCTTTTCTTCTTGTTGGCATGATTTCCCTTTGCTTTCATAATCTTTGACTTGTATTTCTTTTTTTTGAATGCGACATTAAAAAAACCCCACTAACATTAACACTAACCTGGTTTTACTTGGACTGACAAGATGCCATGTCGAAATCAGAGGGCATCATTACAGAAAAAAAAAAGAGATAAAACACCTGAAGTAAATAAAACAGGAATAAAAATACTCCATTTGCACTTGGGTATGTCAATTTTTTGAACCGGAGCTGCAAAATTTATTCATGCACTTCCACTCACCCTTTGAAATAACTTCCTCAGGACTACTTAGCAGCAAGCCGAGGTTTTTCCAATCTATTCATGCTCTTCCAGCCCTGGCAAAACTAGGTTTCAAGAGGATAATTGGCACTGAATAACAGTAGAAGAGAAACTGCTGCTCTGCTCTTTTGCCTCTGTTGTTTTGCTGTCTTTGTAATGCCAACAAAAAGAATCAATTGCATAATTATGTGTGACTTTGTGGATTGATATTTTTCTTTAACATCTTTTGCCAATTTTGTTTTTGAGTCTACCGATCGGACTTACCCTTTCTCTTTGTTTTTGGGATAAAGTCGACCCTTAAATTTAGGCATTATTTCTTTGTGATTATCTGTGGTTGACGGTACCAGTATTACACAAACTGCTGATCTACTGGATTGCCCAATAAGGAGCGGTTGTGTGAATGATGTCACAGTCCAGATGGTTAGAGTTCAATACATCCGACCGTGACTCACATGCGACCTGTAAGATTTGCAGCATATTTCCACGGTTAATTTTGCTTACAATAAAACACAATTACAGCTTGTGAATAGCTAAAATTAAAAGAAAAAGGTCTTGCTGATTAAGGGGTTGACGTTTACTGACAGCTTTAATAAATTATCACAGCGGACAGAAAATAACAAAACAACAAAGCTTGTGCATAAACAAAGAAGTCTTGCTTTAACATAAATTGGCCATTTTTGCCTTTTTTGTTTTTCCATCCGTTGAATTTACTCGCAGTGAATAAAGAATCCAGAAATTTCACTCAAGTCGGCATAGTGGTACTTAATGATATATATATATATATATACAGTATATATATATATATATATATATATTATTTTTTTTTTAATTATATATATTTTTTCTAAGTTTAGTGTTTGGCGTAAAGAAGAATTGCATTAAGGACGCACCGTGAAATGCACTGCAGCTAGTAAACATCATGAACCCAATGGGAGAAATCTGAAGAGGGCAGCAGCAGTCGGCTGAAATGTATCTTTGCACAAACACTTCCCTGAAATCTATCTGAGGCAAAGCTGCAGAGTTCCCAGAGTTTTGCACCGTGTAGGTCCAATGAGGTAACTGAGAACTGAAAGCTCTGCCCAAGGGCATCTCAGCAGGCGCCGTGTTGACAGAAGGCAGTGTTGCTTGCTGTACTTGACAATCTTAACCAATGGAAATCCTTTGAAACTGTAGATGGGGACCAGCGCCTCGCAAGGAATAAGGAGCTGCAGAAAAAGAAGGATGGATAGTTGGACATTCTTGACTATTGACTTTTAAAAACCTTTCCTTGACACAGTTAATTCCAATTAATAAAATGTTATCACAGCTTGATATATTTGCGGACTAAAACAAGGACCCAGATTTAAAAATAAGCATTCATAAATTTTTGTTGTACACCCTGCAGGTTGTCTTTTTTCTCTCTCTTTTTTTTTTTTTTTTGCCAAACTGGAGTAGAGATGGAAGCTACCTTGCCACCTCATTTATTCACAAATCAGAAACGACAGCGGATGAACCAGCAGTGCACTGCATGTTGAATAAATTTACAGGATTATCCACAAATGAAGTTTTCTTTTTCTTTTCTTTTAGCTTGAACTGGTACGGCATTGTCTCACAAACGTAGGAGAACGCATTGTGGCTAATTTCCTGTAAAGCCTGACTCTTGTAATAAAAAATATCAGAAAGAAAAAAAAAATACCATACCAGGGACCTACAGATAGGATTCTGCTTATTGTGTTTATTCAACATGATAATGATGCATTCACAGTCTCACTGCCATCTTATCCGTTGTGCACATCTTCTTGTTCTTATCTACTTATCTCCACAGGCCAGAGCTCTGTGCATACAACGGCGTCTTCAGCAACAATAGAACCTGAAACAAAGGGAGAACGTTTGTGAATATGCATCACTGTGCAAATGTATTCGTACCACCTGAATCATTTTGCATGTTCAATTTATTGTATTAAAATTGATCTGATAGACAAACACAAACCAAGTCAGTATTTGCCGATTCCCCTATTTGGGGGATTTTCTATGGAGCTAAATTACAAATTACATGTGGGGAAACCTGGCTGTTCACCATTTTTTTGTTCTTTTTCTTAGAATATACTTAAAATATTTTAAAGACAATGCACCTGGAGAAGTTAGAACGCCATTGTGCAAAAATAATAGGTGCACTTTTTGGCTTAGGATTGGTGTTTCCTTTGCCATCAACCCAGGAACGCCTGGTCTGTCGAGTTCTGCTCTTGGAGACTGCACCTTAGTAACTAAGTGTCATTGAGAAGAAATAGCTACACTTGGACCAAACATAAAAAAACATAAAGGTTAGGCCGGCCTTCGTCTCTTCACTTCAGCCAACGCGGATCTCTGCCACTTTTTCTCCACATCGGGACACTTTCTGCTCCGAATGACATGCTGCAGCCTTCGAAACTCGAAGCAGGCTGTCAGGTATTGCGAACTCTTCATTAGGCGCGGCCCCTTCTCCGCCGTACCCCGGCACCATGTAATAGAATTTATAGAGTGGTAGTTGAATTAGGCGTTCTCCTCGAATAGGTCCCGGCTGAACGAGTGGGGAGAGAGAGAGATGCACCGGGACGATCCAAAGCCATCAACTGGGTCCTGTAAATTGATTTCAGGCGGTTTAAATTAGCAGACGGTGAGACGAGGTTCTGATATTTGGTTTGGAATCTTAAGTTGGGAAACTCATCTAGAGTGTCATATCCAATTTGCAAATGGCCAGGTAAATGGAGTGGAATTATTCCTGACAGGTACTAGCCGGGGTGACATTGCATACTATTGTGTGTGTCATTTTCATGTCAGCTGAGACTGGGCCGGGGCCAACGAACAGAACCTTCTTTTTATTTTCCTTACCTGGATTCTGTAGATTTTACCCAAGACTTTTCAGTTTCAGCTTTATAAACTACATTGGGGGACATCTAAATTGGTTAGATTTACCCCAAGATAGTTAAAACTAACGGGGTTTGGTTGAGGTACATTTCCCGGCCTCAAACCAAGTGCAATGGTGAGACGAGGAGAATATTAGGCGGTGGCTCTGTATCAATTTAAAGTTAACAAGACTTTTATTGTGTATGCCGGGAATCTCCTGGGACAGCGCCGTGTCCATGCTCCAAGATTTATCTCTGTGCATTTTCAAAAACTTGGAAATCAAATGGGTATTTATGGTTGGGCTCTTTTCAGTCTGCGAGCAGATGAAGCATTCTTTCTTTGTTTTTTTGTCAAGGTTTTTAATTAGTGGATCTCACCAGTATGGAAGAAACTTTGAAAAAAAAACTTAATTTAAGGCAAAATTATCAAGTAGTTAGCTAAAATCATCATTAAACCAGTAAGCCTTCTAGAAGGGAACATTATAATGACAATATATTAAAGAAAGGCTCACATCACAAAATGTACTGTGCAAGAAATGGGAAACTACTGAAAAAAACCTTCTTTGTCTTGAAAATTGATGTTCTCAAATCATCCAGACATGAATGAGCTTGAAATGATTTGGAAAGAAAGTTTAGATGGACTGTTTTCCAAATGAGCTACATCACTAATGTTGGTTTTAATGGATGAGGAAAATGATTCATAAAGAATAGAATAGTTGCTTTAAGTCCTAAAGCTGTTTTTTTTTATTTATTTATTGCTGGCATTAATTTGAAATAATTTGTGGGGTATTAAACCAATAGATATTGAGTCGATGCTCATCCTCTAGCTTGGTTATTGTGCAGTAACAGGATCACACTCGTCCCCGTCTCTGGTGGAAGAAATCTTGCATTATATTTCACGTTCAAACTTTTTATTTGAAGCTGTACATCAACCTTCATAGAAAAGCAAGGCCAAGGTCTGTCGGCTTTGTTATTAAAATACAGCATGCTTCTTTCTCAGAAAAGCAACTCTGCACACCTTTCACTTGCAACGCATATAAATGTGTACTGGGCTCGGCTACCAAGAATTAGCTTCATTTGCATTATTCATCGGCCCAGCAGCCAGACACATCTATCAAGGCTTGGGTGACTTGCTGTTGGAGAATTTATTAATATTACCTGTTAAGATACACGCGGGGTATTTATTGAAGCAATTTGCTCCTTGAGCATTTCGCAGAGTGGCTGCAACTGCATATGTATTTGAAAGACACACGGACCTGGGACTGCAAATAGCAGACTGATGGGGCGATAATTGGTTGATTTCTGAACAGCCGAAGTTCGCTTGGGGTTAGACAAAAGAGCTCAGTTCATTAAATGGAAGCTAACTGGGCTCATACAAGAGGTGGAGAATAAACAGATCTACTCTGCGGGGCACTTTGCCAGTGGATTGGCAGGTTTGCTGTATGAAATGGAGGAAACTTGGCTTATCAATACACCGCTGTCAGTTTTCCGATGGGCCCATCCATTGATGCTGTCATCGCCTCAGTTGAGCGAACACTGTTTATGCTGTGAAGATTGGCGTAAAACAAACTCGGGTCAGTCAAGATAAAAAGCCGAAACATCTCGCGACGCTAGAAGCTTTTTGTCTTAGCTGTATCGCTCAGAAGAAAAAAATTGCCAGTTAATGCAGCTTAAATAACTCTATAGCTGTACAGGAAGCTGAAGATGGTCCCAAGTATTTAAGGATCTTAGATGTGTTTTTTCACAGTCTGTGAGACGCTGTCAACATGGAGGCTTGTTTCTTTTTTATGCTGCAAACAGCAGAATGCAGCCTTAGCCAAGTTTCAAGGCACGGCTCACACAAATAAAGATGAAGAGTGTGGCACTGCGTAGAGCACAGAAGCCGCTAAACAATACTGCTCCAAATCAAAGAGCGCTACAGAAGTTTACAATGGGTAGTTAAATGTGCCCTGCAGACTCGCTCCAGTAAAACAATCCTAGCTCACAGTAAGGGTGAGATAGAATTGGGCAACTGTGGTGAAGTTGCAGCAACATTTATCTGAGTCTACTGAGTGAGGTGGCTTTGAATGTGAAATAGAATAAAGAAAGGAACGGTTATAAAGCACGGTGGTGTTTTCTTCTTTAATGTATTTTTGAATGAAAGGCCTAAAAATTGCCCATGAAGCTGGAAAAAAATATTGCACTATGCAAATATATTGCATATTTCAACACACAGGAGATGTTGAACTGGTGTAGATTAATTAATTCTTACTCAGCTGCCTTTTGTTTCTTTACAGAATATTGCATTTTGTCAACTGTCTTGAGGTTCACTAGCATTGACGGTCCATTAACTCTCATGGAGCAATCTAGAATTACTTTTCTATGGGAATAGGAGGCAAAAAGAAACAGTCGGCCCCAACGTTGCCATCAGCAGATTCTTATTGGTTCAGTTTTTCCGAGACAACAAATAAACAATCTGAACAGCATGTGATTATTTTTCTTTTTTAATCATCACTTTATTTGCTCATTAGGGTAAATTTGAAAAAAAAATCCATGATTTCAGTCACTTCCGAGGCAGAAAAGTTGCATTTTTCTTAACAACTTGAAAACATAACATTAAGAGTAATGGATTTGTTGAAAATGTCTTTGCATAAGCAGTTTTTATTTTTTCAATGTTAAACTTTTAAGTTACAAAGCAAGTTTGCCGCTACTTCCAAGGACTCAGAAAATCAAACTCACATTTGTGCATCAGGAATTTTAATCACTTGTTTTTTTAACAAGCCTGAACATCTGTTGTGTGTGTTTTTTTTCGTTTTTTTTTTTCTTAGAGGCACATTGTGCCACAAATTCATATTCCACCCGAAGACAGACTGCAGGAAGAGTCTCCATATTAGCAGGAAGAACAATAGTGTAAAAGAGGAAGGTGGGATGCTAATGAGTTCTGGATCACCAGGCACATAAACAATACCCTTAACAGATGGGCACCAACAAGTACCAGCTGCAGGGGCAGTGGAGTGAGGAAGAGTCTTGTCGCCGGATAGGACTAAATAAAACCCACTTCCGTAGGGTTCGGTGTTGCGGTAGGGACGGCGGCTGTGACACCCGTCGAGGAAAGCTAACCTGTGGCCGCTGACGCAGGGCGCCAGGTGGAACCACGGCGACGGCAGACACCGCCGTGCCCTCTCTCGAGGATGGCGGCCCCACTTTGATGCGATGCATGATTCATCACCGGCTGACTTGACCAAGGACAGCCAAGGAGATCTGTGCACACAAAAAAAAATAAAACTTTCCAATGGATCATTTTGAAGGGGATTTATATATGAATACTAAAACTGAAGGGTTTATGGGGGATTTCACTGAGAGATAATAAGATATTGCCCTATCAGCATCATCGACACCGGCAAAGAGTTTTCGAGATTTACGACTGCTTTAAAAACTTTCTTGAACCTACGTTTTCAAACACCGTACCCGTCTGTCGCCTAACAACATTCGGAGAGTGACAAAGCAAAAGCAATAAACTGTCTTCAGAGCTTTGCGCTGCTTTTTCAAAAGCTGTTCCTCTATATGTCGCCATAAGTGCATCGGAAATACATTCATACCCACAAGTTACAACAACAAAGTGCATGAAGCCTTGTGATAATTTTAGACTGTACAAAACAAAGTAGATCATTACTGTCAGGTGAAAGTATACACGTAAAAAAAAAAGTGCGGTCATTTTTATGCAGCTCCTGCAAATTGAAGCGTCAAAGAATTGCCTCGGTTGTAATTGTATTTTATTTAAAGCTTCAATTAGCTGCCAAAAGTCCAAACGATTCATTTAGAGCTTCCAGAAGTTAGAAAAAAAGAATGTTGCTGATCAATCTTCTACTTCTTAAGGCAAAATATGTCTTAATATATGCAACATCTTCTCCTGTACATCTCTTGTCACTGCGTCAACAGATGGACTCCTTGCTTTATATTCACAATTCTGTCCAATTACCTCGAGCTCTTTGTGTCCTTCAGAAAAAGGTGAGCGCACAACATTCGGACCTGTGATGCAAATGCATCTTATAGCTTTACATCATTATCCCTACCCAATCTCTGCCTGATTGTGTAAGGGGGGGGGGGGGGGGGGGGGGGGAAAAGCTTTGGGCTCATATGTGCTACTTAGATGTAACATAAACAGCCCGCAGCATAAACAGAAGGGAAGAGCGAGGTGTACAGATTGCAAAGATTCCTTTGATTATGCAGATTATTTTCAATCAGCAATCATTAAAAGTAATACCTACTCGTTTTCCAAATGCATGGCAGAAAGTCTGTGGAGCCAAAAACAAATAGCATCGGCTTGTTGTGACATGTGATGCCCACACCTGCGAGATGAAGGGTTCGGACAAAGACAAAAGAACACCACGAACAACTAAGATGGTCTGTCTGTATCTGGACGTTTTTGTGTGCCTCTGTGATGTTTGGCTTTGTATCTGTGTGTCTCGCAGGCAGTTCGGGCTGTTGTCTTTATGATCGGAAATCTATCACCACCTGCGCTGGAAATCCAGCAAAAGTGAAAAAGGCGGAAAGTTTTATGCAAGTGACAATTACTGCATCATTTGCCTGGAGCAATAAAAACAAGAATGAAGCTGTGAATTTGTTCTTCGAATCGCAATAAATTTGTGCTTTGCTAGAATTTGTGGTAGTTTTGAAGAAAGTCTGCGTGTCAAGGAAAGTTCTGCAGAGCTCAGAGGGGGAAAAAATAAAAGGTGGCGAAGGTCGAATTATGCCAAAGCCTTGCGCTTGATCACAGCAAGACGGCAGAGTTGGACCCAACTTTAATCAAGCACCTGGGAGCTATGGAAACACGGCTTCACCACCCACTGGATCAAATGAAAAAATAAAAATAAAATCAAGCCGTGTTCTTAGAATGCGCTCACTGCCTTAATGTCAAACTAAACTTGGTCAGAAGAAAAGGGGCAGTTTACAATAAATGATGCCAGTTGGTTCTGAATGTGTCAATGTCTACAGCAGTGGTTCTTAAACCTTTTTTGAGGTACCAAACCCCCCAGTTGCATATGCGCATTCACCAAGCCCTTCTTATTCCACGTCTATAAAAAACTGTGGGCGGGGCCAGAAATCTCATTATCTGAAAGTGAGCAAAAAAGATAACAAACAAGACTTCTTTTTTTATATAACCCTTAGGCCTGTCCTAACTTGATGAAGAACATCAAGTCCCCTTTTACATCACTGGGAATTTTTGGCCTGCTGTTTCCTTTTTAGCAAATAACCCGTTTGAGAAAATCAAACTCTTTTCTGAGTCAGATTTAAGTTCAGACTTTGACAAAATCACTCCGAATGACTCAAAAAGAATAATGGTGATAGAGTTAGACTTCCTGGTGTGCTCCTGATTATAGTACAAGGTGACATACTAAGGCTCTTGTATATTGTTGCTTCGACTCTGAACAATTTAGGTTCTTGGATCTCACTTATTGGGTGGTACACCCAAAAATAAATTGAAAGCAGCATTTTAGGTACAGCTTGTTGTGTCACTTTTTCACTTGGCTTTGCTTCAATGATGTTTTTCAAAGGCATAAAAACCATTTCTCTTATTTTTTAATACATTTCTCTTATAAGTATAAAATGACACATGTAAGGGGGGCATTAGCTAAGCTTTTGCTACCAACATGTCCATTTTGGTTTTTACATTGATTTACAGTCCATGTGTATAAGTTGAAGTTGGTTTGAGAGCAATAGAAGGATAAACACACAATTAAGCAGATGGTCATAACGTTAAACAAAAGCAAATGGTTGGAGAAGAATGACGGATTATCCACCAGCCAAATGTGAATGTTCCTTTTCAGGCATCATCAAAGCCATCGAGCTTGTGACACTTTGACAGTGAGCTTTCTTTAATTATCAAGCCTCAGTCGTCTACCGAGACACCAGAGCGGCCCTTTGGATCACTTCAGCTATCCATCATCACCTGTCACAATGCACACTCTGAGGTCATATAACTTTACGCTTTGATATAGGGGAAGGACGGCATTTATGTGAGGGACAGATATTTTTGCCGACGAGAAACTGATAGACGACCCCTCAACCCAATGAGATCTGCTTCTCAAGTCTTTCCATGGGTAATCAGCAGCAGCAGCACGTAAAAGATCATGCCAGGGTAATACAATTGTGAAATGTAGCTTAAAGAAATGCCACTTCCTGTTTATTTGTCAATTAAAAGTAATATTCGGAATGACACACCTATTTGAAATTTGATATGTGTGGGCTTTATCGACACGTCCAACGAGGTAGAAGTTCCCCAGTGACAATAAAAGCAACCCTACCCCCCGTGTTTCCTCAATTTCCAGGTTTTGGGAATGCTGCCAAAACGCAACATCCAAAAATCTGACAGATAAGATCATTCAGGACTCTCTCTCTCTCTCTCTTTGCTCCCACCATCAACATTGCCTCTCCATCACCTTTACCCATCAACTCATTTTACATCCTACCACACTATCCTCGCATCTAGTTAAGTCATGAAGGGTGCATATCAACTCAATTTGGTATCTGCTGTTCTGGTAATTAGGCATAATTTAATTTTACCCTCAGCATCTTCCCTGCCTCCCAACCCACCTTCCTCTCTCCATTCTCTCTCGCTTTGCCGAAAGACTCTGAGGAAATCAAGCAGCTATCTCCAGTGGAATATGTAATTTCTCTGAATATTTATTCCCCAGATTTGCTCAAACCTCAAGCGAACATGATTTTATTCTTTTTTTTTCTTTGTCCGTATTTTTGGAAGAAGAAAGCATAGACAAGAAAAAAAAAACACATGCTGTGAAGAACTGGCTCTAAGCTTGTTGGCAACAACTAACCTACTGGTCAACCTGCAGTGCAGTTTAACAACACAAGAATGTCAAAGCAAGAAAGCAAAGAAAATCAATTTTTTTTAAGGAGATGACCTTCCATCTGCTTTGGATGAAAGGGAAAGAAGAAGACAGTCCTGTAAAATATTAAACAGTGAAACAATGTAAGAGGATTTAGTTCATGCAGAGTTACCTGAAACTAAAACCTGAGTTATTCATGCATCTATTCAGTTAGTGTAACTAGAGTACTTTCAGACTGCAAAGTAATAAAATGGCTTTAGACGTTTTTTGGTAAATATTTTATTTAGCTCTCATATTTTTTTCATCTTATTCCACTACCATTGTAAAAACAATTGTTTAATGGTTCTAGTTTTCAAATCTTCTCTGTTGCTGGTAGTATTGTGTACTCTCCCTGTTTGCTATTATAACAGCACCTTGCCTTTGCCTACAATCTTCCCCAAGGCTAGAACATACAGATGATATATTTTTGAATATCTAATTTGTTGTAGATTTGACAATTTAGATGGTCATTGAAGACTTAGTTCTGTGCCTAGTGGAGCATTTTTGTGTTGTTCTGGCCATTCATTTTGAATTAATACCAATGATTTGTCATTTCATTTGCAGAGTTGGCCAGATGAAAACACACTGCTGTATGACTGGCCCAAAAGCATCATGTTCTGTTGGGTATTGAACAGACTTTGTGCTTGGACGTCCTGTGAGCCAGCTCTGTTTTTTAAACCAGATTGAAATACAAATGTAACATGCCTTTTCAGACCTGTTCAAAATGGCTAAGTAGTCACTTTCATTGTGAAGCAGTCAATGGAAACACTTAACTCAAATTGGAAAATAATTGATGCCACACACAAAAAAAGGGAAATTCATTGACTGTTCTTTTCACCTCTACCTCCACCGTGGAATCTTTCGTGACGATGGTATCAGAGACGGGCTTTCAGATGTAACAAATGCTTTCTTTCACGCAAGCACAGCCTGAAGCCAATTTCCAGCACGACTTCCGTGCTCCGGCAGCCATTGTGCGCCGCTTTGCTTCTGCCACATTGCTGACATTTTTGAATATGTGAGTCAAAGAGCCTGCAGTCAACTCTCACAGTTAGAAGTCATAGAAGTAATGTCAGGCCCGAATCAGGCAAAAATGTACTAGTCAATCGACTCTCAGCTGGCAAAGATGCAGTAACCGGCATGCCACGAGGTCCCCTGACTGACTTTGAAGCGTCAGATGTGTCTGGAAATGGTGTAAAAGCTCCAGACTTGCCACATGGCATCAGTCACATTAAGAGCAAAGGACGTTAATGGTGTTTCTAAAGCTAGCCATAAAAGTGTTTGACATTTCTAAAAGAAAAAAAATACAAAATATGACCACAGTATTTTAGTGTCTTTACACTTGGCTATAGAAAAATAAACTTGCTGGATGCGTGGACTCAAGTTTTAAGCAGTTGGATCTGACTTGTCAGATATAGTTGTCTGTGTGATTTTCAGAGAAGGTTACCAAAAATTTCATGCAACGTAAACAACCACGTGAGGCTTAGGCTCAAAACATCTCAGCCAGCAATCAAATTTCTTAACGCATCCCTCTTGCTAATTGCTCAATATTTGAAATAATTGCCAACAATGACTGCATGAGTTTGTTCACTTCATCTGTTGTCACTGCCAAACTACAACCTTGTGTAGCCAGAATACAATTTTAAAACTGGAAAGATAATTTATATCAATCGTCCACGACTCTACCTATTAGCTCATTTCTGCTGGAGAAATAGGTGTTAATGGGAGAGATCCCAAACAGAGTACTGAAGGAAGATGAGAATCAAGTGGATTTGCATAGGAAGAATGAAATATAAAATTCTGGAAACTAGATATAGGCAAATATATTAACATATTTTTTTGGTATGTTTTGGGCTTAAGAGGATGATTGAAAATCTGCTGTAAAATCAAACTTGTGAAACGGTAGTCAGGTTCATAAGCATGTGTAAACTTAGTGGACGTGTACTCATCTAAAGACAAGAAAATTGAATTCACAAAATCTTCACCCACTAAAGATATATTATGGAGGAATGAGACTTCGTTGCCCTTTTCTACAGATCCATTCCAAATAATATCATCGGAGATGTCCTTTATTTCTTCTCCAAATAAACATTTATATTAATTACATTGGCACTGGGCTCAACTCCAGAAGTGCAGTCTAAAGCAAAACATGAGCGACCGTAGTCAGAAAATGGACGATAAATGACAACGAAGGTCACAGGGAAGCTGCGCTGTGTGAATGTGGCAGAGAAAGTCGTGAGGACGTGCCATATGCAAAATGCCAGCAAGCGAGTGGCGAGGTGTGGTGCAGAAGTGACAGATGGGTTTAAGGCAAGGGTGGAATTACATCAGAAATCAGTTCTGAGCTCCATCCTGTTTGTAATGGGGCTAGGCGAGCCGACATGAAGTCAGGCATGAGTCCCCTGGGACAATGATGTTGTACAGACAACATCCTGCGATCTACAGATTGCATGAGGTACATGGAGGAGATGGAGGGGGGAGATGGAGGCATTTTCTGAACACAAAATGAGTGGACCTTGAAAGAGGAAGACAGAAGACATGTGACAAAAAATATGGAGATGGGTGGAACAGTACAGTACAGATGCTGAAAGTGGATAAGTTCAAGTACATGCAGGCTACATAAAAATGTGAAGAGGAGTGAATGGAGATGAATTGGGGGGGGATATTTGTGAGAATGTAAAGATCGGTTTGATTTGGGACAAAATTATAAAGAAAAGGTTAGAGAAAGAACTGAGAAAGAATGTTGCACTCTAAAGGAGGAGGAAGTAAAGCAAAGGGAGGGTGGGGGTTATGATAAACTTTAAGTCAAGATGAAAATCAACATCTCATCGAGTCAGATGCATGGCTAACACAGAGGCAGACATCCATGTTTACCGAAATGATTTAGGACTCCCAGCTAACCTAACACTGTTTTAGACTGTGAAAGAAAAACTTTATAAAATAAACCTTGTACGAGAGTGAGGAACACTGCAACCCGCAGACTGTGTACAAAAATGACTTTTGTTCTTATTGTTGTGACTAAAATTGAGCTTCTCGTGCAAAACCATGTGTGTGTCTGTAGTCAGGAAACTAACTCCCCAAATCACCCTGAATTCACCTACCCTTTGGTAAAATACCCAGGAGGGAGAGTCCCGCTGTGAGGATTTAAATTCAGTTGAAAATCTGTGGTGATGCTTGAAAATGGACTTTTATAGATGTTCTCCATAGATATTCAACGTATGATTTTATCTGCCCCCATTTACAGAGGGAAGTCTCTGTGTGTGGACACACTATGGGGAGGCCTTCTAAGAGTATAAACCACTTTAGGCCTTGTTTCTTCAAAGACTTGAGTACGTCGTCATTAGCATATGGCAGCACATGCAAGCCCTAGCTTCATGTTGTGCATTGAAACTCTAAAAAAGATGTCTCTTGGAACATCAGCAGACACACAATTGTCAAATAAAGTGCAGCTTGCCAAGGGAATAGAATGACCTGGTGTACAAAAAACAATTTTCTGTGAAATTAATGGAAAAAAAAATCTGTTCATGATTGGGATCTACTAATGGGTTCAAAGATTGTCATCTCTCTGAACTTCACAGTACTTTTGGGGCAGATTTATACAGACAGTTTTTTTTTTATCTCTTCTTCCAGCTTTGATGTTGATGGGAGTTAATTAGTGTGACACATTGAGAAAAGTTTTTTTTTTTTTTTTTTAATGAGAATTTGTTGAATGTCTGTCTTTTTCTTGACCACAAATATATTTTTTAAATTTCTTCTTTTTCTTTTAGTGGCCATAGTCTTTGATGGTCACATGTATAAACTGCTTTTGCAGTATTTTCTAAGATCTGTAGTCTTTTCTTTGTTGTTGTTGAGTATATAAAACTATATTTAGCTCCTCCGCTTTCATGACACAAAGAACAAAATTGAATGGAACCAGAAAGACTCACTTTCTCACTTTGGTCTCTTGGGAGAAATGAGCAAAACTAAAACGACTACAAGAGATATTTGTCAAAGCAAAACCTCCTTAAAGATATAACAAAGTAACTCTAATGAAAGTATACATAGACACTGAATATTTTCACAGTTTGTTACTATAAAAGCAGATCTGATTTTTGTGTGTGTGTGTGTGAGTGATTACCGAAAAGTAGTGCGTAGACTGCAAGCTTCTCCACAACTTTACCTCTGTCTCGTTTAGAGCTTCCCCTGCTGTTTGTGATGAATGTTCTCTGACAAACCCTCTAAGGTCTTCAGAGAACAGCTGGATTTACACCGATATTAGATTTCACACACACTTATTAGATAACTTTAGAAGACAATTGGCTTCCCTGGATTGCATCTAGGGGAATCAAAGTGAATGGTGCTAATGAAAAAACGCACACCACGTTTTTATAATTGTTTTGTGGAAGAAAAAATGAAGAAAAAAAAACAACAACGCACCATTGAATTTCAAAGTTCTTGAATACTTCGGTGTGCGTACATATGCCAAGAAAAGCAAATAGGATATAAATGTAGGACTTAAATTTTGTGTTGGTTAATACTACAAGATTTGGTACACTTCATGTCGGTGTTTACTTGTATAGCTATATAGTTCATGTAGCTCTACTGTATGTTTTTATTTATTTCACCATGGTAACATTAACCGGCCTTCCACAAGACTAATCTCCCATCAGTGTATCAACACTAATCCAGTTACCAGTACTCATTATCCCCCCGTCTGCCGATACATGTTGATTGAAATATGATAGTCATCTGAGATTGAATTAACAGTGAGGTCACAGTGGTAACCTTGCAACAAATTAGTACCAGGGAGCCTTAAATATCACACGCATGGCTTAGAACTAAGCCCCGTTCGCTGTGCATGTGTGTTGCTTGGAAATGAGAAAAAAAGACTCCTGATGTTTGTCTTTTTTTCCCCCTGCGCTGCTTTATTGATCTGGAGCTGATTCAAATATAAAGATGTGCTCACAAGTAAGTAATTGCTAATGGGTGCTGTGTGTCTTGCGAACGCCGAGTCCTTGTTAATTGTTGGTTGTGAGCAAGTGTTTTGCCCTTGCCGTATGTCCCTGTTCTTTCATCTAATTATTTTCTTCAATGTACATCCTTGACTACAAACATGTCTCGCACAAATCATGGTCTTTGTACGACGTACGGCCTTCAGACTGTTCAAATACAAGTTTGTTTAATCATGTTTTAACACATTTATTTAGCTACTTTCTGATCAGGAAATCCATATGGTGGAGAGTGGCAATAAGTAGACGACTTAAACTGAGGAACGCTCTACTTTGTCATCCACACTATACCATATTTGGTTTCCTTGGTATGGTGTTATGTCAGTAGAATGAGTTGTCCTATCATGGAGTTGAGACATTTTTGAATGCAACTCTCAAACACAGTGAACTCCCGTTATCGGGCGCTGAAGAAAAAGAAAAGGAATTAGCCGTAGCTCGCTTGTACATTTGGCAATAGACAAAGACGGAGCTTTTTTATGAGGATGGAAAACATCGATGTCTACAAACCCAGACAGACACCAACCATTTGTCAATCAAACAACAGTTTGCCTGACAAACAATGCATCATAAAATTCAAGGAGGCATTTAAAGACTTGTTTTCTATGACTGAATACCAGCACTTTCAAAAGGAGCTGATTATAAATCAAAAAGTGACACTGCCGTCTGCGTCGTTCATTCATCCTAGCTGTCAGAGGCGTTGGCAGTGGTGACGTGAGACATTTCTACCATTTGTTGATGCTTTCTGTTTTTATAGTTTTGTCTTTTGGAATTTATTCCCCTCTGTCGCTGTAAAGTGGAGCGACTCAACTGCTTTCATAAAATCAGCAAATTTGTTCTCGTTTTCTTGTGAGTGTGCGCGTGTGTGTGTGTGTTTGCACGCCACCGTGCAACGTTACACCAAGCGCAGTAAAACAGAGAAGAGTCTGGCGGCGCCTTGGCAGTACAACAACAAAAGGCAAATTAAAGCTAATTAACATCTGTTTCTGGCTCTTCAACGTGATTTAGGCAGTCAGGTTCCCTTCAGATCAACCAGATTTGCAGGCACCCAAAGGAGTCAGGAAGGAAGCTGTCGTAAATGCATCACACACGCGCACACACCAAAACGTGCTCAAAGCAATGCTTTTCACGCCTGTGTGTACTCGAGCAGACAGAAAGAGAGAGCGCGCAGACATTGTACAACGAAGATACTCCTGAAAGTAGATTCAGGTTTAACTGAATACCAAAATTCTGAGGGATGAATCCTCTCGTCCTATTTTAGCGAGTTCACATTACTGCATGTCCTCTCTGCCCATGGCGAAATGTAATCTTATACATTTGTGAACACTTGGTGATCGTGATAAATTTGTGCCACAGTTTAAATTTAAACATGAGGTGACTTGGCGGACGGAAATCAAATTTTAGGAAGATAACCTTGAGATGTAAAACCTTCGTGTTTGTTTTCAAGGATTTTCACTCATGACCTTGCAGATTATTACTTGTTTTGCTTTTGGGTTGCTTTTTATTGGTCACCATCTATTGGAGAAGAAAGCAGTGGCCTTGAATGTCCCCCGATTTAATACAGGCTGTCAGAGTGTGACTTGATATAGGCTTGAATAGTAACTGTGACCCGTTCAAAGTGTGCAAAATATTTAAAGTCACCGACCCACTAGTTGAAATGTACTATCCAAATAAACCTTACTTGTCTTGCTAGTGCGATGTTAGATTCCCTTTTTACTTTCACAATTATTTGTGACCTAGATTCAGTTATCTCTCTCTCTGTGTGGTGATTTCCTAACTTCATGGGGACATATTTCAATGTGAATGAATACAGAAGTCTTCATAACACAGTCAGAAAACGACAACATTTATTTAAATACATTACACGTGTTTGCATTTGAAGCTGCCTCAGGGTGATATTTTTGTCCACCGCGCCTGAGTCACGGTACTTACGTGCGTATGCTCAGCCTCTTAAGCCCTGCGATTTGTCTTTAGTGATGCAGGACCAGGCCTCCACATGGAGTGACTCACCTCTGAATAACATCGAGGCCTCTTACGGAAGCGTACATCACGGCACAAAAAGCCACAGTTTCGGGTTTTGGCAGGTGGGCGGCAGACAGAGGAATGAGAGCCATGTCACACTTGTCATGCCAAAATGCACGTTAATCTAGAAGTGCAAGCTCACACTTATCGTACACGCGCTCGCGCACGCACCCTCGTGCTCAAAACACCCTCAGCGACTCCGTCGGCTTATCGGCGAAGGCAGACAATAGCAGCCCACGCGTGGCGTGATCTATCTTTTTTTGTTGTTAGACCAGGGACTGCATTACGAGGGCTCAGATCGTGAACTAGATGGGGCCTCTCAAGGGGGGAAGAAGAAGTGCAGCTTGCCAGAAGCGTGGAAGCGGGGCAAAGCTGCACAGCCAAGCAGCGGAAATGAAAGGCGGCTCGGGCCTCTTGGATCTCTTTCCATTCTTTGCCCTATCTCTCATTTCACCCTGCTCCATTTCTCTGCCATGGAGGGAGGATCACACTTGACTGAAGAGGCGACGTCGGGTGTGTGCGGCCGGGAGGGTGGATGGACTGATAGACGCTAGATTCCCGATAGACGCTGAAAAGGCAAGGAGGCATATAAAGGAAGCCCAGTGTTTGTTGTCATTGTCAATGACTTCCTTTCTAATTAAAAGGGTTTGCCGTTGCTGGGGGATGAATTTCACACAAGCTGTCAAGCTAATACTCAAAGGATGACATCAGAGGCCTTGAACAATGGACATGAAGATAATTTCAGCTACAGCGCACAAAAGCAGTCAGGATGTTGACTGTAGTACAAATACAATGCGTCATTTGGCAACCTAAAATTTTACTGACTGATTGGATTCTCATGGTAAATGCAGCTTCTCACTGTAGGACATACACCGCAAACCTACCAAGACATGGCCGTCCACTGAAACTGACCTGCCCAGGAAGGTGTTGATCAGAGAAACAGGCTTGAGATCCACATGTCAGGTGGAGGATTTGTCACCAGGACAATTATTTATCTTAACAGATCCTGGCATTTATGAAAGACTTGCAAGATAAAAGCTTTTGCAAAGAAAAAAAGTCTTCAGAATTGATGAAGAAATCTCATTAAACTCAGCCTGACAAACTTGTGATGAAGTTCAAAGCCAGTGATTTCTTTTTCCAAGGCATTGTACGTGAAAATATACAATAGAGGTGAACAAATGCAGCACCTGAACCGTAACTATAAGAGATAAAAACACACACACACACACCTGGGCGAGTGCAAAATAAAATTAGACGAGTGACTCTGCCAGCTCCAATAATAGGAGCTGAAATATACACGCATTGAATTGTTGCAATCGTTCATTTGTCATAACCTCAACCGTTTCGTTCGGCTCCGGTTCAACGCGCTTATCCTTTAATGTGAAGTGACAGTGACGCTCTGCGTTTAACAGCGCCGCGTTTCGCTTGGCATCCGGATCCCCAACGCTTCCTGACTGCGATTTAAAAACAAAACAAATTAACTCGTGGTACATTTTGCTGTTTGTTGGAGCACATTACGAAATAAGAGTTCATATAAAATTATATGCCAATTTTGTCTATTTATTTTTTTCATGGTAACCTACTTCCAAATGCTGAGTAATGTGGCAGAGCGTCATCAACGAGGCTTAAAAGACATGCATAAGCAATAACTGCATCTGAATAATTGAAGGGTGCCCAACGGATGAAACATTATTATCCTACTTACAATGCAAGCTGACTGGGTATTATTTTCAAAAACACATTGGGTAAGTGTGGGGTGGGGAAAACTGAACAGAATCGATCTGTGCAGCTCTTTGTGGTAAGGTAGCGTACGAGATGAAAAATGGACTCGCTGGCTGAGAGAAGTTTGAGAAAAGCAGAGGGTAAGGTTGTCCCAGACTCTAGAGCGTCTTATTTACACATGGAATAGCATTTATCCTCTCACTCAGTCTTGAGTAAATACAAGAGGGCAATTGAAATGTCATTTAGCAGAATTTTCAAAGACCTTTCCAAGCTATCTGGAACCTATGTGGAAAACTGGTTCAACAATAAGAAAGAAACGAGGCAGCAATAGCTCCAGTTTATAAATGTCAATAGTCAGACTCTTCAAACACTCAAAGCAGAACATTTAATACACTATATAGAAAACTGACTCATATGTTGCTTTTATTAACTTTGTACAGGTGAACTATTTGGCCAGTTTGAAACACAAAACTCTATTGGCTCCTTTTATGTTTTTCCCCCGTAGACATAATTATTCTAAAAAGGACCCTTAAGAGCTTAAGTACTTTGGTTATTTAGGGAGTTTCACCTTTAATCTGACAGGTTCCTCAGGCCTACCTGGAGTTCCATGTATCACGCCTCTTGAGAGGTCATTGGCTTCATTAGTTGGAGGTTAAATACCCTGTTAATGTCTTGTTACCCTCACAACTTAGTCTCTTGAGTTAGAAGAGGAAGGTGTTTCGGACAAAAAAGAAAAATAAATCTATTTTTGTGCATTTGGAGCATTTCGTTTTTGTCACTGGGAGACTTACTAAACAGCCAAATGTGTTTCACTTGTAAAGAAAAGTATAATAGGCTTTATTATAGCAACTAACAGACAGCATGTGGCTTAAGGTGAGGGAAAGGCACGCTTCCGCACTCAAACCAGCTGGAAAATCTCCGGTCATTCTTGCAGTTTCTTTGGCTTCTAAATAAAGGGACGCTTTAGCAGTAAAAACAGTGCGACTGGAAATTACTGTCGCCTTCAGATGAAATTGCCTAGTTTGGTGACGAACAAACTTTGGAGTCCCCTGAAGTGATTTATTAAAAGTTGCAACAAAACCAGTGGGACTAACACGGTGAAGCCAGTTTTAGATTAGCACGGTTACTAGTAGAGAAACAAACACCTGTCCCAAAATTTAAACGCTGAACTACGACTAAAATTTGAACCCTCCTACATGGGCGATCCAAATTCCTTCTGCAGTTATTTGAGGCAACGATTGAGCTAGCTCACAACAGAGTTGAGGAGAGTGTTAGGCAAAGGCAAACTGAGGTTTTGAAACAAGTGAAATAATAATCGGCATGCTAATGGTGGCGTCACGTTCAAGGAAGATTTTACTGATTCTTAAGGCGTCCTTTTTTCAAAATAATCAAACTGGTTCAAAAAAGGCAGTTGTGGGAAAATAAACTGTTATCTATCCTTCTACACTTATGTCAGATTAAAATGTTTTCTTTTATTCACCATAGGCATGGCAACATTTAAACATACGTTTTCAAAGCTCTAGTATGTTTTGACATCAAATATGACTTCAGTCATCAGTCCGTAACTGAAGTCATATTTGAAATTTTAACATATGGAATGTTTATTTCAGGATCCTCGGTTGCTGCTCGACTCTGCAAAGTGATATTTAAGCTTTCGGCATAAAGAAAATTGACCAAATAAATCAGTGCATTTCTTTATAGCCAACGTTTTCTTTTTTTCCATTCATCCCAGCTTGCACCAGTTTCTAATCTCTTAACTCGGAATCTGTCTTCAAAATAGAAAAAGGGAATTAAGCAATTTACAGAAACTGGACTTTGGAATGAGGTCATAGACCGCTACGTCTTCTCTCCCCCAACACATATTTGATAGTGTAATCAGATTTGAAATTAACTGTTGAAATGGACTTATTGCATATCCTGTTAGCTGTGTGTGTGTGTGTGTAGCGGTATGTGTTATCTCTAAGTGGCTCATCTGTGTTTGGTAGAAAGTTCCAATTTAGCTCTCCTGCAGTGCAGGCTGCCCTTTTCACCTTCCCGTGTTACAGTTTCTGCTGCCAAGTTTAGAAAATGAGAAGGAGGCACACCTTAACTAGCCTTGTTGCAAAGGAGATATTCACACCTCCATCTTCCCGGCCCCATTTAGGTAGGATTTGTCAAAGTGTTATGCTGGTAACAGCTGAAGTTTTGAGTGATATTTACATATCAAAGTGAATGTTTTGAAGATTATACTGCATGTATGTAAAGATGCTGAAAAGCCACTCAGGAAATGTGTGTGAGTTTTGGTGTTTCACCTCAAAAACTCTATTCAGATAAATTCTTCATTTTGCACAGTCATTCCACCTTGAGGGGGGAAAAAAGGAACAAAAAATTATTTACAAGCTCCCAAAATATCTGAGTTCTTCCTCAAGATGGGTGTTTAGAAATTACTGACTGCAACTGTATTTTAGGGAATTGAAGTTCAGCCATTGTTCTAGCAATACAACAAATTTGGCATTCGGCGTAAAATACTAAGATATAAAAGCAGTCAAATAATCTACTATGTTTATGTTGTTGATCTGATTTTACATCCTTTTTTTTAGTGTGTAAATAACAACAAATCTTAGCAGTGGGTCTCATACAGATATCCATGATGGTGTTTTTGTGGAAAAAAAAAAAAACTATACCAAGTGACAAACCAGTTCAGTGTGATTCATGCTTAATTGAGAACTCGGCGCAGAAAAACATGTTTTCATGTGTGTGACGAACACAAAGAGGAAAGATTTCTTTATTTTTTTTGTAAACACACATCACTATTTCCAGAGGTGTTGCTGGGGCACATGTTTTCCGTCAGCTTTTCGCCAGCTGCTGATGAATATATATTAAAAGCTGCTTTAACGCCTTTCCTTTGTGATTTTCTGTGGACGAGTAAGCGGATGCCCGAGTGCCTTTTCCTCCCATGTTGTGTTTCATAATGCAACAGCAGCACAGATGCCAGCCCACTACGCCCGTCTCTTTAAACCGGACCCCACTGATTATCGTCGCATGATTTTTAAGGCTGAGGACCGAAATTGCTACCGCCCACCGCGACAGCCTGTCACAGCACGCTGTGAACTGAGAGGCTTTGAATTCAGCCATCTGGTGTGAGTCTGGTGGCAAGTTCACCACTTCGCATCCCTCCGCTATCCGCCATTCATGTCACCCGTACGGCACAAAGGAGAATGTCACGCTTTTGTGTCAAAGTAAATACAAACGCGTAGAATGTTTCCCCGATGCCTGTTTTTTTTTATTTATTTGACGTTGAAGCAAAGTGCGCGTTGAAAACGACCATGATCAACACGTTGTGATCACCATGTGGTAAACTAAAAGGATTATAGGGCTAATCTATCACCTAAGGTAACAGTAACATAAAGCAGGCTTTGCCAGTCATACAATTTCTGTGACAAAAATCCAACTAGCAGCTAAGTCGTTTGAAAACATGTGACAAATATAAAAAGAAAAAGAGAAATCTGTGGCATATATTAACCTCAGCCTCAAGAGGGCAAAGAAGGACGAAATGTATTCAGTGAAAGTTGATAAAAACGACAGATTACATTTCTATGCAATCTCTTAAAAATGTCAAATTATTAATGTTGGTATTATTTCAGATCTTTTTTTAACAGGAGTAAACCATGAGAAAACTAAAGTGCAACATAAACTTCTGTTAAGGTTTTGAGTATGAGCATTTCAAAATATATCCTTTAAAAACAAATGCATTATCATTTTGCTTTTTCTTAACAACATTTAGGAATGAATTCATAACATCTCCCAGGTGTCTGCTATCCTCTGATATTTAGCCTGATTGTTTGAGATTGAAAAATTGCTGAACTTGCATTTTTTGGGACCAAAAACTCTTGATCTTTGTTCACTTAGCAATAAGCTCCAGAATATTCAGACACATCACATCACTTATTATGGACACACTGATTGTTATGTTGAAGAGACATGGTAAGAAATGTTGTAGTTCTCCATAATCAAAGCATTCATGTCAAACAAAAGTGGTCCAGGACTGGAGCCTTGAGGAACCCCACAACTTACCTCTACTGACTCGAATTCATAATTATTATTTTCAATCTGAAAACACGTTTAAGTTGTTTCCAGACATCTTATTAGATGAGAATGAAAACTTTAAACATAACAATGCGACTTAGAAGACCACACGTCGTATTTCATGCTCCTACGTTTTTTTTCCCGTGGCTCACAAAACCCAGTCCGTTACATTCGTCTTTCATCTTTTCAGTGCACCGTCTTTAAAATCTGACACCCTTCTCGATTTGTAGACTTGAACCTCTAAAACTTCTTTGTTTAAAGGTTATTTTTATAGCTTTTTCTCCTGCCACTGCACTGCAAATAGACTGGCGACATGACATATGTGTTTGTCTGCTGAACCGTGCCCTGGCGTCCAGCGGGCTGTGAGAGAACCCATGCTCTGAATCCTAATGCCTTCGCCTGTCCTGCTGCGTTGTAAACCTCCAGTTTGGCCCGGCTGCAGCTGAATTAAAAGGACTGTTGCCCGACTGATAAAGAATGATTGATATCCAATCATCAGTTACTTAGCTGTCATTTTAAGCAACATCTTTTAGTGTGAAAAGTGCTTCTTTAATAATTACCGTAAGGGGCTCTGAATGCATAAACCACATCATTTTTTTTTTGGCATTTTCTTTGAGAAAATACATGTTAACGCATTTTGAGTGTTTAGCTGACAATTTTTATCCAGACCGACTTTCAGTGATGGCGGGTCTGGAAAACAGATGAGTGTATTTAATCCCGGCCCCTCTGCAATTTTGAAGGATATGAAATGGGAGATTTTGCTTAAACTCTTTCCCATGCCTTTATTAAGACGGACCTGGGGAGAACTTTAAACCATCATCCAAATCAAGTCTATCCTGTAGAATGGCTGGAAATGAATAAAACAATGCACATTTTCTTTCAGTAGGGGTGAAATGATGATGAAGTGTGAAAAAACATGACTTTGTTGCTAATCCAGGAAATAAAAGGATCCTGCAAAGAGCTCATCTCCCACCCCTGATGTCGGTTTTGCCAAAGTGAAATCCACGTGTCGAGTTTAGCCAACATTTGGTGAATTAAATGTCTTTTGTTTTTCTTTGAGTGCATGTTTTTTGGATCATGGACACACACGTCCATGATCTCCAGCTTGACGGAATTCTTTTAATTGCCGTCTCGGCTCTGATTTTTTTTTTTTTAAGCCGAAAAAAAAGTTGCAGAGTGCAGCAACAAAACCTTCCAGTGGCATTATGTACAACCTGAGCTCCTTCGCTTTCTTGTTCCTTAGCATTTTGACAAATTACATTCCTTTAAGAGGATGCCAAATCAGCGAGTAATTCCTCACTGCGGCACAGGCGGCAGCAGCTAAAGCTGTAGGGAAAGCCCAACTAAAAACATCTCGGTTGTCGAGCTTCGGTTTTAAAAAGCTTGCCTAGCGCAAGATTGATGTCGAAATGCGGCCAAAATAAAAAAAATATATATATATTTGTATGTTTTAAAAACTAATTTGTATTTAAAATGTAAGTTGAACATAAATACATAAACACCAAATGATTCCTTGAATTACTTGGGGAGATATAAATACTTGAACTTCGTATACAGATTGATAGTCTTTACATCGTTAAGAATTTGAAAGAAAACATTTGATTCTGATCTTAGTTTCCATCTTTTTACTAAGTTTTAAGGGTTTTTTTTTTCCATCTTAAGACAAAGTTCAAAATCTTCCTCAGCTGCTGCCAGGCAAAAATCAATATTCAGTGTTTTATCTCTTCAGTGCCCCTGATTGTCGAATGTTCTACACTTGGATTTTATTCAGCACTTCCTCCGTTGTTTCCAGGTGGGGAAAAAGCATTGCGGCTTCACTAATTCACTGGATGGTTAGGACACAGATTCATCACCCCGGTGCTGCCTAGCTCTCTGCGACGGCTCCACGCTGGATTTTGCATTGATCTCGAAATCTTGAGGCTCCCATTTAAAAGCTTTAATGGCTGAGAAATAAGTCAGACTTATTGACCAAGCATGTTTCTTGCTGATCAGAGGGTTCTCCGGTTCTCAATGTTTGAGAAACATCCTCACTTTTTTACAGGTCACAGTTTGTGATGAACGAATATCAGGCCTTTGCTATTAAAGCTGTGGATTCAACTCGATGATTTAAGGCTCATTATGCCAATGTAAACTTTTCTTTTAGAAACCTGTTGGCTACACTTTGATCTCTCCAGTTAAACTGTTTAAACTGAACTGCCACAAACGCTGCTGGGAAAAGCATATTTTTCCCCCTCCTGTCTGCAGATTTCTTTTTCATGTGTATGCTGTTTAAATATATCCAGAAGATGAAACAAATTTAATATCAGACAGGTAACCTGAGTAAATGTTTGGATTTATTAAGGGGGAAAAGCTCTCCAAACCTACTTGGTACCAATATAAAAACATAATTACCTGCAGAAACTTAATGACTGATAGCAGCTGCCTTGATTGCGCCAACCTAGTATTTGTGAAACTGGGATTTACCACATCAGGCCCTCTCCTCAATATGAATGAAATATCTTGGTCAAACTCCAGAAAGTCCAAGTTTTATTTCCTGTTGAGCTTTTCTGGACTTAGTAGTGAGTTTTTAAAGTATTGTCCTGCTTGAACATAAGGTCACAAACTGATTCCTGCAGGATTTTCTGGTGGGAAGCCAAGTTATAATATCTTGTAAATATCTACAAAACGTCCAAATGTAAAATCAGCAAAGTACGCCCACACCATCACACTACCACCACCATGTTTGACTGTTGATTTCATGTTTACTTTCTTTTCTTTCTTTTTAAAGCTATTTTAGCTGTCTTGTTTTTCAATATAACTTTGCAAAGTTTCACCTTTTATGTAACGTTTTCTAAAGGTTTTGAGGACTTTTCAGTCGTACAGACACAGTTGCGTTTCTTTTTGGTCAGGAGTTGTTTTCACTTTGGACGACTCCCAAGGATGGAGGTTTTTTTTTTTTGTATGTCTCTATTGTTGAATCATCAACATTGACCTTAGCTGAGCTGAGAAAAGCTTCCAGTGCTCTAGATATTTTTCTTTCTTAGTTTGTGACCTCTCGGGTGACTCATCAGTGTATTCTTTGAGTAAATTTGGTAACCTTCTTCAGTAGGTTTGCTGCCTTTTTCTGTCTTTTTCCCTGTTTGTATGGGAGGGGGAAAAAACATGGCTTTTTTTAAGCCTTTTCTTTTTTTCTGTCTGTCAGCTGTTTTTGAATTTCTTAAAATTAGGCCATGACATGCTGCTCTGTTTTCAGGTCTTTTGGCGTACGGTTACTGTTATGAAACATGTTCTACTTTAACGATGGATTTTTTGGGTCTGGCAGCAGAAAATGAACTGAAGCTTTCAAAAAACATGACAAATTTCAAATCTATATAAAACAAGGGGGAAAAAAAAGGATAGTTTGGAAACATTTAACTTTCAAATCTAATCATGATAGTAAAGCAGCATGTTTATATATTTGTGTAAGAATAAAAATGTGACGCTTAAAGATCTTAAACATGTAAATGTGACAAACCCCCCACCCCCCAAAAAGACAGGAAAGTTTTAGGTAGGCAAGAGCTTTTTCACGCCACCTTTTACACCTTTCTCCAAATGATAAAAAAAAATGTAGGAAAAAAGGACGAGGCTAAGTTTATTCAAGTCGACAGTTTTAACCTTTGGTGGGAAAATTGCCGTCAGACAGCAACACAGAGCCACGGCGGGCTGTCGTCACCTCCTCAGAGTGAGCGCCGAGGGGGACTGTGTACACAAGGGGCCCCTCGATGGCCATTAACGTTCATTAGCAGGAGCAATATTTATGAGAAACCTTGAAAACCTCTGTTTGGTCTTTTAGGACACTTCAAGCTACTGCAAATCAATGTGCGTGCAAATACTGGAGTGTTAAAAAAGAATGTTTATGACACATCATTTGTGCGCTGAGATCATCCAGTTTCCTTCTCGTGTTTTCTGAATCGTTTCATTTATGTAGAGATGTAGTCAAATCTGGTCTGGTTGACACTTTTGTTTAGTGGTTAACAGGTTTATCAGGCATGATAACACACCTGTTTGCTAATAATGACTTCACTGCCTATTTACTATCAAGTATTTTAAGGAATTGCCATGTTTCGGTTCATTAGACATTCTTCGCTGCGTTTCACAATAGCCGACTGATATTTCGCCAACCTGCCTTGTTTTTGCAGCCTTGTGTCCAGTGACATTCGACAAAATATACTTTTTTTTTTTCGCTGAGGTTTTCTTTTTTTTTTTTATCTCTGGGGTTTTTCATTTTTGTTCCCAATCATCCCGGCTGCTTACACAGAGCTAAAGCACAACAGACGAACACACTCGCTGAGTTTTAATAAAGTAGTCAGTCTATAATAATTGCGTCTGTGATCCAATTATGAGCAGCACGCAAACGGTTTAATACACACCACAACGCCGGTGCCCACAGCTCCTCTTTTTAGCAACTCATTGTTGCTTTGTTTCATTTTTAATGCGCCGTTCCCTTGAAGACAAAAGATTAAATAAACAGTCCTAAGAATAGAGAGAGAGAAAAAATAAGCAAGACTACCTGTTGTAGTTCCTCACAATTAGCGCGTTTGTCTCCATTAGCAGGAGCTTGACGCAGTCTCTCTGCAGCATATAGTTAGTCAACAATAAACAGGTTGTTATCAGTAACAGGATGACATCGGATACAGGCGCTTGTTGTCCACAGAAGCAGCAGGAAAAAAAAAAACAAAAAAAGAACTCGACTCTGAAAGGTAATTAGCGAGTGTACACACTGTTGGTGGACTTGAGTGATAAAGTTTTGCTGTGATGCCTTCCTTTTGCTTTGCAAAAGATGATTAGGGAAGTGTAGGCTAGCAGTGCTTAACAAAAAGCGACCATGAATTTATCTGGGAGTTGGAATTTTCTGTCAATATTTTGGACCGGGCTTAGTTCACCTTTCTTTTAGTGCTGACTTTGATCAAAAAATATTCTGACAATTGACAAGTGGTTTTAGAGGTTCCGGCTTTGTTCTCTGCACTCGACCGCCGTGTTCTGAGCTGGAGATGGCAAAAAATGAAAATAAATAAATAAATAAAAATCTGCCAGTTGGAGAAAACAGATTGAAGTCGCTCTATCAGGTCTTTACACCGGGAGTCATTCAAAATGCAGAACGAGTACAAAGCTGCCCAGAACAAGCTTTAAAGTCGGGGTGTTTAAAATAAGTCTTCAAAAACCTCTCTAATGGGACTTTGTTCTGAGTTTTGACACCTCTGCAGGTGTTTTCAACACAGGCGTCCTGTGAAATGACATTGACAGTTTTTGCCCTCTTACCCAATTTCCTTTGATTTGATTTTTGAAACGGATAAATACAGAAGTACTCAAAAGTCTTTTTTTTTCCGAGCTACGGGGAGCCAGTTTAAGGACTTTTAAAACAGGGATTATGTGCACTATCATTCTGCTTTTAGTGTAAACGCAATCGGCAACGATTTTCTTGTGGTTTGATGGCTCTCACTTTTGTCATATAATAAAATTTTCTGAGAAACTCAAATTTTGTCTAAGAACACTGTTTGGCCACAGAACAACTGTGCAAAAGCGGAGCTAGCAGTCATGATTAGCTGAACACTGGAGCCAAAACACCTCTGTGTTTTGAAGGAATAAAACATAATGGCAACAATAATAATAAGTTCTGGATAGAACTCCTGCATGAATTCATTTAAACTGAAAATATGACAGCTGCTCTCATTATATATTCATTGGGATTCAATTAAGTCAGCGCATTAATTAGCAGAGTGAATGCTACGTATGTGATATCTATTTAATTACGTGCCAACATTGTAAGTTGTAATTCCACACCGTCTCTGAATGGTTTTCTCGTTCCTTGGCATTGACGAAGACCGTCAGGAGAAGTGATTCAGTGTCAGTGGACCTTCCACTCATCGGTCGTTAGATCAGAAACCAGAAGACGAGGAGACGGGGACTCCTGGAGGAATGAACCCTGCACCCCTCCTTTGCAGCACCCTTCTTTCAGATTGTTGGAATGCTCTGGAACATCCTGGAACCTTGACCCTATTTCAAGAGTGCTCTCTTTTCCCACTTCCATCTCACTTCCTCTCATTCCCAAACCCCTTTTTCCTCTTCCTTCTAAATCATCCCGCTTATTCCTACCTGCCTGTTCCTCACTTCCTTCCTCTCTTCCCCCACCACCAAGTCAGCAAGCGCCCGGCTAGTTGCCAGCAGCGAGGAGCCAGCCGCCTGTGACTGGAATCCCTCATTATGCCACCGAGTGTGACGAATGAACAAAGACGTGCCCCCCTCCTCACCCCTCACCCCTCCTCACCCTTTCTTTGCACTTCAAGGTGCAACTTGTTGCTCACCATTTCAGCTACCTGTAGACAAAAGCTCAAATCGTGATTAAGATGAATGGGAAGCTGGCTTTTCACTTTCACCATTCAGAAACAAACCTTGTCCATGAATCTTTATTTGCATGTTAATCAAAGCTAATGTTGAATTAAGAGAAAGGTTTTGACAAAAAAAGTGACACATATATTGTTGTTGTCCAGACTTCTAAACTATAGATAAGCTGATTTTTTTTGTTTTTTAATATACAAATGTTATGATGTCACGTCACAAACTCAACCTTCAGTGTTTACGTTTTCCATTCAAAAAGTAACTTTTGCGCTATTAAAAAATAAAACTTGCCAAGAGCAAAAGGGATTTTTTTTAAAGGGGCAGTATTATGTGTATGTGTATTATGTGTTTTCCAGACACATAGAGCCTTTTTAAAGCATGTTAACTTCAGTTATAAAAATCTTACACCTGACTTAAAATCAATTCTACTTTTGAATCCAATGCCTTAATATCGGGTCTGTGTCTCTTTAAAAACTACTCCTGCTCTTTCTAACAGTCAAGTTTTGGGACTTGAAACGATAAACTCTAAAAATCGAGCTTTAAAAATGGCTGTTTCTGTGGAGGACCGACTTGTTCTGGCCCTAAAGGGGCATCAGTACATTTTTTAAAGGTTCTGTAATTATCACTCCATAAACACTATTACAGATCTCACTAATCTTTGTCGCTCTCCATACTAATGCTACATATATCAACATATCAAGTCCATGTTTTACATGAGTAACTGGACAGGCCCTAATTCTGAATGTGATTTATGCAACATGCTGCCTGGCTTGTGCCTCCATTTTTCTTTCTAAAGAAAATAAAAGCCAGAAAGGGAGCATTTTGTCTCACTCGCATCTATATTAAAAGCAACGGGACAAATTAGAGGATTAGAGCAGCAGCTCCATTAAAGTTGCTCCTCTTATGGGCAATTTTCTCGCAGCTTACTACGCAGTCGCAGCGCGGCTGTCAAGTGTGAAAGCACGGATCCCAGAAACGCTACCTGCCCTAGTTTTACCCCAACAAACGCCTTACCTTAAATCGGCGGCAGCGCTACAACACCCAAACCTCACACGGGATTAAAAATGCAAGCCGAGTGACACACTCTGCCTGTCACGAATCGGAGTATTTGAATATTTCCCTGATTGCTCTAAGAGATATCTATAGGCTCAAAGCTCGGCGAAGCTGGCTGGCAGCCGGCCCGCACACATTAACGCTCGTGCGCACGCACGCACACACTTCTAAAGAGCTGCAGGAAGGCAGAGGCCGATCACATCATGCAAATCGCTGTCGCTCGCCGGGACGTGCGGGGCATCAGAACAGAAATGGAGGCGAGCGGGGGACGGAGGTGGTGTGGGGGGGGTGGGGAAGAAGAAAGGCAGAGTGAGAGCGGGCGTGTTGTACAGATGGCTCTGTGGTCCTGACCCTGGCTGGTTGCTCTTCACGCCTGCTTGGTAGCGGCGACGGAGTGTGTGACATGCCTTCGGACGCGGCGAAAGGTTAGATGATAAGCATATGGCCTTTCGGGATAATGCAAAACAACAAATATGTTTGTTAGACTGCTTCACCCCCCAACTGCCCCTCCCTTCCTCCCGTCCGTCCGACCGACCGCCTCTCGGTTGGCCACTGGTTGCAGGTGGCCGGCAAGGTGACACGGTGACTTGTTGTCGAAACAGGAGCGGCCATATGTCTCCTCCGCTACGAAAAGCTGTTCTTCGTGTTAAACAAGCATATATTTGCTCCGAAAGTTGAGGCTGTCTTGGTGGAACACTTTAGCATTTGTTGTCTTGATGCTTGTACACCTGTGATGGTGGCTCGCCAAAACCTTATGGAGGTCCGTAAAAGTTGGGCAAGCTTTCTCTTCTCGGAGAAACCAAACTTGTTCGTCGTCCCGTCGGGTAAACACAATATCACACTCAAAAGGTCAGAGATCAATGCAGAATGTTGTCTGTCTACCAATAATCCAAAGACTGTGTACCTCAAAATGTACATTTGAAGAATCAGAAAATACGAGTTGATTTTTTAGCAAGTCGATACCAAACACAAAACCAAGGGAATTCACAAAAAATAAAGTATAAAGTGGCAAAAATTACTCAGACATTGAGTTCAATCTAGTTGAAGTTTTTTTTACTATAACTGGGAATCAGAGTGCAAAGAAAACGTTTGCAGAACCCGAGGAACACCTGTAAAAAGGTTCTCCTTACAGGAAATGTCTGGCCATTTTTCCCAGCTAGTTGTTGCAAAATCTTGTTGGACGGTGTTGCTAAAGGATAAAAAATATATACTCTGTAGCTTTTGTGAAAGGATAGGAAATCTATTCTAATCCATGTCTTTATCCATACTTCATAGCAGTGGTCCCCAACCTTTTTATTACCGCGGACTGGTCAAGACTCGGACAATTCCGTTGCAGACGGGGGTAGGGGGGGGGGGGGGGGGGGGGGGGGGGGGGGGTACGCCCCGTGATAGGTGAAGAGCCGGTAATTTCTGTTGGGGGGCAGGAGGGCATCTGATCTGTTTCTTACTCATTTTGCTGCTTGTGACTCAGTGTTCGTGTGCAAGAGCATCCGGTTAAAGAATTTTCAAAATAAAAGATCCTTCAAACTTAAAAAACACATACAACGGAGATATTTAATTATTTATTGCGCGACCCGGTGCCAATTGGTCCACGGACCGGGGGTTGGGGACCACTGCTTTATAGTACATCAGTCAGAAAAGGTACGGTAAGATTTTTGGATATGTTTGTTGGTCAGAAGCTAAAGGATTATGGAACCACTCCTCAGATATGTAATAAAGTATGAAAAACGAATGGAACGACAGAATTAGGGGAGCATAAATCCCTGTTTATGAAGAAAATAACGATTGTAGTTAAGTATTATTTTACTATTATAGTCTAGTGCAATAAGTTTCTGTCAGAATTAGAAGTTATGCAATTGCAACAGCCATAACTTTCATAAGAAAACCAAGTTTGGCATGCTGGTGCTTTTCATTTGCTTTGTGACTTGTAACTCGTGAAGTTAGCATAATTGTGTGCTGGAATCTGGGATATCCATATATTGGAAGTTGTTGTCCAGTTTCACATACGTCAAAAAAAGGCGGTCAGCTTGTCTAAACAGTTGGTTTCGAGGACAAAAGGAGGCAGAAAGAGTGCGTCCATGTCATTCTTACTCTTCTACTCGTCACAGTCGTCATGCACTTCCACAAGGAGTGGTAGGTTAGCAACGGTAAGGAAAAGGGAATTGAGAAGTTGGAGCTACACCGGCTCCAGGCTTGTAGTTTAGAGAGACGAGGTATGCTTGGACCGTCTCCAGGGTCCTGTGGGCACTCACTGAAGACAATCTCTTTGAGATTTGCACAAACCTTGTGATGCGACATGAATCAGCCAGCACCTACATGCAGCTCTCATTGCTAGCGCCATACAAAAGGTGTCCTGCATATTTACTTGTTTTTTTCCCCTCCCTCTTCTTCTTTTTTTTTTTGTCTTATCTTTTTAGCTGCACGTGTGCATGTTTGGCAGGATGCTGGCAGCAGTGTGGATCAGCCCAGGGGAAGCTGGAAGCGGGAAGAGACTTGGAACCCCCCTCATCACAGGACCCCACCAGATGCTAGAGTTGTTCACCCATCAAGCATGAAATTTTGTCTGCAGGGAGATGATTTATAATTTTACTCTTACCGCTGGAGGGAAACGGGGAGAGACACTGAAAGGGTGAAGGGTGATAAACATGTATTTTTCTTGCGGTGCCAAGAAATTTCTGAATGTTCTCCAGAGTTTGATTATTCCTCCGTTTTGTAACGGCAATAACTTGGAAAGGGGATAAACATAGTACAGAGGACTTGGCATTTAGTGAGGCTGCAGGATTGTTGGCTGGGGACCTTGTTGATGTTCTGTTTGCATGAATCTCCAACCTTATTAGAGGGACTGGCACACAAGACTACCCCAGTCAAACATGGGCCCTCAGGAGTGGAATTTTGTTTCGAAAACCCAACTCAAACTGAACTTTGCAGCAACCTGACCATGGGATAATCGGTTCAAATAAGAGTTACGGCGTTTTACGTTTTGCTGTGGCGTCTGTAAGGCAATGTTGACGGCTATTACAAGTGTGGTTTTAGTCACAATGTCAAAAAAAAAAAAAACAACTATGTTGAAGCAAAGCCAATACATTCTTGTGCAAGAACAGAGAACTTTGTTCTTGTACCCAGAGCTCCGAGAACAAGAATGAAGTATCTTTGGATCTGCACAAGAAAGAATGTAATATTTTGTAGAGAAACCTTAGTAAGCAATTGACAAAGTCAGATGTTTTCTAGGATTTTGGCCCACTAATCCACACAGATCTTTTCCAGATTTCAGCACTGTCACTGAGAAACATTGTTTCAGACTTCTCTAAAGATTTTTTTTTTACAGTTTCAAATGTAGAGACTACCTAGCCACCTCCAGACGGTTCAATTGCTACTGATGGAGTTACTCTGTAGTTTACCTGAGTGCATGTTTTGGGGTATTCTCATGCTGAAAGACATGATGACCACCAACGTTTAGCAATCTTTGCTGCAAGAATAATTGTAATTAAATTAAATTAAGTGATTTTATTCAGGGTGTCTGAGTTAGAAGATATTTTCCCTTCATACTCAAGGAATCAAATTGATTTTTAAGATGGATGGTAATTACAGTACAACCACACACGACGACCTTCATCCGGATATGTGCGAAAAGGTTATATAATCAATACCATGATCGGATGTAAAAGTCGTGTACCGTCTCAATGATCCGCGGCGTCTTTCTGCTTCACTGCAAACACTCTGTGTTGGTGAGAGCTGAAGGAAGAAGCAGATTGTAACTGACATGTTCGTTTCAAGTTGCATGTCTTGTATTTGCTCCGTGGCAATAGATGTGTCTCTCCAAATCACAACATGTGTCTCTCTGAAATCTTTTTGCCACTTCAAATTGATTGAGAGGATGTTCTGCTGCCTTTCAATGTGACTGACCTTCTGTATGATGAAATACGCAAGTGCATCCCCTCCTTTACCACCACCACCACCAGCAATCGTTGGTTAGTTATTTTTACTTGTTTTTCTTTTTTTGCTGTTTTGTTTTGTTTTTTTTCTGTGAGAGTACTTCCGTTTTTGCCCTAACATTCTTGTTGAAGAAGCACAGCAGATGAAGGAATTGGTCTCAACTATGATTGTCACCCTGTAAAATACAGAATCGTCCCATATGGGCTTAATACGGGACGGGTCACACACAAATCAACACTAAGTGTAACAATAATGACCAAAAAATACACGGGAAATATTAAGGTCAGCTAAATTGTCGTGGTAGGAGATAAAGGACCCTCCCCCCCACGCTCTACCCCCTAGAACGCTTCAGTCCGATGCTGTTGTCACAGTTGCCTGGAGACAGCCGCGGTGAGTTGCTATCAACTCGTGTCTTTTAAAATGTCCTCGAGCGGATACTCGTCCTTAGACATAAGAACTCTGGCAGAAATAAAGATGTGAATGAAGAGACACACATTCCAGACTGAACAATGTCTGAATCCAGGCTAAACTGGCAATTAGTTAAAAATGTTTCCATTGTTGTACCGTGTGCTGCTGTATGATGTGATTTATATCAGACACAATGGATCAGGAGAAGAACTGCAGACCTGTTTGTGTCTCTTCAACCCTCAATCGTCTCCTGAGGGTGAAATGGTCCAGAACTTTTTATTTCTAGACGGGGGACAATGGAAAAAATTATACCAAATAATTGTATTTTTTTTTATATTGAGTGGTAGATATTTAATAAATAAATAAAAAATTAGAATTCTGCACGTTTAGTCGCTGTATGGAGATAGAATCACATTTTCCATTTGCATCGGCAAGATCAGGATCTGCAACCTGAATCTGGAGACACAAATGCTCTGGTTGGCTCAGAATATTAAATGATGAAAAGATTGCTCTGTTTTTTTATTTGTTTCATTCTTTTTTAAGTGCTCCCCACAAAAAGAAAGAAATAAAAAACATCAAACCTAACTCCTTATTTGTGTAAATATTTTTGGTAATACTGTTATTAATACCAGAATGTTCACATAACTTTTATATTTTGGGCTGTCTCAGGACACATGTTGAATATTAAATCAGGTGTTAAGATCAATTACTCAGTACTTGAGTAGATTTTTACCAAATTCATTTTACACCTACTTCATTAAAGCTTAAGTGAATCCACTCAAGTATAAACATGTTGAATGTATGCTACTCTGATTGGTGTACGATTTTGGTTTGCATCTCAACAAAGCATGTGCATTAGTGTCTGATGGCCATACGAATGTTAAAAATGTTCAATGATACCCAGGATGTGCTGCACTGATAGCAGTGCAATACAGACTGCTAGCTTACTCAACACCAATCATGATGATATGTGTTTAACCTCATAAAATTATGTAGTTGTAAACTTTCAGTATGTTTTCTTCTCCATGTGTTGACACCTAAACGCATCGAGTTTTTGTGCTGTGATATACCGATTAGATATTTATGTTAAGAAGTTGAACTAATAAATTTGCCAGTAGCGGTGCAATTTTCAGCTTCAAACAGTTTTATTCATACCTCAAAGTTGCTTCTGGAGTTGAGTTACGAATTGCTTCTTTATGATGCGTCTATTCAACAAATAGTTTTCAGTCAGGCTTTGATTTGTCACACAAGGATCAACACCGGCCTTGTTATAATAAAAAAAGAGGCAGAGTGATTCTACTTTAGATAGAAAAAGTGTCATCTCTTGCTCTGCAAATCCAAATCACTTGGTCTAACTCAGAAAGTGTCTTTCCTTCATTGTCATGGCCAGATGATGTTTGACTGTAAGGTAATGCGAGCATCTTTTGAATATTTGAATTGTTACTTAATGCAGCTTCATGACGAGATGACAAGAGTCCAGGTAATAGTAATTATTTCCCCATTTTAAAATATGCCGGTCACACAATAGAATACATGATTTGTGTTTAAACTGCATAAAAGAATGTGCATCTTTAACTACTGCTCTAGTACAGTTTTTGGCAAAACTGAGGCGATGCCAAACAAGCAGTAATTTTTTGTCGTTTTTTACTTTTTATCTTTGGACATGTAGCAGGTTGGAGATGTCAAACTGTATGCCATATACAAGTTGTTGTAATGGAAAGTTGGTTCCTGAAATGTTGCAACAAAGATGCAGTAAACACATTACTTACACCTGCAGTGCAGTCTAAATGCCTTGTTCGCACTCGGCATGCACCATGCTTAAAGTGGCTCCAACTGACAGCCGTTCGACCTACTTCATGAATATTTCAGCTAATAAGGATTTGACTACTGATGACTCTGAGACTCTCCTCTGAGCTCTGAAAGATGATCCTTGTAATTGTAAGTCCCAAAACTTACAATTACACTATTTAATTGCTTATATGTTGCAACATATATTCAGAAACTAAGGAAAAATGCTAACAAATACATGTTCTTTTCATTTTCCTTGTTGTGGTTTATTTATATTGTTTATGTCTTGCCATATTCATTTCATTTCTTTGGGTCCATTAATGTCACCAAGGTGTTGCCATATTTGTTAATTTCTGGGGGTTTTTTTAGTTTATTTTTCCTAGATTGTCTGGATTTTTCCCTTTTATTTTTCCAAGTATACTTGGAGAAAGAAAGAAAACTCAACAGGCAAGTATACTTGTACAAGTATACTTGCCTGTTGAGATTTCTTTCTCTCTTCCTTTCTTTCTTTCTTCCTTTCTTTCTTTCTTTCTTTCTCCCTATCACAGCTTCACTACATTTCCTTTGATTAGACTGTCTAAATGTTTGTGACACATTTCATTCCTATCTCTGTATTCAAGTTTCTGTCCTCCTCATCTTGGTGTTCTTAGTTCAAGAATTTGAACCAGCATTTTTCAAAAGGCAATCTTTGCTTTAGCTATGAAAAAGGTTGACTACATCCTTTCCTTATTTAGCATCTCCTATTCTGCTTAATCAAAGGAAATCAAATTAAGTACTTTCTTGTTGCATGTCTTTGAAATGCTGCCCACATTTCGATTTTTGAGATTGTGGTGATTGATTGCTAATTGTTCTTTAAGGGCAAATAAACCACAACTGTCTGTAGCAGACTAAATAATAGAAGTCACAAAAGGAGAGGATGTAATCTGACTTGATATGGTCACAAGAAATGGGGTTATGAATTACAACCTTAAGATACGTATGTCAGTGGCAAGTGTTTAGCATTTTTCACTTGTCATTCACGGTCTGTGGTGCGAAGGAATGACATCCTGTCATCTATTGCCATGTCACACATGTTTAGTGGATGACATTCTTTCACGCTAGCTTGTCTCCATTGGTGCGAGATTTAAAATTACATACAAAACTATTCCTTGTACTTTTATGCCAACCTTATTAGCATATGTTAAGATTGTGTTCTCTGCATAATTTGATTAATTATTAAGTCCCCCCTTTTAAAATTTGGCTTTATCAACATAAAGTAAAAGCCTTTTGATTTCAGTTGCATGCACATAAGCTTTTATATGTATGTGTATGTATATATATATATATATATATATATATATATATATATATATATATATATATATATATATATATATATATATATATATTTTTTTTTTTTTTTTTTTTTTTTTCTTGTAAATCTGTTTTTTTTATAAAGGAGTAATTTAATGGACATATGCAAGGTATCATTCTGAGCATGGTGAAATTTTCTCTGTGGCTAATGTTTTTTAGTAAATAGTGCTCTTTAGTACTGAACTAAATTAAGAAAACTAAACAGTTTGTGTCCAGCATGTGTGGGGTCTGCAAAGATTTCAGCTGCCCATTTTCTGACCTTAAATCTGTGCAAGTCCTTCATGGAGGGAAGGTCAGCACTGATGATCTTCTCTGCAGATCTTATTGTTCATTGCAGTTTGGACTTCTGTTTTCGGGATTTTGCCAAAAAGTCATCGACAAACATTGGGCAGAGGAAAGTTGTTCTCCTTGTGACGGGAGGGAATCGTCGCCACTACCTTTCACTGACCGGTCCGCTGAGGTGCGGCAATTTGTGTACAGAGAGATGAGAGAATCCAGGATGAAGTGTATGGAAAGTTGATTCCTGAAAGTTGAAAGTGTAGTCCCAAGTTAACCGCATCATTTGCCAAGCTGTTTGCCCGGTAAGCATACAGCAGGGGGGCCCTGCAGGGGGCCTGTGATGTCCTTCAGATTCTTTAACACCAGTCACTCAAAGGATTTCACGATCACAGACATGATCATGAAATCCTTTGAGCAAGGGGTTATCCTCTTCCTGCCTCCTGACTCTTGAGAAAATATATTTTAAATAAGCTAGTTTTAAAATGTAACATGACTTGATGGAAATAGCCTAATTATAGTTTTATAAGATCTAAGACAAAGATCTCTGTCCTTTGCCCTTTGTCTGTTTGGGAGACAATCATTAGGAGGTTCAGCTTTTCACATGTATGTGTGAAAGCCATAAACCAGCAGGAGATCAGGAGAAGTTCTCCTTAGACAATAGGGACAAAATGGCTTTAGAGAAAGGGTCAGAGACAGGTCCTGGTTGGATGGGCAAAGTTCCAGCCTATTTGAATAAATTAAAGAAAAGAGGATAAAACTTTCCACACAGTGTAACAAATCAGATTTTGCTCTTTGCAACTTCTCCAAGAACATCCTTGCTTTCTGTTTGTCATTTCCATCTTTTGTCTTTTCCTCTTCTCAGGTAAATTTATGTGTTTGTGCTCTGAGGTTTCTGATGTTTGAGCTTTTCTGGTGATAGTTTGCATCTGTTTTGGAATAATAGCTGATCTTGGTTGTTCTTTCTCTGAGGACATGTCCTTGATGTTTCGTCTTATTCTCTCAGGTGACTAATGTGTGACTGTGTTTCTTAAAATTTTCTGTCTTATGTTATACTTTTTATACTCATTGGATTAAACTCTGAACTTCTGTGATGTCAACACGTAGCGTGTGCCTCTGTTTTGATCCATGGGCTTCGGCTTCGAGACACGGAAAAAACCTGGGACCAAGGAGGAAAGCCCGAGCCAAGTTGTTTTTAATAGTTAAATAAGGTTTTCTTCCAACACTCTCCAGCGGGTGTTTTCCTGTTTGGCGAACCCGACTTAAGCAAAAAGATATCTTACTCTGAAGCCTAGTACCAAACCACCAAAAGATCGGTGTATGCTTGGGCAGTTGGACCCTTGTGTTTGACTAAAATCGCAATATTTTTTTTTTCTTAAATGACATGCAAAGGAAAAATGTAATACAATCAGGATTTCCTTTTAGTGCTGAAAAATATGATTGTATGTGAAGTGTCCCTCTAAGAGCCTGACTAAAGAATACATGGATGTGTTTTTTAGTCATAAGTATGGTCTTACAGATCGATAATTTTTTTTTTGTTCTCCTTGTCCATGAATACGAGTTGTGCTCATCAGCACTCAGTCATTGTGATCACTACCAAAACCATTCTTTGCTAAAAGCCTTCATACTCTCAATGCAGTCAGCACTTTAGTCTGTTTTATGCTATTTAGTTTTAGACAGCTTGGATAATAGTATCTGGGAGTAAATCTAATGCATATTGATTTTCTATTGTGGATGGAGAAGTAAAGATAGTGTCCAATTTTTATGAAGGATTACTACATCCGTCGAGCACAATTTGAGAAATTGTTGAAAAGTAAGTTAAAATTTCCCTGAGTTTTTATCAAGTCGTTCACAAATCTTCATCAAAGAGCACTTTACGAGCTTCTTCCATGTCCAACGGCGAACAAAATACCATTTGATGTGAAGTTCAACCAGAAATTTGACTGCAGATCAAAGGGCAACCGCCTCTGGCTACTTTGATGGACAGATTTCCTTTTACCGATTGAGACGGCTCAGTGCTGGACGGAAGAATGAAGAGTGTGAACTCCCATCCAAAAAAAACCCTAAAGTCAACAAAACTATCATTGTGACGGAAACGCCATGAAACCGAGGGAACAAACTTGAAGGTTCTTTAGTCTTGTGTGGAGGCCCAAGCGCAATTTATTGCGCGGATGCCATCTTGTAAATAATGGGCCGAAATGGTAAACAGGGGTAGGTCGTCTGGTGTGGGGGGGGATTTCACGCCACAGAAACGCCTCACTTCATTAGTGAAACGCGAGGAAGATGCATGTTGTCCACCCAGGCATGATATTGTGTCTTGGAGAAATAAAGAAGCATCCTTCACAATAATAATGATAAAGAACGCACTTAATGAATTACCGGAGCCGTAATGGATGATCGGCTGTTGTTCGGCCGGCTTGAGACATCGCGAAACGTACAACGCGGAGGGTAAAAAGAACGACTCCCATAATTTATGCGCATTCCGTCTCTATTACACACCCGCAACCAATTTGTATTGAACATTGTGACAACTTCTTACTATCATCCTTCATGCGTCGAAGCAGAAAAACATCAGATGTTTAATGATGTTACCGCATTCCACAGATGGCATTGATGCCGCTTCAGAAATAGCCTGGAGAAAATCGTCATGTCTCGACTCGAAACTGTATAAATAAATCACTGCGTGTACTTGTTTTTATTACTATTATTATTATTTTTTATATAGAATGATATTACACTGTATACTGCTGTGATTAAATTTAATAACTTTTTTCTTTACTTCCACAAATTGCCATCCTCTGTTACTTGCATGTTGTCACCCGTCTGCTTTTTCCCTTCTCATCTTTGTTTCTCCTCTGCCTCATTAAAAGAATCTTTTAATGCTGTTTTTTTTATTTGCTCTTTCTTTCTTTACCTGTTCTCTGTGTGCTTATACTCTTTGTACCTGACTTAGTTTCTGCTCCATCTTCACTGCCTAATTATTATTTTTTTTCTCACTTCCCGATTTTGATTTTTTTATTTATGGTGCCATCGCTGAGATTTTTCAGATTTGGTTATGTTACAATGTATTTCACTGGGGATATTTGTGACGTGCCAACTGAAAGTAGTGCATAAATGTATAAATATATATATTTCAACTAGCTCTTACTTTATCCCTTGTAAAATATCTTTTTTATTATGTTCCACCTTTTATAGTTTGTGTGTCAGAACAGCCCTCGATAGAAAACAGACTGATAATCCAGTCGAAGTGCATTTCATCTCAACAAACAGCGAAGAGGCTTTGAAATCTCATATCTTGTTTTGCTAGCAATGAACCCCCTCAAACCGAACTAAATAGAGCAATTCGGCGGGACTTCAGAATGAATTATTTGGATCCCGCTGACAATGTATTTTCCTCTAAATGTGTAAAGATTGAATGGAACACCCGCCTGATCTTTCGGGCTTTGCAGATAACATTCTTTGTTCGCTGTCACTTCTGTCTACTCATTATGTTTCAAAGGGCTTTTTGATGATCAGCTCAGGATGCACACGCATCCGGATTTCTCCCTAATTATTTAAGATGGAGGAGGAAGACGGGCCGTGCAGGACGACAGATGGGTCATTGTTTTGATGCGGGAGATGGAGGAAGTCATTTTTCCTGACGAGCCAAACACCAAGGAACAGTCAGCAAAGGGCGTCATCTGGGCAACACAAGGATTATTTGGAGGAGTAAAAGAAAAGTTAAAGATTGGCAGTCAAATCTAAGATTGCATCTTTGGGGAAACAAAACGCATTTAAACTGTAAATATAAGACAGTACAAGTCAGTTTCTAGGGTTTAAGACCATATTGAAAATGATCTAGTCTGCATAAACCTCAATAAAAGCAGAATATTTAATTATCTAACGAGTAAAAACTACTTGAAAAGATATTGGCAATATTGACAGCAAAACAGTTGGTTCCTGCTATTGATCTCAGCTCAAGAAAAGATCAAGAAATTGCAAAAAAAAACAAGCGTTAAACCTAAAACTCTACATTTCAAATTAATGTTGGTGGTGAGAGAAAAAGTAGCAAAGGTTGCTCAGTCAAGTCACAGAAAACTACTAATACAGCAAGGTTCTAAAAACAGTTAGTGTTTCAGTTTGACTTTTCTTTTTTACCTTGGCTGTACTTTTGCATAGTCTTGAATTAACATCAGCACACGTGTGGAAAAATTGTCTTAACTTCCTCCACAAAGCCCAGCACAATGAAACAAAGTTTTCCTAAAGGGACTCGTTGTCCGCAACATTGATCCCAGGGCAGAGTCAGCAGGAGGCTGACATCCGCAGAGGGACAGGAAGTGGCAGGGGCAGCACCTCTCAACAGGTGCAGATGATTTACATGAATGCAAAATATAGAAAAGAAAAAAAAAGTGAATAAATCGAGGGCAAAGACGTCCAAGCAGGTTCGGACTCATGTATATGCATATGCGCAGGCAGCAGCTCTGGTTTGACTGGCACTCAAAGACGCATAAAAAAAAAGATAACAGGGGGAAAGGTGAATGGAGTCTAACTTGAGTTTTGGTGATTGTCGATGTTTTATGCAAGAATTGGCTCGTATCGGCCGCCCACATCTGAAAATAGGCTGCCTTTGTCGACACTTTAAGCCTTGATCATGCAAATGTAACCTGTCCTGCATGAGTTAATGCATCTCTTGGCGCTTGTGTCACATAAAAAGGAATCGACACCAACCACAGCTAGATTAGCTCGCAGTCCAAGTCGGCGAGCTAATCTAGCTTGTACAGAGCCGAATGTTCTGCAGATGCCCTCCCACACAACCTCCTATGCATCTATATGAAGCAAGGTGACAAGGAGCAGCTCCTCGATTCATCACTCTGAGACGATGGAAACCAGCACTTCAGTGCTAAAACACTTAAAAGCTAAAGGTTGGGTAAAAGGTTATTTTTTTTATAACATTGTTAGTATTTTTTTCATTTTTTTTTTCAAAATAACTCACCCACGTCTGCGTTCATATGAACTTGTTTGATTGTGTTGGACTTTATTTTGCAGCAGCCACGTCATGGCAGTATCTTGTGAAATTCTCTACGTTTTGCCCAAACCGTCTTGTCCTGTAGCATTCTGTCACAACATACCGAGCAACAGATAAGTGCACAGGAAGTGGTACCTGCACACTCGCCTTGAGGATCTGAGAGGAGCTTCGCCTGCAGGTGGAAGGAAGGTTGAAGGAAGGAGGAGGAAACGGAGTGTAAACGCAGCAGGATGGATCATTAGATAGCGGTATGTGGAGTTCACCAATTAACTTAGAAAAAAAAAAGTACTTGGATGAAAAGCAGAAAAATTAAAGGACCATCTAAAAAAGCTTCTCGGGTTGGCTCTCCATCTTTGTGAAAGGAATCTTTGCTTTGCCCCCCCCCCCTCTACAAGGAAGATAATATGAAGACATGACGTACTTACAGGATACATTTCAAAGGGGAATTTTAAACAAAGGGCCATTATGGCAATAGCTTGATCACACCAATCCTGAGGTTTCCGTTTCAGAAGGTTACCTTTTGAAAGGTCAGAGTAAATTTGGACTTGCAGTGTGGAGATAAGTGCTGTAATTTTACCTCTGCATTAAGGCTGTAATGCTTGAACTGAAAAAAGAAATGTACTTCAGAGTCTATTCTCTCTAAATATATATTTTTTCATCCACTATTTGAATTAATACAACTGGGGGTGGGGGGGAGAAAATGTTCCATATTTCTTAGTTCTCTCAGAAAGTTAAACTTGAATATTACATAGAATCGGCAAACAAAGTAATACATTCCAAGGGTAAATTTGAGAATTTTGACTTTGGTAATGAAAACTCAAAAGTCAAAGTCTCAAATTAGAATACTGTGGAAATGGGTTATTAATGGAAATTCATGTTGTCTGTCGACCCTAATCAGCCAATTAACTCCAAAACACCTACAAAAGTTTGCTGAGCCTTTAAACTCCGGGCCAGTTTGCTTCATGATTATGGGGGAAGGCTGCTGACAGATATCCAGAACCTTCCAGAAGACAATGTCTGGAAGAATTTCAACAAGTGAGAACTCTTAACATGTCTTCCCAAGAGAAAGACGTGAAAAATATACACTTTGTTTTTCTTTTACAAATGGTGTTTACTGTAATACGTCATATTTATTGGTACTTCTAACTGTGTGGGATAAAAGTTGGGTGTTTAAAGTTCAAACACATAGATTTCAGCTTGGTAATGATGCTGACTGAATCGTCAGTACCTTATTGTTGCCATGGAGTCATCGCCTCCCTTACCATTTTGCTCATGTTTCAACTTTCCGTTCTCTCTTCATTCCGCCTGGCTTCACTCTCCTGTCTCTCTTCTTCTGGATCCTCGGTCTTCAGGCATATTTATGGCTTCGCTTAGCAGTTGACACTAAAGTATTCAGCCGCGACGAACATCCTCTGTCGTTTGGGGAAGCTGAAACGCTGTGGTTGGTATTTCAAACGTCAGAATGTGTAGCTGATGAGATCTGCCTGTATTTAGCAACAGTAAGAAGAGGGAGTAGCATCAAGAGGATATGCAGTCCGAATCCATTTAGTTTAGCTGCTTTTAGAAGTCGGTTAATTATAAATTCGTCCCTCTGCCTGTGCTAGTAAAACCAGATATGCCTTTTCAGACTCTACCTTTTTACATTTCCTGCTTGGTGAGAGCCAAACAGATGCAGCCGATTTCAGGGTTTTTTTTTGTTTTTAGCCTCTCCAGGTCAGTACCTTTGTAGAATCACCTTCTCTGAAAGGTTTATTATTTTTTTTTGTCTTTGCAGAACAGCAGAAGCACAGTTGTGTTTAGGTACACCGGCTGGAAAGTGAACCACCACCTCGGTTTCAAGCCTCGCAGGCCCCTACCAGGTTTTCTTTAAGGATTGCCTCGTGTTGTGCCACATCCATCTTATCAATTCTGAGCTGCTCCCGTCGTCTTGCTGATGAAAGGAATCCTCGCAGCGTGGTGTTACCGCCAGCATTATGTGCCGTGTTACTTTCCCTCCGCGCAGTGCTGTTGATGTAGGTCAAAAAGTTGCATTCCACTCTCATCTTGCCAGAGTTTCTTTTCAATAAGAGTTTTTTTGGCACTTCTCCATGAAAACAGCTTTGCAGAGTGCATAAGTAACAGATACCCTGTCAACAGACTCTTCCACCTATTGATCTCTGCAGCTCCGGTCCGGTGTGCACCTCTTGTCCTCTGGTGACTGGTTTTGTTGTGCTTTTTGTTTCCTCGTGATCCTCATTTTTCCACTCTTGTTTCACAATTTTAATTTAAGTCCCGGGTTGCAATGCATGCAAGAAAATAATTTAAGAAATTCTTGGAAAAACATTGCGCTTCGGAAGGCCTGTGGAACCGTTTGGTCCGGATGAATCTCTTGACACTTGTTCCAAATGTTTGACTCTCAAGCGCAGACAATTTTTTTCTTTCTGGTATGTTCGAATCTGCTGAGAATTAACAACAATTGCTTTCAAGTGGACTCAGCTGTTGCTCAGTAACTCGATGACGATGGAACAATAAGGGTGATTTTCAGTCTGACAGGCCTGAAGCGATGGAACTGTTGTCTTCAGAGAGATGGCAAGACTGAAGACCCTTTTATATACCAAAAATATTAACACTGCCGTGGGCCAGACCGATTCGAGATTCTTCTTGGAGCAACTCAGAGAAAACAGACTGATCACGTCTGAAGGTAATGACATTCTAAAATCCCACACATCCGTCAAAGCGCAACGTTTTTGACGTCACGATGAGTGGAAGGATCTATTTTCTACCGACGCCTGTAAATAACTGCACTCCACAAGGTCGGGGTACAATGCGGCAGCGTCTATTAGATCCACTCAGTTCAACAGCCGAGACACGGTGCGCGCGATGTGCTTCAATAACCACTTAGACTCCACTGTTCCACTTTCATAAATAGATATTTACCAAGGCAGTGATTCCCATATGCTGTGCGGTAACATTTCAACACGCACGGTTGACCTTCACCTCGGCTGATTAGAACAAAAAGTAACGAAGAGATCTAGAACCAGAACGTAGGTGCAAAGCACTGTCCTTGGCTGAGGCGCCCCGCGGTGAGCAGCTTCGAACATACTTAGGTTTAATTAACTATCGATTTGAAGCTCTTTCAGTCCTTGCTGTGCGCCGAGACGCACGAGGAGGCAGCAACACGACAATTTCTAACATTTTTTAGTCTTTCTGATGTTTTGCTCCTGTCTCGCCACTGTATTTCGCGGAGGTCTAAAGGCCAATTGATTACCTAAGCATTTTCTAAGCATCGACCCAGGTTCCACTAACCCCGGCTGACCTCGGTGTACAGCCTCCCTCAGCCTTAATGCATCTCTGCCCCCCCTCAGCCCCCCCTTTTTTTTCCCATTTCAAAAACAGCTCAAATGAGTTGGACATTTCTGGTGAGCCGTCTCCCTTCAACCCTGTTGTAAGTCACTGATGAACATTGCCGTGTTGATTCTGCAGTGTTGACATGCAGGAGATGAGGGCACGACCATTTAAAAGTCAATATCGGAGAGACAGATTGGCAATTTTAGAAAGAGAAGTACACGTTAGTATTCAGAGGGGAGAAACAGTGAGCACGAGTGCTTTTAGAATACAGAATCTACCATTTTTTTTTTTAATTCTTTTTGAAGACAGGAGAGTGTGTAAGATAAAATTAATTAGCTACTATAATTTACGACCTACACGGTCAACATGAACTTGCTTTGAATTTGACCCAAACTATACTTTGAGTTTTAATTCTAAAATAAGTCGCCCTTTTTCAGACAGCGGCAGAGAAGGGGCAGCATAGCAATTAGGGGGAAAGCACATAAGTTCTCTGTGATGAAAAAGCATCTGGTAATGAAGTGTCTTTGAGCCAGACCAAAATTTAAATCCCCAACTATCGCAGCTACTCTATAGGTTTGTAATTATTTACTTATTTGGTGCATTGTTCTTTTTTTAATTTTCTTAAAATGTTTCAATATCACCTTGGTGCTGTCCAGGTTGCATTTGGGTCCAGCATCTAAATCTCAAATCAAGACAGATTTATTGTTTTTGAAGTATTTTACACAGAATATTCTAACAAACGAAGCACAGATTTGTGTTCATGTAATCGAATCGGAGTGAATATTATTGTTTTTTTTAGAACTGTTTTTTTGCCGTAAATTACAGCAGCGAACCTTTTGAGCATAGCTAAATGTATTTAGTGACTATTTCCATTAATTCTGACCAGCTGTAGAGGTTTAACAGCTACTATTGTAGGGTCCCATATAATTACATCTGCAATTACTCAAACAGTTTTTCTGTTTTAAACTCTCTCATCTCTCATATTTAACAGATCTTCAAATAATGACATTTTTTCCCAATGGCACACAAGCGCCTGGTCTTTTACATATTGAGTTGCATCCATGTCTGCCATCTTCTGTTTTTCATAAAGGATGTGTTTGGAAAAGTCGAAGAAATGATTTCATTTGTGGTTTGAATCAAAAATGTGAAATTAAATAAAACGCATAAGTCAAGCTATATAATAGCGTAAACCATTCTAAAGGAAAAAAGTCATATTCGATATCTTCAGCTGTGGTGCATCAGAAAAGGTGAGCTGGGTTAATCCTTTTAAAAGCTTAAATATCTACTCTTTGATTATTCAACCCTTATTTTTCTTTAACTCTAAACTTTTTTTTAATCTAGATAGTATAGACCTTTAAATAACTTTTTATTCTTCAGGTCTTGGAAAGGCTATTTGAAAGACCCTTTTAAAGTAACATTGGTCATTGAATCTCGGTGCTTACTGTGATGAACTTTCTTTTGTTACCTTTTTGGCACTGGGCTCGGCTCAGGAGAACATGAGTGTTTGGACGGATTGAAAGCGCAGACAGTCGGACTGAAGGAATAAATAGATTTTAAAGTGGACGGGATAGAAAGGCGCAGTTGGCACAAAGAAAGAAACATCCCGAGAACAGGGCTTTTAGAGAGGATGTAGCTGTTTTACTTTGTAAGAAGAGAGTGAAAAAAAATAGGCTGAAGTAAATGCTTATGAAATTGGCGTAATAAATAGGAAAGTAACTGCAGCCAGATTTTATATATTTTATGGTTTTCACATCGTTCATGTGAAATGAAAAAAAAGAAACAAGAAAATGTCCATCAATGAAATATTGTGAAAAATTTACAGTGAAGCATGAAAACTGAAATGGACTCTAAAACTTTCTCTGACAGCACACTTCCTGCATACCTGTGATGCAAAATAAATATTTTAGCGGCCTTTTAATTTTGATCTTTCGCCCACAAACATGCTCTGCTGACAACTTCAGCTGGTCTTAGAGGAGTTTCTGATTCAGCCAAAACAAACCCTTAGCTTAGCTTTTAGGGTGACTCACGGACACATAAGCTGGTTTCTCAAAATAAGTTGTTTTCCTGGCACTCCAAACTGTTACTGAACCCTGTAAAATCTGTAATACTGGGACTAAAATTGGTACCATCACTCAAATTCTCTCAGATGCTGCAGAGTATAACATTCTCTCTCTCCAGGTTCATGCTGTAGCTACTCTAAAATGCACTCTAAAAAAAAAAAGTTGTCTCAAGCGGGTACTCTCCAAAAGTAGGAAGTGGACGATAGTGCAAGGCATTCTGGGTAAATGCAACCCAAACCAACCTGTATCTTAATGAAGGAGTAATTGCTCGCAGTCTTTTACAAACGACATGAAAAACAAATTAGGCAACTGCTGAAATTTTACACAATTTAATTTTGTTGTCTTTGTGTGAAGTTGTCTGTCTTTGGTTTTCTTGTTGTTCGCCACAAGAGACAAAGTGGTAGCTGGGCTGCTCAAAGGGTTTGGTTCAAGTGATTAAATATTGGTTGATTCATAGCTGTTTTAATCTTATCGGTCATAGTAGACTGAGTTTGTCAACGATAACTTACAATCTTCTAATTTTGACTACACCTGTTAACTCACCCGACATGTAAATATATATATTTTTTAAGCGAATTTTAAACTGATTATGACTATTGTTTAATTGCATTACATTAATGACCCATTGTGACATGCTACATTAATGTAGCATGTCTAATTAGAACTAAAGCTTGTTGCTGTCAGATAAAAGTACAATATGACTTAATCTAAAAGACCCTAAGTTAAGGTGACATTGTGAAAAGTCTGGGTTGTGCAGAGAAAAAACATGCTTAGTCAAGACTGCCTTTTTTATGACTCATGTCCATTTAGCTTCCGAGTGGTCAATTGTGAGAGTAATTTAGGCAATAACAACCAAATAACCGAAATTTTAAACATTCAGATTCTGTCGTTATGAGTCTCCCCGTTGGGAAAACAATTGGCCATCAAATCAAGCAGAAATGTTCTTTGCAACAGCTCAAATTCGACACGTTAAATCAGTCACTATGTTAGCTCCTGCTGTGAAATGGTTGCAACATAACCGGGATACAAGGCTTTGTTTGTTTAATATGCTGCTCAGTTTATTTATTTTTTCCTCAATATTGCTTTTTTTTCTTGCTATGCATCGCACTTCTTGCTTGGTCATTCAAATTCATTTCCTGGTGTTTTCATGTATCAAACAATTCAGAAACTCAGACTTAGACTTCAACATGCAACAAAGTTGACTCCATCTGAAATCTCCCAAGCACTTGAAATCAATTTAAATAAAGTCGTTATTGAAAGGATTGGAAAATAAAATTGATTTTTTGATTTTTGTTTACTATTTGCAAGAAGTTAGCTTGATTGTAGGCTAACTAATTGGTTGTACATTGAGTTTTGGAACTACATTTTAAACATCAAACAATTTAGTTTTCGAGTGATGATACAAAAATATTCGACAAACAATTTAGTTTTCGAGTGATGATACAAAAATATTCGACACTGACTAAAAAGTTTATTTTGGGGGCAAATATTACTCTGACGTCATGCAATATTTGCATATCAAATCAGCACTCCTTTACTGAGTGTTCTGCTGCTCCTCCCCTTGGGCCTGTTCTCCATCTCACTCACTGAAGTACCAAAATAGGAGGAACTCGTGTGTGTGTGTGTGCATCTTTGTGAGAGGAAAGCAAATGAATGGTTCATCTCATAAAAGCGAGCTGGTCAATATATTTGTCTATGAACGTCACAACCCGACCCAAAAGCAAAACAGCTGTTGATTTGATATCAGGAGCACAATTTGCAAACGTGTTCAAATCGTATCAATCTACTAATTCAGATCGGATAGATTGAGAACTGAGGATTTAGTTTTGCGTTTGTCCCTTTTCGTCGTCGTATGCATATGATCTACCGTGAAACAAACATTTAGAAGATGAAAGTAAAGGGAATTTGATTTCAAAAGTAATGCCATGACTAGTTTTACAGCTAAGAGAAAAAACAGTACTAAATCAAATCAATATTTGGTGGGAGCTTTTCTTGACTTTAAAGTAGGTACTTGGCACATTTTTTTTCCCTTCCAAAGTTATTTGGGAGAGCTGTCTTTTGAAGATTTAGTTTGTTTCAGCTGCCAATCTCTTTTTATTTAATCCCACACTGACTCTTTTTTTTGTCTTTCTTTTCAGTGCTGCATTTTTTCAGTGAGCCATTTAAGGCTCTGAAGAATCCTTCAACAGCACCTTAAAACTTTTAATGCTAATGAAGTGTGGAAACACGGCTGTGCAAAAATGATCTCTAACTTCCACTAATGTAAAGTTGCTTGTGTGCAGCATGTTAGTGGCCGATTAACATTGCCCTTAGAATTAGGCCATAGAAACTATTGAACTTCTATTGAAAAATTCCTCTATTCTTGAATTTCTATGTAAGGCATGTCAAATATTCACAGATTTTAGAAATTTGTGCCTAGTTTTGGTCCCCATAACACTATTGGTCCACTGTACATCTTAAAGATCATGTGAGCTAAGGAGTCTTGAACGCAATGACGTACTTTCAGTTCATCCAGTCAGAGCATACAGTCTATTGCGTGTCAGCATATGTAGTCTTGTCCCTAATGGGGTGAATAAGAGAAGAGATGAATGAATGACAACACACGTTCTGATTGACATAAATGCAGAGTCGGTGACACGAGCCTTTCAAAGGCGACATACTTAAGAAGTGTTTTCTTTTCGAGAATCAACAACTCAGTCAGCCCAGCACGAAGAGATGTTTCTGGGCTCTGAAAAGAAGGGACGTGCAAAGGTAAAAAAGAAAACAAAGAGAATTTCTCACTGCATCCCAATTAAGAAATGACTCACTGCAGAGCAAAAGTCGGGTACGTCAGAGCGGCGTTGCCAACAGGTTCCCCACTGTTCCAGCCGGCAGGCCTTCGGCCACCCTCGGAGATTAATCAAATTCACGGAACGTTTGATTTGCACTTCGTCAAACATTTGAGTGGAAAGTTATTGGGGAAGCACTTTGTGTTCAGCAAGTACATTTCAAACTCATCTTTGCTTGTGTTGCGCTTCTTTTTTCAACCACAATGGGTCTTTCACTTTGGATCCTCTCTTGGGAATGATAAGGGATTTCTTCTTTCTTGCCTCAGCCACACACCCTCAATCCCATTTTAATGTTGGCCATGGTTTACTTTGTGTAGCATTTGCTCGGCACTCATCCAAACGCTGCAGACCACACATCAGCCTTGGCCAGTCTTCAAACTTTGCCTAGATGACTGTAGAGGAAATGAGTCGTGTCAGCTTACGTATTTCCATCCAGCCATGTCCGGATGATTAATAAGCAAACATGTGAAAGTCCGGTCCTTTACTCGTAGTTTTGTTTCTCTGAGGTCGCATCCACAAGAAGACCCCCGTCACTACGACAGCTTTTCCCCGCTGTAAATGTTTTTTATCAGCTGCAAGCATGAATTGTCCCATATTACTTTAACAGCTGCCAGTTGCAACGTGGCCTGTGTGCACAGATGGGGTCGAATGCTGCTCTTCTTTTACTGTCCAAATGAGTCCCATGTTTCAGTGGCCATGCAAACTGCGAAACATCTGGGTCGCATCAAATTTGTGACATCTGTGTCCTTTCCGATACTTGCCCTAGATAGCGAAAATAGTCGCTGTCCGAGATGCGCACAATGTGCTTTATTTTTTTATATATGTATTCTGCTGGTGGTGCACCGTCGAACATTCAATCCAATTGCAGATTGTGGTGATGGCAAACTCCATTTCGATTACTCTTGGTTTAATTTGCTAGAGGTTTGACCTATCAAGACAGTATTTTAACAGCACTTTCAGAGGAAAGAATATTACCCCTAATTAGAGGTTAGACAATTGTGCAGAGTCATTTTGGTTAAAAGCAACGACAGTCTCAGCCCTGCTTGGGCCTCTTCAGCCTCCTTTTGATCAAACAGATCAAACGGTTTGGAATCGTTCCTATCGAGGCTTTGATAAGACATTCCTGTGCGTCCACCTGTTTATGCATTGGACATCGGCATTTTAAACACTGATCCAGATCATATCAATGGCATGGCTATTGACATTCAATTTCAATGAGCCTGAGCTATGTTGTGAACCAATTTAAATGTACATTGTCGATCGATATTATAGAGCTGCTCACTGGCCCGTTGCCGTTGCATGTCGAGAGGATGTTTCCTGGGGAACAAACTTGCCCCTAGCAATTTTTTTTTATTAATTATATGCCCAACTCTCTTTTAAGTCACTCCTATTTACTTTGTTTTGGCAGTTCATCCCCAGTCGTTTTCGTGATGGCGGACAAGTGTAAGCCCTTCACACAGAGATTTTTCCCAAGATTTTCCCATGAACCCCAAACGACTCCCAAGTCCAAGATAGCATTTTTCTTGTTTGTGTTCACTAGGAGAAAGATTCAGTTGTAAGTTATGTCTGTGTATGAGCTTATATGAGAATTAAAGAAAAAAATAGCTTTAGAAAATATTTAATATTTTAGAAAGCATATTTAAAACATTCACATTTATAAATGTGGCTACATAAAATTGAAAATCCAAATATTTGTGCACTAATATTTTTTGCTAAAGTGTTATTACATACAAAATTAATTGTATAGATGGTAAATAAAACATATGTATTTAGAGAAAAAAACATTAGTATCAAGGTTTAATAAGTTAACAATAACAAAGAAGATCCTTGCTTTTGGGTCCTCTCTTACTCGATTTGGTCACCATGGTTTCTGGTACGTATTGAACAGTAAAAAAGTGTTTATTTCATTTTTTTATGATCCTACCTTCTGTTCCTATACCACTTTACTTCTTTGCAGACTTATGTATGTATACATGTGCATTGCATATACATTGTCTTTCTGATTTCTGAAGAGTGACAGAAGAACTGAGAAATGGTTGTCTGTCACACATCTCCCCCATGAAGTCAAAATTACTAGTTGAGTTCATGCACAGACACTAAAACTTACAATAAATATTTCAATTTCATCCATAAATGTGCCTACTGAGACACTAATAAAGAAATATTTCATCACTTTTTTTTCCCTGATTTAATGTGTTGAGCTTTACATTGTGCTTGTGAGGGAAAGGTTTACTTTATGGCTTTATTGATGTGTAAAATGTGATATATTGAATTATCCATTTATTTCTTGATTACAAAATCCAAAGGCAATGCATATCTGCATATTTGCTCATTGTCTGTAAATTAAAACTTTGTAATTAAACCCCAACTGTTTTGGAAACAACAAGCATCAGTTGTGACACAAACGGAGGCAAAAAGAAGAAATGCAAATAAAGCCCCTCCTGCCAATGTGCATTTTGGCAGCGAAGCCCATTTCCCCACCAATTGACGCGTTTTGGGTTTTTCTTGTAAAATGTGACATACCCCAACAAGCTGTCAAATATGTGTTAACATAGGAGTCAGCAGGACGAGAATCTAGACTGTTTTGAGCAGAAATAAAAATAAAAAAGATAATGTAAGACTCGGCTATCCAAACCTATTTACATGCAGATTGTGTCATTGCTGCCCATTGTTAGTAATGACACATGTTCTCTCAACGTTGGAGCATTTGGAACAGGCTTCCTTGTTCCAATCTACACCACTGCAGTGCAGATGATGATGACGATAATGTTACTGTATAGATTTCTTCTTAAATGAACTAATTTTGCCTGATTGTAATTTCTGATGAGAAGAGCCCAGACATTAATGACTATGGATTTTCGGAGTGGATCTTGCCAGCGTTTGACTGTTCATTAACATAGTGTATATAAAGGAGCGCTCATGCTACAGATTGAAAATGCTCTAACAAAGTGAAATATCATCTCAAAAGGCCAGCTTTGGCACAGGCCGGTTGCTCGTAGCCTAATATATTTTATGCAAACAAGCCCTTCGTGTCTTTATCGATTGGGCAGGGAAATTATCATACATTTGCCAGGCATTGGCTTTGGGCAGCTAAGTTTTGAAGACCCCCGTTACAAGGCTTGCGTGGAAGAATGCTGCTCGCTTCAGGTGTTAAAACAGCATGTGGTGACCATGTTACATTAATATTTGAAAAGTCTGCAGGCAAACCTACTCATTAATTTGAAATAAAAGTCATTGATATATTTTTTTTTTTCAAAAAACTACCAACTACAGTGTTTTGCAGAAGTTGACATACCCTGTGATGTTTTTCCTCTTCAGACACAAACTGTCATGTATTTTATCAGAATTGAAAAAAAATATATATATTTCTGGATAATTATGGATCACAAATGATTCGTTAGAGTGACCCAGTGGCTTCAGAAGTAATGTAAAGGTCTTGAAGTTTTACTTGGAGAACATGGCGTTGGTTGCTTCATGAAGTGGGGATGCAATTCTTCAACTGATCACAACCAATGGGGGATGGTAAATCGAGATAAATATTGGATGACGTCTTTTAGAAGTTTCACAAGTATTTTTCTCACAGTGGGGAAAAAAACCCTCTACATACATTAAAGTTCAAAACACAGCCTTGTTTTATAATGGCCTGGTTCAGTGCATGTTAAAGTAGGCGCCACAGCCCACAAGGGGGCGATAGATGGGCTTCAGGAAGTTTAAGGGTAGATAAATAGTACATAAATGCAAAAATGTCAAATAAAAGCTAATTTTATTAATGACTTTTTTAATTATAATTTTTCTATCCTTTGTTTTTTTCATTATAACAGTGTTATTTGCCATGCTCACCTCTCTGATTGGCTACCAGTCAACATTTTTTAACCCCTGACCTAATCAAATGTCAAACCTAAATGCAATTAAGAATGTCTTCACAGAAGCTTTGTCTATTTTTCCCCATAAGTATAGACCAAAATTTTCTGTTTCATTCCAAGCTATTTTGAACATGTAATTAGATTGAAATGAGGTTCTAAGAATAGTTAATTCAAGGGGCTGGGCATTAACACAGCACACAGTGTTTAGTTTATTTAAAAATTAAAGGAAAAACTGCAAACTGTTATTGTAATCTGACCAAAAAAATATATATATATTTTTATATATTTGCGATTTGGTTCGTACCAGTCATAGAAGAGCATTTAGATTTAAAGTGATAAAAAAGAAAATTGTATCATATAAAATAAAAAGAATGATCATGCATAATGTTTGCCAGTAAAACATCGTTTAATGGGTGCATTGCGCAGGATTCTCACCAGAAATAAATATCCACCCCCTGCTGCCTCTCATCTGATCCTAAAAGGCTACTTGAAAATCTGCAGCAAACACTCGAAGCCACTACATTATGCTTACCCCCGTCTACTTAACCAGAAAAACTCCCTGCTGCGCAATTATGTAACATTTGGGGTTAGGAGTTCACAAAGTCATTAAATGCTTTTCTAATTATTATTGATTGAGCGCCATGGGATCGATGCAAATCTCAAGTGGAGCTGTGGCCAAGAGAGAGGTGAAGGTGTGAAATTTTCGGGCTAGACGCCAACTCAAAAAAATAAATAAATAAGAAAAACATGAAGGAAATCAGAAGTAATATTTTATTTTACCCCTGAAGTTTATGTAAAAGTTAGGAAAGGATCTTAACTCGACTTACAGTGGGAAGATTATACTTTCTCCTCATGGGACTGGACGGGATATTAGTTTTTGCTTTAATGATTCACTTACGCCGTTGTTTCTTTTACTCGAAGGTGAACGATTACACAACAGGGTCTAAATATAAAATCTACCTTCAGCAAAAGCTTTGAGTAAGTGGCTCAGAAGGTTTTCCTTGATCACCGCCATCAAAAGAGGTGCGCGCATCTCCGGCAGCATAAAAAGGTTTTCTGAAAGCTCCAACCGGACTGACTCCTACTCAGAACACTGAGAGAGTTCAAAGATCCCATTGGAGATCTAAAAAGAAGTTGGTAAACAAGTTGGTGAAGACTGCTTGAACATCTGCAGATTGCAAAAATAATCACTTCCGTAGTCGGTACAAGTTGTATGGCAGCAGGAAGTCAGTACGAAGCAATTTCAAAAACCAATGGGGAAGATTCATTAAAACGTTGCCACAATTATCTGACTGTAAAAAGGCAAATTGCTAGAAGTATATTTATATTTGACCTGGCGCCGTTCTACTTTTGTTTTAATTTACCATATTATAAGGTAAATTTCCTTAGGTTACATGCATTAGAAAATGAAACAAGAAAGAATAGTAAGCTACCTTTTACCTTATCTGTTCCACTAAATCAGTCAACATCTGTTGGTCAGCACCATGGTTTAGGCCTAACACCAAACAGCTTTGCATTTCGTGACCCCTCACACCGGAAGCTGCTTTTTCAATTTCTGCGTCGTATTCCACAGCAGAGATGAGTCTCGTCTCGTCCCTGCTCCCCCATTTTGCTTGGAATTGTGAGAAATTACCGTAAATGGAGCGAATATGTCTGTCAAGACCTGAGGGGGGAAGAGTCGGCGAAAACCCACCGGCTGCATGCATGAGAGGTGAAACTCGGTTTAGCTTTCACCGCGTTGCCTGTGTTGTCTGTCCAAACATTCGATAAGAAAATATTCAATTACTGGAAGGAGATTTCATTCTCCTTATTAAAAGCTAATTCGTGTGAGGACGAGGCCTCTCTTTAGTCGAGATGTTCCCTTTCAAAAACAATGACATGTCTCTCTAAGGCTGTCGCTTGTTTGAAAAGAGCTTATTTTTCAACAGCGTCGGTGCTATTGGAGATTGGGTAGCACTCAACACAAGTGAGGCTCGTCCCATTCTCCTTACAGGAGAGAAGAAAGATGATGAATAAAAACCCATGACTGAGAGTAAATATGCGATTTTAACAGATTTTTGTCAATGGTGCCAAAAAGAAAGGGGCACAGAAATGCTAAATATGGCCAAATGTTAGGCAAAGTTACTTCAAACTAAATTTCATTAAAGTATAACTGCTCTTCTGGTTTACACTTCACTGGAAATATGAAATTTGAAGCTCAACGATTACATATGATCATCATCAGTCTTCACTGTTCGCAAGTAAATCCTAAGAAACTATGTTGACGACTTAAAAGATTGAAGATAAATAAACTTTGAAGAATACAGATCCGGTTGGGGAAGATTTTGGACTGTGGCGTACCATTGTGTGATTAACCACGAGGTCAAAGCCTCTGGAAATGTAGAAAAAGCACAGAAGCTGTTTAAACCGACATTTCTGATTTGAGAAGATTGTAATTGTCTTGCATTATTTATTATTTCGGGTTACAATTTCATCTAAAAAAAAGACAAAAAGCAAAAAAAAAAAGCAGTGTGAATATGAGATTTCGCTGTACGTGTGAGGGAAAGGAAGAAAAGCACATTTCGTCTTATTGCTTCAGCTGTCAATTATAAGTCCATTTCAAGCATTGTGCCGATCCAAAACCCTCCACTTCCACACTGCACATTTTTCAAAGCGACATCAAAGCAGTGGCTTCATCAGAGGTGGACTTGAAGCCCTTTGGGATATTTTCTCCAAATGGGGGGGGGGGGCCTGCTGTCCGGTGTCAGTAACAATAAAACATAACTTCCCCTCTGGACAGCTGTGCAGTAAAGCAGCAATACATTACCCACGACTACGACTGGAGACCTTCCTTGCGAGACTGCGGCGCCCTTTCTTCTCCTGTGCCACTTACTCACTTTCAGCATGTCTGGCGAATATCTGTGCTCTGATACCCAGAAGCGCATGAACACAGATAGTGGATCGTAATCCACTTGCCACTGCCAGTGATTGATTGTTTGCACGGCTGAGAGACACCTAGCGTGGCTCAGACTTTCCTTCAAGGCTCCGAGGATGCCGTGTTTGTTGGACATCTCTCGGACGTGTCGGTCATGTCTTGGAAAGATTTGGCCAAATTTCACTTCTAATCACAGCAAATCAACTTCGTTTGAATTTTTTTTTTCTATAATGCTTCTGCAGCTCTATTTGAAGTTCATTCCTTGATCTTCAAAGATAGATTCCAAGGCATCGCCTGGGTCCAGACCTTTGATTTCAACAACTCCACTGGGTTGACTAACAAGTTGACAATTCTGTCTGATATCAGGCAATCAAAGGCAAACAGTCTTGGACTCTTTAATTACTTTGATAGTAAGATTTGTGCTGTTGTGCTTGCCCTTTGGATATCACAATCACAGAATCTGCCTAAAGTTTTGCTGCGGCTTCATCTGTTTTTTTGATGTTTGCCATTTCTTCTGCTTGCGCTACAGAAATCTGAAAAAAGCCAAACGAGAACAAACGCAGAGTTAGAATTGATGTTTCCGTGACACTCTCCTCTTCCTAATCTTCCCCACAAAAAGACTATTCAAAAAGCAAATCCTCTCGATAAAATGCAATTTTCGGCATATCCACCATTTGCTTGCGCTGGCAAATATGGCTAATCCAGAGGATCTTTGGATTCACGCAAGCAAACAGGAAGCCCAAACCAGTTCCTCTCTATCAGGCAGAAAAGTTGTTCGGTAATTCTTCAAAAACTGTTTGCATTCCACTCAGATATCCTCAAATCCAACAAGCAGACTGGGATAAAAACGTGTCAGGCGCAAAAATGCTCTCATGCTCGGTAGCCATGTCTGGTTTTGACTATTTTATCCTCAGAATTTTAGCTATTTCCTGATATTTATAGCAATGTGTGAAAAAAATTTTCTTTCTGCCTCTTTCTTAATAAGTTTGGCTCTCCGAGTGTAGTCATAACTTGTTCGCATTTTTAAATAATTAATGCAGAGGAAATAATTGAATCTGCCGAATGACTTGAAGTGAAGAAATGACTGTCATTTCAATGCATTCAGCCTTTATGAGGAGTATAATCATTCAAGCCCAACGCTGTCATTAATGGTAGTTTTCATCTCTTGCGGTTTTCTTGGAGAATAAAGGTGCCTGATTGTTTTTGAAAATGTTCAATAGCATCCTCATGGTACATAATCAAGTCACCTTAGCAGAAATTAAGTGGATATTGTTTAAACAGGCAATGGAGAAGGTAAGAAAAAAGAGGCTAAAAAATAAAATGTTTGACTTGTTTTTCAAAAGCGAGCAATACCTGCTGGTGACCAAAAAGTTTAATACAAGACTTTATTTTTTCCACTTTCACTTGAATATGTATAAAAACCAAGGGTTGTTTAGAGAAATTTGTGATGAGACCAAAGTAGCTTTAAGCTAACCAAGATTAGCTTTAAGACTCCAGATTTAAGGATAGTTTTATTTACCGTAACTTTGAGCAGAATGTTGTCTGGATCTAGTTTTACAAAAAAAAAAAAATCTACATAGAAATAAGTTATAACAGAAAAAATGAGATGGGTAATTATTGAAAGAAAAATGATTTATATTAATAAAATCATTATTTTTAAAAGAATATTACATCTAAGCAACAGTGTGCACAGAGATGAGAAAAACATTCTTTAAAGCAAGTTAAAACAAAACAAAACAAAAAAAACACACACACACAATGAGGAAAAACTTCAGTGTCTGAAAATGTAACACCCTGCTGTGTGTTGAAGGAATGAAGTAGAATAAAAATACATTTAATCATGAAATGTTTAGATTGTTCGTCATCACACGCTTCAGTTTGGAAACTTTGGACTTTTGAGCATTTGTGAAATCTTGCCTGTAGATTTTAGGCAAGTCCCACATGCTTTTGGAGCACGTGGGACTTTATTTTTGATCAAAACTGGCAATAAATCCTGCTTGTTTACATTAGTTGCATTGCTGTTGCATTCGGCAACACGAGGCTCAGTAGAGGGGTGTGTGTCCACGCAGGCACGGTACTGTGTGCATTTCTAGACGCTGTTCTGTTTATTTAACATGTAACATATGGAAGCAGGTCAAAAGTCAAGGTCATAAATGTCCAACTAATTTTAATGAGCACTGAAAAATGTGTCGAAATAATGTACTGGAGTGTTCAGTTCACATCAAGTTTCAGTCTTGGACTGCACAGAGAAAAATATTGAATAAAAAAAAAATTATTGTTTATTAAGGTGACATATACTAATTTGAGTAAATTAGCAGGTGCCATTATTAAACCTCCACAATGATGCATTGAAGAAGGAAGCCAAAATGCAGCTAATTTCCTCTTAATGATTTTTCAACGAACGTCAACGCTGACAAAATTCTGCAAAGAGCAACAATGAAACATGACTAATCAAGGCTCGGACGGGCTTCTTTGGAAGTAAATCATAGACTGCAGTGATAACCGGCTGGTGGCATATAATTTAGCATCAAGTCTATTATGATAGTGAGTAAAAGCAACGCTGTGTAATAACAGTGCCACATCAATATCTGGAAATGTTTCTATTGTCTCTCCGTCTGCGTCGTAATTCAAACGGCGCTTCTATCTTTGCCTCTCAGAAGTTGAAATCAATAGGTTTTCAGCAGATAACAAAGGAGTGTTGTACATCAGCGGTGTAGTCTCAAGATAAATGTAATCAACAGCTGTGTGCTTGTTTGTTCAATATCATTGTCTCTACATTTTTTTTTCGACTTTATATAATTTTAAATGTTTGCAAAAAATAGCATACGGTCGTGTACCCATTGAAAGTCTTTAATCTGGAAAAATTACAGACTTTCACATGCAAAAAAAACAAAAAAAAAAACTGAAGAATAACAAATGTAAAACTTTTTTTTGATAATGTAATTTAACAAATTAAGTGGGAGTCTCCGCTTTTGTTCTCACTTAAAAGGGAAGATTGTTACCCGGCATCGACATATTCGGCATCAATCAAGCAGCATTTTAGAAGAGAAGACCTCTTAAAAGTGAGGCGTTGTGGTTTGCAGCAGCGGGACCTGGCAAGCTAACATCACAGAATTCACAAATAGTAAAATGTTAGGGTATCATTTGTACAAAGAGTGAGACGTCTCAAATAATAGTTATTAAATGTGAAGTAGAACTACACCTGTGTCACTCAATTACCCAAAACATGGCAGAAAATCCAAGGATTCGAGAAATGGAAAGTTCTGGACTGTCAAAGGTCACAGTTTGATCCTGTTGAGTTGATGTGGGTTGACTTAAATGTACAAAAAGCTCTCAAACCTACGAATGGATCAAACTTTCTTTCAGCTGATGATGGATTGATAGATGGCTACAAGTAGTTATTTCAGCTAAAGGCGGTAGAGTAGAGTTGATGATGTGTTTTCTGCTTAAAACGTTGGACTTCAACATGCGAACGTCACTTCAAAAGCGGGGAATCGTAATTAATTTTATTGTGCGCGTATGTCGATGTGTGGATGAGTAAACAGCAAATGCATTGAGAACTCCACAGGAAAAGATCCATTCTGACTTTCAGCTGTCAGGGAACGTGAGCAAGAAATCCCACTTGAGAGGCAGAAAAAATGGGACGAAACAATGACATAAAATATAGAGTCAACTGTTTTTGTACATCCAAGAGTATATGCAAAGCTTCTCACTCCTTCCGTTCTCTCTGTGTGCATATCATCTTGCTTGATGAGTAAAAATGGAGTTCAGGGAGGAGTGGACAGCTTCGCCGCTGTCTTTAGGGAAATCCCCAAAGCATCTGTGACTTTTCTGTACCCACATCTATCTTAGAAGTAGGTGACAGATTTTTTTTTTCTCTTTCCACAAGAGATTATCGTTTCAGCTGATGTCAGTTATTGGAGACAGATATTGAAGATATGCTGATTCATGACTCCGAGGTAGAGTGACTAATGGTGGAAATAAAAGTTGAGGCTGTTGACGAAGTTTGAGGGTTTTGATGCTAGTGCTTTGAAGGCTAACAGCAAACCTAATGTTGTACTGGACTATGAGGGGTTCAGTTAAGATAAAAATTTTAAGCATTTACTTTATGGTCTTGCGATGAACAGATGATTCTTTCTTTTGCCCAAAAGCTGCTTGGGATATTGAAGGTGTGTCACATTTTGTAGATAATTAATGTACCTCAATGTAAAGTGACCAATATTGGTATTTTTTGGTAACTTTCTCAGAATATCCAATAACAAGTTTGTCTGTTAGTTTGCTGTTTGTTTTTTGTTTTTTTTGGAAGTTGTCTAAAAATTCCCGTTTTTCAACTTCGCAAATCAAATACGAGACACAGAAATTAAGAGAAAATTTATAGAAGCACCTTAAATTTGACAAAACTACAAGTGGCTGTTTGCTCTACACTTAAGTGGGAGACAGGACAAGAAGTTACAGTATATAGGGAATAGTTTGATCAGAGGAGAGCAGAGCTCAACTTATTGACCTTACTGTCAAACAATAAGAAAACACATCACTAGGCAAGACCAGAATACATGCGATGTGTGTGTTCACATCATCCAGAACACACAAAATATGAAAACCTTCACTATTGCATGTCATTGTCAGGCACTTTAGGTAAAAAAAAAAAACAACAAGAAAAAAACACTTGTGACCTCACAAATTGCCACTTAGTGCCTTCAATGACCTGCTAAACACATGTTCAGAACCACTGCTCAAGACAAATTTATATTCCCCTGCATTCAAAATTTTCTCAAACTTGAATCGCAATAAAGTTTTAAGCAAAAAAAGGTATATGTGCATGCATGCAATTGCACTGATTTTCTACAAATCTTACAATTTCTCTCCTGTTATTATTGACTCTGCACCGAGGGAGTCGACTGAAACTCGGTCGCTTCCAATCCCAAAGTTTGCAGCTCATAAATCTGCTTGGATTGCATTTAAGTGTGCTTGTTATGCTGTGTCAAACACCCCAGCCGCTGTCATAGAGCGATGCACATATTCATCAAAAATGCAGACAAGGCACTTTGATCATAAACTGCAGGGACCGGAGACCTACTGCACAGGTGTTCACTCGCTCGACAATGTCACTTCCTCTGTTCCATCTGCTCGCCGACCAACATCCTTATGCATGGTGTTCTCGAGATTGCCCCGCATACGCCGCCATTGCCAGCCAACGCCCTTCCTCTCTCCCCAACCCATTTTTTGTTTCCGAGATAAAGGCCTCTCTGACCTCAAGAGCACCTTCACATACCCTTGTTCTGTCTTCCAGTGCTCCGATAACGCTCCGTTTCACCGCCTTATTTATGAGCCGAGTATTTTACCGAAAGTTTATGTCGGCAGTCTTGCTGCTTTAAAGCCGCATTAAGGATGTTTAAAGCTGGAAGGCTCCAGGAAGGCGGTGTGTAAGCTTTTTGCGCATTTTGAACATGTGTCTTCTCGGGCATTGACAGCCGATTGCGGCGCTGATGTAAGATCGCCTCCACAGAGGGGTGAATAATGTAACAACCGCTGTGACTCCGGCAGCAGAAACAGTGATTTTTTTTTTTCTTTACCGCTGCCTGGGAACGTATTCTAACACGCAGCTGGAAGCCCTACATTCACATAAAACCTAATTCTGTGAGGAGCCACTGGGTCAATAATTCACTATCAATGGGCCATCACCAGAAAGCATCTCCTGATGCCACCAGCAGGTTGAGGTTTAAATGCTTTGACTTCAGGCACAGGGACATCTGGCTGTTTGCAGACATTAACTTTATTGAGCCAAATACTCAACAGAGAGACATAAATTTTAGCTTTATGGAGGCTTATCTCACTTTCATGCTATGGATACAGTAGGAAAGTGGTTATCTATAGTATATTGACACCTGAGTTTGATCTTTAATACTCTGAAACTATTTTTTATTTTTTTTAATAATTTTTCATCGCCTCAGTTTATTACAGTTTCGAATGGGTCGATGCCTTGAGGTATATCAAAGGTTTATAAAACTTTTTCATAAATAGCTGAGCAGCTATTAAGCACAAAAGGTGTCAGAGTTTGTAGACATTAAATATGGAATCCCACCAGGTTAAGTGTTGGAACCTAAATGTTTCCCTTTAAAAATGAATGACAAGTTGTTAAACATAAGAAATGACTTACTTCAAAGTAAGATTTTGAAATTGGAATAAATTAGATCAGTTTATTTAGCAATTAAAAAATAATATTTTTGATGTATTACAGTAATAGATGGAGGTTTAAAAGAGAGGCTCTTAAGGTTAGAAAAGTATCTTATATTAAGCAACAATTCATTTTTTGTCAAGTCGCATGTCAGCCATGTTACTAACATGTTATTTAGTGCTTTTGTAAATTAAAAATTTGAGGACCTGTTAGCACAAAAAGCTCAAAACATATTTTTATTTGCCAAATAATTAGCGTATTTTATTTAATTCTACATTAAAACAGGAGAGTGTTTCAGTGTGTGGAGTAAAACTATGTAATGTGGAGAATGAGTCCAAAATTGGTTTAATATACAGAAAAAATACCCGACCCCCTTATTAATAAATATGTTGTTAGTTTTATGAGATAAACAGCTAAAGTAAACTATACAAAACAGAGATTTCCATAAATGTGATTTCATTGCATAAAACAGCAGCAAGTATAATTATGTTGAGCTTATTAACAGAGGGGTTTGAGGGAAAAAATAATATCATACTTACACTGGCCTGCCGCTGAATTTGATTAAAATGAAATTTGGTTATTTTAAAGAAACAGCTTGAAACATTCCGCAAACCCAAAATCCAATCTTCTTCACGTGGCGTTATTCATTCCCCCATGTTTATAGGTTTGATTTAGTAAACTAATAGAGCATTTGTCCTGGACAATTTAATTAAGGGACGCTTAAAAAAAAATAAAAAAATGTAATCGTTAAGCTGAAAGACTAAAGCAAGTCTGATTCTTTCATTATCCACCACCCTCACATTTGCTGAGACCCAACAAGTTGTGAAAATGTAATTAGAACACCTAGCTATTAATATGAAGCAGTTGGGGGGCTGCTGGTTGATTATTCATTACCTCTTGTCTGCACACTCGCACAGCTGCCCGAGCAGTGTGTCGCTGTCACAGTCTCCCCATCTGCTTGGCGCTCGCGGTTCAAGTAAACCAATAAAAGAACGGGGGAAAACAAGGCGAACGGGGAGCCGGGAGATAATATATCGCACAAAGGAAGAACCGAAACGCGCTTTTTTCACCGGTTCTGCAAATGTTGTTCTCTTAAGAGGAAAAGGAGGCAGAATGAATACATTGGACTCTCTGCTTTATGGCAATTTTTGCTCTGGAAGATATCATCAGATTATACGTTTTTATGAAAAAGCTTTTTAATGATATCTTCAGTGATTTCAATGAGGCTCACCTTGACAACATATGACAGAAGTGAAATCCTCCTTTGCACCAGATCTGCTTCGGCCTTTCAGAAGCCATTCTGAGAACTTAAACTCATTTTATCAGCAAGAATTTGACTTTTTTTTTGCAAAGTAATGAGCTTTCATCATTAGGTTTTGACTGAGTAATTAATTTCACAGTGTACATTTGACAGCTTTATCTCATGCACGGTAAAACTTAAAATTACAAGCTAATGCTTAGAAAGCGCCCAGTGGAAGAAGAAGAAGAAAAGCAAACTAATTCATTTTCATTAATGACGCTACATATGGGTCATGAGCATTTTATAAGAGAAATAGTTTGTTTTCCTTTGATTGTAGGATAACCGGTGAGTTTCCCCCCCAAAAAAAACGGGAAAAATATCATGTTGAGTGATAATCTAGCATATTGACTTTATAAAATAAACATTCAATAATACATTTGGACAATTGTTTGAAAGAAACTGCATCACATAAAACTGCCTTTACCTCCCCTCCCCAAGTTTCAATTTATAACCGTGTGGCTTTTATAAAGTAAAATCTACTTTATTGATCCCAAAGGGAAAATAAATGTTGCTGTAACTCACATTCACTCTCGTATAAATTCTGATGCGTTTCCCTTTTTTGTGGCTTGAATCCCTCATGGAAAGTCACAGTTTGCTGGACAACTATCAAGTTGGCGGTACTCACCATCATTTTGCAGAGTTTTATCGTAATACTCTGAAAGAGTAAAACTCCGTAGAGTACATTGGTTTAGCGTTTTGAATGAATCTCTGATCAGTCGTGTTGAAACCAAAGCTGTTTTCTCTATACATCTCTGCTGTTAATGCATGAATATAGGCAATCCTTGAAGAATATATTAAACTGATAAAATATAATTAGGATACCATCTAATTAACAGATGACTGTGTCCAAAATATTAACATTGAACTCTTAGTAAGTAACTTAAATGCCCTCCTAATACATGAAACACTAAAATTAAGCTTCTGCAATGACTTTTTAAAGGTGTTGCCTCTATTTGATTGAATATTTATGAAGCATTATTACACTACGGAAGCTCAGAAGAGTCGGCCAGGAAATTGAAGCAATTGTGCCAGAATGAAGGCTTGAGTTGCCCCGGAGTTTGATGTAAATCACTAAATTCTCTACATTTATGTGAGATTCTGAAAATAGAGAGGAGAAAGAAATCGAAGTTAGAGAAAGTTAAGTCTTACGCCATCATTTGAGAAAGCAGAGGTGTCGGTTTTCCAGTTTACTAAATCTGGAATTCGGCTCCAAACACCACTGGGCCTAATTATAGCCGTTTGCTGCAGCGGTAAACAGTTTTCTTTTTGTTCTTAGCGCCTGTGAAACTCTATTTGGAATATGCTCCATATACCCACTCGCATATAAACTGCTAAGTAAAAATGTATCTGTATTTATCGGCAACAGGTTGCACCTTATTAAAAATGCGGGCTGTGATTAATCTTTATGCCCCGGTACATCATCTTTTGCTGACCTATTTTTCCGCTCGCGCGCTCGCGACGTGGCTCGTAAAACGGCAAAATTGCCCAGAAAATTAATAACACGTCATTATGCATTTAAGGTAACACAATTAAACATCTTGTTATTATCGCCGTCCGAATCTCAGCCGCCGGTTTCCTCCCCCTGATCCTGGTGCTCTGAAACATCGGGAGACGCCTTAATAGAAGCGACTTTGACTGGGGTTAATAACATTTAATGAGCTGTGAAACAAAAAGACACAAGTCCCGCTAATCGGCATTAAAAATCATACACGACGACGATGATGACGATTTGAAAAAAAGTATCGATCCGTTTCCCCGTCAACGCGAGCGTGTCGGTCCAAACACCAGCCAGAGACGTGGACGCGCGTTTGACGCGAACCGTATTTGATGGCTCGCTGACAGCCTTGAACTTATACCCGGCGCCCATCCTTCCCTCCCCGCTTCCTTTTCTCCCATTGTCAGAAAGCATTTCGTCTCCCCTTGACTCAGAGTCGCTTGAGCTGGAGGCTCCCTCCCGGTTTGAGGGATGTGATGGGATTTGGGGAATAACTGCTACTCCAGATTAAGGATGGAGATGAGGATGACGAGTGACTGACAAAAACAGACTTCTGGGAGGGCTTAGTTACTTTATAGTATCAAGGTCAAGCAGTGACTAAGGATGTGGGCATCTGCACCGGTCTGCGCTGACATGACAAATTTGCAACAGCTCCGGTTTTTTGAGGGATGACATAAACCGATAAACCGGCAGGGTCAGAGGGTCACCTGATGATTTGAAGTGAAACTCTCAGGTGTGGGTTTTTTTGTTTTAGACAAACTGTTTCAGTATAAATAATCCTCCAACAGGTTTCACCGTTTCATTACATCTTTCTTTAAAATACTCCTCATGTATCCTGCTTGGGAAGGGGAATGAAACGGGGCTTACTAAAGCAAAAGAAACGAGATAATGTGCTTCACCTGCATGCACGCACATAATAACCACTGTATCCCTCCAATGGTTTACATAACTGAAATGATGTGCTTCAGCTCTTCTCGCCTTATCACCACGAGCCATACTTTATTGCCTAGACCACCTCAAAGAAAATTAAATGCAGCCTCATCCGTTTGAAACCCCCCCTCCCCGATGCACTTTCTAAATGCCTTTTTATTTTCTCACTGTTCCCCTTTCTGCGACTCGCATTATCTTTTTTTGACTCCTTCCTTACACTCCTCCAGAGTACAGAAGTGTCCTTCCAGGAAAAAAAAAACAACAACAATCCTCCAATGACTATTAAACTCAATCCTGTGTTGTTGTTTTTTAGGCGTTTTTTCACTCTCCCCAAAATTTATTTCATCATGTTGTGACTAAGTTTTTTTTTTTTACTAAACTGATGGGTCATGTTTGTTCAGACACAAATTTGTCCGCCACATTTTGGGGGACAACTTTGTCAGGTCACCAAATTTGTCCCTGTATGCAAAAAAAGACAAAAAAAAATCCTCAATCTTTGCAAAACATAAAATAAATTATTATATTGGAACATAAATGACCTTTCAATCCAAGTAGATTTTCTTTTTCCATTTCTATAATTACTCTCGCCAAATAATTTGCTTATTAACTTCTAACTTGTTTTGAAGATGTTTTGTGTTAAATGTTAGAGCTGTAAATGGTTTTAAATTAGACTCTAAGTCGGTATTGAATCAAATGGTTCTGTTATGCATAATTGCTAAATGCATAACTTACGAGAATTTCCAGAATTGTTCAATCCTTTTTATGTCGCACTTCACCGCCAACACTGGTTTATTGAATTGTTCTCTTTTCAGCTCTTTGTTTACATTTAAAGAGCTGAAAAGTGTGGCGTGCATTTGTTTTGAGCCTGCTTTTCTCTGATGCCTTTAAATGTGGAATTTAGACAAAAGAATATTCATGTTTGTTTTAACGGCCCAGGTATTCTAATTGTTTGAAATTAGCCTAGTTTTATTTTTATGGTGTTTTCCGGCCTTCCACTTAACTCATGTCCCTTAACATATAGTCCCAGTAAAATATTTAGAGCATGTTGTATTATAAATCTATTTATGTATCTATAATAAAGTGCAGCTACAGAGGCGACTAACACTAATAGAATAACGCAGGAAGTTTCTGTTCATTATCTTTATTGAGCGTGTCAGAGACGGTCAGATGTCGAGTTGATGCGGAGCCGATTGTGTGAGTGTTATGTAAAGCAACTTTGGATGAACTGTGGGCTGGTACATTTTTGACATGATAATCTTTGACAATGACATCAACAAGGAGATGTGGGGTTCCAATTGGAACATTATCTGCAAACTGTAACACAGCGTTGGGGGAAATGTCAAATGGAGGTACGAGGCAGATGGAACAGTCCAGTCCTTCTGCAATGGAGTCGACAGACAGATACCGTCTAAAACAGTTACAGAAAGAAATCGCAGCATCCTCAACCTTTACACCCGACATGTAAAGGTGTCTTCAAAATGAGAAAGACTAGAAGACACGACTTAAGCCAGATATGTGGTGAACTTGATAAATCAAATAAAGTTGATAAGGAGGGCAGCCAGAGCAGTAATCTGAAAGTCTACAATCATAAAACATTTAATGGCTCTAATTTTGTCTATAAAAAACTTTTTAATATTGGAGTTAGTCACCAATGTTTAAAGAAGCAGCAAAAAAAAAAGAGAAGTTTCCTTAAAGAAAATGCAAAATGCAGTGTTTCCAACCTGCTTTACCTTTGGAAAATGCGTGAATATATCCAGTTACCGCTCCAGGACATCCACTTCCTGTGGAGTCCCAAAGCCTTCAGGTTCAACTAATTTACATTTCGGTGATTTATTCTATGTGGAATCGGTTTGGAGTACCGCATGGCAAGCACTATCGTCCCTTTTTTCCAGAGTACAGCCACAGTGACTGTTCACAATAACAGTCAAAACATTTCGGCCAAACTTTTAAGGAGGAATCTTGCAAATCCTGATTGGACACAGTGCCTTGCAAAAGTATTCACAACCTTAACTGTAGTTGTCGTGTTATTTGGACTATATAGTAATTGAGTAATTATTAAAATGGAAACTGAGTGGGGCTGCAGAAGGGGAACAAAACAATTTTTAATGCCATGGCAACTGCTTTAGGAGTACTGATGATCTTTCTTTGAATCAACATTGGATTCAGCATTGCAACGACTGAAAACAAGACTTTGTTTTTACAGTTTCTAAAAAGTGTAATGATTTGACCCGCAAGAACTTCTGACTTGATGTTTTCGACCCATGTGTCAAAAACTTTGGACGCCCGTGGCCTAGTCCAAGAGTCCGGAATGCTAGGTGTGAATTCAGCTTCATGAATAAAACGAGATCAAAGGGGACTTTATTAAGGGCCTTTAATTCATGGAAAGAGACAAATTGTACACACTGTAAAGTAGTTTTACCTAAAATTAATTTTGGGGTATTACAGATCCCTTATATCTCATTAGCTCAGCAGAGTTTAATAGATACCACAGGACAAATCTATTGCCCTATATTCGCTGCTGTCTAAGACATGTTCTTTCTTCTGAAGACCAGTTATTTCAAGGAGTTTGCTAATTAGTAAATGTTCATCTGAGCATAGAGCTCAACAGATTCACTCTACAATTACTGAGGAAACTGTAGGCTTATAATTATCTCTTTGTTCATCATCATTCTCATTTTGCGTGACACAAAGGCCTCGATTAGGAATTCTTTATACTTTCTTCGCTGCATCCCTTTTTATTCCCTTTCTCAACAGCACACCACCTACATTTTATCACACAAAAACGATATAACTCACCTGTTTCTACTTTCACTACACCTGATTTATAGAATGAACCCTGAAGTAACTTGTTCATTTCTTTTGCTGCCTTTTTTTTTTTTTTTTTTTGGAGAGCCGAATGATGCAACCGGCTGAGAAATGAATGCAACTTCGAAGTTTAAATTTGAGGGTGTAAGCCAGGAGAGCGAAAGCTGTCAGGACCTCCTGGGACACCGGGATTTAAATCATCTAATTCTGATTTTAAATCTTTCCCCCTCACCTCCCCAAGTCCTGTTATTTTGAAAATAGCATGGGGTACAAGAGCGGTGACTGTGGTTGGGATTCCACAGTCATACAAAACGAAGCTACCGTTTATTGGCACTTAGCTCAAAACCTCTAAGACTATGCAGTTTGTATCTAAATTACCTTGCTTGATTTCTATGAAAAATGGATTAATCAGTAACAGAATAGGGTAAAAACAACTGATGCTGCTAGAATCCATGATCTGATTAAATGTAAAAACATATTTATAATCTAAGCCAACACAGAGCAATGTAAGAGTACCAACTCCCTAAACCGTATATTTGATTTTGCTAATTTTAGCAGAACTACCATATACTGCTAGCAATAAGTCTTTTACATCATTATGGAGGAACTCATCTTTGTAGAATTATTTTATTCCTCCTACATAAGAGATTTTCAAGCCGAATGATCCCTGAAACTCCTGCCACGGCTTCTTAATTTTACTTTTACTTGTCCACTCCAATAACTTCAATTTAAGTCAATCACTATTGGGTTTTGTATAATGAACTGATGGGACTTTGGGATTTTCTGGTAGAGATCAGAAGTCTGCGGTCCTCAATCAGCCAATCAGTGAGAGGATTTTATTTTATTTTTTCTAAAATCTTGTGGTAGTTTTACCCCCAATGTCATGGAAAGTTGCAAATTTGTCTTGATCAAGAACTCTTTTGAGATTAATGCTCTTTGGCATATGCGTGATATATCATCTTTTGGTCTCACCCCAAGTCAATTTTCTATTGTTTAATTGTGAATATTTGCCTTAACTGTGTCTAAGACCTTCAGTTCTTGAAAGTCTTTAGTGTGCTTTTGTAGTAATTTTGGTCAGTCACTCCTGGGAAGATTCACAACTGCTCTGTTTTCTGTTTGGGGAAAATGCGTCCGATGTTCACCGGGGGCCCCAAAGCCTTAGAAATGTATTTGCAACTCTATCAAGACTCATCTCATATATGTCAACAAATTAATTATCCGGACTTCAATTACTTGAGATTAGAGCATTTTTCTTTTTCTGTTTACTCAAGCTGTTTTTGTCATACGTTTATATTTGTTTTATCTGGAGATTTAAGAGTGACAAAATGGCAAATACAAGAAATCTGTAAGGGTGCAAATAGAGTGTCACAGCACTGTGTGCATATACTTGCACAGGGTGATGCAGGAACACTTGAACATTTCTTGGCAATACAAAAGAGACATCCAGCTGTCTCCGAGGCATACATTGACATGCAAAAGTGTTAGAGGGAAGGTAGGCCTGGGTGTAAAAATCACACTCAAGTGAAAACAAGAAATAAGACCTCAACACCGAGGCTGAATCACTTGGGATACCAAAAGAGGTGGTCAGTTTTTTAAAACTCAACCTCGTACTGACAACATATCCACTTTCAGGTTACAAAACAGTAATGGATTCTAAACTTAAAACACTCTCTTGACCAAATTTGATCAATTTCATTCTAAAATTGCACTAAAAGGTTGTGACCAGACCCGTTGCTTCATTGAAAAATGAATTCATTACGACGGAGACCTTGTCAAAAAGGAGAGAATCGCAACAGTTTTCTATAAAAAGTGAAATATTATTTGAGACCAATATATTTTATGGAGATGCTGATTTCATTTTCCAGCAGAACCCGATTTTTGCACGGAGCCAGACGCAGCCAATCCCATTGGCTTCGCCTTGCGTCAAACTTTCATGTTCTTCCACTTAATTTATGTGTAGTTTCTAAATCGGGATACCTAGAGCAGAGATAGCAATGTTCCCATCATCAAAGAACAGCAGTTTTTTAATATATATATAATTTTTATCAGGAATAAAAAAATGTGTTTTCTCACAAGGAATTTTTGGAAAGCCTACCTTTCTCACGGTATCGCACAGCTTCTGGTTGTAGTAATTACATATTAAACGAGTCCCCCATGGCTTTGAAAAACATGGGAGGGTGGGAAGAGTGTGTGCTCTTGAAGTATTATATTCCTCTGAGAAGTACTCCATTTTTCATGTTTTATTTCTTCCTTATTCCCCCCCTTCCCTTCAAAGGGCTAAAGCATTCCTCGAGTATCCAGGTTTCTATGTCTAATTAAGGATTCAAGAGGTGCCGCCGCTTGCAACTGTGTGTTTTCGTAAACAATCAATATTTCCCAGCTAGAAATAGATACTCGAGAGCCAAATGCGATGGGACTCCAAAATCAAAACAGTAATCAACCAGCTGAAATATGTTTCTGTGGCGCAAGACGCTAAACGTATGCAAAGCCACTTGTCTCGGCAATATCAGGAATCATTACTGAGGCCTTCGTAGTTGTAATAAATGCATCGCTGCTGACATTTTAAGCAAGCATCCGTTTAAATTGTGCCTGATGTTGCCCTAAAAGTGTATGTATGCGTTGGCACAAAATACTGATGCAATAACAAGAATATTAAGTCTGAGGGCTTTTTTTAAAGTGAAATTGACACTAAATTCAAGCTAGCTCTAATTATTCTCCGATAGTTGTACAGTCAAAAAGGAGCATGCTTGTACAGCTTGAAAAAAAAAAGTGCAGAGTTTTGTCTCCAGAGACTGCAGTTCACAACTTAACATTTGCAGGCATTACCATAAATGTATGAGATGAGAGAATAGTCATTTAACTCATGAGGCAAGTTTAAAGGAAATGTCAAGCAGCCTATGTTTCGGTTAAGGAGTGAATCTTCTTTTTTTTTTTTTTTAATTAGGGGTTCAGGGAGCTCAGCTACAGAAGCGTTGTTGCTTTTGTTTGAGTTTTTCTTCCTCTCTAATTATTCCCAGGAAACCATTTTTTGCCAAAGGCTTAGAACTATGAAACTGCATGACATGGTCCCAAATACCTGCCATCGCTCCAAGTTCAAAACGTGAGGTAAAGCTCCCTTTTGATGTCGGCGTGTTGTGGCGCACGAATGTTTTCACAGTTGAGACATAGGGTTGGAGTCAAGGTACTGGGGGTATGATTAACCCATTAATTGGGGACTTGAGTCTGGGACTTAGACAATTTAGTTGAAAAAAAGCAAAAAAAAAACTAAGATGACAAGCCATTGCTTAGACTTCCACTTGGGACTTGAATTTGAGGATTTAGGGTCTTGATTCTTGTAAACTTATGAAATCGTTATTGTTTAAGTACATGATTGCAGTTGTCTCATCTGCAAGTTGAAGGTTTCGCCAATATTTCTGATAATTCAGAAAGTTTAACTGGATCACAACAGTCCACACATAGATCAGGTTCTACAGTTAACTTCAACGCTGCCTCATTTACTGAGGATGGAGTAATGATGGGGAATGGATGGCTCAACAAAGCGACCCCTTGTAAGTTTGATGACCGTACAAGAAAAATAAATGTAGGATTATTCTCATTCTCTTCCATCAACGGTGAGAAACCTGCTGTTCTAGCTTGGCGAAGTGTCTTTTTCATTTTCCAGGTTGGACGGGACTCCTCTGGATGTGTGGAGCGCAGTCCTTCTCTCCAATTTCCTAGTGTGCTGCTTTTAAAGTACGCAGAATTAAACCAGGGAGCCAACCTCCTATGAATAATTACCTTCTTTTTCAAGGCGACCGCATTGTCCAACGTCACACTCGATGAGGAAGTAACACTATGAACAGGAGCATCAATTTGTGAAGGGACAGTGATTAAATTGCTGCCCTCTGCTGTGTTTTCCTGTGATAGTTAAGGGAATTAAAAATGAAACGAATTCTTTAAAAGTTGTTTCAGCGTCGGCTGATAAAGATCTACGGTAATGAAATTTTCTCTCGGGGGCGGAGTACTCTGTTAGATTAAACTCAAAGGTTATTAAAATTGGTCAGGCAGGACGGGGTTATGAAGAAATATTATCGGTTCATGCTCAATCCCGTATGTCACCTGTGTCAACGGCGTCTTGCAGGACGCCAGATCTGCTTTGATTTTTGTTCTGGAGTTATTGTCTGACTGCCTTCCCCTGGTGTTTGAGAGTGGAACTGCAACAATTGTGGTAAACACTGAAGGACATTTATTTTAAGGAACTTTAACACTAGCTGAGACACATTATAGATTAATTACTCACACACTGATGTTTGAAAACCTTTATTTTTTAATTTTGGCAATTTTCTACTTTAAGTTCTTGAAAATAAGCAATATTACATCAGAAAAAAACATTTTACAATACAAAAATGTAGGTTTAATGCTTATTGTCAAAATTTACTTTTAATATGACAAATTAATTTTCTAATTCATTGAGTATTACTATTGGTCAACATAACTTAAGCTACTTGGTCTGTGAGCCACAACATACCAATGTTTCAAAGTAGAGCAGTACAAAATTGTAATTTAGTATAATTTACACCAAACTGACAAAGTAACTGATTAGTTGTAAATATGATCTGCTGCTGGGGTGTAAAAAGTTTCACTGCATGTCAGACACGTTCAACTTTTGCCGAGGATGCGTCGGCACTTAGAAGGCATTGCTATAACTGCGCGGTGATATTGTTATTCTCTTTGTTTTTATCAGGATTTTCTTGTTACTTTTGGATACGCTTTATCCTCAATATGTCAGACTGCTTGGCAAATCCATACCCCAAAAATATCTCTCTCTGAAACACTGTCAGGGTAGATGGCGCACGAGTTAAACAAATTTACTTTATTTTGACACCTTAAATCAAGCCCTAGTTATGTTCTAGGGGAGCGTCTGCGGCGGTGACTTTAGCTGTATGAAGGAAAACAAATCATGCTGGCAATACCTGCCAAAAGAAGACATTTAGAGCAAGACGACGCGTTTTATTTCTGTCTGCAGCGCCGAGACCCACAGCTTTGAGAATACTAATCCCTCAGATATGAGTGCAAGCCTGTATCTAACGGATTAAAATGTGACCTGGAAGGGCATTATTTGTATTGCGGTAACAAACTACAGAATGCAAAGCTTTCACAGCTTTGCTCGCATGGAAGAGAAACGGCTGCTTTAAGTTAATAAGTGTCAAAGGTTGGCTTTAATGTAAGAACAAAAAAAAGCGTGTCCGTACGGACGAGATGACTTGTTGCAGATAAATTGACCTGAAGTGTTTAGATTTGGGAAAAATGTGTGACTTTTTTATTTGAATTATTGAGGCTTTATGTGAATAAACATGGGGTTAAGCTGCCAAAATGGTATCCCCCAAGAATATGAATGCAGAAGATGGCAAATCAAGCCATATCCTTTAATATTACAGAAAAAAAGGAGGCAAAACTGGCATTAAGTTTTCTAGGAGCTGTGAGTTATTTAGCTCCAACATTCAACACAGCTTGGAGCAACATGTTTTAACTGGGAATACATGTAGGCCAGCAGCTCAGTAAGGGAACGTGACAACTGGTTTATATTACCACGTCTTTAGGCATGAGGCTATTTGGGGATTCTGATTGTACGGTACTCTGGTGGAAAAACAGCTTTGGGTCACAGCCTGATGCTAACATAACTGATATATATATATATATATATATATATATATATAATATATATAATATATATATATATATATATAAAATGAATGTATACTGCATTTAAAAAAATCATCTATTGACAGAGATTCTTATTCTGTTTTAGAACCATAAAGAAAAAGCTGCATTTGAGGTGAGTGAAAATTAATGGAAAAGTGGAAGAATATTTGTTCTGGGTTGAAAGCAACTTTTTCACATACCGCAGGCTAGTTTCACATACGTCAGTGGTGATTAAGATCCTTAAAAATCCTAATCTAACCCAAAGAGTTGACATTTAATTTAAATGTGGTAGGTAAAAAAGTAAAAAAAAAATACACACTTAATTTATTAATACTTCAAAAGTGACCAAAATCTTGTGGAAAATTCTCTCTTCTAATATATTTCGAGGAATATGTTAGCTTAGCTTGACGATGCTAACCCTCATAGCTAAACGTGTATAGCTAAACGTGTAGGTTTGTAGCACATTGAATGTTTTTGCAGCAGACCACAGTGAATTTCACACCTTATTCATGCAGCAGACACACATACCTTAAATACTTGATGCTATAAATTCTCTCTGTCATGTTTAGACCTGTTAAATGTTCCCAATCTAGCTTGAAGATAGAATATAGCACAATAGCAGCACATGAGAAAATAGAAGCTTAATAACAGAGAAACCAATAAGATTAAAAGAGAACCATGTGTGGTATGTTTCATTTCCATAATTAGTCTTAATGGTGACAGGTAAGTGGTATCAAAAGTCCCCTTAGAGAGGTTAGGTCTGTTCATTTAGTTAAGATTGGGGACCTTGTTGTCGCCACTGCTTTCACCTCTATGGCTAAATAGTTACTTAAGGTTAAATCCACAACAACAGCAACAAAAAAACTGCTCTGCCAGAAAATACTCTGAAAGATTTTAAATGTTCTGTTATTTAAGCACTTACACAGCACTGCATGTGAAATAAAAGTATCTCTTCAGTGAAGGTCACTAAAGAAGCTAAAAAGCATTTCTAAAACACTGCAGTTAGGCGACAGCGACTGTATCCATGAAGGTAAAACAAAATGAAAAATTACATAGATGAAGCTACTTTCTCAAGGCCAGCACTCATTTCAGGTCCTTTGGTGTCAGCACAATATTCTGAAGTGTTTATGTGTAAATAAAAGTCATCGTAAATGTAGCTGGGAGAAACAAGGTAGGGAAAAGAAACACCCGAGTTCGGTGCAGGACCATCTTTTGTGATACAGGCTATTGCACTTTTTTTTTTTTAGCATTACTTTTAGGCAGTTCGTTTTTTGTTTTTTTTAAATGCCAGTTTACAAAAGATACAAAGTCAATTAAAACCCGAAAGCGTCTTTTGTTTCGAGCAAAAAAATCCTCCGGAGTGTTTTATCTTCAAAGAAATATCCAATTAAACAACCGTTCTAACTTTGCTTTGCCAGTTATGCAGGAGTTTCAGCGGGTCACAGGACATGAAATGGTTGGAGAAACAAGCTCTCCCTCAAAAGTTTCTGAAAGAAATCTCCCAGTTTTGAAGTACTTATTAAATTAAGCATTCGGCCAGTGCAAATATGCATGTGTGTTCTCTAACAAACTTACTTTTTTTTCACCTGAAACTGATATATATTTGTACCCTCTTCGTGAGTGTTTCAAATTGCTACACAAGTAAGTGGTTAACTCACAGCGGTTTCAAATGAACCATATATCATATCAGTGTGCTTATTACTTCTAAGTGAAATTGCAAATGCACTCTGTCGAGATTTCTTCCACCTTCCAGCTGGGAATCAAATTTCTAAATTGTTTGGAAAAATGAATCAAAAAGATAATTGACTAATCCTTAATGAAAATTAGATTGCGGCTGTTGCGATAAACCTCCTTCTTCCAAATGTACGATCCCACAAATGAAAAAAGAAAAGGGTAATAAAGTCCCTCTGCAGAAATCAAAACATGACCATTTGGCCACCAGACAAGTGAAGGCACAGTGGCTCTCAGCAGAGCCAATTACCACTAGAGAATAACCACATGAAGTGCCCCATCAGGGATAATGTTATAAAATTGGGGAACAACGCTGAGAAGATGAGGGAAATGCATCCTGGTAGTATTAGGAATGGGGTTGGTGTTGCCACAAATTGTTTGATGTCCAAGTATCCATGACTACCACCATCTACAAAGCTCTAAAGTTGGTCATAATAAGTAGGCAAAAGACAAAACAGATGTTTAGAAACCAGGAAAAGGAAAATATGCTAATTTCACATTTACCCAGTGTTCTACTGAACATTCGATTCCTGTAGTTTTACAGACTGAGCCGATTTCGTCCCCCACCGTGGTCAGTCTGCACATCAGCGGTGGAACATTCGTGTTTTCGACGTTTCCATGCTTGGAAATTCTCTGCTTGGAGGTTTCTAAGAATTTCATGAGCCAATTGTCATTCCTTACCTCCTTGATCTTACGTGGGGAAACACAAGGTGCCTGTTGCAGAGAGGCAAAGGTACACAGTGGGCAAGTCAGACAATGGCCGACACATTTCCAAGACACAAGAAATGAAGTGTAACATTATATTGGAGCACTGACAGATTTATTTTTTGTTTCTTACATAAAGATTGGAACACCATGCACAATCAAACACAACCACTCAACTGACTCAAGTACATTTTAAATAACTTTGTTGTAACTGTTAGGTATTTGTGGTGACCCCTAGACTTTGCTAACTGAGTAGTGAGCCAAAATACCCATATAAAAACTGCTAGCTCATAAAGGTATTGTAAGAGGTTAGTGATATTTTTTATACCAAATCAAATAAGCATAAACATGTTCTTGAAAGGATTTTACTGTAATTTCCAAACATTTTGACCTGAACTACTTAAAACCATAGTTGAGCTTCTGCACATTTTGGTGTTAAATCCTTGACAAAATGAAAATGCGGCGGTGTCGTCGTAAGAGCTATCTGAGCGTACGTTCTACTCAGCAGTAAGATCATTAACTTCCCCTGATGGTCCACAGAGCATAAAATGAGTCTCTGTATTGGTGTTGGGCCCCTTCACCAACTGTGTTGTCACATGGCTCCGAAGCAAATTAAGACGATTCTTCTTTACCTCATTAAAACCCATTAATTCACTTCAAGCAGACTGCCCAGCTGATGCAAATTTTCCCATCAAGGAAAGATACAATTTCATGATGAAGGCAGAGTGTTTACCTAGTGGTCAAATACACAATTAGGCAGCATGGTTGGTTAGCTCAAAGCTAATGTATTGTAATAAGCCCCATTTAAAACAGGACATCCTTTGGGGCAGGCATTGCTTTGCTCACCTTTAATGCTTTCTTAGCTGTGTCACATCTAGTTAGAATATGTTGGCTTCCCAACTTATTTGAGATGTTTTGAGATTATGCTCTCTGAATGCTCCCAATATGGAGTGCTTAGCGAATGTCTTAGCGTTCCCATTGCGCTTTACTTTGCAGAACCTGGTAGGGTGCGTGTCTTCTGAATTCCTCCCATTTCAAAGCGATGCCACAGTGAGCACTGCTCGTCACAACGCTATAAACAGTGATACAGTCGGGGAGGTTGAGTCATCAAAAAATTGGTTGAATTTCAGCAGCCACAGAGAAAGAGCAGCAACACATTGTTAAGGATATTAGAGGAACAGTCAGAGGAGAGAATCGCCTTTACTTTAATCCCATATGGGTTTAAATGGAGACGAGCAGACGCTGTTTGAACGTCTGTGAAACCAGGGCAACTGTCAGTTTGGTAAAAAAAAAAAAAAGAAGAGAAAGATGGAGTGTAGCCAACAACTAGAGGTTCTAAAAACTGAAAGGTATAGCAAATGTTGTTTGGGAGATGTATGAGGAATGCAGCCGAGTGCGTGACTAAACTTAAAATCGGTTTGGCAGTAAAACACAAGATCTTTCACACTTTTTTTTTCTTTTCTTCAAGCCAACCAAAAGTGCTGTTTTCCTTTGAAATTGCATTACGCAATCAAAATATGGGAGTGAATTAAGGTTGTACAAACCTACGATATAACACATTTTCATCATTTAGTGAGAATGACCTGACACGAGAGAATTTAAAACCCTGCTTTGCTAGAGTAATGAGGTGGCGCGGCCATTTCCCAGTGTTCACACACTTGATGTCTTCTCCCTCTGTGAAAGAGTGTATCGTGCTTAATACAATCCGTCTGTACATTAAACCTCCAGAGGGAGAGTTATAATTAAATGGATGCAGAAAAGTAGTTAGTTTCTAAGTGTCGTGCAAATAAATGCTAGCTTGGCCGTGAAAGGCTAATTTAAAAAGGTGCATTAATAGAGAGGAGGGGAATAGCATTTAAAATTCGGGGGGACATTGTACAAAAGGAGCAATACTGGCAATGAACACTGCAAATAACTGCACTATTTAACTTCTAGAAGCCTCATTTACAATTAAAGTTAGTTAGCATATCACAACTCAGATGGAACAAACTCATCAGTGAAACGATACCGTACCCGCGGTAAAGTGATGTCGGTGTCTTAGCATTGGGCTATTCAGTTGCTAAAATCAGAATATCTTTTAAAAATATCTATATACCATTTCACTAATACGCTGGTGAATATTTGACATGACAACTGTTAAGATATTTCTTATTTCTTTGCTTTCCTGTGAACACATTACTAAAGGCAAGTTAACGTTTGCCTTTTGCCAGTTTTATCTTATGCAACACACTTTTGAGTGCATAAAACATAAGTTATAAATAGACAAATTGCTAGATTGAGATTAAAAAGTTGAACTTTAATTGTATTTAAATCTTAAAATGTCTGACGTTAAACGGTATCTAGCATCATCATAGAAACAGTTTTTGAAGCCATTGCCATTTTTAGTTTAGTACTAGTCGTAGTTACTAATTGTGATATATTAGTTTGAATATATCACACCTTTGCATTTTTTGCATATATTTAACCGCTTGATCAAACTGAATGCTTATCGAGCGGGGTTTTATCCTTGAAGCCATCTCTAAGGTCTAGAGAAAATGGTCAAAAATGTGGAAGAAAATTCAGTGAGTGATGGCTGCATGGATGAAAATCTCTTGTTTGTTAGAGGAGAATGAATGGATTGCGGTAATGGGCAAAAGTAACAAAGATGTCCTCTTGCTCCAACAATCAAACCAAATGACTGGTCTCTTGACACCGTCCTGAGGGTCGTTTCAACTTTTCCGAGGTTTCCAGAACCTGCAGATTCCATTTGCACAAAAAAAGAAATAAGGAAATATAATATGAATATACACTGCTGAGACCTGACATCATGGGGTAGAGCAGATGGGTCCAGTTACAAGATTTACCAGAAACTTATGGGCACACAGTTCGCAGATGCAGTTCCAAAGATGGTAAAATTTTTATTGCCCATTAAGTTTATTTTTAGGGAGGCGGTGAGGAAATTGTTGTAGTCTGAACTGTATATTGTTCAATTTAAAACTGCAATCACAAAATTATGCAGGGAGGTAAAATGTAATTTAAAGTTAATATGATAGATGTCATTTGGCTGACTCATGCAATTTCTAGTGATACAGTGCTTGCTTTTAACATCCTACTTGGTAAATTTAAAAAAATAGTCTGTCATTTATTGATTGTTCAGACCATGGAAAGCCTTAGTTTTATCTAGAACAAGTGGTATTTTTGTTTGGTACACAGCCATTTTGAAAAATGTAGCTATTCTTTTCATACTTTATGTCAAGTGCAATGTATCAAAATCAACTGCATCCATCTGCTGTAAAGTGTAATGGTGCGTTATTGAAAAGCTGACCCCCTATTAACTATTTTTAAAGAATAAAAAATACATTTTGTAATAAATTTAAGAGTCCACAATAATCTTTTGTTGCAAATCAGATCTGTTTGTTAGGAATTATTAATCAGTTACTGTATCAGTGAGTTCGCACCCATCTCAATTAAAGTGTGCCCCAATGCCAAAAAGAAAAAAAAAAGTAAAGAATAACCCTTTTGCATTGCCACAAAAAATGACAAATCTGGATATTTTACATTTTAAATGAGAGATGGTCAGATTAAAGATTGATTGGGGGGAAAAAGAAAAAAGTACCCTTTTATTTGTTGCAAAGTGATATAAAATGAATATTGCTTTCTACTTGTCCAGAGCAGAAGAGTTGCAAGTGGGCCTCAAAGGACTTAATTAGTTTTGGACATTGTACATATGATAACAGCAGCGAAATAAATGCTTAATGCTTCAACAAATTGGCGAGAAAATACGACAATTTGAAAATGTTTGCTTACTAACTAAATAGCAGCTTGCTCACATTTTATACTTTCTGTCAAACAAGAGGTTGTTATGCCTAACTTTCCTTTTATTTTAAAGCTGTAGGCATTTGTTTAAACTCAGCTCGAGTCATACTGGGTTCATACTTGGGTGAAATAGGGATGGAAATAATAGCTGTTTCATAAACCTATTCAGAATACATGGACGCCAAGGGCTTTTACAGTTCTAACAGCTAAGATGCATGGAGGTATAAAATTATGACACCTTGGTGGAATGAACATCCCAGCACCTCTCGGCGTTTAGTTATGGATAGTTTTTGTTCTGCAGTTTAAACAAGGCCTGTACATCAGATCAATAAATCTGCATTTAAAGGTCTCTTCCAGTAGGGCTTATGCATCAAATAAATAATTCAGTAGACCGGGATACCTCTCGCAGCTCTTATATTTTATCTGACCATCGTAATGCGCTGACTGGACAACTCTGTAAACCAGTATATGTATTGGAAGAGGTCACAAGCAGCATTTCCTATATTGTTTATTCAAGAGGTTTTGCTTCCTCTGGTGTTTGGAAGGAGACAAACAGATTTTTTTTTTATTTTTTCATGGCAATTCAGTGGTTGTTCTCTTCTGCTTTGTCTGTTTTGGAGCCTCGACTGAAAGGATCTCTCACCACCAACCTCCACATGACAACGGCAACGACTTCTTTTGTTTGACGAGCAAGAGGCAGCCGAGATCTAACTTTGTGAAGGTGCTGACAAGAAAGGCAATTATTAAAGAGAAGTAAAGGCTTCCTGGAAGTGGCCATTGGCTGAAAGTGAGCATTTGATGGCAGCTAACAAACTCAACTGAAGGGTTAGCTCTGGAACTGTCCGGCGATAGTAAAAGCCAGTGCTCTGCCAGCTACAGTGAGCTTTACAGGCCCCAGTAAGGGTCTGTCTTTCTCACTGCCCTATTCCTAGAAAACCTGCTGAAGACGCAGGGAGTTTGGAGCCTTCAATTATTTCCAAACTGAATACACACACACACTCCTGGTGAAATCTGCTAAAACTAAGCAAAAGGCATTACATGATTTGACAGGCAAGGGGCTCACTTCCCCCGTGTTGCACATGCGAGAGCGTCTACTGCAAATGCAGCATAAGCAAAGCTAAGCGGCTGCTCTGCCTCGTCACGCCTTTTCAGTGCTTCTCCTACTCAGGCATCAAACACCATAAAACATTTTTGCTTCTTCCAATCCTGGCACAGGCCTGTCTGTCTCATCCTTCAAAGCCAATCCTCAAAGACGGATTATGTTTCAGTTTCTCCTTCAAAAACGGGAGGGAGAAAAAAGAAGAGTGGGAGTGCTTTGGCATAGAGAAAAGACGAGGACGATGTGGCAGTTTACAGTACTTTGTAAAAGTATTCATACCCTTTGAGCCTGTCTATGGTTTGTCGTGCGAAACAAAACATATTTGTTTTATGCTATAGACCAGAGTTTCTCAACCTTGCCCCCCCAGGCCTTATCCAGGTCCCTCAACGCCCCCCACCAAAGAATTTGCAGGCTACTTTGCACTGACCATTATTTTATCATTAAAATTACTATCACTATAGTAGATGTTTTGATTTTTATGCTTGTTTCTGTACTTATCATCAAAAATAATTTCCAGAGAACAAAAAAGTCATGGGAATAGAAATTATTTTCACAGGCGTCTACAAAAAATGCAATGAACATTCAAGTTAAAATCTGTAGGCCTAACAGCAGCCAATCAGAGTGGAAAAAATATTCTTATTTTTTAGTTGTTAAATATTCCACAAAATGACCAGATAAAAGATGTTCAACATGCCATTTTAAACTTTGAACTATTTGCAAAACAACTGAGCTCTGCAACATTTAAACATGGATAGAACTGTAACTACATTAATCATAACTCTTCTTCTATTCAGTGTTTGTCAGTTTCTGGTGGTGCAGCTCTGTGCTGCCTTCAGGAGAATGGGACATCAGAGAATCATCCATAAATTTTCACCCACATGGCATTTATTGTGCAAACCAGAGCTTTCAGTGAAAACCAAATTTCCAGATCCTTTTAATGCCATACAAATATGAGACAGAAACATGGATTATATCTTTATATAGACCTAGTCTATTGATTATAGATTAATAGTTTTACTGGACAGAAATGACAAAGAACAAATCTGGTTCTTAATCAAATCCTAATGAGTCAAATTGAAAGTTTCATAGAGTCATCAGCCTCATGACATTAACACTGACATAAAAAATAATATTGAAGAAATAAATATATCAAATCTAATTAAAAACATAAATAGTATTGTTCTTTATCTATTATGGTCTGTAACTAAATATTTATTCTCAGTACTAGATGTGGTCTCAACAAACCCATGACATTTTAACAATATTATTTTACCTTTTATCTGAAAATATTGTTTATTTTTGCCATACAGTCCTCTGTATTAAGTATTGCTCCGAAAGGTCTTGCCATGCCAGTTTATTCCTCTGTATTTACTTTAGTTTCTTAGTTTATTCTTGCATTTTGTTCTTCATTCATTTCCATTTAGTTTAATTTGATTAGTTTCATTCTCTCTTGGTTTATTGCTATATTCACTTTAGTTTCTTTCCTGTTGCTAGATTTTTGTTATCGTTTATTGACCCTCACCATCAGCGTCAATAAATAATATTGTCGCTGAACTCTCACCTGCTGCTCCGTCTAATCATCATGTGTTTCACATCAGTGTTGATTTTTTTCATTGTTCAGCGTCGATTCTCTGTTTTTATGCCATAATTCACATCTAGTTCGTCGCTCCGTTTTGCGCAATATGTCGTCTTTTTTTTAACCGCATATGCTTCAGGGCGGTCGGGAAGCGTATCGATGGGGAAAAGGCATTTCTGCATTCTGATTATCAAAATTTAAAAGTGCTGTGTTGTTCTATCACCCCGTTTCATACGGACCACTTACAGCTCCGGTGTTAATGCTATAAAATAAACGCTGTTTATTGTGGTATCACACATGGAGGGATTTCTTTATTTAAATGGGTTCATTTTTCAGAGGGACACAGTGAGGATATCGTGATTTTAGCTACCAGAAGCAGGAGAATGGAGCTGCGCCAAGAAGCTACAAACACTGAATAGAAGAAGAGCTGCCATCGATACAGTTGCAGCCAAACATGATTTAATGTTACACAATACAGTTTTACTAAGTTGCTCAAAGTCTAAACTGGCATTGTTGTGCATTTAAGGTGTAAAGTTTACCTTCGACCAAATAACCCCCAAAGGACTCCCAGCGCCCCGTTTCGCCCCCCTTTTGTAAAAATGTCCGCCAGCGCCCCCTGCCGTCCTCTGAACGCCCCCTGGGGGGCGGTACCGCCACGTTGAGAACCGCTACTATAGACCAACGTGTGGTAGGATATAACTGTGACGTGGAGGAAAAGCAATACTTTTAACACTAAGCATGTCATAGGACCATGTCAATGGCATCCATTAGGTCGTGGTACTTTGATTCAACATCCAGTTCACACAGTCTTGTAATTTATTAGCTTTATAATCTAGTATGACTCAAAGAATCTTGACTTTGTCATCACTCTACAGAAGACTCCACTCGTGTTTCATTGTTCATCGTTCTTGTTGTGTTTTGTGACTTTTTGTTGGTGTCCAATACTCCTTATTTTACATGTCTAAAGTAGTAAAGATTAGGGTTTTGGATCTCTTTCAGTCTGTACCTACCGATGAAAACATTTCTGGAAATGGTCCTGGTGAAAGTGTTTTTGAAGTAGACTAACCATTTTAGAAGAAAAAAATGTTGTCAACTGGATCTGATAGAGGTGGAGATATTTTTCCAAGATCGGATAAAAATGTCTGCCTCGATGTGCAAAGCTGGTAGAGACATACCCCAAAGGAGAAATGGGGTTCCACAAAGTAACAAACTCAAGATGAACTGAACACAAATACATGCCACACTGCTCAACATGCATTGTTTTTTCCCGTCCCCATAATTGTGCACCACTTTGTGTTGGCGTATCGCATAAAATCCCTATTAAAATGCATCCGAGTTTTTGGTTGCAACACGACAAGACATGAAACGGTTCAAAATGTGGGTTTCCAAGTCATCATCTGTGTGTTGAAAAGTTGCTCTTTGAATCTGGGGCAACTTCTATCCATTTTGAATTCTTCCAAAACTGTTTTCATTCATTTCTGCCCTCCTACATTGACGTCCTACCCTCTTCTTTGCCTTTCCCTCTGACTCAACCAAACCCCGCTCGGCATCCTTGACAGTAGAGAGATCACAGGAGTTGAGAGTAATGAGACACCGACTTGCTTGTTTCCACTGTATCCTCTCCTTCTTTTTTTTCTCTCTATCCATACTTTGCTGCCTCCCCTCCCGACACGCAGTCAGTCATTGTCTGCATCTCTGCAACCTGCCACGAAGCAGGGTGTAATTCATTACCGACTGATGCCAGGAGTGCTGAGACAAAAAAGGCGATGAAATCAAAACACTGTCGGTTGAAGCCCACCCTCTTCCTTTGCTTTACCGCTATTCTCTAACTCTCTCTCTCTCTGTCTTTCTCTCACCCTCAAACACTATTCGCTTTGAAGTCTAAACCTGACTCAGCAGCCGCGTTCCCCCCTTCAGCCCCACATGACCGAGGCGAGCATCAATGTCAGGCAACCTTGGCAAAGACTTGCGGTGAGCGAGCCTGACACGGGCATGCAAATAAATTAGACGCATGCAAAGGCACATCAGCAGTGACCGCAAATCACATATTCAGGAGCGGGAGGCGACAGCGCCACACTCGGATGCACTCGAATAAAAACACACGGTCGAGGGGTGGGGGGGCAAGATGGGTGGTTTTGGGGGGGGGGGGCTGGAGGAACGCGGCGCGGCGGTAAATTCTGCTACGCCGAATGACAACGACATGGCAACAGGGCTGCGTCACCGGCTGATGGCAGGAAGACAGAGGAAAGCGCGGAGTGAGGGGGCGGGAAGAGGGAGGAATGAACAGAGCCGAGACGGCGCACGTTGGCAGGAGGTGTAAAACGATTGGAGGTGAAGAAGATTGAGGCAGGGCCGGGGCCATAAGTTATGCATTCACACCTGCTGTTTTCTTTCTTCTGTATTTATGAGACTCCGTCCACTCTGAAAGTCAATGATCAAAGAGAATCAGAGGCCGTCAGTGAACAATGGCCGAGGTGGGGGGTGGGTTGGGGAGGGGGGGGGGTATCTTTGCCCCCCCTCCACCACCACCACCACCACCACCCCACCATCCTGCTCCACGCCAATCCACAAGTCCTGCAACACAACACACGCAAATGTGGAATTCCCGTTTTTGTTGCGTTCCTTTTACCGCCCAAACAGATAACACTTAGTCTTCAACTCATAACTGTAATGCTGTGCACTTTTTCCTCCCTTTCAAATGTCAGTACCCATTTTGTTTACTGCATGATTAGCTTGGTGACCCAGTAAAGTAACTGCCATTTGGCACACTTTTTGACAGCTCAGTGGGTGGCAGTGGTGCTCCAAGAAAGATGGAAGCAAACAATGTGCCTGCAAAAGAAAGGGGAGGAACATATTTAATGTTGGCGTGAATGTAAATAACACTCCTTAAAAACAATATATTATTTCACTTTTAAAGGTTACTCTTTAGTGAAGGAAAACGAGAGGCGATATTCATTTTAATGAAAGCCATCTCTTTAGGGATATCAATGTTGAAATGAAAAGTTTCTTTCACTTGAATGAAAATGACAAAAAAATAAAATTTTTATTATATTTTAGTCAGGCTAGAAAAAGTATTATACAGTCTGCTAGCCTGAGAATCTACATTATTATACAACTTAATCTGTTTACATAAAATATGTTTTGTGTTTAGTCATAAAATCTAATTTAACATCTACAAAAAATAGCTGGTTCAAAGATCAATGAAATGGCTAAGATGATTAACGGATATGATTGATTGGGAAGCAAACTGACCTGACCTGAACTCAATAAATCACTTTTATCATACTTTTGACTTAAAGAATAGTTTTGATTTTAGAGTGCCTTCTCCATTTGGTTATAAAGAATAAATAACAAATTTGAGCTAGGCTTTCACAAGTCAGCAGATATTTTGAAAAATGACTAAAATATCTTGAAATAATTAAATATAGAACCCCGATTCCTGATATATCAGTATCAACATTGGCAAAGGGCGATGTCACTCATTGGACAACGGATGTTTGGTGCCATTTTGTTGCAGTTTGTGTTTCAAAAATGAGAGGTTTGGCCATGTGGTATTTGTTGGTGGTGGCGTAGCATAGGATTATGGGAGTTTTTAAGTGTTTAATTTGAGAAAAAAAAACTCAAATTATACACAGTGTAGTAATATAAAATAAAATAAAATAGTGTATTCTTCAGTTTTTAGTTTTCGTATTCAGTTTCAGATGAGCTCTCATCTAAAACCTTTTATAGTTTTTGTATTCATGTAACCTACAGTTTGCCTTTAGTTCGCCTTTAAAATATGAATAATCATTATCATTTAAATATCAACTTTTTCAAAATGTCCTCAAACTTGCTGAGATTTGAGGCACAGCAAGAAATATGAACCTATAGTTTGTACTACAGTCAATAGAATAAAGTCCATTGATGATTGGGAACAAATTCATGTATTTAAATGAAATAAAATGCAAATTGAGTTAAAGATCAAGAAATAAACAACCTGCCTTGACGCATCTGTTTCATTCAACAAGCTTTTAATTTGACAGCCTGGTTTTCCTTCAGCGCCTACGTTTCCACTCACCAAATGCTAACCGTAGCTCGATTGCCACAGGGTGGAACAGTGGAGCTGAGGTTGAGACCCGACAGTGAAAACAAAAAGCCTGATTTGAACCTGCACGTCAGCTGCAGCTTCTCTGTGTGCAGTTTGCATGTCTTCTGTAGTTGCGTGGGTTTTCCTCATCTGCTCTGGTCTCCTCCCACATGCATGTTGGCTTAACTTGAGATTCTGGCCACAAGTGATCAAACATGGTCTTTTTTTTTTCTCTCTCTGTCTCTCTCTCTGATGGTTTTTTTAATGGACTTGCAATCAGTAATATGTGCATGTTCTTTTTTTTGATAATAAGGTTATTTAAAACTACACAACCTTTTAAAAGTCTAACATTTCAAAAAGTTTATATCGCATTATTGATAGTAGCACAAATAATTTGTGTGCATTGCATGTTTCTTCCTGCATAGACTGATGATAAACTATAAATAAGGCATTTTTTTAGAAACAGGAGTTGGAAATACTAATTGTTTGTGGATTTTTTTCCATTCTACCCATGTTCTACAATATGGACAATCCAAAAAAAGGAAAAAAAAAAAAACACCAAAAAGTTGCATGAAAAGGAATTTGACCACCTTTCTCAACATAATGCACAATATATATTTAACTTAGCTGGTTTTCTGACATATACATTACTTTAAAGTACAGTAAACAAAACCCTAAGACAAAATATGAACAAAGCAGGAGACAAAATTTATTTAGTAACATTAAGATAATAAACAGAAAAGTAGTTCAAATTTGTGTGCACTTTTCCTAAACAAAGAGCCAAAAAGTGATTTTAGAGCCAATCAAAAGACAATCTGTTTTGAAGCTAATGTATTGATCTTACCACACTAGAATCAGTCTGACACTGATATATCAACATATAGATATCATATTTGTATCTATGTGTTGACATTTTGGATCAATTTGGCCATCTATATTGGAACAGTTACTCCAAAACCAAATTAAAACTTATTTGGTGATGGATAAAAAAAAGTCGTTTCAGTAGATATGCTCGCGTATCCACAGTTGACCTATGCATATTTACCTTTCATGGAAGGTCATTCCAACATCACAGATGATCTGAGAGAGACTTTTCTTAATCAAAACTTTTTACAAGCAAAAGAACCACTGCTCTTGCCAAGCTATTACACGGAAAGATAATTAAATTTGATAACAGAAACAATTAATTCAGCCTTTTTTGCATTAGTCCGGAAAGTCAGGGACTTCATTAACTTCCACGCAGCTAGTCTATTCAGTAATTTAATTCATGAATTTAAACATCTGGCGGTGGCACACCAAGTAGTCTGTAGCTATTTAGTTCTTGGTGCTGCTGGATGAAAATCTGAGCTTTGTCTCCTGACAAAAGACATAAAGGTCCCAGCTACCTGTTTTAAACGGTTGGGGAAGATTTGAACATGCAAAAAATATGATAATTAGAGGTTGGATTTTTATCTCAAGTGTGAAAAGATGTTGGCATGTGGGAAAAAGTCAAAGTTGCGACGGTAGATTTGATATAATCCTGGTTGTTTGTGGGATTTTCTAGTTGCTTCTTTTCCCTGAGACAGAGCCGGTGAGTTTTTAACGCAAGAAGTTCCTGTTTAGTTTGCTGATCCACTCTGAGTTCAATACTTATTCCTAACAAAACTGACCGCATTTTCATGTTTTTCTTGCTCAGCCTTTAGGCCTTGGTCGGACTCGCTGAGGATGCCCTTGAGTTAGGCAATCCAGGAAACGAGGTCGATTTACGTAAAACACAACAGCCAGAAAAATCTTGTCCATTAGAACCTCTATCTGCAGGTGCAACTGAAAAGCACAGACACTACTACTGTTAATATATATCAGCTCCATCAACCCTTTCTACATCTATATTGGAATCAAACCCAGAACCTTCTTGCTGCAAGGCAACAGCTCTACCAACTGCGTCACTGTGCAGCCCTAAGAGTTACCTGTTTTACTAAATATACTTGTTCGCTTCTTATGAACCAAATATAATGTTCTGTCTGTGCCGAATCTTCTTCTTACAGATCTTTACTAGTGGGTACCAACAGTGCCAGAGTGTGTTGTAAGTTCTGATACTTCCCTGTTGAAGAAATTATCAAGAGTCATAGCTCTGGACTGGACCAATCTTCTCTGCTGTGGTTTCAGTGGCCACCATTTCAATAAGCAGCGAGATATCATGGTCGACGCAAATTTAACTAGTGTGACATACTGCATTGGCAGATTGAATTATCTTCAATTTTTATATTCGGTTTTTTTTTGGTTTTATTTCCATTCATCTGTCAAACTCTGCAGCTGTCTTTGACTCCGGCGGCTGAAACAAATTTCTACTTTGTTCCACTTTTGTTTGTGAATCTGGCAGCACAGATGGGCCTAGCTGGAGTCGCAGTCAGGAGGTGTTGTGGATTTGAATTTTTGTGTTTTGTTTTCCAAAATAGATGCATTCAACCAACAGGTTCCATGTGTGTGCAACTTTGCGTGTTCATTACCTCGGTGCTCGTATCAGAATCAACAGACGTCAAATTGGTTTTAGTGCAAGGAAGGGACAAGAAATGTGTTGATGTAGCACGGGGGGAATGAGGGGATAGAAGTTGGGATTGTCAGTCCACCAACAGAGCAGTAAGCATGAAACATCAGTTGAGTCAGGCTATCCAAAGTCACATTCAGTGTCACGCTGAGAGGAAGTCTTACCGCTTATTTCTTCTGCCAAAACGCAACACAGAGCAGCGAACAAGTCGTAACTGCAGAGGCTTTTTTTTCCCCTCCCTCTCTCTCCCTCATGAAAAGTAAGCAGCTGTTTTGAAGACACCACTGAGTTACATTATTGTTCTTTGCCTGCATCTTCAAAAAAATGTCATTTTCTGTTTTTGTCACAGTGTGTGAGATGGCAAGCAGCAGCCCACCTGTTTCATCTCAAAAAAAGATGACAAGATTGCAGGGCTAGACACCTAGCAAATTATTCAAAGTCTCCGAATCAGAAGAGGGAGGGGAAGAGAAGGAGAGAGAGCCAAAAGCCTGGGCTGTCATTCTAACTCTTGTCATCTGTGCACACACAGGAGACTCGCTGAACTGAAAAGACAAACATACTTGGTTTGTCGCGCTCGGAGCCTTAACGTCGAGCCTGGATCCCCTAAGGTGCGACGTGTCACATGGAGCTTATTCTCATAAAGTGGAAATCCAACAAACCAGATCTGTAAAACCCTCCGTTTGCCTGGCGCAATGAAAGAGCGGGTGTTGCTCGCGGAAACCTTGGAGCAGAGAAACCGCCCGAGTGGCACTTGGTGCAGCGCTCGCAGGAGAGTCATGGGCACAGTGAATCAGCAGTCGCACAAGTGTGCACTGAGGGCAAAATGAAAGTACACCTGCTTTCAATTCTGTTTATATATCAAGACATAGTAGAAATATTGTAACCTGGTAAAAACCAGCTCCTTCTCCTACACTTTGCCTTTGACTATCGACAAACGATCGCTTGTTGGAGGTGTTGGACTCTGTTGAAATCTTGTTTTACCCAACTGATAATATTTGATCGTGACATATGTAATGTGCCACTTTCCTGTCCGACGTGAACCAATCCCACCTGCTAACCAGACAGGCCTGTTGGTAGCAGGTGGGCCAGTTTGCTGCTCACGCTGCTCGGCTCCTGCTCCGATCAATGGCATCAGTTGCTTCAGTGAGCAGATCCTCTCCTCAGACTGAGAGGCTTATCGTCGCAAACTGGACTCTCATCAACGTCGGAGTCCCTGTGTGCAGCAGGAACCCCGTCTTTAACCAGCTTTAACCTCAGCTTGAAGCGAAGTTACAATCCACACACACACAGGTTTTATTTTTGCCTCAAAGGAGCTCAGCGTACCCCTTCCAATTGCATGAAAAACATTTTCTACTTTATCTTTTTTTTTTCTTTTTTAAATTATGTAAAACAAAATTGTGTTGGATCACTTAAGGGAACATATCCAGTCTGTATTAACATAATGCAAAGGATGAGGATGCCACTGCGAGGTCTGGGAGCTAGGATAAAGCTTAAAGCTGTCGAAAACCACAGTTTCCTCATGATTTTTGGTGCTTAACACATGCAACAATGGATGACTGAATTATTATTATTTCTCTTTTTTTCCTATTTAGTATTTGCCTGTTGGTCGTTTTCAGCGGAATAATCAGCCGTCTTGTGAGCTCCAACAAAGTAGAAAGAGCTGGTATTAAGAGATCATTATACTCTAAATCTTTTCCATCTGGAGTTTAAATTCATGACTATATTTCTCTTTAAACGGAGCAAAAAAAAGAAAAACTTATAAGGTTTTCGAATTAACCAGACCTGCCAAACTAAATCTAACCTCCCATCATTTACCGCCTTAAAAATGCATTCACACCTGCGATGGCTCTTATTTCCACTAGAAAGCGACACATCCATCCATCGCTGCCACCGACTTGGTTTTCCAGTTTCTTTTTGCCATGAGGGCAACTGAACGCGTGCGTATAGAGCATGAGTTGGAATAAATCAAACGTGCGCACGTTGAAATTCAGAGAGGCCACACTCCCCACAACATTCTCGTGTTGTGACAGCATCCTGTGTCCCTTTTTGCCCAGAGTGAAGTAAAGACAAAACCAGAGTCTGTATGCATACGATATCCATACATAAGACTTTTTTTATTTTTTTGTGCTACAGGCAAAACAAGTTTTGCAGGCTGCATCAAACTGTAGCTGCCCTTAGCAGCTTCGACACAGACACGAAGAGTGCCTGTATATTGGAAAATGTGACCCGGGTCTTAGAAAGAATGCCTGAGGGTACAACATGAAAGAAGGCAAACAAAGGACTGGGGCAGTACATGAAGGAACGCTTCTTGTTTGGTCTTTGTAGAGAGACACAACCGAAATTCAGATTCCTTTGTTGTTTTCTCCTAATTGTTTTGGGAGAAAACTGACAATGATGAATGGATATGTTGGAGGAGAGCTTTCAAGCCTCCTGCCTTTAGCTTAAACAGTAATATTTCACTGTCACGCTTCTCAGATAACCGCATGATTGAAGCGAAGAGAAGGAAAAAGAAGAAATTAGTTGATTACGACTTCAAAATGTCAATAGGGAATGTCAATATGGGCAGTTCATCGTAAAAGAGATTCTGTATTGATGTTTTTCTTTTTGTTTGTAGCTGATAAGCAACATTTAAATTCCAGTGTTATTTCTTTTTCTCTAAGGTATGAACTATTTAGCAATTTCAGAGTCCTGGGTACACTCTAAAAAGAAATTAGTTGAACCAACTTAATTGAATTGCTTCAATTGGTAACAAGCTGAAGTTTATCCAACTTAATTTATTAAGTTTAGTATATGTATTATTATCATCCAACTCAATTTGTTAATAAATTCGTTAAAGAAAATTAAGTATGTTTAATATGACAGATCTAACTCAGTCTTACTCAAATATATATTTTTTTTACTTCAAATAAAGAAGTAAATTAATAAAGGATCTCTTTTTTCAAAGGGTTTTTGGCTGAAGTCTTTATTTGAGCGTAGTTATTCAGGAAAGTGGTCAATGACAGAGAGGAAGATCTGCAACTCAGGTCATCAGGTTGGGCATCAAACCTACAAATGCCACATCAAGGACTAAGTCCTCTTTATGTGGATTGTACTCTACCCCTGCACCACCACAGCACCTTGGTTTGAACAGAATCTGTCCCTGGTTAGCTTGAGTCATGGTGTCAGACATAGTATACAAATATGGTATTGAACTTAATTATTTCAAGTAAAGTCAAAGTAAAAAGGTCCCTCAAGGAAATGTTTGTAACTTTTAAAGTAGAGTGTATTTAGAAGACACTGTAAAAAGAGTATTAGGCTGTAAACTAAGAAGTTATAAAATATTTAGTTTGGAACTACTTAAAAGTTGGAGTTGACTTTCTGTAGAATTAAGTCAAAAAGATTACAAATTTTTATTAGAACAAAATAGATGATTTGAGTAATAATGACTTAAATTTGTCATGTTAAACCCCCTTATGAGTTAAGTTATAAAAACTTAGCAAATTGAGTTGGAAGGACTTAGTGAATTGAGTTGGATGATCATAATAAATTGAGTTGGTCAGACATAGGATACCAAACTGGCATTGAACTCAATTGTTTTAAGTAAAGTCAAAGTGAAAAGTTACTTTAGGTTAAAGATTTGTAAGTTTTGAGTTCATTGAACATCAGAAAGTAAGTTTTCGTAGCAAAAGCAAAAGAATTAAGTGAAATCAATGTTAAAAAAGTCCATAAGATGAACTGCAGCCCAAATACATGTTTTAGAGTGTAAATAGTAGGGTTGTGACACTGTTACGCCCCAAGGTTACGCCCCAATAGTAACTTTAAAACCACACCTTGGTTTTAAAGTTACTATTTCAGTACTGTGTTGGTATGTTACAACCATATTTAGTGGTGAAACTGTAGAACTGTAAAAAGTAGTATGTGACTTAAGATCTGTAACTGTTTTCCTGTTACATCCCTCGCGTCCGGGGCCACAATCTCCCAAGAACAGCTAAAATCTGTGAATCTTTTACACACCCTCTACAAAAAACCTGAAAATGTCTATTTTAGTAGGACAAACAACAAATGCACATTTATATCCACAGCGGAAACAATCAAAACTATTCTGTACACTATTAGGTGTACAGCGAATCAATGCTAAGGAAAATAAATGGCGCTCATTGGTTGGCTGCTTTTCAAGCAGCAGCCAATAATGTGTAAAGTGATGTGCTTTGGCGTTTCAGTTCCTCAATTGGTATTTACTTTTGAATACTTTAGATATTTTTGTTTATAAATCTGCGAATATGCAGGTTTTCTTTCTGCTTCTCAAAAGCCAGTGATATAAGTACAGATCTAAGAAGGCTGTGCTGAAAATTTAGCCTTTCAATATCATTGTTTGCGATAAATTTGAAAAATGTATCTGCTGAAAAGTGTTCAGCCATGACAAAAATTTCCAGCAAGTGGAGGAACTGATTGAATCTACCTTTGGGTGTTGGCCAATAATATTTGCAAGTGCAGAAATGTCATTTGTGGTTGGGGTTTTTTTTCGCTGTAATGGCTTAACTTGTATGTGAGTGAAATATCACCTTTTTGTGTTATACGGAACTCTGGTGATTTATGAGTTTCAGCTTGATGATTGGAGCTGAAATTTAATAAGCAACAGAGTCCAGACAGAGACGGCAACATGTAGAGGAAAATTGTAGAAACCACTCCAATTTCCCAGTTTCTCACTGACGTAGAAATAGCGGGAATGATAGTTCTACTGCTGCAGCAAGTTTTTGCAAAATGTTCAATTATGACATATGGACACCTAAAAACTTAATTTTTTAACTTTTCTGTGTACGTTGACACAGTTTGTCTAAGAAGATGGCACAAAAACAAATATTTTAAAATGATGTTTTTTACTTTTCTAAACCATAATTATTAACTGTGGTGAAATGCAGAGCTTTGTAAAATACCAGGCAATTACCCTTTAAGGAAAACATAAAGCTAATGCAAAAAAAAGAAAGAAAAATCTGTTGATAGGGAAACTATGATTTATGCACTACACAGATCTGCACTTTATGTAGAAGGACACGACAAATTTAAGTTCAATAAAAAGTTCTGCTTCAAGTCTGCTAAATTTGCAATGAATGTTTTTACATTCGAAATGGTATGTGAGGCAGGAAACATCCGCTACATATCCTCCAGAATACCTCATCTCCATGGTGACGCACAGTGGTGGTAACATCTTGTTGCGGGGATGTGTTTCTTGAGTTGAGACAGTGTTGTCTGAGTAATCTTCAAAGGAACTGTAAATTGGAATCCTGAAAAGTTTTTGTAAAAGATACCAATTTCACTTCAAACACCCAGATATCACAGGCTCAGAAAACGTATCAGTTACCTTGTTAAGACCGGCGGCTTCATGCATCGTGAAGGCTCTGGAAAAGAAACATTTCATATGTGTGACAGGGACTTAATGTTGAGGTTTGCCTGGGGAGAAAATGAGAATAAATTAATCAAACAAGGGATACTTCATGTCCTAAAGCAACTCCATCAACATGGGAAAACACGTGCCTTAGCAGTAACGGTAGACGACCGACGATTGATGACTGACGAAGGATGAACCGTGTTAAAGGGTGCGAACTGTTCTGTTTGTTTCTTTGTGGCGGGCCACATCAGTCATTACAGAGCCTGCATGTAGAATGTGTTATTTATGTCCACGAAGCTGTCACGTTGAACTCGCGCTTACACGTCTACTGAAAACTCTTTGTATGAATAATGTAGGTTCCGGTGGGGGGGGGAGTGGGCGCAAGTGTGACGAGCAAGAGAGAGGGACAGAGGTGGATACAAATGGTCAGATTCACAGTCGGAAAGAGATGCATGCGGTACATGTCTCTTGGCGGCGGATCAAACAGAGGAGGACTGTAATCCTGTGCCGAGTGTCAGAGAAGAAGAAGGGGGGAGAAGAAAAAAAGCTGCACAATCTCTTGACAGCTGAGGAAAAGGCAGAAAACAAAGGGAGGGATGGAGCACTGGCGCAAAACAAGCCCTGCCAGGAACTAGAGCTTCAAGGCCTTTAGATGTGAGGGAGGGAAAAAAGGAAAAGAAGCATAAAAACTCTGACTCAATACAGAGGGAATTATTTAAAAGATAATACAGAGGGAGAAGGAGAAATGAAGCAAAGAGGGAGAAAATGGGCAAAGGATGGTTGGGAGGTTGGAGAGTGGTAGAACAGCAAAAAAAAAAAAAACAGGGAAGGATTAGAAGTTTTTTTGTGGAGATAAGCAAGATAAAATTGAAACAGTGTATGGAAAAAGACAAAAAGCCAGAATGTAGGCCAACAAGTAGCTCTAACGGAGGGTTAAGTTGCTAGCCTCCCTTGCTGCTTAATTAGCATGGCAGTGCCCTTAAAGAAAGCATTGAACCACTGGAGCTGCTCTCTCTGCAGCAGCTCAAGGCCGTGGTTGTACTGGGCAGCTCCCATGCGGGCTGCTGCCTCCTCCCTCCAGCAGTAGCAGCTTCCCCTCACACTCACCAGCTACAGATGTATGGAATAATATACATGGATAAAAAGCTGCAGCGTGCGACTCCTGTCACAGTGGTGCTTCATCACTGTGCGAGTTGGAATTTAGCCATGGAGAAAACTTTTCCAACTGATTTTTTTTTTCTTACTTCAACTTGTTTTAGCATTAATATTATGCAAATGTTCTCTTTGGAGGTTGTTCCCAATAAGGGGTGGGTAAAATGGGTTCTACCTTTTAAGAATGGCAGAAATTTTCTCCCAAAAAAAACGTTTTTTTTCTCAGAAAAAAAAAGTTGGGTTAAGATTTTCGCCAATGTTGATGCTTAAAAGCAAGATGGAAGGATCTTAAAATGGATGACCACTTTCATAATTACTATAATAAGAGCACAAACATCCAGCCATTTATTTTTTAGCTTAGATTACCCATTCCTTATGCTTAGCCATATGCAGCGAGTGTCTTTTAAGAGCATTTAATTTTTCTTGTGGAAAATGGACTAACAGATGTCTCCCTTTGCAAAAACTAATAAAAGCAAAAGTTGGAATTTGAATTCCTTTCTTCTAAGAAAAACATGCCAGACTCCTGCATTATTCCCAGACTCCAATGTTGATCATTTCGATACCAACCTGTTGCATGATTAAAGTAGTGAACACAAAACGAGTTAACATTCAGCAATAGTTTCTTCGTTAGCTTTGATTCAACATTCTTTGTGCATAGTTCAAATGCTGGGAAAAAAGTTGTATGTTGTAGCTTTTCTTTTTTACCGTACAACCCATTATGATTTCCTAACTCGGATTTATTTTTGATCGTCTGTAGCGCTCCAGGACTGACGTCGGAGATTCCTTCCCTGGATTGTTAGAGTTCTGCATCTCTGCTGCTCCTCCAGAGTCACTATGGGCCTCTCGATCATTTCTAAGATCATTGCTTTCCTCGTCACTGTATGTGGCTGTCCCCGTAATCTTTCCATTATCAAATAATGGATTGAAAAGAGCTCCAAGAGATGTTAAAATATGATAAATTGACGAACTACGTGGATGTCTGACGGCCCTTTTTTCCCTCTATCTTCTATCTGCGGATGATAAGCAAAGAGTTCAAATCGTCTCCTTGTTTGAGTGGGTGGGGAGGAGATAGAGGAAGAGCATGATGGCACAGGAAGGCTGTGTGGGCAAGACACGTGGTTCACTCTGTGTGTGTGTGTGTGTGTGTGTGTGTGTGTGTGCACGCGCTCCTCAGACAGTGAGGACATAGAAAGTGTTTGCTTTAACCGCGAAAGTAACACAGACTGTGAAAAGACAAAAGGAGATGAAGGGATGGGCGGGGAGACAAGTGTCCTTTGAGCAAACATGGGATTTAATTAAAAAATCTTAGTGTGAGTAAACTAAGATGGCCTAGGAGGTTCGATTGCCTATTTTTACCCGCTGACATCTTTAAATACCAAGCATGTGTAAGCTATTTCACTTGGACCCAGATAGATGTGTTTAAATAATATACTGTATGTGACATTTCCCCAAGGAGACTGCTTTTAAAAGAGCAATCCATTTTTTTGTCACAAACCACTGAGAGCAAACACAATGAAAAGCACTCACTCATTGTCTTTCACCTTAATTAAGCCATCCATCTCTGGCTGACTGATACGAGGGAATAGCGGAGGGCAAAGGCACGAGGAGACAGTAGGGCTAAAGTCTGACCAAACCCTCTGAAAGAGAAAAGTAATTTTTTTTACCCCCCCAAAAAAAAAGTCTTGAGTGTATTTGCTGCCAATCAAAATGAAAGGAAGGAAAGAAAATTAAGCAGGATTTGATTGCCACGGTGCGTGATTGTGGCATCACTTGTTTGCAGCAAGCCCCCCCCCCCCCCCCCCCCCCCCCGTCAATCATCCGCTTCATGCATTATTTGTTGAGAGAACCCCTTTCTGGGAATAAGTACTTAGATATATTTCTTTTCATACGCGTCGTCAAATACACATACGATGAAACATACATGAAGGAAAAGCACATAAGCAAACACACGGTGTGCTCTTTGTAGTGAAAATCCCATTGGAATCTGTTGTTTCTTTTCTCTCTCTCCCCTTGAGAGACAGTCATCAACACCTGCCACCGATCTGATCAAAGTAAACCAGAATAGATTTTGTTGAATTCAGACCTCCGATTTGTCAAAGTGCTATTTTCAACTGCAACTTGTACCTCTTTTAGCCTGTTGAAACCTGTCACTCACTATTACTTATCGACGGCGCAGACCCAGCATGAACGAGCGAAGAAGGAAACTTTTCCTTTTTTTTCTCTCGTCTTTATACCTTTGCTGTCAGGGCCTGAGCATCATATCCGTGAACCTGTCACCTGCCACTCGCAGCTCAATCGGAGTTTCATTGATTTTTGTTAGCATCACCGGTGACACACGGCATCTGGTATATTGAAAATGTGCTACGCATTCAGGTCACCGACAAGATACTGACTGTTGTCGTTGTCCGTTTCCGTCACAGGATTTCTGGAAGAAACAGAAACGGAAGCAAAATGTACAAGTGGAGCCGAGTGAATTGGAATATAATTGAAAAATTGACACTGGAGAATCCAGAACATATTCAACTGCTAGTACATTCCTTGTTTTAAGAAAAAATGCAGACTGAATTCTGAAAAGTTTTCACCTTCTCGGATGTTTTGATCAATGACGATCAACCAAATGAGGCATTTTTTGGACCAAAATTGTGTGGCCGGTGGAAAAAATGTGACTCCTTGCAATACGCATGGACTTTGTATTGGAAAATCGTTCTCAACTGGTCCAAAAGTGAGTTGCAGATCTGGTTTCAGTTGTCTATTACTCTCCTCGAAAGAGAACATTCAAAGTTTGTGTACATACAGCCATAGAGTGTGCTGTATCATCTTATATTTTCTAGAAGTACCAAGGGAGGACAACTGGCTTCGCTTTGGAATCGACACGGAAACGGACGCTTTAGTACATGAAGTCAACCTCTCTCCGTTCTGGTGCTGCACTCTGACGTGCACGTCTACTTCCTTTGCTACTCGAGTTGTACTCAACCATTCTGCACACTCAGAGCGTAGCCTCTCCTCTCAGCTCCGGTTCAGCTGAACACATAGAATCAGACTGGATATTGAGAAGGTGAAAGGTTTTTATTTTTGTTGTTTTTATTTGGAGCAGCTCTGGTATTTAATGATTCTTTTTCACATAAGCTTGGTCATGGGAAGTTTTTCTTTCCTCTGTTGAAAGAAACTGTTTAGAAGCTGCGCTTTGCTTTTACTCAGCTTCATTCAATTTGATAATGTGGAAGAACCAAAGAATAAAGGACGTCTGGAACGAAGTACTGTCTCGCGAAGCTGTATTGGAAAGGAACTAAACTAAATCAGTGAAGCTTATTGGATTAGACTATTGGGTTTTGTGTGTTTAGTCATATAAAATGCCTTTTAAAGAAATATGTTTTGAATGTTAAACTCAATTTCTTTGAATTCCCTCCTTAACATTAGCTGTTGACTTTCGTAACAATGGGAATATGTTACCAAATCTTCCTTTCTTTCTCTCACGTTCAGCATTTAAAGTTTTATTACCAAAGAACAATACTGAAGTTTTGCCTTTATGCTAAAACTTCTTCTTATAGACCTGATATTTGATTTCCCTTTGGATTTCTGCTTTATTGGAATGGAACGCTGGATGGGCTTGGAGTCATATGCACACCTATGAACATATTAAAGTAAATGTTCACTAGCCACCAGAGTGAGATTACACCAGCAAGCCCTTCTACTTTTACAGATCAGCACTTATGAGATGGTGTGGAACTGCAAACCAATGTAGGCAATGATCCGCAGACAATGTGCAAGGGAGGGATAGATGGTGGACAGAGGGATGGAGGAGGTAAGATGTAAAGGGGAAAGGTCACTTGTTCCTCAATTTGTTACTCTGTAACATTGGTAGTGTGTTTAAACACATACTGTAGCAGGCGTACCCAAAGTCGACTCCAACTGAACAAAGACTATGGATAGTGATAGATTTATACACCATTGACCTTGAAATACACTGTGCTTGTGCATATTTGCAAGAAAATTGGAAGTAATGCAGATTAGATAACCCTAATAAAGGGCTTCTTGAGATTTAGTTTAGCTGCTTTTATTGTTTCTATCACATCTTGTTGCATCAGAATGAATTAGAAGTTGCTTTTTGTTGTCTATTCGGTCTAGTCAGCATCCGTTTCAAAGACCCCATGTGACATCAGGTCACCTGGATGTCAAATATAACTAAATCATAGTTCTTCAGTCTTCTTCTTTTTTACCAACATTGAATTCTCATTCTGGCGGTTTTTTCATCAAGAATATCTTATTTTTGAAGAGTCCTGAACATTTTGGACAAACACTCAAGATACTCTGAAGATCTTCTCCATTTTCCATTTCACAGTTCCGCCACTCAGCCAACGCTACTCGTTCTCATCACTTCACCTTGCTTGTAAGTACATCTTATGCTTCTGTTATGAAATGCTGACCAGCAAAGTACCTCACTGCAAGGAATTCATATGTCCTGAACTCCTGTGGGATTTGCATGAAATTACAAAGTCCCTTGTTGCAGGATTGTCTCTGACAATAGAGGCCATTAGAGCAATACTTCTAAGAGGATATTTGATAATCTGGCAACCGTTATCTTTGCTGGATACACCACGGCTATATAAGTCTCGGGGAGAATAAATCAACCCCACCTATTGTCTCCGATGGAGCTGGAGTAAAGGCTTTATGGGAAGCAAAAGTCGGAAATGATGTAAAGCAAATGAAGATTAAGCCTCCTGAAATGAATGGAAAAAAATATTCTTATGCTGCACTTTATATATACTTGGAAGCCAAAAATATCAGTTTGGAGAGGTATTCCATCTTGTGAAAGCAGAATTTCCTTAAATCTAAATGCAAAATGGCTGCTTTCCAGCAATAACCAAAAGTCTGTGAACAGCATTTATGTTTGTTAATTCGTTTTAATTTTACATTTGTTTGTGTATATCTTTGCTTAATTAACCCTTAATGGATGAATATTAGTTTTGCTTAGCTTTAGTTCATTTATCTTTTTATATATGATTTTTCTAATTATTTGACTGGTTTCTAAACAGAACAAATTAACAGCATATTGCAAATAAACTTGCTCAACAAAGTGGATTTCATCTTTTAAGATTTTGCAGTTTCGTGGCGCTGCTGTGCTTTCGCGGCATATCAGCATCTCTATCAAATCATTTTTGAGAACCTAGCCATGTCTTCTCAATGATCACGCTCAACTCGGCTCGAACGGTGCAGGAAAATGAAAAAAAAAAAAGAAAAAAAGGCTGGAATTGTCTCCATGTATTTTGCCCATAGCTGCTTCCCTCAACACCCTTTCAGAATGAAATGGTGCGTTTTAAAGAAGAGATGAAATGGAATCCCTGGATGCGGTCTCAGAGGTAACATTGCCTGAAGAAAGAGGGGTCGGTGTAGCGAGTCCTTTGACATTGCTGTCACATTGAGTGAAAATCTCGGCTAAATGACTTGGATTCTGTGATTCTAGCTGTGTAGTCAGATGCTATGCAGGTGTTGTAGGCAATGAGCGCCGAGATGAGTGATGGCCAATCTGATTAAATGTGACTCAGCCATATCTGCATTCGTAATAGAATGATGGACATAGTACATTCTAGCAAACAGAACTCTGTAGTGTCCTGATTTGACCAAGGAGACAGAACCGGCACTTCGGGGGCCGAGGGGGCCGAATTCACAATCGCAAAGACGTTTAAAACCTCTGCCGTTTAATTTCTTTTTAATTATAGCTGATTGATGAAACATAATTGCATCATAATAAAGCAGTGTATGCAATGTCCATATGAATAACTTCACCGGTTAAATAAATTAGGTGGCTGGATTGATCCAATTTTACACGTGGAGTTTGTTTCAAGTTCTTTTGTTAAGTGAACACGGAGATGTCTAAAGCCTCTGTTACCCCAAGAGGATTCCATCTGAAGATTAAACATAAATGATACTTTAGACTATCTGAGTTGTGTAAAACACCTTCGTTCACCATTGTTTACCACAGACGCTAATTGCATCACACCAGAAAAATTAGATAATGTGGTTCATCTTTGACCTTGTTTAATGCATTTTTATTGTTTTGTCCTTTCCAGACCGTTTTATGTAACCTATCTTTAAATCTTTAGTTTTTTGGTTGGGGTTTTCTGTGTGGGTAACCACAAAACATTTGTGTCTTAAAAGCAGGTGGTTTTGTCTGACTATGAAAAATTAGTGAATGCAAAAGACAATTGTTAGCATTTGTAATTTCAAAATCAAAATAATCAAGTTGGGGCACCAGCTAACTATTAGGAAGTAGAGCGTATTGTCACATTTTTACATTATTTATACAGCCTTATCTTTGCTAATGAATTAGATTTACAAATAGGAGTAACATTTTATTTTTAGTTTTATATTTTAGCTTTTTTTACCTGCACTTTTACAACCTTAAGTTATTCAAAAATATACATTTTAATAGATTCAAATTATACAGTTTCTAAACAAAAGACTTTAAATTTGAAAAATCAATAAGGTGATCACTTTTTGTCATTTATTTGTGGTATATTTCCTGCCATCAGCAACAGTCTTTCACTTCAAGCACTTCGTTTTTATTTCCATCCATTCTTCAAGTTAAACAAATTCATTTTATGTTGGCACTTTTTTCACAAACAACCATAAACTTAAGTGCAATCATAAATTTGGATGAGATGTTAAAGGAAACGTGATGAATCGTATTTGGACGTTTGCAGAAAAATGTGAAACTCTCATTTCATACTTACCTTTTTAAAAAAAAATTCTTGTGAAAGAGTTTGTGAGCTTTAATGTGACAAAATGTGAAAGAAAACGCATAAAAAGGAAACCCTCTTTAGCAGTTGTGACACAAAATGCAATACAAAAAGTCGAATGAGAACTCTAACTCACCCCTTTTTAAAGGCGTGATTCATTTCCAAGACTAGCATCTCACTTAAATAAGCTCAAGCAATAATTCAGGAAGTTCTTCATGAGGAGGATGGAGTTTATATGATTTGGATCTTGTGCAACATGCTCTGAGGATGTGGCGGCGGCCATCTTAATGAGTTTGGAGCTTATCACTGCTCACGAGAGAAAGCAAATCAATCACTACCCCTGCACGGTGATGGGTATGTGGGAGGGAGAGTGGAGTGGGAGACAGAGAGAAGTAGAGATGTGACATGAGAGAGAGAGGGAAAAAGAGAGGAAGCTCGTCAGTCCTCTGGTGTTGTTTAGCACAGCAGCCAGTTGCTGAGGATTTTCCTGAGGGACACTTGTTTTAATAAAAACTGGCCCCATATTAAATTCTAATCCATTAGTGTGTCTGCTGAGCTCTGACAGTGTTTTATCAAACCACTGGAATAAATGAATGTTTCTTCATTATCACAACTGGAGCGTTTCAGTAATATTGCTTTCTTGTGCCAGGGATGCGTTGCAGCAATTCTGACTGCATGTGTTGATGTAAAGCGCACTTCCTGCCACGTTTAAGCTACATTTCTAACTTGGATTCTGCTTATTAAATGCATTTATGTAACTGTTAATTGGGAGTATACAGTTAACAACATTGTGCAGTCTGTCTTTTTACAGAGAATAAGATTAACTAGAACAACAAGCAGTCCTAAACAGGTTCCAAGCCCAACCCAGTCCGCCGATCACCACATTTTATGCTGCTACGTCCCACCAGCGTGGCTGTAAGAGTGTTGATGACCTTCCTGAGTGTTGTCAGATAAAATATGTGCCAAGGTCGTGTTTTCCTAATGTTTAGAGGAGTTGCAAAAAAAAGACCCAACGTCTCCATCTCAGAGTATAGAAACGGATTGAAACCGGTGAATGTTTGAGTTTTTGACAGTCGGCAAAACATTGAGACCTGCCCAGAGAAAGTGTAATCTATTTAAAAAAATAAACATAAAAAAAAATTATATGACTGTCAGACTTGAATTTGCATCCAGTAAAAGCTTAGAAAATCCTGAACAATCTCATCGAACTGAGAATGAGCTATTTTGTTAGAATTAAATGAAACCAAGATAAAACAAAGTTTGATAAATAAGCTGTTTATATACAAGCTAAAAATTATGCAGTTTCTTAATTCTACAGAAGGCTCCTGGAGATGAGATAAAGATAAATAGAAGCTAATTGAAACACATCATTGATTTAGTGACTGTATATTTCTCTCAATCAAACATTTTTGCATCAATTTGTTGCGTGAGCATTACCTAAACATATTTAAGAATCATAGGAAAGCCGGAAAATGATGGATGGTAAAGCCACGGGCTCTTGTTTCATTAACTGAGGGTCAGAACATTCATTTTAATGTCGACTTGATAAGTGCAAACCTGGCAACTTCTTTCTTACCAGATTTATTGGTTTCTATTTTCCCTTTTTTACATTAGCAGTAAACAGGAGCAGATGGTCGAGTGAGCAAATGGCTAAAGAGCTGCCTTCTTTCTTCAGGACAGATGACCATTAGGAGTATTTTTTTTACATCTAGCCCTTAGTGTGATGAGAAGAGATGAAGAGCAGGACATCGATAACAGGAACTGGCAGTGGAGTGGATAATTAGCCTTAAAAAGGAACAAAGGATCAATACCCCACCCTACCATCAAAGTCCCACCCCCTCCTTGCTTTACAAAGCGTTTGTTCATCGGGAAAACAGGTTTGGACACCGGGCAGAAAGCTCATCTATCAATCTGTCAGGAAAGGCATCCACTGTACCTGATAAAGCATTGCTGGATTTTTGGGAAGAAATGATACTTTGAAAGTTAGGTGGCAATAATTGAGATCGGCATTGCTAAAGTTTTCCACGCTGTTTGTAATTTTAGGCATGACACATTTCATAAGTGTGCAGGACTTGGTGAATATAAGGAAAAATGAGCTATTAATCCACAATGTTTCCTTGTAAATTCAAATATCACAACACCAGCAACATTGTTGTACTTCAAAACACTTTTAACCAATAACTGTCACCCCAATAACACTTTCAAGCAAGTCGATGGGTCCAGGAGGACGTCGGTGTCCTCTTGGCAGTTCAGAGGTCACTTTTTGGTCTTCAAAAGATGTTTGCATTTCTTCTGAAGCTTTCTGCTAAAACTGTAGTATGGTAGATACTACAAATATATTGATATGTTTTTACTGCATGCATTAATTAGGAAATTTTTTAAAGATATTTTAGAAAATATTATCGCAAATTAATGATGTAATCAATTTATTTTTTTAAAAGATTCAGCCAGATTTAGTTCTGAGAAATAACTTATTTCCGGGCACATTGCAATGATATACGCACTCTTGTAACCTTGTCTGTCTTTGTATGGAAGAAATCCTATAGCACAACAAATGTGTTTTTTCTTTTGTAGAAAAAAGCTTAACCAGCAGGAAATGCCATCGACTACCAGTTTAAGCACCCAGATTCTGCAAATGACAGTTTAATGAGCTATCCTGAAGACTTGATGCGGCACCATTTTTTTTGTTTGTCTCATAAATCTTGGATAAAACAGTGGAAATCACTGTTATTCATTGGGTACACATCTGTCAAAAAGACGAGGATCATTAGGCGAGTCAGATTGATTGGATCTGGTGACGTTATCAGAAATATTTGCAATAAAGAACTGGTGTTGTGACACTTTTGAGTAGCATAAAAATTTTTTTTGTCACGTTCCAGTCACAAACTTAAGTTAATTTCTGGGTCTTGAGCCCAGTGAAACATCCCCACAGTGAAACATGGTGGTGGGAGCATCATGCTGAGGGAATACAAGACCATGCTGGTTACAAAGCTTGTAGAGGATAGAGAACAGCTAGTGGTACAATGCATTAATTTAGATAGAAATTTGTTAAAATGGCCCAATCAAAGTTCATATTTGAATCGGCAAAGCTTGACATTTGGTGACATCAAGCAGTTTATCCACCATTTTATTTATTTGTTCATTACCTAGATCTCCTGCCAATAGAACAGCGTTGGAACTCAGACTAACCTGTAAATCGAGAGCTTATACATTACCACTTTAAAATGTGTTGTCTGAACGTGACAAACTGTGTAAACATATATCGCATTTCCGAGAGACAAATCGATGAAATCAAGGTCAAATAGGTGAAGACCTGCGTTTATGACGGCGGCATCTACTGTAGAATCAGACTCTAAATGTAAGCAGCCGTCAGTGGACAGAGCCTCATTGACATTCAGGGAACATCAAGGATAGAAACTGAAGACGATCAGATACTTGAAGTATTAAAGTGCGCCTCGTTCCTGCCGTTGTCCTCCTTTACTTATTCCTGATGAATCTCACCAGCCAGTAGTCCAGACGTGGAGCACCACCTTTGTTGTGCCAAATGAAAAGGCCTTTTCATCATTAACATTTTCTCCAGGAGATGCAGTGTGATTAGTTTCATTGATGAGCTGCCACATCAAAGACAGAAGAAAAAAAAAACAGAGACAGAAAAGAAGAGAGGTACTTTTTTCTCTTTTTTTTTTTTTTTTTTTGGAGAAATCAAAAAACTCCAGCCACAGTTGGCCTTGTGTTTATATCAGCCTTTCCTGACTTTAATTATTAGCACATAAGTAATCTCGGAGGCCCAAATTGATTATTTGAATTTTCGCATTAACTTGGAACCTACGGGGACCTCAATTTCCACAGCATCAGAACGTTATCCTCGTTTGAAATCAGGGTTTTATTTAAAACCTATTACCGGGTTTTCGAAGCACGCGGACGGCAAGGCGCAGTAGTGTGTAATTATCTTCGTATGAATTATTAATTTCATTACACTGCGACTGAATAAATGTAGCAGGTTCAGTTAAGCACTTTGATGGTGACAGCGGAAACATTACATTTTGCAAGACGAAAGTCGGTGTTTCAAAGTCATTTATTATTCATTGGATTTATTTATTTATTGCGTTGGAATATTCTCACTGTTGACCTGGCGGAAATGTGTTGAGATGATACTATTGGCCTTTTTTTTTTTTTTGCACTATTTCCAACAGTGCTTAAAAAATACAAATCTGAGAAACTTGGCATTACTCTCATCCCCTTAGAGATAGTCCAGTTTGGGACTGAGATTCACCGTCCAGTAAGCTACAATAGAACACTTTGAATCAGAGTTTTTATGTTTTCAAATTGGCCTAGTCAAATTTCCAACTTAAATCTAACGAGTATGTGTAGTAATGCAGTCAATCTGACTGCGTTTTAGCCGTTTCGCAGGAAAATATCCCAACAAAACACTGATGTTCTTTTGTTGAAAACAGAAGAAAATGCAAACATGGTTACGAAAGCAGGGCACTGCAAGCTCTTTTTTGGAGTTTTTACTTTTTGAGTCTACTTGGACTGGAATTTGTTCATGTCCCATTTGCAGAAAAAGATCCTTTACAGAGCACAAAGGTCATACGGCGTAATCATCAGATTAAAAACCAGCCAGCTGTAAACTGCCCAATCGTGGAGCCATTAGCCGTTAACATCCTGTCAGCAGAAGGCAGAGGAGGCATTTGAATTTGAATCTAGTGATCTCTACGGTATCTTAAACGGCAGGGAAACTGAAAAATAACACTTAACCAGTGGTGATTTGCCTTTAACCGAAGTTAAAGCCGGTGCAGTGGTGCTGAAAGAATCAGAATTCAAAGCTTTAACATTTTTAAAATGGACAGGCCTTTTACTGCTGGCAATTAAACTATGTTTTATTTCCCACATAGGGACACAGGATGTTTTTTTTTTATGTGGCGAAAGCCCCTCGTGCCCCATGCTGGGGTTACAGCCACCAAAGATTAAATTGTTTGCATCCAGCCTGTTTTTTTGTTTGTTTTTTACCACAGGTCACCACGTAAAGCCATTTATATTTCTTTCTTTTTGAGTAACAAAGATTGGCAGAAAGAAAAAAGAGACTCTGAGGTGTCCCTCAAAAATGCCCCTTTGACAAAATGAAAAATCTATTTTTCCGAGGCGGAGATGATGCCGTCTCGAGTCAGATTGATTCCTCCCTGCTAATGGGTTAATTCTGGCATAATTCAATAAGCGCCTTCTCCCATGATACCTTACACATTTATGTGAAGTCTATAATAACATCCTGACAGTTAGATGAGTTGGGAATCTCTGGTGGTTTAATTTGGTTCTAATTCCTCCTGTTAACACACATTAACAGGGCAAATGAGATCTAATACACATCGCCAACTTGTTCCTGCCGTTTGCATCGTTTGGCTTTTGATCAGGTGTGCCCCGTCACCTGGGGGCAGGAGGCTGGAAATGCCGGATTTTTAATATAAAGTTTCAAGTTTGAACCTCCATACTCGCAGGCTGAACATGGAGGTTAATTGCCTGTGATGCAGAGTAGAAAATGGATTATATCAGGCTGCGCTCGGGTGTTCGAGAATGTTTTTTTTTTAAAAAAAGAAAAAGGAACCATGGAAAATGATTTAAAAAAAAATTGTGTCCAGCCCTGACGAAAAGATGATCAGCCTTGAAAAATGGAGGGAGCTTAAATAGCATCCAATCATCTCTTTGTTTTAGGTAATTCTTTAACGTGAAAAGAAATTGATAAAAAACTAAAGGTCAACACTTTAAAAAAAAAGACCTCAGTGAGGCAATGAAATTAATATTTGATCCAGTTAAGTGTTTTGATTTTGGCAGAATATACAGAGGTGCTTGAAAGTCCTGTTTTTTTTTAAAGCAGGCTTTTAAGAGCGGAAAAAACATATTTTTTTCCACAATAAATGACACATTTATCTTGTACAATTTAATTGAAAAACATACCAATCTGTTGAGATAAAAGACAAATATAACCACACTGCATAAACGCACACAGCTAGGCTGGTACTTATTGAATTTTGCAGGATGAACCTTGCACAGGAAAAGTTTTGAAGCAATTTATCACCGCCTCTTTTTACACTTTAAGAGCCACTGTATGTCAGGTACAGTGGATGAAATTCACTGCCCAGATTGAGCTGCATTGACAAAAGTATGCTACTACTCCATCATCTTTTAAAGTCGCATACCTTGCATTCAAATGAGCCAACCTTTGCCCAGAACAGTACTTTCAGACAGACGCCACCCACTCTCTCTCTCTCTCACTGTTAGTGGTTTGATGGAAATTGCTGTTATGCTGATTGTAGATTTTCACTGCAGGTATTTATTCAACACAAATATTTGCAGAAAAACGTGCCGAAGGAAAAAAAAAATGCTACTGTGTATATTTAAGCTAATGACAACACAGAAGACACAAAAAAAAATCCAAGCTGGTTTTAGTGAAGACTATGTCAGACGTGGAAGTTCTTGTATAGATTTCAAACAGCCGTCTTCTTTCAGAATGTGTCTCCTTAAATATGCATATTTGCTCCAAATCCGAGAACTACGATGACCTTCTTTATGCATAATTCTTGTTTTCTACTGGTTTGACTTTCATATTTTATGTGCTAACTTCCTTAGTAGCTAACCTTGAACTGTTCCGTAAATAAAATAGATTCTAAAAAAAAGTCAATTCCAGTTTATATTGATTTCACTGTTCACAATGTATTTTTTTTTTGGCAAATTCTCCTCACCCCCACTCAAAAAAGCTATGAATCATTCCCACAAACTGCTTTAATTTTTTTTTTTAATCAGAAAGAATGTGTATAAAAGGGCATATTTAGTAAAACCTTTTTACACAAGGCAACAAAACACAAACAAGAAAATTCAAAACAAACATCCCAAAAATCTCTAACCAGTTGTGTTTTGCCTTGTGTGATGTCATCAGAAGTCTTAATGCTGGGAGCATCTGTTAGGAGGGCAGATTTGATCTCGGATAAAGTTTTAGAGCAAAACAAGTAAAACATCTGACATGATGTTGCATATGTGAAAAGCTAAGACTAAAATGCTTTATGCTGATTTTGTAGAAATGTCTGGCTGGTAGCTTTAACATGAGATTGTGCTGCTGCACCTGACAAGTATGCATTTTACATTGCATTTTTTTTTTTTTACTAGAAGAATAAAAATAAATCAAACATGTCCACGTCTACAGCTTACTGCCCTGCTAACATATAAATGCTTTATGTCGCATGCACTTTTCTTTCATTTGTTTGTTTTTCGTGCTCATCAATCACCTCTTTTTCACACCAGTATGACTCTCTGCTTTTCATAAATACACACACACACACACACAAAGACAGATTCACAGGTACACAGAGAACATCATAAGTAGCTGACGTCAGTAATGCTGTAAGAGCTCTGAGAGCTCTTCCACAGTAGCCTCTTTTTTTTAACAAGTACACCCACACTCTGCCAAGTTCAGCCTCGCCATTGTCCAAACACAAGCAAACCGTCACTCGGAGCGCTCCGGGTGGACGACACGGTTGGAAAAACAATAGTTCCCCCCATCGGGACCGGTCCGTGCTCAACTGGCTGAAGTCGGTGCCAAACTTCATCCTTTTTAGGGACTCAATATCTCAGGGCCTGAAATCAAATAACACTGTTGGATTCTGGAATTGTCTCGGTCTTTCTTGTCAGTGCTATTCAATGCTATTTTCGACTGCCACATTAGTATGTCTTCCTCTCCGTCTCTCTCTCTCTCTCTCACGAGTGAGAAAATTAGTTTTTCTACCTCCCACCATTTCATTATCGGAGCGATCTCCCAGCGCACAGCCTAATTCCTTTAGCGAGCCCGCGCTTTTTTTTTTTTTTTTTTTGCCGACTCCTCGCCGCGCTTTGGAAACAAAATGGGGACGGGACGGAGAGAAGGGAGGCCACGGGTGTATAAAGATAGAACCAAGTGGAATTTTACAGTAAATCAGAAGGCTGGTAAAGTGGATACAAAGGCGTAAGTGTGCGGCGAAGACCCTCAAAGACGCAAACCGCCCACACGCCGAGCATTATCTCCTTCCTTCGAGCTATCACACTCGGAGGCACGTACACGCCGCTAAAGAGCCAAATCTACCAGCGACAATACAGTGTGAACCGAACTCAGGCCAGGTAAACACCGTTTCCGCTTTGAAGATAACTGGGTTTGAATCTGAGGGGCCACGTAACGTGTTCGGCGCAGCACGGAGTCTCTCAAAGGGAAACGAAAACAAAACAAAAAAAAAAAAAAAAAGAAACCAATCACCGGTGGAGAAGACGTGAGGACTGCTTGCCAACTTAAAAGACAGTAATTACAAAGCGGGGAATTAACGCGCTCTATATCTGACGTGACATTTTCGCTTTGATTAGACCATGACAAGATACTCGGACTTAAAGGTGTCTTCACAGATGGGAGATTAAGGTATTTGGACACCAAAGAGATGTAAAAGGGGATTATTTCAATTTTTGTATGGAAAGTGTACTCCCTGATCTTCATTGTTACTTGATTATAAAACAAGAGTTTGGGTTTGATCATCTAATTGAACTTAGCGTATATAAACGTTATTAGTTATGCCATCAGAAACATCTTAAACCGACCTCAAAAATAAATGCTAAAAGTCTAAAATTAATCTCAAGGCATCTTTCGTGCTAGCTTAACAGTTTTGTACATATCAGGATCACTTTTAAAGAGGCAGAAGTAAAAGTTTTACTTAAAACGGGTCTCAGTTTTAGGGAATCTCCTGTAGACATGACATTTATTAAAGTTCTTGAACTATGCATTAGAAACTCCCAACAATGGCATCATTAGTTGCATTTAGATTCATATCTTGCTACTTTTAACTTAAATTTTGAGTTGAAAAGCTTGATTTTGAAAGAAAATGTTAAACTTTGTCTTTCAAAATTAAAATACTCCAATTGTATAAGGCCAATGATTAGTTCAGCTCAAGAAGCTCCTCGATTGAATGTTAACACTGGATTCCCATTCAGTCTTGGAAAGATATGAATATAATTTTCATAATTTCTTTTTCATTATTGGCTACCTTCTCCAACTCATTGATCATCTTGGTCTTCAAGTTACTTGCAGACATAACACTCACAATTGTGAAAACAAACATAAAAAAGTACCATTCAAAATCTCTTTGACCGTGTAGATCAATGATGTCTAAAAAAAGAAAAAACATTGCATATAACAAAGAAGTTAAAAACATTTTGAAAAATATCTTTTTACCCAAGTAATCAAAAACATCAGAGCCTTGCTGTATTTTTTGAATCCTAAATGACTTCCAGATCTCTTTTCTAAAATGGTTTCATTAATATATTACATATTTGTTTTATGTTGAACAAAGTAAAATATTAATTCTGCATTTTGATTTTTTTTTTCTGTCACCCACTAAAACTTGTACTTTTATGCTTTTGGACTCTGTATGTTCACAGATGGGGGGTTTCAAACTAGTGCTGTGATTTTTAAACAGCTAATTTAGTTGCCAAATAAAACTTTAACACTCCTCTTTGGTATAAAATATGTGCTTTGCAGATTTCAGACTGTGCTTTAAACTGTCTATATTTAGAGTAAAGTAATGAAGTCTTGATTTAAAGTTAAAGTATTGCAAATGTTCAATTAGTGCTTGGTCCAGATATCTTAAAAAAGGGAGAGGGATGGAGTAAAATTCCAGATGTAAAGTTAAAGTTATGTTTATGTCCTTTTTGGCTTCAGGAACAGAATGATATAAACACTGCTACAAAATCCAGAAATTTGTAGAAAATATATGTTGATCTTGTTATCGCCACCATTTTTTGGACATTTCTTGACCCAGAGTACGAATAAATCTCGATATGACTATTTCCCGACCTTGTGCTTTCATTGTAGTCGACTCGCACAAGCTAAAATAAAAATGTCTAATAAAGTCAGTGAAACCTGCATATATCATGCCTCAGCAGCTTCTGTTCAGTATTGAAATCACTGACACATACAGGGCAGGGCAGGACGGGGCACGCGTCCAAGCAAATACAAGCGTACAGTAGAAGCGTCGAGCCTGGATGGGCTCTACTTAAACGACTTGACAGTCTAAAGGAAGCCATACATCAACCTGTTGTTTTTTTGGCCAGGCGTCACCGCGGCTCGGCTGGGGAGTCAGTAATGCTATGGTTGCCATTTATCAAACGACAGGGTTACTGCGGCTCCGGATCAGCGGGTGCAGCCGCCGTAAACAAACAAACAAAACGGGGGAGGCCTGATGAATACGGCCCTGCTGCCCAAAAGAGAGCCGGCTGAGTGGGGAGGCTGGAGAAGTGGGTTGGAGGACGGAAGTAAAACAGTGACAAAAAACTAAACAAAACAAAGAACTAAGTAAAATACGAGACATTTTGCCTCACAAAAAAAAAACAAAAACAAACAGCTATTTCATCAAAAAAATTCTCATTCCTATGAACAACATGCAACAAACTGGAAACAGGCTATTGACTACTGAAATGATAGCTCCTGGGATAATTGCTTCCATTTTGCATGAAGGATTTCCATTCCTAGGTTAACTTCATCATCCACCATTCAGGGTGAACTGGGAGGTGAAGGTTAAGGCAGGATTGCAGGAAGTCCATTACTTCCATCTGCATTGATTTATCAAACGGGGATTCGGCTCCATAGGAGCCCCATCTGCTTTAAGTCGCATAGTGCACACACTAATTGCAGAGTTTTATTTACCATCATATACAGGCGAGTAGATTGTTTAAGTTGTATGAATTTTGGTCACAGTATAGCTGAATTTACAAAGCTACCCAAACTAAAGCTGGGCTGATTACTTTACATGATTTTTAATGAGTATAAACGAAGATTTAACGATTCATTAAAATATACTAAGCAGAGATGGATTTTTTTTAATGTGTACATATCTGTTTCTAAAATATTCATTCAACATACTTCAAATGAAAAAGCTGAAAGCACAGTCCTTTTTATAGGAATAATGGTTTCACATGTAGCACGTGGCAGTTATGAAAAAAAGTTATCCTCTTTTTAGATTTGTTAAAGATACTTTAGTTTACTTAATGAAATGATTCAATGTCATTAAATATGAGGTTAGTACAGTAAAAAGTAGTATTCTGTGGATCCACTTGGAAGTTCTAACATTGTGTTAGAGTACTGTATTTTCTGGAGCTGCAAAGGAATTTTAATTGCAGTGTACACACCTTTTATTCATAAGGGTCAATTGTAGCTGTTATTTTAATAGTCCAAACACCAAATATATGTCAATATGCATAAAGCTCCACTGTGAAACCTGTCTCAACACAACCCAGAAACTGACATCTACAGTCTTAGTTTCACTGTTTAAATTAGTGACAAGGGATATGGAGCTCCTGGATTGGCTACTTTGTAAATGCCAGCCAATAGCATGCTGCGCATATTATTTATCTATTTACATTTTTTGGTAACACTTTATTTGAAGGGGTGTGCATAAGACTGACATGACACTGTCATAAACATGACATAACACCTGTCATGAACATGAAGAAGTCTTTATGAATGTTTGACAGTTGTTATGAAGTGTCATTTGGTAAATTATGACACTTCCAATGCAAAGTTGCTCTAAAAGTTGCATTAAAAGCCCATTAAAAGTGCCAACTTTGCATGATTTTGTAAATTATGATAATTTAATGGAAAGTTTACATTTTTAATGGACTTTCAATGCAAGTTTTAGAGCAACTTTGCAATAAAAGTGTAATTATTTACCAATGACACTTCATGACAGCTGTCATAAACATTCATAAAGACTTCTTTATGTTTATGACAGTGTCATGTCAGTCTTATGCACACCCCTTCAAAAATGAAATGTTACCCATTTTTGTCCTCAGTTTTACTAAAATATTTAAAAGTGTCTTGAGAAGTTAAAACACCAAGGTGCAGTGATCCTTCACATGCTACTGGCTGGTATTTGCAAAGTAACCAATCCACAGTGCCGTTTATTTTCCTCAGCCCTGATTGGCTGTAAAGCAGAAAAAAGCAACAGTGCTTTCCACTGTTAGTATTATTCATTATAGTCAATTTGGTTTTTGAATCTCTAATTCTCCCATCTAATCACAACAAAGGCAACAAATATATTGCCATTGACTGTAGGTGGCAAGTTTTTCAGTATTGCATAATAAATAATAATAATAATAATAAAGAAACCTTCAATGTATTGACAGCAGCAAGTGGCTTTTTAATTGGCAGATGACACATTTGACTTTAAGATGCAATGGCTAATCAATCAAAAGTTAAAATCTGAATAGAACATACAAGTGTTATAGTACCATTTAATTCAGAAGTGTCAAACTAACATTCTTGATGAACAAATTTAGAACCTTTTAATAATAATAAAAAAAGAAATACAAGTTTTAAATCCACTCTTTATTCTGCATGTAGTGACAAATCCACTTAAATCTAAAGTGCTTTTTATCTATGTAAGAATATGCTTGAATTTACTGTGACCAAGTCCTTGAGAGTCCCTATGGACGTTAAGAGCTTTACCATGGCATTTTATGAGAAAACGCCTTATCCATAATGCATTTTTGGACCATAAAGCTGCCCAGTGTCCCCTCATAATGATTCCCACTTTGGATTTAAGATCACAGGAACAAACAAAGCCCAGATGCTTTGGGGTAACACAGAAAGAGGAGGCACAAGGAGGAAGGAAAACTGATCGGTAATTATGGCAATGTGAGGTAGAAGAGGAGGCGTTGGCAGCGACGGGGAGTGAGGCAGTGGGGGGTCGAAATCGGTTGAGTGCTGATGAACATTTGAGCATTTCTACATGCCTGGAGGAATTCCATTAACCACTCTGATTAAAGTAATCATTGGAGCCATCGGTGCCTGTCAGATGCCATCCCTGCCCTCTCAATTACCCAGATCTCCTTGAACTCAATTGCTCACATCATCATGGAGACCGGGTGGCGAGAAGGAAAGCGAGGCGGGCTCGGAGGAACGTGGCGGCATCAGTGGGGGGAAAAGTGGGAAGGTTCAATGAAACGTCACTTGAGCATATGCAAAACGTCCACCCTGCAGGTCTCTCAGAACGACCGGGGTGGATGCATTATTAGCGTAATTATCGTTTACGTATGATTGCAGCGTCTTATTGTAAACCGAAAATCAGCTAAAGAAGAAACAAAAAAGGAAACGCCAACAGTTAAATCAACACCCAACTTAAAGTAGCTTACCAAGTTTTCAATTGGCAATAACTGACAGCAAAATATAAATAAGATGATACAACATTTGGTCATTCAAAGACCAAAAACATACATGAAAAAACAATCATGTTAAGCATTAAGACAGGAAAACTATCTCAAACCTTCGTTATATCAGTTTTGCTTTGTATGTTACTTATTACTTTTTTACATAAAATGGTCAGAAAATAGGTGCCCTTGAAAATGAAAATTCATTACCTTATTGTTGCTTTTTGGTAGCTAAGGGCTAAATAATAATGTAATGTGGACTTGTGAGCAATCCAACTGGTAGAAACCCAGAAGAAGCACAATTCATTTATATTCCCGCCAATCAACTTAATATTGAGCACAGCATAAATCACAACAATATGGAAAAAGTTCAAGAGGTTGACAAAATCGTTTTTTATTTCTATTTCAATTACCGTTAATTTAAATTAAACTAATACTCCATACATATTACAAGATTACTGAAAGATATGTGAATCCCTAAGAGTTGCTGAAACGTGGTTGTAAAGAAGGGTCCTTCAGCATCATTTTGCCCACAGGCCTTGTAGCTGGCTAAAGCGGCCCTGCACATGCGTGGCATCAAGCTGATTTTATTTACCATAAACATCCAATTCTGCCAACGCAATCTGAGAAACCATGAACTTGGATTGGGAGCAAAAACTCCTCCAGAAAAAAGTTTTTCTTTTTTTCTTCTTAATCAGCTCCTTTTTTTTTCATTTATTTATTTTTTTTAAGAACACTGTTCGAAAATAATTGCCGGGCAAGTTCAACTCCACGCACCGAAAATAGCAGAAGTGATGAGCCAACACTTGGTGCAGCGCTTGGACAGGTTTCATGCGCCGTGCCACTCTGCTTCCGCATTGATTAACTCTCAAATGGTGCGAAAGCAGAAGAGCGTACGAGAACACCGGCTGCCCATCACTCGTCTCTCTCTCGCTCTCTCCCCGGCTCTGCCTTTCTGATGAGCTCTCTCTCTCTGCGAGGAGGGAGGCGTCCTCTGCCCCACACCTGCATCACACACCGCCGGCCTTGCGTCAGATTCCACGCGATGAGTTTCAGTCAGAAATGATCAGGGATGCCGGTCAGCGTGAGGCAACGCCATCTGGGATGTTTCACCTCGCCCGCCTCCTTTCCAATCTTTTCCAAGTTCAAAAGATTCTCTGATCAATTTTGGTTTTTAATCGATTTAGCGTGCAATTTCGACAAATGCGAGTATATTACGCTGGGACTGTAAGCTGGGTCAAGGCGGCAATTAAACCAAACAGTCTGGGTTGGATAGATGTTAATACTTGAGCGCGTGCAAAGTAATGACAAACCTATTTCAGAAAATGGGGGAAAAGCAATGATTCATTGATTTCATCAATGTGTTCGAACATTTTGTCATCTGGCGATGGAAAAAAAAATAGCAATTTGAGGATATGAAAATGAAACCCCATGCAACCATCTGCGCCACATTTTAAACATTTGTCACTGTGCTGCTCAGGTGCAAAGTTTTAAGCAATATAAGCGTCACAAAAAATAAATATAATTCTATGTCAGGAACTGTGAGCAGCCCACAGGCCACCAATGCTGGGCGAGTGCATGCACTCCTTGGCTATGATTCACATCTCCCTGCAACATGTATGACACATCCACAGTTACACTCGGTTCCAGGACTCCTCATCTCCCAAATGGTTGCCTTCTGCTCTCATTCCGAGCTTCTCTGAAAGCAATGAGGACCCAGAGCGTTATTTATTTATTTTTTTAAAAAAGGCAAAGGCAGCAGGCACCACGATGGACTTGGTAGTGGGAAAGAGAAGGAAAAAAAAAAAAAACGTAAACAGTTATATAACAGCTCTTTGCACGCGGAGATGGTTTAATTATAAATTCATTTAATTCCAAATAATTCCCCGCGAGTTGAGAATTAGTCGGCGGGCCTCGGCTCCGGAAAGATGTCGTCTGTCTCTGCTGAGGGAGCGCTCGGATTCCTAAATGGTGACGCTCGCTGCACACTGAAAATGGTGGCACAGGGGCAGCCTCTTTGCCTTTTTATGGGCCCTGCTTTGCATTTTCAAGTAGTGAAGTGGCCAAACACAAATTAAGACAACAACTTCAGAGAGAACCAAAAAAATAATTAAAAAAAAATCTACCTTTAAGTTACAATCTGTAATTTAAATAGTGTCTTCATTTCACCCGCTCACATTTGAATCTGGATCCTTTTGAGCCCAGATCCCTGTCTGTCACATAGCATACACTACCATAAATCACTGAAAAAGTCAAACATGAAAACTGCAAAAGTAAAATTTACATACTTTTAATGTTAAGTTTTGCTCTTGATTGAATTTTTTTTATACTTTTGCCTGGTTTTTGCACCCAAATCACAACAGGGAAGCTATGTTTTGTACCATTTCCTACTCAAAAAGACAATAATAGTTAATTGACTTATTTTGTTTTGCTTTAGTGTCTAAAGTTGTTGTTTTTGATTTGTGCTTGTCATTTTGTACCATTGCAATGTTGGTCTTTCTCATGCGCAAAAAGAAGTCATCAACCATAAAACCTTTCATACCAACCAGTGCATCATTTTACACTTGCTTTAAATTTGATGCATGTCTTACCCACTTTAACAGTTTTCTATGATTTCTATTCTCTATTGTTTTCTTTCTTTACCACTCTATGTAAACACTAGCCTCTTAAAATGCACATCTTATATGGGCAATAAGAGCAGTTAGGAGTCCATTCAACTAGCTCAAAATATTATTCATATGCAAAGAATGAAAATATTACATTTGAAATTTAGTATCTTAACAAAACCAAGTTGAAATGTGATTCTATTACTATAATGAATAGTTGAGTTGTTGTTGTTTTTGGTCAAATCAGTGGTTGTAATCTGATTATATTCGACTGGCCCAAACAGATATCAGAACCACGACTGAAAAAATAGTGTTATATAAAACCACACTGACATGTACAATTAAATAAATTTACATTTTTAGCATTTTTATAACTATCATTCCCTAATACAAGCCTATTATGACTACCTTCAATCTTTATGTCTTCATCACTGTCAAAGTTGATACCCACTGGCTTTGCAGGAGCTCTAAGTCGGCTCCTATCATGTTTATATAAATGACCTCCTTGTCGCTTGGCAGGCAGCAATGTGGATACAGTTGTCATTGTATAATTGCAAAGGTTTAATGCTCATTGATTGAATCCCCATTGATTCCAGGCCTTTCTGAGACGCCAGCTTGGCCCTATGAGTGAAGCACAGACTGTATCTTCAGTCGTCGGTTCTTAGCCAAAACAATGTCAGTTGATTTGCCAAATTAAAAGGGTTCACTACCAACCCAACTCCAATGGTTCTTAGTAATGTCAACCAGAACACTTCAGTTTCCCTCATGAGCACAATGTATGAACCTGACATCTTGTTTTATTTGATGACAATAACATAGTTTGGTCAATATAGTGCAATAAGTGCAAAGCAATTAAAACAAAGGAACCAATAAGGGATAGAGAATCTGCCAATGCTCGTATAAAAATAGGTGTTACATTGATTAAAATATCAGTATTACACAACATAATGAATACTTCAAATATCATTTATGAATTTAGCCTTGATAACATATCACCTCTACATATTAAGAATGAATACTCATATTCATTTTTAATATAATAATCTCCTTTATGAGAACTCAACGAAGGCAAACTCGCCTTCCAATTTCAAAAAGTGCAGAAAGCATACAAAGACACTATTTTTTGTTGGTTTTTTTTTGTTTGTTTTGTTTTTTTAAATCTTCAAATGACGCAGTCTGTTTTTGAACATTTGGAGGGGTGTGCCACTTTCAAAAAAGAAAAAGCCACTGTTACAATGCAGAGCTACAGTAAATGAAACTACAAACATAAGCCTTTTTTTTTTCCAGAGGATCATGGAATATGATGACACAGGTAATATCTGATGTAGAATCAAAGTTTTTTTTCTTTTTTTAAAAGACATGGCAGATTATATCAATAAATACTTACTTACAGACTACAGCAGAAAATAGTCCTACACAGTTCTGATCATCTGCTGTACAAGTGTTTTTCTTTTTTTGTCCAGGAGGGATTTTATAAACGTTTTTCTCTCTCTCGCTCTCTTCTGATTCACAATATACCTTTTTTTTTTAAAATGTATGGTTATATTCCTGAAAATGAAGTTGGATAGGATTTACCAGTACACTCACATTTTGTGTTATTCCATCTTCACCATAAAAAAATAAAATTTGCATCATCATCAGTGGAGTTTGTTCGTCTACGTGTCAGAAAGCTGTATCCGTTTTTCGTGCTGTCGCGTTTCAGAAAGAATTGATTGTTCGGCACACCCCGTCCTAGCTCCCTCGCATTCGCTCGTGTGTTTCTGTGCCAAGGCACCCTTTAATAAACTGAGCCACTGTTTCAAGGAGGACCACCAGAGAAAGTGTCTCATTAACATTAGCAACCGCGTTGCTCAGAACTGACTAAAGGTGGTCTGTTTCTCAAGGACCTCGAGGTAATCAGGCTCAGACTGCAGTTTAGCTTTTAGCTCCAAATACTCGTTTCTGTTGGGCTCCACATAAACAGTACTGGGTGCTGTGCCGTACAGCACCGTTTCTCTTATCCTCTCCGGGTGCAAGAACTGCCGTCTGACATCGAAATTTGGGTTGTACGTGTACGACACAGGCCCAGTGTACTTGTACTCTAAATTGGCTGCTGGGATGGATGGGATGGACTGATGCGGGGACTGCTTATCGGGCTCCAGAATGCCCCTGAAAAAGTGGTCTGCATCCTGGATGGGGGAGGGGTTGTCACGTGGCTCGATGGTGCTGACGCTGTACGCGGGACTCCTCAACGTGCTACTGTCCCTCTCCTCATCAGGCGTACTCCTGTATGTCACCTTGAGCTCGTGCAGGTCTCGGTAATCCTCCACCGTGTTCCCTTCCCGTGACCTGTAAATGGGATTTTTGCACATGTGGCCCATGGGGTGGGGAATGTACTCGTAAACGTGGCCGGCGGGGGCTTTGACTTTCGGGCCGGAGCGATTGCTGTAGAGGCTGTATTGCAGGTTAAAGGAGCTGACGTCCGAATTGTTGGTGCTCGTCCGGTCACTCTGAGACTTTTTACGCCTTTTCATCACCACGACAAAGAGCCCTGCCGCCACAAAGACGGACATGATGAAAACAAGCAAGAGGCTAAGGATGAGGACCGAGAGGGGAACTGTGCTGCTTGAGGGGCTGAACTTCTGGGGAGCGTTTGTTGTGACAACATGGTCGTCCATGGGCTCCTCCGTGGGGGGAGTTGGTGAGACGTATGAGTCAGTGTAGTCTGGGCACAGCTGCTCAGACTGGATGGAACGCAGATCCGTCCCCTTGTGGCGTACGGGCGTCTCGCACACAACCTCATTAACCACCGTGCCTGCACTGAGCTGCTCGAGCCATATCTTCATCCCCACTATGTCGCAAGAACAGTCCCAGGGGTTTTCAAACAGATCTATCTGCACAAGCAACTTGAGCTGATCTAAAACACCGCTCACAGGCAGGTTTTGGAATTGGTTGTTACGCAGATTAAGCCGAGACAGGGAGAGGCTGGAAAAGATGCCCGTGGGTAAAGTTTTAAGGAGGTTGTTGTTGAGGAAAAGCAGCTGGAGATTAGGCAGGTAGCGAAAAGTGCCAGCCTCCACCTCCTTGATTTTGTTGTACTCTAAATAAAGGTACTGCAAGTTCTGCAAGCCAAAAAACATCTCCCCTGTAAGCCTGTCCATGAGATTACCATTTAAATACAGCCGGCGCAGGTTGGTTAAATCCCCAAAAGCCCTGTCATGGATCACACTTATCCTGTTGTTTCCCAGGTGAAGCAAATCCAATCCAGTGGCATCGACAAAATCAGATCTTCGCACCACAGGGATGTAATTTCCAGTGAGATACATTTTTTTAGGGTTGTATGGCTTGGGTTTCAGATCAGAAATGCTTTCAATCTTTCTCTCTTGGCAGTTGACATTTAACCCAATTTCAGAAATCTGCAGATTACATGTGCAGGCAGTGGGGCAGTCCAAAGGCACAGGAGATTTGGTCTGAAAAGCAATGATGGGGCCATAGTTATACGGGTTACCGCCCGGTAACCGAGAAGTGGGCTTTAACCTAGTTCTGTTAAATTGCCGTGTGCCCTTGGTAGGTCTGGAGGAGGACCTAAAAACAGCTGATGAGGTGACAGAGGCCGTGACAGAAGAAGGTGTGGTCTGATAATATCCATTGGTGCTGCTGGGTGGTGCAGGCCTGATCGTGTCCTCTACGGGTCTCCGCGGGCACAGCTCCTGCTTGGACACCTCATCCAGGTCTCTGCCATGCAGCCTGAAAGGCGTCTCGCACACCACCTCCCCAACCAGAGCCGTATAGGCTATGCTCTCCAGCCAAGCCTTGAGAGCAATGAGCTCACAGGAGCAGTTCCACGGATTTTCCTCCAGTTGTAATTCCACGACTTTGTCCATGTGCTCTAGGAGGCCGATGTAGGGGAACATTTTCAGTCGGTTCCCCCTAAGGTCCAAGTGCGTAAGGGGGACATTCCGGAATATATTGGAGGGGAGGGCAGAAAGTAAGTTATCATTCAAAATCATCACTGTCAGTTGGTGCAGTTTGCTCAAGGCATTGGGCTCTATAGTTGTAATGTAGTTATAATCAATTTGTAGGTATTCCAAACTTTCCAGCCCTGTGAAAGTATCGTCCCTCAGAAGGTCAATCTTGTTGTTATTCAGGTGCAACCGTTTTAATCCCTGGAGTCCGTTGAAGGCACCCGACTCGATCTCGGAGATATCATTGTTCCCCAAGTGCAGGATGGTTACCCCTGTGTAATTGATGAAATCATTGACTGACAGCTTCTTCAGGAGGTTCCCTGTCAGCAGGAGGTGGTACATCGGGCACCGAACCGGGCTGATCTCTGTCAGTCTGATGATCCCCCGGTTCTCGCAGCTCACCGTCAGGATCCCCTCCTTCTCGTCACACGTGCACAGGCTCTGGCAGATCTCCCCATAATTGTCATACATCTCGACCAGCCTCGGAGATGATGCAATCAGAAGGATTATTTTTAGAATCCAGATATGCATTTTGTCCTGGGAGAGGATGCCCCGGCTCACTCGAGTGTGGTGCCAGTGTGAGGTGTCATCTAGGGAAGGGTGGGGGCGGGGGGTAAGGAGGGGTGGGTAGAAGAGAATAGAAAAAAAAGGAGGGGATCTTTTTTATACTGCATAGGAAATGCATGAGACACGTGCAACATTTCTAAAACTGCATAGCTGCCTACTAAATGAACTGAGCCCCTGTGAGTATTCATGGCACACAGATAAAAATCAAGTAGGCCCATTGAGAACTGTTCAACGTGAAGATGTGCTGCAACTTCAGTGCTTAATAACTATAAACATGGAGGATAGGTAAGCAAGTTGTTGGATTGCTTAAATTAAAACCAATCCATCTTGGAAAATGGAAGTCTAGACTTCATCACTGGATTTCCAAACACCAACCGTCATCTGCCTCCAATGTACCTTACACAGGAATCTTCCATCGTTTTCTAATGAGGAATCCTCACCCAGCTCCCCTCCACTGCCCCCCCTGGCAAACTGTGGCCAAACTGTCTGGATTCTTTTCCCTTTCCAGGCCGGGAGCAAACAGCAACATGAGGACACAGGGATTTCATTCGAGCGCAATGTCATTTTTATCGACTCTTATTTGAAGGGTTGGGGGGGGGACTGAAAAGGAGACCAGAATGAGTATCTCTCTCTCTGTGTCTCTCTCTCTTTCTCGAAAGGAATTGATCGAGAATAGGAAAGAAAAATAAAGCAGGCACTGCTCATCTCGGAGAGAGAAAGAAAAAAAAATCCGGCCTAGGAAGGCGACAGAACCTCCTTTTTGCCTACAGGCAGAAACGATCGAGAGAAGTTGATCAAAGATGAAGACGGTGTGAATGGGGCTGTTGATCTCTGGTAAATAACCAGAAAATGAGGCGGCAGTGTTTCTACTGCCATAGAGTGGGGGCGAGGGAAAAGAGAGGCTTACATATTGTTGCCCCCCCCCCCCCCCCCCCCCTTTTTTTTTTTTTTTTTGCTTCGCGTGCACGCGGATTTGCACGTGCGCGCGTACATTTCAGTCTATGCACACCGAATCCCCATCCAAATAGTCTTATTTAAGACATCTCCGGGCGCTGCAATCGATTCTTAAAGTCACGTCTAATGTAAACGTCTGTTGCAGACGCGGGTGAAAGACGATAATGGGTGTTATCACTAACTTGGGATGCTTTTTTTTTTTTTTTGTCAAGGTAAAGGGAAGCGGCGCGCGCACCTTTTTCTCCCCCTAAACTGTCTTGAATCGTATCAACTTCGCTAATGCAGTAAAGGGCAGAGGGAGGATGTGGTGGGAGGGGGGTGGGCAGACAGAGATTTCAGCACCACGGACAGATCCCCATAAAACAAATGTTCCAACCTACAGTAGAAGATCCTCAGAATTCGAGCAAAATGCGTGAATAAATGCGTGAATCACAGACATCTTACCGTGCCGATCCGTGTGAACGCCAAGGCATCCCGAAAATCACGGTCTTCTCTCTCCAACCTCAGTGGAAAACATTGATTTGTCTTTTTTTTTTCTCCCTCCTTCTCCTATGGTGTCACCCGTCCTTCACTCGATCGCCAAAGCAGATACGACAACAAAAAATTGGACGAAATAGAAATAGAAAACAAAGGAAAATAAAATAAAAAAAATAAATAATTAAAAAAAAAAAAAAAAAAAAAAACAAGTCAAGTCTCCTCCGCGTTAGGCTCCATACAGCAGGCGCACGTTAAGAGTGCCGTCTGATCCGGGGAAAGAGGAAGAGGAGAAGGAGGAGGAGGAGAGGAGGAGGAGGAGGGAGAGATCTCATTCACGCCAGCGCGGCTTCCGAGTCCGTCCGGCCGAAATCAGCGGCGTCATCTCGGAAGAGCAGCCAGAACCAAAGTTCGGACATGGCTGAGAACAGAGCGCTGTAATCCCACATCTCAGAACATCACGCCGTTCTTGCCGCATGCATTTTTTTAGTATTTTTATATATATATATATATATTATATAAATATTTTTTTTTCTCAAAGAACGTGACTTTCCTCCAAGTGCGCACAGACCTGAAGCGGATGACAAATGCGCCTCTTTATTTTAGCCGCCAGAGCGTCCAAAACGAGCGCAGATCAGTGAATATGCTCTTCCAGCTTTCTCCCGAATGCAAGAATCTCGACTCTCTCTCTCTCTCTCTCTCTCTCTCTCTCTCTCTCTCTCTCTCTCTCTCTCTCTCTCTCTCTCTCTCTCTCTCTCCTCTCTCTCTCTCCTCTCTCATCTCTCTATCTCTCATCATCCTCCTCTCTCTCTCTGCAGCTCTGCATCGTCATGCGATATCCACCTTGCTGCTGTCTCAAGCTTGATCTTCCCACCAAAATCCTTTCTCTCTCTCTCTCTCCTTTTTTTTCAACTAGTGAACTTAAAAATCAGGCTGGCGCAAAGCAAAGGCGGCGCACACGTTCTACCTCTGCGGAGAATATAGTCCAAAGAAGAAGAACAAACACAATTCTTGTGTGAAGACACGTGCTGCCGCTCAATGAGGGAATGGAACGCAATTTAGTGGTCTTAAAGGGTGTCTGGTAATGATAAGGAAGGTGGGTGGGGAGAAAACGGGGGCAGGTTTGTGGTGGGGGGAGGAGGGAGAGGCTGGAAGAAGACCCGCAGAGGGCAGCACGATGATGAAAAAGGCTTTCTTTGCAGCAGCAACAAGCGTCTGAGAGGCGCAGCTGTGCGCGTGAAGCTGTTTCATTCATCATGACTGATCCTCGTGCACTAAAGAGACCTTTTTATTTTTATTTAATCTCTTTCTCTTTTACACTTGGGGTTGGGGGGTGGGGGTGGGGGGTACTCGTTTTTAGCTTATAGGAAACATCCCCTCTGACCTGTGTCACCTTTATACCTGAGTCAGGATTTAGGAAAGTGACTCCTTCCGTCTGGATGTTAGATTTTGTCACACTAAAGCTAAAATCTTTTGAGTTTCTAATCTAGAGTTTGCCACCAAGCTAATAGAAGAGGGGAGTTATACATGTGAAACATAGTGATGGCAGCATCATGCTGCAGGGACGAGATTGTCTAGTCGAGTTTGATGAATGGAGCTAAATACAAAAGTAACGGAAGAAAAGATTTTAGTTTTATAAAACGTAAACCTTGACTTCTAAAATACCCCCAAAGAACTGTTCATCTTTTAGCAAAATAGAACACATTTTGGAAGTTGTATGCCTTTATTTTAATGAGGCAAACGTATGGGACCCTGAATGTGCCTTTAATCTTCAAGGATTTATAGATGCTTGTTTTTTTTCAGTAGTTTGTTTTTACAAAAATAAACTGTAAATTTCAGGCTTGCACGGGGACAAAATGCGAAAAAAAAGTTCAAAGGGTGCAAAGACTTTTGCGTGGATCTGTACCAAAGTTGCACCAAGACCATTGCAAATCCATATTGGATTAAACCTATAGTGCTTGCAAACACAAATTTACAAGAGATCTGCATCCGGAGAATTGAATTTACTGTAGGATTAAGCTTAATCCAGTTTTGCACCAAATACTCCAGCCCACTAATGCTGCCATGTATCTGCAAGAGAGCTCCATGTTTTCTTTTCATGTTTTTCTTTTTTTTTTTTTTTTTTTTTTTGTAAACCAAATCACGGTTTATTTACCCCCACCTCACCCTCTTAATTGCTGAAGTCAAGTCAAAGCAGAAGCTGCCCTTTCACCCTCTCTCGCTGCAGAGAGACATGAAACTTTAGAGGCACTTATAACTAAAGCCCTGGACGGAAAATCAAATTAAATCGAGGCATATGGTGGGCCGCCCATGTCCAAAGAGATTTCCCACTTAGTCAGTATTGTGCGGTAATAATTCAACTCTTGGTGCTCTCCGTCTTTAGCATGCGGGGAGCGACAATAAGCGGATGTGGCATCCATGCCGGCTTTTTTCAAAATTAGCCGTGGAGGACGCATTGAATTATCTTAAAGTCTTGTTGCTCTGTAATCGTATTAAGAGCGGTCTATCCTTTGGGGATGGGTAAATCGGTATCAGGCTGGGACACAGCGATGGGTACTCCCTCGCTGTAGAGGAAGTAGTTCCCCTGAGAGGCTTTGTGGCATCAAACGAAGGGTGTAGATGCCCTAAATCTTATTTATTTTTTCTTTTTTGCCTTTGTGCTGATGCGGAAGGTAGATAGGCCCGGGTGCTCGCATTGCAAACTTTGCAGAATTCAACTTTTGTTGGATCAAAAGTTTCTTCTCGAAGCTCGGGGGTGAACATTTTTGCACCACGCACAAACGTGTCGGGGTTCCGTCTGCAGACGATGCGAATCTTCCCTCTTCCAAAAGCCTAATGGGCTCACACAAACACCAAATGCCATTACCGTAGATCAGCTGCACAAAGCACGCAACATTCGAATCGGGTCTTGGACAAATAAGAAAGTTATTAAATGCAAATGAAAGTTCACGCTGTAGTGAGCTCATAACATGGGTCTTTTGGCAGATCTTAATGGATTTTAAACATGATAGAAAAGACCTTCTTCTTTCGAACTCATTAGCAAAACGGCGGTTACGTGTTGCAAAACATATTTCATTAATAGCTCTTTTTTAAGCTAAATAATTTGGCATATATTTGCTATATGGGAATTGTTCTTCCTTCTTTAAAGGAAGTTTTTAAAGCAAGGAGAGGAGAGAGATTATTGGCAATCAGTCAGTCTTGATTATTTTCTATCATTTGCAGAAAGTTCAGGCTGAGTAGTTAAGCGAGAGACCAGTTCCAGAAACATTCCAATAGTAAGTTTCATTTTATAACAACAGCTGCACTTTTTAAATTAAATGATCTTCACTAAATGTTAGATGTAAAAATTGTGAGGTTTGGAAATGATCCTTGATCAACCGAGATCAAAGTTGTTTTAAGATTGGGGAAATCTGCGCTGATTTGATGACAGACATTGGTGTGAGGGCACAAAGTAAATTTCGGTCAAAAAAACCCCTCAAGTTAGAAGTTAATTTTACATATTTACAAGGAAAACGCTAATATTTTCAGTCAAAAGGTTGTGAATTTGCAAAGAAAAAGCTAGAATATTCAGTCAGAAAATTGTAATGAAACAAAATAATCCCAAAAACTTCTCCAACTAAGGTGGTTAGTTTGCAAATGTGCAAAAATTGACCATGCTTTCACAACTGACTTTATGATCTCTGTACACTTAAGAACTTTTAGTTTTAATTACATACATTTATATCTTTAATTACTAAAAATTGAATAACTTCTTTTTGCAAATTCATGACTCTTCAGACTTTATCAGAGATTATTCAAGTTTTATCGGAAAAATTGTGGAGTTTTAAAACAACAATGTACCCCTGCATGACCAGTTTTTTCTTTTTACCAAACTCTAATGGAAGATGATCGAAAAACAGACTCCAATTGGATGTTTATCTTTATGGGGTTTAGCTGTCAGCACTTCAAGTTCCATTTCCAGCTTCTTTGGCTTTTTGTGAATTTTTCTTCTCAGAAATTCAGATTCCTGAGTCGGAATCGAACGCCTCACTTGCTGCAGTAAAAAAATCTCACTGTTACTTAATTTGGATTCCAAACTCTGCTTAGAAAGATAAACAAAGTTGTCCGTCTAGCAATTCAAGTAACTTCTATCTTCACTTTTTTTTGTTTTAACTCTTATTTGAAGAATATGCCACGAAAAATAGTCAAAGTAGAACTAAAGACCATGAAATTGGACATCTTGTCTGACGCAGTTCCAATGTGAAATTGTGAAATTAGTCATACAGTCAGGAATTAGCAGAGTTCGTCTACTTGACTAACTTGAAAACACTCTATAGAGTTGCATTTCAGTATTTGGTTACCGTTATCCTTTTGCACCAAATATTTATTTTTGAAAAGCAATGGGATCTGTAGTTTTTGTGATAAACTGAAGTTGTCTTCCACTACATTGCTTTTTAATATTAACATTTGTACTCAAATCCACAAACAAGAGTGTAGTCTATTGGAATTTGATTTGAAGGACCAACAAACAATTAGAGAAGTGTAGATGTATTCATATCCATCTCCTCTGAGACAAAATCTGCATAACCACTGGTGTAATGAGAGCTGAATGTTTTTTTGGACTACACCTTTATCACCTTTACACATCTACAACCAATATTTTTTTTTCCATTCTTCTAAGCAAAATAAGTCAAACTAAGTCAGAAGTAGTGGAAAAAACATTTGTGAAAAGCCCTTCTTTGATCTCGCCAGAGATTTTGAAATGTAATCAGGTCTGAACTTTGACTAGGTCATTTCAGCTTGGATACTCCTCCATTGTAGATGCAGGGGTCATTTCCTGCCATCCTCAAGTATTTTTTGCATTTTGAAGTCGGTTTTCTCCGCATGCCACACCTCTCAGATTTGTATTTATTTAAAAATTACAAAACCTGTAACCTTCGTCTCCCACTTCACCTCTTTGTGTTGCTCATTTGAGTTAATACAAATACATTTGCAAGTTAAAGAAAAGCGTAGCTCTCAACCACTTCTTTAAGCATTCCGTCTGTCTGTATCAACGCCTCATGAATCCTTTTTGTCAGCCGAGAGTCTGACATGCAATGTGCTGTGATTAACTTGTGAGGTTTCGTCTGACTCGCCTGTCTCGAGGCCAATTGATGCCGTGAGCAATTTCCGTCCTAACCCAGTAGGTCTCAAACAGGTCTTGGAGGCCAGAATCCATTCAAAATGCTGATAATCGGGGAATTAAAAAACAATTTCGGGTTTGACAGAGCAATCCAACTGGCACATCTCCTCTGCTGATAACAAGATGCGGCGCAGAAATTGCTTTACATAAACAAGCCTGGATGTAGTTTTTGGCCCCCGTAATGGAATGAAGGCTAATGAGACAAGCAAGGATGGATAGGACGGAAAAGTGAAAGTGTTTTGTTGCTCGACGCCGGTGTCACTTCACCAATCACACCACTAAATAAGTCCGTTCATGCAGTGTCGCGTTTAATATACATGTCATAAAAGATACAGCAAAAGCCCATTAGCTTTATCTCCATTTGAATATTGTATTTAACAGATACAAACACTTATTAACTGAAACGAGTCTTGTTTTTTTTTGTTTTGTATTTATTATTATTAAAAGCAGCCTCACGGCACACTGATATGATTACACAAGCATAATTGTACAAAAGATAATAGCAAATCAAAAAATGTAGAATTCACATGAAATAACAATAGAGTCAAAATTGGTAGATCATTTCTTTATTGCTAAAACAATTTTTGGCTGTAAATTACATTAGAAAGCCTCATTTTTACAGAAAGAGAGAGATGGAGATGACAGATAACACGGTGCAACAGCCTAAAAAATTGTCTTGGGTTTTTCCAACGTTAGCAAACAATTATTGTTTTCTCCTAAAACATTTTTGGATGAGTAATATTAACGGAAATGATCTGACAATGTCACAAAAATGCAGTCATAAGATGGGATTTCTCAAAATGAAATTAGAGTAATAAACTTGACCTGATTGAAAAAACAGACATCATTTTTGGGATTCAGACCTGCAAAATAGGGCTAAACAGACAACTTTCAAAAAATGTTATTTCTTTTTTTCCAACCCAGTGTGATTAAACGCTTTACTGCTACAGAAATTAGATTTCCTTTCTTTTAAAAGTTACTTTGTCGACTCCACGCAAAACTCTCCGCACCAGCCTCGTCACGAAGGCTGATATCCGTCATGTTTGCTTTTTCTCGTGAAAGCACAGCCTCTAATCAAACCACGTGGCGCTGAAGCCTGCGCCTCCATCACAGTTCCAGATGATGTAGAGCTCTGCTGTGAGCTCCCACTGTAGAACAGGAGCCCAGCTGCTCTGACAGCCATGATTGATGGTCAAAGCAGTTCAGAGGGGTAAAGGGGGGGGTTCACAGGGAGCCCTTCCCTCTGTTTTTCCCCCCTCCATCCCCCATGCCAAGTGGGACTCGGGTAATTTAAAAGTGTCGAACGTGTAACATGCAAACTTAACTAGGAGCCTTAATGAAATGAGCTGCTGACAATGCGATAAGTGCATCCTCGGCATATCTGCGAGTGGATCAGATTGACTTATTAGCTCCCCTCGCGGGGGGGAACAAAAGAGGTGAACCATAACCGAGTCGAGCCCGTTCATTTAACTGTAGTCAGCAAGAGCGAAAGGCTTTTAAGGTTATGGTGCACTCAAGAGTTGGATGCACTGGTAATAAAATAACCTTCTGTGAGTTCAACTAACTGACTCCTTGGCTGTAGTCTGCTCGGCACTCTCAAAGGGTGAAAACGGGGATCGGTGTAATGTCTTGGATTTACTCAAGCAAACGCAGCATAAACACTCAACCACTAATTGCATGCTGCTGTTCTTTCAGAGAGAGCTGACCGATGGGTGTTAGGTCAAAGCTCTCTGCAGGTTGGCTGTCAGTCATTTTGAAATGTGAAGTTAAGTATTCAGATGATTTCTTTTTTGTGATGGGGGAGTTTAAAAGGATATGTCTTTGTTAACGTTGTGCCATACTCCATTTTTGATTAGGCAACTAACAAGCCTATCAGAAATAGATTCTCTGCAGTAACTAACTAGTAGCTAACAAATTTCACTTCCTTAGCTAGTTATTTAAATAACATGCATTGATTTACCCTATGTAATATATTTTGTGACATTTATTTAATGGAGCATAAAATGTTTTAGAAGGTAAAAAAAATATATATGTATAAAGTGGTTAAGTCATTAAGAAACTACAGCTAACTTATTTCAATGCCAAACAGCAGACGTTGGCCAAAAGCAACTTCCTCAATATAACCTTTTTTGTTGAGTTGGAAACAGTTTCCAACTCAACAAAGGTGCATAAACTTCTCATTATCAGGAATCTGTTCGCTGTTCACCCAAAGCAGAATATTGTTTATCACAAGTTTCTCATGATAACCTGCAACAGTATTGTTAAAAAAAAATCTATTTTTCAAAGGAGAAATTCAGACTCTGATTAAGGAACATGATTCTAGGAAATTCCATCCATCCATCCATCCATCCATCCATCCATCCATCCATTTTCTTTACACCCTTGTCCCTTAGTGGGATCGGGAGGGTTATGCTATGAAATTATGGCAAAAAACATTGGGATATCAGTGATAATTGAAGGCACCTTTTATAATTTTTTTTGTGGGTAAACACATTGAAATGGCCCATTTGTCAAATAGTGTAATGTCAAACTTGGCTATATTCGTACGGCAGCCAAGCAGAATCCGTAGCATGTGGATTGTAACAGATAAAGTATAAAAAAACCCCAGAAAAATTTAAATTACTCAATAAAAACTTTACTTTAACATATAGTCTATGCAATAAACTGTAGTAGTTTTATTTTTTAACTGTTTATCAACTGTGTCACTCGAGTCCTGTAGGAGACAGTAGAGTACACTAGTTGCCCACTGCTTCCCAGGCTGCCAGAGGAAGAAGAAAAAATGTCTAAGAATCATTTTTGAGGCTCTTATTTGTTTTTCTAAAGCATGACAAACACACATGCAACAATTACAACTTTTAAAGAGGATGTGGAGGATTTTTTGACTCGCTTAATCAACCGAGATTTTATGGTAAGTAAAGCGTGACGTTATTACCTGTGATAGCGAGTCCGCACTGAAGCTTGAAGTGTGTACTTAAGTATCAAAAGTAAAAGTACTTGCTGAATGCATTACCTAATCACCAATATCATTAAGTTTGTATTTAATCGATTGTATTTAATTTTAATACATCAGAAATGTGCCATTTTAATGAACAATGCCACAGATAAAGCATGTTTTTATTGTGTTTTCTCTCTGTAACATAGTTTAGACTATGTGATTCTATGCATCATAATTTCAGGGATGGAAACATCTTGTCTCCTGTCCTAACATAGCATGAACTTCACTTTTTTGCCACCTGTGGCTTTTATTTTGAAAGAAATCCAACGGAAAGAGTGGGCTGGGGAGGACATGGAACCAAGGAGCCACAGAGCAAAGTTGTAGTCAAGACCACCGAATCTGAGACCAAATCAAGACCAAGATCAGCACCTTGCAATCAGGACAGCACAATAAAATTAAGTGCACCTATCAAAATTGCTTCTCAAATTGATCTGAAAGATTCACATTCCCATAAAAAACTAGATATTAAATACTTAGAGCTGAAATAAATTTAACCAGTATCAATTCAAACTCTTCTTCATTCTGTTTTGATTTTATCTCTGTGCCACAATCCGCAGACGGCATCCCTAAAAAAAAATAACGCCCTGGGCGGTTGCCCATATTGCCAATGTCAGAAACCACAATTGTTTGCACCATTAAACATAGTAATTAAGGCAATGCATTAACGGTAAACCATGCTCAACTACTCAACTATGAACACTGACCAAGGAACAATAAGTCAGAAGCAACCAAGCAGAAGGAGGTGACTATTCTCATCCTCCCTCCTGCTGCAACGTCTGCCACCATGACAGGAGACGAAAACAAAATGCAATGAGCATGTTCTGCTTTCTTTTATTTACTCGCCAATTAAATTAATAATATATATATATATATATATATATATATATATATATATATATATATATATATATATATGCGTAAGTCAGGTTAATACTTGGATTTTACGGTGCCACCTTAAGTCCCTGAATTTCACATTTTAACGGAAGCTCAATGCGACTTGGATGTAACGAGTAACGCGACAGTATTGTAGAAATGTAGTGAAGTAGAAAGTGCAGATACTTACTGTAAAATGTAGTGGAGTAAAAGTAGAAAGTGTCCATTATTAAATCTGCTTAAATAAAATACAGATACACAAAAATTGTACTTAAGTACAGTAACAAAGTACTTGTACTTTATTACTTCCCACCACTGGTTAATACTGAAGTTTTGTCTCTTATTTGGTTAGTTCGAGACTTTTGACTTGTTTCTAGGAGAACTGATTAGTGTGTTTTTTTTTTTTTTTTTTGCAAAAGACTAAGTAAATACACTCACTAGGTGGTTCACTTGGGTCAACTGAGCAGAAAACTAAACAAAATACTGTTTTTGCTTTTAAAAGTGATTGTGCAAATAATTTCTGATCTGAAAAACAAACACAGTATGTGACATCAGCTGAAGTAGTTTCAAGGCTATAAGTGCGATTAAATTCTACAGTCACTGGAGTGAAAAAGATGCAACAAATTATATCTGCTGCTGAACTTTCTATTATTAACAGCTTGTTGTTGGGGTTTATTTGGAGTTTTTCACACATTTCAATGTCTTTTCTTATGGTTTCATGGAATACATAAAGTAGAAATAGGAAACAAAATTCAGTCTTATATTTTTTTTCAGTTTTTTATTTTCTAAATAAAAAACTACTTATACTAAGACATGTATGTATGCATTCAGCACCCTTTTCAGCTAATTTAGCGGGTTGTTTGATCATGAATGGCTTATTTAAAGTCATGTTTAATGTCTGACCTTTTTAGGACCCTGTCAATAACTTTTTTTGTTTTCCTTTTTAAACCATTCAGAAGTTCTTAATATATTTTGGAGCAAGTGTTCAAGTGTGGAGAATCTCCTGTATGACTTTCTGATGGAGCACAGAATATGTGACACCAACCTTCACCCTACCACCATCATGTTCAACTTTAGGTGTAATGTTTTTGTGATTGCTGTTAGTTTGCCCCGTACATAATGGGAAGCAGAGGTTCAAAAATGTTCCCGTTTAGTTTCACCTGTCAGCAGGACAGTTTTTCCTGTGGTCTTGAATTTATTTTGTAAATGTTAATTTTGGTCAATGGATGCCATTTCTCTTAATCTTTTTCTGATTATGAATTTATGAAGTGGTTGGACAATTCAGGAAAGGTTCACTACATTTCGTGTTTTACAATTTGTGGCTTATGGCTGGAGTCGGTTTGCGTTAGAAATGGGTTTGTAAGCCTTTCCAGAAGGATTTAGCCCTCATCTTTTCTTGAATTTCTTTAGTTTAAGGCATGGTGTGCTGAGTTTTGAGAACTTTTATGTAACTTTATGTTGGCAGCTTCTGTTAAAGTGACTTCCTGATCATGCAGGCTGGGCATCGACCTTTCTTTAGTGCTATGAGTGAAACCAAACTCAGCTTTCCAAAAATGGTAAATTACAGTGAAAATGTGATTTAACAAAATAGGCTAATGCTTTGCTCTTTTTTTGTTTGTTTGTTTTAAAGAAAGGGTCAGACTTTCTTTTTCATAAAAAATAAAATAATTGCATTTAGTAAAAAGATGTTGGAACAAGGAGTGAATTCATAAAAAAAAAAAAAAAAAATCTTGGCTTGTGAGGAGCCAACCAGTTAATGAATTTTGCAACGGGCTGTGCCACCCTTTGGGAAAATTAAATGCAAATCAGTTCGTAACCTTTTGAGCAATTCCGCTCACAATCAGGCAAACAAACAAACAAACAAACGCTATCAACCTCATAACCTCTTTGGCAGGTGGAGCACATGCTCGCTAAATAACTAAATAAAACCCACGGAGTGAGAGGCATCTTGTTATATTAATCTTCTTCCAACCAGGAAAATGCCTTCAATTAACCTGCCAAGAAAGCGGCGCACCATCAACACATCATTAACTCAATGAGATCCTCTCAATCAAGTCACAAGAAGGAAGCCTTCCTTTGGTTAGCGTGCACCACTCTAAAGTGTTTTTAATGTAAGATGCCTTGACTCAAACCTTTTTATGCTGCCAAATTATTGAATAAATCAACTACACAACAAAATATTAGTTATATTTGATCTGTTGTTTAGGTTATTCAACAATCAGATTGACGCAAAGTGCTGTTACCCATTCAGCAACCGAGTGTCTCAAGAACCCTTGATCATTCATGTAACGTCTTTGAAAAAGAAATGCCGACCATAGATTCTGACATTAGCGTTTGGGATGTCGATACACGCTGCCACATCTGTAGCACTGAGATGGTATTTTAGGCTTGAGGAGCTTCGCTGATGGGCCATCTCCTTTCTGTACAACTTGGACAAAACAATTGTCTTGTCCAACATCCCATCAGCTTGTTTTTTAGAAGGAAAAATGAACCTCTCTGCCCAAGAGAAGTGGGGTTTTTCTTTTTGCAGAAGTTGTTTGTGCGTCACATTTACGGGTGTACTAGAAACACAATACAAAGGTATATATATATATATATATATATATATATATATATATATATATATATATATATATATATATATATATATATAAAAAAAATATATATAAAACAAATATCTCTAAGGGAGAGCCGGCCACCCTGCGGGTCTCCCTTAGAGATAGGGTGAGAAGCTCGGTCATCTGGGAGGGACTCAAAGTAGAGCCGTTGCTCCTCCACGTCGAGAGGAGCCAGTTGAGGCTCGGGCATCTGGTCAGGATGCCTCCTGGACGCCTCCCTGGTGAGGTGTCCCGGGCACGTCCCACCGGGAGGAGGCCCTGAGGAAGACCCAGGACACGCTAGAGGGACTATGTCTCTCGGCTGGCCTGGGAACGCCTTGGGGTTCCCCCGGAGGAGCTGGAAGACGTGGCTGGGGAGAGGGAAGTCTGGGCCTCACTTCTGAAGCTGCTGCCCCCGAGACCCGACCCCGGATAAGTGGAAGAAAATGGATGGATGGAAAAATCAAATAATTGCTTTGATATTTTTATCAAGTTAGTCTATGTAATTAATCAAACTTAACATGTAAAAAATCTCAGTCCTACATTAACTATAAAATTGCTAAATCTCAGTCAACTATTGTGAACTTTCACATCTTTCCGGATATTTCTCAAGTGGATGAATATTTCTGTTTCAGAGCATTTCACTGTTCTCCAAGTGAAATAATTGTGTTCCCAAACAAATAGATTAATCATTTTACATCTCCTTATGGGATAATTTAACCTATGAGCATTTAAACTCGGGGAAACTGTTAATCCACATTCTGGAACGCCAAGCAAGTTTGAATGAAAACGTTTTTTTTTTTTCTAAATCTAGGCTGTATATCTGCAGCAAAACAATTGTTACTTGCTCTAATTTCAAACTGTAAAAGCAGTTGAACATTAAAAAAAAGAATCAAGCTTTGCTTTAAGTCAAAAGATGTCTTTCTTTACAGGAAGCGTTCACTACAATACAAAATGTAACATTTAGACTTGAACAACAAAACCCGTTTCCTTTTTGTCAGTCTGAAGACGCTCTCAGCACTTTGATGAATAAACCCTTGATATTCCATCAAACTCCGTCTCTGTCACTCAGCCTGCCTAAATCTCTCCTGCCACGGTAAAGGTTTAGTTTTTGTGATATTCCTCCTCCTCCTTTTCTTTGTTTTCCTAGTCTCCCTTGAACGGGCTTTTTACAGTCGCAGCGTGAAGTACCGGAGGCTTCGCAGCAGCCAGCGAAGGTTAAAAGATTGCATGGCGGCCAGGCAGGCCCCGACAGTCCGGGCACTGGATCAGTCAGTGGATTTGGGGGCTGGTGGCTAAAGCTTGTCCCCTGAGGTGCACTGATGGAGCGACTTGCTTCATACTGGACCCAATATGTGTGTGTGTCAGTCCGTCTGGACTCAGGATTTTGTCTAGCCCCCAGTAGACTCTGTGGCCTAGATGGAGAGTTCAACAAACAGAAGACTTCCATGGCCTAGAAAAATGAATCTCACCAAGTTAGGCCTACCGTGACTTGTTTACAGTTCTTGCTGCATTTCTTAGTAACTGCTTCAACAGTAATGCTCTAAGCAGTACATGTGCTTCTTATTGCAGCTGTTGAACTACTAAATAGAAAAAAAATGGTTATGAAGCTTTCCTATTGCTTTAAAAAAAATCCTTATGAATATTTGATCCGTGTTCCTCAATAATCCATAAACATTTGATTCATTATATGCATAGATTACATAAATAAAAAGATAAATCTCTGGCCAGAACCTTTATATTCATGTGTTTCCGGTACACCTGTGAATCTGACTCACAAGTTACATCTGCAACCAGTTGTGGACGATACAAACACTTCTCTTTGCCCTCTTAGGGTTAATTTTTGCCTCAACATACAATGTGATAGAAAGTTGGAAAAGACCAATGCTGTGTGCAAACTGTGGACAAACGAGTTTGTCTGTCACACAATATATTAAGGCACTAAATGCAAATGTAGCAAGCAAAACATGTTGCAACAAGCATATGGGTTGAAAAACCTAAATCATTTATTAAAAACAATATTTAAGTCCATAAGTCTTTCTATTCAATAATGAAGCAGCAAAAAAAAAAATAAAAAGTTAGTTTTTGAGTAAAATGCGTTTGACTAGACTCTGTAATTAACTACATTTTTTTAATAATCACACTAATAGTTTTTTGTCTTTTTTTTTCATTTCACCCAATAAGTATAACATTTTAGATTTAGGTCCTTAACAACCGTCATGACATTTCTGCGTTGCCATGTTCCTCTCATCCATATGTGGGTTTCTACCTGATGCTCCAGTTTTCTCCCACCTTGTTACTTTACGTTGCCCTAAGGCATGGCTGTGTGCATGTGCTGCTATATGTCTTGTGTGTTTGCGTTGGCTGTGTGATGGACTGGACAGGTGTACCTGACCAGCAGTCGACAGTGTACCCATTGACTGCTGGGATAGAGTCCAGCTCCCCTGCAGCTTCAAACAGGATTGAGCTGGTAGCTGAAAATGAGTGAGAAGCTGATTTATTCTGCTTTCGGTGACTAAATTTATCCATCTTTGTAGTTTTTATTGTTATAAAATCCCCATTGGATGTGTTCTAAAGTGTATTCTGAAATTTGGTTGAAAAAAATTTGCAAGTTAGACACCATTCTGTAACTTTATTTATCCAAATGTTTTACTTTTTGTGTTATTTTATAACACATATAATGAATAATTGATACGACGCTGTCAAAATATATACAGCAGCGATTCCCCTGAAATACCTCAGCATGCAAGGATTTATATTTAGACTTCTGTTCTTAAAACATAAGATTGACGCCAGATTTTTATTTTATTTTTTTCAGTGAGTCATACTGATGTTGAATGTAAGGTCGCCACCACCGCTCTCCATGCACAATCCGCAGTTCTCTTCATTTTCATACCTCTGCATCCTAAAAATGGAGAGCTTTGGAAGTCGATAATTTAAAAGAGGATCTGAAGGGAGGCTGTGGCTCACTTGGAGCGTTTGAATGGCGTGCCATTCGACATGTAACGGGGGAAACAAAGTGAGAGTGCGTGTTTGAACTGAAAGTTGGGGGCACTATTTGTAGCGGTGGGACTGGAGGCAATTTGTTTGATAGAGATGTGCCACTGAGGGAAGCTTTTCATTAAAAGTCACTGCAGTTGAGAAGAAAAAGCAGAGTTCCACGTGCTTTATATTATTTCACAAAAGCAGGAATGAAGCAAAACCCAAGAAACCACAATGGGTGTGAATGTGAATGTTGCTTCCTTGGGTTATGACTGCCTGTGCCTTTTTGCCCCCAGTTTTTAAATATCCTTGCCAACAACCAGCAGTTGTTGACTTAAGTGAGGTTGTCACATGTTATATTCTGTTGACATAATTTCTGATGCATTTTAGTTTATGTGCAGTTCTTCTTCCTGAAATTGCTGGAATGAGTTCTACATCGGAAAAGGCTTTGAGCAAGGAATGTCATTTATGAGCAGTTATTGCTAGATGAGTGTTTTGGTGTTGAGTTTGTAGGTTTACCGATGAAAGACGAAGGATGACATGGACTTACAAAAGGTGCATTTACTTTTTTATATATTTACTACTTCAAATTTGATGAGATTCTTCTGTATTGTTTAGATAAACGGAAGGATGGAGTCTTAAAAACTCTGCAGTTGAAAACTCTGAAGCTCAATCTGAGCAAATAAGCAGCTGGCATTAAAAACCGAAAAGACAAGGAATAGATAGTTCAGGTGAGGTGTAACTTTGGCACATTAGCATGTCGCTTGACTCACTAAACACAAATGAGTCTACACGATCCAACTTTTTAAAACTTTTTATGATCCAACGACTTTTTTTTGACCCCATCCAGGGTTAGATTAAAATATTTTTCATTATTCAGTTTACATCTCTCAAAATCCTATGCTTAATCAAATCTCTTCACATTTATACTCCTGTCTTGCTCCATCCTTTCTGAGAACAATGACACGAGCTGGTAAAATGCACAGTGTAGTGTTTACCCGCTCGGGAGTGCGTCGCCTTGGAGCGGCTTTAGAAGAACTATGTGTCATTTGGTGCCTATTGAGAGGACACAATCAGGTCTGAGCAGCTGCTTAATCTGGAAGCTAGGCTAAGGATGGGGTTGTCATGATGTTCCAACATGTGCAACTGGTTTGAGTATTTGATGTTTCACAAAATAGGTTTTATAGGCCAAGCAGGGGAAATATACAATCATCTGTGCATCACATTTAGGAACAGCGACTTAGTGCATTAGCCCTGCAAATCTTTTGCCTCCACTGTACCATGACTATGTTGTGACAAGCAATATTAACCTAATTTACCCTCTTTCTGACCTGTGTATATATTTATTAACACATCAAGGCTGTAAAAAGTTATTAACTAAGGATGTAGTAGCTAGAATAAAAAGTAAATTACAGGGTGATCCCTTGATGTTTCAGCACGATACTGATTAAAAACACAGAACTAGTTAAGCAGACATAAAAGCAACTTCAGTCCTAAATCAACTCAAATCTTGGGTTGAGACCAGCAGAACTGAACTAGGACTACACTGAATAAATGTGCTCTGTTTAAACAACCTGTATTTTTAAGACTACACCATCTTCACCAGGAGCGTGAACAAGTGTGAAGGATGCTTTCTTATTGCAGTAACGTCATCATTGCAATAACGGTTCCGACACACAAATTGGATCCATTGCTTCGAGTCCCAGGATAAGCGATGCTGCGGAGGGCGCTGCCGGTTTATCCAAAAGGTGGGGCGGGTTCACGCCCCTTCGTCTCCAGCGCTATCCATTCCAAAAGCTCGAGCAGCATTTGATGACCCCGGATCCACCTTTCAATCAACCCCGCATTCACAAGCTTCATACTTCAACCTCCCCTTACCGGCAACGCTGTTATCCACTTGAGTTACCTCAGAGAGAAGAAACCATCAGCCAGAAGGAAAGCCAAATGAGTCGTTCTGTTGCCGTTTTGAACTGGTAATTGAAACAGAAGACAGAAGAGACACATCTGTTGCCTGGTTTGGGCACGTCGAACACTCTATGGCTGTTTCCCTTCATGGGAAAGAAGAAGTAGAGAATGAAGAAGGTGCTCCTTCCTCCATAGGTAATTGCATATTGATCCAAGTCACTGAAGATCTAAACTGTGGCAGTGCATTCAGTTTTATCTCTAAAAGAGCTCTTCTGTGTTTGTCTTCCTCCACCCCCGAACATTGGACAGTGGCCGTGAGTAAAGAGAAATGATATTCAGCTAATTACATTTTCACAGAGCTGTCCCTCTTCCCTCGTTTCCCAGCTCGCAGGTCTCCGTCGTTATGGACTTCACAATTATTCTATAATTAAACGGCGGAGGCCTTTCTACTCTACTGTTTGCAAAGTCATTCACTCGTTCTGTGTGGGAGATTTTTTAAATTACCAAGTCACTCCTCCTTCTCCGCCTTTCGCACCTCGCTCCCTCTCCCCGTCTTTCAGGCTTCAGACGCTGTCTGTCCAATGATCCAGAACAGCCTTCAATGTCTCCCCCCGCTGATGAATTAAAAGTGCTTCTTTGGCGGTTGCGGCCTTCGTGGAGGATTCAAAGGCAACCGGCAAATAAAAAGATTTTTTTTTCCTCTCAGGAAAGGAGAATTTTTCTTTTTAGAGTACACTTTTTTTCAGCAGTGGGAAATTATTAACAAACTGAAGGCAACTGCATCTTCTTTTTTTTTTTTTTTTAATCATGGGAAAATTCACTTTGAATATTTAAATAGGTCCAAAAAGAAATGAATGAAGCCTCTACAGCTTCGTGTTTTGTTCCAGGAGTTGCTGGCAGATTTCATACAGTCATATCAGCAAAGGAGGAGACGGACAAAATGAAAGGGAGTTCTTTTCAAATTCAGATATCCTATTTTAGTTCTGCCAAAAAAAAGAAAAGAAAAACAGAAACAAAAAGAGCCAGCCCTGTCTGAATTGAATAATTTAAATTCTGTGTTTTATCTCCCTACACTCTCTGGGGTCTGGTTCACACTACGCTTGCATGTGTGACTCAGTTCGAGGTGTTGCATCACAAAGCCTCGGCGTGTGGATGAGCAGACGTGTGCGCGTGTATCCCTGCCATTTGGAGGTAGTTCTCACAAAACATTTTATCTTGCCACTCGCATGGCAATAACGGTTAGCGGCTTCGAGTCGCCTCCTGTAAGACTCAGCCACTGAAAAGCTGGCACCAGTTTTGTGAAGGGGGAAAGAAAAAAAGATTGACTGAAATTGTTTTTCCTTGCTTTGTAAACTGTGATCAAGCACAAAACTAAAGGTTAGTTTGAGTTTCTTTCTGACTCAATGAAAAATACTTTGAATGATATGAAACACCCTTTTCGAGTATCTTCACTGCTTGCTCTGGGTCAGCTTGCCCCTCTTGGACCTCTTCATGAGGGGTCTCAAACTTCAGTCCTTGAGCACCATTTTCTGGACCAAAAGTCATCGGACAGTTTCAGGACACCGGCCTTTGAAAATCAAAATTAGAGACATCTGCTAGAAACACTGTTGAACCCACCAAACCTAGGATTCATCCATTTATTTTGATGGGGTCATTTCACCCTCTCACCAAGTTGATTACCCAATCAGGAAGGTGCCAGTCCATAACAGAAAATGCTGCCAAGTCTTATCTACCTGTTTTCTAACAGCTTTAAATAATCTTGTTAAATCACCTTTGTCTCCAAGCAAAGGAGATGTTGAAAGCCGCAATCGGTTGTTGTTTTGCAGGCAGGTAATTTTCCCTTTTGTTCAGCAGTACTTGTTAAATCTTAAAATTGAGAGACTCCTGCAATCCAATTCCTTCTCACTATCCTGACAATGGGAAGCAATGTGGCAAAAGTTTTTGCCTCCAGGCCTGTGTCCTTAATGCTATCATCCTTGGATAGCCTTGGGTTCATGTTTCACCGAGTCTGCAGTGCCTCTGGAAAGTACTTCAGCACTTTACTTTTTCACATTTTTTGCAACTTATTTCAAATAAACAAATCTCTTAAAATTTACACAGAAAACCTCATTAAGACCACATGGAATAAAGATGCATAGGATTTTTACTAAATGATTAAAACTTGAAGAACCATGAAATCAAATTTTCAAAAGTGTTCAGTATTCAGTACTAAAATCTCAAACATTTTTCCACATTCCCTCAAATGAGTATTTTGTTGAAGAATTTTGAGAAATTAGATTAATTTAATACAATTTATAATATTACTGTAACATAAAATCTGGAAAAACTTTAGAACAGTGAATAATTTCTGGATGCATATATGTGTTGATATTGTTTTTTTTTTAGTAAATTTATGCATTTTTCAACAAATATGCTTGTGATGGGATCTGAATTTTAAGTGGGTTGTGATAAAACATCACTGTTTTATTTTGTAGTTGTTTTTTTTTCAGAGTGCTCAGAGAAGCATTTCTTTTCCTTAGATTGATCGTACTCAGCTGCAGTTGGATTCCAGTAGAAACCTCAAAGCACTATCCATAGCGGCATGGCTTTGGGCATTCTTGGGCCATATATAGAGATGATGCATAACACAGGATGACTTCATAATTTTTTTAGTGACCCGTCAAACATCCTGACAGAAATCCTTTCCAGATTCTTTAAGGAACAAGAGGCCAGAGTGATGGCATAGATGCCTAAAGAGTATTTCTTTGAGACAATGGCCCAAACTTTTTGTCAAGATGTTAAGCTTAGTTAACTGTTTTCACATAAAGGTTTGTGCATCAATATGCATGCACAATAAGAACATATAAGCTCCTCAGAGGACAAAAAAACCTTGAAGCTTTGAGATTAGTGACCATTCTGCCATGCAGCAGAAAAGTAGGCGCATTTTCTAAGCTTGTTTTTGTAAAAGTAAAATATAAAATTCAGTTGGACTCATCTCAGCAGGTGCTCAGATGTCTTTTCTTTTCAAACACCATTATAATTAGCTCATATATACAATATTTCACATTATCACAAAAAGACAAAGCTGTTGTCTTCCCACAAGTGTTGCTCTGTGCTTGCTGACAGCAGTCTGAAAGAACAATCTCATAACTTTGATTAAGAAAGACATTAAAGAGCATGTAGTCCTTCTAGTACACCATGTAATATCAGCTTATTGTAGTTAGCTGTGCAGGAAGCTCTTCAAAATGGATAGATTTAGTGATTAGTCAAATTTTTCTTTTGTGTTTTGACTTTGCATTAAAATTACAAATTCAAGTATAAATAACAATATTAACTTAATGAGCTGTTTTTTGTTTTGAATTTAATCATTTTGTCTATATTGCGCAGGGAATTTTTTTTGTTGTGTTCTCTCGATACATTGATTTTGTAAAACTCTGGCTTTATTCATAAAAATGACTAATCTGTGCCTAAAAAGAGCAATATTATTTAAAAACATTTAAATCAGAGCGTTCAGTTTAATTTTGCAGTTTAGCCCAAAACCCTTAAAAGATCCGAGCATTTTAATAGTTCTTTAAAATCCAGAGAAGCTGTTCTTCTAAACTCCTGGCTGTTTAAGCTTAATTTCAATGAAAGGTACATATCAGGCATTATCTGTTAAGTGCCCTATAGCCAAGCCTTAAGCCTCCTTTATGTCTGTCTTCTTTCCACATTCCATCTCAATCCTTTTCGTTTTTGCTTGAACTCCATCACCTTTTGTTCTAAAAAGGATTGAGAATGTCTTCAAGACTGTCTAATGTAATTCTGCCTACACTTTCCTTCTAGGTAAATTGTCTATCACTTCCAGCAGTTGAGAATCCAATCTGAGCACCAAAGCACCTATATTAAAATAAATAATAGCCTCCATATTTTCTTGGAATCTGTTTTGTCTTTTCCTGACAAAATAGATTCCAGAAATACCGTTATGCCCGGTATTTCTGAAACAGAAACTAAGATAAGATCTCAATTTCATTCATAAACTCAATAGCTTTCAATGTTGACTATTTGGAAATATATTAATCCATGATTTCTCATCAGGACATAGAATTATAATGGAAAATGTTTTCAGAAAAAAAATATTTTTCAAAAATATCTAACATGGCATTTAGAGTAAAATAATTATTCTTAAGAAATATAGTTTAATCTAAAAGCTAAACATCTACAACACTGTAAATACTATGGCTACATAGTAGGGACAATATGTAACAAAGTGAGCAGTTTTTCTAATTAGCTTCAAATTGATCAAAAACATAATTTTATCTTCAGTATAAATGTAATCAAAATTATTGCCATCAATATTTTCTTATTTATCTTTTGTAAAAGTCGTAGTTTAGCTATTTCATTCTTTATTGTGGGATACTGTAAACTTTTACTGGTGATAAAATGATTTCTCTCTGCTTCTGCATATCGTCGAGGCATTGCAATCTTTGTAAATATAACAATGACTAAAAACATCTAATAACTCTCATGTTTGTCAGATTCCTAACAAACTAAGCCACATTTATCTTCCAGAGCTTGTACACAACTTCCTTACAGTCCTGGGATGGGAATACAAACATATGTTAGCTGTGCAACTGACAAGCTATTTAATAGCAATTAAAATAGATCAATAAACAAGCGGTGAAGATTAAAACGTTATCTGTTAATTATTAGCAATTTACTGATAGCTCCATTATGGGCTTAAGCTGTTCTGAGTGCTCCTATGTTTAACCAGGACGGAGTTAATGTGGATTTTGCTAGCTCAATATTTGATTGAACAGCCCAGGTGTATCCAATAAAGTGTATTCATTTCCAAGAAAAAAGCATGTTAAAAGTTGGCATTGTACATTTTATCTTTCTCTAAGGCATTGGAAGCACTCGCAACGTCTTGCTTTCCTACATTTCGCCAGTGGACAACTTAAACCTGAGAGCTTTTTCCAAGTAAGGCCCTGAGATTCTTGGCAGTTTGCGTTGCAAGCTCTAATTCAACTTTGGATCATCACATATCCTTGTTCTTGCGGTGGAAAAAAAAAGGCAGATGGAGCTTTCTTGGCCATGGCCAATAGAAGAAGATAATTAAAAGCACTTTTCATTTGTTTGAAAGTGTGGACTGAGTGAGAAGTAAGTGGCAAACAATTATCCTACACAACATGCCAAGGGGTTGTTGTTTTCAGGTGAAGTCGCCAAACAACCCACCACTCTGCAAGTGAGATCTAAGTAAAATGGTAGCTGAATGAGTTTATTTTTAATGTTCACATAGCAGAACCATCTCGCCTCTGCTGAAAGTTCTCGATTCAGTTGAATTACTCAGAGAACAAAAGCGACAGAGTCTGAATTATCGCTCATTTGAACAACTTCTTTATTTAGTATTATTAGGTTTTGCTCGAAGGCAAAATCATTAGATTGAGAAGGAAGCAACTCAAAGATGATCAATTTATTAGTTATTGCAGACTCAAGATTTCTGTTAAAGATCTACTTTGTTCGGCTCTAGCTGAACAAAAAGGAAGTGGCTTTGCATTTTCCATTTCTCTATTCCCTGAAGTAGAAAACGGCCTATCGTTTTGCTGCATACGGAGCTTGATCAACCCTTTCGCCCCAGAGAAGAGTCAAGTAAGCCATGTTTGAGCCAAAGTGTTTTTCAACGTGGAGACCGTTTGGCATGAGCAATGGTTGATGGGGCTAATTTGTGAAGGGGAGGAAAATGATAGAATCACTGACAGTCACTGCCTAATGAACAGGTTAACTGTGTCGTCAGAGCTCCTACATTCATGGAAAGGTCAAAAGCACTCCAGAGATTATAACCCTTTTAGTGGAGCTGTGCAGTCATAGTGCTAAATTTGCCCTCACTATGCTTTGGTTTCGTAGAGGCAGTGGGAGAGAGAAATGCCTGGTGCCACTGATCTGTCACCTATACTCGCTTGCCTTACCTACTCTCATTTGCATTGTTGGCGCAAAGCTAAAGTTCAATGCATTAAAAATGTATTCTTGGCTGCTTTTCTGATTAATCATCTCCAAGGTCATCCTCCTTTTTCAAGTGGATGGACAGGCCTTGATCCTTTTAAACATCTTCAGATAGTTTGCTAAAAACACAAACATGAATACTAATTTTGTCTATGAATTTGTGGTTAGATTGACAAAATTGTTAACGTTTTAAACACCTTGCAAGACACTGCAAAATATTTAAAATCACACAATCACTTGGACATTTCAAACCCCTCATGATATTTTAGCCATTTTTGGCACAACAGTGGTGTCTTTGGCTTCTAAACACCACTGATTGTATTGGCTATTCATGATACTTGTATCCTAAAATGTGCTTTTCAATGCTATTGGCTATTGATGTTGGAGCCTGATGAGATTTCCACCAGTCATCTCATCGCGGTGTGACCCATTGCATCCCACGTCTATGCTAAGCCGCATCCTAACAAATTTAAATCCAGGTCCCCAGTGTGGCAAATCGGACCGCATTCAGTCATCCAAAGGGGAATACCCTTCCAGGCAGAAAAAGGCAGCATGTATGTTCGCAAAACCTTTGGGGAAGGCTACTCTGCTGCATACAGATAAGGGAAATGAAGAATTTATGCGACCTAATGGGCATGAGAAATACTAATCCTTCCCAAATGCTATATGCAAGGCTATAATTTTTTTCCCCAGTATCCTGTCAAGATCCTCAAAAGCAGCTAATTATACCCACTGTAAAACACTGATCCTCTTTAAATCCATCATGTTTTCAGTGCTGCTCTTGCAAGCTGACCAGAGAGAAAAAGATATTACTTTGCAAGTCTTACAAACAGCCCAAATCTGTCAAGGAAGGTAAGAAAGGGACCTCCTTGTATTTTGTCTTTTTTTTCTTGTCTCCTTTCTTCTTCTTGTCTTTTTCACCACCAGCACTTGTCTGTGGAGGGCTCTAAAATAAGAAATCCCTTTCCGCAGATATAATTAATCACTCTGGGAGAACAGGGCGTGTAATTATTTAGGTTACCACAGAACTCTTCGAACCTCCTCCACTTCACCCCTCCCTTCTTTCCAAACAGAAGGCTTTTAGGAGACATGGAACCACACTAAGCATGACAGCGAACCGTACAAGCACATTTTGAAGCGTGTGACCTTATGTGTATCCGTGAATGTCCAATTTAGGTTTTCCATAATGTTTTGCTACCATAAACGAGTCACATTTAGCTTTTGGTTTTACACATTTTGTTTGAAATTTTGAGTGTTTTGTTCAAGGAACTGAGCAAATTATCCTATAATGATGAGGCAAAATAGATATTTGGTCATTAATTTGGTGTTTTGTGAGTAGTTGAATTCATAGCTTCAAACTGTGGATGCATGATGATGTATCTGCATTAACATCATCAATCTACACCTGACAAGCTTGGAGTGTCATAGTCAAAGTCCATTCTTAGTCCACACAGGTTCAATTGCCACTCATGTTTGACTTCATGAGAATTGTTCTTGAAACTGTTACATTTTATTGTCTTGTTTTCTTGCATTGTGTTTTTATATTCAAGTTTCTTTGTTCTGAATGATGTGCATGCACTAGCAACTGATGCAGTTTCTTTCCCTTTGTAGCTGCTATTAGTGTGATGATTAGAATATAATTAATTACTTCATAGTGCTTTTATCCCAACTCTGACAAATTGAGGCTTCTTTTCACACAACCAGAAAAAACAAAGTGTTTGGCAAACGGCAGCAGAATATTTGTTTAGAGGCACGGAGGTAGAAAAGGGAGGTGGAATGGCCCTGCCTTCTCTTTTCTTCCCAGTCTGTTTGGCAAGTAATTATACACCCTCGCTTTGCTGATAAAGAGTTCAGCATCAGTTCACCTGGAGATTAATACAGCACAATGAACACAGTCGTTTGGAGTGGTCCTGGTTGGTTTGGAATTATCCCGATTCAATGGGACTCCAACTAAAATCCTCCCTTGTCCAGCGGCCCGGAGAAAGTTGCTATTGTGCAGCGTCAGCGGGCAAGCATCAAGCAGGCCAGAAAAGGGAGAGGCAACTCAGTAATGTGAGCTCTGCCAATTGGATAGCAATGGTGTCCAAATGAGGGATGGCAGCACTTGTCAAGAGGGTGATAGAGCCGTGCTCTCTAAAGGGGAGGGTAGACTGATAATGCATTTTGTGCATGGTATGATGCCCCAAAGAGGGAACATTACAAAGCCTGAGAGTCTACACCAGACGTCAACACACATTTCACTAATTCTCCTGATGAGATGCATTATCAAGGGGGTGCTATGTTGCAGCTCTGCTCTTAAGTGGAGACTTGCACTCTTCCGTGCCAGCAGCCTGACAGCATAAAGTGATGTTCATGTGGTGAAATATTTACCAGTGTAAAAGGTCAGTGGATCACAAGTTCATTGATCAAGATTCATCCTCCGGGAACGCCGACTGCTAAAAATTTCATGACCGTCCGTCCAGCAGTTGTAAAATATTTCAATTATGTAGCGTGTGTTATGGCTGTGGGTGACCTCAGTCTTACAGGGGCTGGTGGCTCTTAGGTTCTCAATTGGGAAAACGTTTGAATGCGTACCCTAAGGGTCAGACATGAGGCTGTGTTTCAGGCAAAGGAGTTCAGGTAGATTGATATGTTGTGCATGGCTGATGACATGATGTAGCTTAACATTCAATTTCTTAGAATATTTGAATACATAAGATCTATATTGTATGAATTTATCTAATTTCAGAAATACATTCTCTTTCTCTCGCTCTTAGATTAATTTATATGTCAATTATATTCTAATTAACTGTTCAATTATGGAACAAAAATCTCATTATCAGTGTTAAAATTACAATTAATACAATTTTTGTTAATTTGAGAAAAACAAAGTATCAATTAGTTGATTTTAAATATGAACTGTTCCTGATGCCCATTTGATCTGGTTTTTAAACATGTGGTTGAATGAGGAACCTACTAGAAGTTAAAATAGAAAAGTTATTTACATACAGGAAGAAAAATCTGTATATAATCGCTAACAGTCAGAGTATAGTGAACCCCTGATATTAAAAATCTCAAATATCTAAAAATCCGAAAATGCTCGAGTTAAACTTATACCTGCCTCTAGTAATGACACCAAATAATACTTACCTTATTATGCATTAATTCACACAGTTGAAATCATGTTGGAACATGTTGCTATTGGGGATACAGCCAAGCTAAACACCACCCGACAGCATGTCAAGTGGCATTGCGCCTAGATATCTCAGCAGTTATGCAAATTATCTGCAAATTTGTGACATTACACAGAAATAGCATTCCACCTATTTCTGGAATAGGTGACTCCGCAAATAAAAAGGCAGGAATCCAATGTAGATCAGAACTAGGCAATACATAACCAGTGTGTCTGTGTTATTCACTGGCACTCTGGATGGGAGTGGAGAGGGTCTGCCTCACACTTGGAAGGCACTATTGGCAATTACTAAAAGATTGGGTGAACAATATCAATTTGTTTGAGATCTTGCAATATTACTTGTTGAGGTGGCCATAGTGCGAGCAGTCCCCCCCCCTTTTTTTAGGTTATCTTCCTAGTGGAAAGAGACCTAAAAGAAAACTAACCTCATTGTAGGGACTACATGTACCTTCTGTCCCAGAAAAGCCATGACATCTCAGAATGAGGTAGTGACAGGGATTTCTGGATGCACCTTCTCAAACTGTTACCACCTCGACCCAACCTTAGATAAGTGGAAGACAATGATCATTGATGGATCTGAGAGTGGCAGTAGATAAAATAGCTGCAGTCAGTTTATTCACTTGGGACCACACCGAATTTAATGACAGTTGGCAAATCCTCCAGTAGTTCTTGAGACATTTCAAGTCGGAAGACCCTGACATTGGAGAGATAGATTGACGTCTCTGGGGCAAGTGGTGTTTATTTGCTGTGGTTGAAAACACAACTGTTTGCAAGAATAACATCTTTTCAGAGTAATCTGCCTCCTCAAGGCAATAAATCTAGAATTACTGGTAAGAAGTTCAAAATTAAAGAAACACCAACACTTTTTGAGTGACACTGAAGGAGGGAGTGCAGAGATTTACTTTGAGTTTGAATCAAAACAGCTGAACTCACAAAGGGCAGCTTTAAACGATGAGAGATAAAAACAAATGTTTGTTCACAAGCCTGTCAGCCAGGGATTTTTTAAATCGTATCAGTTTTGTGTGTAATTTTAATATATGCTGCGTACATTTTGGGTTAGTTTGCCTGAGTGCTGTGGAAAAATAGATTCCAGCCCATGCAAGTCCCCTCTCCCCCAGCACATCGTTGTCTTTCATTTCTCTCCCACACACTGTCTCGGCACCAACTCTAAAGTGAGTAATGCTTTAAAAGTTTCTGTAGCCAGGGGAAAGACTGTCAAGTAAAATTATATGTTGGAAAGATCTTTCATCATCGCGAATGTTGTCATTTGCTTTCCCTCGGCAAATGACAGAGCTGAGAAACGGAAAGTAAACTCTGCAACATTAAGGATGGAATAAACACAGTGGAATGTGAACAATTCTCTGTAATGTATCTTAAGGTTTCCCTTAATCTCTTTATGGTTAGTGTCTTTAAAGGATATTAGCTGCTTATTATGTCGGCACGCAGACAACCTTCGCTTCGAGGACGTGGCTTTCACATTTCAGATTTAGCTTCGACAGTAGGCAGGACAGTTCTTTGCTTTCTCTACATTTGTGCTTGCAGGTGTGAATGCTTGCAGCAGACTGATGGTCACTGACAATTTGGTTTGAGGAACATTCCTGAGCCCAGGCAGGATATTTCTCCACAGATTTTAGTCTAGTTTGGTAATTCACTGTTTTCTGAACTGGAGCTGCAGTGAACAGTTTAATAATTGATTATTTTGACAGTAAATTATCTAAAAGATTTTTCCAGATTTCTTCATTTAACCGCGTAAGCTTATTTTGTGCAATATTAGACATAAATAATAAATTGCAACAAATCAGTTTATTTTTAAAGGAAGAAAACATTGCCTAAAATGCAATGACTGCATGAATTTAGTGTCCGTTGTAGCAAAAGATGCATCTGCTTTGATGTCTTTGAGTTAGGTTTCCGTGCTCACCAGAGAACCATTGTTACTCTTGTGAAAATGTTCAATGGCATCTGCCTAAAAGCGGACTGGGAAAACCTCCATATTGGTTTTGTTGAACCTGAATTTAGCACTGTTAGCCATGATGCGCTACTGGGGTGACTTCAAAACTGGGTCAGATTTTCTTGGAAAATAATTGACTTATTTGAATAACACTTAAAATACTTTTGCTAGTTTATAAATCACTGAATACCTTGACATTAAAGCTCTCTTGTCTTTGTATTAGTATTAACCTTCCAGATTACTCGATTCCTCTGGTTCAAGTCTACTCTGTGTGCCCAGGTTCAGAAAAGAACATAAAAATGCCACATTAAGATTTTATGATCTTCTGATGTGGGGGAAAAAAAAAAAAACTTTCAGAAAACTACAAAAATGCCGAAACCCTTAGTTTTGTTCAATCAAAGTTAGTTTCCTTCGAGAGCTCCATTTATAAAATTAGCATATTAACTTTACTTTGTAGTCAAATGTTTCTTTACTTCATTATGCCACTGTAATGTACTTCTTTTTATGTTTTTATTGTTTTAACCAATTTGAATTGTCTTGTTCCTGAAATGTGGTGCACAAACAAATTTGCCTTTTCTTAGAAGAGCATTTAAGGAGAGAAGAAAATAAGCTTTGGGAAAAGAGGAGGCGTCCTTCACTAAGGGCAAACGGATAAGAAAACGTATTGCAATAAAAGCCATGTTTTTTTTTTCTACACAAGATCCGGGGATAAGGAAAAAGACAAAAACAGAACGCTCCATTTTCCTGGATGGCATCTTGAACTTGTGGAAGTTTAGTCAAAGGCAGCAGCACACAAAGAATAAAATGCGCATCCAATGGCACATCGATGTTATTTCGGAGGGCCTTGGCCTCCGTATCCACGGATCATTTTACAGGTGAACAAGGAGGGTTTGGAAAATGAGATTGAAGGTCATTAGAAAGACTGCACACTCATTGTTGTGATGAAGTCTCTGCTGAAGGTAAAACAAGATTGCACACAGATCCTAAGGGAGAGAACCACCGAATGAATATAACATTACAAACACAGATATGGAATAAGGAGAGGTCAGAGAAACTAATCTATAAAGATCAGTATTCTTGTTTCATTGCATTGACTTTCTCGTTGCGTTGACTTTGACTCAACCCTTGCAAAATAAAACTTCCACGTCTTAAAATAGGGAAGGCTTCGAATTGAGTTCAAGGAAATCCAAACCCGCAGTACAAAGGACGGCTTTTAGAGCCTGGCTTGACTTCCTGACATGGAGACTTCAAAAGGACTCCCAAAAGTGGAAGCTCCTGCTGGTTGTTATTATCAACTTTTTGCAAGTCAGGTTTTCAGTTGTAAATTTCTGAAGGGAAGACATCCAACTAAAGAAGTTGTGACTTATTATTCTTGAAAGTTTTCCCCTCCACCCCCCAAACAGGGTTTATGATCAAAACCTGCACAGTCTCCTTTTTGTCAAGAACATGAATTGCTGTCCGGATGTGGCGGTCTAATCAAAAAGTGCCAGCCCAGGACATGTGCTTTTTTTTCTTCTTCTTCTTTTTTTCCCTCTGAGGGGCCCATAAGCTGTAACTGACAGGGTACCAAAGAGTCTTTGGCAGGTCCACTCGCCCATTCAGAGGGACCGCGGGAGAAAAAGGAAGCAAAACTTGCGGTATTGCTTTCTGATGATAAGAGCCAAATCATATGAGGGCAGAGGATTGATTAGGCTACTTTTTTTTTCCCCTGCAGTTTTGTGCAATAATTTTCTTCCTATACATCTTCTTTGATGTGAGACATTCTGCGAATATTTGAGGAATAAAAGCAGTAATAGAAGCTATTTTCTACAAGGACACAGAGGTTCAGTCGGAGCACTTTGTGTGCCTTACTGATTTCATGCTTATTCTTTCTCCTCTGCACTGTTTTATTTTTTTTAAAAAGTTCTTTATAAAGCATTAGATTGTGTTCCAACCATCTTTTAATTATTAGGTCAGTTCTTCCTCATATTGACATGAGAAAGAATAAAAGAAACCTTTAAAACCGATAAAGCTCACGGCAGAATAGAGCAAAGTGTTAGATACAGTGTTAGAAGATTGATTTATCCCTTGCCCCTGCAGGATTCTATTTAATTGTTCCATTTAAAAAGAAAAGAGATTGAAAGGAGAGCAGAAGTGAGGGGGAACATTATTAAAGAGGGGCTTCTGCTGAGAGTTGTTTCCCTCTGCAATGCTAGCTTTAAGATTCGTCCCCATACACAGCGAGCATTATCATGAAATCTCTCTCTTTCCCCCTCCTCAATGCCCGCGCTCCATCCGATTACAGCATCTACATTCCTGCAGAATACTAATCGAGCAAGTAAATGGTAACACGTTATTCGGAGTGAAGTTCAAGACCTCAGCTAATTTGGTTTAGCATTGGAGTGGAACCGAGTTTAATAGATCTCCAGTGCAACAGCTCATTTGCAGAATTAAAACGGACTCTGTGGTCACATGCATTGTTTTTAATGCATGTCGGGGCTTTAAAATAAAAATTTCGGAGATTTTTTTTCTCTCAAAGGGCACATGTGTCTTTGAAGTCACTGAATGTCAGGCTTCAAGGCATGAACCAAAGATTCAAAATTTGGCACCAACCCAAAAACCTACAGCTAGCCGTAGCTAAATGTTATGTAATATAGAGATAAACTCCTAGTAGTTTTGTTAAAAATATTCTTTTTAACAGCATGGCGCTTCTGCCCATTAAACATTAGTTATGTTAAGTCTGCAAAAAAATTAACAGTTCTGTCAAACTCTTATTATAATGAATTTCCAGCATGCTTGAGTGATTCATTAGCATAATGATCCCAAACACACCAATTCAGAATAGATAACAAGAGATATGATTAACCCCTTAAGTCAGCGATGAAATGTTTTCGCTGCTCAATAGCTTGTGAATTGAGAAATGAAATGATTTAACTTTCTAAACTTCTGGTTGTCCTTCAAAATCTCACTCCAGTTGTTGGAAAGGTGAATAAAGGTGTGGATAAATTGTGTTAGACGCTCGGGAGACAAGCGAATATTTATAATATGAATATTTTTGCGATAATATTTGACAGGACGGCGATTATAAACGTGTGTCCAATATCCAATCAGAAGTTATAGGCACGATTTAAATTTACTCCAAAAGGTTGATGTTTATGGTGGTAATTTAAACAAAAGTGAAAAAAGCAGTATCAGTGTTTTGTGGTCATCATGAACTTCATTGAACACTGAACATTGAATTCAGTACATAAAAATGCTTCAGAAAACTAATACTGATTGCATTTCTCCCTCCCTTTAATCATTAGACACCTAATTATTGCTTGTGCTTCATAATGGAGCTAGAGTTGCTACTTCCTATCTCAGTTAAGAGCACAGCCACAAGTCTGCAATCTGTAAGGTAATCACCGGACAGTTAATTTGCTACTTCAGGGTTATTCTTGGACACTGTTTGACATTTGATACCCATATTCATCATGTAGATATCATTGTGATATAATGAGAACTGGAGTCATAAAATAGAAGAATAAATGACATTCCCTTTGCAGTGGACCTCCTTCTCTATTCATGTGTATTTTAGTTCCCTCTGGGCATAGTTGCCAAAGGTTAGCCTTGCAAATATAAAAAATGCAGTTGATAGCTCCACAGGAAAGCCATTTATTTGGGAGTAGGCAGAGGGGGGTTGGGGGGGGATTTTTAATTATGAATTGATCTGTAAAAATCTTAGGGTCTTGGTGTAATTCAGCTGCAGGAAATTATCAGCTTTAAAAGGATTAAGCAAGAAATTGTTGTGATGGGAGTCCATAACCTAAATCAACTGAGATGAACCTATTGTAGAAAGCATAGTGTAGACATTGAGTCAAGACATTTTTGTTTAGATGTTTTTTCTTTTTTTTTTTTTTTATGTTTTTCAACCTGGACCTATGTAAAAATTTAATTGCCCCCTAAATCTGAAGTGGTCAACCAAAAATGTTTCATTACTAAAAGAAGGTGCATCGGTTTTAAAAATGAGTAGGTTAACTTCGTCAGCTTTTTCTACAAATAAATGGTTTTGAAAATTCACTTTTGTGTCATGTTTCAACTGAAACATTAGATAAATGTAATCAGTGATCATTTCTTAACATGGCATTAAATTATTTTGTCTTAAAGGATAAACAGATACCCTGAGTAACAAATTATAACCCATACAAACCATACTTGAATGATTTAGAAAATAATCTGTTATACTTGGACGTAGAAGGTTATCTGTAAACGGATTGTGTTTGAACAACTTCGGTAAGCGTAATGACCACAGTTTAGCAAAAAGTCTTACCTCATATTTACACATTGCCCCCCCAACCCCTGCAGTTTGTTAAAATGTGTATAATTGCTCCAAGGTGTTCCTTCCAAGATGCCTCCTATCAGCCGTCGCCAGAGATGACTCTCTTTTACCGGTGGAAGTCCTGCCTGTTTCTGATTTCTAAAGGGGCTTTAAACCGTCTGAATCCTGAATGCCTCATAGGTGTGATTGTGTTGTGTTTAAGGCTCGCTCCTCGGTTGAGCAAAGAAGACGAATCAAACGATTCCTGGCAAACGCACTTGGAGTGCACTCTCCGGTTTGCCGGTTAGCACATTCAGCCCTTGCTGTTCCCCATCTGCACTGGCCTCTCTGAGAGACCGATGGGGAACAATGGCTGTCTGTTGCTGTTAATGTCCCCGGCTTCACGCTGACAGCAATGGAAACAATGCCATCGTCGCATGGCTGTACATTGCAGGTAGCTTTATGCCTCGGCTGGAGCAACTGGTCCCCCACTGGTATTATTCCACGGTTATGTTTTCCACTCATCACATTAAAGGAAACTGCTGGGGTTCACTTCTGTTTGTTTTTGGCTTGAAGGATGCTGAAAGTGTAGCTGTGGCCATTTTCCTTGTTATAAGGTCAGTGGCCCAGGCTGTAAATGTTGCATTACCTGCAACATGGACTCGCATCTAAAGCTCCATCATCATAATCATGAAAAATGTGTGTCCTCTGATCATTCTGCATTGTTTTTGTCAGGAAACGTCCTGCAGCTAAACGTCGTGGCAGCTAAATCTAGGCTGATTTGAAAAGAAAACAGTACACATGAATACGAAAATGAAATATATATTTACCGTTAATTCAGTGTGATGTGATTAAAAGCTGTAAAACAAACACCAAGCAAAAACATTAAAAATATTAATAAATCAGCAGTTGACGCAGTAATATATAAAAGCCAAGCATTGACAAGCTGTTTTGTGAGAAGCACTTAGAACCGCACTCTATTATCGCGTGTAATTTTAAATTTTTTATTTTTTTTATTTTTAATAACAGAAAGCTCTGCAATGTGATGGCAAGCTTTAGTTAAACATTAGTATTAAAGAAACATTAATAGTGGCTATTTTTAATTAACTCAACACCGGAGCTGCTTTCTTTCATTAAAATATCTAATTGAATGTTTCTGACTATGAAAACTCTTTCTCAATTAGAATCTTTTTGCTGGTGCTAAGTTTTTAAAATGATCTGACAAAGTAAAACTTTTTATTTTTCTGCTATTAACCATAAGAAAAAAAATAAATAATCCATCCAATCGATCGTCTATATTTGCTTAGGCTGGATACTTTGAATAATGAATTCATAAAATAAGGTGTCACACTAACAGTTCACCTAATTTATGGGAATACAACTGTAATTGTAGAAATAAAAATGTAAATAAATTCAGTCATTAGGGGTCTCAGAAGTCTTCTAGTGTTTTATATTATATTTGTTTACACTTTAAATGGCCAATTTAAATGGCAACAATGTAATTATACAAATTACATGCAACAAATGCTGCCTGAGTCTCTGCTCTTTAATATTTTATCTGGTTTTACTGATGTCAAACCACATCTGCTTAATAAAACAAACTTTGTTTTTCCTCTGACTTTCTTCTCATCTAATCTTTCCAGCAGTTGCCAATTTAACACAGAGACCACAACATAAATATATCAATAGACTCTGGAAAAATGTTTAATCTTGGTCGTCAAACAGCAAAATCCTGTTTTTTTTTCTTTTTTACAAAAAACCTGTGATAAGGTGCAATTTTCCTAATGCTTGCTGCTTTTTGCACACAGCTGAGATAAGAATATTTCTTTAGCCTTTTTACTCCCTGTATATATATCTGGAACATCTTTTTGAACACACTACCAATTAGTATCACAGGGTGACAGCTAAACAGCGTGGCCAAGTTCAACAGGGTGCAGGATTGTTTGCGAGAGAGCTTTTCAGGGTGTGATAACATGATATCAAGAAAAACAGGCTGCCCAGCAGACTTCCGACGGGGGTTCACGCTAAGATCTGTAAAATCCTCAAATGCTTGCCGGCACTGCAATCTGACTTGGGTAGAATTTGAGCTGCCATTGTAGCAAATACATGGAATAGTTTTGGGGGGAGATTGTGGAGGGGGGGAGGTTGTGGAGGGGGGGATTGTTGATGCTTCCAAAGATGCAGAAAAAGAAAAAAGTACTAAAATATTCACTCCCAATACTAGGGTTGGGTAAATGTAATTTATATGATCCAAGACAAAATCAAACTTTTTCAAAATTTGTAAATTAACTCAATGTGTAGAATTACATGTAGTTGAGATGGTCTGACTTTAAAAGGACTCTTCGTGCTCAGAACTCCTCCAATCAAGAGTGGACCCACATTCTTCCACAGCAACATAAAAGAACCATTTCGAGTGATTGCAAACGCTTAATGGTGGCTACCGCCTCAAATATCGACACAGTCACCACAGCCACAAGCCTCGGAGTTAAATAGGGTTTTCTAACATTGTAGTTTTAGGTTTAAAACTAAAACGATTGCCTGTCGTATTGGTAATTCAAGGGACATTGTTTACATGTCAGCAGCAGACAGTTTATCTCCCCAGACAGGACTGGGCCTTATCTGCTAATGTGTGCGAATGGTGATTATTTTAGTGTTTCGGTCACAAGCTTGATGCCTGCATGCTACGCACGCTGTTCATAAACATTGTTACCGCTCATGCACGATTCACATCGCAGATGAAACGAGATTTGCAGTGTTTATGCATTTCTTTGTTGTTTGCTTTGATGTGCGAGCCCGTGAGTCATTAAACAGACCAAATTATCTCAGGATTCCTGAGCTGATTTTTTTAAAAAATGTTCCCCTTCAGATGACAGCACTGCTCCTCCTTTAGCTAATTTATTATTTACAGCAGGTTAGTCCTTTTGCTGGTGAGGAATTTAGTCCTAAAATAGGATAAAATGATTGAGGGTCATGGAAGCATGGCCAGCTTGAGACAATCTCGGAGAATCCCACATTTGTCCAACCACTCCAGAAATGGGTTACAGGCTTTCTATCGTTCTAATATATTCCTGATTGTTTGCCAATTTCACATCTCTGCTTTTTGCGTCTGCCGTGAAGCGGGCGCTGTACCGGTCCGTCGTGGTGAAGAGAGAGCTGAGTCAAAAGGCGAAGCTCTCGATTTACCGGTCGATCTACGTTCCCACCCTCATCTATGGTCATGAGCTTTGGGTCATGACCGAAAGAACGAGATCACGGATACAAGCGGCCGAAATGGGTTTCCTCCACAGGGTGGCCGGGCTCTCCCTTAGAGATAGGGTGAGAAGCTCGGTCATCCGGGAGGGACTCAAAGTAGAGCCGCTGCTCCTCCACGTCGAGAGGAGCCAGTTGAGGCTCGGGCATCTGGTCAGGATGCCTCCTGGACGCCTCCCTGGTGAGCTGTTCCGGGCACGTCCCACCGGGAGGAGGCCCCGAGGAAGACCCAGGACACGCTGGAGGGACTATGTCTCTCGGCTGGCCTGGGAACGCCTTGGGGTTCCCCCGGAGGAGCTGGAAGAAGTGGCTGGGAGAGGGAAGTCTGGGCCTCCCTTCTGAAGCTGCTGCCCCCGCGACCCGATCCCGGATAAGCGGAAGAAAATGGATGGATGTTTGCCAATTTATTCACCATGAAAGAATGTGAAGTCATTATCATATTTTTTGGCAACAGCATTGACAAATAATGGTGACTAGTCTGCACTTGCATCCAAATGTTTTCGCTTTGAATTCAATCGAAAAATGGTTTTTAATTCGGAAGAAGTATTTAAATCTAACTCTGGTTACCCAAGTTTCTTCAAGGTCATAATAGATGGTGATGTGAGCTGGATGGAGGTCTACTGTGAAAAAGCCTCTTGCATTGGAGAGATTCCAGAGTATTCCCAGAACAGAATCGTGCACCAAAATAGTCGTATACAAGATATGCTGCATTGTGCAGCAAACACTGAGGTACATAAACTTTCCAAAGAATTACATCCTGTTCTGTTTATTCTAATATGGATCTTCACTATTATATCTTCAGTACTTTACTTTCATCTGATGAAAGGATTGTGGAGCACTCTGCAATCGAGGCGCTAACTTTGTCTCTTTTTCAGGATTAGCTTAGCACATGGGATGCATGTAGCTCACATACATGAGTTTCCATTCAGCCTGCTAACTTTAGCCTCAGTCTGAATGGATTTTTCTTGACAATCTTTCCAAGGCTGAAACTATCCCTGCTGCTGGTGCACCTTTTCTTACCTCACATTTGTCTTCCTCTTAACTTTCTATGAGTATGCCTGGATACAGCACTCTGTGAACAAACAGCCTCTTAAGCAATGACCTTTTCTGGCTTCCCCTCTTGTAGAATGCAGTGACTATTTTTTTTTTTTCTTTTGACATATGTTGGATCACCAGTTTTCCCATGGTTGTGCAACCTACTGACCCAGACTCAGACCGTTTAGAGCAGTGGTCCCCAAACTACGGCCGGATCCAGCCCGCCTCCACATTTGGTCCGGCCCCCTGAGCAATACCAGAAAGCATTTAGATTTTTTTTTCCATATACTGTATTTTCCAGACTATAAGCCGCTACTTTTTTCCTGCGCTTTGAACCATGCTGCTTATAGCCCGGTGCGGCTTATATGAAGATTTTTGTTCAACCACCAGGGCGCTCTTTAGCAGGAAGTGAATCAATGGAAGTCAAAATTGGAAATAAAAGAATAAAGCGCCCATTAAAACGGAATTAAGTTTTAATAGGGAATTGAAATTTGAGAATGTTGTTAATCAGTTAAATAGCATTGAGGGGAAAAGAAGATGTTTTGTTTTTTAAATACTGGGATCATTATGAGATTTTGAGGTATAGATATTAGGATCCAGTAGATGGCAGTAGTGCAACAATAATGGATGCAAGCTGCCATTGAAATCCGAAGAAGAAGGGGCCCATTTTTATTTAGCACATGCTAGTAGCAGACACAAAGGATCAGCACTTTTACTTTTACAGTTACCGTTTGGAAACTACTGTCATCAGTTTGGTTAAATCTAAACTTGGCAACTTTTTCCTTTTTCAACCGTAATAAATGTGGTATTCAATTGACTTATTATGACTCAAATTTTGGGTGTCCGCCCCCCTCTGCTGCAACTTTTGTCTCTTGGAATAAGTCAGGTGATTCTTTCACCCTGCAAAATTGTGGAAGACCTAGAGCGGCAGAGATATTTGCAGCTTATAGTCCGGATAATATGGTATTTATTTCATAAATAGTATTTCCTGGACTTTTTCTGTGAAGAACCCATAGAGGGTTATTTGGTTATCATTTATTTCATTAATAGTGTTATTTATTTCCTGGCTTTTGTTCTGTGAAGAAGCTGGAGAGGGTTATTTGATTGTGCTTTCTGGAAAACAATACATTTTTACATTTAGGCACTCCTGCAATCTCACACTTTTTCTGTTACAAACCGACTCCAGCCCCCCACCAGAGAAGGGAAAAGTTATGTGGAAAAGGTAAGGTTTGGGGACCCCTGGTTTAGAGGCTCAAGAACCCTTTGCAGGTAGTTTTTTTAATTAAGTTGAAATGATACGACACACTGAGTTTCCACAAGGCTTGATTTTTCTGATACTGAATTTCAGGTTTTTATTATCTGTAAGCTCTAATTGTCAAACTTACAAGTAAGAAAGGCTTGAAAGATGTTAATGTGAGTCATGAATGTATGTAGTGCTTCTCTTCCTAAAATTCAAATTTTCTATTGCATATTATTGGTTTTAGGATGTCCCTCTGTAGTTTCCTTAAGAATTAAGATTACAATTTAAAACATGTTGCCATATCAACATAACATGCTCTAGAGATAACCCAGGACTCTGGACCAACTATAGTGATTGCTTCAAGAAGAATTTCAAATGTAATCTTAAAAATAGTAAAGAAGCTGGTCCTCAACCAGATTGCTTCGGTCCCAAGCCTAGTGTCTTCCTATTACATCTGGATTCTAACACCAGTGGTGCCAATAAATGTCCGAGACACCACATGTTTTAAGTCTGTGTAAAGGGTACACATTCACTCAGGACACACTGCTGGGTCATGATTATGGTCGAAAATAAAGACTAGCATTACTAAAATGCTTTTCAGCAGTTCACTGAGCGTCAGACGGTGCAAACACATTGATTTGTGCATGTAATCATGTGGGACACTCACATGAGCAGCCATGAAATCAGGCCGGCATGCTGAATGTGTCAATCTAGGAAATGTCTTTTAAATTTAGATCCCCGCTCCCATGCTGGGCAATTCAAACAGGCCTCAATAGAATGTAGATACCTCCATAACAGCGCAATATAGATGGAAAATGCTGTTTCAGGGTAACGGCAGGTGCTTTAGAAGTCTTCTATAGACACAATGGAAATGCTTTCTTAAATGGAGCCATTGTGTCTGGAAAAAGCATTTTAGTCGATCATTACCTCTCACCGAGAAGCTAATAGGAAAATATAAGAACTAATTCCTGCATAGAGTGAGACACCAATTTGAAGCAATGTGATTTTTTTTTGTTCCCTAATATGACCCATGCCTTAGAGCAGTTTATAATGATTGTTGTCCATTGGTAGGCTGATGGTTTGATTCAGACTTTCTCATTTCAGACTTGGAAGTCTGCTTGGCTCAAATCCCAAATCTAGAATTGTCTTTGGTTTGATGAGTAAGGCTGGCGGTCTAAGACTGGAGGCTATGCACAATCAGCGTCCCAAATCTGTCAAATTTACCCAGTTGTACTGGTTTCTACTCCACAGTTCAAAACCTGAAAATATTTAGCTTAAAATGTGATTGCAGGTAAGATCTTCAGTTCACTTCGGACACTTTACTTTAGTCATGAACTAATTCTCTTGTCACAAGAGACTTTCAAGTCTAGATGTCTCTCGACCATTTATGTATTTGACGCAGTATGGACTGAAAGAGTTGAATGCATTGACTGTTCTAAGATTTTCCTTTGAGCAAAAGTTCCAAAGATGTCAATATTTGCACAAAAACAAACATTACATGATGAAAGAAGCTTTAATTCAAATCAAAAATCAATAGTACTACAACAATATTGGCAGCAGTAGATTATTACTGTTTGGCTATTTGATTTTGATACATAAGGGGAAAAAATCAAATATAACATAAATGTCCTTACTTCTTTTTCCTAGGTTCTTATGTTTTGTTAAGCCTTAATTATAACAAAGGTTGTTTCCTACTGGAAAGGTTTTATATCCCTTTAAATGGAGCAACACTTGGAAGGAAAATGGTTACGGTGGATGCAACCACAAACAAACAAATTCTCGTCATTAAAGACAAGGCGATATAAATGCTGAGAAATATTGAAACCATATCACAATATCACCACTTGTGGGGGAAAAAAAAAAGATGTCAACACTGATTCCAAGAGCAGGTATGCACTAAAAATACAACAACATCGGCGACTGTTCTGTGACAAAATATAAAAGACTACTTCCATAAGGCCTTGGAAGAACCATAATAAACTGTAGCCATCACATGAATAAAGCAGACTTTTAAATATTAAAGATGAAATTAAAAAATGTTGTAGTTTAAAAATTTAACATTGCTGATGGTTGAGCGATACATTGCACATTATGTATTCTCAGTGTTCTTCCAAGCAATATGATGGACTTCAAAGTGAGGCTTCTGCTTGTGAGCTGCATTCACTTGCAGTCAGTTTAAAACATATGCTTGCGTCTTAATGTAGCGGCACTTAAATACCCACGCCCCTATTTAATTACTATTTCAAAAAACACATCTCAAACTCTGATGCTCAGTTTGCTCAAAACAAGTTAGAATATAAAGTGAAAAGTTGCAAACTTACCGAGAAAATAAAAATGTCCATGTTTAACCCAAATCATCATATGCAACTCCATTACCTTCTAGAAATTCCACCCGCGGATGTATTTTAATCCTGTGCCCCATTCTCTAAATAAATCTTTGTTTCTCATTTCTTTCTGCTGAATACAAGTCAGACAAAAAAGTGCTAGAATGGATTTGACTGTCTAGCACAGTTCCTGGCAGGGGGTCTTGGTAAGTTGGATTTTTTTCCCTGCTTGATGGGTTACCAAATACATATTTATGGCTACCTGGAGTTTCTGCAAGCCCAATGTGTCACCCCCAAACAGAGATCTCTTTGAATACAAAAAAGTTAACCTTTAATTCTTTCTGGGAGGAAGTTATTTTGCCTTTCAAAGTGCATTATTAACTGTAGATAGAAGAACATATGGGACAGAGTAAAAGTAGGCTTGGAAATGTTGTCCAAATGGTTACAAATCCAGTTTCTAGGCTTGCTACTTATGTTCTTAAATGTTGTGAGCAAGGTTAGCAAGGTGTGGTGTAGTCACGCAAATCCCGTTCATTCTGAGTCTCAGCTTGAATTTCAGTCAACTCTCTTCAGAATATCTGGATGTGTAAAGACATCCAGACAGACGTCTGGATTTTTGTTAAAAATGAGCTGACACAACATTGGCCATGCTTGCCATATGCCAGTTAGCATTAGTTGTGTCACCTATGAAGAAGGACATCGTTTTCCGCAGTAAATGAGTCTTCTCTCCTTTTTCACACATGAATCACGCTGCGAAGCATCAACAGCATTCAAATAACTGCACCAGTTTTGCTTCTATTCTTTAATGCGGTCTTCACGCTCTGCATACCAAGTAGTTTGTTTTGAGGGATTGGAGTGTTCACTCTCGCCCTCTGGGATTTTCGTTGTGATGCATTTGCTAGCGTCTTTAAAATTCATCTAAATGGCCAAAGTCTTTAGTGGCTAAATTACTTTTAATTTAATTCTCCAACGCGTGTGTGTTGGTTGTTGTGGGATTTGTTCAATCAGTAGGATTGACACGTCTAGCCAGTGTTGGTCTGCTTATGTATTTTCTGAAGTGAAGGATCAGTTGCAAGATGGGTATACACACATGCTCCACACTGCAAAAGACATTATGCTATTTTGTCACATTGGCACATTTTGACTCAAATGGATGACTATTTTTTCAGTGGTCCTTCTTTCTCTCCGGTGGGTTCACTCCAACAGTCAATTAGAACAGCAAAATACTCTACTTAGCCATTGTAGACCCTGAAAAGCGGCTATTAGTTATGTATTGTAGAACCAGGTACTTTAACTGTGCAAATTGAGGGTGTCGAGGCAATTTTGAGCACATGTTTTCGTGTTCCTTGTTGAACTCCCTGTGAGTTACAAAACCATTCTTACAATTTTGAAGCTTGACATTATGCATTATTCTTGGATTTGCTTGAACAATAGAGCCTTCAATAGCAAGCAAATCAATTATGGTGTTGGTCAAATGCAAATAAATACATTAAGTTTGTGCTTTCATGCGACAAAAAAAGTTAAGACCTAACACCTAAAAATGTTATTGCTTTTGCTTTGTCTTAGCTGTTTGTTTTAGAGCCACATATCCTTTTTTTTTTTCCAAAGTCTGTATCTCATTTGCATTGACCTGTTTCTCTGCCAGCGTGCTCGGCAGGGAGTCAGAAGGAAGAACACAACAGCCAAGGAGCCAGGCATTTGAACGGCTGTAAGAAATAACTTGGTGTTAGCTTTCTCTGACACCCCCTCCTCCATCGGGCATAGGAAGGTAGGTAACAAATTCATGAGGTGTGTTAAAGACTTTCACTGTCCAGATGATGTTTGTCATGGCAACACATCAGCATTTATGCTAATATATGAATCATGTGACATGAAAGCAAAGAGATATTTGTTGATCTAATCTTTTCCAATCTTTTTCCAACTTTTTTACATACCAATGTTTATGGGCTAGATGTGCTTCTTCCACAGAGATATTGAAAAAAAAATTCCCTTTTGTCAATGCTTCATTTCCTTGCTACGGACGTCTGACATGATTAAGTGACGTAGTAACAAATGGTTAATAGCTGTTGAGTGCTATGTGTTTCTATCTGTGTCAATCTGCATACAAAGACATAATCATCTTTTAAAAAGTTCAAATTAGAGTTGCTTCTTATAATCGGTGCTTGAGGTTATCCATGTTTACCCAACCACTTAATACCATGGCCATCAAATATCATTAAAACACCATTAAAAACAAGTGTTTTTAAATGGTATTTTCCTTTTAAACAGTCGTACTAGAGAAAGTTTTGCAAAAGAGATCATTTAAACTAATTGTTCAATTCCAATTGCAAAGTAAGCCCAAATCTTCACCCCTCAACCTTTGCAGCTGATCTGAGGGGTTTGTAGAGCTCTGGGTAATTTTATCAGTTTAAACCCCTTGTGATAAAAATGTGTTGCCATTTTATCACAATCCACTTCTTTCTTGCCCTCAGACAAGTCAAGCACTAAACAAACAGAACCACAAAACTGAGACAAAGGCAATGGGACATGCCTAGCCATGGGTTGTAGACTGGTACAGCAGGGCTCCACAAATATAAGCCTCGAGGTCCGGTGGCCTGTGACTTTCATGCTGGAATCAAATGGGTGAATATCCTCCTCAGTATGCAGTCGAGTTCTCCAGAGTCCTGCTAATGGCCTCATTATTTGACACAGGTGTGTTGAAGCAGAGACGTGTCTAAAAGTTGCAGGACTCTGGCCCTCGAGGCCTGGATTTGAAGACCCCTGCTGCACGGTGTGGTGTCTTAGATGGAGCTCTTTTTCTCTCAACATTTCACAGTTTGATGTTGTTAATGTTAATGTGGTCAATTCCTGGAAATGTAGTTTTGTGTGTTTTTATCAGAGGTGCTAATAATTCTGACCCTAACTGTATAACTAATAGATTGTGGTAGTTTTGTAAAATGTAAAATGTCATTTTTGTGTAACAAACATTGCACAATGTAGGGTTTGTTGTTGCTTGAATAAGTTCATGTTGTATGAATCTAACTCTGATACAAAAAGTAAACTTTTTTGACTCCTTTTACAACGGGAGACCAGAGGACAAAGGCATATTAGCTTGTGACGTAAATTTTATAGAAATCTCACAATTTATGCTGTGAATGATTGGACCATTAGTCTTTATTCTCAAAAGATATTTAAAAAATCTCATTGTGCACAAGATTTATTTGACAAGATAAAAACGAAGCATTTACTGAAGTAGATCAAGTATTTAGAAGGAATCCGTTATATAAGGCTGGACAGACATTGTTTCCTTTGACAAATTGTGGAAATTAATTTTTTGCTCAAACTGAACTTTACATGAATCTTTTTTTTGTTTGTTTAATGGTGGAAAACGTGGAGAGCGAAAAAAAAGAAGAAAACATCAGAAAAGGATTGGTTTGTCGAAATTACACTTTGAAATAAAAATAAACATGTAAAATCAACTACAGTTTGAGAATCGTCTGCCAAGTCAAGTCATCAAGCTGTTTACTTTAACACTTGGAAGACAAATATGCTCTTCGGAGTAAGGATAGGACTTCTATCATTCATATTTTCTTGTTTCGGTTTTAAACACGGTTGTGTACAGAAGAGATGCCACACACTTCTGTTTCGTAAACAAAAGGCAGACAGAAGTCCTTCCCGAGACAGAAGGAAAAATAAAATAAATTGATTTATTTTTATAAAAGAAAAAAAAAGAATAGAGGATGGAGAGGCTTGTTGTCAAAAGCTGAAAGACGGCGATTCATCTCCGGAAAAAGTCTTCATCTCAAGGCTGATGGATGATAGAAAGAGATGGAGAGGGTTTGTGCGGCAGCCATTCTCCTTCTTCTTTTTTCTTTCTGTGAAATCTCCATTATAGGAAAACAAGTTTTTAAACTCTCTTCCATCTAGAAAGTTTTCACAACAGCAAGCGCACTGTTTGTTGGGAGATCTTTTGTTTTCTTTCTTATGGACAAAACGTATCACAGAAGTGCTGCATGCGACACAGACAAAAATAAAAGTTGTAGATTCCTCTGGAGATGAGTGTGACAGAATAATCAAAATCCCACCAGAACATATAGTGCCTTAAGTGTTAATATGTCCTCAAAAATTCCAAATTTCAATCTTATTTTATTTAGATTAGAAGTACACTGATGAATTTGCAGCAGTTCCCACATAAAAACCTCAATTGCTTTTACTGGTAGCTATTGTTACTTGGTGTAGCGTTTAACCTTGTTGGCACACATCTGGTTTAGATTAATGCCATGTTTTCTTTTCCATTTCGAAGAGAAACTGACATCTGCAAGGTGTATACCTCAGCAAAAACGGAAGTCGCGGGACTTTCTGATTGAAAGTTCCTTGACACTCGGCTCAGTTGGAAATCAAAGTGGGTTTTTTTTTGTTTTTTTCCCCACGGGCGTCGTGTTAGAGAGTCCTTCGAATTAAAGCAACAAGTTGAACCGAGCAGGACGGAGAGGACTTAGAACAGCCATGGCCACAAACAATGGCTGCTCGCACGGCGGGAAAAGGCTGTTGAGAGGAAGCAGCGAGACAGAGGCAGAGGCCCTGAGGAAATCAATAATCACAGTGGACAGTGGCAGACTGTGCATTTGGCCCCTTCCTGTCAGTTATGCTGGCACAGCAGCTGGGCAGCACCAGAAGAAACAACTCCTTCGCCTCGTCCGCATTCTGTCTCAAATTAGCGGCGGCTCTGTCCGATAAATCAACGACACGTTGACCTCGGGAATCATCTCATCTCTTAAAGACGCTGCGCCATGCAACAGCTCCTCGAGAAGTGAAACCCCCTCGTAGCGGGGAGTGTCTAATGGTGAATCACTAATATCACGACATTAGTCCGACTGCAGCTCTGTTATCTCATTGTAGTTAATGGCTAACTCCATGCATGCTTCATTACAGTTGGAGCCATTTTCCTCCTCTCTCTCCCTTCTCTATATATGCCTGTTTAATCCCCTATAACTGCTTTATTTTGCTTTTTGAAAAATCAAGAACAGCAGTGAGCTTTCTGCTCAATGGATAATTTATGGGATAGAAATGTTTTTGATGCCTTAGCTGCGCTGTGATGGCCTTAAATTGGATGTTTTTTTGATCCCGCGTGTATTTTTCTTCTTATTTTTAAGGAGCCCATACTTGTGCTCGCCGGATTTTTATTCGCGCTCTCTTTGTAGTTGGTGTGTTTTGCTGAAAACCTCTGTGTGGATGCCAGTTAAATAACTCTGACTTCACAGCATATCATAGTGGTTGACTCACTCCTTGTGAATAATCACACTCAGCTAAACTGACTCAGACACCTCTCTCAGATTGCACTCCTATTTATATTGTAACTTAAGCAAATACGCCTTTCTGTTGTAATAGCATATCAAATAAAAAAGTTACAGCATTGTTTTTTCACCCTGCAAGAATTTGAAGAGAAAATTGTTCTTGATGTGAAATCACAGTGCTACTGTTACATTTTTGTGCTGGTTCTTATTAATTCCCAATAAAAATTTCCAACAAACTTTCAAAGTCCAATGCTTTATTTCCCCTCAGCACCAACACTATAACTGAAAGTTGCATTTAGCGTCTTCTTCACAGGTTTTCATATTGTTTCCTTTAGTGATTCTTGGTGCAGCGCCCCCCGCAGGTGAAGCGGGAATCTGATTTTTTTCAAAGGGTTTTAGTTTTTGCTAGACAGTGCCCGGCTGAAAAAGCAACAGATGTTGTATTTGTGGTCCTCAATCCAACAGATCTATGGATGAAACGGGTGTAAAAACACCTCAAGTCAAAAGACTGGCCTAGATTTTAAACTTGCTGACAGGAAATGCCTGCTTCTTCATATATGGATCTTTGTTTTTGCCTTCTTAACACAATTAAACACATTCCACTTTAAATGTAACACAACTGCATTGATGTCACAGGAATTATTCAGTCTATGTTCAATAAAAGAAAAGTCAATTTCCCTGTGCTAGCATTCTGACTTGTTAAGACTAAGGAGGTCTTAACTCCTCTCTCTGACTCGCTATCGGTTCTGTCTGCAGGTCTGTAAAAGAGACAGTCAGCTGTTCTCTCCTCTGTTTGTCTTCCTCTCTCCTCTTCTGTGCTTGTAATTACCTCTCAACCATGATCCCTTTATACCTCAGAGTGCGGAAAGACACCTCTGGGGCTGTGCGTGTGTGTGTGTGTATGCACGCGCTTATTCACGTCCATTCCCAGGCGAATTGAACTCGGTCTGCGCGTGTAAATCTGTGTGTGTACACAGAGGTCCTGTGGGGCTTTTTCTGTGCTGGATAAATAATGATGAATTACAGATTGATTACCCAGGAGTGAAAACTCTCCTATTAAAAGTGTTATAAAAGGGTGCAACCTGTGAGCTGGCAGGAGAACACACTTAAGATTCTGTTTGGCTCATAATTAAGGGAGAGATATTTCTGGGTCATGAACATAAAGATTGGCAGCAAAAGGGTTTTAAACTATATTGATTGGTTTAGATTGTGCACGCGGTGTGTTGGGGCAAGACTCCGCCTTACCATGGCATCAATATTTATTTTACCTGCGTACTTGACATAGACATGCTGAGTGGGTGGTCAAGTATTTGCGGCTTTTACAGCCGTTGCAGAGTAATAACCTGCATCAGCCTGGGTTTTGCAGATGAGAGGTGTGTTGTTTTTATGCTCTGGGACATATTGTTTAATGCACAATGGAGCCCTTGAGAGTCTGCTTAAAGTCAGGCGCAGATACGTTTAAATAAAAGAGGCAATTTAAATAGCCGCTCTGATTACAAATGCGCTCGGCTGCAGTTCTTTGTTGCAAGCAGCGAGAACTACTCATGGCCATTATCTGGGTTCACAGTGTTCCAACACTTTAGAAAGCCTGCACCCAAATGGTTTATGAAACGTAAACTTCTGTCCAAAAGCTGTGAGGTTTTCTCCGTTCATAAATGTAAAGTGGTGTCCCCTTCCCCACCTGTTTCTGTGTGAACAAATTATACCTTGAGATTCTCTTTTGCAGCAAATGCTTGCAAGAAACCATGACGGTTAGCACACACGTCCGTAGGTAAAACAAACAGATTCAGGACCCAGAAAGAACATATATTCCATCCTTCAGAAGGAGCTGGTTCACGTGATGAAGAACATTGCTTGGCACTGCTGCCTTAGCTAATAAAGACAGATGGGAGGCTAAATTGACGCTTCCTCTGTAGCTGCTCCCTCTGAACTTTGTCCAGGAGTTCTTTTGGATTTGTGGTCTATTGTCAGAACAAGCTGGACTTCTCGTTTGACATTTGCTAGCAATTAGTTTAATGCCTCCCATTAAGTGGTGTGTTGTGCAGTGTTTAATGTCGGATTTGTTTGATGATTTACCTTTGTTTTTTATGCAATGCAGTTGGTGTGTAGTACATCAAACACACTAAACTATGCAATGGGATGAAAAGCATATGCAAATAAGTGTTCTCACAGAGTAAGCCACAGACAAACATTGGCTTCAAGAAGACATTCTTCCAATGCAGAGGATAATCTAACAACATAACATCTCAGAAATTAGTAAGTAGCCTATAATTATAAGAATGGTATTTTTAATGCCCTTTTGAGACATTTGATAATGTTTCTCACTTGTTTAATGTTTTCATCATCATCTTTGAATTGCCTTCTTGTTTAAATTTGCTACACAATCTTCCCTTGCCTTTGTAAATCCCTTAAACTGTTTGTCCATCCACTTTAAATGGAAACAATAACCTGTTTCAACCGTAGTGATATGTACTGGTGACTTGGGTGGGTCACCAGTACATCTCACTATTGATATGTAGTGATATGTACTGGGGGAAGAGGAACAAGCCAGTTCCCCCTTTAGTTCTGCATATGTTTTCTCTAGCATGTATCATTATGTCCAAGAGGGGGAGCCCTCTTCGTCAAATGGGCGAAACGGTGTAGACGCCATTTGCGATTACCTCACTCTTTGGTGCATTGACCTTGTGCGCTGTCTTTGGCATGGCGTGTGCCACCTTTCACTCAAAATGGTCTATTTGGAAAGTGTAGGTTTGCTCACTGTTATGAACAGTGAGTCATTAGTAAATAGTATTTATTTTATTAATTTAGGTTTACCTCTGTGCTTTTACTCTAAAGTGAAAGAACATTTGTTCACTTAATTATTGCAGTTTCTTGAACTTCAAAGGCCAGATCTGGTATTTTCTTTGCTTCTGAGAGCTAGTAAATAGAGAAGTAAAAATGGCAAAATAGTAAAAAAAGGACTTTTTTTATGATATTGAATTTTACTTCTTTTTAAAGAGCTTAATTTTTCTTTCTCCAGTTTTTTTAACGGCATGCCACTCTAGGTGAAGGCAATAGGTTCTTTTTTGTAGCCAACAACTTTTATTACTCTAACTTGCTAAAAATACAGTTCAAACATTCAGTCTCCAAAATGTCTACAAGGATAGTACAGATTCAACAATAACTGAAGGAGGAGAAAAAAAAACAACTTTTAAATCTGAAGTGTTTTAACATTTCACAGAATCAAGAAAGATTCAGGCTTTAAGAGCTAAAACCTTAAAACTCTGAACAAAGAAAACAGCCAGGTTGGCTTAATTTGCTGACAGAAAATAAGAAAACCAAAAATGTTTTATGAAAGGATCTTGTTTTCTGGAGGAATTGGAGGTAAATTCTGGTAAATCAATGGTGTAAATTCATGTAATTTTATACATGTGAAAAATTACACAAAGAACATGATAAAGTACAATTTTCCCTTTTCCATTTTATTTACTTTTGCAACCAACTTTTCTTTTTTTTTTTTCTTCTAAGTATCGCTGCAGAAATAAAGCAGTTTTCATTTGTGGATCGTTCACTTGTAACTTTCGCTGTGATGCATTTACTTCACCTTGATGCTTTCAAGAGTGACATTTACGGATTATTCAAAACCTGTTTTAATCAAAGCCTTGTTGACTGACTTTAGAGTTAATCACTTTCCGGTGTGTTTTACTAATATCCCTCGTTGGTGTGGCTCTCTGGAGGTAACTCTGTCCACTTCTTGTGTGAGAGTGGCAAATTCACTATTTGCTGTGGCCATTTACATTTATGCGCTTTCCTGCCCAACAAGGCAAAAAGTCAATTTTCTCCAGTAAATTCCATTATTCACTGAGGCCAGCAAGAACATTGGGCAGTTCCACTTCCCTCAAGCATTTCTCTTCATTGTAAAAATACGTATGACACTTGGGAAATGGTTATGGGAGAGATATAAAACAAGCCATTTCTTTTGTGAGCCGAATGATGCACAAGTTTGTGAGGCTGATACCTGAAGCCAAAAGCTGATATAAGAAGAAAAGGCGCCAGAGAACCTTACAAACTCAGATAGCAGCCAAAACAGTTTATGATGGTTTTAAACACCAGCACCATTACTGATGGTTTTTGTACCTTTAGTGATGAATTTTGCCACGTTCGCCTGTCGCTGACATCAGTTCTGCTGTGGATTTCACCAATGCAGTTTTGGAAAAACGTCTGGGAATAAACTCTCAGTACAGTACTATAAACGGAGAACACAATTTCTCTAGAATGTGGGATCAGCCACGGTTAAAACTAGTTTTTTTAACTTAAGCATTGTTTGAAAATTAGCTTCTTGTACTGTGTGGTATTTAGATGGTTTATGTCTATTAATTATTTGTGTATTTTTACTATGTACATTTTTTCTGTCCTAGTTAATGTGCATTGATTTAATCAATTGATTAAATTAATAAAATTAGTCTCTTGGATTAGGTGCTGCATCCCCTCATCTGTTTCCCACTTTGTTATATGAGTGACTTTGAGAAGCTAAAGGAAGTAAAGCCCCTGAAAAGAACCAAAAATTATGTTCAGGTGGCACTTAACAGGTCGCCTTTACACTGATGGGTCGGTCATTCATACTGTTTTCCTTCAGTCATTTTTATATATATAGATAGAAAAAAGTGAATTTCCTAGTTGCTGGAAATGTGCAGAGATAAAATGGGGAGTTAAAATTAATTATCATAGCTGTAATGGAACTGTTTATACCTTCAGTTGTTACACCACAAGTTTTCCAACTACACCTGCAACCCAGGTGTCGGTTGGTTGGGTGATTTATAAAGCTTTGTGATTGTCCTGCTTTCCAATAAATCCCCAGGTTGCGTTAAAGCAAAATGCATCTGCTTTTACTGTTTAACCCAACATGCGTTCTTTTACATATTCAGCAGAAAAGCATTTAAACACTGTCTGATAGGCAGATAATTCAAAAACCTCACTACATCAGACCCCTTATGTTTATTTTTTTCTTCAAAGTAGTAAAAGAAGATTGCACAATTATATTTGGATTGTGTAATGTATAATTATGACAGACACACACTTGTAAAGTGGGAGTAAATTATTTTATAAATTAAAATCTGATATTTGCGGACTTTTATGTAGCCCAATAATTATAATTGTTGCTTAATTTTGATTAGATATACTGTTTATTGCTTATTTAACAATTGGTGACTGCATGAAGTCACTGTGAACAGACTTTTTTTTGTTGAAATGTGTCATACAAATAAATTTGAATACAACATTGACATATGTTCAACACCATTTTAAATGCACTGTCACCTAAAGACACAAATGCATATTAGAACTGGAAACGGTGTGGCTGCTAATTCAAAAATTGCTCAAAGTTGTTCTTATCGCTTTGGCATCATCATGAATTCATTTGGCTTTAAGGTGCAGAGGCGACAGGGGGGATATTAACAGATTCCTCTGACCTCTGTTTAATTTCTACCGAATGAAGTCAAGAACCAGTTAAGCTAAATTGCCCCGACAACAGCAGCATGTGAATAAGTCAAAAGCCTTGTTCCAGTTGAAGGCTGAGGAATAAATCCTCGGTGAAAGGTAATTGCCAACAGTTTCAGCACTTTCAGAAAAGAGAAGCAGGATATCTTATTTGATGGCTGAGCTACAGTCAGCCTTGCACCATTGGGGAACAAATGCTGACAGATTCAAAATGAAAATAATAAGCGTCAGACATAATGGGTTTCCAAAAGGAAGCCTCAATAACAGAGATGTCTTGGTGCAGCATTTTCTTTTTTTGGGCTATATTTATGACGGATTTGGTGTCCTAGTTAATAGATGATCCTTTGAAAAAATTCCTTCCCTCTGAGGGTTCGGTGGCCTGAAAAAGTCTGACAGCCTCAGTTGTCGTCAAAAAGTGAGTTTCTCTCAATATGTTTCATGGAAATAATAGTCACTTAGATTTGATTAGATTTCTCTGAACTACCAAAGCGAGTTTTAAGAATTGGATGTTGTTTGTGACGAGAAAGACCTTGGATGTAGGCTAATCGATTGTTTCACATCTATCGCAGTCTAGATCCTTTGTGGAGTGACGCAACAAACATTGGTTGAGTTTGAGTGTTTGAAGAGAAAAAGTAATTATGTCAAAAAGCAATATAAAAAGTCAAAATTAGGAGTTTGACCTGATAAATTAAGTGTTGTGTGACTTCAACATGGATCCTATGGTGAGAATGGACTGAATAAATGCCATTAGATCTATAAGAGTTTAAATTGATTAAAAATAAAGCTTGCTGATTGAAAGTGCTTTAAAAGAAGTTAAAATGGAAAGATTGTCAAAAGCTTGAAATGGGATAATAGATCTGCAGTCATGTCACTTTTTGGAGAAGCCGGTGCCGTACAAGTTGGAGAGCAAAATCCTTGTCACCAAGGGAAGGATCAATGTTGTTTTGGCAGGAAACAAATGCCCCGTGTCAGTACGTTTCCACATTTGGACCCACAGGCCCGGCCTTTGCCAGCTTTATGCTTCTGCCAGCAGAGTAGAAAGGGACTAATGTATGCCTTTTATTGCAAGGATTGCAAACAACAGGAGTTTAGAGCGGTCAGCCTCTATTTGAGGCAAATTTAACGCTCATTGTTCCTTCTGCCCTCTGCTTGGAGCAGCTTTGAGATTAGCTGTGAAAGTTATGCAAATATGTTTTTGTTTTTTTTCCCCCTCTTTTTGCACGGACCTAGCTAGGGCTAAAAAAAAGAAAGGAGGAAAAAAAAAGAGCAGAAAGGATTGGTTAGACTGAAAGCTGTGATAAACAGCCTCGCTGCTTTTCAGATGGACTGACAAGAAAGGAAACGTAAATGTGTGTTGACTGACCAGAGGGCAGAAAATTCACATTTGACATTTGTGGCAGGTCTTAGCGCAGACAAACGCGCTCATTCTGCCACGTGCTGCCCGCTCTCGCCCACACACACACACACACACACACACACACACACACACACACACCGGCACACACCCGCGGACTGTCGCATGGCCCTATCCCCCAGGGAGACATACACTGCCTTGAAGTCTGCGGCACCACCAATCGTAATCTTCCAAGTCTCCAAGAGGCAGATTGACTGCGCCCTGCTGTATCTAAATATCACTGCTACTGCTAGTGTGTGTGTGTGTGAATGCGTGTGTTAAAGCCTTACTCACTCAGATCCTGCCTTGTACTAAAGCTGACACATGATTAATTATTTTGTGGCTGGTTCCTCTTATTAACATCACTTACAACATCACAGATAACGCAAACTAGCTGCAGTGCCTCACCAGGGGCGTGAATGGATAGATTCACACCAGGCGAGTTATCAAAGGGCACAGGCACGCGCCGCACGCAGCCTCTGACATCACAAATGATCGGATCAAAACCCAGAGAGAGAGAGAGAGAAGAAGAGAGAGAGAGAGAGAGAGAGAGAGAGAGAGGTTTGAGGTTTAAAATTTCCTTTATTTTACATTCCTTATATAAGACAACAGACAAAAACAATCATAAATACAAACTCAAACAAAAGAAAAAACTAAAGAAAACTCATCCAATGTACACAAAACATTAATTCCCCATTTGCTTACAAATCCATCAATGTTCTTTGTCAACTTAAAAAACTCAAACTCCACACGAATTCTAGCGATTATCAGTCTCTGAAATAAAACACAAGCATCATCCGTTTGGTGTCCGTTCTTTTTGTTTCTCCTTGATAACCATATTGCCAGTTTCGCAGTCCCAGAAATGAAATTTATAAGAGTGTGAATAGATTTCTTTCCTGCACTGTACCGTGGACCATAAATAAAAACACAGCTAGAAAACTGTTCACCAAATCCACCAAACAAACGACCTAAAAGAACAAAAAGAGGCTTCAGTCTTGAACATTGGACAAATAAATGAGATAAAGTTTCATCCTAGAACAGTAACAACAGGAAACACTAACCCCAGGATCAAGGTGAGCCAGATACCTGTTTGTAGCTATGGCCCCATGTACAACCCTCCACTGGAGGTCACCCACCCGCTTCTCAACAGGGGGCTTGTACAGGGACCGCCAACAGCCTCTTGGGGAAGAGCCGGAGCCAAAAAACTCAAGCCACTTCGAAACCCTCACCTCCGCCAGCAAGCGTAAATTCAGCACCTTCACACAGACGTGGTACAAAACCTTCTTCCCCAGGCCGTCAAAACGACCCAAAGGAGAATCTTGGAGAGACAATAACAGCTCTGGTTCATCCTGCCACTGATCCACTGCAGGAGAGACGATCAGGGAAGGAAACATGTACTCACATTCATCATCCCATTGGTCAGACAGAGAACTGTTCTCAGCAAACGCTCTGATGGAAACTGGCAGAGAGGCACATGTTTCTTCTTTCAGCCTTGATGCGATTCTGTTGGATCGTATCTGTAGACTCTCCATCAGACTGTCCACAGGCAGCTTCATCAGGTGACCCAGCTTCACACAGCCTGCTTCCCTCATCCTGGATCTCACCGAACCAGATGAGAGGAGCTGTGACGGGAGGAAAATGTTTTCAAACAGGGGCTCCTCAAAAACCCACATTCCAGGTGTTGCCTCAGTCTCTCTCTCGAAAGTGAGGATCTTCCAAGCGTTTAGCACAGACTGGTAGAACAGGGTGAGGCCAGACAGATCCAGAGATCCTTGTCTCAGCAGAAAGAGGTGTTTGTCGTACCCCATACGACCTGCTGTCCTCAGCAGGAGACGCGCCGTGTCCAGCCATGGCAGTCCAACCCCATACAACAACTTCTGCAAAGTTTGAAGCCTGAAGGCCGCGATCCGGGACATGATGTCAATTAGTCCTTGTCCTCCCTCCTCCACAGGCAGATACAAGGCAGCGGCTCTCACCCAGTGACATCCGGACCAGAAAAAGTCCACTAGAGTCTTTTGGAGACGTTGTATAAGAGACGGTGGCGGCGTCAACACAGTCAGTTTATGCCAGAGAGCCGAAGCGACCAAGTTATTAACTACCAGGACTCTTCCCCTGTAAGATAGCTGAGGTAGCAACCATGTCCATTTAGATAATCTGGCACACACTCTCTCCATGACACCCTCCCAATTTTTCCTCAAAACAGCCTCAGTACCCAAATAAACCCCCAAGAATTTTAAACCCTGATCAACCCAGTGAATGCCACCAGGCAAAATGGGGAGGTTATTGTTCTTCCATTGGCCGACTTTTAAAGCAGAACTTTTCTCCCAGTTAACCTTAGCTGAAGAGGCTTTTTCATAAAGCTCCAGACAATGCTGAAGACCCGTAACGTCATTCTGGTTCTTGATAAAAATATTTATGTCGTCAGCATATGCGGAGACTATCAAACTTGGATTGTTAGGCAAACCTGGAAGAAGAAGACCAGTAAGGGTGGAGCGAACTTTGTGCAAAAGAGGCTCAACTACAATAGAGTACAACTGTCCAGATATGGGACAGCCCTGTCTAATTCCTCTTTGGACTTTAACAGGTCGACTTAAACCTCCCCCAACTTTAACAACACAAAACACTTCGTTATATAATAAACCCACTAAAGAAATAAAACTTTCACCAAATCCAAATGCTCTCAATGTGGAAAAAAGAAAACAATGATCGACTCGATCAAAGGCTTTTTCCTGATCTAAAGAAAGAATTCCAACATCAATTTCATAGAGTTTACAAATATCAAACAGATCTCTTAAAAGAAAAAGATTGTCCTTGATGGATCTCCCAGGAACACAATATGCTTGATCTCTGTGTATAATGAGTTCAAGAACATTTTTCAGCCTATTTGAAAGCACTTTAGAAAATAACTTGTAGTCCACACAGAGGAGAGAGACAGGCCTCCAGTTCTTCAACAAAGTCAAATCCCCTTTCTTTGGGAGCAGGGAGAGAACAGCTTGTCGACAGGACGACGGTAATATTCCTGTTAAAATGCACTCCTGAAGTACCTCCCACAAGTCGTCCCCCAGCAGCCTCCAGAAGTGTTTGTAGAAGTCGGCCGGTAAACCATCCAAGCCTGGACTCTTTCCAGAAACCATCTGTCCAACCGCAGCTGTCAGTTCTTCCATTGAAACTCCAACATCTAGAATGTTCCGATCTGCAGCAGTGAGCTGAGGAAGACCATCCAACAAAGTCTCCATGGAGCTTCTGCTACAGTTCTGCTTCCTGTAGAGGTCACTGTAAAAGGCCGCGGCATGTTCCTTCATAGCGCCAGGATCAGCAGTCAGCGCTCCATCAGGAAGTCGAAGGCAAACCAGCTGCTTCGCCCGGCTGACGCTCCTCTCCAGATTGAAAAAGAAAGATGTCGGGGCGTCCATGTCCTTCACTGAGGTGAACCTGGACCGAACTAAAGCCCCTTTAGCCCTCTCATGTAAAAAGCTACTTAACTGATCCTTCTTAAGTTTGAGCTGATTACCAGCATCAGTTGACAAATTCCCTTCCAAATCTTTAATTTCCCTTTCTAAGTTCTGAATCACTTTTTTAATTTTAGCTGTAGAAAAACTTGTATATTGTTGGCAAAAGACTCTTATCTGAGCCTTTCCAACCTCCCACCACTCAGTTAAAGACATAAATTCCGATTTCTTTGTTTTCCATAATTGCCAAAAGTTACTAAAACTCTGACAAAAGAGAATATCTTTAAGCAATTTCGTATTGAAATGCCAATAAGATCCGCCTCTAATATTGCTCGGAAAAAGAAAATCCAAATAAACCAGATGATGATCAGAAAAACCGACCGGAGAAATTAAACAGTTGGCCAATCTATTTCTATAACTGTCTGAAATATAAAACCTGTCCAACCGGGCCCCACTCACTGTCCCATCCTTCATTTTTACCCAGGTATACTGCCTGTCCTGGGGGTGTTTAGTCCTCCAAGCATCAACCAGGCCCAGCTCTGCTGTCACCTCGGCTAATTTGGAGGATGATGGAGGATGAGGTTCTTCCCCAGTTCTGTCAGTTAAAAAAAATTCAGTACAGTTCCAATCACCCCCCAATACAACACACTCATTATGGTTGGACTGTTGCAAGAAAATATACATGTCCTGAAACATTTCAATTCTTAGATCCCCTTGATTAGGCGCATAGACATTCATAAAACAGAATTGGATCTTTCCTATTTCCCCTCTAACCACCAGGACTCTTCCTGGGACCAACTCAGTACTAGAAACAAACTTGATGTCTAAGACTGGCGAGAATAAAATTGCTACACCAGCAGAAGACCTAGTCCCGTGAGATAGAAAAAGTTTCCCTTTCCAACTCAAACCCCACTCCACCTCATTCTCGTGGTCTGTGTGTGTCTCCTGTAAAAACACAACATCAAGTTTCTTCTGCCTAATCATATCCAAACTGACCATCCTTTTATGAGGATCCCTCCCACCATTGATGTTTAAGGTCCCAACCCTGATGTTACTCATAGAGGTGAAAAGAAGAAGAAAGACAGACAGAGACAGTAGAGAGAAAATCACCCAGTGCACTTTAATCATTATCTTATTTCTGAGTTTTCAGCCGCTTCAAACCCTTTTTTTTAGTTACAGACAAATGTCTCCGGACGTTTGTCATGTGTTTCTTTAACCGGAACCGTTTCTTTTCATCCAACATTTCAAACCCAACTATTTTCTGTACCATTAAAACGCTCCTGATAAACTTTTCTGCATCAGGAAAATAATCAAGGACTTTAACTTGCTTTCCAAACGTTTCATCCAGAAAATCATTAATTTCCTCCAGAGTGTACAACTCATCACTAGATATTTGTGAATCTGTGATGGAAACACTGTCCGAGTCGCTGTCATACTCCATGTCTTCTACCTGTACAGGTGGAGCTGCAGACCGATCTTCCGCCTCGGCAGCAGCACAACCGGCCGTCCGATCGGTTTCTGTAACCAAATCGTTCCCATCTGATGGGTCCTTTGGAACATCAGGTCCGGTTTCCTCAGTCTCTCCTTTCGCAGCGCGTTTATCCTGTCCGCTGCTTCCCTCCCCGGCATCAGAACCAGCTTCTGCCGAGGAAGGATCTCCAACCACCGGAGGCTCCTCTGCTCCTCCTCCCCCCTCAGCCTGAGCCTCCTGCTGTTTGTGCGGACAGGAGGCCCGTTTATGTCCAACATCTCCACACTCAAAACATTTCATGCTCCCAGTACTCGCATAAACCATGTAGGATCCATCTTCATATTTCACTCTGAAAGAGATTTCTAACGTGGCAGAGTTTAGGAACATGAAAACCTGCCTCCTGAAGGACTGAACGTGTTTCAGTTTGTCATGTTTGCATCCCAAACCAATGGTTTTAAAACCACTTGCAAATTTCCCAAAACACTGAAGCTCTTTCTCCAACAAAGAGTTGGGGATGAACGGCGGGACGCCGGAGACAATGACCCGGGTGGAAGGAACCGCAAGCGGCGAGACCTGCAGATAATCTCCACCTATTGTCACACCCGCTGACAATCAGCTGGTTCACCAAGCGCTGCTCTCTTAGAAATATCACCACTCCCTTATTCATTCTAGAGGCATAACTTAAGTTACTGTGACCAACTAGATCACCAACCGTCAACAGAACCGTTTCCACTGGGATTGTCGGATCAGGTTGAATCCGAATCCCATTCCTCAGAGAGAGGGGCGGCGGCTCCGAAGACGCCATACCGCAAACAAACAGCGCTACAAGCGCTGAAAACTCACAAAAACAATCAAGACTTAGAACCAAAACGAAGTCAAGACTATCAGAAACCACTTACATGAAAAAAAATAAAAGAAAGAAAGAAAATAACCACCGTTTAGGTCACGTTCACTCTCTCGAACTCACCACCTGCAGACTCACCACCACCACCACCAGAGAGAGAGAGAGAGAGAGAGAGAGAGAGAGAGAGAGAGAGAGAGAGAGAGAGAGAGAGGAGAGAGAGAGAGAGGAGAGAGAGAGAGAGAGAGAGAGAGAGAGAGAGAGAGAGAGAGAGAGAGAGAGAGAGAGAGAGAGAGAAGGAGGAGGAGAGAGGAGAGAGAGAGAGAGAGAGAGAGAGAGAGAGAGGAATCAAAAGCCAGGCGAGAAAGATGAAAACAGCAAAGTAGAGAGAGGGGAGAATATGCAGCCTGACTAAGCAGGACAAGCCTGTTACGAAACAGCAATAGGCTGCATGACGGCTGGTTTCCCTCATTGATTTATAAACGAGAGCAGACAGCGGAAGACGAGTGAAAACAAACTTTCTGGTTTCGTTGCCAACAATCGTCCGAAGCTCGCAAGCTTTTTTTATATTTATTTATTTTATTTTTTTTTTAAACTCGCTGCCGTGTGATGCAAGCGAATCGGATGTCCGGGATCGCGGCGAATTTGTCTGAGTACAACAGAAATCAGCTGTGCCTCATTTGTCTCCTCGAAGCTTTGCGACTCAAAATTATACTCACACACGCACACACACACACACACACACACACACACACACACACACACACACACACACACACACACACACACACACACACAAATGCAGTTGTGGGAGCTGACCTAATAAGAGGAACAGAGTTGGTCCTGCAATGAGGAGGCCTGACTCTTCATTACAATCCCTGTTAAATAGCTCTTTCTTTGCCTTGCGTCATATTTAGTACCTGCTTAATTTTCATTAATATATATTTAAATTGACAGGGTTGCAAGCATAAATCTGAATGAACGTCAGACGATTAAACAGAAGACCCTGAAAAGTGTGGCTTGCTTTTGTATGTGGAAGTTTTGAAGTTGTGGAGGAGGAAACATACCAAGACAAATTCTGCTGGAATTGGTCTGCAGGTACAAATAAACAGCTCATTCTACTTATCCCACAATGCTTTGCTGCTGGATTGTGATTTTGTTCTCCTGGGATATCACACACACACACACACACACACACACACACACACACACACGTAGAAGACAAAAGTTTTCTTCAACTTGGCTGTGGGTGTTGGTCAATCAAAATGCAAATGAAATGCATTGATACTAAAGACTTCTTCATGATCTAAATGTTAACTTAAAATGGAAAATGGCCATTTTCGTTTTAAGCTGGTTTATTGTTTCAAGTGTTATTAATGCAATGATTTGATACAACTAAACATACGGGGTAAACATGTCACATTTTGCTTACTTCAAATCGTAAGCCTGTGTGTTCCGCCAGACAAATGTCAACCGCCTGCCGTCATCCCTCCAGCTCACACACACATTTGCACACGCATGCACAATCTCCCTTCTGCTACCTCATGCCTGCTCCCCCCCCAACCCCAACCCTCCGCCACCCCTCTCTCCCTGGGAGACTGATGCAGTGGCTGATTGCGTGGGAAGTTCCTCTGTCATCGTTAGCAGGCCTGGACGCACTTGTCAGGGGCCCCATTAGGAGGTTCCAATGAACTCTCCTTTGCCTCTGCCAGTCAGAAAGACATTCACGGTTGGGTCAGAGGGCTTTTTGATGCTATGTACGGTCAAAGGCTGAGCAATTCTTCGGGAATTGCTTTTTGAGGCTCTAAAAACCCCGTGTCGATACGGTCAACCAGTTTAATCATTGGGTAATTAACCATTCAGGTAGCAAGGGACCAATTGCTCAAACAGATGTTGCCTGGCATCTAGAGGGATGACTTAACAGCCAATCAGGTCCTTATCTTCTGCAGAGTCATGAATGATTAATGTGTTGTGTGTTTCTTTTTTTTTTTTTCTTTCTCAGCGTAAGTTGATCATTTTCCGTTTGATGAGACCTGAAACTTTTTCAAAGCATCACCCAGCATCTTCATGCGGACAGAAAATGGAAGTCTGCATTTAGTTTTTACTCAACTTTGCGAAGGGGCCAGTTGCTCACAAAGGCTGGTCCGCACAACTAAAGGGCACAAGCTCAAATCAGTGTGTTGCAAATTCAGCAGGAAAATGTCCAGAGTATGCAAAGCAGTGTTCAACCTTAGGTAGTGGGGGGGTGGGGGGGGTTGGGGGTTGGGGGGGGGACTACACGGAGAAGAAGCAATTTCCAACTGAAGAGATTTCATATCAACATCTGATCATGAGCTATTCAAGCTTGTCAAACCGTCACTACACTTTGTGCCCAAGCGTCACCGATCTGTACAGCTCAGCAAGCCATAAATCAGTTGGTAAAATATTATTTAAAAAAAGCTGAATACTGTACCTTCATATTTGGGACGATATGAAGGAGTATTTTCTAAGGTGGAAGAATGAGACGCTTGCATGTAATATCACAAGTGCCGCGTACTGTACGCTGTCCTTCAATATTACGATGAATCTGCCCTGCATAACATTTAAAAAAAGAAAAAAAAAAACTCAGAAATATAAAGGGCACTTGAAAACTCATCATTCTGAGCTTATTGTAACCTTTGGAAGAGATGGAGCTAAGACTGTTCGAGAAGAAAAGGGAAATGACTTGTCTTGTTAGCATTTTTTTTGTCTATCATATTGTACATGTTCAAAAAGTAAATGGCACAATATCAAGGTGATTTTCAGAACATTGGGTCTGAAACAATATCGTTTGAAAAATTTATTTTCTGTCATTCATGTTTTAAGACATCGCTTTACAATTCTGTTCTGTACTAGGGTATGTGTAAGATCAGGTTTTCATACATCACATCAGTCACCTGATGTGTCATTGTGGATGAGTGCGTTAGTAATATGTGTTTTTTTTTGTTTGTTCATTTTTTATTCCAATTTTTTAACCAAAAAAAAAACTGTTCTTCTGAACTGAACTGGATTCAGATCCAACCTGATTAAACTTGAACTATGGAGGATGCAGTTAATGTCCTGTAAACCTCACCAATCACGTCATTAACCCACTTTTCAGATTTAACAGGGTTCTGTTACGTTACCAGGCTACCAAATAAGTATGGATTGGAATTATTTATTTATTTATTTATTTTTGTGAAGCACTGTAGAGAAAATGTCTGACCTGTTACTTTCTAAACGTTTAATCCAGGTCATTACTACAAGTTGGGAAGCCTTTGGCAGCTCAGAGACGGCCCTCGTTTATCTCCGTCTTTCCAAATGACCCAATTCAAAGGTGTTTCAATTCATGCTTGAAGTATCTGGAGATCAATCAGAATTGTCTGATATTTTTCCATACTAAACAGAGCAGACTGTGTAGCTTAAGGTTGTTAATGTGTCCCAGTTTAAAATGAAATGAAATCCACATGGCTCGATTTCTTGTGCTTTACAAAACATCTGCTGCTTCCAGGAGCGTATGAGTTTGTCCATGTAAATATGACTATTGTCATCCAAGTCTTATGGACTGCACATGTGTTTACGATGTAAGTCAGTCCATGTCTTTTGTCTCTTGAGCAATTTTCCACCTTATTTGCAAAAGGTTATTCTGTGTGTGTGTGTGTGTGTGTGTGTGTGTGTGTGTGTGTGTGTGTGTGTGTGTGTGTGTGTGTGTGTGTGTGTGTGTGTGTGTGTGTGTGTGTGACAAAACCAGATACGCTTTTGGAGCGTACGGCAGGCCTGAATGGGGAAGCGAGTGTTTTAAAGGAAAAGCTTGGTACGTCAAGGAGATTAATGTCCTGCTATTGTCTCCGGCTCTCATCAGAACACTTTTATCTCCAGAAAATGACGGAGCTTGCACTTTTCATTATGTACGTTAGCTAGCGAGCGGCGCTCCATGCCCCGTCTCCGGCCCCCACTTCCCTTTTCACAAAAGGATTGCTGTTTGGGGGTGAATGTGAATTTGCTTTGGTGTGTGTGTGTGTGACACACATTGGCCATAAGCATACATGATTAAAAGCTTGAGTATTTGGAGAGGAGTCTGTGTGTGTTGCTGTATGCAGGCCTCACTCGTCATTTCTGGCTTCTGAATACAAATGTGACACAACAATTAATGTTTCAGGACTTGCAAATACGGATATGGAGAATATGGATTACTCTGGATTGGGCATCGATAGTTTAAAGTGTCTCTGAAAAATAGGATGGCATTTGTTTTTATTCTTCAGTCCAAACACATCACTTTTTTTGTTGTTTTTTTGGTCATGTGTACTTAGTATTAAAATGATTAGGAATCAACTCACATGAGAGAATGAAAATGTTGCAATAGCACTACACCTCCGATCATTAGTTACTGCTTTGATTCCTGATGGAAAAGGTGCCAAATTCCATCCTCTAACAACATGAAGTGTGAAATGTCAACAGCAATGGGGCCATAAACATCTCCCTTTAAGGATGCATGTGTATATATATATTTTTTTAACCATCCAACTACTCCATTTAAAAAAAAATCTGACCACCAGAGAGGTTCAATTCCTGAAATTAGAATTTTGTTTTGCTCTCCTTCCGAAATGGCAAAATCTTTCCTGGCACAATATAAGCTATGAAGCATGAGCACAACATGCATCTAGCATGCTCACTTTTTAATGAACAGAGGTTACTTAAGAAAGATTGTTAACTTAAGTTCTCCTTTTTACCTGATGAAGGCTTCCTTTGTTATGTGAAATTTCAGAAAACATGCCTTAAGCTGGTCTTGAACTCAGAATCATTGGGACCAAAGCAAAGTCTCTATCCAGTGTGCCAACCAAGCACCTAGCAAGCTAGGTGTTCCAGTGGACTGGATATTTGGATATGAAGTTTAAATATTTTTGTTGCCAATTATGGTTGAGCATGTATCTCGGAGAAATCTGGCAATTTGAAGGGCTCCAGCAATGAGTAAGTTAAACTTGGATGCAGCAGCTTCAATTCTGAAACAACATAAAGAGAAGCTTGGTGAAGCAATATTTGGGTGTGATCCCCTGCACCAAGAAAAAAAAAACAGGCATTGAAAACATAGAATCAAACACTTACATATTTTTAGAAATGCATTTCATTGAAAAGAAAACAAACATGCATTTCCAGAAGGAGTGAAGCTAGAGTCGGTAACATGCCAGGTAAAAGATGAAGGCTGGGGAAGAATTCAGTTCAAGGCACCTTTATCTCCAATGCCTCAAAAAACAGGAACATAATAGAAATAGAAGTACCATACCATCTGTGACAAATAATAAAAAAAAATACATATTTTTAAGAGTCCTAAAACAGATTTATGACAATCTGTGCATAGCTTTATTTTAAAATAGGGCCGTTTGTCAACTATTTAAAATCAACTATCCAACTTTCTGTTCATTGTATTCAGAAATAGACTGAACTGGAGTGTGGCAGTTTTTTTTCTTTGGTGTGAAACAATTTGAAATATTCTCAAACAGCTTTAGTTTTATTTTGTCTTTGTTGGCGCCTGAGTTCCACCTGCACCCATGACATAAAATATGCTACAGACTCCGATTTTAGCAGAACATTGCTAGCTGCCTGTCTTAAAATCCTCCCCTTCCCCCTTTGCTCGTTCTTCTTTCAAAAAGAAGAATTGCATGTTTTTATTTTCAAAGAAAGGACCAACTCATTTGCCTAAACTTGTCCTCGAGCAGATGAGCATTGGTTGTTTTCAAGTGGGAGTGTTTCTGGTGATATCCACAGGCTGCTCCCCAGTTATTTCCATCAGATCAGTGCAATGTTCAGATAGCGGCCAATTGCACTGTGATATGGCAGCATCTGCACCACAAAAAGTACATGAATCCTTTCAATTCAATCACAAACACATCCCAATCGATTGTAGTTATCCAACAGTACAATAAGGTTAATTTGGCAAATGGTGCTGAGTCATTGACTTTCATCATTTACTCCTCCTGGATAAGCATGTAGCTCATCTTCAATAAACTGTCCACTATATACATTGAAAATAACCACCATAATAATTTGTTCTATCCTCCAAGCGCTTAAAAAAAGAGTCGCACCAATTCTGTCAACGTTAAAGGAAAATCCAACAACACCTTATTGTTCACTTGAAAGACTTGTTTTTGTTTTTTTTTTCCTTTACAGTTCAGACTCTGGAGTCTTTTGTAAGTGATACAAAGGCAATAATGGAATCTGTGTGCATCGCGAGTGGTTGAAAATGAGATCAAGAAGCTACACAGGAATGTGAACAAAGCAGGCGCTGAGCAGTAGTCAGCCTTAACATCCATTTGATCAAAGGTTCGCCATTTAATAGAGAAAAAAAAAAAAAACTTTGATGCCGTTACAACAGCCAAGCAACTAATCAATCACTTTGACAGTGATCACTGGGCTTCATTTTAGGCCTTTGCACTTTCCTCAGATGTGCAAAATCATTTTTTCGCTCTCTTTTAATACAAGTAGAAAAAAAATTGTCTTAAGCAGAAAATGTTGTGAGCCCCAGCACATCCATGTCCTCCCAGATAAGATCTTCTCTACAGTTTGTTCCCCCTCGAGCGTTACACCTGCAGTGGAATGCATCACTTTCCCACAGAGGCTGGCATTTCAGTTAATGCCGAGGCCAGGCCGGTAATAGATTCATTTAAGTAATTATTTAGAGACGGAAAGAGAAATGGAGAGTGGGGGGGAGGTGCAGAGGGAAAAAGACAAAGTGGTAGATCGACAGGAGGAGGGGCGGTACAAGTGCCGATGATTAAATTTTGCTCCAAAATCCTTATGGAATGCAACAGATAGCCATCGCCGAGGAAACGAGAGAACGGGCAAGACAAAATGACATTACATGGAAACGTATTGACCGTCTACTGTGTGAAAAATGTAACGCGTCCCGGAGAAAGTGCAACTGTGCATATCACACACATTAGGAGTCTGAATACTGACATGCAAACAGCACCAACAGTGCCATTAGGACCGTTCTGAATGTGAGCGACCATAACAGGTACGGAGCCGCGGACTTGATTAGATTTGATACTGACAGTGCATATGTCTTCCTCTGGCCTGGCAGTGACTGCGCAGAGTGTAGAAATTGATTTTGGTGGGGGAGGCGCGGTAAATTCTGTTGTTATCGACAGGAGGAGGGCCTGGACGGGAGGCAAATGTGGATGCTTAAATTTTATAGAAGCGTGTAGCTCACTGCTACGCCGTAAACGGAGAACGAAACAACAGTTGGCAACAAGTCCTAACTAAAGGAGAAAATAAAAGAAGTCCTTAATATTTGTTCTACAACAGATGAAACGTGGAGTATAATTGAGATACTCCAATTACACATTGGAGTATCTCAATTATATTTCTTGGCAATTCATTCCAGCCAAAAAAGGAATTTAAGTTGCAAAATGATGAGTAAAAAACTATTTTTTTTTTATTTTAACAATAAAAAACATTAAAAATATATAGCTTTTTCCTTTTCTGTCCTTTTTTACTTCTACTAATGAAGAGCAGAAACATGTTGCTTTGTAAAAGCATCTCTAAGTCATGAAATATTTTCTCTTCTTTTTAATACTTCAATATTTCATATCTAACAGATTTTATTCAACAAACACAACCTGAGTGAAGACAAAGGGCAATTTTCAAACAATTAATCATTTGTTGCAGAAAAAGATAAATTTCTTCTTTTGTTAAATCATGATTAGTCACATTTTTTTTTTCTTTGATAAGCTTAGTCAGCCTCTCTATCGACATATTCCTCAACAACTTATTCGTCCTGTGCATCCTTCTTGTGAAATCTAAAGCAGCACGCTGCAGATTGAAGCGGATCTCGAGCATTAGAGGAAAGCCGCTATCTGATCCGGCAGCCGGACGCACGCAGAAAACGACAGCCGACCATATGGACCACCGGCGGCGTCCTCGCACAGCCGGTCAACCTGGTCACTTTGGGGATCTGCTCCATCCGGCCCGATGGATAACCTCCGATAAGCCAGTCCGCACTGCATCAAAAAGCCTCTCATTATCCATCAGGCTGACCAACCTCATCACTTATCTATAGCTGGATGTACTGCGCTCTGCCAGGCAGTGTAATAAAGAAAAGAAAAAAAAAAAGAGAATGAAAAATTCAATAGAACTTGCTTGGATCAACTGGCACAGACATATTATTACCAAACCCTTGACGAACTGTTGTAAAGTGGAAATAACCAGCAGACATTCTGTGTCTCAGTTAAGTCGCTCTGGCACCCCGACTGTCGTGTTCTTCCTCCCGATGCGCTCGTCAACACAAATCGCTCGTAAAAGCTCACATTTTGCGGTAAACATCGATAATTAAAACGACGTCGAGACGCACATGAAGTTCCTCAGGATTCAAGTTGAGCCAACAAACATGGAGGTTATAGACATGATGGAGAGCTCTACTGTTAGGTGAAACTGTTCACCATAAATATGTGGGCTTAAAATATCAACACATTTTTTAAAACAGAATACATTTGTGGCGGTCATTAACATTTAAAAAGTAGTCATCTCAATTGCAAAACATGTAAGATTCCCTGCGTTTCTGTGGCAACCGCTGCTGGAGGGTTTCTTTGCCTCTTCCTTTCCTCCAGATAAGGCGTCCTTTCATATAATTTGCGCCATGATTTCAGTCAATATTCTTTTCAGTTACTTGAAACCCTTTTGGAATACGCTGCAGTAAGTTTAGACGGCAAACACAACATTACGATGCCTGCCATCATCATTTGTCCCCGTTTGCTGTGATTCAATACAACTAATTGTCATGAGTAATCATGAGTACAACAAATCAATCCATAAGATGTAATTGCATATTAACTTAAATAATAATACCTTCTAGGAAGTCACTCAACATAAAAGGCATTCCAACGACTTTTGCTGAAAGATTAGTACGCCTCTTACCAGAGAGACACGGTGGAGCTTGAGAGTCCACACTAACCATCCATCATCAGTCTGGACTGAACTCTTGTCAATTTTCTCTGACATTTTACTGTGTTGGTTTAAAAATAAATACCCCACTGTGCCTCCAAAAGGACAAAGTTCAGTTTGTCCAGTCGCAGCTTCTTGTATAAGTAATGTTTTCTTTCTCGGTTCCATAGAAGTCAGATTTTGGCTTTTCTTTTAATTTCACCAGCATGTTTTCTTTGAACTGAAGTCATTTAGAGCAGGCCCAGCTGGAATCCTGACATGAATCTAATAGAAAATCTTTTATAAAGATTAGGGCGATGAAAGAAATCCCAAGATGAATTCTCACAATAGCATCTGTAAGACTGATCAGCAAGGATAAGAAACCTTTTTTTTAACAGATTATTGAAATAAGTGGAAGTATGGTCTGAAATGCTGTATAAAACACAATAAAGAAACAAAACACTGCAGCACATTTTACAACAAATTTAGTTTAAAAACAGTTTGCAAGTAAAATTTTCCAATACTTTCCAAAATGTGTTAAAGCTGCGAGAAAGTAATGACGCACCAAAAAACTCCTAATTCCACGCTACTGATCCCCGTATACAAACACTATTCAGATCAAGAGCACACCAAAAGAAACATCTGAACTTCCAAGACAAACGTGTTCAACAAAGTTCTTTAATTTTGTTTCTGGTCACTTTACCCTGAGGACAAAAAAAATATTGCACATTTTATGACGATGTCAAAGTTTCCAGAAACTTTATTTTGTTGTTTTTAGTTTAAGGACGAGCTTTCAGTCATTCAAACCTGAAAACCAACTGGTACAAACCAAGAATGACCATTAATCCGGATGTTGAAAATCAAATTCCCGTTCATGTTATTCACTTTGCATCCTTGAGGAACAAAGAAAGTTTGATCACCTTCTGCATGTATTTAATAGCGTAACGCATAAGCTAATGATCCGCCGCCATTATGGCCCTCAAGCTCGATCGACCCGACGCTTGTTCAATACATTTTATGCAGGAAAACAGTAGCATACAGAGCAGTAATGTCAGTAATTGAAAATGGGTGAATTGATTAAATAGACAAGCTTTACACGAGCAAATATTTCATGGCTTCCCGGATGGGCAGCTTCAGAAGAGCCATTGAACCCTGAAATGGGATTTCTTCACAGAACATTTCAGATACTCGTCCGACGGTGTTTCACACACCGGCGTTACATCCATCGCTAAATGCAGAAGCGCTTTCAAATAAAATGCAAATCAGGCCGAGGTAACCACTTCAGCGGTACGCACACAGCTGCATCCGAAATTCATATCTGGTGCAGTTTTAGAGTGAGGAAATCCATCACGTCCCCGTTTCTGTTTTTTGGACAGTATCAACTGTACATTCATATGCCTGTATAATGGCCCCCTGAAATATTTGCTAGGCAATCTATAAAGTAGCGCATGCAGCACATTTCTTTTTCTGCTGATATGCCACAGTTCACATGTGCCTTGCCTCATTGAGTAATAGTATCAGTTTGTTCTATCAAAGAGAAGCCCTGTATCACAAGTGCATCCAACCCCCTACAGCAAATTGGAACAACGTGGTGATGACATACATTGTACAAAAAATAAATAACAGAAAGAATAAAAAAACTTCAGTTTTACAGTTACTGTGAAAACATCTGCAGGGTAAGGGAGATTGGTTCAGTCAAGTAAAGGTATGAGCCAGAGTCTAAGATCTGGATCACAGCCACTTTTACTGATACACTTTGAGATTTATAATTATTCAGAGCTTGGGAGGAGAAAATATGAGGAACCCAAGAGAAAAGAGAAAATGTAGATGGAGAAATAGAAGAGATTATTGTGATGATCATAATTTTAAACATTGCTTAGTGAATAAAAGCTGCTACAAATTCACAAAATTGTAAATTTGGCTGAAGGATTAAAGAAAATTTTTATTTGATGAGTTTTTGTTATCATTTCTTGCGTTTTCATTAAGATATATTCATGTTTTGGGGTGAGGTCCATTCAGTAGCCTTGTCAATTGGTACTGCCCCCTGCTGGCATTGCCTTGTCACTGCTCAACTTAAGTCAGAAGCACAATAAAAATACCAAAGTATTTCCTATGATGTTAGAACAACTGGGAGGCAGGACTTCAGCATCACTGTAGTGATTAATCAAATGATTGCATAACTACCATCTTCTGGGTGAAGTTAATCTCATTTCTACAGGTTTAGTTCATTCTTTCTTATGCTTGTTTTTCCAAGGGGGGTTAAAAAAAGAAAAGAGGTTTAAGAAATCCCCATACTGTTAATTTTTTGTTCATTGCAGCCTTCTCATTTCTCAGTGGTGCAAAGAAGAATCTCTTAAGCTTTTCTTTGTTTGTGATGTTCATGTCAAAGGGAATCACAAATGCATTTGGTGTCTGTGTATCAAAGATAAAGAACATGCATAGGTTGGGTCTTTCTCAGCCGCCCACTGCGAAGGTATGCCTGCTGGATGCACAAGAAGGTAAAGGATGCACTGCAGCTCTTTTGTAATGCATAATACAGAATACAATGCAATCTGTCACCTTGATCTCCAGGCTATTTTTATCGCCTTTTGATCAGGGTGGCTTAGATTTTAAAAACCGGCGCACACGTTCGATGTTTTTTGGCAAGAATGACAAGAAGCTCCAGATGAAAGGAATTTTGGAATATATAAGCAACGAGTGAAATGGGAAGAGAAACGCAGAAGTGGGATGGGTAATTAATCCTGTTTGATGTTTTTGACGGAAATGGGTGTCGTGGCCGAACCCAGGACGGCCCAGAACTGCAGGATAACATTTAGAAAGAAATCAGATGGGATGTATGATTAGATAAGACCAACTGAGCATTCCAAAAGAAGGTTTTCTGATTGTCTATCATTGCCAAAGTGCATCACACCATAAAAAAATGAAACAAGCAAAAAATGTTAAATTTTTTAAAATGCCATCATTAAAATCATTAAGCAAATATACTGATCAATGTTCCAGTAATCGGGAATCAATAGCAACTCTGAACAAGTGAGTTTTTAGCCTTGATTTAAAGGGACAGTGTTTCAGCAGTTTTGCAGTTTTCTGGAGGTTTGTTCCAGACATGTGTTGCAATAAAACTAAAAGCTTTTCCTCCACGTTCGGATCCGACATGTTAATGTTGCATTTTACAACATCAATGGCTTCCTCCAGATTATTGGAGGAAACGTGTGAAAAGTTCAAAATCTAAAGATAAGCACGGGTCCTCCTTCAAATGTTGGTGCACACTGACAACACTAAGACTCAAAATAAAATGTAGTCAACTTGAAAACAAACATGACCTCCTTGTCGTATCCTTTGGCACCGACTGAGACGGAGGGTCGTAATTGCAAAAGGCATTCCTGTGGCGTCTGTGTCGGCGTCTCTGCATCCGCATCCTTGTGGCGGCTGCTCTACAAGCACCTGTGGCCCATTTGTGTCTGGGACTCGGATCAAAATCTCCACTTAATCAGACAGAAGTAATTAGGAATTGTTTGCACAGGCAGAGAGCAATTGTTTGCCCAGATGGAGGCAGCCCTCCACCCCGCCCCAAAGTGTTACCTGCTCGGCGTCGCACAGCATGTTTAGAAATTCCATCGCAAATTAAATCTCAATTTAGCCTGCGATATCTCATTCTCTCCGACCCATCTTATCTCCTATTCCCACTTAAGAAGTTGCCTCTGAGCGACGATAAGAAGCAGAGGGAGGGGAACGCAGTGATCCTGCTTGCTGGCAGATTAATTCATAGCAGAGGAAGGGATGTGCCTTCTCTCCAACATTGTAGCTCGGTATATATAATGTCTGTGATAGTGGTGAGGAGAAAGATGGAGCCGTGCCATGGGAATCTGACTTGTAAGCATACTTTGCTGGATGTGCTGAACGGAACAAAAGCAGAAACTTCACACAGATTTGCCAGTGCTGATTATTGGGAAAAAAAAAAAGTGATGCCTGAAGAGCTCACGTGTACAAGGAAGGGAATAATGTGCAAAAGTACAGAGCAAGACAGAAAAAGAAATGTAGGGACATCTAGAATTATTGTGTCTATTCTGGTTTGCAGTTGTAGAATTAATTAAAAGATTGTTAAAACACCGAGTTCCTTTAAATCAAGGAAAAATCCCCTCGTTTTTGAGTCGCCTTTGATTTCTAATAACTTTGCCGTATATTTGCTTGATGATTTTGATGATATAGTATCCCAATATCTGGAGATAGTCGACACATTTCCAAGTCAAGTATAGATCAATCATGATACCAATGGTATACACTTTTTTTAGAGCAACTATGGAGAAAATACATATATAAATTTACGTGCCTGTGCATTGTACGAACCGGATTAGAAGCCTCTCTCTGAAATATGACCATTGACAAATATTTTTGTCAACTCCAAAGCTCTGAAAGTGGAGGCATACAAATGCAGATGCATCACTGAGGAAAATGTTTTTTGACCTAAAAGTCTGATGGGAAAGTCTCCAGGTCAGGGAAGAGAGTGAATAGTATGCAAAAAGTGTTTAACAGTTGCACAGAAAGACTAACATGAACGCTACGATGCAGGTTTTCCAAACCGATCATATTGTCAGAAAAAATATTCATATACGTCTTTGCTAAAAGGATCCATGAGAAACTTCAACATGTGGGAGTAACTTTCATCCATCCAACCTGAAAGAACCAAATCTGAGAGGAACAATCATAATGGTGTTTGTTTGAATATTGAATACAAATCATTGTGATAGGTAGGTTTTTGATTGCCCTGCACATTAACACTGTTCATTTGTTTCATTCCACTTCTCCCTGCCCTTCATCCAGATCTTACTTAGCTTTTGGTGATTCCTGTTTCCATGGCAATGTAAGTCAAGTCATTCTGTGGACGGAAGGGGGATGGAGTAAGGCGGAATGTGCCTGTTTGTTAGAAGAGTTCACTTATTTCAGCGTAACCTCCAGTTAACAGCAGCTAAACGAGTTGCCTTTATTCTCACAGTCGTCTTGAAACGAACGGGCTAAATGTCTTTTGTTGGGTAGCATCAGAATGCCCAGACATTCTAATTTGTTTATCTTTGTGTAATGAAAGGCCTTAGTTGCACAATTGAAGATTTCTATTCCAGTCACCATGTTCAGCTCAGAGATAATGTAAAGACACAAAATCTAAAAAGCTATACCCATTTGCAGGTCAAAAGCCAATCACAAGATATCAACCCAATGAATTTAGGCATGTAGATGTTTTGAATACACCTTACTAAAATTCAAGCAGAGGTTCACAGTGGGGAAGCAAGGGGATTTAAGTGATACCAAAAGCGTTATGAATGCTGGGTCCTAGACTGGTTGGTCTCATTTTTCAGAAGCTGCTTGTCTATTGGTTTAGAACGATCTCTCAAGTGTGCAAGTGCTGGTCTGAAATGGTTCAAGATAATAATAAAAAAACACTAACCACCAAGTTGCCTAAAGTCCACATATTCAAACTTGAAGCAAATGGGAAACCGCACAGAGTGCCACTTCTTGGAAACAAACCTACAATTCATACAGACTCCCCGAAATAGGAAAATGGCATGCATCATTTTCAGCTGTGGTATTAAAAATTTGGTAGGGTTAAAATTTAAGCAACATAAAAAACATGGAAGCAAAACCTGTGCAGAAGGACGTTATCGTGGAAAGGTACAAGCAAAATTGTCAGAGTCTGTTCGGTTTAACAACAGCTGGGAAGACAGTAATGACACTTTTCAGGTGGGATCCAGGCGGACAGTCAATGCTTGGTTTTCTTACTCTGGACTTTCTCAATGAGTTCATGTTCAGCACATTTTCTCCTCCATGCTAGAGTACCAATCAATGGAGAGTTTCTTTTCTTCCATCAGTGAATACCAATGTTACCACCACTGCACTTGTCTCGGAAGATGAGTGGTAGAGAAAGTTGAGCTTGTATTGAAGCATGTTCTCTTGCTTTATTCCTGTCCTAAAATAACATGACACACTTACACACGCTGGCGCAAGATCAAATCATCCCCAAATCTGCAGCCTTCAGCCTGCCTGGTTCCTGATTTCTGAAGGGAATAATTCATAACACTGCCAATCCCTTGAGTGGTGAATGTTATTCCGTGCAAACAGAGTCAGATTTGAACAGAAAACGATTTTAATTTCAGTTAGTTCGATACAATAAGAGTAATAATGGTATGCCAAGTCTAGTCAAAACTTAAATTTGAAACAGTGTGTTACTACACCCTGTACCTGCAGATACCCTTTATTGGCAAGTGGCATTACCCTGGAACTCTGCTTCAGCCTGATGCATCTTTAAAAAAGCTGAATGATATTAAAAGTAAGCTGTGTTTTATGAGATCTGTGAAAAACCACATTTTAAGGGAATAACTTTAGGTTGTTTCTCTGTCAGGCGAATATGAATTCAAATGCTTAAGCCTCATAAGTACCACAACAAGAATAACACAGAGTAGGAGTACAAAGAACTGCTAGATAGAGGCTAAGGAGGGGAAAAAAGTAAGACACTTAAAAACGAGAGTAATTTGATGACATCAGCACACTTCGACAGCAGGAAAGAAACAGATTTTTTTTTGTCCCAAAAGTTGAGATGCCTGTTGCAAAATGGTTTAGCTTTTAACAAATACAGTTTTAACTAATTATGTGCAGTTAAAACTGACAACCTTGCTCTATTGTTCCCACAACTTAGATTTTCAATTGAGATTTTCTGTTTCAGCTGCTTACTAGGAAGCGCTTTGTGAGAAGGAAGTTCACAAAACAATCTGGAAACTACAGCGGCCGACACACTCCATCTCTAACTATGACCATCAATGTGAAGGATGAAAAATACTCTGAGCAGCAGAACAATCTCAGATTGCTTAGAAAAACGAAATAGTGCCAAAAATACAGCTTTGGAAACTATGCAAAAAAAAGCTGCCAAGTCAAAAATCTGACATTCCAACACTAAGAAGCACTGGTTAAAAATTTCCTTAAAAGGGTTTGATGCTGTTAATTTAAAAATGGCTTGACTGGAACGTGAGATCAAATCAAATCTTATCAAATCAAATCAAATCAAATCAATCAAATACTTGATTGGACATTAGTCCAATCAAGTATATTAAGTTAATTATGGCCATTTATTCTGGTCATTTCCACTTCACATCAATTCGTACCTTTGATAATCCATGCCGCAATTTCCTCCCATCCTCAGACCTTTTCACAATGTGTTTTGGTTTAATTTGTTCTCCTAAGTCTTTTCGTAAATTATGGAAATAAATGGTAAAAAAAAAAGAAAATGCTAAAATCTCATGGCTAATCCAAATTACCTGAATTGTAAAACACAGTTTATTTTGTTTCAATCCCTTTTTTTCAAGTTGCCTGCTTTAAAATATGAAAGACCGTGACTACATACCAGAAACATAAGTCTTTACAGTTGACTGGATAAATTACTTTAACTCATCAATTATTTCAGGCTGTTCTGCCAACATTTTAGATTTTATTGTCTTGACAATAGGTCAACATGTCAAACAGAACCTGACTTGACTCAAAAGAAAACTTTACAGCAAAAAAGGAAATCCTCACACGTCTTCTGGTAATAAATAATTTGCCGTTGTTCATCAGAAGTCGTGTTTTGTATGAAATCATGCAAATGACCTCTAGCACCACCTGCATGCATTAACAAGCTGTACATCTAATTGCCAGATGTGAATAAGGAATTGGGTCATTAGTTTGCTGTGCTTGCTTCACTGTTTCCCCTATCTTCTGCTATTTATTTTTGGTAATGTTGAACAAACTTGGTCTCTATGACATAATGGAGCTGAGTCTACAAGGAATGCAAAGATAAATCAGAAATTGTTGACGTTGAAGCTGACTTAGATGCTGCCACTAATGAACATAGATGATCCACACAAAAGAGATGTTTTGGGTTTCCTTGGCACCCGGGCTGCGGACACAAAAGGACAAACCTGAGAGAGGACAAGAAAGGGAATAAGAAATGAGTGTTGCTCATTAATTATAATATTAGTCCTGGCCTTCAAACCACTTCTTGCCCTCTCTACTCTCTACATGTATTAATTATTGTTTGTGAGCTGGAGACGGGCTTAAGTAATCATTAAAAGCAATGTTTGATTCCATCAGCGAGAGATGGTGTTTCTTTTTTTTGTTTTTTTTACATAGTTCATCTATTTTGGTCCCAAAATAAAGTGCATCATTAATGCCAGCTGAATTTTTCATGAGATCATGGCAATGTTTTTTTTTTTTTTTTGTGCGAGAGGAAACGCAGCAGGGGGACAGCGCGGCTTAAAATCTTAAAAAGTTAATCCAGTTTCTTACCGATTGTTGTGGCCGCTGATTCCCTAAGTAGTTTAGCATCTACCAGCTGGCCATGACTAAACTTTACAACCCAGAAATACTGGATACAACAAAGTAAGCCTCTTACTTAAAATGTATATTTAAATACATATTGATCAGTGACTTAAATCCATAAAATGCAGAACTTTCAACAACCTTGTAACAAAGTAAATCAGACTGGTTCTTTTGACATACAGCAAATTAACTTCCTTTATCCTAAATCCCAGCCTGATACAAGTTTATCCTCTTATCCACTGTATTCTCATTCGCCCTCATCTCTTCTGCTTTATCAGTGCCCTGCCATTGGTATCATCCAGGCTTTACTTTCAAATTCTGCCACTAATACGTTCTTTTTCATTTTCTCTTCCTTTGACATTTTCAAGCGTCAGCCACCTCTGTAGAAACCCCGATGTTACGTAAAAAAAGAAATGACTGATTATTTCTGGGAAACACACTGGACATTCTAAGAACAGCAAAATGAATACTAAGAACAGAGATGTTTTGCACCAACGTGGTGGTCACGTCACCATAGAGTAGCCTTATTCCACACTCTGCTTCCGATGCCATCGCATGTGAGTCAGAGGTCGCTTGCTGATTTATCAGGATGTGAATTCTTGTTAGGTGATAAGGTTTGGTGAAAAAGTAGTATTAAAATAGACTTTAGGCTTGCTGTAAGTGTGAGGAAAATAATGTCTAATTTCTACCTCTATAGCAGTGTAGCTGTTTACACCACAATGTAGTCCAAAAAGCAAATGGAAAAACTGCAATAGAAGGGGTCATGTTCATTTACTGAATGATAAAAAAAAATGCTTTGATGATGCTGAAGACTTTTGTGGGGAAAATATACATGCTAAACTCTCTTTGGTAGTTTCAGTTGTGCTGCATCTTGTACCAAAAATGAAGTCATTTCAGAAAGTGACATCATACCGACAGTGAAACATGGTGGTCTCAAGTTTTTAGAGCAAAAGTCTAAGTCTGTAATCTTGAGCACTGGAGTTTGAGACCCCTGATCTGAAAAGAAGGCAGTCACAGATTGCTATGTGATATAAACTGAATTTCCTTAAAAATATACTTACAAAACCTTTCCTTTTAGTTCTTAGGTAATCCTCAGCCTCTTTGTGATTGCTGGAAAGCTTGCCAGCACCTAGCTTGTTTGTGCTAGCACTTTGAAGAAGCGATTTTGATTCTGCTTCCCTTTACACCACCACCAAAATGAGTTCATGATGAACAAGACTTTTCAACAACTCATTCTTCTTGCTCGTGGCACAGTGCTCAACTCATTCACCTTTCATGATGCTGCTTCTGTTTATTGATATTAACAATACATCACTTCTCCTCTGTTCGTCTTGATTGGAACGCCTGCAGGCTCACCCGCTACTTTTCATCTCCTCCGACTCGCTCTTACAACGTGCTATAAGCAGAGGCTCTGTACCATCTTCAGTCAAATCGCTGTTTGGTGAGACGCTCTTGTACCCAAAATAGTTGTTGTTGTTCTACTCCTCAGCATCTGATTGTCAGGCCTTTGAATCTTGTCCCTGCTCCTCCAAAAACAGAAGGAGCACCCCCTCCTTCCTAGCTCGAGTATCAACCAGGCAGCAGTGTCCTACATAAAAAAAAAGAGAGGAGGGGTGTGGGGTGGAGGGGTGTGACATGAAAACCCAAACAGCCTCCCAGGGGAAAGAACAACAAGGATAAAAAGACAGAAGATGAAGCAGGCAGAGCTAGCATACAGATTCAGGAATGATATGCATGTGCATACACAGCTGCCCTCCTTCACAAATGTCTTATTCTCTCTTCCCATTTGCGCCTTCAGTCATCATAATTGTGTGATAGTGAGAAATTGGAGCTTTTGGACATTATGAACTCGTTCACAAACTGGGGAAACAAATGGTGAAAACACGAAAAAGGCACAGAGAGACAAATCTCAGCGCACATGAGCACATGAATGAGAAGGGGTCGATTTAAAAAATAAAATGCAATTAGTGCTTACGCGTGCACTTCTGTTTAGTCTAGGGTGTTTTAGTTCGACAAAAGATTAAATTATAGTTCATCAAATCCGATTACAATTCCATTATGATCATTTTAAATAGATTCCACTTGAAAGAAAAATACTAAAACTGAATGTTCCATCTGTAATAGAATAAGGCGTACTGCATTGTAGGGTTATCCACACAAGACACAAATCCCTTTGCCACAACACGTTCAATGGAGGCTTTCTTTGCACATCAATATCATTTGTGAAACACCTCAGGGTGAAGTGAGATAATCAAACAGCCAACAGAGACAGAGTCACACAGACGAGTCTGTTAGGATGGAAATAAGGGGGCAACCCCAGCAGCAAAACATGCTAAAGTTCTCCTTACAAAGACCATGCACAGAAGATATGAAAAATCAACAAGAATGTCATTGTTTTTCTTGGGTCTTGGCAAGGTCATCTAATATTCATCAAGAAGCCAGTTTGAATAAATAACAGGAGTGGATTTAAGAAACTGTGAGTTGTTGTTTTTTATCTTTCAAACAAAAGACTTTAATTTGGAAACCAAGGTCCCAGGGTCTGGAGGAAGAGCATAGATACAGGATTCACGTTACCTAAAGTCCAGTTTAATCAGGAAATGTCACAGCACTTACAGCTGCTGTCTTTTGATGCTGTCTTCTCTATAATGCCAAATATACAAAAAGTTAGTTCTATGGTGATGGTGTGTTATGGTACTGGTCTGACCTAAACCCCAGACATTGTATTGTTAAAAGGAACATTTTGCATTTAACCTGATTAGATCAACCTGGACATGACATGAAGGCAATATAAAACATATATTTTGCTTCAGTTTATTCTATTAAGAAAAAATTCTTCCTTTATGATTTAAAGACAACACTGTTGCTCTCCATCTTAAAAAAAAGGTTGAGCTGAGTCCATCATCCAACACAAACGCCATACATTTATGGCAGCTCTGGCATCCTATAGATAATGCCAATACATCCATCGGCAGCACTTAAACCTCCATGCTTGCAAATAAGAGTCAGACAATTGCTTATTATGGTCAAAAAGTGTCACTACTCTCAACCGCTTGGTCTTACAACTCAGAATATGGACAGTTTCATCCTCCACCTTGGTGGCATTAACTGGTTAATTATGTTTTTGCTTTTTTGTTTTTTTTCAATAAACAAATGCATACAAGAACTACACCATAAAATCTGGAAAGTAATTAAAAAATACTTCTGATAGCTGACTGGCTTTAAAGTACCTTATTCTCGGTCGCATAAATACACTCCGTGTGCAGCGACAGGGTCAACCTGCACCATAATGGCAAATCAATATTACACAACTCCCACCAAGTTGAGCGGTACTCTCTGCTTTTTGTCTCCTCCCTGCTCTTTGTCTTCCTTGCACAAACAAGCGATATTTCAGATTCCGAGGACGGCCTCTGAGGAGGTGAAGTCAAAAACAGCTTCATTTCTCCCCTCCCCCCACGGGAAAGCTGATGATGTTTAAAGGCACAATCTCAGGAGCAGACAACAACATGATTGATACTGCAACAACGGCAAAGCGTGCCTCCCACGTAATGGAGATTTCAAATGAATCTATTGGTTTCTGAAACATTGACCTGCAGAGAAGCTGCAAGTGCTGTGGTGTTTGGATATTACAGTGAGGAAAGAGAAGACATCTTCCCATTATGACTTGTTCTGAATACAAATTTTGGCATTTCAGTAAAACATGGACTAATAAAAGAAGAAGGGGACCTCTGCAGTCGCTAAGAGGGAGGTTCCTGGATGTAGGAGGACCTTGTGTAAGACGTGCTTGGTTGAATTGACTAATAAAATAAGAAGTGTGAGGCTGGAAGTTGCATCATATAGAATCTGTACACCACAAAAGATCATTGTTACTAGTTCTACTTTCCTTTTATTATCCTCGTTAATTTTTATCAGGTTCTTTGAAGTGAACGATGTGAGCCACCTCGTCAAACTTTTATTTTTTATCTTTTGCAATGATGATGGGCATAAAAAGAAGCTTGTCTAAGCAAACTTCTATTTGCTCACACAAACAAATTGAAGCTGCAGTTGTGCCAATAAAAACATAACTATAACTTCACAACATGGAAAAGGGTCTGTGGAAATTTGGTAGTATGGAAGCTTCCATGTTTCACTTCCACTTACACCCAAGAACTTCCCCTTAAACTCACGGCTCACGCAAAATCCGCCCACAAACAAGAAACGCCTCTTATCGTACTGCAGAGATCTCTACTTGAATAAAAAGATGTTCTATAAAACTGCAAAAGTGGACAAAGGCATTGTTGACTATTAAGAGATGATCTAAGACAGGCACATTTTTAAATCAATATTTAAACTAGTCAAACCAAGCAACACATCCAAAGCTGTCTGAAGGAAATGAGAGATATCGGCCACTGCTGTGCAAATAGTCCACGTTTTTTTTTTTTTTTGGGGGGGGGGGGGGGGGGGGGGGGGGGCTTGTCAATGCTTTCAGCAGTTGTAGAACTTCCAAAACAGGCAATTACCCATTTCCGAGAACAAAGCATGCACAAATCAATTACGTCTCTTTCCAAAAGTTAGTGCATTGATTAGAGAAAAATGGAGGGAAGTGATTAGTTTAGTTCGCAAGCGATTGATTATGTGGTCAGGAAACGGCGTCTTTAGAACAACCACCAGTGGGTCTTAGAGATCAGAAAGGAACTTCAAGTGGCTCCTGAAATTCTGCTTTGATCAAATTAGGACATCTTAAAGGAACTCAATTAATAGGCTACAAAATTAACACTGATTTGCACTGTTCATGAAAGTTTTGATTAAAATAAACTTAATCTATGTACTTAAAAAAATTAACATTCTCCAGCAAAGAACTGTCACGATCTCGAGGAATGAAAGATGAATTTTAGCTTCCTTTAGATCTGCAGTGGTGACTAAGACTTTGCATGCTGTTCCTCTTGGGGAAAAGATGCATACACACACACTCTCGACCTGAATTTACTGCTGACCACTACACTTCTTCCTATACAGACCAAAGGCCTTCATAAATGCAAACCAACACCAAATAATTTGCAGCATTACTGGTATAGTGGATCAGTCAGCCTGTCTATAAAAAGAATGCTCTTAATTGTCTTATTCATAAGTGATATCAGGACTGACGTGAATAGACAGTTTGGGTCTTTATCTCTAGGAATGTGTACCAATGGAAAACAGCTGAAATAGTTCAAGTTGCTCCTCTTTTTGGGTGTTCCTACTCTGCAGTGATATGTATTTCCCAAAAGGGATCCACAGAAACAATGGTGCATAAGCAATAAAGTCATTGTTGGCAAAGAACAAAGAGTGAAGGCTGGCTTGCATCGTAGAAGACCAGTCAGGAGTCACCTGATGACCCCTGTCTACTGGCAAACAGCAATGGACACATGAGCATAGGAACTCAACAAAACAGCAATCAGAGAAGGCATCCTTGGCAGATGAATCACGTATACATGTATTACTTTGACTTCTACCACCTACCAACATGTTGCAGACCATTTGAACGCTTTAAACATAGATTCCCTGAAGGCTGTCAAAGAAATATACAAAGTTCAATTCAGTCTTGGTCTTGCGGTGCGAATCATTTTTCTTGCTTTGCACAGTAGATGTTTTCTGCATTATTGTAGCTAATGCGTACAAGTATTTGCACCCACGGCAACCCTGAAATCACACATCCTTTTCACAGGAGAAATCCCGATTTAGCCCAAGGGTGGAATGGTCCATTTAGCCAGATGGAAACTGTAGCCATAAAACATCAAGTAGTCTCCAGGAGCATGCATTAGAGAGCTGTCTAATTAGAGTATACTCCGTGCCTCATTCGATATTGTACATCAGTGCCACGAGCTGGTACTTACCAGACATTTCCATTGGGCCTTCAAAGAAAGTCTTCATCTGCAACGCATGTGGTCATCATTTAGGTTAAGGACCATTTATTACGTTTCAGGAAGATGTGTTAATCTACTGGAGAATCATTTTCACCTTCGCCGTAATGACTCATGAGACAGTCAAGAAGGCTTGACTAATTTGCACCAGATAATAGATTTTTATCCATTCCAGCTTCTCATTTTGGAAGCGCGCTCTGACAAAATGAAGGATCGGAAGGCCGGACAGACAGACAGAAGGAGTTGCTTAATTCAACAATCAGTCTGAGATTAATTGAAACTCGAGTTCTGTGGCTGCATGGTTTTTGGCATTCAGCTTCATGGAACTAATTGTAAGAGATTGTTTCCTTTCCAACACGAGGCCCATAAATGACATTTTTGACAACCACTAATTCTAGAAACACTAATTTACTGTCACATTTTACACGTTTAATTTTGCCATTTTGCACAGCAAACATTTGCGCTAATGAAGGACCCACAAATGACATTCATGATGGCTATTACTGTGTACCTGTCTCTGCCAAGCAACAACTGTGTCTTCTGTTTTTTGCTGTCCCGTCTATCAGTCAGTGTTTTAAGTGTCTACATGATAAATAGGTACATTACAACCATTACCCAATCATAAGCTATTGAGCCAACATTATGCTTAAGAAAAAGGAAAAAAGACTTAAAGAATGAGAAAAAGAAGTTGCCTCTTTTCCTCTTTCCTGCTTGCTGTGTTCTCATTAATTTTTCCCAAAGAGGCCTGTCAGCCTGGCTAGTACATCATCCATTCATCAAGGCGCCAGTACTCCGGCAGCACCACATATTGGTAAAAAGAAAAGGTCAAACAGCGAAATTTTGTGTTTCCAACCTGAAGCGTGCCATTCAGCATTTTAATTAATAAAGGACGAGGAATAGCGAATAAGCCGGAAGTAGAAAAAAAAAAAAAAAAAGAGGCGGCTTTGTGTAGCCTTGAGGAGAACAGCACAGAGACATAATGATAATGTTCCAAGTCCCTGAGAACAATGAAACAGCTAGTGAGGAAAATCAAGCCAGGGAGGATGAATGACACAGCAAATACAGTGTGAAAAGCTTGTTGAATATTACACTTTACAACTAACTATATGTCACGTAAGATAAATGCTTTTCCTGCTCTTTCATTCAATGTTGCTTCCTCCCCGCCCCTTTTTTTCAGACATTTACAAACTCAATTATGGCTTCAGCTGTTTCTGAAATAATGTTGTTCATAGTGTTGTCACATTAATGCTTTATTTTTAGCGGGGAAGATGCTTAAAACAACAAAACAACAATACATTTTCTTCAAAGCATGCCTGCACCGATTGGTCAACTAATTACCAAGTCAGTCAGTCACTCACAAGGAATTTGAATATCAATAAACAAGATAAAAACATGTGACTTTGCCTTATTACATCCCATGGCAGCTTATTTTGTAACTTCCTGTGGTAGTTTGCTGTTTGTTTAACTTTTGTTTATTTCCTCCTCTATGACGATCGTACAATCAGGTACATTTTTATACCTGTTTTGGATAAAATGTTGATCTTTACCACTTCATATTTTCAGGGCAGCAGGACCTTGCCCTGAAAAACTTGCCACTAACTATCTCAGACCAACTATTTGTTGAGATTAGATTTTGTTTAATCATTTATTTGTGTGACATCCTCAGGGCACTGTGAAGTTCTGCTTTTAATGTTTTTCAGTTATGTTTACTCTAGTGGGGGATGTGAGCCAACGTTCAACATTCATGGATACAATGTGTCCACTGTAGATTTTGATGTGTACTAGAACTTTATTTTGTGGACACTGCCACACTTTTCCAGCTTCACCCTGTTCTTTTTGTACAGATTCTCAAATTTATCTTCAGAATTTGATCCTTTGTGGTTGAAGTCATTCTTCATTGTACCAGCAAAAAGCCCCAAGTTCTGCTAACTGCAACAAAAGCCTGGAGCATAATCAATTCTTTTGCATGACAAAGAGGGAGATCTTTTTGTGAACTGCAGCACCTTTTTTAGATAATAGGTTTTCACACTGGCTAAAAGGTTCTGGTTCTTTAACTCCGATTAGCCTTCAAGGCCTCTTAGACTGTAATGTATGCGACATGTTCAGATGTTGAATGAATCTGCAAAATGTGATTTGTAGTGTTGAGGAAACTTGTTTCTTATTAAACTGCATTGCTTTTAGGTGATCCTAAAATCTTGATAAACTTTAGAAGTCCTCTTATTTAATTACATAAAAAAATGAAGTATCAGCAAAAGTATCAATTCTGGCCAATTGGAAGCACATGTAGTTTATAGATTAAGTATGCATGTTTGGGTTAGAGTTAGGGTAAGGTAAGGTATTCTAATGAGGTATGAAAGCACTCGACCTCTGGATCTGCTGAGGTGTTAAGGAGATTCAGGTTGCCTAAATGTTGGGCCTTCGCCTTGTTTGGCTCTGGCGTCTCCTCCTTGACTCCCAGTTTGCTGGCCAATCAAGAGCATTGATGCCACAGTCAGTAAAGCAACTATTGGCACTTCTGGCGGTGTGGGCAGGTGTCAGGTCAAGCTGGGAAGACATCAACATCTCCATAAAGCTCATCAGCACATGACATGGCCTCCCTAATCATTATTGACTGCAAACTTCATACTGGATCTCAGTCAATGTAGACTCTGTGCCTCTCCACTCTTCCTGCATTTGATTTCCAAATCAAATCTAAAGGGTCGTTTTAAGGAATGTGTTTTGATGCTGCACGCCTTGTGAATGTTCTTGAAACTACAGAATTGACTCGCTGAGGATGTCTCTGCTGCTTGTTCAGCTTTTTCTATTTTCTGGCAAGGTGCTCTATAAATAGCTAGCTTCTTTAGCAATGTTTTTTTGGGGGCTTGCTCTGCTTGGGGAGGATACCAATATCTTCTGGACAATTCAACTCAAAAGTCTTGATCGTGATTATTTGTGTTTTTACAGTGAAATTGTACACATTCTACTTAATGTTCAAATTTGGGGAAGAGAATTTGGGGTACAAACTCTTATAAAGTGTTATTCCCCATGTAAAGAATCCATACAATGAACGAGTTTTGCTTTTTTGAGTAACTGAAATAGATTAACTTGATAATGATATTCTCATTTAATTAGCCACACCTGCAAAGTATTAGCACTGAAATCTAACCAAGACATTTCATGTTTTTCGGAGCTCAAAATTCTTGCAGGAAGTTACAACAATGTCCTTGCTTTGGTGGAAAGATTTACAACAGTTTCCTTTTTTAACCTCAGATGTTCTTCAAGTTAGTCTTAATTTTTTCAAGTTACAGTTCCTATATATGAGCCTGGCTCCTCTGTCTTTCTTCTCATAATCCAAAAGGAAGAAACTTTCCTGCCTGGCCTGCATCGTCTCTGAGGACCAAGGAGAGCTGCCTCGCAGTTCGTTGTAACCACGCTTCTTGCTACAGACAGCTTACTTTGGAGTGGGAGGACTTCCTGCTGTCCTCGGCGGTGCGGGGTGCTGCCTCAAGTGTCACCTCACCTCAGTGACATTTACACGTCTGCCCGTGCAAGAGGATACACAAAAACCTCTGCATTGGCACTGCGTTATCCACGACCCGACACCTACAGAGATGCCGGGTTTACTTGGCTGTTTGGGCTCACGGTTGGGAGCCTCACTCAACATGCATTTGGCTCTTGGCAGGCAGTAGGAAGAACGGCGTCAGGAGAGCTGTCAGTCACATGGTTTACACGGATATACACTTATACTCCTGTCTGCAGCACACTTCATGTATCTTTACAAACTCAGAGGAAGCCCAACACCTGCTGGGAAGGAGCTAAAAAGCCTGCAGATGCAGAGCGATAACAAGAGTTACTGTTTATACCTTAGAGAAAACTGGTGAGAATACTGCTAGGTATTGATGAAAGAGCATTTGGAATGTGTCGCAGTTAAATCAAATAAAGCCAGAGACAACTAAATGCTAAAATTGATTTAAAAAAACCTTTAAAACAAAGTACTAGTTTTAGGGTCCGCAAAGTTCTGCAACCAAGTCGATTCTGCTCTGATATTTCATTGACTTTAAGTTAAACTGTACAGAACAAATGACATTGATGACCGAAGAAGCTTAGAAATCATCTTTCTTGACATTGTCCACGCAACAAAAGAGGAATAAAGTATTTTGGTCAGAGCTTAGCACCGTACACCACGTCTCAAGAAAGAATGTTCCGGAAAGAAAAGCTGACCAAAAACTACCAAAGACCTTCTGCCTGCCAACAAAACAATCCTTCAAAGTCAAAAGCGAAATCTTAGTAAGGAAGGGGGAAAAAAAAAGAAAGGTTGTTAGGATACCTGTCAGGGTGGCGATACCCAAACTGAAAAGCACTCAGGGTTGACAAATGATCCAAATAAGAGGTGACATGACTCGAGATCGCGCTTGAGTTGCAACAGCAGCTTTAGATTTACCGTCCGCTCACAGGCTGTAAATCTGAGGAAATACTTTGCTGCTTTGATGGAAAGCGATGCCCGACTGTGACATTCGCGTTAAAACCAAGGAGGGGTCAGGTACTCGATTTTAATTCCGAGATTTATTTGGGTCTCATCATTACACGCAAACTGCCTCATAGATCCAACGAAATGTTTGAATAATTCACTCAGAGATGACTTTATTATTCTAATTCATCTGTCAGCCAAGCAAGTAATGCCCTAATGCGTGGAAGCAGCTACCCGTAAAAAAAGAAGAGAAAAGTCAGACCAGAACCTTTCCTCAGAGAGGATTAGTAGTTTTATAAGTAAACTTTGGGTTCATCTCTGTGTCATGACCCCAGCTTCACCAGGTTGTGGGTTCGAGTTGAACGAAGAGGTTGCAAATCAAGCCTTTTGGAAAAAGACAATAATGCGAGCGAAGCTTTATCGTCTCCTCTCTCTCTCGGAGTCATTCTGTCTGAGTTTTACAGAGAAGCGGGTTCGCCAGAGACATGTCACCAGACACGGAACGCCTGTGTAGTCTAAAACATCTCTCTAAAGCGCGTTCCTATGAAAATTTAAAGATTTGAAACTATCAAATTCTTTTTCTTCATTGAAACATCTATGAAATATTTAGGTATGTGAAACCATAGGGGTGGCGGGGGGGAGGAGGAGGAGCACAGAAACCTCCCACAACCATGTCCTGGTTTACAACAAGAAGCTCTTCACTCTGAGTTATGAGTATGATTTCTACGCAAAAAAAAATGCATCCACTATGGAAAAATTGAGAGAATATGAGCTATGAAAATGGAAAGGGCATAAACACAAAAATCTGCTTGCTAAAGTAGGGATTAGTCTTGAATGAAATATTTTAAGCATGGGATCCAAATCGTTTTGTAAAGTACTACCTTCAAGGTTTTACATGAAATCTTGAACACAAATGTTTGCCAAAATATAGTTTTACCAAAATATGTTGATTAAAAAATAGATAAATGAATAAATCCTTGTAAACATGTCCTTATTTTCAGGGAAGCAGTCTTCTGTATGACTGTGTCGACGATAATTTAACATTTCCGTATTAATTTGATTTTCTGCTACATTCAATCTACCTGCGAACCTGATATTAGAAATGTACAAGACATAACCCTTTGAGATCTATCACTCTGCGCAATATGAATCTATATATCCGTTTCACTTGACAAATTGGAACTGAACTGACAAAGTAAGGTTTTGATATTTCCATTTGTTTGACACTTGTTCTGTCTACAGCTGGCAGGGATAAATAAATGTATTGTCAAAGGAAAGGAAGTATGTGATGGGCTTTTTATTAATGCAGTTTCTTGTTAAGTGTGGTGTTGTTTGCACTTTCTAGCAGCCAAGAAAAAGAAAAAAGAAAAAAATGCCTAAATCCCTTGCTGTTGATCTACACCTCCATTTCCCCCAAAAGAGCACCACAAACAAAAGCCAACAGCAGGTTAAAGTTGAAAGCAGCAGTTTGTACTCTTTGATCAATAAAAGATGGAAAAAAACAACAAGAAAGCAAAAGAAAATCCTGATTTCTTTTAGTTTTGTTTTGTTTTAATGTTTTATTTTTAGCTGCGACCTTTTAACTTTACACACACGTTGATTTTCCAAAACTAGGGCAACAGGAAAAAGTCCATACTGCATTAATTTAGCCAGTATTTATGCTAATGATGGTGAGGATCCTCTGCGTGATACAGATTATAGCTTGGAGGGATCATAGCTCTAAAATTTGATCAGAGGGTTAACTGGGTATGCGCTGCCCTCACCATGTAGGCCGGATGCCTTGGGAGTATTCTGCAGGGGGAAAAAAGAATAATAAAAAGACGGAGAAACCTACCGAGCTCTTCTTTTCTGAACTTTCCTTCTGTTGAACTATATTTGGGTGTGCTTGCTGTTAACCTTTAGTCAATGATATAATCTGGGTAAGTGGTTTGTCTCTTAATTGCTAGCCTTAATATTAGAATAGCACTCAATAATAGAAGCTATAAAAATGGCCCCAGGTGACTCCGGCCCGTGGTAAAGGCGAATCACGTGCTCAGCAACTGGAGGCCGACGGTTTAGCGGTGGAAGTTGAAATGTTGCGCTTCTCTTAAGAAAAAGTTGTCAAAAAGAAAAAGCGTCAGCTATCAAAACTAAGTCGAGAGGCAAATAAATGAGAGATCCCCGTCAAAGCAGATGTAAATAAATGCCTGTAAATATTAATATTTCAGATCCGCAGCTAAAGCCTCAACAAGTGTCGCTTATGCTAAACATGTAAACATGCCCCGGCATAATGACGCATACGATTATCCATTTCATTATGAGTTCTTCACACTGTGAAACAAGCCCATTTAAAGAGTTTTGCAGAGCAGCCCCTGACAATAGCCCCAGACAGCAGCAGCTTTAGGAATCTTTATAATAGATGCAGTTTCAAACTGACTCCTCAAAACTTAATAACTCAATTATTTTTGAAATAGTATTGCTGGTTCAGTTTTTAAATATTAAATGCATTTGGGGACATTCGTTTTGAAAGTTATTGATGCATCTGTAAAACTTGTTTTTAATCAAATTTTTTAAAGCCATTTCATTTTAATTTTAATTGGGTTTAGAGTGAATGGTCACTGAATACTTGCCACATTTTTTCTGATTTGTTCTTAACTTTGAAAACCATTAATTTCATTTCATTTAATGAATAAGCTCTGATTCTATTTGTTTAAGTGAATAAAATCCCAGCACAATTAATGCATGAATCAAAACACTCGATTCTTAAAAAAAATAATAAATTCTGAATCGGCCAAAATTGAAATTAGCTCATCAGACCTCGAAGGTTCTGGCCAATAAAAATAATTACAGTGTTTCTACAATGATTCATCATCTTATTTTTATTAAGATCACACTTTTTTTTCCAGTTCTGCCCTTTTTGTTACTTTTCCAAATCAAAAGAACTTGAATGGGGGAAAGTATATTTTCCAGTAGCAGGACTCCAAGCCCAAGAGAAGCACCTCTGGTCAGCATTACACAATCTCTGAGTTTTCCCCGAGGCTCTTAAAAGATGATGAGATACAGAATAATTCATCCAGCTGTTGAATTTTTAATTAAAAAGTCTCACTCCATATGCTCCACACCAAATACATTTCATTGCACAAAAAATATGCTTTTAAGAGCACCGTGTGGAAAGCAAAGGCTGAGCACTTCTGCTCCAACTTTCTTTGACAAGAGAAAGCCTCTGCTGGTGGTCGGGGCTTAAAGGCAACCTGGATGCCATGTTGCAATGTTTATACTTTTCCAGCAATGATTCGTGCTGCTTTCTGTGAAAGCAAAATGCCCTAAACAACAGATTCAGTAGCGCTGAATGTTTTTTTGAATTTATGTCAAAGTTTAAGATGATTTCCTTGTGGTTTTCCTTGAATGTTGTGCTTTTAGTTAGTTTTTGTTTGTTATGGTTGTCCTAATTGTTAGTCCCTAGATAGCCACGGTTGCCCCGGTGACACGCTCCTCACCCAGCATCTGTATCCTATTTTTAACCAAGCTAACTTATTCTCACCAGTCATGCCTTCCTTGTGTTTACACTTTTTAGTTAGCCCGATTTCTGAACTTAAGTCATTTTTAATTTTTTCCTTATAGCTCTGTTGTTCAGATTTTAACTGGTGTTCATCTGTCTCACTTTCTTTGTTGCTTTTTTAAAATGTTAAATTACACTTCCAATATTTATTTTCTCTCCAGTCCAAATTTGATATCGTCTTGGAGTTACTGCCTATATATTTTTTTTTTTGTATGTTTGCAGCAATTTTATTTATGGGCATCAAAAGTAAAAGGGGGTTAAGTACACACTTTTCAGCTTTTTATTTCAAAGCTTGGTAAATCTATTTTTTCTTTATATTTAATGCTCTTTTAGGTCACAAACATTATGAATGCAGAATGCTTCAGAGCTGCAAAAACACATAAAACAGTCGGTTTCATAAAGCTCATGACAAGTGAATTAATCTTTATGTTCACAATGCGCACTGCAGCCCTTTGATGCCAAAATGAGAACACTAATGCCGATAAGATATGCACAGCTAATGAAGAGCCTGTCTATTTTTTTTCCTTCCGTCTGTGATTGCGACATCCAGCCCAATCAAACCCTCAAGCACAAATATTGTAATTCCGTCTGTAAATAAGGTAAGTAGGCAAACTGTACAGAACACAACTCCGGATCACAAGCACTGAATTAATAACTGTCTGGTGAGAGGTTTAGATGTTGTAGTAAATTTGGCAGGACCAGTAATTATAAAACTAGGCCATATTGCAATGGGAGATAATTAACGTTAGCATGTCCCTGGGAGGTTTTTGTGAAGTTGTGGGGTGGGGGGAGGCTTTGACACGGCCTATTCAATTATGTCCTTCCCTGTGGGTCCGGAAACCCAGAATATAGAATATCTAAATTAGGCACATGACAAATCTCTCACTGTGTCAAATGGAAAAAGTCCTGGATGGCAGAATGAACGGGAAGTTGTGCGAGAAAAATCACTTTAAAAGGAATGGCGTTTTTAATAAACAGCTATTACAAAGTATTTGTGGTAGAAATGAGAACTAAAACTTGCATCTTAAATAAAGCATTTTTTAATTATTTTTTTTACAAGTATTGATTTTTTGTTTTTTTAGAACATTCATAATTCCCCACAGACTGGCTTGTGGGCATTTAGTCTTCAACTTTCAAAAATATCGGGAAGGAAAGAGGATACGATGAAATGCAACCAGAACTACAGTCAATCAATTAATGAGATGGCAGAAATACTAAAATGACCTTATTGATTTTTGTGCAACACATATAGAGCTAACGGCATTGAGGATTCCTACAATGTCACAGTCATAAGTTTACTTTATGAAGGTTGCAATGCGTCTCTCCAGAATACTTGATGGGAGTAAATAGGGCTGCAATTATAGAAATGGGGGGGGGAGATGCTGGTTGTACAATATAACCATCAGTGTGAACATGACTGGTCAAATAGTTTTCTAAATGCATGAAATATAAAGCACAAATTAGAGTTTTGAGAGGTGGTGCAGAAAATAAATAAAATATGAAGCTACCATTACACACAGTTTGGTTGAAATGATTCCTTTTCTTTCAATTATCTACAGGGGATCTATTATAAAATACAGCACAAATTTCATTAGGTTTAGATTTAGTTGTCAAAAATGTTCAAAAGCTAAGTTTAGTTCATGTCTGGGTAAATACAATTATTTTATTTTTTAATGAACTTCTTTGTGAAAGAGTGATGAACCCTTTGGTAAATCTTACATTAACTGGACAAAAGAAACAATAACAATATCAGTAGGTGCATCGCTACCTAATCACACCCAGGCAGAACAAGTGTAACAATATGAAGCAGAAAATTAAGAAATCATCGAAAAATGGTCAGTCTGGAGAGCAAAGAGCCATTACCCCAAAATATGGAACATCGGACACCCAATCAAAATTTCTCCAAGAGTTCACCTAAAACTCGAGGAGGTTACAAAAGACATCAGGAAACATCTAAAACACTGCAGCCCTCAATTGCCTCAGTTTATTTCTGGGCAAGTTCCAAAGACACCAAGGCAATTCTTGACCAAAAAAAAAAAAATAGAAAATATGCTTCCTTGCTTCAAGATATGGACAACTTGCTGCAATTGTTGGACCTGGGAATACTGTTCTTTAACTGAAAACACCTTTAAGTGGAAAACCACTTTTCCACATCCCTGTATTTCTATCTTGTCCTTCCAGCATAGATAGACCAAGAAATAGGCCAGTTATCTTCACAGGGGAATTCAAGGCTTCACATTTGACCCCAAATGCACAGCCTTTCTAAAAGCGGCACATTGGATTATGTGCCAAAGATAACTGAGATAGATGTTCAGAGACAGAATTAAGTGAACAAAACGCAATGATCTTGCATCAAAAACCATCAGCAGCATTAATTCTAAAGCAACGGCGTTAGCTTATTTTGAAAAACGTTTCCCTCTTTTCCTTTGGACTGGGAGCTGCTGCATTGCAGACATAAAATAACGATCGGCACAGTGAAGAATATCGGAACATTTCAAGGGAACATTTCTTTTCCATCCCCGGTGCTTAACTTTGAAAAGCTGAACCTCCGGTGTCTCATAATTCGTGACGATTTTTAAAATGACTTCTCTTAAATGGGGATTGTGTGATTCACATTAAAAGAATTACAACCATTTATACTCAGAATAGCCGAGGGGCCTTTGTTACTCCGATGGAAACTATGCACTAAGCTGGAATTTATCAGCTTTTCAAAAAAAATAAAAAGGCACAGTCACCATGGTAACCCAGTCAGAGAGCAAACAACTCAAAAGAAGACAGACCAACACAATTATCAAAAATGAAGATTGCCTGATCTGGTTCACTGATTGAATATTTAATAATCCTAAACACAGATTCGTTTTAAATGGATTTTAATTGTATAAAATAATATCCGTTTGATTAAACCCAATCTGACAAAGAAACAAAGAGGCTGGGAAACATGGCAATTTGAATTTTACAGTTTGATGGATAATTTTATAAAGCAAACGGCTGGGTGCTTTTAATAATGCCAGAGCAAAATCATTAATTTCACAGAGCATCAGAACATCAATCTGCGACATTTGGGGAAATATGCTGCTTGTGATCGATTTTAGTTTGCAACAGACGATATTTTTTGACAGCATGCGGCTGCAGCAGAGGTTGAACTGGACGACGGCAGTTGGCATCAAGCCCAACAGGACGGGTCCTGTTGGGCTTGATGCCTACATATAGCTCGGGATTATTCCATGTTTAGGAAGGAAGGACTGCTCTAAATTGGCACCAGGTGAAATGAAAAATGAAATGTAGTCATTTATCTGAACATTGCACAGTCCAAGCTGTGAGAAACTTAGCTGATATGTTGCCTTCAAGGAATATTGGCATCTGTATAATGTTTTTTTTTTTTTTTTTTTTTTTGCTTTCCCAAAAACAAACTTATCAGATTAAATATTTCAAAAATAATTTGATGACCACAAGTGAATGGAAAAAAAGATAAAAATTTAACGTTCAGATTGCTTCAATTGGATATCCACTCTGGCAATTTTGGAAATATTGAGTTTTTAGCTATAAAAAAGAAACAATCTGCAGTGTAATTAGCATTTCCTAAAGTCCAATGCGGGTTGTATCTTTCAGTCACGTTCAAGGCAACACAAGCTTGTCATTAAAAAAAAAGAAATAACGAAACAAATATAAAATCCCGAGATGCAATTATGACACCCAAAACTGGCTCACACTTCGCCGTTTCCCATTATCCTCCAAATTAGACGTTGTGTCCGCAAACAAATGCCGAGTTTTCTGGGAACACAATATCTGTTTGTCACAATTTTATCCAACGAGTCCGACTGTCAGCCCCCTAAATGAGGAATAATGTACCCCGTTTCCCAGAAATACCGCACTGTCCTAGCCGACGCCGCAGCCAACTCCTCTGTTGTTTCTGGATAATTTAGAGCTCCCCTCAGATCTGTCAGTGCAAATTATGAGCTCGGCTCTTGTCTCCACCGGCTAATGATGTGGCGGTAGACGTTCATTTATAGCGGCTTGCTCAAAGAAGCTGGACAGCGACACATCAAGGGGATAAAGCTGATTTATATTCTTTATAATCACATGTTGCAGCACTAAATTTGCTTCAAACAACCCCGCAGTTTAAAAAGTAGAAGTTTGAGCTTCAAACGTGTGGCGCTGTGCAGTCAAGAAGCACGACTTTGTACTGAAGTTAGTGAGTGTGGGATTGTTTTCCCCTTAGGCCAATTATCCTGGTGTTTAACAAACATTATTTATACCATAGCCCCAACTTAAATTAACATACCTTGTGGAAAGCAATCGCGATTCACATTTTAAGATGTTTTTACCCTTCACGCTTTAGTAAATTTGGTATTATATCAGAGCGCAATTTCCTTCTTCATGGTGTCAAATTTTAGGGGTTGTCGGATGTCTGTCTGTCTCAATAGCACTAGACATTTGTTTTGCTTGCATATGCAAAAAAGCAGCAAATTATTTATCTGTCCTCCAAATCTCTACCTTGAAAATCTGTACATCTTTATCCTTTAAAACTAATTTCTTGCAGGCTTTTTACTGATAGCATTGTTGAAAATAGAGGCAGCATTCAGCGTTATGTTTCTACCCATATTTAGTGCTCCAGACTATAGGCTTGACAGAAAAAAAGATATGAAACTTATTTCGGTGCAAAGTTCACAGCAGCATCATGTTGCACTACTGATCTGGTCTTCTATTCATCACCAGCAGGGCAGCAAGCAGTTTTCATCCCTTGACATCTCCCAGATGGAGTGTAAATCCTCCTCCGAGGACCCGGCTGAACTCTGGTTTTATATTTCCCTCTCTTTTAAAAAAAATAAATAAATAAATTAGGGTATATTTTACTGATGTCAAGGGGACGACTGGGAGTAAATGTCAATCTTGCTATCAAGAAGTTACCACCCCCTTCTCATGTCTGCTCCGTTTCTGAATTTCGACTGACAAATCCGTTACTTGTTATTGCTAGCAACAGCTTAGCGACCCTTCATGCCACTTCAAAAGTACCTGTGTTTGAAGTGTGAGTGGGGCAGCATCACGGCTCTGAAGAGCTGGTTTATCCCACAGTCACATGGTGTCATGTCTGAGGCGCGAGGTTCTTTGATTTGACTAATGGCATTGATTATGACTAGGTGAATCATGGACTTTTTCCTTTTTTTACCTCTGTGTTTGATTATTCTACTGTAGTTCAGATGGGGTCTGATTTAGTTATAGCTGGGTCTAAATAAGAACAGGAAAGGAAAATGGAGCATTAAAAAAAAGATTCTTCCATAACTTTATTCTTCCCGTTTTTTCTTGCTTAAATCCATCTGTCCTTCCTTTTCATAAGTCCTTCCTTTTGTCCTTCTTCCCTTTTTGCTTCTTCTCCCCTCAACCATCGCACTCTCAACTTTTAAAACTAAAGTAAAGATTGTGTTGACCTGCAGTTGGTCTACATATCAAGTTGGGTAAAATGAATAAGGAAAAAATGTGGGCAGGACTCCAAGCACCAACGTTTCTGATTTCTTTTTTTGCATTTTCTGCAGAAGGATCTTGGGTGAGTGACTGTGGCTGCCTCCCTCTCCTCCAACAGCTAATGTGGGCTGTATTCCTCTCCGCTTTGGGCACAGTGACACAAACATTGACATTTCTTTTTTTTCTCAGGCTTGTACATTTGCATGGATACACACCGAGGGGAGTGACGGCAGACTGAGACAGCTCATGGACACGGCAGGAGTCACAGAAGTGGCGTGCCAAGTCCCTGCCTCTCTGTGTTTCACCTCAGGAATCTGCCTCCAGACACACTGCTCACTATGGGTAATATATGAGCAACGACATGGCAACGACACAAATTTCTATCAGCATGTCAGGATGACGCCTTCAACAAGCTTGTAATATAACAAAACAACTACGTATGTAACAATGCAGACGAAATTATCGATTATATCTTTACCATCCTATAATGACATTGAGCCATCTGTGTCCAGTGACATTTATTTTCCTCATACATTTCAGAAAAATGAATCCTTTCAAATTGTTGCATCCTAAATATTTAGATCAGATATTCTTACCTTGCAAAAGCTAGCATCTAAATTGCTAAATACTTTGTAAGTACTTTGATACAATTTTATTTGATGACTAAAACCCGGTGCAATTAGTAAATAGCCTGTGTAAATTTTACAGTGTCAACATTAATATTATGCATCTGGAATTACTTTTTTCCCCCCATATCGGTTTGTTAAGGTTGTTAAATTCAGTGATTGTCTTTGAGACATTCAGTTTACCTGAATGTTTGACGTCTGCCATGAGTTTACAAATGAATACATCTATGAGCGGCATTCATGCTTTATCGGAATTTAAACAAAAACGAGGTTCTCAGTAATCCAAAGAGATATTTCTCTTGCCATTGGAAAGTTTTTTTTTTTCAATCAAAATTAGTTGTTTATGGACACACATTTAACATATAAAGTGTGTAGCACTGGTACACGCTTTGTTCAATTTTCTTTTTACAAAAAAACTTTTCAAGTAGCCAAACTACCTTAAAAACGTAGAAAGAAAATTGGGTATTTCATGTTATTTAGCTGAGTATTGTCCAATAAATGATTTGAGTTTCAGTTATTCTAATGGGTTCAACGACCATAATGATCACCACTGACATCATAATAACTTTAAATCTTCAATGTTCCAAAAGCATTTTGTTTGTAAATTAATAAATAATTACGGAAAATTAATTTACACCTCTGCAAGATTTATTCTGTAAAATTACACTGAAAAGAAAACTAGTATGTTTGTACAAATGTAACAGCCAGGAGAAGAATATTAGAAGTATCTTTGCGTTAATAGCTCTAATGTATTTCTTATTTGTTTTTTTAAAGGTGAAACAGTTTGATAATTTAGAGATTCAAGGGGCCTCTCCCAAATTGAAAAAAAAAGATAAAAAGAGGAGGGAGTTTTATTAGCCAACAAGCCAAAATGATTAGAAGAAACATTTTGGGACTGAAAAACCCAGGGAGGGGGAAAAAAAGAAAGAAGAAAGTTAATAAAAGATTTTAATAAAAATTAGCCGATAATTTCAATAGTGACAATAGTGAAGAGGCCAAGGTCAGTGAAAAAGTGGCAGCTGGTTAGCAAGAACTGCCTACATTGTTCCATCATCTCATCCCAGCATGGTTTGTGTTTTGGATGTGCGCAGGGCACACAGAACATTCAAGTACTCTGCTTGATCAATTAAAATCAATTCATATTTTATTGCTAAAAATGTCTTTGAAGAAGGTCTGTATTCAAGGGAAAAAAAGAAAAAAAATCTACTAGTAGTTCTTTTATGAATATATAGATTTTATTTACCACATCAAGAAGAATACAAATAATAAAAATAATAATTCACTCCCTATGTGTTTAGAGCTTTTTTAAAGTTGATTTTTACATTGCAAGTTCTTTGTGGAAGTGCAACAAAATTCATCATTATTGTTGCGTAGTAGCAGACAAAGTCAGTGTCAGCTGTGGCCATTTAGTTTTTATTTCAAGAGGAAGAGATGGATGTGGAGGAACAGGACAAAGAGATGAAAGAGGAGGAGGTGAAGAATCTGTGTCAGGTACAGTGTGCGGGATTAGATTGGAATTATGTCTTTCATTGGGATTATATTAACCTCTTAAAATGAAAGGATTGTGGTCAAAGGATAGGTTATAGATAAATTGCTCCGGTTAAGATGCCATCATTTATTTATTGTCACATAGATCAAAGTAATGACGGTTTCCTTTTGTTGGAGGATTTGAATATGAAATAGGTCTGTTTATAACCTTGGAGTTTGTTTTAGTTATCTGATATTTGCTCTGATTTTTATAAATTGCTGGTTTGATTATTTTTTTTCATTAAAATACATACGCACACACAGTTGCATTGATTGTGGAAACAGCAAACAAATATATACACATAAATGTATGTATATTCTTAAAAATGTAAGCACAAGAAACAGTGAGTTGTGTACATCCACTAAACAGTACTGCATCTGTGGTTGCATTTATTTATTTTACTCAATAGTTCTCACTCTTATCTCTCTAAAGCATTTTAAGATTGTTTTGTTGAACTGATGATGCACTCTGTTTGTAATTATCTACACAGCTCATAAATTATATTAAGTTCAGCTCATAAGAGGCATCAAGCTCATGTGGTGTTTTTTGTTGTTGTTGTCTTTTTGCTGCAACATAGTTGCCCGTAAAACAGCCATCTTCTGCTCTCAGCCCCACCGGGAATATTGCTTCACTGTATTTTCAAGGTTATCTTTTTCCATCATTGATAACTGACCTGATTCACTTAGGTTTCCTTCGGGCAAAACAGCCCAATTCTAAACCAGCCCAACGTCTGGAGCGCCGACATTCTCAAGTAGTGGCTAAATAGGTTTTACTTCAATTTTTCTGTTGCTCATTTCTAGAAAACAGAGAATACATATTTAGGTTTACATATTTTACATCTGAGCCTGTCTGCGTAACTTAAACCCTCAGACATGTACATATATGTAAAGGTTATAACATGCCTGCAAAGACATGAACTTTACTCTCTAGGAAGAATGCCTTGGCATCTTTAAGCAAAACGAACAGTTCATTCTTTGCAAGGCTAATGGAGCATCTGTTAATGTACGTGTATGATAGAGGGAGAATGATGTGTTGTGTGGAAAAGTTTAGTTGCTACTTCCAAGTAACAAGCTGCCACTACATCGTATCTTGGTTACGGAGTGACACATCTGAGTTCTTCAGGGACTCGGATGACTGCACAGGAGTCCTTAGGGCCATCCTTAAACACAATATTTATCAGCGGTCTGAAGATAAAATGTAACAATGCTCTGTGATTGTACTCTATCCTTTGTTAGTATTGCTGCCTTCTTTTGAGATCATTATCAAGGCTGTGTTTTGCTTGGAAAAAAAAACACAGATCAAGGTCATTTGAGGCCGTTTTCAGATGCTCAGTGCAGTCCATCTGGGCAGCCCTTTTGTCACAATTTGTATTCGATTTCATCAGCTTGTTAGCCTTTCAGCGGATATTCATCTAATGTGACTAAACTGACTAATGGAGCCAGGTTCTTTTTCAAGGACGGTGGGAGTGAACAATAGCCCAAACATTCATCAATTTCCTTCTTTTGCCTACCTGTTCTATTGAAAACTGGAAAATGCAGTTGCTATAATGAAACCTAAGTTCAAACTACACACTGGTACATCATGGTAAGTGCGAGGCTTTATTTCTTGTCTCACTTTGTTTTTTCCCACATTTGTACTTTTAGTTGCTACAAAACTTAAGACTCATTTAAATGAAAGATGGCTGGATGAATTGTCTCTAAGTACTTCTGTTCTTTTTCTTTTTCTTTTTGTTGCAACTCATGAGTGGCCCCTCTAGCTCAGGCTACCTCCAGAGATTGCATGATGTGATTTTACTTGATAGCCATTTGGCTGGCCATCACGTCCTGTCACTTGTGGGCGGTTGACTGAGGTTATATTCAGGAGCAAGATGGCTGCTTGGATTGAGGCGTCGCTGTAAGTCTAGCTGTTGCATTGAAAATAAAGTATCCACTCAAGTACGTTGCCAACAAAATCCACCGCGTCAAAGGCAATAAAATGGACGACATATTCTGCCCTTTAGCAGAAAAGCGCTTAAAAAATTGTAGAAGCCACCTAGAGGTTTTGAGTGGAACTGCACTCCTGCCAACTTTGTAGTATTGATTTGAAATTGCAAAAAAAAAAAAAAAAGTCATTGGAGGTCTGTGTCAAATCCACCTTTGATGTACTGGTTTACATTAAAGTAAATTAATTAAAATGGCCCAGTCAAAATTCAGACATACATCCATTTTAATAAGTGACATTTGAAGATGTTTGTTCTGAAAATGATAGTTTGGAGCAAATCAAAAGCAGCTCCACTTGAAGGACACAATGGTTTTGCATAGAACTGAGTCATCAGGCTTCACACAAATTCACATCACACGTTTTACGTCTTAAAATGAAAAGTGCTTTGTGCTTTTAAAGAAACAGACAGCAGAGTTTATAAAGAATGTAACAATATGATTACGCACCTTCACAAGCAGCTAAGTACAATGCTGCAGGCAGACTATCAGAAGTTTGCTTGCAGTGCATAATCAAAGTGTATTTCCTGTACATGGTCCCATAGAAACATGCTAAAAAATGGTTTTAAACCTTATGAGGGGAAGATATAAATAACCCCTCCCTTCTTCAAAGGGAGTGTAATCACAGTTTGACTCTTTAGACTCCCACCTCCGGCAGTCTTAATCAAGAAGACGAAAAACCCTGCGTCTATAGTGACATATAACAACATCGCATGTAATGAATAGATTGAGATTCTGCAGTTTTGTCCTCCTTATTGTGAACAACAGCAACAATAAAATGTCTTTCTTCACTTTACCCACTCTGATCAATACTGCATCCTTTCCCCCTGATGTTGGTGCTCCAATTTTTCTTTTTTTGGGTCCTGTTTTGTAGAGAACAAAATGGATCATTCCCTAAAGCCTTTCGCTGCTTTCATTGTAACACTCTTTTTGCTCCTTTGTACGGTATCCTGCCAGTCTCATTAAAGTTAAATGTTATTTTTCTGAAAGTTTCATTACCCCTCAAGACACATTTACTGTTGGTTTGAGCTGTCAACAAAAAAAGTAGTAGATATCTAGCCTCATTCTTTCAGACAATTTATATTCCTAAAATACCTAAAATAGTTCAGTTCTAAGTAAAGAATTTGGAACAAACAATTATTTTGTTTATTTCTTTGTAAAAGGCTAAGGTATTTCCCCCAAAGTTTCCTGATATTACAACCTCAAGCTCTAAGTATTACGGTAGACCAACATAAAGTGTCATGAAGCACTTGGCACTTGTGCTACTTTCCCAACTATCACAGCTAACATGCTAATGCACTAGCCAAAAGTTATCTCGCTTTTGGAGCATTAGCAGAAGTGTGTCAACCACTTCATAGCAATAATCAGGACATTGTCAAGATATGATCACCAATATAAGCCAATGGTTAAGCAGAAAAGCAACCACAAGGCTCTTTTTAACTCTGGCAGAGCTACAGAGATTCACAGCAGAGTGGGAATCCATTGACAGAACAACTAGTAGTCACGCCAATATTGTGAAAGTCAAACTATTGAAACTATTGAAAGAGAACTGTCACAGATCATATTTCCTGTTTCCTACAAGAACTCTTTAAGGACTTGGGGTGGGATTGTACTCTGGTCAGATGACACCAAGTGCAACTTATTGACATACATGCGGCAGAGAACCAAGCATGTTCACGTCTTAGAATAACATGGACAAAAATCCAAATGAAAATGTTAGGCGGTAACAGAACAAAATGTGCAACTTGTAGAGTTTGAAACGTTATATAAAAATTACTCTGTCTAGACATGCTCTGAAAGACAGTATGTCTGTATGCAACAAAAGGTGATTCGACAAAGCGTCCATATAGGCAGGCTGACATTAAATTTCTTATTTATATTTTATAATATATTGTAAATGATGTTGTTTAGCTATTAGTTTCACCACACCGTTGGTCTATTTGTTTGCAGGTGTAAAATGACAAAAAGGAGGAATGTTCATGGTGCATGAATATTTTTGCAAGGCCCCATTCTCAGAAGAAAGAAAGGTGTTTCAAGCTTTTTTATGCATGTGCGCCGGGATCCATCACATCTCCTCATTATAATCTAACACCCATCCTGAGTCACTGCCCAGTCGGAGCCGACTCGAATTTGAGGGCCGCACTGTTGTGAACATGAAACGGCTCAAACATTTCAGAAACTGTCAATGGCTCGCTCCAAGTTCTCCAATTAGCCCCCCCCCTCCCCCACAACCACCCAACCCAACCCATCAGCACTTTGCTCACTCATTCTTGGCATTGTACGTTGCCAAAGTTAATATTTATACCCTGTGCTTACAGTACTAGAGGATTTTTACACACCGACCTCAATGAAAACAGCACAAGTGATGTGGCACAGTGTGTGGGAGGACTGCTGGAGTGGCTGGAAAATGGGACACCGGCATAAGCACCGGAGACATCGGGCCTTTGTTTTTACCTCTAAATATATGAAATTCAGCTTCCTGTGGCTGTACACAGACACCATGAGGGTGAGAGAGGGAGAATGACATAATCAGTCCTTGGAGAGGCATATTTCCTTTTGTTGGTGTCTTAAGCTTTTAATGCCCTCTTGCTGACACTTTATAAACTGCAATTTAAAATGGAGGCTGCCTAGTAAAAGACTGTAAAAAAATGAGGCTTTTCATTTGTCAGTTCATTTTGTTAGCATACAAGTATCTTACTTTTGTTTACCAAGGACAAGCTTTTTTCCCCTTCATTTATAGAAGATAAATGGTAATAATCCTTATTAAATGTTAAAACAAAATATGACTTCAAGCAAAAAAGAAGATAGTTCTGGAGAATTCCAAGTCTAGATCTAGCTTTTGTGGCGACGATTTTAAAGATTTTAAAAAGAAAGTGCTTTGTAAGCTGACTGTGCAGTCTTGATTTGATTTGATACAACTCATTCACTCAATAATTAAACAGAGATTATTAAGATGGTACTTAATCATTTTTTTGTTGGGAAAGACACAAATCCCGCATTTAAGTATTCTCAAATATGCAATTCTAGTTGCATTAAGGATGAAGTCTACTGATTTCCAAAATGTTGAGCTCTCAAATATGACGTTTTAACAAAAAAAATTGGCGCACTTAAGTTTTTCTGTTGTAGTTTTCAGTCACGCTATGATATTCCACTCTCACCTGTATGACATCTGTGCAATTTAATAATCCCACATGAATATATGAGAGGTCTCTGCACCTTCACCATAAGCTTTAGCCTGTCTGTGGAAAAGCAAATGCCATCAGTAAGTAGCAAGATGTGTGTGGTGATTAAAATTACGTTATAACTAATTTCAGTGTAGTGCATAACTCTCTGCATTTATCTTGGTTAATGCAACTGAAATAAAAGATTCATGTACTCTTTACTGACTGAGCTCTTTCTGAGATTGTCCAAAGTACATCTAGTACATCTTGCAAATGAATTTCCATTTGAAAATGTTACTTCCTCTCTTCGGACTTTCAGTAAAAAGGCCACATCTGTAATTTGGAGGCGATTACCCTTCTACCCAGTCGGGAGCCCTACTTCACAGGAGGTGACCACAAACAACCACAGTTTTGTGCATGTTCAGATGGTCAGTGAAACTAATTCTCCATCACATTATTGATGTATTTCATGTGACTTCAAGTACATGTACAATTTACGTTCTGGTTCATTTTCATCATCTTTGAGTGGTCTTAGTCTGGGGTAAATGAGGCCTAAACAGAGTGACTTAACATCTTAGTCACTGAAATGGAATGCTTAATCTTTTTACATGTTGGAGAATAGTGAACTTATACTCATTTGTCTAAGAGTAATATATATATATATATTTTAAATTTCACCACAATCTGGGTAGGAAACATACTTAGTTTAGATGTAGTTCATTTTATAACATATGCAAAGAAATCTAATATATTCCTTTATGCATCTTCTACATTTTATATAATGTGTTAATCAATACTAGGGATGACAAATCTGAGGGTAAAAAGGATTTAAATTATAACTACACATTATGTTTTTGCCACCATATGCTTGGGTTTCCATCTTTCCAGGAAAATACCTCTGGTCAGGGTGTCGAGATGTCTCAGATCAGCATGTTAATATTTGATCTCAAAAGCCAGGGTTGAAAGGGGGGGATCTCCTTGGTTTGGTCCTGCTTCTGACAGATGCTCTTAGATCCCCTCAGATTATTATCTGGGCAGGTTAGAGACTGGGTGAACGCCTCAGAGTTTTTATCCTGTCTTTTGAAGTAGTCTTTTGTGAAGTTCCCTGATTCCCTGCTGTTACGGAGTGCAGTTTTATTGGGGTCTTCGGAAATGCTCGGGCGCGTGCCAAATGTCAACGTCACTGAGGATATTTGCTTCAATTGCGAAAAATTGCATAACAGAAAGATCAACACAGTGAATGACTCGTCTTATTGGTTGTCATAAAGAGCCTTACAAGAGTGGCAGATTTTGAAAAAATATTTCAAAAGAAATAAGCTTAAAAGTGTATTAAAGATCAGAATTGCTCTATGTAGGTGAGCCTCTGTCCACTTCAGGAGGGTTGCCATGGATGGCTGTCTTGTCTGTAGCCAGGTATTCTGGGAAATAACTGCCTGTGGGCATTAACTGTGTGGCTGCCAGGTGAATCTTGGCTTCTGAGACCTTTGGTCTCAGCACTCTCATTACTGTCATTTTCAGTTGCAGTTGTTTTCAGGCAAAGAAGACTTCAGATCAGCTCAAAAATCAAACTCCATACAGCAAAACTAAATGTATGGAGCAGTTGTTTGGTGGAGACAGTGCAGAATACATCTTTTATCTTCCCTAAAGGGGTGGTGGGAAGCAAATTAGAGCTTCAGTAAAAGGTAAGATACTTTAAATAAATGTACCACAACATAAAAACTCAAAGGGTTTATAAACAAAATTACATCTATGTGTATAGAAAAAGTAGCTCTTAGTTTCTGGAAGGTTATGGATGGATGGATAGGTAATGGACTTGAAGCATGCTATTTATATTCATTTCCATGTCTGAAGTCAAGAAATATATAAAAAATTGTGAAAGGAAGAAAGTGAGCACAAGACAGCCGATGAGAATGATGATGGCATACTGAATTCCAAAGCGGGGCATCATTGCTTAGCACAAAGGCTACCCAGGTAGAAAGCAAAGATTTATATTCTGATTTATTCAGTAAGTGGAGAAGAAAGGCTGAAGGAATTTGAAGAGAATTAACTTGTAAACCTAACAAACCGGCATTCTACCAACGTATTTAAAAGTGCTCCATAAAAGTACAAGGAGATCAGGCAAATACTGCTTGTGTCACAATTTGGAATTCAGACAACATCTAAAACACACACCCGTGGCCACCCATGAGGTAAGGTCTGATCTATTTCAGGCAAGCATTAAGAACAAGGAAAACAGGATACAATAAACTGTATTTGTGAGCCGTAAAGTAATTGTTGAAAATGTTATTTTTCATCCATAAGACTGCCTTTATTCCTGAGAGTTTAAATCAGTACTAAGCTAGAATTTAAAATATTTTTGATAAGTTTTGTAACACTACTAAAACTATAAATCCATCTGCACTTAAAATGTCTTCAACAACATCCAATTTATTTCACTTGAAGCATACATGTGGCCTTAAGGAAAATGAATGCACTAATTGAAGCTTTTTTCACACAGAGTAAAATAAAAGGTGACTGTAAGAATTGTATTTATCTATGGACTTTCGAGAATACTGACAACTAAACTCTTTTTAAGCATCTATATAGTTTTGAACTTAGTTGTAGCTAACAAAGTGCAGTGACATTTTCATCAGTATCAGGTTCTTTGTATGAGCATATAATAACTACAAATGTAGCATATTCATTGTAAGCATGTTATGTTAATCCAGACAACTAGCTGCTAAGCTAAAACTCCCAAACGTTTCTATTCGGATGAACTCCTTGGCCAACAAACTGACTATATAAAAGCAGAGCAGAGATATGTAACCGTGGGCAACAGACTCAGACATGGCTTGTTGTCAGATCAAATATTAAGTCCTGCAGACAGCTTGGATCTGGGAGTAAATTAGAAGAATAAAACTGGCATTTTGGGATCCTCACGGCCCTGTCACAAATGACTCACACTGCTGTGTGTTCTGTCCTAGAAAAATAAAAGAGAGAAAAAAACGCAAATCAAATGTTTGAGGAACATTTTGTCCCTGTCTGGGCTTTTAAAACGGATCACGCGGTGAACACCTTTTGATAAATTTACACATCAGAAGCATATGTTTATTACGGCAGGTTTGATGTTTGACTGATGATTCTTGTGACCCAGATAATTTTCTTCCATCTGCTAGAAATATCAGTGTATGTTGAGCTCTTATGGAAGTATAAGGGACATAAAAGGGAAGATTTAGAGATGGATGGTACTTTGCTGTTTGTGGCCAACGGTTTAAAAATAACTTTCCTCTGCCCAAACATATGTTCCTTTAGGCTGAAGGATTTAATGACTCACCCAAGACGACGAGCAACAGATAAGATTTTTACCCTCCCTCTCTCACCAAAGCACAGGATCATTTACTCCACACGGCAGCACGGTGCGATGATTTTTCAATTTCCATGTTCCTCCTGGGTTTCCTGAAACATATTGAGACTCCTGCCCTGAGTAATGGCTTTTTGTGACTGTCGAGGTAGCTTCTAGTTACAATTTACAGCTGCCGCTATCTTCAGAAAGCACTGTGGAATACACATGTTTCAACAACTATATCAGAGAGGTGACAGGCATGGCTGGAACAAAATGGACACATGTCGCGCTGTGGTGGCTGAGGGTGCTTTCTGAAACGTGCCAAACGTGCGTTACACTAAGAAATGCATTAAATCTGACGTCTGAAGAACTCAAACTTTGCCATTCTGTTTAAAAAAAATGAGACAACCCGAGCTGTGAAAATGTTGGCTTTGATAGTATTTTACTGTGTAATTTCCTTCACAAATGACCTGCGGGGCTCCAGGTGTCATTAGAAACATACTTTGGCGCTATGTGCTTTATTGCCACGGTTAATTTTATGAGGGCCATTAAGCTAAGTGGAGCTTTATGCTGCCAGCAGCCATGCTGGTTGAATCAGCGGTTTGCTAAGAGCCTAAACAACACCCTCAACCCATATCCCTCCAAACAAAAAAATATATAATATATAGTTGATAAAGTTTGGTTTGCAGCTCTCAATTAAATTTTAGATCACCTCTTAAGCCATGTATGGCAAAATCCTGAGGCTGAAGGTTAGAGATTTGCTGTCTGGCATAATCTAATCAGTACAAACTATCATTAAAAGAGATTAAATGAGATGCTATTAAAACCTAGTAAATTAAAATGGTGAACCATGCAAAACACGAGCTGGTGGTGAAAGTTGTTTTCAGTGGACACCACACTCACAACTCTCAAGAGGAGCAGACAAAGCATACTGGTGCAGGTAAGGACATCCGTTCTTGTTCTGTTGTTGTTGTAGATGACGGACTTGTCTGCTTCGCTTTAACTGCGGGTGGGCGGACAATAGAAAAACTATTCTTAATTTTGGAGAGAGAGAGAGAGAGAGAGTGTAGTAAATCTCCTCTTTGGACTATACTCTGTGTGGAAAACATAGATACAAGATTTACCCAATTTCTTCTGTAAAACTTAGTGGACTTATTTCTCCCAACTCAAACTCTTCTTTGCTGGAAAGTGTGTGTGTGTGTGGGGGGGGGGGGGTCAAAAACTTGGGTCAATTTTCAGCTTATGATTATTGATGATAAAATCATTTAATCATTTACTTTTGGTTGTAGTTGAGCTTTTCAGAGTTAATGATTGCAAGCAAATATTACAATTTGGTAAAAATATACAACTGCCATTGTTTGCACTTTAAAAAAAAAGGCAAAACACATATATATTTGTGTTGTTTCTGGAGTTCTTTATCAACAACAACAACAAAACAACAAAAACAAAAATGATGTCCGTTTGTAGCTAGCTTGCTAGTTTTAGATGGCATAAATTGACCTAATGATGTTTGGCTTCTTTACTTAAACAAAATAAGGAAGAGCTGAGGGAATGACTAGTTTCCAAGAGGAATATTTCACACCTGTGATGACTTAAAAGTCAGAGTTAAAAAGCAGGCTTAAACAAAGACGTAATATATCTTTGTTTACTACAAACAACAATTATATTTTGCCATAATTATGAAAAGTCACAATTAACCCAAAGAACTGTGGCTTATGCTATTCAAAATGTGTGGTTTTAAGAAACCACTTGGCAACATCCACATTGGAGTAGTGCTGGGTAAATATTTAAATCATTTTTTCTCATTTTAAACTTGTTCGTGAAAATGACATTTAGAGTCCTTGATGGAAAAACCTCTTTGGAAATGCTTTTGGAAAAAACCCATAGATATAATTGTAAGTATAACCAGTGGACTCTTGCAATATACATATGTATTGTTGTTTCATTCTGATGAATAAAAATGCCTAAAATGTGTAAATAATCTTTTACCTTGTCACTGGAAATATCAAACTTACGTTTTTGAGATTACTAAAATACATATGGTTAACTCCTGTGCATGCTCCTCTGGATTAGTCCATCATACATTTTAAAAAGAACAATTATTAAGAGTAAAAAAAAATTAATCGTCTTAAAAATGCCTTTCAAAATCAAGGGTGAAGTACACCGTCAAACTGGCAGTGTGTCATCCCCACCCCCACAAAACTATTTATGAAGGTGACATGCAACGTTTAACCTCTTCCTCTTGATTTTGGGATTAAACATGTACACCTCCCGCCAGTGGCGCTTCACGCAGGGATTTTGGCTTCCACCTGACCTGAACACTTAAAAAGGCTCAGCATTAACCCGTGCCCTTGGCACAAGATCAATGCGGTTGGGAAGTATAGGCATGAGCATGCTCCCACTGAGACAAATAGTACTAGTAATGCCTTCCATCACTGAAACTATTAACATCATGGCAAGATTGATCAGTCACCCTTGGATGTCATCTTCTGCCTTCCATTGCCCATTAAAGGCATGGAGCCATTTCTTTGGCGTGTATGTACGCAACACGCTGAATATCTACGTTCTGTGGCGCCATATTTATCTCACTAGGCAGCTGACAGCACTTCATACAAGCAGAAAGAGCCGACAAAGCTGAGCAACTGATAAAATGGGCAATGAAAATGCGTCGCAGCCGTCTCTCAAACGTCGTATCTCAATCGTTGACCTTTTTTTTTATTTTTTATTTTTGCAGAGCAGGAGATTCCTGCAGCAGTCTGATGGCAAGGATTCAACTGCGGGTTCACAGTTTTGTGCTCAGCAGCTATCTCCTCCCCAGCGGTGCCATTAATAATGGGAGGCAATCTGCCTCACCGAGACGTGGGGGAATGTAGTCATCTGTAGCACAGTGGTGTGACCAGCTAAATGTTGCTAATTGATATGGACAGCAGGAGCCTCTCTGTGTGTGGGATTAGAAGGTGGTGGGGCGGAGAGAGCCTGACTTGTTTTCAGGCTGTGATGAGCCTTTTGAGCACAGACCAAAAGAAAAAAAAAAGGAGAGGATACAATTAATTCCTTGTTCTCCTTTCCTTTCACTCGCACGGATCATTTTCTCCTTGTACAGTAAATGTGCGGGGAGCTAAGAGACACATTTGTATTCAGCCAAGCCTATCTATTTTTACCCCCCTGTCCAATGATTGATGTATCCTTTCAGCATGTACAGCCCTGCTATCCACAGGGATGAATAAACCACAGATGAGCAAGAGTCTGTAGGGAGTACACACACATTTACAGTGGAAATGCACACAAGATGTCTGCGGAAGTACAAATAGGGGACGCATCACAAAACACACTGTCATTAAACCTCTGAGGCTGTAGCTGTACCTCAAAGTCCTTTGCATCATTCACACTGCTGCATCCGTAATGGATGCGGATAATGTCGGTGGACGCATGTTTGTGTTTTGCAAAGGGACTTCTCATCATAGGACCTGACATGGGGTAACTCTGTCAAGTTGAACAACATGAATGCTGATGGATACAGAAAGGGAAACCCTGACTTCCCGATACCTGAATCCTTTGAAGGAGGGGGGATGGCGACTCCTTGTCTGACTCAACTAACTAATAGGGATGGGTCAAGAGCGCTAGAGTGGCCATTTGTGGTCTCTAAAACAGGATGTGAGCTATGTCGTTTAGGTGCCCCCTACATTCTTCCTCTTTTGCTGGGTCAAAACACAAAGTAGACAGAGGACGGCAAAAGGTACATGGCCAAGCACTGGATGCTGTGCGTATGGAGTGACATGGAGGTCTCAATCTGTTTTGGTCTCAATGACAAGCCTAATTGTGAATCCTTTTATTCACCGGCAGACAATTTACAGGATGCTCACCTTGAAGGTCTATTTATATAGGAATGAGTACTAGAGAGTAGGCCACTTGCTCTAGGGCCAATGCTGCATGACTGAATTGGCTTTCCAGTTGACATTCCAGAGAGTAAACAGTGCCATCTTGTGTCCAAAAATAAGCAAAACGCTTTGAAGAGAGCGTTGTTTGTATGCACACTTGCTTAAGAGAGTAAATTGTGAAATTCTCTGAATCTATGAGTGCTTTGTTGATGCATCTGATTCAGTCTGGAAATCTGTCTCCATCTTGTGGCATTAATGCACAGAGTAGGCTTTTTATGCAAGAGGTAGGGGAGGTGGTTCAAGCTGGGTTAAAAGCCAAATTATGGAGTGGGGGCCCTTCTGGTGACTCAGCAAAGCACGCTCATAAATTTCCAGAGCGCAAATCAGATCCATCGACCTCTGTCCTCACGCCGTCTTCCTCTTCCACAAGCTCATCAGAACATCGAGCTCGGTGTCTCGTTTATCTTTACCACTTTTGGTTTTTTGACAGCTGGTATCAGTTATCAGTTTTCAGCGAGGTCATTCAGGTTTTTTTTTTTTCCCCTGCTTGGGGAACAAGTGTCTTACTTGAAGAAAAGCATTTCTTTGACGCATACCTTTGGAGTGATATCAAGCAAAAGCTGTCTGATATTTTGAAAGAAACGCAATTACTTCAGCCCAGACAAGGATAATTGCCAGGTTTTGTTTGAAGAAAGCTATGTTTGTGTTGTTTGAAGTGTGAGATATCTTGTATCGTTTGTGTTTGTGGCTTCAGCCCCAGAAACAAAGACCACACCTCTTATTAAATTTCCCATGTCTTACTCCTCTTTCTGGCAGGGGTTGCTGTATTTTATGCTGATGCTGATGGCTAATGACACAGTTGAGCTTGCACTTTGCGTGATAGCCTGCAGCTATTTCAATGTGGCTTAAATTTTGAGGCCTCTCTCATTTGTCATATCAACCTTGTTTACCTCATCTCCATGTAGGGAAGAGCACTAAATCTACAAGCCTGACAGAAGTACAGGGTCCTCCAGATTTACTGGCACCTCTGCTAAATATGTGTAAAAAGCCTTCAAATAAATGAAGATTTTGGCCCTGGTAGGTGAATAACATCCTGTTTACAGTTTCATTGTAGACCGATAGTTGGGTTTTTCTCATAAACTTATGAAAATACACATTTTATCTTTTTTTTTCTTTCAGAGGAGTAAACATAGAAATGGACCTAGCTAGCTTACATTAAAATAATCTAACCAACTTTGTTACATACAAGAAACAAATTAAACTATTGTTGAGAAGCTTTACACATGATAGGCGGTACACAATCAGTGTACAATCAGATCATTTATTATTAAAAACAATACAACAGTCATTCAGAACAATGTTTTTCACAGTTTAAAGTTTTTATTATAACTACAAATACAATTTCGGGTTAAGAGTGCCTTCTCATTTAGACTTCATCGTGGATAAGACCTGGATTAAGGATTCCAACAAATTTCACGTGAAAATTTCAGCCTTTTCTACACAGTTCTTAATTCTAGAGAAAAAAAGCCGGGATTGACAATGAAATAAGGATGTAAGAAAAGATTTATGTCCACTCAGTGGACAGGAATGAAGGAACAAACAAATGTACAAGCATTTGAAAAAGTCAAAGCCCAGATCTTCATGTCATTGAGATGGTCTGGGGAGATTTAAAAAGGGTTGAACATACAAAAAACCTCTTAAGTATTTATATCTGGAAGTGAGAAGTTGGCAACAAGAAGCATTCACTGAGATTGTTGTTTTTTTGTTTGTTTGTTTTTTTTGCAAATGTAGGTAGGACGACCTACAAGACTAGCCAGTGGAATACAGTCATCTTCATTTTTTTTTTCCTGAAGATACAATATAAGTTCTTGTTTCACGCCTTTAAGTCAAGCCATTTAAATTGATGCTAACCAGCAACAGTGGCATGAGCAGATGTTTTGAACTTCTGTTAGAAATCCCTCAATATACACAACAGGCTACATCCCTACCATTTATAACATGTTTTTTTCCACCACTCCATAGAATAATACTCTGTTTAATCTCATCCAGCTTGCTGTTGACAGCACCAGTCTTTATAGAGGCATAATTAACACAGAAGCGGTGGCTGAAAGTGAACAGATAAGCTAATACAAAGATGCACAGCAACTATAAAGAGTCTCCGACTGATTTAGACATTAGCATGGGGGGATGATAGTGACTTGATCGCACTCTGCAAACAAACCTTGTACAATATGTTTTGCTTGCCTGGTAATTAGTTGCTGGATGTTTGTGTTTGAAGTGTGCGTGCCATGTCTCCATGTCAACAGCATTGTGCGTGCGTGGGTGTGCGTTGCACCTTCGTCTTACGCCGATCTACCAGTCGGTGTGCACCAGCACGCCACTTTGGACAAATCACCTTCATTATAAATGTGTCTAATTACGGTAATGAGACGATTTCATTATCACTTAAACGACCTTGTTCCACATGCTAAACAAGGCCGGTTGTTGCAAACCCAGTGGGTTTCCTGTGTCTAGTTGCCGCTGGAGATTTGCAGAAGGGCGTCTCAGTGTGTTCTACCAGCTGTACAGCATAGGGTTATCGAATTGAACTGCATGAGTTAATGTGTATAATGACAAATGTCAGTGGAGACGCGAGCTAGGGACATTTTTGTTTAGCTGCATGAAATTTTACTCAAAATCGAACAAATATTTGTAAGATCAAGGGGTTTGACAGTAAATGTAGTCTTGCATTTTGGGTCACAATTTGGTATAACTATATACTCTTGGTCTAATTACATACAGCAGTTCTAATACAGAATATTTCCTCTACTATTTAGCCATTTTTAAGATATTATTGTTTTTACATACTGTACACCGTCAAATAGCTGAAATGCATAGGAATAGCTAAACCTTAAACACTTAAGTTCTGTCAGCAAACCGGGATGAGTGTGGTCAAGGGCGGGCTTGGAATCATTTCATCACTACTTGCAGTTGTTTTTGTTTTTTTAAATTTGCCTGATGTGAAATTTATAAATATACATAGTTTGAAAGATATATTTCTGATGAAGAGAAAAAAACTGCAGACTTTTGATACATTTGAGACTGAACGTGTATTTAAGTAGCATTATAATGCTTCATGTTACACAACATTTCACACAGTTTCCTGAGCTCTACCTGGCTACCTAAGGTCTCCTCTCATCATTGCTAAGCACTCAATCTGTTTGGTGGGTGACCTTTAGTTGTCAAAGAGCTTATCTCCTGCTTTTAAAGCACCCTGCACCCCTGAACTAATCCTTGGAGCCAAACACTGCCGGCCTAATCCCCACTCTCCAAGGTCCTTCCTCATTCACTGTTAGCTTTCTCTCTAATTGTCCTCAAGGCTCTTTAAGCCTCATGCAATTTTGTTTCACTGTGTGCGCCTTTTGTCTATGAGTGAATTTATTGATCGGTAGGTGTATGCAGGTGTCCTTGCCTTTGTAGTGTGTACTTCCTTCTTAGAACCTAAAAACTGTGTGTGTGTGTGTGTGTGTGTGTGTGTGTGTGTGTGTGTGTGTGTGTGTGTGTGTGTGTGTGTGTGTGTGTGTGTGTGTGTGTGTAGGTGTGTGTGTGTAGGTGTGCGTGCGTGTGTGTGTGTTTGACCGGTATATTTGGGCAGGGACCAGTGACCATGGAGCCATCAGGGTGCATTTAGGAGGATTGGCACTGTGTGCAGGGAGGGATCAGCATTGGAGTCAGAACTAAAGCTGTACAGGCAGAAGCCCAAAATCAGCATTCAGGAGGTTAGAGGTGTGTTCTGTGAGTGTGTATGTGTATGTGCATGTGTGTATGCGTGTGGGAGTGTGTGTGTGTCCTGGCCCCAAGGGTAGCAGTTCCTGGTCACAGTCTGTGGATGAAAGTAATTGCCAGTGGAGGGTAACCTGCAGCTGAGCTCAAGCTATAGTGTGTGTGTAAAATTTTGGGCTGCAGTTTTCCCAGCTGCAGTTCAGCGAGCCTAAATGCCAAGAAGCTTTTGTTTAAACACAACTGTATAAATCTGTTAAATGTTAAGGAAAGCATCGTCCTATGGAACTTTGACTGCCATAAAAAAATTGTTTCTAGTTGTTTTTGTTTGTAGATGTTAGTGCAGAGAAAGTCGAAAAATAGCAAGCTATTGTCAAGTTTTACTTCCTGTGCGGCCATTTTATATTTCAAGGTGTTAGCATTATCTGAGCCATAACTTTAACTTCATGACTTGTTGCAAGTTCACAGAGCGCAAATTCAAACGTTCTCCTCCAAATGCACCAAGCACTTTTCAATTGTAACAAAGTATTTATTCTTTTAAATAGAGATTTAGATTTTGGCCAGTTCATTGCAAAAGAGTTGAAACTCCAATAAATAAATAAAAATTAAAAAATTAAAAAATAATGGATTCAGAATTTCTGAACATCAGTTTTCAAGTTTTGTAACAGATTCTCAATTATAATTGGTCTGGACTTTAAATGGGCCATTAAGATTTATATAATAATTTGGTGTAAATCAGTCAAAGCCTTTGTAAATATCCAAATTGTATCCCTTGAAAGTGCTATTATTAAATGCAAAGTACTTTGCATTTAAAAATATGGCTTCTTCTTTTTTACCTCCTTAGCAAATAATTAAATCTAAAATAGTTTACTGTGTTGAATGTCTTCAATGCATTGACTGTTTGAATTAGGTACTAATTGCAAGAATAAAATGCAACTTCTTCACAGTCTTTTTTAAATATTATTCAATGTATTTAATTTTGCAGACTTTACATGTTTTTCAATGTAATTTCTTAATTTCCACTAATTAAATCAGACTAAATTACTCAAGCACTCAATAATGAAGCAACCTGTAAACAGAACAACACTATCCGAATTGAATTGATTCAATACTGCCACAAAATATATTGTAGTTTGCTGTCATGTTGTGACAAAATAGAAAGAAGCTCAGACATATGGTACTATTTGACAACTTTAACAATTACAGATTTTAAACTTCATATCTGAAATATCATTGATTTTGTTGAATTAACATTTTACCTTTTGTTTTTTGTTGGTTTTTTGGGAAACTGTGTTTTGTGGTTTATTTAAAATACAATACATTATCATCACCATATCAATATTTCATTGTTCACATAGTGCAATATTTACTACTGTTGCTTCTCTATGTGCAAGTTATCAAACATGCCTGCCACAGTTCCCCCTCTGCCTCAATTTTTCGTCGTTTGACCTGAAGCAAGTGTTGTACAGCTACAGGCTTTTAATGATTTTTAGTGAAGCTATTTTTACATCACCTTCACCTAAGGCAAAGCCCTGGAAAGAAGCCCCCCCCCCCCACCCCCTCCCCCCCGCTCCAAAATGTATCCCTTAAAGTCCTACTGAAATCTGCAGCAACCCTGATGGACAAAATTATCTGCAGAGAAAAAAAATATTTGAAGACAATTTCATTCTCAGTCGCTGGTTTTATTCACTGGAGAAAAAACGTGTGAAAAAATAGGGTTAAAGATCTCACAAAGGGCCACATTTTGCCCCTAACTACAGAAATTCAAAAAGGTAGAAAAGGTTACAAAGCTATTTGTGAATCTGTAATAGACAAAAACAACATAGGACTTAGTCAAACTTTGCTGTAGAGGCTACCAAAATGACAAATCATCCAATAACCCAGAACATCTAAAACTCTGCAGGTATCACTTCAATATTTGCAATAGGAAAATAGGCAGAAGTTACATCTATGAAAGAATACCCTGGCTAAAACCACTGCTGAACAAACAGAACTCAAACCTTTGAAAAAGCATGAAAAATAATGAATTATCTAATTAGTTTTCATGATAAAATCACATTTGCCAAAAACATCTTAATCCTCAAGGACGTTGTTTTTAGACAAAGCTTGATGTAAACAGTCCAACTTAAAAGCATTAAAAAAACACACAAAAAAAACCCAGCATAACTACAGCTAAGCAAAATGATGGCAGTGCAATGATCTGAGGCTGAATGATGGAATTTTGCAGCAAGATAAAGAGCCAAAGCATATAATTTGGAGCGGCCTAGTCAAAGTTCAAACGATTTGCCGTGGAGTGACCTTCATTCACTGTGGAGTTTATTACATCATTAAGATTTGGAGCCAGTTTAGTGTGGATAGCTTTTCTCCCCCTAAATGAGATTATTAAAAAAAATAAAAATAGAAAAAAGCACCGGTTCAAATTTAGGTTGCCTTTGATATCAAAGCTACTTTAGTGATGCAAAATAGCTAAGTTCAACAAAATATCAAATCAGTAAGGGGAAATATTTTTTCACTGCACAATGTCCGCAGAATGTAAATCTGTGCATTGCATAAAGACTTACCTTAAGGCATGAGTCACATGCTCAGACAACTGTGAGATAAGGCCATTTCTTCATCTGGCTATGATACCCTGATGGTAAATGGCGGGTAAATGTCAACACTGACCTCAAGTCAGCAGACTGTCATATAGTAGTACATGCAGTGGGTGTGGACAGGTCAAGTTGCTTGCGGATGGCTGATTTCTATCCTCGTCTTTTGAAGCTCAGGGGTTGCTTCATGCAGGTTGGTCGAGTTTTAGAGGAGAAACGAGCTGAGTCAGGGGAAATACATAACGACAACAGGAAATTTTTCTCTGAATTACGATAAATGCACAAACACGCCAAAAACAAGATGGCAAACACTGACAATGTACGACGTATCAATTCAAACTACCTGCCTGTAAGGGTCGTTTTTCAAGTCGAGTCTGTCTCATGGTTTACAGGTTTGATCGATGGAGGCTTTGAGGTGGAAAAAAACAATTAGTTGCTACTTATAATCTATAAAGCTGTTAGATTTTCCAAACAGAAATGCACCATTTCCCCAGTCTCCTGAAGAGGAACATGTACCGTAAAGGTTTAGGTTTACTGCAGGTCAGAATAGATATGTAGCATGTATAGTACTGTAGGGAGTATCATAGTACCGTTATCAGAATAGTTTAATCAAATTTATACAGTTCCATTCTATATTCTAAATGCAGCTAATTTTTGTGCACCCATTTTAATTTGAGCTGTATGTTTTGTCAAAACACCACCAGATGGCGCCAAATGCAAACAATTTAATCCCACATTTCACTTTTCTTCATGCAGCTGAATATGAGGCTGAAGCAAAATGACTACCGAAAACAGCATTTTTCACTTTGTAATTTCAGGAATTATATAATGTATGAAAGTACATAAAATGACAACATGGAGATAGCAATTCATGTCAGGTCTCACAACTGCTACGAATGATAGATGGCCCTTGTAACACAGCGGCCTATCTTGTCTGCATGATTCTACCGAGAGAATATAACTGACAACTCCAGGCAGGGGTGGAAGAAGTCACAGAAAAGTAAGAGCGGACATGCAGGGACACACCAGGAAAGAAAACACACACAACCCCAAGACATTTGAGAGCCATGGTGGGGGGGAACCATGTGGCAGAAGGCAAGCACCCTGAGGTCCTTCCCAATATCTCCAAGCTACTTCATCTGCAAAACAAGCTGTCTTCCTATACTAGATTTCACCTCGGCTCTGCTCTCAGTTCACAGTGGGTTCATCGTTTCGTTTGAAGCGTCACCTAAAAGCGACCTCATAGATCACCGGTCAATAACACGAGACTCAAGAGTTCTGGACACAAAAGCAAGAGCGGGCCCAGCCGACCTGATTACAATGGCACTGGCTCTTTTGTCGCACAAACACAAAAGGCAGCGCTGGGCTTTAATTAAAAGTTGCCCCAGGTGAACAATGAAGCAGGATATTGCCCGCTTCGTCATCTTTTGTAGCAGTTTACGGAGGTGGTGATGGTGGAGGTGGGGTTGCGGGGTGTAGGATCTGATGCGAAGAGGACTGGAGCGGTGTCGAGTGAACGGCTCGAGAGCAAACAGGTGCTCATGGGGTGCAAAGTTACAAGAGGGTGTCACCTGTTTTTTTCATACTGCATGACTCACGATGGACAGGTAAAGGAGACCTGACTCTGAACGGAAGGGCACCGATTGATAAATGGGGTTGGCTTTCTAAGAAGATTTGGGTTCAATAATTAATCAAAGTTCAGATAGGATGAGTAATGTACATTTCAGGAGAGGACAGAAGATGTTCTTTCACAATTTGTTTCACATTCACACTTCACCTTGGTAGCAGGATGTTGGATTGCCTTTTATCGACTATTAGTCGTTGATAAAAGTTCCTTAGACTGTATGTTTTATCATTATTGTGACCGGAATAGGTCATTACTCCTTTCTTGGGTGGTGCCTTCAAGGTCTTTCCCTCCAAACACTGGAATTATACACAACTTGTCTGATTTTGGTAAGACCATTTGATAAATCCTAGCAACTTTTCAACCAAATTCTTTCAATCACGTTTTGTTTCAGGGCTGCTTTACTTTTGCACAAATATTCTGCACTTCCATCTCAAAGTGGAAATAATGCCAAACATCTAGTTTTCCTGCCTTTCCCATTACATCTCTGTAGTCAGCCAGCTAGCCAGTGGCACCTGTTTTCACACACTTGTCATACACTTGAAGCGTGTTGCCCTCAGGTGGGAGAAGGATCAAATCAGACACCTGCCATGTTCCCCATGCAGCCGTGGCTTTGCATCATGGTTCACCTTTGCCCTTCTGTCAGTGACACAACCGAAAACAAAGAAACACACACCTAGAGGAGGAAAAGGCTGGTTGTGATTAATTACTGAACTGTCTCGGAGTGGGTGCTGAGCCTGGTGTGGGGGAAGGAGAAAGTAATGTAAAATGAATAAAAAACAGTCTAGTTGCGAATAAACACACTGAGAATCAACTCAGGAACTATTGTTGCAGTAAGGTGAATTTTCAGAATTTTTTTTTTTCTAAACCTTTAAAAGTGGGTTTGTACCAAAACCAAAAGGGGGGATATACAGACACCAACAATGAAGGACCACTAGTAAGAATAAATAAGAAAAAAAAATGTTCAAATGGAATTCAAGCTGAGAAGGAAAATATGACTCCAGTAGCTCAGCACATTTTTGCACGTTCCACTGGAGAATTTGACTCTCTGAGAACTTAAATTTAGGGGGAAAAAACCAAAAGAGGGTCAATGTTGGTTCAGTGCTATGCTAATTTGAAAGTCAAGAGCTAGCTCTAGGTATTCTCCAAGATATTAATTAAAAATATATTTGCTTACTTTAATCCATAACTAACAGGTTGAAGAGCTAATAAACCTGTATAAGAAAGGTTGTAGTGTTATTGATAATTTCCATATGATCATAAATTAAACTTCAGCTAAAAGAAACCATGTGAAATGTTACATTTGTGCTGCACACGCTTTACATTTTCAGTTGGACAACAATGCTGTTATGACGTAACTCCACAATGACAGGTTTGACTGCAAAATGTTGACAAAATAACGTACAAGTCTGGATCTGTGTGAAAGAGTGCAAATCAAGTGCTTCCTATCAGTACTGATGATGGCAAAAGGGAAAGCTTAGAACGAAGCAGAATACAGCAAAGTCATTTCTCCGACATAGCAAGTGACTCTCTGTCCCCTCTGCTAGATGACATTGTGAAAGAGGCTGTCATCTTAAGGTTTAGGTGTTAGACTCTGTAAATATCAGCCAAGTTGCACATGAGGTTGCCTCAGCATCTCTATCCTTTATTGATTGACAGCTATTGCAGTCCAAACTGAAGGCTCAGTCTCACCCTTAAGGGACGCAACGTCTTCTCTTTTTCTCCACTCTCAACAAGTCTGAGTGCATGGTATTCATACCTATGCTGAAAAATCTCAGGACGGTCCGTGCTTATAAAAAAAAAAAAACATGAAACGATGCCTTCAGAGACATGATTTCAAAAGACAAGAGAAAAGGACGGAGAAGAGATCGTCATCCCGGTGTCTCTTGGGTGTCCCTCCATGGTCTGGTTCTTCATGCCAACAACAGCTGAATGAAAACAGACTGCCTGTGCAGAGTCTGTTAGGACAGCACAGCTTGACCCTTTAACAAAACGTGCCGGTTCCAAACATTTGACATACAATTAAGAAGTGACTTAGACGTCACTAAATAGGCCGGATGAGGACAGAAGCCGGATGACACTGTGTAAACTCCTCCAAACGGAGCACAAACAGAGCAGCTATTTTGACCTGAGGGGGACTTGGGGCTCTTGGTTGCGTCAGTTAAGGGAGAAACAAATGTGTGAAGAATGAGAGCTCTCCAAGTAAACTGCCTCCCATGCCTGCATGAGCTTAACAACAACATATACCCATCTGACATATGGTATGAAAGGATTACCGTATCAGTATGCTCTGTTTTTGATTGAAGGGCATTTTTATGGTTACAACAAGATACAGGGAACCGGTTCAATCTAGCTTGCTCAATCCATGTTCTTATTGTGCAGGGTGATATAACAGCTGCACTCTGTCAGAACTCAGGATATATCTTGGTTTTTAGTCATGCATGTTTTACAAAATCTCAGTTTGATCTTAGTTTTAACACAAGTACACTGATTGAAAGGAAAACACTACTATCGGTGCAAAAAAAGAAGAACAGGAACAACTTTTTACTTTACAGGTCTGGAATTGATGGAAATAAGGAAACACCTGTCCCACAAAAGAAGTTAAGTGATGTTTGCCCCAATAGACTGAGTCTATGATGGCAGCGATGGCAGTTTTCTGACCGATCACAAATCATCAGTCTTTAAAATGTCTGACTTGCCAATTCAGATTGTTTTGGTCTTTAAAGTCATTACACATAGTGTCAAAATCCAAAAGCACAAACACTGAAAACTACGTGTCAAGGATGACGGTGGAGGTGGTGATTTGGGATAGTTTTGAGGCAAAAAAGAAACATGAAACCTTGCAATTAATGAGTTGACCCTTGACTCCTCTACATCAAAGTGTTCTAGTCAAACCTGAGGCCATTTGCCCTTATATTTGATTGACTAAAAATGGGTCATCAGCAGTAAACTGATCTAAAACAGAGCAACAACTTTACAGAAGACTTGAGTAAAAAAAAAAGAATCAGGTCGTTGCAATGGCCAAGTCAAAGGTCAAGCTTTCCGTTTGCACCAGGTTACATACTTCAGCACTTATGGGGTTTGACTGTGTGCACTATGTGTAAAAATAAATGTTTAAAAAGCTAGTTTGCAATGAAACCGAATACATTGTATCATTTAAGCATGAAATAAAACACTTTCCTTGCTTTCTGGGCAAAATAAAAAATATGCTTGTTTTAAAATACTGTTAGAGACTATCACATAATTTACATCCAGTTCACTTTCCAAACATCTGCTATGGATATTCTGAGGCTCAACAACACGCGGCGCTCATCGACTTCAATCCCTCACAGCTCCAGCCTGTAGACTTTTGCTTACCAGACCAGCTTTGCGTGATTGACAGCTCGAGGTGAGCGGTGTGCAGGCATTCGATGGGATTCTGAAGTTTAAGGTTTGAAGGCCCGTTTCTCCACAGTCTCTTATTGACAGGAGAACAGTCTGAGCCCTGGAAAGACTACTTTTTTTCTTTTTTTTCCCCTTCCCCCTTCCCATAAACATTCTGATGCAGAGCGTGTGAGACAGGCTGCGGCACATGAGCAGCGCGGTGCTGGACTGTAGGCGGATCGACTCCGTGGGCCAAGACTAAAAAAAAAAACACGCACGGATGCGAGAGGATCGCCGCTGTTTGGAGAGAGATTCTCCTCACGCACAACAGCCAAAGTTGTCCCCTGTCTCCGGGACGTCGTCTTCGGGGAGGATCTTCCTCTGGGCTTCTTGCGGCGGGGGCCGCATTATTTCCGTGAGGATGACTGCAAGTGACATCAGAAGGACTAAAAGTAGAGGCAGCGAGGGCTGGAGCTGCAAAAATCGACATGCCTTCAGGTCTAAACAAATCCAAGAAGCTACTGTATTATTTGTCCTCTACGATGCAGCGGAAAATGTGCCCTTGACAGAGGATTACATGGGTCATTTTTGTACATGTTGCAGAATAATTATGCAAAATATTATGTCAAAATTCCCCATTGAGCAACGCACACTCTTTGGAAGTTATCTCAGAGAGATACAACTTGAGAGCTGTTAAAATATGCATCAGAAGAGCCTCAACTTGTACCGCAGCAAATCCAGATACTTGCAAAATAACCAAATCTCCATTGCCTTATAATAAATGTAAGAGTTTTCTGAAAAAAAAAATAAAAATGTTTTTGAGTAATCACCCACATATTTACAGCCCACATCTAACATGAGGACAGATGAAGTCTTGCTGTTGCTGTTAGTTAATGGTGTGCTGCCCTTAAATATCTCCAGGCTCTCTTCCTCTCAGTGCACATGTTTCTGTCTGCTGCTTATCAGGCGAATGGGGGGGGGGGGGGGCAGCGTGTAATTGTGTGATACAATGTCTGCTCTGTCCCCTTCGATATGCAGAGGTAACATTGCACTCATTACTGAAGGAGCGCTGGAAGAAAGCGAGGGCACAGATCATGCTGTGGACTCAGCAGAAGGATTTAAACCGTTAAGTGCACCATGATTGCGATAAAAAAAAAAAAAAAAGAGAGAGATGTGTTGAAACAGCTTTTGGTGAGCTGTTCCTGTCACATTCTCCAACGGCGTTTTGTTGATGTCGTTACTCAACGTAGGCCTTTCATGCACAGCGATCACTAACCGCAATTCAAAAGCCATTTTCCTGTACATGTGTCTCGGTGATACACTAACACCTACATCACCTTAATGGATTCCAGCCTCTCGACCCATAAACCGTCACATCAACTTCAAAAACTTTCTTAAAAAAAAAAAAAATCACATATGGGTCCAATATGAAGAAATTGGTTGACATACTGACACCTACAGGGGTTAAACATCCATTTCTAAGGCTGTGGAAACCATTGAGAGAGCTGCTATCCGTGAATGGGGAAAATATTAAACGGTTGTAAATCTTACAAGTTGTGGCAGAAGGAACTCAACAGAGTAGTTCCAGCAGCAGATAAACAGCCGAAGACCTCACTTGTCAGAGTTTAGCGTTGATGATTTATAATCGACTGAAAAAAGGAAAAAAAAATTGACCATCCATTGTTAAGCGTTAAGGCAAAACATTATGAAAGAGACCAAAAGTGTTTAACTATTGAAACATCTGTCAAACTTCACCTTCACACTGTACTCAGTCAAATGAACCAAATATTTTCAAAAACCTGTTTTCCCCCTCAGAAAAGATTTTCTCCGGGCAAATTTTCCAAACAGGTTTCTTAATGAACTTTAACCTTTACAATGCCAAATGAATAGAGGAAAATAATTGTTGCAACAGAGCTTGAGCATCAGTGCCATCATGCAGGTTTTAATCCACGTTTATAGGAAGCACAGCATGTCTGTGTTCAGTGTTTTGCTGCTGAAGCAAACTAAAGTTAGTAAAGGAACAATTCAAAAAGTTTGAGAAACCCCAGACTGTCTGGACTAAGCCAAACAAACAAACGCCAATAAGAGGCCAAAACTAATATTTTTGTTGCCCTGCTGTTCGCAGAATGTATCAAATCCTTTCATCCGACTAAAACACACAGAAAAGGATCAGAGTTTCCTCGCTGGGCTGGAGTGTGAGATGTGTTGCTAGACGAGGGGTGACTGGGTCTGAATTGGGGGTGGAATATGAATTTGACTGAAATTATTCATGTAAACATTGCTTTTCATAGCCCCCCATCCTTTCTTCTTCAGCTCGGCCTCATTTCAGTGGAATTTACTGCAGGTGGAAGCAGCACAAAACTCATTTGTTAATCAGGTCCAGTTTATTATGAGACGTAGTCCCTATTGATGAAACCATCTGCCTGTGACTGCAGCACATTATCTTTGGTTATGAGCAAAAAGCGCCTCATTGTCTGATCAAACAACACGCTGATGGAAAAAGAAGTAAATAATTAAACATAGTGCGCCGTCAGTGAGATGATAACTACATCAACAGTGGGGCCTGTCAGCACCTCAAGCCACAAAGCATCGCATGCAAACAAAACAGATACGCATCTCGTCTTTTGTCTATTTTAAAACCGAGCCTACTTTGCAATTGAAATAAAGGATTTATTTATGTTCCAAAAACAAGAAAAGGACAATGGGGAATTTTAAACAGTTATCTAAAAGAGGGGGATGTATTAATGATGGTTTCGCACGCAGAGTCTGTTTAAGCTGATATCTGGAGTTGGAACCCAGGTCATTTCAGGTCTGAAAGAATGAGAAGGTCATGTCACACCGTTTTTCATAGTTCCCTTTTACTAGCTTGTACAGTTTTGGTTGTTGTGTTTTTTTTTTATTATTTTAGAGTGGCAAAAGCAAATGAGATGGATTAGCAGATCAGCCAACAGCTGATGGTGATATCCAAGGCATGCTATGTTGAAATATCATCTTTACTGCAAGGAACCGAGGCGAAACGTTTCACATTTCACAACATGTCATGTCATGTATGACAGTGATGAGGCGCAGTCCCATCCACAACCATTCTTTGAAAACACTTGGATTACATCAGTCACGGCAACATTTACATTCCCTTTGGAATAAATAAAATCGTTTTGAATGTTAATGACTTTGTCTCCAACCAATTTTTTTGGAAACAGAATGAAGTTGAGCAGCCGACAAAACGTTATTGAACGATTGATAAGATTGGCTGCATTTACCTGTTCCTGCATCAAATCACTTGTTTTCAGATATAAATAACAATGTCCATCCATTTATCCAGATGGACGGACTCTTTTTTTCAATTTCTGTTCAAAATACGTTTGGAAAAGTCTGGAGTTTTTTGGCATAATAAAATTGAAAGAGCACGGTAAACGGGTGGTTTTGTTCCATTGTCCCATGTATTACCCACCATCTGTTATTACCCAAATATAAGACGAGCAAAGTTTATACTACAAAATTCAGGTTCATTTTTGGTCCGTTCAAGGTTATGTGCATTGAGAAACAACACTGCAGTCAGTGTTAAGGGCACTGAGACCGTCAACATTTAGGATAATTAAGCTTCTTGTGTAATTTCAAGGTTATAACCTCTCCGGTTTATTAAAAGTCTGGTTTCTCATTTCTCAGACGGCCTCCTCTGAGAGAATATCTAGGTTGTGTGATCAGTGAGGTCAAGCACCTCTCTGATGTTCCAGATGGGAGCAAATTTACACTAATCCGTGACAAACCTGCCTGGTTTTAAGCAGCCAGTACGCTGAAGCACAAGGTGAGGGAGGACATTCTTGACCCATCTGAAAGCGATCAGCCTGCGGAGAGCAGCAGCTCGCAGGGGTTGGGTTAGACTCAGATTAATCACTTACTTCCCCTAAATTACTCAGAGCAGTTTAATCAGATAAACTATTTGGCGCTTTGAAAGTTGTCGCGTGGCGGCGTGAGTCCGGATGATGGTGATGGTTTGTGAGTGTCCGCGCCACAGGGAGGGTAGGGGTCAGGCTGAGCAACAACTCAGCTGGCGCATGGTAGCGCTGGAGTCGTTTTCAAGGACGCAAAGTGGCTTGATTTCTGTTGGCTGTGTGATGGGTTTAGCATTCACTATACACCAAGACTCTAATTTTATTTATCAAGAAGCCATTTTATGCTATTACAAGTGTTATAAATGATGCACCTCAATGGTAAACTATTGTTTCCTTTTAATTTTAGACAAGTCTATTTTGGAGGCATTATCTGTTTGTACCAGCTGCATACAGTATTGTATTTGTCCTTGGGGCTGAGAGCAGCAGGTTAATTAAAGCTTATCAATGTAAGATTTTTTTTTTTTGGCCCACAATTAGATAGGAACCTCATAGAGGAGGCACTCTGTCTAAGCGACAGAGCCTTTCTGTCTGAGTTACCAGCTCTGCCCTATTTAGACACCAGCAAAGTAAATTGGACCGTGGGTGGGAGGAGACAGAGTTGAAATTTGTGCAGACCAGGCAGTCGTCTTACAAAATGATACATTGCAAGACTAAAAATTATATTCTTAATAATTAGGACATCATTTTTGACATCCTGATAATTAAGGCAATGATGTCTACAGGGCTGAAAAATTTCAGATCACAAACAGTGTGGTATAAATCACTAATATAGATCAGTTTTGCAAATGTTAATCTAATAAACCAAGATTAGATTGATGCTAATTACATAAGCATCAAATACACAACATTATTAAATGTATCTATGATGATAAGACAATAGATATAAAAATCTTTGAGTGTGCAATGTTAACTTCATTGTCCGTCAGATTTAATACCAACATAGACCCCAGATAGTGTGGAGCCTAAAAATAAGTACTATTTTACGTTTTATTAATACTTAACTAAACTCTTACACTACAATATATTTTAATAAGAAAGCGTTTTTTTTATCACAGCAGTGTTTGGTGAAAATGTCTAATCTACAACATTTCTAATTCCCAAACCATTTGATTTTCTTGATCTTCTATGACATTCTTCCCCAGTTAATAATGAACTAAAAACAACTAAAACATCACGGAGAATGACTCCAATAACAATGAAAATACTTAACATTTTACTCAGCCGAAATCAAATGAACTGTTTTAGGATAGGAAGTCAAGCCTCTCATCTAATTTTAAGCTGCATGGTGTAGAAAAGTGGGACAATTAAGAATAAAAATACAGTTTGCTTAATCTAAGGTGTAAAATTAGTGACATAGTAAGGTTTCCACAGATGACTAAACTGTGCGTAAAATTAATATTGGCTGTGGCTAATTTAAGGATTCACCTCCCTCAGCAATAGTCACATCTTTCAAGTCGCACACCGGCTGTTTGGCAAGGAAGAGACCCATCATTTCCCAAGTTTTACCAATGAAATGACGGAAGCTTGGGGATTTTACCACATCTAAAATTAGACTTTAGAATTTGGATGTAAAATAATTGAGTGTTACTAAAGCTTTAAAAAATTCCTACTTGTGATTTATTTGAAAGATGATTTAAATACATTCAGAAAGTCGGGAAAAAAGCAACCGGGTTCGTAATTTTATTTAAAAAAGCTTCACATTGCAGATTTTATTTTTAAAGTCCAAAACGGAAGCACTTTTTCATACTGTAGTTACCCTGACAACGGCTCTCTGACTTGTCCACCTCTACCGCATGCAAATAACTGCGCGAGACCAATACAACTCAGATTGGTTAACTAAACAGAGCGCGCGGCGCGTGCAGCGCCAGAGCAGATCAGAGCAGAGTGCGTGTTTGACAGCTGCTGGTAAAACAAGAGCTGCGCGAATTTCTGGACGGGTGCAACCGCAGCCTATTTTAAATTAGTTACCTCGAACCTTCAACTTTAATCTTAATTAACTCTGCGGATGGTGTACACCCATCATCCCGGGACTTGAGTGCTCAAGCTTGTCTCTGCGTGCATTGGAATAACTGGAACCCGAGAGACAAGCAGAAAGAACGGGCACACGGGAGCAAGACGGGACGGCTTTGAAGTTTATTTCACCTTTTTATTTGGCTTGAACGGAGCTCATATTGGACAAGAGAGACGGCCGTTCGCTCCCTCTTCATGCGTCGGCTGGTCACATTCAAAAATGGTACGAGTATGCTGACATTCGGACTACCCTCCTCCGTTTCTCCACCTCGGTTTTATTCGGTAAGTCACGAAGCTGAGAGGCGCTGAGAATACATAGATGTTTAATTACTTTTAATTACAGCTGCGGAGCCGTTTACTGTGGAAATTCACGTCCAATTACGGCCATGTTCAAACCAGCTTGTAGCGCAATTTGCAGCCATTTCTATATTATTTGTATTTTTTAATAAAAACGTGGGACAGAAATAACATTGCAGAGGGCATGTTCGACAGAAAATGACTTGGGAGGTGTGGGGAGCTTCGTTACCTAACTCCAGCACACCTGGCCGTCTGCCACACACAGTTACAGTATTCCCACAGTGCCGCGCGCTACCTTATGGCAATCTGGACTGATGTTGCCCGTTATTAAAGTTAGCTTTGAGCGTTTGTTAGTGATATTATAATAACGCATCACCGACGTGCTTGCTTTACGCAGCATTTATTACAGAGGAACATGTTGCGCATTAATATTTTAATTAAGACTCATTTGTCACAGGTGTGCTTAACGCGCGCTGCGTCAGAGCCAATCAGAACGCTTTCAATAACGGCCAATTCGTTCAGTTCTCGGTCCTGCAGCATCGTTGTCTACGGCATGAGGCTATAGTTCTTTTTTAAATGGAAGTTAATGAGGAAGGCAGTGTTCTAATTAGGCTGTGAATTGCATAATTGAGTCTGGGCTCCAATTTCTTGCTTGGATGAATCAATGGTTAATAGCCAAACAGCTTAGCTATATGTCACTGGAGTGGCGTGAATGTTTTTCCTGGATGATTTAGGGAGAAATGATGCGGTGTGCTTCAGGTTTCTATTCAGTCTAGAAAAGTCTGGATTCAAGTGTGATTAGAAAGGAAAATTGATTGTGGAATCAAACACATTTAACCTCCTGGAAAAGTCTGACATTTTGACAGTGAAAGTGTGAGAGGTGTCAGATCCTGACTTGTTGCAATAGATTAATCTGAAATAATCAGGCAGGTACAGGGAATAACTAGGGCAAAAACAAATATGCTGTCAAAGATACCCCTGCGGTTTAGTGGTGATAAGCACCTTGGCAATGAAGGTAAACACAATTATGTGTTTGACCAGGTGTTTTATTGAGTAAAGCAGCCAAATAATATTGGCCTGACTGATGCAGAGTTAGAGTTGCAACTTTAAGCTGCTATCAGGCTCTGTTCAGGCGGAGAGGAGCAGCCCAGAAAATGTTGAATCAATCACAAATCTGCAGCGAAAAATAAAACAGGGCCCGCTCTCTTGGCTGAGTGAGTTGAACTGTCTCTTGCCACTTGAGGGGGCGGATGTCATAATTACCATTTCTCCTGGACTGCAGCGGAGAGGCCGCTGGCGCTGGCAGGATCCCAGCAACTCCGTGGGTGTACATAGTGACCATGTTGACTTTTTAGGGCGAGTAGCATCACTTCCAATTCGGAGGAGATGGGGAAAATGGTGACGAGTAAGGGAGGCTATTCCATGACACGCTGAAAGGAAATGAAACAACCGTCACTGTCTCACACTGAGATGCTGCTGAGGCAGGTTGTTGGTTGTTTTGCACCCAATACATCAGCGTGTATTAAAGTAAATGACCGGGTTGGACTTTTCGTCCGGCAAATGGCTGTCGGACAAGACGCCTAGTTATTATGCCGTTTTACTGTTGTCCGCGAGTGTCTTATCCGAGACACCTGCAAGGAAATGGCCACTTTCACTAAAAGTGCTACTTGCTATAAAGCTCTCTTTCAAGAGGAATAGAAGAGCTGCAGGCCAGCCATCTTTTATTGGAGGACTGGAGAGTCAATAGAGTCCTCACAGGGCTCCTCATTATGTCTTCTCCACTTGGGGCACTGCTGCTTCTGAGTCTGACAAAAAAATGGTGCATGATTGATAGTATTTAAATGACCAAAAGGCTTCTCAGGAGTATGATGGCTTTGTGATTCTGATGAAATGCTTAGCAAGCAGGTTATTTAGGACGGCAAACACCCGACTGCCTTTGTTTGAAGTCAAACACTCCCATCTGTGGCACCCACGTCACGTGTCTTCCTGTATTGTTGGTAAATGCTGCTAATCTTCACAACACCAATATCCAACCTAATCTGTTTCAATAACAAATAAGGACTTCTGCGTATTTTAGAGATTGGCTTTTATTAAAAAAATAGAAACAAAAGGTATACTTCCGAGCTTCTGTCCCGGGTTTTAACCGGAACCGCTCTAATTGCCCTCAGTGGCATTGCTAGTTAATTGGTTTTGTCCAGGCAGACGATACAGGTCGTCTCAAGTCTGACCAGTTGTAAAGTCGTCAGGCATTCAATTAAGTCTGCCACTGTTGCAGAAAAGAGGCCATACAGACAAAAAGATTTCTAAAGTTTCTTTTTTGGAAAACTCTAAAGATTGAGACTGATTTTTAGTCTTGCTAAGACTAAAACTCAGTGAAACATCTCTTTTAAATTCAGAAGGGTGTTATTCTGTCTTCCATGAAAGGATTTTCCACTCATCTGCCTCTGTCTGCACATGGTTTCCATCAGCCTCTCTTATTCTGTTTCCGCCGGCAGCAGACTGGATTTCCTCGGACCAGAAATCGGTCGGCTCAGAGCTTCACTCAGGTGCAGTTTTTCAGTTCTGTCGGCTGCGCATCACAAAGCGAACCTGCGCCGATCTCTGTGTGACACAGGAGCGAATTACGCCAGCATCTGGTGAATGTACAGTCAGAGGGCAAGGCGGAGGAAGAATAGCAAGCAGTATATTCAGGCTTAGCTTTTGACCTCTTTTTTCTATTTTTCCATAACAGGATATACAGATAGTAGCAGTGTTTTTGCTTGGTTAGCTGAAAGGTTTTACCCTCAGGGCTTAAAGCTGGGGCCCCTGTTGTTTTGAAGATATGCCTCATAAGCATGCATGAGCTTAACATCCCTCCACATGTGCCAACATGAACAATAGTCACCCAGAAGCAGATGCTTGCTTCTGGCATCCACAATGTCTTTTTAGCGAGCTTCTTCCCTAATTGTCATTAATTAGTTTCTTATTATTCCAGTCACTGGCAGGTCGACTTTATACAAGTTTGTCCAATTAATTAACCCAGCAGGATTCTGCTGAAGAGCTGGGAGCTTACCGTTCGATACAATTAGCACCTACTGACTGTTTTATACAAGTTTCCCAATAAGATTTTATTCTTTAGGAGGTAGCGGGGGAGAGGTGATAATACCATGTCTGTTTATACTAACAGCAGGTTGAGTTTCTGATTGGTAACTCAATTGTTACCTTTTTTTGCTGCTTTCAACATTTTTCTAAATGTGTTTGTTAATGTTTTCTGCTTAAGGAGTTTGTAAAAGAAAATCTTTACCCTGAAACTTTTGTTCCAGCTGAGTGAGAAGATTTGTCATTTCCATATATTTTAGGTGTAGATTAAGTGTGTTGTCTGACAGTCATACCGCTTCAACTGTTTTCTCATTTTTAATCCCTTTAAAGACAGAAAATTGAACATATTTTATTCAAACTTTTGTTAAGAGATCAACAATGTGGAGCATAATGGTATCAGTGACTGGCAGGTTAATAAAAAAGAAAATAAGACCAAATGATCTGATGCGTAGGATATTATCTATTTTTTTATTCAGTTTTGCTTCTATGAAACAACATCTAGTGTTTATAAATAAGTTTTTTTTTAAGTCTTTCCAAATAACATCTGAAATTGCTTTTGCAAGTAGATGATTTTTACCGTAGCATCAGCTGCAAGTCTTTCAGGCGTTTCTTCCATCAATGTCAATATTTAGCTTCTGGAAAGACCAACCAGCTTCCCTGCTGTGAAAATAAAAGCATCCCCACAGCATGATACTGCTACCATGTTTCCCCACAACCAAAGTGTGTTAAGGTTAACAAAACATCTGTTAACTTCAACACACAGCTGTATTTACACACAGAATGCACATCTTATAATTAGTTGTCTGATGTACATTTTCTTGCACTGGATTTTATTTTAAAGCATCAGAAGTGGAAATGCATCCCACAGTTTTCAGATTTGTGTTGCTGTCACAGAAACCAAGGTTTGGTTAAATATTTAAAGTTGTAATACATATTTTGGCCAGTATCTCCAAAAAAAGAACAACCTTCCCTCTGATCAGTTTATTGACTCTGATTCAGGCTAACCACTCGTTATGAACTATGCTGGGCACCACTCAAGAATAGATGGTCTCTGCTGCATGTCATTTTTCCTGCTTTTTTCATACAGCTACCTTTTTTATTGCCTGCTCTGAACAGATCCATTTCCAGTATGCCAGTCCTTACCGGTGACTCACTGCAGAGCAGAAAGCGTCGCTTTTTAAAGCGACAGCGTCGCCGGCGACAAACATACATCTGCCGGCCGCAGATGGGTCTTCCTGCAAAACGCACCTCGATGCCGCTGTTATAACACTGCTGTTCATTTCTGGAGAACTAATTACTGCGCATTAGTTAAACAGACCATTTGAAATGCAAGCCTGGCAAATCACCCTTGCCATGGGGAGGTGAGCTGCCCTCCCTCTCCTCCTCCTTATGCAGACCTGGTGCTTCTATTCTTAGTTCTATCAGCATATGTTTGTATCAGGAAGTTAAGGTCCGCAAGTAGAGATTTACACCAAATCTATTCTGGTTCTGGTTAATGCTAACATACTTAAGATGGCAGAAGTTTACAGAAGTTCTGATTACTTTCAGGCTGTACAGTGTCATCCACTGTACAGCCTGAAAGTACAGTAAAGCCTGAAAGTGTAAAGCTGATGGAGGATCTTTGACTCAATTTTCAACAGCGTAGTGACATCTGTACGACTTTTATCCGAGTTGGATGAGCCAGCGGATCTGTGGGACGCCATCGTGGATAACAAGCCTTTCATACTCGCCTTCCCCTACAGAAAAAATGGATCAGGCTCCTGCCTCGTGGGCTGTTCACAGCTCCAGCGTGCATTACTTACTCTGACAGTGACAAGCACAGAACACGACTACAGCTGTGTTCATTTCCTCTCAAATTAATACACTAAGCTGTCTGCTGGATAGAGCGCACTCTATGCAGTACAGTTCAACTCAAGGTCCGTGTTCTGCTCTGTTCTGTGTGTTGCTTCAGTGCCAAACTGTGACAAACGTTCAGATAAGACATATGTGACCACAGGGCTCACTGCATCAAATTAGATGTGAGGATAGCAAACTATGCAATACAAATCTGTTTTGCAGTCCTGGTCATACAGGACTTGATATGATGAGGTCTCATGATATAATGGAGTACCTCAGTGCACCGAAACACTTTACAGCTGGCTTAAATGAAGTGTGAAGAGGCTATTTATGGGTTTATAAGTGGGCAGACCCTGTTTTCTGCATTACAGCAGCTGGAGGGGCTCCATGTTGGATAAATATTCCATCACCGCCTTTCCCTTCTCCTCTCGACTCCATCTCCACGGTCCGACCCACCTCAGGTCCGCACCGCTTTTGATGTCAGACGGCGAGGAGAGCTGAGATCTCTCAGGGCCCCAGCAAGATTCCTAATTGAATTGTCTGAACAGTGAAAGAAGCACCTTCAAATCCATACATGGGAGCGCAATTCAGAACCTGAAAAATGTTTCATCTCCTCCAGCCATCACAGAGGAGTCGCACGCAACATTGATTGCCTGAAAAATGGATCTGTTAAAGAAGTCTGTTTGAAATGCAGAAGACAGAGAGCAGCAGGCCCCTGCCTCCAATACCTCCCATCAGCAGTGCTATCATGCAGATAACATCTTCTAATAGTCCCTTTTCTCATCTTGTATTGTCCTGGAAGCCAGCAGGACACAGTGGTTGCTGCTTCAGGCAGGGACTCAAACAAGCTCTTGCTGATAACCAATAAAGGGAAGATATCTCTGTCCCAGCCTTACATTCCCCGTCCCAGTGTTTTTTTTTCTTTGTTTTTTTTTTTATTGAATAAATTCATAATTAATGAGATTAACAAATTAGATTTTAATTTTACCGTTCATAAACATTAGCAGTTGGAGCTCGCAGAAAATCACACTCGTGGGGTTGGTACATTTGGGGGAATGCTGAAAAAGCCAAAAGAAATGATAAAACTTGATTAAAGGATTCCCCAGGTTAGAATAAACATGGAGGAAAAAAGAAATAGCTTGTGTCCCTTTGTTTTTCCTTCTCTTTTTGTCTCTCCATTTGGTTGCTTTATGTCAATTTGTTCATCTGTCATTTGTCCATTCCGTCCATTTGCCATTTCATTCACCTGTTGGTTCTGTTTTTCTAGCCCGTCTGTCCATTTAATTTCTTTATTTGTAAGTTGAATTCTGTCCCACTCTGTCCCGCTGACCATTTGTGTCTGTTCAGTCTTCTGTCTGACCAATCATTTGTTGCAGGCTTACTCAGTTGTCAAGTTGTTTATATCTATTAATTTGCTCATGTTTGTTCATCTTTCCCCTTCATTTCTGTTTCATGTCATTTCATTATTGGTCTATTTACTTGTCTGTCATTTCTATCTAGTCATCCTTCTCCTGGTCTTTGAAGATTCCTTAGTGTGGAACAGTATGTGATTTTTACATTACAATAGGAGTAACTTCCTGCATGTTTAACACTGGGCTTTCTGACTGCAATAAACTACTCTCCTATTTGATGTGTTCAAATCCTGGTTTTGCAGCAGCTCTATAATGAGTTTGTCTCGGGGAGATTTTCCACCGTGCTGATGTCTGACTTACAGAGATTTTCATGGCAATTTGGAGCACAAGATATCCCCGGAGGCAACAACACACAACTAATTACTCTGGAAAGGGAGGTATTACTAGTACATCCACTTTAAGATACACTGCACGCGAATGATCAATCACATTCATAGTGATCGATTTCCTTATTTTGGGAATGAGCAGCTTTTTACGGTCATCTGCAACAGGCATACCTCTGATTTTCCGGTCCTTGGAAATGAGCGCAAGTCTAGATATGTGCCTGGAATGCCAACAGTGACCTTGCAGTTTATGTCTGAATACCTAATAGCAACGACTTGGCTTTAATCAATAATTTCCACTCGACCGCACAATAATTTATCAAAGAAAGTGAGCAAAGTTATAGTGGAGAGGAAATGTCGGAGAAAGCCAAACTTCTCTCTGAGGTCTTCTGTTTGTAGTGTGAGATTGAAAGGATATGTGTGATGTTGTGTAACAGAGGTAGGATTTATATTTTTACTTGAGTCCACATTCCCCAGTGTCAACACACACACACCCCCAGTATCTGCTGTAGGCCAAACACCCCGTCAGTGTGCGCCCACGCCTCATCGACTCTCAACTGGGTGGAAGTATTCTCCCGAACTTAATTCAAAAGAAAGGCTGACTATCGTGGCTGAATCATGAGTCAGAGGATTCATTCTCCAACAAACCCAGCTGAGCCGGGCTCGCCCCATTCTTGCTTTTTTCAGAAGCTAATCAGATTCATTACCAAGAAGAGCTGTCATATTCTGTATCCTACCTCTTTGAAGAACTCTGTTAGCTAACACGGCATGTCTGGCTCTTCCTTGATCTTAGAAAGATGTCTACACTTCCCCACCGGTCCCCCTGGGACTGAATTAGCCTTTGATCCGTGCGGTGTTAGTCAACTTTGTGTAATAGATTTCGATCAAATGCTGATTCTGCTTTTTGGAAAAGTCCGTTTTTATTATTCCCTTTGTCACTCAAGGGAAATTCAGCTGGAATCCTCTCCATAAGGGCTCGGTTGAAAGTTTAGCGAACAGCATTGCCAGCTTTTGAGATGGAACCATCAGATAACCTTAAAGGATTCAGACTGATGTGCTTAAACCATAAACACAAAGCCCCTCATCAGTCAGATAGAGCAGCTGTCATAAATGTGGCTTTGACATGGACTGAAGCGATTTTTACATTGCATGACTCACTCTGAGAAAGTCTTAAGTCAGATGAGTCAGCATGTATAAAGGGCAGAGAATTCAGTGGAATGAGAGTCTTTTTTTAAGTAGCAGTATCCCACACTGAGTCAGTGGAAAGGGAGCATCTTTGTCTCTTTTCTTGTGTAGTTAGAAGGTTAATGTCCTTTACTACAGTCCAAATGCATTTTGGCTTCTGTAAATAAAACCCAATGCTGCAGAAGATCTAATTAATCCCCCCTGTCTGAATACCAATTGTGATGTCAGTCATTTTAGCAAGAAACATTTCAGGTGGTTTGGATGTTTTCCTTCAGATCTACTCTAAACACATCCTGTTTTCTTAAGTCATCTTAAGAGTAAATGTAAGAACAGACAGCATCATAGACACCAAGAAACGCACCAGACTAGTCAGGGATAAAGAAGTAAAGAAGTTTTTAACAATGTTATGTCAGAAAACAGTATTCCAACATTTTTGGACATCAAACAGAGCACAGGTTATGACCAAACATGTCAAAGAAGGATTTCCAGTCAGAGCAGGTCATAAATTATCTTTTTCCTCCTGCATGCAAAACGCTTTCTGGAAGAAAACCAACCTTCAGAACATCATCAACCACAGAGAACAATGGTGGTGGCAGCATAAGGCGGTGCTACATGTCCTGAAAAGTTTGAGATGGAAATTCAAAGAGGAGAAACGGACCGATTTAAATAAATATGGTTTATTGGTGCTACATAATTAAATTCATTTGAATGGGAAGTTAATCAGAGTTACAAGATGGTTAGGGCAAAAAAACAGGAAAATCCTAGGAGAAAAAGAAAACTGCAAAAGACTTGCTTTATTATCACATTGCAAAAACAAAATTTTACCAAGTATTTGTGGTATAGTTCCTAGTTAAAATATATTTGTATACTTTAAGAAAGATTAAGTAAATGTTCAGTATGTTAGAGGTGCTTGCTTTAAGTCAATAATTCATTGATATTGATGAAAAACTACTGGATACAGGTGACAATCTGCCAGTGGAACAAGATATTTTTCCACATACTATAAGGCAAAATGTCTTATTACATTGCAGATTATTTCACTTATAGCTAGTACTTTTTTCTCAATACTTTCACTTTATGAAACAAGCTCCTCTATGGTACTGAAAAGTTACTTGTCAGTTTTGTCTTATTTCAAGTATATCAGGATATTTGCACTAGAAAGTAGACCAAAAATACTTGTTTTATTGTATGTTTTAAATAAAAGGGCATGAAAGATACTGTATATTTCCCTGTAATTTCTCCAACATTGCACAAAGTCTCTTGCAGGAGACGAACCTATCCAGCATTACAGATATGCATTTAAATGAGTTGGTGAATTTGTTTATTTTAAGGCTTTCCTGAATTGTGCCCTTAATCCAATACAGAACCACTTGTTTTCCCTACATGCACATAATTACCTCATAAAGACATGTTTGAATTCAATCTGTACATTACTCAGTAGAAACTATGTTTTGGAGCATGGTAATTAAAACAATGTTTTAAACAATCATGTTTTAATTACCAAGTGTTTTTATTTGTGTCTGAAGAAAATGTACTCAAACCATTTCTTTTCCCCCTCTTCTTTCCGTCTCCACAGATTTCCAGGTCCAAAATGCAGCCCTGGATCATTTTTATTGGCTTGTTTCTGTCGGCAGCTCACAGCCAAGATATCTATCCCTCAAAGGCTGCGTCTTCCATCAGTGAGTCGTGTGAGTCTCTGTGCTCCTGTGAGGCAAAGGATGGCGTCCTTCATCTCAACTGCGAGCAGAGGAACATCAGCAAAATCTCCCAAATCCAAATCCCGTCAGGTGTCTCCTTCCATCTGAACCTTTACAAAAATGACTTAGTGGAGCTCCGAGTGGAGGAAATGGAAGGGCTTAGGGCGCCCTTTCTCTGCACATCGGGGTAATAGCATACAAGAGCTGGAGCCAGGGGTCTTTAACACTCTTGGTTCGCTGAAAAAGCTCCACATAAATAGCAATTTTCTTGTCACCCTGAAAGAGGACACTTTCCAGGGTCTGATAAATCTAGAGTTCCTTCAAGCCGACACGAATTTCATCCGGATCATCGAGCCAGGGGCATTCAACAAGCTGATCCGCCTCAAAGTCCTCATCCTCAATGACAATTCCATCGAGTTTTTACCCAGCAACATCTTCCGCTTCGTGCCGCTCACTCACCTCGACCTACGAGGCAACAAACTCCAGACGCTGCCGTACGTGGGCTTTCTGGAGCACATCGGGCGCATCATGGAGCTCCTCCTGGAGGACAATGACTGGATCTGCGACTGCGATGTCCTCCATTTAAAAACCTGGATGGAGAACATGAGGGCGCAGTCGGTCATCAGCGATGTGGTGTGCAGCTCACCACAGCACCTGAAGGGAACCATTCTGGCTAAAGTCAAACGGGATGTTCTGTGTCCGTTCCACAAAGATCTCCCACTGGAGGGACCGCCATCAATGGATATGGTTGTTACACCATCGTCCAAGGTGGCTCAGATTCCCAAACAGACACCCTCCCATGTTCCCGACAGTCCCTGCATGGAGTACTGTTCATGCCACAATCACCCAGAGGCTGGGTTATTGATGCACTGTCAGGACAGAGGGATTCAGAAGGTTTCTGACATCGGAATAGTTCAAGAGAGCCCTACTAAGCTGGTTATGACAGGAAACATGATCCAGAAACTCTTTAAGTATGACTTTGTCACATACGACAGGTTGGAATTGCTCAACCTGGCCAACAACCGCATCGACTACATCGATAACGAAACATTTCTCAGCCTGAGCAGCTTGAAAAAGCTTCACCTGAACGGGAACAGGATCGAGAAGCTGTTTTCCACCATGTTCGTGGGCCTCCACAACCTGGAGTCTCTATACCTGGAATACAACCTCATCAAGGAGATTGTGCCAGGCACATTCAACCCCTTGCCCAAACTGAAGCTGCTGTCACTGAACAACAACCAACTGAGCTCCCTTCCAGCTCAGATCTTCCGCAACGTTCCCCTGGTCAAATTAAACCTGAGGAAGAACCTGCTCATGCACCTGCCGGTGAGCAACGTGCTTGATCAGCTCAACGTGCTGGAGCAGATCTATTTAGAGGACAACCCCTGGGACTGCAGCTGCGACCTGCTCAGTCTCAAGCAGTGGGTGGAGAAGCTTAGGACAGACACGGTGGTGGGCTCTGTTCTGTGTGAAACCCCCAAGAAGGTGAAGCAGACGGAGCTGAGGAGTCTTCGCCACGACATGCTCTGTCCTGGGTTGGAGACGTCCACCGTCACGCAGGGGCCGCCTGCAAACAAGAGTCTCATGGACTCCCTAACCGACAACATACCGCTCTCAGTGCTCATCCTCAGCTTCCTCATCTTTGTCCTCATGATCATCTTCTGCTCGGCTGGACTGGTGGTCTTTGTGGTGCACCGTAGGCGGAGGAGGGCAAAGAAAAAGGCAGCGGAGGAACCAGCACGGGAAAACACCAGCACCACCTCTCCAATCCATTTACACTACAGCATGTATGGGCAGAAGACCACCCACCACACCGTGACCCAGAGGACAGGACCCGGTTCCTTATACGAGGACAGATCTCACAGCCCCATCGTCCAGATCTGCCGGAACCCCACCTATTGCTCCCAGCACAAGGGCCATGACTCAGATCTGGATTACAGTCTGGATGATCCAAAGCACCACGTCTGCCGGAGCATCATGGAGAAGGAGAACACCTCCCCGCTGACGGGAAACCCCAAGTTCAGGGCCATAGCTGAGGAGCGGCCGGGTGACTTCGTGACCCTGGGGACTCCCAGCTCTCTGTACAGGAACATCCTGGAGAGAGAGAAGGAGCTGCAGCAGCTCGGAATAACCGAGTACTTCAGGAAAAACCTGCCGCAGCTACAGCCTGCCATGGACATGCAGGTCCCAGGGCACCCGGAGGAGCTAAAGCTAATGGAGACGATAATGTACACTAGACCACGCAAGGTCATGCTGGAACAAACCAAGAACGAGTACTTTGAGCTCAAAGCGAACCTGCACACGGAGCCGGACTACTTGGAGGTTCTGGAACATCAGACTGCGTTTAACTGAGCTGACATATCATGTCTGAACCAAGTGCCTTGGCCTGTTTGCCCCCCTCTATTTTCCACAGTGTGAAATGTATAAACATAAAAATATGATAGATATATATATATATACACACAGGCACATGTGTTTATTGTAGCACAGAATGTATCTTTCCGTTTCTGCTCATCTGCTAGAGGTGGAATATTCTATTCTAGAGATGCACTGATCAGGATTTTTCTGGCTGAGACCAATTTCTGTTTTACTCTGTGCCAAATTTTATGTTGCACTTCTTTTAAGAGGAAATCTAATGTATGTCATCAATAAAAACAATTCAATTAAGTTTTTTTTTTTCATCTTACCTGTATTTGAACCTACTGATGGAGGGGAAAATCGTCCCGTTTTTATCTCTTGCCAACTGATCGGTGCATCCCTACCAAGTGTTTTCAGCCAAATCAAACCTGGAAGAAGCTGTGGCCGAATGCAGAGCAGGCCTGGGTCAAAACCCACGCTGAAATCCACTCAATCAGCTTTTTACATGTGATTAAATTTTCATGCTCCTACAGCAGCCGAGCGAATTGATCCACGCAGCACAACTCCCCCCCTCCGCTCCCTCGACTCGGCCTCCTCCCAGGATAAAGCAGATGTTTGGAAAGAATTGAGTGAATTTCAATCAGTGCTTGACCCAGAATTCCGCTTAATCAGTCTATCCCGATTCTGGCCGTGACCTGATTACCCCCCCCCCCCCTTCTTATCAGCCCCCCATGAGAGCAGCTTTAACGCTGGAACCGGAGTTCTCGTTGTGCCGTAGAGTCAGCAGTTCGTACAGCCAAGTACACTGAAAAAAAGAAAAACACACAAAAAACAGAGCGATAGGAGCGAGGTTCTCCTCCTGACAGATGATTGATCCAGCGCGCTGCAGAGCTGCAGTCAGAGGAACTTTATTTTTATACAGACTGAGGCAGATCAGTCAGAAAGGGGAGTACAGTACCTACACGACTTGTACAAAATGCATTGCACTATTTAAAATGCCATAAGATGGTGCATGACAATCAACTAGAGTCCTGCTGAAACGGTTTAGTTTTCATTTCTGCCAGAAACGAGCCGCTCATCATGCACTCATTTCATGTGGGAGACCGACGCCATTATTTTTCTGTTGAAATCATTAAAAAAAAAATAAACGACAAACAGCCAGGAACAGTTGAGGACAGAGACATTTGCAGAGTGGACCGGATTTACGTTCCCTGTTTTCAGAAACAGCTCATGTAAGCACACACTCTGTAGCTTTTCTACTTAAACTAGATTGACTTATTTATTCTGTATATTTTGTATATACTTCTGTTCCATTTTATCTTTGGGTTTTGTGTGCCTTCAGTGCTGTACAGAATATAAACAGAAGTTGTATCTGAAAGAGAAAAAATAAAGAATTGCTATATGATGTGACTGCAAATTGTCTGCTTCTCAGCAGTGCTCCGCCTCCTCACTAATTAACACACCGGGTAACCTGGACTGCAATACTATGACTTTTTCTTGACATGTTTTATCTGTCCTCTGCAGTGCTTATGGATATTTAGGTGGATATACATGTTTAAGCTGCATTTTCTTCTTTTTCCTGCTGTGGAATAATTCCACCCCCCCCCCCCCACCGATTGGAGCAAGCGTAGTCTTTAATCACACTGCAGTGCCTTCAGAGTTCTTTCCTTTTCTCCATTTCGTCTGCAGATCCTCTCATTTTCCTATAATAACCCGCAGATCTAAAGTTCTGCTGCAAGAATACATATAGGCTCTGAAGCTTGAAATGCGCAAGCACACAATCTGGCATGCAGCGCTGGCATCTAAAAACAGAATCCCCCCATCTGCATGAGGAAAATAACTATATATTTACATGCACACATTGTTTCAGAAAACAAGCAGCTTCTACTCATAAGCAGCTAGAGTCTAACCTCAAGGTGTGACTTTAGCTAAGTAAGTAAGCAAAATAAGAATGTCAAAATAATTCAGAGATTAAATATTTTAGATTAGCTAGTATACCAGACAGGCTAAAATTTCATTACCTGACAGGCGCTGCCAAGGTGCCCTTCAAACATCCTACATCAGCTGTCACTCAGGTCAAATTTCAACCCTCTGATGGAATTCACTGTTCCTTCTGACAATATTAATAAACATCTTGTCACTAAACCTTTCAGCGTCACCCTTAATGGAGACTTTGGGTTATTCCTGCCAGATTTGCACAAATAGAAATTGAATTTTTTGCTCATTTACCAAGTAGCTCATGAAACATCTGATTCCACGGTGAGTGTCTGTGAGCTGTGTTTTCAACCCTTGCTATAGAATTGAGTTTGGTTTGATTATTGTATAGTACAGAGATGCTGCTGGAAATGTAAGCTTGTCCCTCAGTTTCAAACCTTTTGTGCTAATTGCCTTGTTGAGTGCCAGCCAGCTACCATAAGGCATAAGGCAATTATGTTTAGAAGGTTATTTTTTTGCATTTGAACTTGAGCTGAAATGATTAATCATAATTAATTGATCATTCAAATAATCATAAACTAATTTATTAATCAATTAATCATTAACTGAATATTTCTTAGCCAGAACTCATCCATTGCCAGAGTTTTAGCTTCACCTAGTTCAGATTAACTAAAGTAATGCAATGTTATTGCATTTTTGTCAAAATGTTTATTTCATTTAAGAAATTGATTTGTTTATTTAAGTCTTAATGTATTTCTAATACTGCATGAGTGGTTAAATGAAACTTTTTTTTTCTTATTCACTGAATAATCATCAGAATAATTGATTAATCAATTACTAACTAAATCATTAGTTGCAGCATCAATCTCAACTGAATAGAGCATCTTCTTCTAAATTCTGTGTCCTCTGCATTTGCTATGGCTAGCTGGCTTTGGTTTTGTTTTATGTAACTATATTTCCATCCCTTATATCATGGGAAATTTGTGGGAACTTAAAAAAGATTTGCATAAAAATTAACCTGAATTAGTTGCGTTTCCATCTGCTGATAAGGAGCAAATAAACCAAGCTATGCAAAACATAATTTCATCATATGTTGACGCTACAAATGACTAATAAGATGTAGAGGTTGAAACCTAGCATGAGTCACTCATCTCAGAAAAACAGACAGAATCCTCCCTGCTTTGAGTCTCTGGTAAGGAGCAGGTCAACCATTATGGCAGCTTTGTTATTTTAACTGCGTATCCTGTAATAGCTACAGAAGCACCTGGAACTGAAAGAAAAAAATAGAACAGAGCACTTTGACAAAGTGCATCTTGTAAATATTTTCAAGTCATTTGTCTAAATTAACTTCTATCAAGCACAATTTACATGTAATAAAGACATATTTTAGACTTGAAACACAAACAAGACCATTTAGATAAGTGCAAACATCCTGCTAAGTGTTTACTTACTTTGCATTAACTGTTAAGCACCTTGTAGCTGCAGAATTAGTGCTCAGATTCCTTCTACATGAAGGGAAGCTAAATAATAGCTATGTGAAACATGGTTGTCTGACAACGTGTTCAGTGGACAATCAAAAACCATCAACTAATATTCAACAATACTTTACTTCCACAGTTGTAATGACCAAACATAAGAATGTCATCCCAGGTACATAAAAGTTAATTTATGAAGCTGAAGGAAATATGATGTGGCTGAGTGAGATCATAAAAATATGATTTTATGATTAGAATTTCCCTTATTGACAATCCCACTCTGTTTCTGCAGTGGCAGACTGTCAACGTGTTCTAATCCATCACATTCTTGCATCATCATATTGCGTATCCTTGGGATTTTAAAAGGAAATGCGGCTGAGTGCTAATTCCTTTCATATTTTTCAGATGTTCATTTGTTGAAAAATACCGTTTAACTTTTCTCTGACACCCTACTTTGTGTTTACACACCACATGATCACCACCGAACACGTTAAAGGCTGAGATAATGTTACAAAATGTGAAAACAGTCCAAGGGAAGTAAAAATGTCCGCAGGACGGGACCCAGCTTTCATGCTATCCGAGTAATTACCTAGGTTATACATCATTTCCAAAGCGTGAATCGATGTCACGTAATGTTTTTTTTTTTTGTAGGTGTTGTTTATCATACAGCATCTTGCTGCGAGGGTTTCTTCTGAACCCGAGGACATTACTTAAAGTCATTTGCATTAGCGTCGCAACCAGAGTGGCTGATACGGTGACATTTTGCTGCATAAATTTGCACAACAATGATGAAACCGGTGGTACATCAGGACTAAGTGCCTCTTGTTCCATATGAGCAGAGCTCGCTGTGATAACCGCGGATGTCCGGGTTTCGATTGTAGCCCCTCGACGTAATGCCGCTGTACACCAACTGTAATCATGTGTAAGGCAATTATGTGGAAATGCGAACAATGCCGCCTGCTGCACAATGCGCAGCGAGCTCACTGGAAATGAAATGGAAAGCATGGATGAAAGTTGGACATAAAGTGCCCTGTTTACACTCTTATGCACACGCTCAAAGCTCGACTCACACAGCCAAACAAACTAAGACCTTAATTCAAACAGTGCACCATAGACCAGCTGTGACTGTTTACAATTCCTTTTAAACCGTGCCTATGTTTGACTTGAATAGCAGCCAGAGAGAAAAAAAAAATATCCTGTATCCTCAAATGTAATTACTGATTTGGAAATGTGGTTTTCCTACCTAGATTCCCCTGAAACATTGCAAGAAAATGCCCAAATAATGCCTTCAATACACAGAATAACAATGTGTATTACAGCAATAAAGTGGCCACCGCCTCATATATACCACAGATGATAGATTGGCTTTATTAGCAAAAATGTTTTCAAACAGAAGTCTGAAAAAAAATCCATAAGATTTCACCCAGTTATTTATAAAAATGGTCTATCTGATGCAGCATCCCCAAAGCCGCAGGTCATAAATATTCATATCCGACAGCACAACAGAAGATCTCTGCTGAGCAACAATATCGATTGCATTTTTTCTGTTTTTTTTTTTTCCTTATTTGTATCCCAGAGATCCACCGGGGTGCTTTGAAGTAAGCACTAGTCAATTAATGTCTCACAAATGACATCGCCCAGGCCGCGATGCATTCTTGCCTTTTTGAGTTCCGGCTTGACATTTAACGCAGTGAAAGGCCGAACAATGGCCTCCGCTGGATGCGATTGCTGGAGCAGCAAAGGGGTTTAGGATCTGCAGAGCGGAAGGATACGAGACCAAACATTGAATTTAGCCAGAGATGCATTGAAAGAGGTGAAGCGTTAACATATTTGCATTGGCCGAACAAGCCGACTCGTGTTGCAAAAGTCTCTGCGTTAATCCATCCGTTTTGCCTTTAATTGATGGGACGTGAGTTAGAATTAAACTCCATTGATCTGTCCAGTGTAAGACTTTCTTAACAATGCTTTTGCTCGACAAGGTCAAAAGAAGGCCACAGATCAGCAGCTGATATTATATCTGTTGTTTTGGACGACCCAACACCCATTTGAAGCTATGCCAGAATTGTTTACTTCTGGGATAATTCCAGGATTAATATGATTAATTTTTTTAGATAATTATCACTTTGGCCAAACTCTAATATGGCCATTAAGAATTTTCCGTCAGTCCATTAAAACAAAGGTATACTAAGTGGACCTGCATGCAATATTATAGGCTTTAATCATATCATTTGTGTATTTAATGTGTTCCTATTGTTGCACAGTGGTGTGAACAAGTGTTTGTGGAGGAATTTTTCTCACATCAGTGCAGTGAAAGACTCGTTGCAAGTTCTTACAAATACTTGATTGCAGTTGTTGCTGCTCATGGTGGCCCAAAGTAGTTATTAGGTCTAGGGGCCCAATCAGCTTTTCACACATGGCCACGTAGGTTTGGAGCAGTAAACACTTTTTATTTAAAAACTCGCATTTTGTGTTTACTCGTGTAGCTAACATTTAAATTAGAAATGGGCTACATTCACGCTTATAGAAGTTGTTCATTTTGCTAGCTGTCAGGTAACGTGGATAAATAAGCCAATATTTCTGCTGAGCTAAATTTTAGCATTCCACCTCATGTTGCGTAGCAGCGCCGATGAATCAAGCGCCATCACAATCGCCGCCTTTGTCTCTCGGCGCAGCCCCTCGTCCTGACTGAACCGTGGTCTGTTGCTGAGCTCTACCCTGGGGGCGATCTTATGATGCCGTCTGCCAGGCTGAGCAGCTGCGCCGACGCCGCGGACACCGAGCCCCGATCCTGTTGTTTGCTCGGCAAACAGTTCAAACGCAAAGCCGGTGACCCAGTTTTTTTTTAGCATCCCAGCATCAGAAGTATTAAGTTGCGGGATGGATTGTGTCGAATCCTTTTGTTGTGCGAGCAGCCGCTCAGGTAGGGGGGGATCAAAAACAGCATTAAAGAAAAAAATCCCTAAAACCAAAACTAATTCCATTCATGATTCCCCCCCCCCCCCACCCCTCATTTTTGTTTTTGCTCCAGACAATGAAACATTACACTGAGATACTTCCAGTACTTCCCATGAGCCATTCTTTTTCTCACGCGCTCTCGTTTTGCAGAAACAATTGTTCTTCCACCCGTATCCTCGACATGAAAAGCAATTAGTTTTTTTGTGGGTTTTTTTGCGAGGGAGTGTTGGCTTTAAATTTTCCTGGGATGTCAAGGCTTTTTACGTGAAATTCCAGTAGATTCATAATGCAACTCTGCTAAATACCAAAAAGAAGAAACAAGAAGAAGTGAAGGGTGACCCGAAAAGTCAACTGCGGCACTTTATCACCAAATAGCTCCTGGTGTGCACCGCACATCCCAGATTGATGATGGGAATCAGTGATAGGGAATTACTCCTCCTAATAGATTGTGTGCAGCATTTTATCAGGTATCGCATATACTGTGTAACATATTATAAATGGATGTGGAATGAGATCATAACCAATTGATGGATTAAATGGTAGATAAATCTGGGACAAGTGCTTTATGAATAGCATCGATTTGTCCTTTCTCACAAAATGACCTTTTTCCCATCGAATCAGAAGCAACTCTCATGAATTACAATGCACACAGTGTAAAGCCGTTGTCTTTTAATTGATTAATGTTTAAATAATAACTCATGGGGAAAGTCATGAGACCGAATCAAGGACAATGTGCTCTATTAAGATCTTTCATGTTTTCTGATTAATTTGTGGTAAAAAAAAAAAAAAAAAAAAAGATCCAGTCATTTTGTGAACACTTCATTTTTATTATTCTTTTTAATTGAGCTGGCAATGTTATGAAGTCATTGCTTCAGCTTCCTCACCACACTCAAGCGAGAGAGAAGTGACCTCAGCATTAATGACTGCAAATTTCAAAAGAGCGACGTCCAGAACAGGGCTAAAGCAGCACCGAGCTAAAGACCGAATACTTTGTGCAAAGTAAACCCCACTATATCACCACAAAGTTTTAAAAAAAAGAAATATACAGGCACTTGTTATTTTCACATGGCCAGAACATGTAGCTTAATCCTGGCAGTATTGGCAGAAAGGCCACATAAAGGAGAGTCCGAGATGTATGATGTTGACTTTAAAGGACAGATAATTGTAATTACCTCGCAACACAAGATCACTGCTTCCAAATATTCCAAAAATACAGCAAAAGGATTGCAGACACACGATAAAAGAACAAATTGATGACGGTCGGCAGGCAACAGCTGACAAAAACGCGCAACATGTAGCGTACAAATGGTCACGCTTTCTTCCATATGTCACACCTGCGAACGCAAGTAAAATTCAAAACTCATTTCTGAAGCGCCTCCCTATAGATTGTTGAAAAAGGAGTAATTTAAGTCAAATTAAAAAATACAATTCGGTTCTTTTCCCTTTTCGAGTCCCGGATCTCAGCTGCTGTCCGGAGCCCACGCGAGAACACAAGAGGCGTATGCAGCGTGTTGACGTCACAGAAGTTCAGAATTTAATCCAATCAGAAGAAAGTATAACACAAGACAGAGAAATTAAAGAAACACAGTCACACATTAGTCACCTGAGAAAATGAGACAGATAGAGGAAAAGAGGAAAAGACGAAGACGTCGAAGACGTCCTCGGAGAAACAGTCAGCCCATGGTGCTAAAAATTGACTATTTCTGGGTCATTTTCTTTGTGCAAGAGGTTTTATACTAGTAGGTGTGTTCTATTCAAATAAGGTGCAACACCTCTCGACCAATTAGAAGCCGTCTCCGAGCACCCCTGAAAACGGCACCTCCCCTCAACTCTGCTCGAAGATCAAAGAAACGTATTTGGAATTCCCTGCCTCAACTCAAACAAATAAAGGCACATTTTATGAGCTTTTAAACAAATACTTTTTTCGGGTAAACTGCAGGTCAATAGTTCACCACGCCAGATGTCCACTGGAGATTCCTTATTTCCTGAGACCAAATGTGGCCCTGTTTTTTAAATGATTTTCACACAGATAAGATTGTTTGCCTCCTGTAGTTTTATAACCTTACAACCAGGTTGTGTAAATGCATTTATCTGTGACCTTACAACCCCAGGGCTTGCATCTGAGCTTGCTGACACAAAATTCCTAGTTTTAATTAAAAGATAAAACCAACTCAAACACTACAAAAATGGTCATATATGTAAAAGATTCACTAAACTAAAGCACTAGAAATGGTTATATGATTGAATTCAACAAAACACTAAACAATGATTATATTTCCTCAACAAGATTCAACGAGTTGGACGTTGCTGGCGAGAAAAAGAAAAAAAAAAAAAAAAGCCCATTCATGCTACAGTGAAACATGCATCATCTGCGAACACATGATTGTCCCGCCAACAGCGGCGTTAGCCTGTGGAGCGCGTCCTCAAAGTCTGCAGTAATGAGGAACAGATCAACAACCTCCAGGACAAGAGTCACAAGTCCCACTTGTGCTGCCGACATTGCAACAAATTTCCTCATGTGATCACACTTGCAGATAAATGAGACGGTCGCCCTAAGTGTTTCTAATAATATTACAAGCTAATGACCCATTTCATAAAGTGGCTCGCCCGGCCCACTTGGCACGCCGAGCGGGGAGCACTGATGGGCCTTCGCGGCTTGGAGAAGACGCGCCGACGCAGCAGCACAACCCATCGGTTCCCTTCCTCCCCTGAATGATGGCGCAATTAAATGTTTCATAGGGTGCCGACGTTAGTGCCGCTCCCAGCTATCGTGTTCTTCATCCACAAAGAGCTGTCATGCGAAGCACAAAGAGATGAAACAGAAGTAGGAGTCTTTTTCCTCCCCGTTTTTATATTCCATTTTCCTCTGCCTGCCTCATTTTTTATAGTCCTTAGTCACTTTGGCGCATTTTGAATCTCAATATCAGAGATGTAAACTTTTAACCTTCTACAGTTGGCCCAAATCCATAAGTAGAAGCACACTTCGAAGGGCGGCAATTATTTGGAAGTGGCGCTTTAGGCGAGTTCTTGAAACTGTGGAAGTATCGAGTGTGCAACACCGCCACAGATTTGAGTCAAAAGCTGCTTAATTGAAAGAGCATTTCAAGCAGAGAGGTCAGCCTGCGTCTTATTCCTGAGCCCATTGGAGAGTCTTGCATCCAGAGGAGAAATCCCCGCTTATTCCACTTCCACGCACATTAGTTTCTCTACAGGAAACTTTTTTTTTTTTTTTTGCAGATAGAGCAAGTAGTTTGGTCCGTCCATATTGAAAAACCCCTCAGGTTCTACGTTCTCTTCAGGGTTTCTTCTAATTACACTCAAAACCCTTTCCACCGTTTTAAGGGCTAACTTTACTTGTGGAAGCCTAGAAACAAGTTAACTCAGTTATGACATTTACTCTTCCTTCACACTTCGGCACAAGTATTTCCAATACAATTTGAAATTTACTTTCATCTGAAAAAAAACAACAGCAGCTATTTTTCTCTCTTTTAGTTCACGAGTGGCTCAAAAATAATTTAAACAACAGCCGCATCTCGTTTCTTGGTGCTTTATGCACTGATGATGTATTTTATACTTATTTGATTCTCTCTGAAACTTTTTAACTGTCTTTGTTACGCAATTATTTCAGGTCTGTGGCCATGCGCACACTCTGAACACCTTCTTTAAAAAAAATCTGTCTTCCCCATCACCATGAAATGACTATAATATGGCATATTAAGTCTGTTTTTAATGTCCACATGTTATTTTTCTCCAGAAACTGAATTTTATATCTTTGTTTGCTGGAAGGGTGTAGTTGTCAGAAATAAATGTTCACTTGAATTTAATAACTGGAATAAATTAACTTGTAGCTATAGACCAAACAGAGATGATATTTGGTGGATTACAAGTCTAAAATACATTTCAAAAAGTTGTCAGTTTTTAGCATCTGACAGGTAATTATGGGTTGCATTTGGGTTTTATTAGGGAAGTTGGGTGTGCTGTGTAGTTGCACGGTATGTATGAAGAACACATATAGCAATTGTAACCCAATCACATATAGGGAATTACTAAATTTCATAATTCTTGCAGAGAGAAGAGTAGTTTTATCCAGCAGGTTTAATTTCATTCGACTTTCTTACTCCCCACCTTCTGACACCAATAAAAGATGAACTTTTGTCAGGGTCCTCATGAAAATGAACACTTAAGCTAAAGTAATACTCTAAATGGGGATGCATTTCCACCAGTCACTCAATGTATGACTCAGCTAAAAGAGTTTCGAGCCAGCAAAGGAACAACACTGACGTTTTATACGCTTGTTAGGTCTTTAACAGCTGCCATCATAAATGTCCAGGAAACATAAATCTAATCTACGGGACGGAGATCACTGGCTGGATTTTATCATACTGACCTGATTCACTTACTATTCATTCATTTGAATGTTCAGGTCAATCATTTAGCTGATGTAGGCATATACCAGTCTGTTCAGAAGGGCTAATTCGTGACTAGAAATTGATTAGTCATGAATAAAAACAACCTTTTAAACACGTTTAAACAAGTTTAAAGGTTGTTTTTATTTATTTTACTGCATCGTTCAATCTTGAGATTTTTACTTCAAATATGTAGATGATCCTAGTTTCCCACTTTAAAAACATAAAAGAAAACGCAGTAACCAAAGAAGATGGGTCAAAAACTAACCTGGTGGTCAATGGCTAAAATGTTCCCTGGAATAAACATAAAAGTAGCAAAAATAAGCATAAAAACTGAGTTATAAGAAATGTTTTGGGTTGTGTGTGTTCCTGCTACAACATGCAGTCTGAGTTGTTGAAGTTTCTACCCTGAAGTGTTTGTGAATATATATTCTGGCCCATATGTTGAAAATTACCAAGAATCGCTTCTTGGCACTTTATGATGTTCAATAATATTCCATCTTGGATTGAAGTACAGCGCCTCCCATTTACAAGATCTAAAGAGCTCAGAACCGCAAATTAATGCAACATATTTTTACAGCAGCTTGGAATCGACTTTTCACAGAATATACAACACGTTGAAAATGAAGCCCACAGCTGCTAAACCTAGCTACTAAATCTTGGTGCTTTACATCAGAGGTTTTATTATTACAGACATTTTTTTTTTATTATTTGATCTTATAGTAGAGATGCAGTTTGTGGGTAAAATAAGTCAAGAAACCACTAAAAAATAAGATTTTTATAGACAGAGTTGATACAAAACAGGTTTGAATAAGTTCACTGAGTCCTGGTAGCGTAACAATGTCGAACCAAACTTAATTTTCTTTTAAATGCGAAGAATAATAATAGAAATATGTTGAGGTTTATGGACATGATATCCCAAAACTGGCATTTCAGACATCCTCGTCAGAATAATCTGCAAATAAGCTAATTTTTTCCACAAACAATTTGGAGTTACTCCACTGAAAAGAAATTATATATATATATATATATATATATATATATATATATATATATATATATATATATATATAATATATATATATATAATATATATATATTGTGTGTGTGTGTGTGTGTGTGTGAATCTGAAAATACTAAACTGCAATCAAGCGGCAGTCCACTGTACACATTTATAAATCAACTTGATCCTATTCTGGTTATGTAGTTGCAAGGCAGCATTTTAAGTGGAGAAAATAAATATATCCAAAGGACAAGGACATTTCAATAAAATATCCTGGTCTTGCTTTTCTCATCCAATTGACAAATCATAAGCAGGCCACCAAAGACTGAGAACCCGAACGCTCCTCTTCATCATCTCAAAAACATTGCAGTTCAACATGACTATCGACTGGAAAACAATTATTTTAGAGCGCCACAACGTCCGTATTGTTGAGAAGGAAAGCGGTTATCAATGTTGCATGCACTCTTTGTGAAATGATCCTATTAAATCTTACAAACTGGAACATCAACCTGACCTACCGGCTACGTTCATCTTTTGCACACACTTTATGATTTCTGCAGTAAAATTCACGGCAGTTAATCCATTTTTACCCTGATTCCAATAAATTGCATTGCTGGTTTGACTGCAAGACTAATGAGGGGTCTATTGATTCTTTTGGGTGTCGATGTTATACCGAAAAAGACTTGATATTGCTACAACTCGAGATGAAATTCATTTTTTTACTTTTAAAGGCGGCATAAAAAATCACCGTCGGTGGTGCAAATCAAAGAAATGCATCACATGAAACATAAAAGTTGCTTATCTGATGCATAAACAAAGCTGCTCCATATCACGGTTATCTCTTAAATCTGTCAATAAGCGGATGTCTTGCTTTATAATCTGCCTCTTTAAACATGCCTGATTCTTCAGTTGCTCCATGCTGTCTTTCCAGTTTTCTGCCACCGATCATTAGACCCGTCTCCAAATCCCACAGACACATGTGTCCCCCTCAACCCCTCCCAGCGGTCTGGAGGATCCTCAGAACTTCGTGACATGGGTCCCCTGTCTGCTGGGGGCTTAAGGGACGTCCCTCCTTGTGAAATCGCTAAGTCCCTCAAGTCTCTTATGTGGATTTTCGAAGCTTCTTATTTGGAATTATAACAAGTCCTTAATCTCCTGGATTTAGCAGAAGAGGATTGCTCTGGAAGAAAGGAAAATGTACTTAAGATCAAAAATATTCCTTAATTTGCAGAAAGTCATTGACGTAATGTTTAAAAAAAAAAAACATTCCCATGCTTTTAGTTCTATAATATTTCAGCAATATTGTGATAAAAAGCACCTCAACTTCCACCAACCGACTTTGAACTTCGACAACTTTCATCCTTCAACAACTGCCAAATCAAGCATGCATTTTTAACCCGCACTGCAGTTTGACCTCCTTTCTTTTCTCCTTTTTCACTTCTACGGGGTTTAAATCCATGAAGGAAAACACGCGCCGTTGGCTCCAGGCCTAACATGTTCCTGCTGTTGTATTCTTGACGTTAGAAGTCAAAGAAATTTAGTCACTCTTCGCCCATAGGCCTCAGTCTACAGGAAACCACATGGGCTACAGTTTCAGTCAGATGTTTTTATACTAGAACACAGGCATATATGTCATGTTAATTTGGCTCTCGGTATGTTTTGTGAAATAGAGTCACTGTTGAAGCCTAATCCATTTTTTTTCAATTAGGTTGGGGTCATGGTTATGTCAGTTTTGATTATCCAAATTTTGGTGACTGAACGGTCTGAACGGTCTGACTGAACGGTTCGCAATTTGGGAACGGCGAACCGTTCCCAAATTGATTTTTTTTTTGGCTTGGCAATCCTCCAAAGACTGCAGTTATCCCAGTTGCACCCTCTCCTACCACACTTTTTCCTTCCACTCAACTTTCTTTGGATATGCTTGGATACAGCACTCTGAATAACCAGCATTTTCCGGAAAAACCATTTAAATCAAACTTGCTGGTCAGGATAGACTGTGCCTCTTACAAAATTGCAACTCACAAAGTATCAGAATGGAAACTATGGAGCAAATTTTAATTTATCATGTGATTACTTGCTTAACTGCAAAAGGCTTATTTGGAGCACGGCCCAAACTTCCAGACCTAAAAGTGGTAACATCATCCAGACAACCTTCACTTTATTGTTTGCATGGATTCCACGTATATCATAAAGAAATAAGTCATTAAAATTCCACTTTATCTCTGTTTAGACATCAATTTTCTGTCCAACATCTCAAATTTATTCATTATTTCTTCAGTATGTGGCTGTAAAATAATTCTATTCAGCAGCAGCGTGAAGTGGCAATATGCATCAAATTGTTCTCTCCTGACGCTCTGAATACACACACACAGATTGTAATCATACACGATTTGTCATAAATAGCGGCGTTATTGTTGCGGTAAACGCCGGCGTTTCCATGAGAACGGAGTTCACGCGGACTGCAAAACAAACGTCTAGAGCCTGAGGGAGGTCAGCGTTCGTGGCTCAGCTGAAACGCCGACGCCACACAATAAACGCAGACGGGCGAGCCTCAACTCGCTCTGGAATGATGGTGACGACTTGCAGCTTCATGACCCGGTGAACACGGCTGGGTGTGCAGGGCCTGTGTGTGTCATGTACACAAAGCCCTCTCGCAGTTCTCTGTTTCAGCTCTTGTTAAAGCCAGCGTGTGCTTTATGATGCCACCCAGTTGGAAAAAAAATGTTCACAACCTGTGCTAATTTGGTTGCAACGACACTGTCACACACACTCACTCACGTGCCCAGGCTGGAAAGACAAGAGACATTAGTGGGTCGGGTGTGTCACCAAAAAATGTAGCTGAGTAAGCTGGTGCAGATCAGACACTGAATTCAGAACATCCGCTTGTCTAATAAAATATTATTCATTTAAAAAAACTAACAAAAACAAAATGATGAAAAGTGTGGAGAGCATTCTTTGTATTGCTAATGCACTGTGAAAAGTACATATTTATTTTGTTTTTCTTCTTTGTCGCACCATCAACCATTGATAATTCAGTAGAAACATGATGATTTTCAAATGATTTATTAAAAAAAGAAACTTCTTTATATACAAAAAGTAATTGTTCCCCAAAACTAACGCCTGGTTCTGGCACCCTTTGTATAACAATGGAGCAATTTACATCATTACGAAGGATTTGTGGTCCACAATTCTTTGCAAAAATTGCTGTAATTCAACCACAATGGAGGATTTTTCAACCACGAACAGCCTGTTTAAAGTCATAAAATTGAACCTCCTTTAAGATTTAAGCGTAAAGTTTTACTAGACCTATCTAAGACCTTAACTTTCCGAGAGTTAGGTGTTGGATCGCTGTCCTACTGTGAAACCCTAACTCACTGCAGAAACACAAATTCTTAAAAAGTATTTTATAGTGCAAATATCTTAAGAAAATCATCTAAGACTCCTTTTTGGTCAGCAGTGGCAACCATTGCATCTCTCCAGTAGTTGCCATTTTTCTGTAGTTTCTTAATGTTGAATCATAAAAACTGAACTGAATTATAGCAAGAAAGATCAAGTGTGATATCATTCTCTGTGAAATCACTGGAATCCCAAAGCCTTAGGACTGGTGGTGAGGTCGTCTGCTCTTGATTGGATTTTCTAGTATCACGAGATGTTGCTTTATGACACCTTTGGCCTATTTCATGCCAATTTTGAAAACAAAAACTCATGTTTTTTGCTAAAACGTTTTTTGCTAGGATGAGTTGGTTTTTTTTGCTGTATTACAACTAGTGTATTTTGCAAAACTGAAATAGAAACACTTCTCTCATCAGACGAATCATGTGATCAACAGCTGGATTTAACTACTGGCAGCAAAGATGAAGAGGATGACAGTAAGTGGTAGCATGATGATGGTGCGGCATCTTTAACAACTTATCGAGTGAACAAACTTATTCATGTGTGATTTTAATTGCGCTTCTCATTCAATGGAAACACCGCAATTGCAAAATTGTGTTTGCTCAACATTAGTGGAGTCATAAAGTTTCACGCACATTTTTTTATGGAAATGCAGCTATTGCTGAGGATGTTTCAATGCATTTTCACGTGAAGCTAGATTAGCTTGGAGAATTTTTGTCTCTATCTGGACTATGCCAACATCATGGCCACCTACCAATGCGCTGCATATGGACATGGCATGCAGGACTCTGAAAGCAGACTGAAAGTCTAACAAACACGATGAATCACACAAAATCCCTTTCAGCATATTTTTTTTAAAATAAGAAAATGTGAAGGGGACGGACTCTGCAGTGCTATCCACTCTGGCACTATCTGCTGTAAGCTAGGTCACACGCTTCAGCAGGAAGCCCCCGCCTCCCCCTCTTCTCCACCTCATCAGCTCCCCTCCGCACGCTCACACTTCCAAAAAGGTGCACACGGGGATTTGTGTAACTGGATCCACACAGCACTTCACTGCAGGAGCTCGAGCCGGCTGTCAGTTTGGAGAAAGAGAGTCTCCGAGCTCTCGGAGTTTGGCCTCTTCCTCCCTCTCCATTCTGCCGGATTCTCTCCTGATTCTCCTCACTTCCCTCTCCCTCTCCTTTCACCTCGCCTCTCTACCTATATCTCTTCCTCCCACTCCCCTACAATCCCTAGCCTTCCCTCCTGACAAAAAAAAAAAATGCATCAACATGCCGCTATCGGTCTGCGTAACGAGCCCATGCATCCCTCTTTTGCTCCATCACCCCCATGGGTTATTTTTAGCTGCCTTGCTGCACCCACACAAATGAGCCAGAGCCTCCCTCCAACTTAACGGAAATCTCATTATGCGGCATGCACCACTTGCGGAGAAGTTGGACAGGAAGAGTAAATCTCTAAAGATCAAATCTGTTTGATACGGGGAGCTTGTGTAGCCGAGCAGGTCCCCAAATCCAAAAAGGTAAAACAGATGCGGCTGCAGTTCTTGTCTGAAAGTCGCAAAGTTCCACTAAAGCTTGTTTTGGCATTTGCTTAAAGGTGTAGCAAATTACTCAAGCATCCAAACTATATCCTCTATGCCATTTACTGTCAATCACAATGGGGCTCTTCTTTTTGTTTTTCTATCCATGCTCCCTAGCAACAGTTTCAACAGAAAGCACCGGGTTAGTAAGCAAACAACCTTTTATTTACAGTCACTGAAGTTCTTCAGTGTTGCACATTTTCAGACAGATTGACTCATTTTAAAATACCAACAAAGCATTTAAAGAATGAAAGATGCTTGTTTTCATTTGCACAGACAGATTTCAATGGCGGTAATCCGTGAAGGACTCCTATGACATGTTATCACACGAGACTGCACGAAAACCCAAACAAAACAATACAAAAATATATCTGATATATAGATTAAAAAAAGAGATGTAAAAAAACGCAAGGGGTTTTATTTGTAGCTGAAGCGTGTCTGATGATCGCTTAAGGAAGAACGTTGCGGGTGTTGGGTGCGGCTGAAACAGCAACGCCAGCTGATATCCTTCAGAAAATCAAACAAGATACACAGAAAGATGTTTTAGTGCAGGACAGAGGGTAAAAAAAGTTTAAAAATGACGTAGAAGTAGGGGATAATTGAATTTGTACACTATCCAAAACGGTGTGACACAGCTTCTCAAAGTTAAGGTTGGCCTAGGAAGTGCCACAGTGGCTTCATACGACTAACTCATCTAATAATGTCAGAAAAAGTTTTCCATATGACATTATTGCTCTTCAAAGTAATGATTGCTTTATGGTTGCTTTGAACTAAACAAGCTTTTGAAATGACTGAATTCATGTATACTTCATGAGGATTGCATGTCAGTAGACCTTGAAAACACAGGTTGCAGCCGGAAGGAGCTTTGATCTTCTTTTGTCTTGGAGCTTTCTTCCTTTAAATACTTGTACAGTCAGCACACAGATGCAATCCGTTTTTTTTGGGGGGGGGGGGGGTTTCAGCTCTTTTGTTTAATATGTGACATGGATATGTTTCCCAAACTCCATGGTTGGCATCTGATGACACCTCGTTTTGGGCGAGTCCAGGAGGATCGAGAATCAGAATAAGGACAAGCCATTACCTCATAGAAGAATCAGCTACGAGAATAAGTTTTGTTGATTAGCATCTTCATTTACAGTTCCAGGAAGTCTTGTTTTGATTTCACACTTGAAGTAGAGAATGGAATCCAGCATTTGCGGAATTGTGACTTTTCGAGGAAGGGCAAAAACTCAAGACATACGAGAAGCTGAGCCAAATCAGAACAACTAGCACATAGGTGACAAGACAGAGGCAAAATGTAAGACACTCTCTCTCTAAATTTTGATTATTTATTAAGCTTTGATTTGAAACTAATGTTTATTATTATAGACTGGCACAGGTTACACTGCAACAATAGACACTCTAATAGAAGTTCTACAACAACATCCATCTAAATAAAATCCTCTACTTGACTTTATAACACTTGGTGGACATTAGAGCACCTGGAAAAGCCACATGCCCCGTCCTTACCTCTTCCATAAATTACTATGTAAAGGACTAATTGCATCCCTTCCTCTCACTTATAGTTCAATCAACCATAGGAAATCCTGCTGCAGAGGAGCACGAGGAAATTCTGAATTTATCGACAGTATTAAATTGAATATGATATAATGGTGCGACCTTGGCAGAGAAAATCACTGTTTATGGTTTAGGCATTGTCACTCTGAATAAGACTTTTTACACTGCACAAATAATTGCTGACACTTTGTCGAGTTAATTACAGATCATCCACATGATCCAGTCTGCAAGCCAGTAATTGACTTATACTGTTGGCATTCACCTACGTGCCAGTAGTTCTGTTTCCTCTCCTTTCTATGCACCTCTTTGTTGCCTCTGCACCTCAGAAATTGTGCCATCGCTGCTTGATGTCATATGTTAATGCCACATCAACAAGACTAAATCTAAAATCTAGATTGTTGAAATGTGGATGGTAGCAACGTTAGCAGCAGAGGCAGCAGGAAAAAACATTTTTTTTACATCTATTTTTACACACAATATTTACATTTCTCCCTACAAAACAAGTGTGTGGATCAGTAAAAAGGAGTCCTTGCACATTCTTGCACAACAATGATTTTTACATACTCTGAATTTTTCCACCACACATCATCATCTTATGGGAACTTTCTCATGAAGCTGTTCTTTTCCATTGAAGTCTTTGTTATTGCTACAGTCTCTGCCTCTAGGTGTCCTCAGGTTAGAAGCTCCCTTAGTCACACATGTCTTCTATTCTTAATTTAGCGACTGTTTCCACTCTCTAATCACTCCTCCCTTTATATCGGAGCCTGCATTTCCACAGTCTATTACCAGAGGCTTCTGTTCAAGGTTAGTTGGCTTGAATCTATTCAACTACTCATCCTTTCATCACTCCATCTATAGTCTTCCTATTCATCTATCCACCCAGCCAACCATTGACTATGTTGTCAAACCACCAGCCTGTACATTCATCCAACCACCAATGTGTTTATTCCATCCCTACGTGAAAGCTTTCATCCACCAATGAGGTTACCAGACTATTTGACAGCTCCTTAAGTTAATCAGTTTGTCCGTCCATCTGTCCTCTGTCCACAGCGGAAACAAAAAGTCATGAATCCAAAGAGGCTGCAGATGTTCAGGAAGACTGTACTCTTTCAGCCAAAAAGAAACTATGTATTACTCCACCACCAGTTATTAATTACATTTGTTTTCATAAGTGTACTCAAAGCAGTCCAATTTATTTAAAAAAAAATGTTAATCTTCAAGTTATTTTTCCATTTTTTAGCCCACTCTTATTTTTTCTAAGCTATGCCACTACAATGTTAGCTTAAATAGCTTGACTTAACTTACATTAGCTTAGAGACTTTTAGACAGGTTTTGTTCGCCACGTTTTGAATGTAATGAGGAATTATTTAATTTTACTTAAGCGTTTTAGTGGCAAAGGTAACATTTCCATGAAAACCTTTCAATAAAAGAAATTGTAGAAGTTCAGAGTTAAAAAACGCAAAACTTAAAACCTAATTCCCCCATTTCTTGTCCCTCAAGGACTTCTCAGCTCAGCACAATGGCTTGTGAGGGATTACATAAGTTTTAAGTTTATTACACATAATTTGAGCTACAGGTAAGAGGCAGGCACCGTGACTTGAGGGTAGCTTTGTGCTAAATCATGGATAAAATATGAAATACAATGACAAGCCCCATTCCCTTTTGTGTCATGATAATGAGGCGCTGGAAGGTTATGCGTGGGATTACTTCAATACCGCAGGCATTTTCACATTATTGGAGCTCTGCACAGAAAGCTTGGGTTTCCATATGTTGCTGCCTTGAGGTGACTCTGATTTATCTTTCAACAAAATTTGGAGCATGTGCATGAAAATGTCAGCTGTCAATTACGGTCAAATTTATGAAGTATTAGCGATAGCGGACGTGCTAAACACACAGTTAGGCAGCAAGATAAGAAGGAAGGCATGGCAATTGCAAAGTAATATACAATTAGGAAAGTCGGTCTTCTGTGCCAAAATATGAAATGAACGATTTAATGTGATTGAGTCATGCTCCTGTGTGCAGCAGCTGTAAGATTTTATAGTTTCACTGCTCTGTGATTGAAAGAATTTTCTGGATATTTCTTTTTTATATATTTTTGAGACTAAAAGTCTGAAATGGCTTCACATCAGCTTAATCAATGGGACTTAGTGGGTGCCTTTTCCATTTGCAACAAATTGCACACCTCATGATTCTCTTCCAACATCTTAAATGTGAGAGATTAGCTTACCTTGATGGTAATTGGTCTATGATGCTATGAATTTCAATATAATGAGAGATCTGAACTGTGATATTTCCCCCTTAACCAATGTAAAGCAAAATTGAATCTGTTTTAATTTGGAGGTGTAAGATTATGGTGGATTTTCTCTAATTCACACAGCTTCACAATTAATGAAATATTAATTTAAATTGATCAGGGAATTTCCAGAAGTTTAATACTTGTCTGGTGAATGAGGTTCAGGTGGAGATTGTCTGGGGGAAAAAAATCAGTTTTTTAATCAGTCATATATTATATATTGTTTAGCTGATGTAATCTATCCTTAACATGCAATGAATGGAAAATTTGACATTGCTCTTTGTTTTATCCATCTTTTCTGAAATACACTTGCTGTTTGTTAAGGTGTTTGAAATAAGAAACTTTCCTTTTAACAAACCGCCAGTAGGAAACATGATCCAGTACCATTATCACAGCTGGAGTGCACATTGTTAAGGTGACATGTTTTCAAATTCTTTTGCAATTTACAGAAAAGTAAACAAGATTTTCGAAGGAAAAGGGTGAGGAATTTTTTTACAAAAACCAAACTTCTATAGCAACCCTGAATAGAAAATCTATTGTCTTTTTTTTTTTTAGGGATTATTCCATACGAAAGGTTTTCATTTGTTCAATGCTGAAGGTGACAGGTGGATGATGGCGAGAGGGGTATAGTGTAACGCAGTGCTGATATGGAAACGCTCAACTGTGGCACAACAAAATTGCGACTAAACAAACTCTGACAAAACGCAAATTAAGGCCTCCGTGTTTACCGTGATGGATTACCTCGCAGGAGCTTTGGCAGTTTTCAAGTTGTTTCAAGTACAAAGTTGAGCAGCGATAAATGGCTTATTCAGAAAGAGGAAGGGGGAAAAAAATAGCATCTATACTCGGAGAACAATCCTTTAAGCCTTGATTGATTTTTTTTTTTGTTTGTTCTTTTTTTTTGTACTTCCACAGTTCATACGTCAGAGAAGCCTCACAGCACGGCCGAATGATTTTGTCAAACAAACCCAACGGTTTATAAATGTAACGGCCAACAGATTTAGAGGGACCATTTGGACATCAATAACACCGTCAAAGTTTGACCCTCTGTGGGATAAACTGAGGTGACAAGAGATTTTGTAGCCAGAATATCACTCGTCAAATAAAGAGTTGACAACCGCTCTTCGCGGGCGTTGTTTACTCTTTTCCTCCTGCCTTAAAACAGGATTAGACTTGTTCTACCGATTTGTCTTGACGAGCTCTGAAGAATTCAGCAAGGGTTTTTCTAGCACATAATTGGCCCCTCTGCTTCCTCACCCTATCAGCAGACAGATTTCCGAGCAGTCAAAGAGACTCCGAGTGGAAGTTCTTAGCAGAGGCCAAACCGGGATAACACAACAAGCCTATGGTAATCATTTAAGAGATAACTGTTCTCATTGTAATCATGTTGTCAAACTAATCTCAAAAGCATTTTACAAGACAAACATGTCCAAATCACATCCAGTCATATGGAATGCAGTTTGTTCAATCAGTCCACTACACTCTTATCAAGTCCAGCGGCTCCAAAGAAAGAATTTGAAACGAAAGCTGTATCCAAAATCAGTTGCTCACTTAAGACTACTTAGTAGTCTTAAGAAAAACACTGGAACTCCTTCTGGCTGCATTTCTGTTGTGCGCAATTGTGCTGTTATTACAACTGCAATACATCTAATTCAACGCAGGTTTTGCAAAGTGATATTTCTATTTTGCAAGTTGAATGAAGTGAGATGATCTGCATGACCTGACCCACATATTGCTGGAAGGAGCAGAAAACTGCCAACTGTATTTCTAGCCCTACATGCAACAGTATTGTTAGCAACTCTAGAGGTCTGACTTTCATCACAATGCCCACAATTTAAGTCCAAAAAGATTTCCTGTAGTTGGTTCCAATCGAGGCTGGTCTGCATTCATTCACCAACTTGGGAAACAAACTCTGGTCCGTTTAAAGCAGACCAAATGTGAGGTGTGAATACACCCTAAGGTTATCCAACCGAAGGATCCACAGAGCTGTTGATTTTGACACCATTACTCATGTACAGAAAGCATGTGGTGTTTGTTCACAAAGCATCCAGCAGAACTAGAGTAGGCGTAGGTCAGTGGTGGTCAGTTCAAATTTAAAAAGGAACTACATGAGAAATTTGATTGATATAGTGGTCTTTAAGTACCATTCTCTAACCTAGTATTTACAAAAGCACTTAAAAATGTCAATGCTTAATCAAGCAAGAATTGAGGTAAACAATTATTGCTTATAAAAGAAATTCCCCCTAAAGAAATAACTGCACCCAGTGACCCTTCTGTTATTAGGTTTACCTCAGTCCTCTTTGTGGCCAGTGAGAACATGAATTCACTTTTTTCATAATAAAGTCAGTAACAGCAAATGCGAGAGCTGCCATCCAGTGTGCAGCTGAAAGCGCTGGGATGTTGTTTTCTTTCTAAAATAAATAAATAAAAACTCCTGAATCTCTGATTTTAAGTCCCAGACTCTTAAGAATCTTGTCCAGGCTGAGCCATCTCATGGTATTCTGTCACCATGTTCACTGAAACAAACTGTCATTATCCTTGATGAAATTGATTTTTTAGTTAGAGCTCGGCAAAGTTTATAGCATCAACTCGCACAACATCTACAAAGATACGATGCAAAATATCATCTTGCATTCGGAGTTAATTTCAGTCACCATCTTTCATCTGCTTCAAATGTCCATTTTTCCCAGAAAACCATCAGATGTAACACCTATCAGTTTGTCCAATTTGTGTCCCAGCATGTCTTTTAAAACTTTGCTGTTTACATAAATTTGTTTCTGATTTCTATTTCTTAAAAAAAGCAACATTTTCAAAGTTCAAGCTAGCAAAGAAACTCAGAGCAAAGCCAGTACCACAAACTTTTAAATAGGCACAGTGGGTCTCCATTGTGGAAAAAGTCAATTCAATGCAAAGTTAAAGTTTTGCTTTTTACAAAAACTTCCAGACGTTTTGCAATCTGTCATTGTGCAACCACAAAATAATGTTTTACAGATATTTAATGAGAAGTGTATAATGGTGAAGTGAAAGGAAAATGATTAATGGTTTTCAAATAAATATACACATTTAATGAAAAATGTGCTCCAACATATATACACTTATTCAGTAAATTAGAACATGTGTTCAGATGAGGCCCATTTGTCAGATTAAAAGTATCTTTTCACAACAACTTCTAAGTAGGTATTGAACATACTTTTCAATAAGCCCACATTTCTGCATGAATATATACAGTAGTTTGTAATGGTGTTATGCAGTATTCTAATTTTAAATGCCATGTTTTCATTACCTGTAAGTGGAAAATTATAATTAACAGAAATGAAGGCTTTCACACATCCAGCTGTGTAATTAATCTACATAATGTATTTCACTCAGAGAAAGTTTCAGAAATAATTGGACTTTTCAGCAATATTCTAATTTATTGAAGGGGTTTGTATAGTCTAGGTTTTTTTTTTTGCATTTTGTGTCTGTAGCACCTATGCATGTCTAGAGACAGAACCTAACCCCAAGGTGGATCTTTGCAGCTCCTCCAGAGTTACTGTAATTCTTTTGCCTGCTTCTCTGATTAATGGTCTCCTTGCCCCGACTGTCTGTTTAGTTGGTTCGCCATGTCTTCATAATTATTATGTTTCATGACCCGACTCTGGTTTAAACTTTATCTGTCACTTGTGTTCTTTAGTCTTCATGGAGCTCTTTTCTAACTAAACCAAAGCCTTCACAGAACAGCTGTATTCATCCATTACTTCACAAGACAAAGCAGATCAAATCTAAATAAAGAGTATTGGAGTTTGTGGTTGTTACACAAGTAGCCTGAATACTATCGCAAGTCTGTAATTTTAATGATTCTTAGTAAGTTCTGCTGTGTATTTCAAACCTTTCCTTTTTCATTTCCGCACATCATTACGCAATGTTTGACAATTTGTACCAGTTTATCTGTTAATGGACTGACTTTCCGCACCATCTGCATGTCATCTCGCCATGCTCTGATCAGATCTCTTTTAGACACCCCTTTCCACGCAGGCAGGTTCTTATAAAAGCTTTTCTGTCTGCCTCTGATTTGAATTTGAGTAATTTACTTTTAATATCCGCTCTTCGTCATTTCTCTTAATCAGGAGTATTTTGTTCACATGTCTCTCATTTGTGATATTGCAGAACGAATCCTTCGTTTTCTGTTTTTTTACGTTGATGTAATTTGCCTAGTCAAGCGGTATAACATTGTGTGCTTGTGTGTCATCTTGTTTGTTTCTAAAAATCACTCTCCGGTTTTCAATTGTTTGTATAATTGAATTGACTAAATGAAGTAAAAGGGGAAACATCTGCATCTTTCAGTTTGGTCCAAAGAACAGAATAAAAGTGTTGGTATTGTTGGGTGTTTGCAGACAACAGTACTTTGTGGGTACTAATCTGCAGTGATTGCTTTGCTTCCTTTGCCAGGAAAAAAACACAAACAGATTTCCAGACACAGGAGTTGGTGAAGAATAAAGTCTGTTCATTAAAGGGAACATTGACAATTGGAGAAGAAAATCAAGTCTAATTAGTGTTTTATTTCCAATAAAAACATTATGTGACATTTATTAAACTCGAAAGGGCACGCGTTTGTTTTTGGCCCTTTCACCTTTTCACTTTTAAACACCACCCATACTGTCCATACTGTCCAGGCTCTTGAAACTGTATTGGCATCTTGGGAATGGGGGTCATGAGTCATTTATGCAATGTATCCTGGTAGATTTGTGATTTTAGATTTAGAATTTCTACATTTACAAATTTAGGTCTCAGTTGAACTCCAGTCCGCCTCAAATGCATAGAACAAGAGACTGATCCAAAAGCAGGAAGTAGATTACTTCATAGGGCATTCTGGGGAAAGAGAACTAAAACAAACATGCATGTTCAGCAATAACAGCAGAAATGTCTTATGGTTTTTGCTGAGGAGACAAGAGAAATCTGACGAGCCCTAAAATCTCACACCACTCCATTTTTGACAACCTGGTTGAGTGTAATTCTACTTCCATAAGTTTTCTGCCAATAGAAAGTAGCCCTGGTTCAGTGTTTCTTTAAACTGTGTCACATGACAGAACTACTGCTTACCGTAATTCTGTCAGTTGGAAACCAAGGTGGCCAATACCTGCACATTTGATTTGTCTAGAGAAATATAAAGTACTCCAGGGTCCAATAATTCTGCATTGCCAGTGACATTAAGGTTCCAAGTGAACTTGAAATATAACTAGGAGTAAATTGGGTTGTAAAGGTAGGTTGCATTCAAATGAAATCCTGGACATGTCAACTCTCGACCAAAATGGAATCTATAAAATTCCATATGATATGAATTAGACTTGTCTTGTTAAATGTGTTTATACACAATCAATTTTATAATGGTAAATTGGATAAATTTGTAACCTAAAATTAAGATTTACATCACTGGATTCTTATTAGATTCTAGCAAAAAATACTTTTTATTGGATTAACAAATCAACATTTAAGTAGCGTAGGAAAATGATACATTTTCATCTTGCTATCTGAAAACATTCTGACAGTTTTAGAGAATTTCCTCCCACAGCTTGGAAAAAACTTGCTGCCCTAGCAACCAAACCAACCCGTTCAGATTGACACAATGTAGGTGACAACAGGCATCTTTACACCCAGCCAATGGAGGAGTCTTTTGCTTTCCATGGTAACAGGCTTAATTTTAATGCATGTTGTGTTTGCACCAAGGAATTCTTCATTTATGTGAAATTTTCCAGCAAACTGATACAAATAAGTTGAGTTCTTTTTACATTACAACAGACATTTTGTAATTAAAATTTAATAAAGCTTCATGGCATCTCAGTGTTGACGGGCTCAGTGCTGAAATGTGTCAAGCAGAGTCTTTTTTTTTTTTTTTACCTCCGCACAGAGGCAAAGGAGTTCCATGCCAGTGCGCCCAAGACATGCCACTTCTCTTCAGAGAGTTTTAAACATGCTTATCATCACTGGGAGAAATAAAGTGTGAATTGTGCAGACCCAGGCCGCAGACCGCTAGCGAGTTATTCACACAATCTGCTGCTCAGTGCGGAGCTGAGAGTAATACACCCTCAGGGGGAAGAGGAAGAGGAAGGCATGTGGGTGAGCAGGGCAGCCACGCAGTTGTTGAAATGCGGCTTTCCAGCGTTCGGTGTGCTCACAGTTTAAAAGTTAATTCTATTCTGCAGCAAAAACACATTACTGTCACTCCAATGATCTTGGAGCGTTTTGTTTTTTTGTTTTTTTCTCACTCTGATCTAACAAAGCGGCCATTGAATAAAAAAAGACTTTTAATGCGACAAATTATTAAACGCGGATGATGGCGAAGTCTGATTAATACCACGCATCCCCAGTTAAAACTACAGAACTTATTATTAGCTTGTCACTTGATTACCATTTTACGTCTAAAATTGCTTTCCATAAAAATCAAAAAAACTATTAATACGCATGCGAGTTGCTCCAATGAAAAGGTTGTGAGCTCATTCCTGTCAATGCCAAACATCTTTTCTGGAGGCAGTGTGATTGTGTGGTGCAGCAACTCCCTTCCTGAAAAAAATAAATAAATAAAAAATACAAGGCTTGTCATCGTTGGAGACAATCTCAATGCAGAGAGAGGCTGAGATAAGATTGTGCAACCAGAGGCAATCCCATATCTCCAATTTTGGGAAGCAAATGCTGTCCAGCAAGTTGTCAATACTCGCCCCCGTAGAGCAGGATTTATCAGACTACATCAGAACTTTGTTACAGAGAGGATAGAAAAGCCATTTTATGATGCACTTTTGCAATGAATAAACTTAAATTTCAAATATGTCTGTTTTCTTGAAACATACCATCTCACAAATGGAAGCAGACAAGCGTCAGTTGTGGGATAATTGACTTGACTTTGGTATAATTGATTCCTTTTTTTATTTCATTGCTATTTTAGTGCCAATAAGAAGCCTAACTGAATTGCCTTCAAGAATGGTACATTACAGCTCCCGAAGACCCATATAACTACTTAAACTGCTTAACCCAGAAAATTTATTTCCTTTACAAATAACAGGCTTTTTATTACTAAAACCCAAATAATATTCTATTATTATGAGTTAGCTGGTGACTCTTGAGTTTTTTTTATTCATAACTCAACTGGAAACAATAACTTTCCAACAAACTTTAACCTTTTTTCACGTCACTCTAAGGAGGCATAAATTGGCATAATGGAAGAAAGCCAAGTATAGCAAATTGTTATGTTTTTCTCCTTTTTATTATCACCATTTGTTCCTTTCTGGTGTTTACTTGTAATCTGAATGGCTGCAGAGAGACCCCTGAGCTTTATGCTGCCAAAACGACATTGATTTCCAGATAATTTAGCAACAAAAAAATTACATGGAAGTTGTTCAAAAGAGAACCAGTGGGGATTGGAAAGATTGGATTTGGCCTGCAAAACTGCTTGAATTCTATTACATACCTTCAGAGAACGATCACCAAGCAAACGACATTACAACCAGCATCAGTCCACCCAGTTTAAACGGTAAACAAAGTCTGAACTCTGTAATTAGAAAAAATGAGAACGATGCATTGCAGCGTGTTAACTAGCAAACATTTGAAAGCATGTCACAAAATGAAGTCTTCTGCTCTGTTTATGCATTTTATAACCATTTGAATGTGGAAAAATAGACTAACTAATTGATTTTGAATGTGTTAGTTTGTGCCAGACAGGCTGCTCTCTTTATTTCATAAACTGCTGAACTAGTAAAGTTTATTTGTGTGGCACAATTCAGTGAAAAGGCAGGAACTACTGGGATTTCCCCCCCACACTGCGATCTGTTGGATTTACAGAGAAATACCCAGTGATGGGCAGTTGGGTGGAGTTGATGTCAGAAGTCAAAGAGGGCAGACTGATTCGAGATGATAGGAAGGCAAACGGAGCTCAAATAACCACATGTCACAGGGAGGCTTAAAGGACGCCAACTCAAACACAAAACGTGTCCAACTGTGAAGCAGATGGGCTACCGCAGTTGAAGTTCACACCAGTCGCCACTCCTTTTAGCTAGTGTCAACAACCATAACAGGTTGGAAAAATAACGCTTGATCTGATGCGTGTCTGTTTCAACTTTGACATTCGTATTTTGGAACAACCGTTTTTATCTGTCTTGCATCGGACCAACAACTGATTTTGTAATGTGTGCAGGGTGCATATTTGACAGGCTGTGGGGAAACTGTGTTTATTTTTACTTTTTATTTATTTATTTTTTTAAAAAACTGAAAAAACATTTTCAAGTTGCTGCTATTGTTAGCTATTTACTTTTGATTTTCTTAGATATATCCTCCTTTTTTAAATTTATTCAAATCATTGCTTCTCTCACACATTTGCATGGAAACCTGTTACACTGTATTACCTTCCTCTTTTTTTCTTTTTAAACAAAAAGTCTTTTTTAATTTGTCAAGTGAAAAAAAGAACAAAAATGGGACATTAGAGGTACCTGAAAGTCATTTATTTTGCTTTCTTTTTGAGCACACACAAGGCTTGGGGAAACTGGAGGCTTCTGTCCGCTCACTGCTTTCATCAAAATCAGAATTATCTGCCTTTGCTGCATTGAATTGTCGTTGGAGGGCAAGGCGCTAATGACTCAGGATTTCTTGCCTTCGAAAAAGAAAAGCTCTTGTGCAGAAATAACAGCCTAAAAGACCTCATTACTATGTGGTTATCTTCACTCCGTCTACTGTACATCCAGCTATCATTAGGCTAGCATTTTGGATATAATGACCTTGTGTTGTTACATGGCTGTCAAGGGTTATATCGGTAATGGCCCTCAAGCCACTGTTTCCTCTCGTTGTTGCCGAAATGTGGCACAAATTTAGGACACACTTGCACACACAGAGTTGGTGGTGTTTTCCCACGGTCATGCCCCAAGGTCCAGGGGGCCACTGGCCAAATAGTGCCGCTTCAACACCTTGTCACAACCCCGATCTGGGCGATTTGTTTGTTTTTTTCCAACTGTGCTTGTGTATGTGTGCGTGTGTGCGAGATCGTCATCTTCTCAGATACACCATGCCCTATCAATGTGACAGTGCAAAGTGGGAAGCTGTTTGTGATGGTGTGCCGCTCGCCAGCAGGATGTTTTACGATGTTGTTCGTGCCATACATGAAGGTCGTTTACATCAAGTGGCGCCTGATGTAAATTGGACCGTTTTCAATTGACTCTTAGATAACTCTATTACATCACTGCTTCTGTGGGATCTATTTTCCACTCCACTGATCAAGAGGGATGTAAAGGAGCGGAGTACAAATTTACCAAAAAGGTAAAGACATCACTATGTTTCAAAGATAAAATATGTGACAGTTTTGCTTTTTAAAGTCCAGCGTTTAAAATTAGCATCAAGTTTTAAAGCTCTGGGTCATGAGAAGCAAAAAATAAAAAAATCTATATTTCCTTTGATGTAGTCGCTTGATCATAAATGCGAGCTGCAACCTGCCGCAATTTAAATTTACATTTCTGGTGAAAAATTATGTTTTGCCCCCCAACATGCCTCACATCAAAGAAAATACACAATTTTTTTTTCTTTCTTTAATTCAGGTTCTAACTGCTGCAAGGTCTAAGGTGCTACATCCATTTCAAAACCCATTCCGCCTGCAAACCTTTCAGCTGAACGTGAAGTTAAAAAGTTCCGAGAAAAAAATCTACTTTGGTCTTCTGCCTTTTTTTATTTTTATTAAGACAAGTGTCTTTTTACACTTTTACAGTGTAGTCTTAGAGTACATTATTTGCCAAACTTCAAATGTTTTTATGTTTCAAATTAGGCATAATTTGAGTGCATATGTCTAGATTATTTTCCAGCTTGGTAATTTATGAATCCACCGTAATCAAACAAGCGTTGGGGAAAGTTAAACTAAACTTCACAAACCATTGATTGAGGAGTGCAGAATGTCTGAAAGATCAAGAAATCCCTTTAACAAAGCTTGATTGACAATATAAAGAAAACTTTAATACCTCAAAATACAACCAAGAATAGATGAAAAACAAAGAAACCTACCAGTCTGGAAAGAACAACTCATTTTTAAGTCTATGGAAATCCAGCGTACAACAATAACTGTCCGAACAGAGGTAACAAAAGAAAGCAGATGACCTAAAGTACTGCAGACCTCAATTGCTCCAGTAAAGCCAATGTTCCCGATTCAATAATGGGGAGGGTATTGGGCAAAAAATGGCATGTTTCACACAGTTCCAAAGCCAAAAGAATGGCTAGCCACAAAACACAAAAGGCGAGCAACAGATTTGCCAAAAAAAAAAAGGCCTTTATGATCCACAAGAGATATGGGAAAATTTTCTGTAAGACTGACCATGCATACGAAGAAATTTAATCTAAAACAGCATTTGATATCAATGCCAAACTATCAGTCAAACCTGATAGTTATGTATTAATTTGGGCTGCTTCATGATGTGAATAAATGGTCACAATTGAGGAAGTCGTGAATCCTATGCTCTTGAAGTAAATCCTCAAGAAAAAGTCATGTCATCTGTGTTCCACTGCTGAGAAACGACTCTTAACCACAGCTACAAAGGGAGAAGTTGTAAAATAGTTCATACAATCTATATTATGAGAAACTCTTTCTTTTGTCTGCTTATCTCAGGTTTGAGGTGGTGTGATGGTGGCGCTGATGCAACAGTATACCCACATGGGTCCCAAGTGTCTAACAAGAACGTGATGTCTGAATTATTAATGTCTGAAATGAAAGCAAACAACTTGGATGTGTTGTTCTTCAAATTGTTTCATTCCCTGCAGAGTTGTAGTGTTTTGAATATTTCCAGATGAGTCTAATCTGAAAAAGGAGCTTTAAAAACTCGGCATTGTCCCACTTGCTCCCGAGAAATGTCAATATTTTGGGATCCTGAGCAAGCCCAATTAAATTTTCCTCTCTCATTTCCCTCAACCTTGAACAGTACTTCTCCTAAGAAGCTGCATGATGCTGTCCTGACATTTTAATGCGGGGAAGATAACACTGAAGACAAATCATTTTAATCTTTCAAACTTTGACTCTGGTTTTGGTTTATATGCACATTATGACTTTGCAGGTTACGCTTTTTTATCCTCAGCAACAAGCCACCCTGCTCTGAGTGCCAAAGCAGCTACTTCCTGCTAGTATACACAATTTTTCACTTCTTTCACTCTTGACCTTATTCAGGCATTGATGGAACAACAAAGCAATAGAAAGAACAAAACCTTAAATCCCACTGAGCTCTGGCAGCCTTCTTCAGAGAGACATATTTTATGTGAAAGACAGTATAAGACTACATGTAGAAAATGCTCATGGTAAGATAACTTAGGAAATATAGTTTAACAGGATTGTAGCATTTACCAAAACAAATAAATATGTATGTCTAATTGCTTTTATGCTGAAAGAAATGCAATTATTGCTGAAAGTGCTAAAATAAATGTATAGATAATTATCAATACATGTTTTGCTTCTTGGATTTAAGCATAGGTATTACTAAATGTTAAGTATTTGTCAGTTGTTTAGTAAAATATAAACTTTTTAATATTTTGGGGGGGGGGGGGGGGTTTCCAAACAACCAATCTATAAGTATGTGATACTCTGTTAGTGTGCCAACATGAAAAACTACACATAGAGACATATCTTGTACAATTCAATTGAAAACTAATTTGTAAAAAGAAAACATATTAAAAATCTGAAATAATATGGCTACATAAATGTGGAAACCCGCCAATTTTTTTTTTATTGAAGCAGCTTTAGATACATTTCCAGGAGTTCACATTATATAGTGAATATGATCATCTGAAATCTCCTGACTTTTATAGATTTACATACCTTAATCAAATCTCAACAAAGGTATCAGTCAAGATAAGAATACAAAATTATTACACACCATTATTATATATATACATGTACACACACATGCACCCACACACATTTATAAATATTTATAAGTAATCGATTTATAAGTAAGACTGTGAATGTGTGAATGAAGATGTGTGTGAGTTGGAGTAAGGGCGGCAGGTTGAACTAGATTTGTTTTTGTTAATCGTTATTTTGACCGACAACATAAAAAATCGGTCATGTACTAATTTTATCATTGATATTACAATCATATTAACGTCGGTGATTTAGTCGCACTTTATGCGGGTGAGTTTATATTCACCGTGAATCCAAATGCCATCACAAATTAAGCAGATGCTTACCTTTTAACACTAATTTAAGTATTGTAATTTTTAAACTGAGCAGTAATTTTACATCCATGCAAACTGAAATGTAATATTTAAAACTTCAATACATAAAATCAGTTATTTAACAATATGAGGAGGTGTTTAATTTATTTTTAACATTGTATTTTCATACATTTATGCTAGGGCTGCCCCAGTCTAGTTTTTCAGAGCTACCATCTGCAACTTTAGATGCGTTACCTTTTCTAACACACATGGATCATTTACTCATAAGTCGCTACATATCTGACTGAGGGAAGTCAACCTTTTGTCTGGGATGTGTTTTAGCAGGGATGCATATAAAAGTTGCAGTCTAGAGGACTGGACCTGGGCACTCTTGATTTGTACTGTCAACGTGGCCCGTTGAGGGTGGCCAATATGCTAAAGAGGCCCTCGGTAAAATGGAGTTTATTGTTTACGTTTCCGCACTGTACAGAACAAATGTGTCTGAGTGGGTCGTTTACAACCCATCAAATATGGAGCAGCAGCAACATTTGTTAGGGATGATTTTTTTATTCTTTTTTTTATGCAAACATGTAAAATGATTAAATCAAAAGTATTTCTTTGTAGCTCTTCTCCAAGCAGGCAAAATGTCTTGTCGCAATTTACAACAGCAGCAGCAGAAAATGTTTATAAGTTACATTTAATTTTACTTTTAAGATATTTTTAAGTCAAGTATTATTCAAAATTTTAAACCTAATAGAATGATGAAAAATCCTTCTTAAATTAATGGTTTTAATATACCATTGTCAATCCAAACTTAATATTTAAAGATTAAAATCCCTGTTTTAATCCCAAGCTTCCTGAAATATACCCTTCTGAAGTTCATCATGGCGCCTCGAATGATTAAGTGATGCAGTTGCAAAGGGCTAATAGTTTGAGTCATGCACAACTTTGACCATTTCCATAGCAACCATCAGAAGCAAGACATTCCCCCAGAACTACAGTGAGCTCATTGTAGCTATGACCTCATCTATGACATAGATCAAAGGACATCTGAGGTCATAATGCTTGGATATCTAAACAGGAGGTCATATACAAGCATCTCTTTGACGTAGAGCTGTGTGTTTTTTAGCGATTTTAGTATGGAACACCTTGTAGTATCTGTATTTTTTCCTTTGACCTTTGGTGCTGGATATTTGATAACCACCGGAGTGAGGAAGATTTTTAACAAAATGCTTCCTGGGGTGACTTTTGAAACCGGTAGCTACAAGGATGAGTCCATAGTGTATGACGAGTTTGACGCGTTTCTCTTCAACCCATCCCCAATTGTCAGACAAACTTCCCCGGCTGGGGAAGCAGCATTGGAAGACCGGTCCCAAGAGCGAAGGGAAGATTTGACCAATCTTCCAAAACAGCAAACGTCCTCGACTGAGGACGTTAGAAAGAGACCGGACTATCAAACGCTAACTTCTGTGCTGACCAAAAGGGCGAAGGATGAGGATATTTATGTCGTTCGACCTCAGAACATGTCAAAATACGCTGCCTGCCCAACATGTGCGGATAGGGCTAAATATAATCCGCACCTCCTAGATAGTGAGTTTTGCTGTTCAATATGTTGACTTATTACTTGAGCAAGATTTAATTTACAAGTTTGGGCTGTCGTCCTCGTGTTAAATATGAGGTGGACTGATTTAAAAATAGGATGGTGGATTTAGCTTTGGGGCTGCACAGTGGCGCAGTTGGTAGAGCTGTTGCCTTGCAGAAAAGGAAGTTCAACGTTCGATTCACGGCCCTGGTCTTTTTGCATGTTCTCCCTGTGCATGCCTGGGTTTTCTCCGGGTACTCCGGTTTCCTCCCACAGTCCAAAAACATGACTGTCAGGTTAATTGGCCTCTCCAAATTGCCTCTAGGGACTTTCTGCATGTTCTCCCTGTGCATGCGTGGGTTTTCTCCTGTCCAGGGTGACCCGTCTCTTGCCCAGAACGTTAGCTGTAGATGGGCACCAGCGCCTCCCGACCCCACTAAGGGACAAGGGTGTTAAGAAAATGGATGGATGGATGGATGGATGGATAACCAAATTCATTGATGGTTTTAAGTAGTTGAGGGATTGAGGACTTCAGATGAGACAACATTAAAATAATGTCATCTGCAAATAGTCCAATTTTAGAATCAATACTTTTTATTCTGACACCCTGTATGTTTTGATTGTTTGTTATGGCAAAAGCCAATGGTTCATTGCCAGAATAAAGAGGAGGAGTGAGAGGGGACACCCTTGGCTTGTTCCCCTAGCTCGATTAAATGAATCAGATATAATATTATTCGATACAGCTGAGGCTGTGGGTTTATTATAAATTATTTTAATACAGGTTATGAAATAACCACCCAAACCAAATTGAGATAAAACATATTATAGATAATTATGTTCCACTCTGTCAAATGCTTTTTCTGCATGGATTATATTCAGCACACGGCGGATACCATGGTGGGCTTACCGCCCCTTTATAAATCCGTTTAAAAAAGTTCACAGAGAGATTGTAAAAATTTCTCAAGCCCAAGTGCTAGTACTTTAGAAATTATTTTGGTGTCAGAATTTATAAGGGAGATTGGTTGAAAAGATTTGCATCTGGTGGGAGGTTTTCCAGGTTTAGGTAGTACTGTTATGATTGCATTTCGTAGAGAAGGAGGTAATTCTTTAAGGGTATAACTTTCTACAAGCATATTATAGAGGGGCTGTAGTAGTTTGTTTTTAAATATTTTATAAAGGTCCAAACGGATCCCATCCGGACCGGGTGTTTGTCCTGATTTTAATTTATCTATTGCATTTGAAAGTTCATCTATAGATATTGAGATATTCAGCTCTGATTTAACTGTTTCAATAAGTGTGGGGTTAAAAAATGAATCAAGTGATATTTGTGATATGTGTCCCTTAGATGTATATAATTTTGAGTACTAATCTGTAAAGAGATTAACTTTTTGAGGATCAGAAGTTTTTCATTTTCAGTTGTAATTTCATTTATTGCCCTTTCATTCTGCATAGCTTTAATGCACCAGGCTAGAAGCTTTCCTGCCTTTTCTCCTTGATCGTAGTAGGATTGTTTCAGATTGAATATCTCTGATGAAGCTTTGTAAGTAGATAGTTTGTTATATTTTGCCCTTAATATTAGCAGTTTTTGTTGCTTTTCTTTAGAATCCTTTACATTTATCTCAAACTCAGTCTCTTTAATTTGTTCAAGTTTTACCATCTCCGTGAAGTTTCTAACACTTTATTTGAAGGGGAGTGAATAAGACTGACATGGCTCTGTCTTGAACATGACATGAACATGAACATGAATAAGCCTTCATGAATATTTATGATTGATGTCATAAAGCATCATTGGTTAATTATGACATTTTTAATACAAAGTTGACATTATTCAAATGTATTTATGACAACTTGACATTAACCAAGAAATCATTACTGATATAAATTTGTTCTAAAAGACTGATTGCACTTTAAAAATTAGGTTTAATTTTTAAACCTAATTTATGTTATTAAAGGTAAAATTTAAACAGTAATGATTTCTTGGTTATTGTCAAGTTGTCATAACAAAAACATTTTGAATAATGTCAACCTTGTATTAAAAGTGTCCCCTGCAGCCTGTGAGCCCGTTCGATAATGGGGGAGATGGAAACGCATCCTGCCCCAGATCCCCATCAACCACTTCTGGAGAAAAGTTGCGATGTCCCCTTGCTCTGTTTTCTCTGGTCATCCCACAAGTCTTAGATTAGGTAGTCATTTTCGAGCACATCCACCTTCAAAGTGAGCTCTTGGATTTTCTTCTTCGTTTGTTAGTGAGGCAACGCCATCCTCCAGGTCACCAATAAGGGTCTCTGCAGCGGTAAGCCTCTCGAGGAGAACTCCGATTGTGTCTTTAATATCTTGGTTTGAAATTATAATCTCACGTAGCTGCGTGGAGACATGAGATTTTAAGGCTTGAATCGCTTCCATGAGGTTAGTTTCAGAAACCTGGGAGCTAGCGCTAGCCCCCTCCACGTGCTCGGTTTACACTTAGCTGCTAGCATCATCTTCGGCTCTCTCTTTGGTGGTTGTTTTCACTTTAAACTTGTTTTTAATCGGCATCTTGGAATATGGAATTGAGTCTTTAACTTATATTCTTACAAAAAATAACTTGGCAGTGGTTTAAATATCCAAAGATATCAAACCAGTTTAAAGGAAAGCATAGAAATTGACTCATTTATCTCCTTCCCGGCTATCAGCAATGTGGGCAGCTGACGCTGTGCTGCTGTTGGTGTCTAGAGACGTTACGTTCCGTCTAAACTAGACAGAACGTAATGAAATTTGTTTTAAACATATTGTACATTACAGTCTAAAGTTCTCAACCTTTTTTGGCCCAGCGCCCCCTTAGCCCTTATCCAGGTCCCTCAGCGCCCCCCACCAAAGAATTTGCAGGCTACGTTGCTCTGACTATTATTTTATCATTAATATTACTATCACTATTGTAGATGTTTTGATTTTAATGTTTGTTTCTGTATTTATCATCAAAAATAATACATATAATAATATAAAAATAATAACGGCCTCTACGAAAAATGCACTAAACATTCAAGTTAAAATTGGTAGGCTTAACAGTAGCCGCTCGAAGTGGAAAAAATATTCTTATTTTGTGCCATTTTCTAGTTGTTAAATGTTCCACAAAATGACCAGATAAAAGATGTTCAACATGCCAGTTTAAACGTTGAACTATTTGCAAAATGACTGAGCTCTGCAGCATTAAAACATGGATAGAACTGTAACTACATTACAGCTCTTCTTCTCTTCAGTGTTTCTGTCAGTTTCTGGTGGTGCAGCTCTGTGCTGCCTTCAGGAGAAATGGGACATCAGAGAATCATCCATAAAATTTCACCCACATGGCATTTATTGTGCAAACCAGAGCTTTAAGTGGAAAAACAAAAGTTCCAGGTCCTTTTAATGCCATACAAATATGAGACAGAAACTTGGATTATATCTTTACATAGACATGTCTTGATTATAGATTAATAGTTTTACTGGACAGAAATTACAAAGAACAAATCTGGTTCTTAATCAAATCCTAATGAGTCAAATTCAAAGTGTCATGGAGTCATCAGCCTCATGACAATAACACTGACATGAAAAATTATATTGAAGAAGTAAAAATATCAAATCTAATTAAAAACATAAATTAGTGATGGGATCTTTACTGTTATGGTCTGTAAGATATATTTATTCTCAGTACTAAATGTGGCCTCAACAAACCCATGACATTTCAATAATACTATTTTACCTTTTATCTGGAAATAGTGTCTGTTTATTCTTGCCATACAGTATTAATCTGTATTAATTATTGCTCGAAAGGTCTTGCCATACCAGTTTATTCCTCTGTATTAACTTTAGTTTCTTAGTTTATTCTTGCCTTTTGTTCTTCATTCATTTCCATTTAGTTTCATTTGATTAGTATTATCCTCTCTTGGTTTATTGCTATATTCACTTTAGTTTCTTTCCTGTTGCTAGATTTATTTTATCATTTATTGACGCTCACCATCAGCGTCAAATAATATTGAAGCTGAACTTGTCACCTGCTGCTCCATCTAATCATCATGTGTTTCACATCACGTGTTGATTTTTTTCATTGTTCAGCATCGGATTCTCTGTTTTTATGCCATAATTCACATCTAGTTCGTCGCTCCGTTTTGCGCAATGTGCGCGTCTTTTTTTTTTTTTTTTTACTGCATATAGTGCATGGCGGTCGGGAAGCGTATTGATGGGGAAAAGGCATTTCTGCATTTTTAAAAGTGCTGTGTTGTTCTATCACCCCCGTTTCATACCGGACCACTTACAGCTCCGGTGTTAACGCTATAAAATGATCGCTCTCTATCGTGGTATCACCCGTGGAGGGATTTTTTTATTCAAATGGGTTCAGTTTTCAGAGGGACACAGTGAGGGTATCGGGATTTTAGCTACCAGAAGCAGGAGAACGTAGCTGCGCCAAGAAGCTAACAGAAGCTAACAGACATTGAATAGAAGGAGAGCTGCCATCGATACCGTAGCAGCCAAGCATGGCTTAATGTTACACAATACAGTTTTTCCAAGTTGCTCAAAGTCTAAACTGGTATTGTGCATTTAAGGTGTAAAGTTTATCTTTGACCAAACGGCCCCCAAAGGCATCCCAGCGCCCCCCCCCCCTTCATAAATATGGCCTCCAGCGCCCCCTGCTGTCCTCTGAACGCCCCCTGGAGGGCGGTACCGCCCACGTTGAGAACCGCTAGTCTAAACAGAAGTCATGTTATGGTTTTGCAGCAGCCTAACCAGAGTGCTGACTTGAATTTTTTTTAAAATCCAAATGTTAGGATTAATTGTACAAACCTAAGGAGGTATTTATTTATTTTGGTAGGTCAGCATTTGAATTAACTAATAATTCAGTTTGAGCCAGTTGGCAGATCATATGACATCTGATTGTACTAAAGTTATCAACCAATCACCAATAATGATAAAAATAAAATAAAACCTGAGACAACAGTGTCAATAAATGAAATTGCCTATATCTGGTTAATGTTGTCCTGTTAGACAATAGCCAGTGAAGATCAACAGATCTAAAGAAATTTTAAATTAGCACAGCTTATGTTTTTTGTGTGATTAACTCTGAATTCTTCATTCAAAATGAATTATTTTGAAAACAAATATCCAAGCCTATCCCCATCTCCCAAACCCTGGGCTCAACCACGGTGGATCTAATTCAGGGGTGTCCAAAGTCGGTCCTGGAGGGCCGGCATCCTGCATGTTTTAGTTCTCTCCCTAGTTGTTGTAACAATCTCCTCAGCAAGTCAATGTTCTCCTTAGGCCTTCTAGCGAGCCATCATTTGATGCAGGTGTGTAAAACCAGAGAGAGAATTAAAACATGCAGGATGCCGGCCCTCAAGGACCGACTTTGGACACCCCTGGTCTAATTAAACTAAAAGTGAATATGTGGACAAATACAAATAAATTCAACACAAAATCCATCCATCCATTTTCTGCTGCTTATCCGGGGTCGGCTCGCGGGGGCAGCAGCTTCAGATGGGAGGCTCAGACTTCCCTCTCCCCAGCCACTTCTTCCAGCTCCTCTGGGGGAACCCCAAGGCGTTCCCAGGCCAGCCGAGAGACAAACTCCCTCCAGCGTGTCCTGGGTCTTCCCCGAGGCCTCCTCCCGGTGGGACGTGCCCGGAACACCTCACCAGGGAGGCGTCCAGGAGGCATCCTGACCCAATGCCCGAGCCTCAACTGGCTCCTCTCAACGTGGAAGAGCAGCGGCTCTACTTTGAGTCCCTCCTAGATGCCCGAGCTTCTCACCCCATCTCTAAGGGAGAGCCCAGCCACCCTGCGGAGGAAAAACATTTTGGCCGCTTGTATCCGTGATCTTGTTCTTTTGGTCACGACCCAAAGCTCATGACCATAGATGAGAGTGGAAACGAAGATTGATCGGTAAATCGAGATTTCATCTACCCCCGGGGCCCTGCCACCGAGGAGCTTCTTAACCACCTCGGCGACCTCGTCCCCAGAGATTGGAGACCCCAACCCAGAGTTCCCAGGCTCAGCTTCCTCAACAGAAGGCATGTTGGTGGGATTGAGGAGGTCTTCGAAGGTTGAGGAGGTTGGAGGTCTTCGTTCAACATAAAAGACAACACTGCAAATCACCAAGCGTACATCAAATCTAAGGAGAAATATGATTTGTGCTCTGATGTTACGTTGATTCAGGTAAAGTTGAAGTTTCTGTGAAGACTAAGAACCAGCCCGTTTTTCCAAAAATGACAGGTGTCTCCTAAAAAGCCAAAGAGCGGATCACAACCAAGTTATCACAACCTTTTTAATTTACCTTTTTTCTCTTTCTCATAGTTACATTTTACAAGTTTCCATTTCAGAAATCCATTTTTTTCTGTTAGAAAAAAGCAGAAATCTTAACTGCTATGTATATATATATTATAAACAATTCCAATGACAGCGATATTAATGGCAGCCACAGGTCACAGTAAATGGTACCACTACAGCACTGACCACTCATCAAAGTAAGTCCATCAGTACTAGCTAACTCAATCAGCAGTGGCAGTAGTTTCTTCTCTGTCTGGTAAAAGGGACTCGAAAGGCTATAAGGCATGTCTGATCCCCTGGGAGATGAGTTTAAACCAACTGATGGACAGTCCTGCCCCTGGCTGTACTTCCCATCAGGCACTTGACATCATTTAGCAGCTATTTCAGCTTGGCTCTAGCAAAGCTTTCAATGGCATTGTGCTGCCGAAGCCACTGCTCACATGTTGACAGACAAGTTGGTTCTACATGTTGAAACTGATAGTGACTAGCCTGGAGTCTTGTGCTTTGCAGTTATATGTGCAAACTGTTAGACTGAGTAGAAGTACAGAAGTTTTGAGACACTGGCGCATTCTCCGATAAAAATGGACTTTAAATCAAAGGGAAGGTATGATGCAAAACTGTATATTATTCATCCTCTCCAGATGTTTAAATGCTAATCCTAATACCAGACTGAGTAAGAATACATCTATGCATCAAGATTTCAAGAGCAGCTTATTTGAAAACATTGTGCAAAATGAGTCATATTCTGCGAGGGCTAGAAAATAAGAGCTTTATTATTTTCTAAAACATTTTGTTTGATATGGAAAGGCCTGAGGTCGATACAAGAACTGATGTTGGTGTGTTGGGTGATGAAATGCATCTACCCTGATCAACAAACAGATACACCACCCACAATTTTCTCTGAGAAGGATGTAATCACAGATGCCACGGCTTTTTCATCTGATCTCAGTGTGACCCCAGCTCCGCGCTAACTCTACCGGCTTTGATTAGAATTTTAATTACAGGTAACAGACGTTCAAAAAGAGCTCGTCTGTGCAAAGCATGACAATGCCTTACCTATGTGTGATTTTCCCATGCGCGTTGATGAAGGACAACATTGCAAACTCATCAAAACAGTGCAAAATGACCTAATTCGACTCTCCAGCTTTTTTAAATTTCCACAGCTGACGTTGACCAGAGCGGACATCCAATCGCAATTAAGCTGTCAGATGCAGTTTTTCCGTACCTATATCTACTGCTGCATTACGACCCAGCATAATATGTATCCTCTCCGAATTCAGTTTTGTATCAAAGTTAAAACCTATAAAACAAACTTCAAAAACCCCAGAGGATTAGAAGTCAATTTAACCTCAGAAGAATCACCTTTTGATTCAGTCGGAGGGAGAAAGCTGAATGTTTTAAATGAACCCAAGTTACATGCTTTAAGTAATGCATCCAACGGGATTATGTGGGGCTCTTCAGATGGATTTGTGGGAGTTTGTGTGTCTGCGCCAAAGAATACCGAAGCCCTCGGCAGCCAGATGTCTGCAGAGCAATCCCACTGCACAATTACCTCCGGACATCTGGGACCTATAAACACAGCAAGGCGGCTTCAGCTTGATTTTTTTTCCTTTGGTCTCTAGTTGTCTCTTCATCTTCGTCCTATGTCTTAAGGCTTTGTTCCCTCTTCCTCCGTCTCAATGTCTGTATATAACTTTACTTTTTACTTTGCCGTTTTCCATCGCCTCCTCCATGCATATTATTTTAGCAATTCCTTCCTGTACTGCTCCAACCCCTGAGCGCATACATTTTTTTCTTATTTTTAACTGCCTGCCTCTTCTTCCACCCCTCCATCTAAAATTTCACCTATTTTTTTTCCCCCCATACCCAGCTGGTGGCTAACTCAGTTTCTTCTCCCCCCTCCTCCTCAAACACTTGTCACCTTCGTATTGTGCCGCTTTCACTTGTCACTCTCTTGGACTCTTTGACAAAACATCTCCTCCTCCCTGAGCGCCAGCAGCAGCAGAGCAAATTTGCCATTCAAATCGGTATTCACAAGATTTTTCACCTAGCGAACGTACGTATTTGCAAAGTCATACAAGAGACTATCATGCAAATTATTTTGCCCGACCCGGAGCGGTTTTTTCATGTTTTTTTGCAAAAATGTCACCGTCTGTTTATACGTGTAACGGGGAGATAAGGCAAGCAGGACTAAGTCGAGGATGTGTGCGATGAGGTAGTCGCTAATTTCTTAAATTACTTTGACACCCCTGCTGTGACACTCACAAGCAGGGAAAAAAGAACACAAAACTCTAATTTATATATAATTTGCAAGTGACAATCTGTAAAATGGGAGGATGGGGATCATTTGTGATGGAGTGAGCTCCAAAATTATCTATGGGACAAAGGCCCCGAGGCTGCAGTTCTATTTCACTAAAAAGTCAAAGATCCTCATTTTCTTTCCACAACAACAAACCTCTCGCTCCTCGTGTATCCAGCTGTAAAAATTGGTTTCATTGTGGATTCTGACAATGTTTACAAATCCCTGCAAACATCTTCAGAGATCAAGATTTGAAAGGGTTTTGTGCAGCAGCAGAATGCAGCACCGACTGGGAGCCCATTTTGCTGGTTCAGCACAAAATGAAGCACATATGAGTTTCATCCGAAAGCAGACATATTCCTTTTTTCTGTATGAGCTTGTTGTTGCTTATTAAATGTACAAAGAGAAGAGGAGACAAACAAATAAGAGAACGCCGATTCTCGACTTCAAAGTCGAAGGCGGAGCTAAATGCAAACAGGCGCAGATAAGACAGTAAACCAGCATCTCGTTAGTTTTTCAAACACTTTTTTTTTCTGAAGCAAAAAGATTTTTCTCCTTCGATTTAAAGTTCTTTTAATGAGATGACAGAGAGACAGTTATGAATGCCTCAGTAAGGAAAGTAGCTATTGGCTGTGGCTACAGGAAACCCTCTAGTTATGTACAACACTTTTCAGGGTATTTTTATTAATACATCTTTTTTTTTCTCTTAGTTCTCTTAAGTATGGTTTTGCTTTTAACTCAATCATCCACTCAGCAACTTGCAAAAAGTCGGTAACACTTTATTTGAAGGGGGGTGAATAAGACTGACATGACACTGTCATAAACACCTGTCATGAACATGAATAAGCCTTCATGAATATTTATGACTGTTGTCTTGAAGCGTCATTTGGTAAATTATGACACTTTCAATACAAAGTTGACAAAATTCAAAATGTCTTTGTTATGACAACTTGACATTAACCAAGAAATCATTACTGATGTAAATTTGTTCTAAAAGTATTACTGATTGCACTTTAAAATTAGGTAACTTTATGTTATTAAAAGTAAAGTTTAAACAGTAAAGTTGATCAAACTGGCCAATATGCAAAGTGCACAACACAAAGAACAACCTGTGTATTCAGCCATTCAAAAATGAAAAATTAGCAAGTTTTTTAATTTTTATACAAATGCCAGCTTAAGTCTCTATATCAAAATCTAGAATAGTTACAAAATACTTTTTAGATATGAGTAACTCCGAGGTTCCTCATAACTCCTCCACTCACTCCCTGTTATGTTATTTCTCATTTTTATTTAGCAAATTTCAAAACTATCCTCCGCTCTGAATGGTGAGGAGTGGTTTGATTAGTAATTATGGTCTATTTAACCCTTAAATGTGAGTCAGAAATCAAATTAAGGGCCACAAAAGTATCCACCTTTTAAACATCTCCCTCTATGGCATTGAAGCTTTTAACTTACAAAACAAATGTGTTTTGGATTTGTTAATAAGTGGCTTTTCTAACATTGCTAATGTCCATAAAAGAAGAAAATTCAAGCTATTTTGTCTGTGAAAAATAATCAGAAATATGGATTTTTAAAAGACACTATAAGCCAGAATTTTGCAATACAAAGTTTTTGGAGAAAACTCTGCAGAAATTTAGTTTGTAAAAAGTTATTCTGTTAAATATATTATTCTTTACAGCCTTTTATGAGATGCCCAATCTCTCCATTGTGGCAATCAGCAAAGTAGCTGTGTTTATATGAGAAAATACCCTAAAACAAGAACAATAAAATAAAACAACAAAATGTGTCCAATCTGTAAAAATTACACCCAAACAGAATCTTAGCCTCAGGAGACTCATTTACCAGGAAATCCTATTCCAAGTGCATATCATAATTTTGTTAAACCAAAAATTATTTTGCTGTCATGCACCAAAACAGTATAATAAGATGAAAACAAGCATGGCTGTGGCTGCGTATATCCAAATGGGCTTTATTTGTAACGCCTCAGACAGAGTGAGCCTCTAAGCGAGTATGTCCTGTTTGCACCGCAGCTGAGAGCAGGATAAATAATTTCTCCCTAGCAGGAGTTTACAGCGTCTTGTGATGATTATTGGAGCCAGAGGAGTAAACGAGGCCCATGAAAGTTTACCATGCCCCAGATAGCTCAGGTAGCCTGTCACGGCAATCTAAATATGGCCGCAGAGGAAAAAGTCGGTGCGAGGGAACTGTTTTTGTCCAGAGGATAAACAGTGGTGCACAAGAGGTTGATTTAAGGAGGAGTGATGGTGGGTGGCTGCATGTGGATACAGCAGCAATTCATCCCCGAAGTATTGGGTGGAATTAGACTCTCAAAGTCGGAGTGAGCCAATTATTCCACTGTTAAATGCGAATTACTCTTGTTTAAGGAGTCACTTAGGTGATGTAAGCTTCAAATTTTATGTCCAATCTAATTATAACCCCCAATCTTAGGCTGTTAACAGGTATAAAACACTAGTTTCCATCCCAATCTGAAAGCTTCTGCCTTTCTAAAGGACAGTTTATTTTGAATTTATGAATATAGCTACCCCATGTGTTCCTCCTTTCCATTTGCGTTCACGGTTCACTTACAGTGCAACACATTAAGGTGGAAAGGCCAACCAAGCCCAGCGAAAAGACAAACGTAGTCATAACACAACCTCGACAAACGTCAAAGACATTGGCATAAGTCAATGACGTGTCATTTTTTTCCCAGTAAAACATAAAGGTCTTGTGTTGTCCAACTGCACACCCACTCAATATTATTGACCTCGTCTGTCCCTGATGGCTTTCTAAATGTGGGACGAGGCTTTTCATTTATTCTCAGATGCCTCTGAGAGTCCTTGAACTACTTGTCCCCGTCATCGGCAGTTTGAGGTGAGACTGCTGACCTTCTGAAGCAACTTGAGTGAAGTACTCCGCACATGCAGATTGCCTTAGTGGGTCTTCTTGTCCCAGCTGTTCTTGCAAGGACACTAATATAGGATTGCTGATCAGGAAGGGTAAAAAGATATTAGCTTTATTAGAACCTGGAAAACAATGGAAAATAAAAGTCTTCTAGTCTGTTGTACATCCAGACTTACTCTGTCGGAATATTTATAGAGATGAGAGAAAAGTTATTCAAATTAAATGCCAAACTCGTGTTTTTATATGACCAACATACTGCTGAAATGTTTATTTGACTACACCTTGTGTTGTTTTCTTTTTTAAAGTTGTTTTTTACAGGAAGATTTGGATAACATGTTTCCAATGCCTTGATTTACCCAAACATGTTATTAATATCAATAAACCCACTCAAATATGTTTTAATACTTAAAAAATAGGACTTAGCTTAAGGAAATTACTGTTTATGTGTCTGAAAACATTTTGCTGCCTAAATTGTGCAGATTTTAATATACAAATCAAACTTGTCTTTAACACGTACACTAAACCACATTGACTTATTACCTACGTTGAACAAATTGTCAATTTACATAAAACTGCTCAAACATAATTTCCTAATGCCTGACTGTTTACACCTATAAAACTTAACCAAACATTCTTACCATAAATTAAAAACAATTTTTTATTTGCAAACTTATCAAATGGTTTTTTTTAATGTCTAAATCTACATAGGAATATTTCTAATGCCTAAAGTAAATGTGTTTTAATTAATATTTTAAATATCTAGACTTTTGTATAAGCTTAACTAGGCCTTAGTACCGATACTTAGCAAAATAAGATGTGAATATAAACTAAAGTTTCTTTAATGCCTAAATGTAATCGATCAACAAGTCAAAGTAATTAGCAAATCTCTGCAGACATTGTCAAACTGTGATCAACAACAACATTGACTCAAAGGTTAAAATTGACCCACTCCAGTTGGACTCTATGCTGCCATGGAAAGTTCTGACAAACAACTCTGCAAGTATAATTGAGGGTAAATTTATGTGAGCACAAATTGTGTAACTGCTAGCCAAGACTTTCTAAAAAGTGAACTGTTTTTAGGAGTTTTCCCACTAATGATGTTTCATATCTTGGTTTGGATTTTACTATCGAGAACTAAGTCAGAACCCCTTCAATTTAAACACCTCATCCAGTCAATGTTTTGGTGTTTTGTGAAGAATTATGAGCATGGAGGCAATTACACCCCATGATCCAACATCTCTGCAAATAGATGCCCTAATACCACCATAGTTTTCCAACACAGTTTAAGACAACCAGCGGTGCTTGTTAACACTTTACAGGACTCTCCCAATGAGCTAATGATTCCTCCACACCAGCAGCTGGAAAACAGCCGTTACGCAACTTTCAGGGCGAGGTTTGTTAACTCCACCAAGAGCAGTTGAAATACGATCGCGTCAACAGAGTTGGAGATGGCGTTTTACGGATTCAGTGGAAAATAATCAGCCGTGAGCACAGCTGGAAGCAGCATGTTGACCTATATAATATCTGCGACAGGTGATTTCATAACAATCTGCAGGAACAAAAGAGTCAGCTTATTATTCTGACTGCAACTGAACATTTGATTCTCACTGAAATGCTGAGCTTTTGCTTTTTTGTTTTTTTTTTTTGTTTTTTTTTAATGGGAGAGTTTAAATCATGGCTCTTACGATGTTTTGAAAGATTGTCGTTCCCAGAGATGCTGCCTTTAGTTCCAGATGAAATGAGATCCTTGTGTTCGGTCTAGGACAGTGGTCCCCAAACGTTCTTCTGTGAGGGCCACATAACTTTTTCCTTCTCTGCTGGGGGGCCGGAGTCAGTTTGTAACAGAAAAAGTGTGACGACTGCAGGAGAGACTAATGTAAAAATATATTGTTTTCCAGAAAGCACAATCAAATAATCCTCTTTGGGTTCTTCACAGAACAAATCCAGGAAGGATTATAGTCAGTATTTTCCCAACTATGGGGACTATAAGCCACAACCCCAAAGTTTTTTTTGTTTTGTTTTGTTTTGTTTAAACCAGTAAACATCGATATATAAGCCTCAGATATCTTTGCCGCTCCAGGTTTTCCTCAACATGCAGCAGCAGCAGAGGGAGGCGGACAGCTAAAGTTTGAGTCATAACAGGTCAATTGAATATCACATTTATTATGGTTGAAAAAGAAAAAGTTGCCAAGATTAGATTTAACAGAACTGATTACGGTACTTTCCGAACGGTAACAGTAACAGTAAAAGTTCTGATCCATCGTGCTGCTACTAGCACGATGTGGTAAATCAGTGGTTCCCAACCTTTTTATTGCCGCGGACCGATCAAGACTTGGACATTTTGTTGCGGCCCGGAGGACTAAGGGGGATGAACAGTCAGATGAGGCTTCAGCATGTTGGTGTTCCCACTAAATCCTGAATATGCCCTATTTGGGTTGTCTTGGCCCTTTTACCAAGGGCCAAGAACGGGAATGAGAACGAGAACAAGAACAACCTTTTGAATGTGACAGGTAGCCAATCAGAAAGCGCGGTGACGTCAGAACAGAGGGGAATCCCAAACAGCTGAGATATGGCAACTGAGAGTCCAGTGGATATCGGAGACATGTGGAAATGTAGACATGTGGAAATGTTTATTATTAAATCTGAAGGTCATTATTATGTTTATTCAGTTTAAAATGTTAACTATGAAAAATCATATTCACCTCCAAATCATAATGCAGCAAATAAAGCAGCTGCTCCCATCTCTTTTATCCAACGCCTTTTATGTTTTTTATGTCTTTTATTTCTTAAAATGACTCCACAAATTATCACTATTGCTTCTACATCGTCATCCGTGTTTGGTTATTCTAAATTCCCGCTATGTTGGGGGGTTTTACTGGATTGTCCTCTGGAATTGGAATGTTCGTGACTGGAATCGGTTCCTGCTATGTGACCGGAGACGCGAACCGATCGAACCTGTTGGACTTTTATCAGCTCTGTGGTCACAGAGGTTTGGAGAATCGGCCGACATTCTTAAATCTTTCCGTCTTAACTAGACTTAAGACTCACAAACTCTCCTCTCGACACTGCCCAAACGCTCTGACTCTGGTCGCTATGGTAACGTTTATAGCTAATCTCATTGAAATATGATACAGAAGCGCCACAAAATCAGTGGTTCCAACCTTTTTATTGTCGTTATCATGAGCTAAAATGAAAATTTTAGCTCATGATAACGACTAACGGAGCCCTGAGCTTGTTTCTCTGCAAGGAGACGGTTCCATCTGGGAGCTGCTTGTAATGTGTGTCTCACCTACCGGTCCAGGATAAATCCATTCTCCTGCCTCTTCTCTGGGCCTTTTCCCTTTGAAAAATAAACTTTCCAAAGACATCTGATCTGTTTCTGACTCATTTTGCTGTTTGCGGGCTCAGTGTTGGCGCGCAAGTGACCAGACTACTAATGATTCACTTCCTGCTAAAGAGCCCCCTGGTGGTTGAAGAAAAATCCACATATAAACGACTTGTAGTCCGGAAAGTACCGTATATGAAAAACAAATTAAATACTCTATGGTATTGTTCAGGGGGGCGGGCCGGATGACCTTTTCAGGGTCAGGAACAGGTCTTTCCTTAAGCACTAGCAAAAGTAAAGCGGCGATTTAGTGGAAAAGAACAATCCTGGGGGATTTTCTGTAAAGAGCTGATTAGGTTTAACCAAAGATTATAACTGCTTCTAAAGTAAACTTAATCCACAGCAGTACAACAAGACTCAAGACCAAAATGACAGTCCAAATATTCAAATCTGGTGGTTTTCTTTGACACAAGGATTTCTGATTTCTAATAGTCATAATTTAAGACTGGAACGTTCACTCCTGCCAGTATTCAATGTTCAATTTGCTAGATTAAAACCAGAATCAAAGACTGTAACCATGCACAAACTAAGTCGTGCTTAATCTTTTTTGAAACATAAAGTCAGATATTTTATATATTTTTATACCACTTAGAGACAAACTGTTTCAAGCACACAATCTCTTTAGCGAAAATTGAAGTGATGCCAGTATACTGCAGCAGTGAATAACACCCACATGCTGTATTCCTGTTGCTCTTTTCCTATGAATATTTAAACAAGCATTGCTGATCCTGAAGTGGCACTCTTTACATTTCATCGAACGCAGTTGGTCCCGCTGAAGGTTTCGTCGTTGGCGAGCTGCCATAGCGATGAACTCCATGTCTCGTCTCTTGGCGAGCTGATTGTCTTTGACTGGAGACCGCGGGGGCTGATGGGAGCACATATTCAAGGATGACCACAGGGACACGGCCCAGGTGTCTCATTGCTGAAACGGGAGAGTGAGGCTGTCAAGGTGTGACATATGAGCTAATGACCTTTGGCCTTGGCAGTTCAATGGAATGAGGGGTGTGGAAAGGTAAAGTGCCTCACCAACAGCTTTGAATGCTGTTCAAAAAAGAAGGAAGGGGATGATGTGTCACTAAGCATTTAACTAAACACACAGTTTGGAGCTGGGTGTCCTTTAAAAGTGTCACCGACTCAAACGTTTGGCTCTACTCCCCTTCACTTTCCACACCGACTTGTAAAATGTGCCTCCTTTCATTATGAAATCCTGCAAGGCAGTCAAGATTGGAGGCATTAAGAAGACAATTGTTTGTCAAATTCTGTGCTATAATCCTATGACCCACTTTTAGCCTGTTCACAAAAACCCTCCTTGAATTCCTTTGGATGGTTTTTATCACTGTCCGCTTTGAAGAATAAATTTCCATCATTCACTGTAAATGCAGACCATTTTCCTTTTTCTTTTTTTTTTCATCAGATTCCAATACAGCCAACTTTGCATAAAGATGACTCGCCTGGTGGGTGAGCGAAGCAAAAATCAGGCTTAGCCCTGTTCCGGTTAACAAATTTGGATGCCAAGAAACTGGTTGGTACAGTTAGATTTTAATGCCTCTGTAGTTTTAATGAATAATGAAGCGATGACATGGTATGCGTTTTACGATACTTCACAATATCACATTTTTTTAAAGTATTGAAAACCTCTAAATGGAGCAATAGCCATATAGAAGTAAAGGCATGATAATTTTTTATCAAGAAATCATCTAATTAAGGGAAAATGGCTATCTAAATAATGAATTAAATTGATGAATTGTAAAAGAAAATAGGCAAAGGTAAACCAAATTGGTTGATGTGATGATGGAAATGCTAAACCAAGGAATATGTATACAGTGGTGTTTGACTACTCATAGCTACACAGGTGAGGAAAACCTGATTGACAACTGTGTGTACCGCTCATTAATGGACAAAACTCTTGTCAATAACAATATCGCAAAACATCACAGATTTAAGTACAAAAATAAATAAATATAACAAATAGTGATTGTAGGCTAACAAACCCCAATAAGCAACAGATTTTTGCTGCAATCTAATCTTATGAAATTCACCAAAAGATTGCAAGTTAGAGCTGTTGTGCTCAGTAAAGAAAATAGTATGGAACACCAACCTGCCAAATTCTAAAAGTACATTGACAAGTTATCTAGCAGCTCATGAAAGAAAAAGAACTTAAAAGAGTCACAAGAGTTACTTAAGGTCAGTGTCCATGATGCAACAATAACAAAGTGACTGGGAAAAAAATAAATAAATTGCCAAAAATATCTTGGGTCATTTTGATGGATAGTTGTTCACATTAACCTAATTAAAACCAGGGTTTTAGGCAGACCAGGGTTTAATTACATATTCACACCTTTCCAAATTAACTAGAGTTCTATTACACAGGTTTGAATGCACCCTAAAATAGCGTAGCGTACCGAACCTCACAGGTTTTCCTGCACCGCTCAAGGGAAACAAGCCATTAGTGAATTGTGACCCCTGTCCATTGGGGTAAAAACACAAAAACATGCCTTTACTATAAAAAGTGTACACAAACTCTTCCAGTAACTGACCCATGCCTAAGATGATGCATTAGTTTGTAAGAGAAGTCAAAAGCAGAGCAAAAGAAGCTTTACTTTGTCTCCGTTTATTCTCTAAACTGTTTTACTTAGCTGGGAAATGAGGTCATTTAAAGTGGCTTTGAGAGCTTACACTCAGCCAAATGGGTTTACTTTCCCCTCAAGACCAGACAAATTAAAGTTCAGGGTGTCCCCCAGTGTATTATAGGCATGGCGCCTCCCCCACCCCTGGTCAACAGAATTATCGGACTCTCTACGGATCGCGCGAGACTAAGGCTCTGCTGAGGTCTTAAAGTACTTGACAGCAAAGAAAAGCATATCATCTTATTTAAAATCATTTTATTTAAAAAATACAGCCACAATGGAAATATGTTTCAGTACTATATTTCAGAGAGTGAAATTTCAAAAAATTGCTTTATCTTGAAAGACAGCTATTATTTTTTTTTAGTTTTTATTTTTTTGTGTGTGTTTTCCTACAGTTCTTCCTTCCACTCAACTTTTTGTTTAAATTCTGGTTTTATGCACGGGGATTTCATTAATTGTAGGCCAAAAATAATCAAATTAACAAACAGCTTTTCAATAACATTCAAATTTATGATTTACTATATTTTTTTATTTTTTTTAAATAGCAGACATGCTTATGTAAAATTATGTCTTCTTGGCTCATTGCCACAAATATAATTATGGAAAAAATAATTGTTATAGAGGTATTTCAATCCACTTTAAACATCCTGTGATTGCTGCGCACTGGTGGCCTTTCATGCAGCTATTTACTTCATGGTCACTTTTCCTTTGGCAGATCTAATATTCCTGTCGCCGCCTTCCAGTCTAGTGTAGGCTGACATGAATAAACATTAATAAACAGAGGGAAATGAGGTGATTATTCCGTGATCGTCTGGGTTGCTTTTCATTTCTGTGCATATCCAGCTCTGTGATGAAGAACCATACAACACTCCAAATGAAGAAATACAAATTCATATTTTCACAGGATATGAAAATTTTCTCATAGTACTCTTAGCTTTCTGATGCTTCATATAGAGGGAAATTAATGCATCAAGCATCTAATAATTGGAGGCCTTGGCTGCAGCTAATATGCTGACAGAGGTGACTAGATTTCTCATATTAACCCATTAAATGTGTAGATCCGCTATGTTGTGGGCTGTTGCATGAGGGACATTTTAACCGTTGTTCATCTTGTTCAGTGTCTCAGAAGTGACAAGAGGGACTTGGGTGATACAAAGCTAGAAAGTGTCCCTGTCCTTCCTCATCACTGCGTAAATGCTGCATAAAGTAAAACTAAATTAATAGCTAAAAGACACCCTGAGGTGGGGAGGGGTGGCCTCCTTTGGGAAGATGTGCTGGGTTAAGAATATTTGGGTTACCGAAGACAGTATAGAAATCAATATTGTTAATTATGTTTAGACATGGGATGCACTGCTGTGTACAACAGGTTTTCTAACTCAAAGTCCCAAGTGCGTTTTAGATATCCCTACAAATGTTTTATGCTCACTCATTTGTCTCAAAATTCCTCATCAGACTGCCACAAAGACCAATATTCGTCCCACTGCTATTCAGGTTCTAAAGACCTCCTACAGGTGTATGAGGAGGTTAGAATGACAGTTTATGCAGATGACACACTGACATTATGGGATGTCAATCAAGTTGCAAATGTGCTACTATTAAAAACACATCAACAGGTATTTACAAGAAAATACAGTTGCATTATTTAACCAGATGTTTGTGTTGAAGAAATTAAATTAAGTAATTAAGTAAATTAAAGCATCTTTCAAACATATAGTGTACTCTTACACTATATGTATCGATACATATAGTGTAACATAGTAGTTGTGTCTCAAGTCACAACTACTATGTTAGATCACATTATACTCAAGTCTTGATAGTATTTGATCAGTAGTCAAAACTTTCATCATAATATTCCTCTTAAATATAACATTTCCACTTAAATATAAAATGTTAACAGAGTAATTGTAAATTCATCTATCGTGCATGTTTTCACTATGCAATATGGCACCTCCAGCATTCGGCAAGCTGTGTGCAGAACAGATGAGATCCTTGAGTCCTTCAAGGAGAGGAACGTGCTTCTAAATAGTTAGAAAACGCTGAAAACCTTTCTCCCTGGAAGCCAAATGAAATGATTAGTAGCAAGCAGTGCTGCCAACACTGACAAATACTAGATGAAAATAGATTACATTTCCTGTTATGCATTTAGAAATGGATATACAGTTACATTACAAAATTGAATATTTAAGAAGCTAAATTAGTCTGACTAAATGTATACAATCTATTTTCCCAATTGTGATTGAAATGATGTGTGTGTAAAAAAATAAAGTCTCATTATCTTTATAATAGGGTAAAGATTTGGAATATTATGAATGCAAGATATTCCTAATAAAAATGACATGCTCTCTTTAGCAATAGAGGGAAAAAAGGGAAAATTAGACTGTCCATCAATCTCATTGGTATGATGGCTTGGAGTCATAATGCCTTAGTCACCATTCTCCACAATGTACAGTGTGTTATATAAAATGTCTGGGTATTGACTGACTTACTGTGACCCTTAGATCCAAAAATAAAGCTAAACCAAGCGTCTTGTCAATAGCTCGAGTTGAAATAGAGGTTCTCAAACTGTTAAAAAAAATACTCACAGGTAAGTGTAGACGGCCTTTGATCTGTCAGTTTGGATTTTCTTTAAACTATGTCATTTCAACGATGCAGCGATTATTTTGAGCAGTTCTTGTGGCGTTTTCCTCTCCAATCAATTTTTCAATAAAAGCTCAGCGTTTTTCTGAATAATGTCTGAAACGACCCATTGTACTCAGACCAACACGGCCAATATTTGCTGCCTTTGCCCTGAAATAAGTGTCATATGTTTGACACCTGATCTGTTAATTTTTTTCTAACAGAATGAATGGTTAAACTCAGCAGTTATTTTAAAGACATCTGTATGTTTTAATATAGAGAAGTTTAGTATAAGCTAAACATCCACTTTGTGGCCTTATGGTGTATTTATACTAAAGAAATCTTAATCTTTAATCTATGTTTATGTCTGCTGATAGAAATAAGCCAGTGAAGTGCAAATCTCTTGATTCATGCTCCTGCATACAATCCTGGATAAATAGCCCATTTGTTGTGTAGCTCATTACCCTTTCACCATGCATTTCACTTTTTTTGAAATTCATTTTTCTTACTAACAATCACTTATTGAAAATGTTCAAATTTAAGTTGGACTAAACAAAAACTTTGTTAAACGAGTTTACACTGCCATATTTTTGCAGCACTTAAAATGCAAGTCAGTAACTGTTAGATGCCTCCTACGCCACCTGAGTCTCATTCTCCATACAGCCGCAAAGTACTGCGAGTAAATGGACACCATGTGGGAGGTTGTTTAACTCTCTTCCCTCGTGATACCACTGAACTTCCTTGATCTCCAACCGCTGCCAAAAGGAGAGATCATCCGTCACCTTCCAGGGGAAAAGTGAAAGCAGATACGACTTGAGAGAGTCTGACTGAAAGCAGACCCAAAAAACGTCCATATGGCCAAACAAAGAACACAACCCCACACTGTAAACATGTAAAGTTTTTCAGGGCTGCTTGAGGAGTCGACACTAAGCAGACGGGGGCTGGCGCGTCGCAGAGCTGAACGACATAGGGAGGCTTACAGCCCAGAATAGCCACAGCTGTGAATTTAAAGATGGAGTCCAGCTTCTGTTCAGCTCTGCTTCTTTGACTAGACTAATACAAATGGCAGCAATTGAACCTAAATCCATTGTATCTTTTTGGAATTTTATTGTATAGACCTCTGGTTCTTTAACTATGGTACAAGTAACACTGGCCAATTATTCACAATGTTAATTTGAATGACCTGTAATGTAACGCTTATATATGGCACTGTATTAGTGCCAAAATTAAGACTTACATGTACCCACATTAGAACAAAAAACTTGTACGCCTAAGCCTGTCGCACAGTAGATTGCTCACTTATTCTGCTGTACATTAGCACAGATATGCAAGCATTAGCCTTGGGTAGGTGTACTGTAATACGAAGCTGAAGTTTAGAACCACTGGCATCTTTAGATCAGTAGCAGGCTTTGGAATACCAAACATTATCTGCATATGCAATAGTTTTGATGTTGACACTAGTACTGCTCCATATTAATAAGCTTCAATATCCAATAAGATAAACTGTTCAATCACATCCATCTTTGCTTCAGAAAAGAGGAGCAATAAAAACAGGTTTAAGAACTAAAGCAACACAAGCTCTCATGGTTAATCAATGTACATGTAAGAGACAGGTTTTTGGTGGTCATGTCAGTATAAAAACAGTTCTATGTGTATGACTACTTCTTCAAATCACTACATACTGTATGATGACAGACATGTAATTGGCTAGAAATAAAGATAAGGTGACGTCTGAGGAGATTAAAATTCAAGTTTTGCAAATTATTGTACTTTTTTTTTAGACGACAACCTCAAATTATAGAAAAATTTACAGCATTTGATAAGTTGCAGTGACTAACCTAAAACTAATAATGGTCTCTTGTCTCCTCTCAGTCACTATTAATGATGCAGTGCATTAGCTATGTATTTTGATGACTAATAGTCAAACAGCACAGTAACATCATTTGTATTTTGGCATCACCAGATTTTCTGTAAATCACTAAGACACAAAGCTTCTCCGGTTTGGCATTTCCTGTGCACTGTGCCCCCTATTCATCTCCCAATCACTTTGATACCAGACGTCCTCTGTAGTCTCAATGACCTCACTTGAGAGTTCCCCCAAATCAGCCCAGATCAAAGAAGTTCATGTTTGATCCTCTGATAATGATGGCAAACCCCATCTCGCTCCCCCGTCAGCACCACGAGCTTTGAGATTGGCGCATGACCCCCAGACTTTATCCATCGATTTTATTTTGGAACTCGGAGAGATGTCATCCTTAAAAAGAAAATAATGATAAAAAAAGTAATAATAAATAGTCGATTGGGACAGAAAAGAAGCGAAAAAACGGGCGAGCACTTAGTGGAGTAATGACGGCGGTTAGCATTCGGAGCCTCCCGGTTTTTGTGACCTAGATAGAGAGTGACATGAGCAGGCTGTGGTGAATGGAATTGCTTCCCATTTGCTCTACACTGCAGCGCAGCTCATACATTTCTACCGAGAGATGGGACCACTCTGTCAAACACGATATGCAAATTTCTGTATTTTTTATTAGGAAGAACATCTGACATTTTGCATCAGATTTAAAGGATGCACTTCAGCAGGGAGGAAAAGTTTAGGAAGTAGAGGGGAGATGCAGCTAGATATTTTTGCAGGACTGCTTCGCAAGTGTGTGTGTGTGTGCGCGTGTGTTGGGGGGAGCGTGTATCGTCAGATGGGGAGCACTTTATGATTGCAGTGCAAAGATATTCCCACAAGGGCACTTTCTTCAAACTTTTTAAGCGGTTACTCCTCATCTCGCTTTTTACATATTCATGAAGAGTTACTGATATTTTGATCTAAAGGACCTCCATCAGCATAAAGGCATATTGAGATGATGACAAATTGGTAGAGGTACCTGAATGTAGCGAGTCACTACTTTGTCACTATTCAGAGTATTAAAAAAAATAAATAAATTAAAAAATTCAAGGTCATATTCTGGTCTCTAGTCTGAAAAATCTGCCTCATTCCACACTTTCTGCATAATTCCCCTCAACTATGGACCCAAATGACCCACGAGATTGTCATGAATATCAATGTCAAGCGTGTCTGTCCGCATCACTCCATCTGCAGACTGATGCATCTCTCGGGCGTCTCCGTTAAGAGTGCTCTGCCGAAGGAGAAGGATGCCAGAGCAGGAAATCGCTGGCTGAGGCATTTATGTCACCTGAAAATGTAATGTATATGTGTAGTTTAGGGAAAAAAAGAAAAAAAAAACAGAAATCCAAGCCCGTTTGGACAGCTTTACGGTCTAAGGCAACTTTTACTATGAGCGCTTCCTGGGAAAAAACATGACTTTGGCCTCCCGTGCACTTGTAAGAGAAATTATGTTTGAGCCTGAGACACTTCTGCCTTAGTCAAACAAGCCAGGGAGGAAGATTTACAGCTAAGTTATGATCAAGAGCGTCTCCAGAGTGCTTTCTATTTACTTGTGTTAGATGTGGTTTGACTCATAACAGCTTTGGGCTAATTAATAAATAAATCAAAGCAGAACAATTAAATGGATGAGGTCTCTAAATCTACATTCGATGTTGAAATATCAAAGATTAGGTGAAGTCTCTTGACAGCAGCTAATTTCAAAACCAGAGAGGACAGCTGTGGATCAGTGGAAGAGAAACGCATCAAAATCCTTAATTTCCCGTACATCTATATTATTAAGCGTGTATTTGTATAAATAATCAAATGTAATTCTTATTTGAGTTCCAAAAAGAGCTGTTTTTCCAAACTAGTCATTAGTAAAATCTAGATCAAAGCTTTTTCTTAACACACCATCTTGACTACATTCGTTTTTTCACATTTTGTCAAATTGCAGCAAGAAAATCTAATGTAATTTAGCCGAGTTTTGTGAAACAGATCAACAAAGGACGAAACTGATTTTTGTTGTGCAAAACAAATTTAAACAGAAATCAGATTGAATATTGAACTTCTATGAACATCAGACTTCTAATGTGTTTTTCAGCCTCTCACCATCAACTCTGTCCCTGCTGGAGAAAGGCATTTCCAATGAGGATGATATAGTCAGATTAATCCAAAAAGCACAATTATGCCATCATTTTCTATCCACTCCAGTTTTGTCCCGTTTGTCATATAAAATAAATAAATACATTGAGGTTTATAGTTGTAACTTAAAAATGTACAAAAAGCTCCTGAAAAGCAGATCCTTCTAAAAATATGTCCATCTTTGAGGCCAAACTCTTAAGTAGTCATTGTGGATAGTTTCATTTATACATACATCACATTATAAAGCAAAACATTTTCATTTCAGTGCGGCAAATTAAATAAATGTTTTCCATAATATTCGTGATAATCTGCAATTACAGCTCGGCTGAATCTTGCACACAAACACTCAGGGTTAGATAATAAATCACAAACATCTGGTGCGATGTTCTCTGCGATAATGTAATTATTAAACTAAGCGGAGCTGAATTGAACAGATGTAAAAGCTAAATTAGTGTTTCACCAACAAATTGAGAGAAAGTTGTGGAGTGGGACAATTTCACGAGGGAGGGGTGGGGTGTGGGGGGGGCTCTCCTTGTGTCAACCTGTATTACTTTCTCTAATATGACACAGTCAACCGCTGGTGCTCAGTCAGGACAAGTGCCCTTCAAATAACATATTCCTCTGCCTGATTTCAACATGCAGAGCCATCAGGCTCAGCTGCCTCGGCGCCTGACCTCTCCAAGCGACTGCTCTCCGCCACACATTACAGTTGTATAATGAGGCCTAAAAAAAAAAAGAGCGTTGGCTACAGTTTTAAAGGTTAGATGTGCAGTCAATCGGCGGGAGCTTCAAGCATATGCATGACAGAGCGTCTGAATGTTTCTCGATCCCAGACAGAAAGCGGTTCGAGAAATGCGTCAAGAGCGCCTCGCGTATCGATCGCCTCGCGTCCGGTGTCTGCGTGGGAAGAGGACAGTAATCAATGGAACCACCTGCAAACCGTCCCCACCTGACATTTCAGTCAGACCCAAGCAAACACCCAATTATTTGACGCAGGCAAGAAAAAAAAAAAGGAAAAGAGACGAAGAAGCGATTATGAAAAATACAGATATATCCACAGCCAAAGGAAAGTGTTTTATGATTTCCTGATGAGCTCAATACAAGACGAAAATGGTCCTTTAGCAGTTTTAGTTTGCTTCTTTCTTTTTTTTCCCCGTTAACTTTTAACGTGATCCGGATCAGCGTGGGCAGACGGAGGGCTGTGAAAAACTATTTGCACCTTTAGAGATTTCTTCTTTCTTGTGTTTGTCGCACTTGCAAGCTTCAGAAGGTGCATATGTTAATACTGAGCAGAGATAATCTTGGCGGATAAAAATATAAAATAATGTACTCTCATGATTTCATTTTTTTTTTGTTTTTTTACTTTTATGATGTCATTTTTAAGGTTAAAAGTGCATGTAGTGTAAGGTAATGTTATCCCTCCTCCTTAAGAAAATAAAAAAATAAAAATCACAAACAAAAGCCACAACCCGGGCATGATTGATTATTGCCTGAGCTTTAAACTGTTTTGCATGAGGCCAGATTGGTTTAGGTAGATTTTTTTTCCCCTATTTTTGTTCCTTTGACTTGACTTGACTGATCTAAAGCACACGAGAGTGATTAGCAGCAAAAACTGAATAAATATTTTAGAGAAAACGCACTGTCTCAAAGGAATGTAATGTGTGGACTGTTGCTGCATGATTAAAACAACTGCCACAAGTGTAAAATCTGGAGTTTTAACTTTTGGTCGCTTTTCTTATCAAATCCCACTCCTGTGTCGCCATTCAGGACTTCAGAGCTTGTGAGTGGCCTTTATTTTTACAGATAAGCCCCATTGTATGGCAGAAAAAGACCCTTTTGTGCGAATAACCGAGCAGTCAGCCAGATGCAGCCGATACTTTCTGATGCACAGCTCAGAGCGGGGTTATTATTTAATGCGTCTGCTTTTGAGATACACTGCGACATCTTTGGAAGTCGAAAGCACAAAGGAGTTGGGGAGGGTGGGAGGAAAAACGAAGGGGGTGGGAGGAAGGGGGTCTTGCTGTACGCTGCAAGTTTTCAAACTTAAGTTTTTCTGGCACTCCTTGATCACACAATTCTCCAGCACCAGTGAGAAGGAGCTTTCAATAATTCATTCATAAGCACAAATGTGTTGGTGCTTTTCAAGAGGTGGCTTGCGTCTGCAGTCGCTTTTTTATTAGGCGCCCAAAGAAGGAAAGGGGAGAAAAAAAACAAAAAAACAACAACATCACAGTTCCAAATGCCAACTCTTCCTGCCACTTCCTCTTGCTTTGAAGTAGAAAAAAATATATACATAATCAGAATGGAATTGCAAGCCCAGCTCAGCTCAGCAGTCTATCTGCCGAACATATCACTTCTGTGGAATATGCTGCATATAATTTAGAATGAGTCTCTGTATCGGTTCCTACTGTAGAGCATGATATAGTTATGATCAGATGTCACCATTTGCATAATATTCTTTGGTGTATTAATTATTATTAGACCCATGTTTTCTTTTCCCAGAGTTAGATAATGACAAATGCAGTGTCATGTAACATTGTTATCTGCATACAGGCTGGTTTATCACCTCGTGGTTTTATCCTGTTGAAACACCTAATTCACCTTGTAGCTGCTGATTTAATGGCAAGTGAAGGATTTCGGAGATAATCCAGGTTTTTCATTATTCTATCCTCTATGTTCAACGTTCCCGAACCTCTTTTATCCCCTTTCATCTGAGGGGGGACAGTTTAAATCTTCAAGACCTTGGCTTGCATCTTTATAGATGTCTTCTGTCCGTTTTCTTTTTTGGTCAAAGTGTATTAAATCAAGAATCCCAGGTTCGGTCCTCGAGAGCTACCATCCGTCAACTTTTACATGCATCCATTCTCCAACACTCCTCAATAAAATGAATAATTTGTTGCCAGACCTTTGCGGAGCTGATGAGGGAATTCAACCATTTGATTCATGTGGACTGAGCAGGGGTGCACCCGGAATTTGCAGGGTAGTAGCTCTCGAGAATTACTGAAGGAGTTTTATTTCATATAAATTCTAAGAGGAAAGTAGCCTCGGACCGTTGCACTTCCACTTCCACTATGTTGTATTTATATCCACTACTTGGATATAAATACAACATCCTTTCCCTAATATTCTTGGTTTTTGGTCCAAATGGAAAACTTTTCAAGGAGTTTGTCGGAATACGGTCAAAAAAAATTTGAGGTATGACAAGAACATGATAGCTTTACATTCAGTTTGATCATCTGTTGTTAGGGCTGTAGAAATTTATGGATATAACTTTTGATCACTCTTTTTTTTTTCCTTTAATTATCTGTGTTACAAACCTTAACTGATGCAAATGAGACTGCAGTTTTGGATTTCCTGAATGAGTCTCGATTGTTGGATATTGGCTCTCACTGGGGTTCGCTGGAACCCCAAAGTCTGAGAATTGTATTTTTTCACAATTTTCAAACTGACATGTCAATTACTTCAATTTTTGTGTGTTTTTTCTTAATTTTTGATTGGGAGGTGGTGCTTTTAAAAACATCTTGGCAAACATGTTCTAATTTAGTCATTTCTTGATTGTAGAAGTCTGGCAGTAATCAGGCATTGGTTTTACTAAAGAAACTGAAATAAAAATCATGACCAATTCATGTGATTATAGTTACACATTGGGGGCAAATTGGGTTGAATAGAGATTTTGCCTTATTTAAGGAAATCAATTTGAAGCACCAAATACATCAAAGATCTGTTGTCATGCCAACCTTCCAGACCAGTTCTAGTCTACTCTGCATCCCCAGATCCAAACATGGAGAACTTGAACATCTTTATTGAGTGTATGTAAACTTCTGACCAGAACCATAGCACATACAGACATGAGTTCATTCAACAAAATACAATGTTACGACACTGAATGGGGACTCGGTTCTATGACAAGTCCTATAACTGTTGGAAATGCAGATTTGTGCAAGTCACGAGGATTCTATGAAAGGCAACAACCTCACTGCACAATGAAAGAGAAATGCATATGCCAATATGGCCTAATAAAGCCTACGGACTTTCAGTGAACAACATGGAAACAGATGACTGTAGGAAGTGACAGATGCGTAAACAGCGAGGAGCTTAAAAAAATAAGAAGTGGGGGGGATTCTGTAAATGTCTTTATAAGAAACCCAATAAAAAAACAAAAGAGCAAAACAGCATCCACAAAATTCAGTTTGTATGTAGATGGGTTGTTACACTTTGCATAAAATGAATCGTACTCGAACGGATCTGAGATTGCTTAGATATGCCACAAACAAGTCCGTATCAGGAAGGAGTTCCCTTTATACCACACTAAAAACGAAAGAAATCAAGTTGTGCGACAAATGGATTTTAAACACTAAACCGTTCTGATCATAACTACAGAATGATCAGTTCTCTTTAAGGGATGAAGTGGCTGGTTTAAATTGACATGGACTGAAAACCGAGTTGCCAGGGTAATTAACACAGACTTTGGGGGTAGAAATAATAAGATGGGATTAGATGGAACTCATTGCCCTCCGAGAGCTTTCCCCATTGTTCAATTAACTTTGCAAATAACCTGGATAGATTAAAAGAACGCAGCAAAATTCATTTTCCACACACGGAGGAATATTTTATGAATTATGCAACAATGGCAACAAAAAAAAAAGTGTACATGCAAGCACAAGCACAATGGATGCTTATTGTGTAAGAAGTATGATCTACACAGGAGCTCAAAATAAAAGAAAAAGATGCATTTTTCTCAGCTGAAAACACATATTGCTTTCTCCTCCGTTTCTATCCGTCTTTGGCACAACACGGCTCCTTTAACCTTCTACGTCTGGAACTCAAATGAGAAATTTAGTCGCTCACCCTGGGAACCAGGCTCATTAAAACATATTGGGCTTCCACTCATACTTTTTTGTATCCAGGCCATGAATATGCATTATTCATGGTTAGGACATCGTCGCTCTCATTGTGCTCCCGCCGAACGCCGCGTTTCAACCCAGGGCCACAAAATCTAACTATGTAAAGTGCACTTTCAGAGTCTAAGATGGAGATTATCTTTTTAGCCACAGAAACATTTGGAAACTTGCATATTTTCTAGATTTAAGCAGCCGGTCAAAGTGAGCAAAGTTTCTATCAAAATATCCACCAACACAAAGCAAAGTTGTGAATTTTTGAGAAACTTTAATGTGCTAGCACTTAATTTTTTCCTCATTTTGTGTGACAGCCTTATTACAAAATTTTATTAAATCAACATCTTTCCACAAAATTTGACACACAAATAACCCCATTATGACATGGAAATATGTTTTTCTGAAAATTTATCAATAATAGAGAAAACAAGAAAAACATTTTAAATAAGAGTTCACAGCATTTACCATGAAGTTCAAAACTGAGCTGCTTCTACATCTTAAATGAAGTTTGCTTGTGGTAAATTTAGTTGATTGGACTGAATTTGGAAAGGCACACGCTCATCTAAGTAAGATTCCACAATTTAAAATTAAATTAATTTATGACTCAAAAGTAATCTGGAATGTAGAAATAAGAGGAGTAGATTTAAGTTTGTGAAAAAAGTGGACGATTTTCATCGATTCTAACCATGTAATCAGTTCTATAGTCTGTTTACAAAGTTTAAAAACATCCTCCAACTAAATAAAAAAATGAAATCACTGTTGATAAATGTCTGATCTGCTGACGGATACCTTCCTCAACGGGAGCTGGACAGCCATTTGTCGAACTTTTCAGCTAGAACAGCATGTGTGTACCTGCCAGTCAGGGATCCAGGTGGTGTGTCTGCAAATGCTTCCCTGCAAAAAACAAAAAAAAAACAAGGAAAACATCAAAGATAATGCAAAAAGAATGAAGTGGATTATTTGAGCTTTGAAGCGACAACCTTGTAGGTTGTCGCTTCAAAAGAAACGTATCTCGACAGATACAGAACTTGTCTGAACTTCTGTGGGGAGCCGCATCATTTTCTCCTCAGAAGTTTGTAAAGGCCATCAGGATAAGGTTGACGGGTAGTGTGACAGCATCTGGGCATCGTCTGCAGCACTGTAAAAATAAAAACAAAAGGGAAAAAAAAACAGAACTAATATAGAGATTGAGATTCTGAGGAAAAAAACTACATGAGTAAAAAGCAATGATGGTTTTTGTTTTAAAAACAACCCAAAGCATTACATTGTCAGGAATCACAAAAGTGTCAAATGACAATAAATGTCATGTAGCCTAAATGTTGAGAATTTCTTCATCCACTGGAAAAAATTATAATGAACTATGTTGCTAACAGACAAGTTGGCTATAGCCAGCTTTTCATTTAAAGAAAAACGTTTTTCTTAAGCCAAATGGGTAAATGACAATGTTTTATGTCAATGACAATTTTTACAATAGAATAGCAATGTTAAAAGTGTAAGACTTGTATCCCTAATGTTTTGCATGTAACTTTAAACGTATTTAAACATGTTTATAAATCTTTAGTCTGGTTGTTCCACCATGGCAAGTTGACCAACAAACATATGAAATAAAAAGTCGGTCAGACGAGTTCCTTTTGCTCATTTCCAGGATTATTTCTTAACTTCATTTGACAACATATTTCTGAAAATGTTAGTCAGGCACATGAACAGCCTCATCGATTTTGGACTAGTAAAATGTAGGTACTCAGCTGTCAAACATATGCACAAGTACTGTTGTCATAACCACTGAAGTAGCATATTTAATGGGTGTTTGCTTGGTTGGTGACACTACCTAATATTTTAAAGTAGAGAAATTATGGAAATATTTTAATAGAAAAAATCTATATTCATACTAAACTTCTTTAAAACTTGACTGTATTTTTTTATTTGCTGATTGAACTACTGAAATGCTCGTATTCCACTCAGCCACAGTAATATTCAACGCATATGAATGACCTAAATTATTGTGGACTTAAAATGAAGTCAGTACACAGAACGGGGAGTTAGCTGCTGCTGTTAGCACAAACACATTAAACAAACCAGAGCCAACAGGGAATGATTAAAAACTGCAACTCGTATAGTCGTCTGCTTACAAATTAAAACTCATAAAAAAACATCCAATATTCACATTTTGTTCCGTTTAATACATTCGCTGATGGCACACCAAGCAACTTCGGTTTAACGCTTCATATCACAAACAGGACACTGCTGACCACTCTCTGCTCCGTAGTGAACAGCTTATGTGTTTTAAAAAGTTTACGGTGGCAATTTTCAAGCTATTTTCATCCATCTTTACTCTCAAAGTCTAACCTCACCTCGCAAAATTCCTGCTTTTGAAAATTATCTCGTCGTGTTCTGTCAGTTTTTTTTTCCCTCTCATGTTTTAAACGCGTCTCTACAGCAGCACACTTGGCGTAAATGAAGCACACAGAACAATACTTTACAACTGTTTTCCTCCTCCGTTTAAATTGCTAAAACTTTTTTTTTCTAAGGTCCCACCAACTGTAAAACAATTAAAAAATGTTTTCTTTTGGAAAATATGAGCAAAAAGTTATGCTGCACACCATCTTGCTCAGACTGTGGTAAGGTACAGTTGTTAGTAACTCACAAGGGTGGAGCCCCCTGTCTGTGGAAGCTAGATGTATGATTTCAATGTGAGTCAATTTCTGGATTCTTGCTAAGTTTTATGTGATTTATATCCATCCATCCATTTTCTTTACACCCTTGTCCCGTAATGGGGTCGGGAGGGTTGCTGGTACCCAGCTGTGAGACACACACACACACACACATATATATATATATATATACTGTATATATATACAGTATATATATATATATATACACAGTCCAGTCACATTAATGTGACCATCTGTCAAAAGCCAGAATAACCACCTTTCGCAGAGCGAACTGCTACGAGACGTGCAGGAAGAGAGTCACTTAGGTCCCTGAAGGTCTTCTCTGGGATGTTGAGCCATGCCGACTCTAATGCCGTGGCCAGCTGCGCTAGATTACGCGGTTGAGGATCCATGGCGCGAACAACTCGATCGAGATGGTCCCACAGATGCTCGATTGGGTTTAAGTCAGGTGAGTTTGCTGGCCAGGGGAGGACGGTAAACTCATCCTGGTGCTCTTCGAACCACGCACGTACACTGGCAGCTGTATGGCACCTCGCATTGTCCTGCTGGAAGATGCCATCATCCTGAGGAAAAACAATGCGCATGTAGGGGTGGACATGGTCCGCAAGGACAGATGCGTACTTGTATTGATCCATCGTGCCTTCCACAATAATCAGTGAACCCAGAGAATGCCAGGAAAACATTCCCCAGACCATAATGCTCCCGCCTCCAGCTTGGACCGTTCCTGCAATGGTTGCAGGGTGGTTCCTTTCAGAGGTTTCACGCCTTATACGCCAACGTCCATCTGTCCGATGGAGCATAAAACGCGATTCATCTGAAAACGCTACCTGTCGCCACTCAGTGGACGTCCAGCTGCTGTACTGGCGTGCAAATTCTAGCCTTCGTCGTCGATGAACACCAGTCAGCATAGGTGCACGAACCAGGCGTCTGCTTCGGAGGCCCAGACGCAGCAATGTTCGCTGAATAGTGGTTTGGGAGACACTTGTGGTAGCCCCTTGGTTCATTTTAGTGGTCAGTTGCTCAACGGTAGCCCGTCTATCTGCCCGAACGCATCTCCGCAACCGTCGTTCGCCTCTGTCATCTATGGCCCGTGGTGCACCACATTTGCCACGTCGTTGATTTTGGACAGTCCCATTTTGCCATGCACGGTACACTTTTACCACGGCGGCACGCGAACAGTTCACAAACTCAGCCGTTTCGGAAATGCTTCCACCCTTGGCCCGAAAGCCAATGATCATGCCCTTTTGGACGTCGGATAAATCGCTTCGTTTCTGCATTACGCCAACGATTGAAATGTTTTCCGAAGCCCACACACACCCTTTATATACGCTCAACTGCACTGTGCTGCCACCTGCCTTCTGTGATTGGTTATTTAACTCTGAAGTGGAAAGTACGTGGTGGTCACATTAATGTGACTGGACTGTGTATATATATATATATATATATATATATATATATATTACATACATACATATATATTATATCTGGTGTTCCACACCAGACAAGACCCAAGGTGTAGGTTGTGCAAGGAGGCCTCTGAGACAGTCCAGCACATAACAGCAGGTTGCAAGATGCTGGCAGGGAAAGCGTACATGGAACGACATAACCAGGTGGCGGGCATAGTGTACAGGAACATCTGTGCAGAATATGGACTGGAAGCCCCGAGATCGAAGTGGGAAACACCCCCAAAGGTGGTGGAGAATGACCGAGCTAAGATCCAGTGGGACTTCCAGATCCAGACGGACAAGATGGTAATGGCGAACCAACCGGACATTGTGGTGGTGGATAAAGAACAGAGGAAAGCCGTTGTGGTGGATGTAGCTATACCAAGTGACTACAACATCAGGAAAAAGGAGCGTGAGAAACTGGAGAAATACCAGGGCCTCAGGGAGGAACTGGAAAAGAACTGGAAGGTGAAGACCACAGTGGTGCCTGTGGTCATCGGGGCCCCCGGGGCAGTCACCCCCAAACTGGAGCAGTGGCTAAAACAGATCCCAGGAACAACATCAGACATCTCAGTCCAGAAATGTGCAGTACTAGGCACAGCCAAGATACTGCGCAGAACCCTCAAGCTCCCAGGCCTCTGGTAGAGGACCCGAGTTCAGAGGATGAAAGAGAGAGACCACCAAGGAGGGTGAGAAGGGAATTTTTTTTTTTTATTATTAATTAAAACGTTTTCCAGTTTTTCTAACACTCAAGAGCAAACAAATGCCTTAAAGCTACACAAATTAAAAATTGAATATTTATTCACTTAAGTTCATTTTTAACGTAATGTTTTATAAATAGAAATTGATTAAATTTTGTTTTCAGATTTTCCTCTGCATTTTGCCACCTGTTTATATAATATTTGCCCCCAAAGAAATAATGGCTGTGCAAATTTGCACTATTATGATCTACTTAGAAAAAAATGAAAAACTTGGCCTACATGACCAGAACAAGAATGTATCCATTTAAATCTAATATTTGCATGCAGCTTGTCCACACAAACTTGAACATTGAAGCCGATTCTGAATCCAGCTATAGGCTAATCCTCCGACATATGATAAAAAGAGGAACTACGTATGGAAATGACACATTTGGAAATAAAATGCAAATTATATGTTAAAATGCTTAGGCGTGAATTCAAAAAATATATAGAATATCATCTGGATGTAATTTCCAGTCAAGAGAAAAAGAGAACCTTCAATTTTATGCCCAAAAACCTGATATTTTTACCTCTTTCAAGGGATTCAAATTTCAGTCTTTGCTCCTACATAAACTTCTTAATCCGCAGAATTTTTGCTACTGTGCTGAACAAATGGAGTGGTGGCTACTTTGTTTTGCTGCAGGAGTCTTCTTTCGAGTACATGTATCAGAACATATGCCACTTTAGTGCATTTCAATTTGTTGTTTGTTCTTAAAAGCTCATCAGAAAGATCGCTCCTACAGGAAATACTAATTATATAAACTCAAGCTGCCTGTTGTCCCTAATTCTGCTCCATCATGCCAACAAGCCCAAAGGGGAAGAAAAGTCTGTCGCAACAGCCTTTAAGAAAGTGCCAGATGGTTTCTGAGAACATCACACACCAATGTGACAATGCGCATCAGCTGCACTGTTTTCCGCATTCGGGCAAATAAGTAAACAAAATGTAGTCAGTCAAGTTAATCACTTCTGTGTCTCGTAGCTGTGTGATATCTTCATTCCCTCCCGTTAAAAACTCCAGAGCCCTTTGTTACAGTCAGCACTGAGTGTGAAGTTTGCATATTTCCATCGTCTTTTTTAACGAGATAATCTGGACACCGGGACAAAATAAGCTCCCCTCGCCGCGGCTCATTTGTCACCCTGATCTTAATCTATCGCGGCCAAGTCGTCTTCCTGTGTGGGCCGCTCTCAGCTGCAGGCCAACAACTCCAGCTGCCACGAGGGGCTGTTTTGGCACACGGCTTCAAACAAGCTAAAGGAGTCACTTTGGATAAGGCCAGACTCATACAGATGCACAATAATTCCTGATTACGTTTCTCTTCTCCGCATAGTCTGGCATCATTACTCGCTCCCGCCTGAATACTGCGGCACTTTGCCACACATAATGGTCATCAGTTGTGCCTGTGGTTTAATCACAAAAATTTATCTCCTAATTTACCCACCAGCGTCTGGTGTTGATGTAATAAGAGGGACATGATGTTCCTGTGGTTGTGGAATATGCCACCAGAACTTAAAAAAAAGAGAGCGAGAGAACCCTAATATTAAACAAAAGGTTTGTTCTCATTTTATTTGCTAAACGCAAAGTAAATGTTAAATTGAAGGGGTAAGGATACCACAAAAAAAAATAAGAAAAAATCTTAAAGTTGTTTTCAGTTCCATGCAGGTACCCTTAAATTAAATCCGGTACAACAAGTTCCCTTCAGAAACCATTTAGCTACTAAGCACAGCCCCACTTACGATCAATTAAAACACTCAAAATTCAATTAAAAATTCAAAGTGGGCCACAAATACCACCCTGCCAGCCAAACTGACGGGAATAATCCGAGAAGCAGCTGGTGTTAGTCTGGCCTCTGTGGAAGACTCATGAGGAGGAATTCGATTGGACTCAAAAATGCTCTAATCCATCCCAAAGCAACATCAAATGTCACAGCCAAGCGTCTCTAAAGAGCGGTTGTGGTTGACGATGCTGTGGGTGGGAGGGATTTCTGGAAGCAGTCAGTCTTCCAATTAATCTGTAGAGGCCTCTGACTGAAGACCGTTGCTGTACGACAAACGGCTCAAATTCTGGGAAACTGAGATTATATTTCACTGTAAAATCTCCTAGGTTACACTCTAATGATGAGAACTGCTAACGCTAACGCACCTCATTTGCTTTCGCCATCCCTCTTCAAATCTGCCTGGCTGCATGGTAAGAGATGTTGGAGTTGGGGATGTGATCGTCACCCATAAGCCCTCCTTCTCAACTCCTCTGCGATTTGAGGTCATAGGTCATATATTATTTGAACTTTTGAGATGCTAATCATCTAGTACAAGTTGTAACAACAACACATTCTAGATCCATAACATCCAAAACCAAAACTCTCTTTCTGATTGTCACCCCGACTCACTATTTAGACATCCACTCTCGAAATGTAAACACTCTCTAGTCAAAGCATACCTTGTCAGACATTTTTTTTTTCAGTTTTTCCAGCCCTTATCAATGGTTTGGTTATTGTCACGGCAGACTCGTGTTTGGTTTTTCCCGTTGTTTCCGTCCTCGCCTCGGCAGTGCGCTTTAGTTTCGTCAAATAAAAGATATTTGTTTTCCTCTCCATCTGCCTCCGCCGAGTCGCCTTGAACAGTTCCCTCCGACTCAGAGATGCATCCTGTGACAGACGTCAAGGAACATTGACAAACTAGCGGTACAGTACGGGGGGTGGGGAGGAGGGAGGACGTGATTGGTGGTGTCTCTCAAAATCCGTGCAGCTGGAAGCCCAGAATGCGAGGCGTCTCTGTTGCTGTCTCGCAATCAGTAGTATCTGCCTTGGACAGTGTCAGATTGATTCTCTCCAATCAATTCCAATTACTGTTTGCTCTTTTTTTTTTTTTGCTTCCTGCTTGGACTATTGTTCTTAAATGTCTAAAAAAGGAACAAACAAGAAAAAAGTCTTGCTGAGTTAGCAACCTGCTTATTTAGAAGGGACAGACCTAAAGGCATTTGGAGTTTGAGTATTTAGTGAATTTAACCTTGCTTAATTGGAATTCGCCAAAGCTAAAAACACCTTTGAAAATGCATAAATCACAGGGGGTTAACCTGGTGGCAGTCACTGCTAGCAAAACCCACATTTATTTTAAATCTTTGCAACATCATCTTAGCAATTAGGCCTCAGCTTAAGAGCAAACCTGTCAATCAAGCTGCTTTTAGCAGAGCCACGGATTAGACGTTTTTTTTCTTGAAGTTTGAGTAGGAGCTGCTCTTTTTTTCTTTCTCCTTGGTCTTTTAATGCCTCAGCGTTTTGTGGTAATTAGTCGGTTCTGCGGCCGCGAACAGATAAGAAAAGCAAAAAATAAAACGCGTTTATGTTGAGAAATGGCAAACAATGACAGGCTTGTGTGGCGGCTGTAATCAAATATAGGCAAATGTCAGATTCCTGAGAGCAGACGGAAAGCAAAAAAAAAAAAAATCTACTTATTTGTTTGCTATTTATAGCCAACAGAGATTTTTATCTTGCTGCAGATTTTATATGGACATGAATTCATTCCTTTTATCTGTACAGTGTTCCACAAATGAAATGTATTTGATGATCTGTAAAAGAAAAAAAAAAGAAATAAAAACACCTTTTCCTGCTTTTTAGGGTTCCGTGTTTCCTTCCCTCCAGGTCACACAGCGTCCTGCCAGAATCTGAGGCCTCGAACTCCTGTCAGGATCTGCGGATGTAAACAACTCAATAGGCTGACAAGAGCTCAGCCTCCTGCAATAACACTGCTGCGCTTTTCCACTGCTCCATTTGCTTTCATGTTCCTATCTTAAGAGTATGTCTACTCTTAGCAAACAGCAGAAGAAAAAAAATTAGATAGTTGAGGGATACAGAGATGTAGAATTTTCTTCCAGTGCTGGTCCCACAGTTCCCTCCTCTCCATGAACTTCAAAGGGAAACTGTCTGACATCTTGATGTTGAATTTACCTTTATGGTAGAAGACAGAGAAGCTCCAACTATCTCCATCTTCAATCACTCACTGATTAGGTCAAAAAAAAAAAGATTTTTCCAGCTGATTTGCTTCCACTGTATCACTCAATGACAAACATTTGACGTCTGCTAACCTACTTCATTAGATTTCTTTGTTTTTTTTTTTTAAAGGTCCTGCTGAGTCGTTGCCATGGTTTTAAGAGGCTCGGTTAGAACTGCATAATTTTAGTCACCCATACAGTGGACCATAACATTTCGGAGCATTTTCTTTTACCTCAATGTCTGCTTTCATCCAAAGTGGCCATTACTCAAACCTACCAACAGTGACAATGCAATCTGTGTCTGGAGATCTACTTGCTTTATTTCTACATCGGATTTCCAAAGCAAATTGTGTTAAATACAAGCCAGAGAGAAACCGGTTCAACAGACAGCACCGATTTTAGGATGCAGGAAGAAAGAGGCTTTCTTTAAGCTCTAACTGGACTGGCATGTAGCTTCAATTGAATCATGCTAGAAATATGCTGTTTGTGATTTCAATCAGCGCTCAGAAAATTTAGCTGCATTAAAGGAAATGAAATAAGACCTCACGAGAAGAACAAATCAGTTCTTCCATCTGTAACTGACTTTTTATTGTACTGCTATCAGTGCAGGATGTTGCTGTTTTCCCTCGTTTTACAATTATCCGCAGCTTTAAATAGATGGGTGTTTTTTAGGGACAAACAGCTTTAGTCATCGTGAATGCCAAGCATCTTGTACTGGCTGCGGTTTACAGAAATAGACGTAAATATGGGCAGGCGTTCCCCCAACTCAGAGGAGCTCCAACTCCATCCCTTAACATCCAGTTCTTAAGCTAGCATCTTGCAAATTGTAAATGCATTCCAGCACCAACACCTGAATAAATTGGTTGAATTACAGAATTTCTGAAATGCTCTCCCATTTTTCTTTCTTTTCTGTCTTTTAGTTCTCGGCAATCCACAAGATATTGGATTGGATTTTGAGTGTGACGTTAACTAAAGTAAGTCATTGCTCTAGACGTTGTTCCGGATTCTTCTCTGACTTCCTGGATGCTTTTGTATTCACTGAAGTCCTTATGCAATAAAAAAATATATGTTTTGTAATTTGAAACATATAAATGAGACAAAAAAAGCAAAAATAGATGGAACCAATAAGGGAGGAAACATTTTGTTTCATGTGTTGTATTCTTACTTTTTGGATTTCCAATAACAATAGAAATTAGCAAAAATAAATGCGAAATTAAATATATCACTCCATTTTGAGAATTTGTAATTTAAGTTTGTTTTTTTTTAACAAAACTGCTGATTTAACTTTTAAATGGTACTCGAATCTGCTGAGATGCAACTAATTCTAACTAATTCAGCAAATTCTAGCTTACTTTTGAGAACAAGGGGTGTTAGATAGTGCGCCGCATCTCGTTCGCTCTCTGGTCTCAGCATGATTTGGTGGCTCGAAAGGGAAAAGCATTTGTTACCCACAGGCCAAGCTGATTGGACCAGCTAATCAAAAAAAAACGCCACTGATGAATCACTAAATTTAGACGTCTGCTCGCCCTGATACAAGATTTTTGTCTTTCCCCCCTCTTTTAGGCCCTTCACTAAGACACACTGTCACTTAATTTCAGCTCCGCAGCCTCTCAGAAATACAGTTCATTTCAAAAGTGATGTATGATTAGCTCTGCCCGCCACAGTCCTAATTGAAATGAGTTTGGGCCGTGCAGCAGGGGAGCCGGGACCAGAAGGGGGGTAAAAGGAGGGGTAGGGGGGAAAGAGGGGCTACGCAGCTGCGTCGGCCCGGTTCTATTGGTCAGAAATCAGCCGCTCGTCCCTTTTCACTCAGCAGCCTAATGATTTTTCGCCGTTATTGGGATTGCTGATAAGGTCTTGTGAGGGGAGAGTTTGAGCAGAGCAAATTAGCAAAGACCACGCTGGCACACATCCGACTACAAAGAACCCAAAAGTTCTCGCTAATTCGCAAGCAAAGGAAAAAGGAAAGAAAAAAAAACAACTAAATGGGGATCTAGTTAATTTGCACCTCGATGCTGCTGAGCTGCAGCTCGCCATCTTCTATTTATTTACCCATTCGATTCGACTCGTGTTCCACCGCGGCACCCGTACATAAAAGCAGCTCCGAACTACAGTTCAGCGGCGTCAGATATTGTGAACAACTCGAAAGCACGGCCGCAAAAAAAGTGTGTGAAAAGCCCTGAAGTGCCTTCACGGTGTCAGCACAAGACATCCATCCCTTTCAAAAAAAAAAAAAAAAGAAGAAAAAAAGACGTTTTCCTCCCTGTTTAGACTCAAAGAATCAGAGGCTTCAGGTCTGTTTCTACAGCACAGCCTCTGCGGAAAACAGGAAGTGATTGAACATGGTCGGATTCTCACAACGGAGATAGCAAACACTACTGAAGCCCCAGGTGTACGCACTTGTTGTCGTAGCAATAACTTGGGGTGGGGTGGGGGGGGGGGTGGTAGATACAATGGCGACACCCTGTTTCGATTTGATTTGCAAATCGTCGCTCTCGCCGTTTTGCTGCTGCCAGTGGCTAATTATTATTCACACTTCGGGGACGACAATGTGTCATCTTCCATTTGCTGGAGGATGAGGGCGATATGGCTCAAAATGCATGTTTTCCTTGCGAGCAGGAGCCGGTGTTTCGCCGGAGGCCCAAACATTTCACTGGCGCCTCATTCGGGTAGCTCAAGAAAACCTCAGGGCCTCATTTTTGCTATACGTGTAATTGATATGCTGCGAGGGACGCAGCACTGTAAGCTCTTTCAGTTCTATGCCGCTTACATTGTTCAATCTCAAAGGATTATCAGAGTTACATTTCATTAGGAGATATCGCAGTTGGGAGAGGATATTTCTGGTTCTTTTGAGGTTTCTGGCTAATAAATCACACCAGGAAGGGTAAGGAGTGCAAAACAGAAGGATGATCCATTCTTTGTTATCTCTTTGGCTCCGCCGGTCCAGTCCAAACTGGAAACTCCCAAGAACAAAGGAGATATCATCACACATCGGTCGGTAAACTGGGTAATTTATTATACCTGAAAGTAACTAGAAATCCAAGCGGAACTGATAAGATAACCGAGTGAAAAGCTATTTGAAAATTCCTCCTAAGGGATGTTTTCCACTGTTGGAATGTGTGCTGGAAATCATGTGTCTGGAAAAGCTGGTGAGCTGGTTGCTCCAGGGCCGTCAACTGGTGCGATCCAGCTGACAATGTGACGTGCTGCAGATGCCTCAAGGGGGGACAGGTGGAAGCTCAAAGCTGGCTTCCTGTTTCTTGTGGGATCTTGATCCAAGAGGGACCAGAAGCAGCGTGACACCAGTGTTTGGACAAGATGACGGGGAAAAAATGTGTAGTGATGTGCATTGGCTCAAATAGGTACCTCTGTAACTAGCCAACAGGATTGAACCAAAGAAAGATTTATAGTTTATATTTATGGGGAAATTGATATTCTAACTATCAGAGCGATTTGTTGGCCATACTGTCAGAAAAAAAAGACATTTCAATCTCATTTTTTGGCTCTTTATTTTAGTTTTCATAAACAAAAATTGATCAAGCAGAAAGACAAACAACTTCAGAGACGACTACGCCTTCGACTTTTCTCAGAAACATCTTTGCACTGGATTACGGTTTAAGATGTTTGTATAAGACGCAGAAATAACTTTGTCACAACATGCAGTTGATCCCATGGCTTGAATCAACAAGTCCCTGCACTCTATAACCCCTCAGGTGTGCATCAACTGTCTGTTTTACATACACAGCAGTAAAACGAACTCTGTAAGAAATTGTTTTAGTAATTTAGACAAGGAGTTTTTTTTAGTAATGTTTCCCCTAAAGGTAAATATTGGCTGAATGTGTTGCGTTTCTCTCCGGTCCCTACAGACCTTGTAGGCTGAACTCACAGTCAACAACAACTTACATGCACAAATCCATCTTCATCACATGCTGCTGTTAAATAAGTTAAAAAAAAAACAACAACACTTACTTACATAATAGTAGTCACGTTGAAACTAACCGGACCTTGCGAAATGTCCACAACTGCCCCAATCACTTGAAAAAGCAATGTTAGCAAAAGGCAATGTTAGCCCTTGAACCTTTTCATATTTATGAATGGTACAATCACCAACTTAAAAGTGTTTTATGAAACAAAAGGAAAACATTGAATGGGTTTTTACAAATAGGCGTTTGAAAATGTGGCATATTCAGCCTCTCTTGGTCTAATACATCAACATCCACAGCAAACTCTAATAAAACACAAAAAGTTATAAGACCAATTAGTTTGAGGTATATCTACCAGCTTTATACAAATAGAGGGAATATGTACTTCATTTTCATTGCAAATTGGAAAAGACATAATATTTAGTGAGTTGATTTAGAAGAAGTGCAAAATATTCGCAATTTCAATCACTACTGCCAGACATGGTGTTTTGGATGTGGGCCATAAAGTACATATTTCCTGTCACCTGAACATCCATCCATCCATCCATCCATTTTCTTACACCCTTGTCCCTTAGTGGGGTCGGGAGGTGCTGGTGCCTATCTCCAGCTAGCGTTCCGGGCGAGAGGCGGGGTACGCCCTGGACAGGTCGCCAGTCTGTCGCAGGTCACCTGAACAAAGCGCCTTTATTTTATGTTTGCTTTGTCTGCTGCATGACTTGTGGCAAATTGAAGACTTTGTTTTTTTGAAGACGGGTCTTACTTTCCAAGTTAAAACAATATTGTGTGGAACGTACAAGTAGTTGTCATGTCAACTTGGTGATGGTACTCTCTAGTCTTCTTCTCTGACTGATACTGCTTGCCTGGCTGCTTTGTGTCTACCATTAAACAAATCCACTGAATTTTATGGTTTTTCAATGACAAAATACAAATCAGTGCATTTGCTTTTACTGCTGATTGTAAACCAACGTAGCATCGCAGTATGCAAGCTCAGGCTTATTTATTTGTCTTGTCATGTACTGTATTTAGGCATCTTGACCTGCGTTTTGACCGAAATGCTCAAACTCGCTCCTGGTGTCCCTCCTTCCTTTTTATTTTTATGTAACTTCTTAAGACTCCCAAAAGACTTGTGTGTGTGTGTGAGCAGTAAGGGGTTGGATGACGCATCAGAATTTGCTGCCTCCGTAAATAGATGTTGCTATGGAAGTCACGGCTCAAAAGGTAGCACAATACTTACTGTTTTTCATTATAACGATGCATAATCAAAGAACCCACCTACAGAATCACATGTTGTATGGCCTTATGGAAATAAATCTGAGGAAACCAGGCCTCCTCTTAGTCGGTTGTCTCTTTCATTCCGTCTCCCACAGTCATCCAGTTTCACCCGCTTAACTGCTGCTGTCACTAATACCTCGACTGACCCGTTTTGGGAAACAATGTTCCGATATAGGTGTTTTTGGAATTTAGCGAAGCTCTAAATTTAGTTTTCAGTAGGTTATTTTTCTACCTCTCTCACCTCCTTCGTTTTTATTCTATTCAAAGGAAATTGTTCCTTTGCTCAATTTATAAGAAGTGTCAAAATCTCCATAAAATGAGTCTAAAAATATTATTTTGCCTGCTGATAATTAAAGGAGCTTATACTCGGGCATCCTATTTTTTACTCCTATCTATATCTCCACCTTATCTTTTCTTCTTTCATCTATTGTCAAAAGCAGGAGTCATTATTCTGCAACATGCCCTCGGTCCAGTTCTCCAGACAGTGGAAGAGGAGCTCAGAGGCAGTGCCTTACCTTCCACATCCGCACACACCTCTAATTGCCAGTGCCTGTCCTTTTCACTGAGTCATTAATACCATAATGCACGGTGACATCTGTCTTTGGGCCAGAAAGCAGAGCTCAGCTCGCTGTGGTCAGCTCTATGGACGGAAAACAAAAAAAAACAGGAGTCTGCAATATCAAGGGGTGAGCTGTAAAACACATCCATCAGGGCTTTTTACTTTAATCCTTTAGGTATCATCCTGAGACGGATGATGCCTAATAGCCAGCCAAGTTGGATAAAATCAGAAAAACTCCCACTGAGATGCACTACTCTGAACGTAGGCAGGGGAAAATGCAAAAGCTCGTGTCCATCTGCACGCGTTCCTCTCCCACTTCATGATTTACCCTGAGTGTGAGTGGCTTTCTTCACACATGGGCTTAATCAGACACCACCTGCGAGCAAGGATGCAGCAGGAGAACTTTTTGCATGGCGTCTGTTCCAACTAGCATGGGCTTTTCCGCATTTTGCAACGTCGCAACGCGGTTCATTCTGGGTTTTTGCATGTGAAGTGGAAAGGAGAAGATGTATTTTTTACAAAAATAAAAAACTGTGACATGAATTTGGATTTAAACCCCCCTTTGCCTCAGTATCCCACACACAAAAAAAGTCCAGTGGAGCCAAATGGTGCAAAACTAAGGAGGGAGTTTGCTGGATGACTTGTTGTTCCCTCCACAAATCTGACCGCGTTGCAGGACAAAGACAAGAAGACAGCCACGAGACGAAGAAAGCCTTGGACGCGCACTTCCTCTGCAGTGACGGGGCAACTGGCCAGAGTGGAGTGGAAGATGGATGGAGACAGCTGACTGAATACCTGGCAACAAAAGGATGCAAAAGACAAAACAAAACAAAAAAAAGTGGAATTTAATGTGCAAGCATATGAGCTGTGCTTCCATTACAAAAATGTGCAGAACTTTTTTTGATATTCTAATGTCAAAAAAAGCAAACAAAACACAATTTCACAACTTCAACTGAATAAGAAAAGCAATTAGTCACATGTGAATAAGCTTGTTCACGCGATAAAATATATTCACATTCATATTTGGTGGTAACTCTCATCGCCATCAGAGGAGACGTTGGCGTCTTATTCAGAAGTTGGAGTGACAACCTCCTTTTATCATGCATTGCGGTTTAGGTAAAATGTAGTTCGTCTTTCAACACTTTCAAATGACAACTTTTGATTCACTGTGCAATAACGTGAGACCTCTGGTTGAACCAGCTGAGTGTTTATTTGTTTTACTACAATAAAATGACTCTTAGACAGCACCATGCTGGAACCCCAACAGGATCCCAAGGTAACCCATAATCAACATGGGTTACCTTGTAAAGGGACATTGGTGTACTGTGCTGAAAACCAAGACCTTTTATCCTCTCCTCCATTCAATTAAACTAATTGACATTAACTTTCCATTTACAACTAAAATGTAAAACACTGTTTTCATTTCAAAAACAAACACACCACTAAACATGAAGCGGGTTCTTTTTCTCCTCAGCTCAGACGACGCATGTATGTTTTGGAATAAGTTTCACGAGACATGCAGCAGTTGTTGCCCGAAGCAGCAAGTCTTGCGGCAGTCCACGCCTAGTAAATCTTTCTGAAACCAGACTTTGCTTCACAATCTTTTTAAGGGTTAGGGTTGTGTTTTTCAACCGGTTTTTCCTGCTGCTCAGCTTAATGGGCTTGGATGCGGGACACTTTGGAAAAAATTGCTACATTAGCAATTACCTTTTGTGACTTACCCTCGCTTGTGGAGGGTGTGAACGCCTTTTTCTACTTCCCTAACAAAGACACTTAAGCCACTTTGCAGATACGGCGTGGTTTATTGGAAAAAGCTAGACTTAGCGGGATATTGCACGCAAGCGGTTTGATAGGCAGAAGACTGCATTCGATGATTTGGGCGCAGGATCTGCAACAGGACTGTAGAAGGTGGCGAGATGACGAGCTGCAAATCGGAAACGTCAACTGGATGGAGCAACTGGCAGCCCAATGGTACGAGCACAGAACATCAGACCTCTTCCCACAGGCCGCCCAAGTTCCTGCCCCGATTCATGCCGACTTTGTTTGGAACTCACTGCTAATAGAGACGCAGACAGGCATCTAAAAGTTGCAGGACTTTTGCCTTTGAGGAAAGCAGTTTGAGAAACTGAAGTGAAACTCGACAAGAGAGGAGAGGTTTCAGGCGTCACATTGTTAGCCATGGAACATATCGGAAATATTAAGAATGAATTAATTGAGACAGAAAATCAGTTTTAACATGCTAGTAAAATAATGTCACAAAAAATAATAAACTTTTTTTTTTGCAATACATTTCCATTCACCACATGAAAGCAATCGTATTTAGTACAGGGGCAACTGAAGAAAACTTTATTTTGTCATTTCACATTTCCATACACACCCTGTTTGCCCCCTAAACAGCGCCACCCTTGGTGATAAGGCAGTGCTGCAGCTGAACGCAGGCTTGGAAGAGACTGTCCTTCCAGAATCTGAATTCCTTCAGAGTCCTCTCAGTGCTGTCTGACATAAACACACACCACTTCAGGATTAATAGTGAGCACAAACACAAGTGTGACTTAAATATTTACCTGCACGAAGGAAGAGAAGAAAAACAACATGCTGACCGAGGAGTTTTGTGTTTCTTAAAGGGACCCATTAGCTTTGATTGCCGCAGTAAACTGCACATCATAAGTAAGTATTTAGCTTAATGATCCAATTTACCCAGTGTCTGACGGCTAGAACACAGCAGACAGAGATACTAGATGACTACTGTGGCATTTTATGGCTATAGAACTTGCTTCATCGGCCATCTGCTCTACCTTGATTCATCGGACTCTGGTTGCGTTCAACTTTTTTTTTCCCCCCAAACTCCATTGTTTGCTTTTTTATATGTACACATCGCAAGAGACAACTCCCTGGGTAATAACGCCAGGAGTCAAGTCGTGGACTGGGGGTGGGGGGTATTTTTCTGCAGTGTTGGCACATTTCGCCAAAGTCTTGCAACACAAACTCTCAATAGACCTTGACATCCCCCCCTCCAGGCCTTTAATTTCAAACATATTAGGTTTTGGAGGAGAGGATAAAAGCAGTATAGTGCACTCTGGAGAAAATATACAAAGAAGTCTAAAAGGTGTTAAAAGGACATCTTGACTTTTATGTAGCTTTGTTATAGAGCTAGACGGGACATTTTGTCCCGACCGAAGACAATACTGATACTCCATCCAACTATACCGTCACAAAGGACAATTTTTCTCTGGTTTTCAGATTAAAATAAAGCAATCCACACTAATAAAACACTTAACTAAAAGGGCATTTTATATGATCTTTAAACGGTATAAAATCCCATTTAAAAATAGAAAGAATGTTCTTATGGACTGGAGGAAGAATAAAAAGTAGACTCAATCTATCTTGTACTATTACTTGTTTTAAAGCCTGGGACTTACCCACAACCCTGGGGAATATTGAAATAGGTTGTTATATTAAAAAGTACACTGGCACCCGCCATGTTGGAATAAAAACCAGAAGTGGAACAATTATTAAATTACTTCATTACACACACAAAAATAAATGACCGACATATTGAGAGAAAGACGCACAAGAAATTGCCTTTCAAGTTCCTTTTGGAGGGAAATGATTAAAAGAATTGTTTTGTACTTCAGAGAGAATGTAGGATAGGGAAGAAAAGTACAAAGAGTGGAGGAGCTTCATTAGCAGGAAGTTGCATTTATTTTTCATGATAAGGATCCCGAGAATCACTAAACCTTAGAAAGTTAGAGTAAAAAAAAAAATAAGCTGAATTTAAACGGTGGTTATTTTTTCTGCTTGCTTATCCAGGATGCATTAAGCGTTGACATGAAATGACGGATAAGTGAAGAATCCCCGACTGCTCGCCCGGCTATGAGTCTAATTGGTCTCCCATTTTAAAATCTATCAGCATAATGATGGCGAAAAGAAAGTGCAACATTAAATCCTTTACTCTAATACGTGAAATAAACAGCAGGAGGACATATTTGGCTGGAGCACAAAAGATATTCATTGTAATCATAATCATATCTATAATAGCAGCAGGGGTGGGCTTTAACCGGGATGCAGAATGTGACTAAGATACATGCAACAACAAACCACTTACCAAGCCACATAATTATAAGAAAGTATTGCAGCAGAGGCAAGGACGTGAGTTTTTCCTCTGTTTAGATATTTTTTAAAAAAATTAATAAAATGGAGGGTAGTAGTTTTTATTATTTTGAAATTAATATGAACCAGTGGCTTCACGTTTGGTAACAATTTAGGGAAAAGACCTTGTGAGAGTCTCACTGTGTAATAACCCTGAGTAGAAATATATTTTTAAACACTGTAATTATTTTTAATCAAACGATTCCCTACTGCTCACTATATAGCAGCTGTAATAAAACTGTTTTTTAAAAAATTTGGTTCCCACCCTTTGACTGTTGTTTTTCCAAGGAAAAAATAAATAAATCAGTATAATCTAACTGCTGAGTTTATCGTCGATAGAAGAAAAGGAAATAAAAGTAGCTTCCTGCTGGTAGAGAGCAGGCGGAAAAGTTTACTTTTTAAAACCTTTTTCTACCATCCCTCCTAACAACTGTTATAATTTCCGCTCAGTGAAAACACAGGCTAGATTGCTATTTTGTAAAAAAAAAAAAAAAAAAAAAAAAAAAGCCTTTTTCTTTGCCGTTTCATCCCACAATTATTGCAACTTCCTTGGCAACTTTGGCTCTCAAGGTCTGGAAACTCTTACATTTTTAGCAAGTTGCTTTTTTTTTTTACTTCAACTGTTTCAATTTGTATGTTTGCAGTGGATGTGTATCAAAAAGATCTGCTGATCTTGAATTGGGCTGGAATATTTCACACAAAAGCGGGGCGGGGAGAAAAAATTATGTAAGCGAAGACAAAAGAGGAGACAAGAAGCAAAAAAAAAAAAAAAAACATTAACATCTGCAGAGACTGCTGCAATAAATATTTCCATTTCGGTTTGCTTACTGAACAAGCCCCAGAGTTACCCCACGTCTTTCAGACTTCTGCCGTAAATGGAAATGAAAACCCTCTCACAGTATCTCTCTGATCTGAAAACTTCCAGTATGAGACATTAGCTTGTAAAATTGAGAAAAGAGCCCTATTTTCTCTTCATCTAATGCATCTTTTAGCGGCGCTTTGAACCCCCCCTCCCCACTACCGCTCTCCCGACCCCTGTGAGAGTTATTTGAATATCAATAAGCCAAGAGACTGTGTGTGATCAAAAAGCCTCCTGAGTCAAAAGTTTTGGATGACCCAGACAGATGGCAGCTCTCAATCCCAGGACGGGGAAAATGAGACTCGAGGCAAAACTTGAGAGGGATGAAATTTGAGCGAGCTTTAGAGGGTTGAGTTTCTCTACGAGAAACGGCGGTAGGAGGGAACGGGGGGGCGCAGGTGGGGGGGAACTGTGCTGTCTGCCGCTGCGGCGAGAATCGACAGATTAAAGACTCGTATTTATGGCAAACCTTCCTAGTTTTATGTGTTTATTTTACAGCTGCGTCTGAGCTTCACGAGGCCACGAGGTCGTTATTCCACAGTAACGGGAAGCCACTCGAGAATCCTAATTTACTTACCCTTTGGCCGCTATGATGGAATTAATAACATTTCATACTTGGCGCTGCTAACTACACTCTAAAAGTTGCTCTTTTTTTTTTCTTTGTTTCTTTTGGACTCCTATAACTCACGCCTCGGTGTACAAACCCCGCAATTTTACATCCTGAAAACCTGAAACACAAACAATAGCGACTCGGCATCGCCGCCCCACATGCCTAAAAGTTGGCATAAAACAATGATGCGTTAATATATCTGCATGCAGTCCCCGCAAAGCGTGACCAGAAATACAGATGCGGATGGATTGAGATGGTGTGAAATCAAAGATGTCCGCTCTCGAAAACTGACGGCGCCATCACAAGCTGACAGCGGCAGCTCCGGTAAAGCGTCCTGGAGCTGACAGCTTGCTTACATTTGCATAATTAACTTCAACAGCTGCAATTAGGCCGTCAGGAATCCTCCATCAAAGAAAGAAAAAAACAACAAGATTTATTTCTGGACAAAACAGTGGAACGTTAAGGAACAAATTGACCAAAAGACTGCAAATTGTGCGCATAGCGAAGTCCTAATTAACACCAAAAGCTGATTAAGACGCTTTCTTGCATCTGTTGGTAAACATTTCCTCTTTGGTTGTGATAGTGACTGTCCCACTCGTTCACTTCAGGAGGATATGTAATTGTGACAATCAGCATAAAAAGTCCATTATCAAGCACTTTGAAGGTTGGAATTATATTTTCTTATTCTGGCAATTATTAGTCTTTTAAAAATTTTATGGTTTCTGGAAAATGAGAAAAGTATTTCACAGTTCTAACTTCACACAGGGTGAACACTTAAAGCATTTTAGTACCTATGTTAGTACCTACAATACAACTTGTTGCTGATTACGTTTTTTGTGATAATTACAGGTCAAGAGGTCAACTTTTCTCACCGGAGGTATCCACCTGGTACTTTTAGCTCGCTCTAGAATATTCTCTGTGAATTAGTTTCAAATTAAAAGAAATAGTGCATATTACCTACATGTTGGGGTTAATGGAGTTTTGCCTAATTATGCATAATGTTGTCAGTTTTGCTTTCAAAATCCAAAAACTTAAAGTGACTGCATGTTTTTTCCCATGTTTTTTATCTCAGTAAATTTAGATGATCAGAAATTAAGATCAAAAAGCACACATTTCTTCAATGCCTTTCTTTAAGCAGATCAACCTTTATCACAGGCAGTAGTCATCTGTAAATATATATTACCATTAAAAAGCCCTTATTTTTAATCTTTGCCCTGAAAACACTCGACTAAAACCACGATGTAGATGATCGACAGCTCGGTGAATCCCAACAGACTTGTCATTTTCACATCAGGCGAGAGATAGATGACTGTCTTAATTTGTCGACCTGTCATTCCTTTCCCAAGCTCGGTTTCTAAAGTTATAATTCTGTCACTTTGCATGATTTTAGAGCTCCTCCATTTTGATTTTATATCTCTTTTTAAGCTGCCTTTAGATATCTGTTATTTTATGTCTGTAATTTAAAGCCTTTCCTGTGGTACACTTTTTTTTTTACCTTTCAGTTTTGCATTTACCTTATATGCTGCACTCCGTTCTCCTCTGCAGGTCGTAGTCTCTTTCTGGTCTTTTTGTGTCATTATTATTATGTGTACCTTCTTGCTCATTTTTGACACAGTTGGTGACTCTCTCATCATTTTCTTTTTGGTTGCCTTTCCGGGCATCCCACACTGACGACACTTTTATTTTCGGGTTACAGTTGCACAACCTAACTAATAAAAAGAAAGGAAGACAGCTGGTGCTGGTCAGCTGAATAATTCAAAGTCTGGTGACAAGTGTGGGAGCCACATCATCACAGGTAAAGATGAACAGAAATTCCTCCTCAGGGCTGCCTGCAGTTACTGGGACTAACTTACTTGCTCGCCTTGGGGGAAATTGTTCTGGCACTCCTATCACATGGGGATGGAGTTTAGGTCCCATTTCCTCTGACGACCTTTTTCTGTTCCGTCCTTTCTTGCAGAGTCATTCTCAAGCCTCACTAGGTTGTTGATTTTGATTTGGCAATCTGTTCCATCCTGGACCACTGCATCCATTTTCTCTTCCGAGGTGTTTTGCATCAACCTTTTTTAATGGCTTTTATTTAAATACGTTTCCATTCGGGAAGTTGTGGTTTTCCTCTTGCATCTAACCACTAATGAACATAACCAAGGTCATGTTTAAATGTCTATGTAGAGAACATTTTGTCTTTTTTTTCAGTTTACTACCACCACATGAAAACAATAGATCGGGAAACAAAGTCATTAACATTTAAACTATTAGACTGGAAGAGTTTACGAAGGCATTTCTAAGGTTTTGGCTTCTCTCCAGGATGTTTCACTGATTTGTTTTTGTGATTGTTGCAGCTTAAAATGACTGATTCAGCAGTAGCTTTTGCGATAAAAAGTTGTGGTCAAAGTTACACAATTGTTAAGCTTTATTCTTTGCCATAACACAGCCATGCAAAACAATTGAAATTGCTGCACACAGCACTTTTTTCAAGTAAAGTTCTTGTCTTGAGCAGGTGTCAAAATGGAAAATCAGAATTTCATAATACAAAAATTGGCTAATTATGACTGAAATTGCATTGCCAGACATGTTCACAGCTTCCTGGAGGGACTTACTTTGGGGCTCTGGTAAATTCCAGTACAAATGAAGATAGTTAGCTTATCAAAATGACTCCAAAAGCACATTAATAACTCATCCATAAGCACACAAAAAATTCAGAATAATGTCAAAAAATTTGAAGACTTTCCTCCAGAAAGATATATATATAGGAGAGGTCAAAGGTCAAATGTCAAATGTTTGTTGGTTTAGACTGCAGGAGGATATTCAACAGCTGAAAAGAAAGGGGAAAAAAAGATCAAAAACAAAATATCCAAACTTAAGTTAAAATGAGATGCATTTCAATGCATCTAATAAACAGAACATTCATATACTAACATCAAGAAACCTGAAACAAAAAATGTGTGAGAGGAGGATGTTTTTCACAGCACGATAAATGTTTCCATTATCGATTTTGACTGATTGTTGCAAACGAATCTCATCAAAGGATCATTTCATGTGGCTCCACGATGACGGTGGGAACATTTCTGCGGACATGTGGAAAGCACATTTCTTATTTACTCACAATGCTTAGCATCCGCATTGCTGGCAGATGGTCTTTGTCTTCATTTCGGTGTAAATTTGTCTGCTTGAAAATCAGCATATTGACACCAAGGGCTGTTTTTTTTTATTTCAGGTTTTTTCCTTTCTTCATCATTGCCAAGGTTGGTATGAAGCCAGTCATTTGTTTTCAGGGAGTATTTATAGCCTTAAAAATTGTTCACTCTTCTGGAAACTTGAGGCTCGCCAATGGACAACCCTGCATGTGTGTCCTAATTACAACGAACTGTCACGACAGCGGAAATCTTATCCCTCCGTCATCTGTAAACTGCTGTGGGCCCCAAACACAGAACAAATGTGTTTCCCATACACGCAAGAAATATATTGAAAAGCTCCATCTTAAGTTATGCTTTTCCTATACCTTTTTTTATGTTAAAAGTAGCTTATTCTCAGAGATTCCCATAAGGTATGTCTGCTTTTGCAAGAGCTCTGAGAAATCCATAATCCTTGAAACGTTTACTGTCCCCAGAATTTAGATCTGACCATGTCTATGACTGCTTTCAGAACCAATGCAAAGTAATAAAGTGACTGTTTGGTGTGTGTGTTCTGCAGGAATGTGCTCTGCAGATGGCTTACAAACACAACGGAAAGGCACAGAGCTTTTGGCTCGCCTCTAAACGCCTCTGTTGGAGATTAAAACCATCCCTTCAGCAGACACTGCCTTAATTAGTGTTTTAGAGGAAGGGATGGCAAAAGTGCCCGCCTTACATGTTTTTCCAAATTTTTTTGTTACCCGTAGGTCTATAGGAGTTCTTTTTTTAGCCTGTTTGTCTCGAGAGCTTACATTGCGAATACAACAACTGTCCAATTTTTGAGCTCGTCTCTCGGGGGTCCTTTACTTTGAAAAAGCTGAGCTCTTTGCTCAGCTTTTTCTTTTATGTGCAGTGCCATTATCTAGAGCAAAGAAAAGATTTTAAAAAAAAAAGAAAAAAAAGAAAAAATGAGGACAACCAGTCAGTGATAACCCCATTGCCAGTCCCAGGTGTTAGCCCAGCCATTGTCCGTACACATTCCCTTTCCTTTTGTGCTTTCCTCCCATGGGGGGGAAAGGACTGAAGCGGGCTGTCTGACATTTATTAATCCTTTGTTATGGTCTGAATAAACAGAGTTCACCTCTGAGAAATCAGCGCACAAGATCAGTGCACACTTTACTACATGTAGCGCCAAAGCCTGTACCGTAATTACCTCTGTCTTCGGTCTACGTGTGACGGCACGATCATTTTTTAAAGATAAGATGGAGAAGTTCTATTTTTTTTTTTGAAGATTATGTTCTTTTTAGGACACTCAAACGACGATTTCCTCACGCTAAAAGAAAGATATTCTTGGTGTCTATTCTTAATCAGGTAGCTTCACTGCCCAAAACTCACCAAGCAAAGTAAAACTAGCATTAGCAAATATGCAACCGGAGATTATGGTTGATGACAAAGTGAACTTTTTGCAGCTCCAGTTCTGCAAAAACTGGAGCTGAGTACACTCAGTTTTTGCAATTTTCTGAAAATGTAAGAAACGTTGCAATTTTGGTCCATAAATAAAACTGAATGTATCAGGTGTGAAAACACCTTAAAACGGTAAGATCCTTTGATCAATTGAAGCTCCAGTTACATGTTATATGTTTGGGTTTTATGTCTTCCTTCATGCTACTCTTCAAAAAATGCCAGATTTGTGGAGTCTACAGTTTAAAAGTTGGCCGAGATACAAAAGTACTTTCTATGGAAAGAAAGAAAAAACCTTCACAAAAAATACAATCTAACTGGTGATTACCAACTTAGTAGATGTAGAACCAAGAAAATGGTTATTTTGCCTTTTTTTACATTATGTTTCACTTAGAGAGGTGACACAAAATTGGAAAAAGTTAGCAAGTTTGGATTATTACTGTGGAAAATTAAAATGAAAGCACATATTTCCTTCCCAGTCTGGTAAACAACCAAACACAAAAATCCAGGACATCATGTTTAAAAAAAAATAAACACTCATTACCAAAATATCTTTAATCACTTCGAAAACTCTCCTGTTTTCTTGTTGCTCATTACCGTACCATAAACTCCCATGTTAGAGCCACTATCACTGAATGAAACCCACAGTTTTTCAGCCTCAGTCAGCTTCACTCACGCCCCGATAATTTATTTACTTCCATTAGCGAGTCTTTTTCAACAGTGAAACTACATCGTTGACAGTTTGCTCGTAAGGCTGTTAGAAGAAGCAACCGTCTGAGTAATTGCTCCACCTAAATTATAATCATACATCAACTTAACAATAAAACTTTCCTCAACAGCCGTACCTGAAGAAGAAATAAGTTAAGCATTGTTTGAAATCGAAACATGGCTTCCTCCTAATTTTGATCTTTAAAAACATTTCTACATATTCTGACAACCAGGACTTTAAAAAAATGCTCCACGGTGCTTTTAACATTTAATAGCCAAACAGTTGTCCACTTGGGTCACTGAAACAACTCAATTGGTTCCACATTATGAAATAAAGCCCTATTGTGGGCTCTAGAAAGTGAATAAGGACTACATGAAATGTTCTTCGGCGTGATGGATGCGAAGCGAGGCCTCTTGATTTAATTAACGCAGAATGTTCAGATCATTTTACATCGCAATACATAAATTTCGGGCCGTTCTAACAAAGTAACATTAGCCCTGCAATGCACCACAGAGCAGCAGAAGAGTGCTCATTCAGCGCAGGAGGGCTGGCTCCGCTGCCATCAGATAAATGGAACTCTCCTCTCGTCTGAAAAGGGCTTCAGTCTCGACCCGTTCCTCCCCAGCCTCATTATTGAACTCTGCGGCTTGTTTATAAATGAACTTTTCACAATGACATTTGCTGTCAACATCTCCAATGACAGCCATGGGTACGAATCGCTTCTTCCGAGGCACGTTATGCATCTCCTGCGGCCAAATGTTCAATCCGGGTGAATTTTAACATGAATCTTTGTCAAATGATTGTAAAAACGGTCAACTTGTTTATTTTCTGGTGTGATTTTTGATGAATGTGTACATTTCAAGTATGATTACCATCAGGATAATAAGAATCTGAGCAAAGTCCATCCATCCATCCATTTTCCTACACCCTTGTCCCTTAATGGGGTCGGGAGGTGCTGGTGCCTATCTCCAGCTGGCGTTCCGGGCGAGAGGCGGGGTACGCCCTGGACAGGTCGCCAGTCTGTCGCAGGGCAACACAGAGACACACACACAACAAACAACCATGCACACACACACTCACACCTAGGGGCAATTTAGACCGACCAATTAACCTAACAGTCATGTTTTCGGACTGTGGGAGGAAACCGGAGTACCCGGAGAAAACCCACCATGCACAGGGAGAACATGCAAACTCCATGCAGAAAGACCGGGGCCGGGAATCGAACCCAGAACCTTCTTGCTGCAAGGCAACAGCTCTACCAACTGCGCCACTGTGCAGCCCAATCTGAGCAAAGTGCAGAATAAAAATTTTTATTTTTACATTTTATTAATAACATCTTTCAATAACACATAATTACCGACTCAAATTTACTGTAAAAATCAAGACAAGAACCTAGTAACTTTCCTACCACCAAACTTTCAGGGGCAAACCCTAAAGATGTACAAAGGTTTATTGGTCAACAAAACAATCTGTATTTGCATGAAGTGATTTTGCACTCTGACACTTCAAACAAGTTCACTCCATAGCAGAAAGTGCAATGCTCGATAAAGACTTGCCTTTAAATGCCGTCAACGTCTGAAGTACCTTTTTTAAAATTAATCACCTGCTTTAAAAGACAGTGGAAAGACCGACTGAATTATTTATGTAAACACTGTCAAGATTTGTGAGTTTTATGGAACCAACATATGATGATGAAATATGCCCTTTATTTTAATGAGGCAGAGCCTCTTTGCCCCACAGCAAGAAGATCTCATGTTGAAATCTTGTTTCGCCTCGGCCTCTTTGTGTAACGATTACACAGCCTTGCGGTTCAGGTGCGGTTTTTCACGGTGTATTCTGTTTTTTCTATCATAATACATAAACATGCTGCCGAATGAACCGTTAAGAATGCTTATCAGCTGACGTTCTTATACTTCGATGAACATTTTACAGCACTTGCATATACATTGAACCCTCACACTTTCCATGTAAAACCTATAAATGTCATTTGAATCTTGAATTCTTGTGTTAGACACAACAAAGTGAATAATAAAGGTAGACGGAGAATATGTTTTTTTCCCCCCTCAAACAAAGATGTGGAGAACAAGCAAGCTGGCTTGCCGAAGTCATCTAGGGGATTCAGCAAATATATAGAAGGTGCTCCAGGGCGTACGAGATCAGAACTGAACCTGCTGGCTTTCCCACAACTTAGTGTTATGAACACAGCTGTCCCACCTTCAAGCATGTCGGACAGAGAAGCTGGTTTGTGTTGAGGTGACAAGAAACGAGGCAACATAAAAAATGTCAGAAGCAAGAAAAGACTTGAGGCTGAAAGAGACGTTCGCCTTTCAGCAGGACAATGGTGCTAAATGTACAGCCAGTGGCCTGAAACTTAAATCCATTTTTAAAAACTCTAGAGAGCTAGAAAGTGACAATTTGACTGCTACTTTGGCTCCAGGTGTGAAAAGTTTGAAGAGATGTTCCTCCAAAGACATAAAAGAGTAAAAAGGAGCTGGAAATAGTTCTGTAATGTATCAGACTTTATGCAAAATAAGAGGTTTCAATCACAAGCCTCATCTGGAGCCTCTCGTATCTCATTTAAAGCATGCAAACTGATCACAGGCAATGAATGCAAAATTTGTTTTGTATGAAAATGTAAAGAAATAAAACATGATTGAAGAAGGAAGTTGTTTGGTAAGTTAGAACAACAGATGTTTTTTAGCACTGACGATCACACCGTATAAATAAGCGCTTAATGGATTTTATTGGCCCGAGGGTGAGAAATCCACTCAAATTGGGCCAAGATTCAATTCAAGGGCAATGCATAGAAAAAGAAGGAAAATAAAAATGGCCAACGCATCGGCAGCAACCCCATGTCGCCAACTGGAACTGAGACGGTGTGGAAATGTTGCTGCTAATTGCCAACTTTATCTTTATAGCAAAACATTTATTTATTTTTTTACCTCCTAAGTTTTCACATTTCAATATGATACAGTTACAAACATCACACCATGTTACGTTCCAATGTATCCAGGTTGAGGGTTTCTGCCTAGACTCTCACTGGCAGTTGGGGCAAAGCTTTTTTTTTGTCACTCAATCATGACGCCAGCAGCTCCATCCTAACCGAACTGTACTGTTGAACTGTAGACCTACATTTGACAAGAATGAATGTTTATTGCTTGCTTGTTTCATAATTGATGACTGTTTGATGGTTTTATGATGTAAAGCACTTGGACTGCCTCATTGCTGAAATGGGCTGTACAAGTGATTGACTACAACAGAGGGGGGGGCTCAAGAAATGTGCAGTGCAGGTCAGTTCTAAGGAAACAAACTAAGGTACCGATCCGCAATGATCTGAGCCATGCAACTCAGTGGGAAAAAGGCAGTAGATGCTGGTAAAGAATTACAGCTGGGGCAATGAGTACAGCCTGAGCTGCGATTTGACCAGTAGTGTCCGAAATTGGTCAACAACTGATGGCGCCCTGCAAACCGTTTCCCGATTTCACTTGATTGAATCCAGAATCTGTGGAGTCCATTGAACCATTTCGAAAGGAGACGGACTTGAAGGAAAACTTTGTTCTGCAATGGTTGATATACTTTTTTGTTGTTGTTGTTGCAACTTTGCTCTACTTTGTATTGTTCTTTCAACATAAAATCACAACTATATTCATTAGGGTTTGTGGGGTTTAATGCGACAAAATGAGGAAAAGAGTTCAAGAGAGTTTATGTCCCAGATTTCTGGAGAACTGGAGACAGGGCTGGCTTGGGCTTACCAGGTGTGGGCTGTACTAATAAAGGGAAGGAAGATAGCATGACAACTCCCCTTCAAGTGTCATAACAGTGGAAAGCCTGCCAGGCACCTTTTGGCTCATGTTTACAGGGACCTTCGCAATTTATAGCTCCTGTCCAAGAGAATTTGACAAGCTGCCTGCACATTGTGATATACTCCCTCCACCCCGTCCCTGCAGAGAGTGCTGCTCAGTCGGGATGTCCACACCGCCGACGCTCCGTGGAGGTTTTTCCCAGAGGTGCGGTGAAGTCCTGCAAGGCCCCGGCTGCCAGCTTAAAGCATTCAGAAGTTGAAACGAAAAAGCTGACCCAGTTAAGCTCTTCTGCTGAGCGTCGCTGGTTCAGTGGGAGGAAGCGAGCAAACACGCCCGGGCGAAAGCGTGAGGCGTTCGCAAAGAGGAGACGGGCCTTTCGCCGACTGTGGGGAAACGATGGGAAATAACTTTAATGTATTCCGACGGGGGCTCCAGAACTCTTGTCGTCTTCCCACCGCCAGGTTCGAGCTTTCCTCACTTCCTGTTTGCGCTCGTGTGCCTTGAAGGTGGCTTTGCTTGCGTGGCATGGGCGAAGGGTTACATTCCAGGTCGTGCCTCTGAGCCTGTGACACCTTCCTGTTCCGCTGCTGCTTTGATGTGCTGTCAGATCTCTTTGAGTCGTGCGTCTCCAGACCCCTCCGGTCGTTCCCGCAGCCCAGCAGGGATACTCAGTGGTCTGAGGTTCGCATAAGCAGCAAAACACATTCATCCGAACCCCCACTGCTAAGTCTTTAAATAGCTTTTTCATGTTTCATCCTCTAAACAGTCCAGACTTGGTTTTAAAAAAAAATCAACAAAAACAAATGTTTTGCCTTCATTTGCTTCAACAAATTCTCCTTTCTGCTGCATTTTTTTTCTTTTTTAAGTAGCTTTTGTGCAGAGGTTTTCATTGTGGGCTGAACTCTTGTTGGGTATGTTTATTATATTCATTTTTAATCTCCAGATTTTAGTTGCAAAGATTCAGAATCTCAAATATCTTCGATATCAGCGGGGAAAAGAAATCCTGCTGTCATGAGTTGTGGGTGATGGTGGTGAGAGTGAACGTTGAGACCCAGGTTGTGAAGAAAATGATGAATTTCATGTTGAATTTAATGATGAAGCTCATCATTAAATGAGCGAATAGCACACAGCTAGATACCGGTAGCAACTGACAATAGACTGAACATGGAGCAAGCTAACCAGGACTTAAACAGTTGAACTGGAGAGCCGACACACGCAACAACTGACATTATACGAGGATCCGACAAGGGACAAAGACAACAGGTGGGTTTAAATACACAGGGAGGGTAATCAGGGAACTGATCAATCAACAGGGAGGACAGGACATCACAGAGAGTGGAACAGAACACAGAAAAACCAAGGAAATAAACACAAATCATCACCCCTACAAGCCTCAAGGCTGAAGTTAATGTTGCCGCTTGTGTGCGTGACGGTGGGCTGAATGTTACCTGGCAAAGAAAAGCAAGACCTTTTTATTTTGCGAAGACCAGAGTTATGACAGCAGAGGACTTGAGTCAAAACAAGCAGATTCCTTTTTATCAGTATGTGGGCAAGGGAGAGTTTGCAAAAAAAAAAAAAAAACTTATCTAAATTCCAACTAATCCACATAATCTGTTCTGAAATCATAAAAGAAAAATAAGATCAGATGCAGAGCGAATACAAAATGCAGTTTTCAAAACAATGAATTGGAAACGTAAAGCAAAACTGAGCCTATGTGGAAAAAACAGCATTAACTCTAAAAGGAACTTAGACAGGGCAGCAACAGTGCTAAGATCTCAGGCTGTTTCATCAGGTCAAACCAAACAGGATGCAGATATAACTATTATATTTGGTCATTCCACATAACCTTACAGTACTCGTGTTTATATAGATGTGGCATCTGCTGCATCATTAATTCTTAATGTCATAAATTTGGGTATTTTTTATTTACAAAGTATTGCCCCCCCTTTTTTTATATAAATTATTTTTTTTGAAGATTTCTGTGAGGATCTTCAAGTAAACCAAGTGAGAATATCTGTTTTGTAAAAGCTGCTCAGTGGTTTGATGTTCTTTGATTCAACAACTTAAGTGTGATGATAAACATGCAAAATAAAAAAGTAAAGATAGGGAAAAAGCCACAGAGATTTGGTTTCCTGCTGCTTGTAGATTCCTTTAGTGTTGGAGTGAGCTTTGCAGCCTTTTCACTTTGATTAAAAGAACAAAAAAAAATAAGTCAAGGGTCCATTTGGGATAGTGAATAAAACAGAAAATGCCAAAGATCACTCCCTTCCCCATCACTTCCCGCATATAAAACCCCTATATCTATTCAATGAGCGCTTCATCAGCTGTCAGTCTGTTCTTTATGTTGAAAATTAGCGAATAGAAAATAGTAGCTTTAATGAACCAAGAGGAATTTTGATCACTTTGGGTTTTTCTTTCTTTACGACGTGTTTCTGTTAAGTAACGAGGGTCTCAAATCGCCTTTCAATTCCAAGCGTCTCTCCATTTTTCTGGATTAAAAATGATTTGGATATCATTTGAACATCTGAAACTTGTCTGGGCTTTATTTTTGTAGTTTGAGAGAGCGTAACTCCCACAGACCATTTGTTCAGGGCTAATCTGGATTCCTGTTCCGCCTCACCTAAACATTGCCTCTGGGGTTTTGTGAGAATCACTAATGTATTGACGAACGAGGAGCTACACCCCACAGAAACATGATGTGTGATAAGTTTTTTTTAAAATATTGATGTGAAATTGCTTGTCGGTGCGTTCTCACACGCTGGGAAGATGTCTGGAAACGCTAAATCTACCGCACTGACGGATGGCTGACTGGTTGATCAAGGTTTTTCCATAAAGGTTTTCTTGAGACATTTAAATGAACAGAAAGGAGCAAATATTGTGAAATTAAGTCAGTTAAATTATGTTACAGGTGTCTGACCACAATGTAGCAAAAAGAGAAATACTGATGGACTTAGAGCTGTGACGTCTAAAACAAACAGAAAATGTTATTTTAGAAATACAGTTCATGTTGTAGCCTTACATCCAAGTGCCGTTTTAAATTGTTTCCATTAAACTAAGAGAACTTTAACCATCAACCGTCCTCTTTTATAGGCACGCTCCAATTTCTACAAATTACAGTAATCAGTTTGGCACATCATAAAAATGTCAGTTTCTAAGAACTGGCGATTCTTTTTTCCTATGAAAACCATTCAATGACGGCTCACATTCTGATCCAATATGTCACTTACATTTTTTTAATTTCATTAGATGTTTTTTATTTCTAATTTGCATAGTTGAGCTGTGAGTTTCTGGTCTTTTTACAGCTTCTGTTTGAAGTGGAGGTGTTGTCGCACTGTGTGTGTGTGAGTGTGAGTGTGCGTGTGCGTGTGTGTGTGTGTGTGTGTGTGAACACCATACCCTCGTGGATTTTGTTCTCCACAGTCTCTAGACTACTTTTGCTTGTAAATACTGTATATAACAGCAGCCTAGCTTACTAATATTTCCAAAGAAGTTCTGTTTTTGTTAAGTCAGGAATAAGTGGACGATCCTTAGTTTGCTCTTTTTTTTTTAGCAATTTCAATGACTTTAGAAGCAAAACTATTGGACAAAAACTATATCCTGGTGTTTCTAGGTCATGCTATGTGGGAGTTTGTGGCAAGTTTCTGAGTTGTGTAGATCTGTGTCCTAAGGGTTAGTTTAGCTCTAGGATATCAACTTCTGGTGACCTTTAAAATCTGTATTTGTTGGCAGGAGAACTTCCTCATACTCCTACTGAAAATCTGCACACTCATAGGCTGTAGGATTTATATCTCCTAAGAGTAACTGAATGATGGAATAGGCTACGTTTCCTCCCTGAAGTCTAAAGCTACAAACTCCAAGTCGAAACGATGACCTAAGTTAAACGTTTTCTGCTCAACCGCCATGTTCTTACATGTTCTTTACTCCAGAGCTGCGGCTCTGTCCACTGCCTAGTCTTTTCTGTGGTCCGACGAGTTAATTAATGAAAGGTCTATTCATTGTAGGCAACACCTCTTGAGGAGCAGAGGGGAAATTATAATTACCGATTGTTATGGAGGGGGCGGTTGTGACTATCTAGCAGGAAATTAAGGTATCAGCAGGAAGTTGTCAAAAATATTTAAAAGATTTGGAGACCTTGAGGGATGAGGGACTTTTGTTTCTATATCAACAAAGGAAGCTTAGAGCTTTAATGCTTGTCAAAATAAATTATAAAAAAAACATATTTTGTGGTTGAATTATGATCACAAACAATGGGATCCATTTGCATGCAGAAGACATAACATAATTGCACAATTGCTTGGAAGATATAAAATAACTACCCTGATTTAGTTTGCTTTGATTTTTCTGTTTAGCTTTTTTAGTTTTTTTTTTTAATCTTTTCAACTAAAAATATGTTGCAAACATGCTCCCAATTTTATGTTACATGTTGTAGATTGTCTGTTTTTTTGTTTGTTTGTTTGTTTTTTGGAACACCCTTATTGGAATTTGCTAGATGCTTTATTTGGTTTCTGGAATCACTGCATTCTGGACTTATAACACCCATGTTTCAACAATTCAGCCACTTTTTCAAATACACAAGATTTGCGGAATGCATGACTAATGGTGGTCCCAACCTTAGATTCTTCTGTCTCCTATCTTTATTCCTGCAGATACTCCGTAATTACCTTTTGCCCCCTGGCTTTCTGAAAAAAATAAAACAAAATTATGCTTTATATGCACGTACTATGGGATACTACTAACAGATGAGTCGAGCATACAACCTGATAAAGTAGAACTTCAATGCTTGATTTTGTTGTTTTTTTTCCGTTTAGCATCATTTTGCCCTTTCACAACTAAGTTAAAAAGTCTAAGTTTGCTTTCTTTTTTTACTTAAGAACATAATACTCTAAAACAGGACTATTTTGTAATCCCTATAAATGAGTCTTATATAAGATGACACGCTGTTGGAGTGCCAGGAGGTCGGTTACGTAGTGACTCTCATGACTCAGTGGTTTATGTCTCTTGATCAAAAACATCCTGTTTACCAGGAACCCCCATCTTGTCCCAACATGCAAGGTAAACACTTACATGCGTGCAAACGCAGCAATTTGAATGATAACTTGTGCAGGAATGAAAAGTAGGAATGCCTCAGGGGCGGGCGCATCAACCAACCGGCTGTATCGAGAAACAAAAGGGGAGCATGCGACTCGTTCGTGCCAGGTTCTTCATTCCAGGTGTTAAATCTGAAAGTGTAGCAGTCCTGGGACTATCGCTTTTCTTTTACATGAAGGGGTTTGTTATTGAGTCCTGTTTTGTTGACGTCAGTAATGCTGACGCTTCGATTAACCATGAGACGGGGGAGGGGGGAAGATATCACAAGAGTGTCACCGGGACGCTCGACTAAAAGAGCTTCATTATTAAGCGACCTAGGCCGCAATCTAAAAACGGAGTTAGCTCCTCAAACAGCTGAGGAGAGATTATTTAATTTTCTCCTTCCTTTGTTTTCTGATGATTCACAATTAGTCTCTGAGCAGTGAGTCATCAGACCCTTTCTTTCATCGCCATGAGTAAAAGTAACGCTCATGTTTAGATGAGTATTTTAATAACCAGCAGGGATTTTATTCATATGAACTTAGCTCTAAGCGTGGGACGTCTAGTGTTACAAAGTGCTGTAAAAAGTATTTTCAGATTTATTCTGAGGTTTTTTCCCCTCACACATGAAGGATATTTGATTCATTCTTATTTGCTCTATTTTCTGAGTTGCATAGAAGTATTTTCAATTTTGCTCAAGCCCAGAATCTCAATTAGATGTGAAACCAGACTTTGACTTAACCACATGAAAACCTTTGATTCCTACGTTCTCTTTGATCCATCAGTGTCCGTACTTGTTCCTGATGCTTTGAAGCCACTTCTTAATTTTTCCTAAACTAGAAGTAATCATGAGTCGATGTGTCTGGCTAAATCATATTCTGTTTCCCGATAAATGGGGTTAATCGAAGTTCACGAAAAGATTTAATAAGGGGGATAATTACTTTTTCACTCATTTTGGGCAGCTTTTTTCTGTGAATAATTGAAATAGCCATCCCAAACACTAATTTGCATTCACTCAGGTTATCTTTGGTATAAAAACATGAAATGCATTTCCACATGACTTCAATAAATTAGCCTCTTTACGAAAGCTGAGATCTGTGCCTTGTATTTCTCCCAAAAGACATCGGCAAAAATATAAATGCTATGGGAAAATAAATAAAAAATAAAATCATTACTTAGTACCTTATGAGTTGAGTGCTTGTGTTCATTAAAAGTGGGTTGGCTTTTCCTCCAGGCAGAATCAATATGAATATTTTATTAGCAGAGAGACTTTGAAGGCAGAGATGTAGAGGAGCATACTTTTGTTGCACAGCTGCATTTTGGTCAATCACACATTTGTTAAACCTCCAGGATCGATGATGGTGGAGAATAACTTCAGGTAGCCTTCACGTGTCTTATAGGGCAAGCTGTTCTTCTTGCAGGGCACGCTGTTCCTGGATTCCCCATCGCTCCGTCTTGATCAGTTGGAGTGTCTTTCAGTGTGTTCATTAGTATGTGTACGTCCTCTCCCTGAATTGGTGCTTAGGATTCTTGTCTTCCAAACCTTTCTTGCCTCTTTAGACCACCTATGAGCCTGGCTGATTGGACAGGCTCCCCACTGGTGCGCTCCAATCAAGCCGAAGCAATTATCTACACATGCTACAGTAAAGGTGCAGCCAGTAGGGTTCGACTCAGGAGCTTGCTCGCGCTCTCGCTGCAAAACGCAAAAGTGAGTTTCTCAGAAAATCTGATTACATAACACCTTTTAAAAAGCGTTTTTTTTTGTGTGTGTTTTTTTCTTAAACTGAACAATTTCCTCATGGGTATGTTACGGCCCACATCATGGAAAAGACTGCTGACGGGTTTTTTCAGCAAACAGTCCCTTCAATGTTATTTGGAAATGAAAGACTTAGACTGTGGAGTAGCATCGGAGAGATAAAGAGTCCAAGTTGCTTGATGTCCGGTATAAGATGTGTGGAATCACATCGGTGGTGGTTCTTCTGTTGCATTTTATCAAATGCAAGTTCATGCAGTCATTTAAGTGCTGAAAATTCAAAACTAAAGTCACATGGCAAGTAGAGGCTTTGCAACTCTCTTTGGAGGAAAAACAAAATGGTTGCTTAGAGCTACAAGTCACATGAGACAAAGAGGAAGAGCCAGAGGATGTTGATAAGGATGTTGACAAAAGTTGAACTAGTAAATGAGTTATAAACTTTCTGAAGCGATGTGAAGGCCAGTACTTTGTTATTTTTTAGGAACTTAAAATGTTAAGTGAAACTCCCATATCTGCTAAAAAAACAATTATTGAAATCTTGGATGAAACACTCTGTGGGTGTTGTACCAAACACTGAGATAAAAAATGACCAAAACAACCAAGGTGCAAAAAATAGTGAGAGTTAGATGTTATCCTTACCTTCCTGCTCCAATGTTGTTTCAATAAAAATCACTTTCATTTTAAAGTATCTGAAATCCCTAGAGACAGTGGTACTTGACATTTTATTGGCTGGCATTTGCAAAGCAGCCAATCCAGGAGTGCCATTTACTTTCCTTGCCAGTGATTGGCTGTAGCCCAAAGAGCAGAGATAATTTAGACTGCAGTAGTGCTAAGGCAATCTCCATTGTGTTTATTATTGCATATTAAACATATTTAGTGTGGAAACTTTGAGAGGTATGAGAGTTTTTTAGAATAAGTATTGCTGAATACATTTGCTTGCAAAGACCACATCCTTGTTCACACTATTTCAATTACTTTTCTGACTAAAACCAAGGTATATATTGCAATTTTTTTTCTGAGTTTTATTACAAAGAAACCAAAGTGCTTTTAGACGAGATAAAAAAAAACATATGAATATTGAGCTGTTTCTTAGAATCACATATGAAAAAAGGTATGAGATGGGCAACAGGGCAGAAACACCAACATTCATCAGAATCTTCACACTACCATTTATAAAGTTAAATGAAGCAGAAACTTAAGCAATATTTAGTGAAGCACATATCTTAAGATATTTAGAGCTGATTAAAAATCACTTCTTTATATCCAGTTCAATCTGGTTTAATCTTCCCCTGGCAGGTCTTCCAGTTTTCACTTTGCGATGCTGCTTCGACTACTACTTTTGCAACAGATCGGATTGTGTCTTACAGGTCCTCTCTGCAGGAAGCCGAAGATTTATCTGTCGACAAAGTAGCAAATAAATCCTACCTTTCCACAGAGAATAAAAAGAAAAAAAAAGTGTGTTAAGGAGTTTTCCCTCCTACTTAGAGGATTAACACAGGGGATGTTTAATGGTTAGAGGTCATGTTTTGTACACCGGCACAGACAGGGCCCACCTCACTGGGTCTGACCTACAGGTAGATAAACATGACCTCCCAGGGCAGCCATAAAGGGGGGTTATTACAGTATATAGACTATATGCCCCAACTATCTTTCAGAAAGTCTAAGGAAACAAGAAATAGATTAAAGTCAGTATACTTTGACAGTTAAGATTTACCCCGTGGAGCACTTCTTTATAGAAACAATATGTATCCTGCTTTTCTTTGCCTGGATTCCTGCGAGAAGCAATAAAGTGCAAGCAGAGAGGAAAAAAATCTATAACGGCATAGCCACAGGTGAATCACAAGGGTTGACAAAATAAAAGGGGAACACATTTCAACATACATCAGCTGCTCTGCCACAGATGTATGAATCTTCTCCTTTTTTTTTTCTTTTTTTTTTAATAACAGGGAACCGCAGGTCTTCAGGCACTGAAGCAGGAATGTGGAGAATCTATCAACATATCCCACAAGTCTCCAGTAACACAAGAAGCCTCGACGATGAGGAGTTTCTCGGCTGCGCCCAAACAACGGGGGGACGCTCTGTATGGCATTTGTATCCGCGGAGGAAAAATTGGCTTCCTACTGCAAGCTGGCTGGGCTCGAGAGCCCTGCAGAGACGTAATATTAGATCAGTGTGTAGAACTTTTGTGTCCTGCTCCATCATGCTCACAGTATATCACACATTGATGTCCTTCCTGCTTAATTGGTACGTCTCTCCTTCCCATCTGTGGCTGCTAGTGCTCTCCTGGGACCTGGCTGTGTTCATTACTGATACATGTTTAAGAGGACGGGTTCGGAGGTAAAATAAAAAAGGAGAAGAAGCTGTGCGGTGAGGATGTGTGTTAACTGACAGGTTCAAAAATCACAGCACAAGTCTCGGAGGAGACAAGGGGGTAAAAAGAAATAAGTAAATTCAAGTTGAGTAAATGTCAGCTGTACTGTAAAATTTTACCAGATCCGTGTTCCGGACCAGCTTCCTCGGAGGAGTGCATGCAATGCGGTGATAAATTGCTTCTTTGTCCAAGTGGGTGATTTCTGGCCTGAATAGTAATCATCTTCAAACCTTTATCCAGTCTTCACTTCAAGAAGGAACAGTATCAGCATAATCCCTGATACATGCCCTGGAGCAGGAAGTGAGGCAGGGGAAAGGAACAAATAGAATTCAGAAAAACGAAACCACTCAGTGTAAACACAGTTTCAATAGTTTGGACACTTTGGGAATGCACAGTAGCTTTAAGATAGTAACTTAGCAACCGCTGCGCGAGGGAACTCTGCTGTTGACGTATGGGCAACGTATTCCCCCTGGCATTCTCTTATATTTACTCCTGTTAGAACAATCTTCAGTGCACTTTGTTGGGACTTTATGTGGCAGACCAAAACAAAACAGCGCGTTGTGAAGTGGCGAGAAAAAGGTGCACGCTTATTTAAATGTGTTGCAAACTGTCTGAAAGTGTTGATGTGTGTATTCAGTCCTATTTATGTTGATACACCTATAAAACAAAAAAATCCAGTGAAACCAAATACCTTCAGATGTCAGTTAATTACTCAATAGTCTGCCTGTGTGAACTGAAATTGATCCACAGCTCAAGCAAAGGCACATGCCCCATCATGTTAATCTTGTTATCCACAGATCTGATTATTATGTAACAGTGGCAGAAAAAAAATGAATGGCTAAAAGAAATACTCAGGGAAAAAAAGTGCCCTGCTTGTACTAAACCAATAACCTTTTTATTTCCTACATGCAAAAATGCTACATGAACTGTGCATGATCCTGCACCCACCATCACCCCCCATGAAAAATTGCAGAAGGAGAATAATGATGTGGAGATGCTATTCCTCTGCAAGGACAGGGATGCTAGCCAGAGTCAATGGTGAAATGAATGAACCTAAATATAGCACAGCGGAAGAGAGAAAACCTGTTAGAAGCTGTAAAAGACTTGCCAGTGTCACATCTGTCTACAACAAGTACGGGGGAAGGAGGGGGGGACTATTACAAATTATATCACCTCCAATTCTCTTCTCAGAATCTCATTCAAACATCCATCAGGTCACAATGGGCCAGCAGAAATTGCCAGGTGGGTTTTGGGATGTATACACTTACCTAACCTGAGCCCCACTGGGGCAGTGTTTTGGGGGCAGGAGTTAGCCTAAATAATGTGGACTCTTCCCAAAGGACTCTTGTAAGGTACAACACTTGCCCTGCGGTTCACACAAGAAGATTAGCCCAACACTATATCAGCTCAAGATTAGGTTTCTCACAGAAAACACACTCTGGGACCCCAAAAGGTCTCATTTTCTTTGACCCTGGAGTGTTTCTATGGTAGATGATAGCCTAATGGCCTTACATGCCTCAGCTCCCAAAATAGTGACCCTTGTGATTCTTGTTTGGGTTCAGAAAACCCAAAACTATGTGAAGCTCACTCATACATCATTGCCACACTAAAAGTACCACAAAATACTTTTTAGATGGTGAATCTTATGATCCAGGTTTGAAAGTTTTTGAAAGTTACAATTTCATTACGTCCACTTCAGAGAAATGTAGTCAGATTGCCTCTTCCGCTTTTGCTTACCAGCATATATAAAAGAAACAATAGTCCTGAAGGTAGAATGAAAGCATAAATGCTGATCTGTTTGCTCATATTCATCTTGGTGTCAAAGCCAAATATTTATAGAGTACAGCAAAAGTAAAGAAATTGTCTTTGCCTTCTTGCTTTGCACACAATGAAATTTGTCAAGTCCGCACTTTTTTCCACAAACATAGAAACACGAAGACTTGCTGTGTCAGAAATGATTCTTTTAAAATCACAAAACCTTCCCAAAATAGTAGATGCCATGATAATTCCAAGTCCAGACAATAGGACATAAAGGTCTCTGTTGGTGTTACAATTTCCTTAAAAATTCTCTGAAAGTAGCTAACTGCAGACCTCCAAACAGGTTAGTACTCATTGCTTCTCTCTTTCCTCTTGACAATACCCCATAGATGATCGGTATTGCTTAGGTCTGATTGGCTCACTGGGGTATCCAACAGAGTGCTCGGGAAGACGCTTCCGGCTTTGTTTCTGGTAAACACAGGAAATGCATTAGTTGCCATGGGAGCGTTTAACTGCCAGAGCTAGGAAATAAATACTGGAGCAATATTTCGTAGCGATATAAAACTCATTAACACCAGACGCTCTCTAATTTAATGAGTTTCATATCTCGTTAGAACGACGCAGGATTACTTTGTCACTTCTCGGCGTGGAAATGCATACCTCTTGACAGATTAGAATGTTGTCAAAAAAATTGTAATAATGACACTTTCCATCTTCTCACTTTGTTTCTCATAGACGCCAATCATCCTACAAGGCATTGCCGCTTTACAACTACGACCATCCTCGCTTAAGCAAGAACATATTTTGGTTTTAATGATATACATGTCTCATTATAGCGAGTTTCATATCTCGTTATAACAAGAAACTTTCTCGTACACGGGGATGCAGCTCCTGTACTGATTTGCTCGCTCTGGGAGTTAAGTCGTAGCCTTTGTGACCAACTCCTGCTAACGTTCGCACCAAGTTCATCTCCTCCAATCTATTCTATTGACTTTGCTTCAAAATTCTCTCTAGATTGTAATTGTCCATGCTGGTTGTGCTCTTATTTTTTTTTACCAAGCTTTTTCCTTCCACTTAAATCATCATTGTTGTGATTGCTTACAGCACTATGAACACCAAGCTATTTGTTTTATTCCATATCATGGTCAAAAGTAATGCAGTTTTCAGATATTCTACATTGGCTAAAACAGAAATAAATGCTTAAAATATACAAGTGAATGGAGTTTTAGTTTTTCAATTTAATTACATTTTGAATGCTGTTCTAAATAGCTTGGACTAAATGTGCAGCAAACTCTTGGAGCTAAGAGTGTTCCGTTTTCTTACTTTGCAACTTCTTCAGAAAGTCAAGCTGAAGTTCAGGTAACAAACAGAGAACGCTGTCGGGCAGAGCAGCTGGAGAGTTATAGTTTGCAAACTCTAAGGTCAACCTCATGCCCCATGCCGACCTCGTTGGACATCTTGAACGTTAGTTTGCATTTCACCAAAAAGTGCTGAAAGTGTTTTGAACATCGTTTGTATTCCGCAAACAAAAAAAAAAAAAATCAGGGAGAGGAAATGGAGTCATGCAGCATTAGGTTTCAGAGCTTGCAATGATTTTCTTTTTTTTTTTCCAAAAAGAGGCATCAATATCTCATGAAACACAAGAGTTCCATCTGCAATCCTTGTCTAGCATCAACTTTTAATTTCTTGTCATCAGCTCAACAGGGGAGACATGCACTGAAGTGTCTCCGTCATCGCTCTGTCGGTGAATTCATAAACCTGCTGCAATTAATGAGGAGTCGGTCTTTTATGTAAAAGAGAAATAAATAAATATATCAGCTGTAATGAACACAGTTGGTGGTGCATCTGGGGCTCAATCACAAAGTCAAGTATATGTAATTTTAAAATTGTTGATTTGCTAAAAAGTAAATTTCAGCTGGTAATTACAGAATCTAAAATTAGAGCCGATCCACTCGGAGAGGAGGAAGAAGCACTGAAAAGGCAGATAGTCTGACAATTCTTTTCACAGCACTTCTTTGTTTTCGTCTCTGAGAAAAAAAGAAAAAGATAAATATTGCATAATTATGAGCCGGGGACTGAACATGTAATGCGGAAATTTTAGGGATTGGGTGAGTAACAGCTCTAAAGCACTCCCAGGAAACAGCACCGTGACTGGTGGCAATCCATTATTCCTGACTATAGCTCAACTCTGACGCCAAACTACTGGCTTGGATTTTTTTTATTATTACTTTTTTGCTTCAATAATGTACCGAATGAATGCTAGATTCTATAAAGGATTGGCGTATTAGCCTGCATTAGCTCCTTCTGCTTCCTGTGTGCAATGAGAGCGGTAATTGGAAATATGGCAATGTGTAATCTATACAGATTATGAAAAAAAAAAAAAGTAGTTTTACCAAAAGACTGTAAAATGCTATTATAATTATAGCAGCAATCCACAAATGGAGTCAGAGACTGGAATGTTTATTTTAGTAGCTCAGTTCAAAAAGCTACATTTATGACACGCATTACACCAAAAGTGGAGAATTTCTTTTAAATTAGATTTTTACTGCTCACAGCTGATGAAAAAAACAACAACAATCAGATTCTGTTGAAGTCAAAAGTTACATCAGACCATTAAAAAATAAGTTCTGAAAACAAAATACCACACTGTACCTTTCTAACATCCAGACTGTACACTCAATTCAGAACTGTAAACAAACAGCTTCATGATTTTTTCACAGCAAAGCGAAGGCATTGCAATAAAAACAAACAAAAAAAAACTATCAGTAGCTCTGGTTTTACAGCATGACAATAGTTGCTGTATTAGTTATTGCAAAAATCAACAGCAGTATATGGAATGGAACCCCAAAATATCCCTACAACACGTTTTCCTTCCACTTAACTTTCCATGATCACATTTACATGTCAGAGTGTCAATCGTCGCCGACTACCGCCAAGTCTGTAAAATAAAGTGTTTTCTAAAACGTGAACGTTTGGTGTAAGACAACACTTAACAGCAATAAGTCTCTCTGCATGGGAAGATTTGAATGAATTTTGAATTACTTAAATAACTTAAACAAGATCCTTCTGGTTTTTATCAAATTTAAAAGCCAGAAGAAAACAAATCCAATTTGAACAGATCTTTTTTTTTTTTTTTTAACAGATTATGACCAGTGTCACTTGGACAAATAAAATCAATGGCGACTGACTGACAGTCCCAACTGTTTGTTTTGGCCGGTAGACATCATTACCTCAGGTGTTGGCAGCAGAACAGAGCAAAGGTTTCCAGGAAGAAGCAACAGGTTCAAACATAATGTGTTGTTGTTGTTGGCAGCAATCAGTCGGAGGTTTTTTATTGTCTGTGTGCCTCTGTCAGGCACGGCTTTGCATCTCTGTTATTCCTCTATCGTTTTGAGATGACTTTAAAAACAAACAAAAAAAAAAGGTCAAGACGCTGCTTTGCATCTTGAGTCAGAACTGCTCAATTTCCAGTCAAGCTGGGTCTCACTTTATCGTGGATTGAACACCTGCTGCAGTACGCGACCGTGGGATGCGTGTTTGTCGCAATACGCGTCTGCTTTGCATTTCTATTAACCTTAAGGCTTTGATTTTCTAACACTTAAATCTCTTCTCTGTGTGAGCAGGAAGAGACTTCAGTGATGTCACTTCCAGGGTGCAGAGGAAATCGGACTGAATCATTGTTTATAAAAAGGAGGAGTTGGTTAAAGTACACCTAAAAATGTTTATAATAGTACAAATAACTTGCAGTTACTGGCAATTTTTATTTGTTTTATATTCATTGAAAAATGAACATTGGTCAGTGGGGACATGCTCGTTTGGCTGCCTTCTATGCTTCAACAACCCATAAAATTTTCAAAACATGATTTTTAAAATTATATTTGCATCTTACTGTTCCAAGACACATGGTTTTTTTTCCATTTCTTGATTTTCTCAAAAAATGTTGTTTGCATTATATGAAAATCTTTGAGATAAACCCGTGGGACACAAAAGGGACCGAATTCAGAGAATCACCAAGGCCCCGTTTATTATTTCTTCGGACATTTTCTAGTTTTGTTTCTAACGTTCAGCTCAAACATCTTGGTTCTCCTCCCGTCATTGTCACTAGTTTTGTCAAACTTCCACTCCACTCACTGCTGCTTCTCAAATCATAAACATGGGGGGAGATTTTTATTTAGTTATTTTTTTTCCCTCCCTTGTGGAGAAATGTGCCACAAATCAATCAAGTGTCCTCGCCCACCGTTGAAAGCTGTCATCAGCTGAAGATTAGAAAACATGTGCCGCTCTGACTTTGAAACGTTGCATTTGTGTGTGTGTGTATCGACACATGAAAATGTGACACGAAGATGTCGTCGGTAACTTTACCCTAAATGTGACCCATTTCGTGAACTATTTGAGATAACCTCAAGTAGCAAACAAGTGAAAGTGTAGATTAGTGAAATGCAACTTTTACACGTGTCCCTGGTCCAACACACCTGAATAAAATGGCTGAATTATCTCCTCAGTATACAGACCAGATGTCCAGAGTCCTGCTAATGAACTCATTATTTCCCTCAAGTATGTTTAAGCAATGATGCATCTAAAAGTTACAGAACATCGGCGCTCAAAGCCTGGATTTGAAAATTGCTGTAGACTATTATCCACTGACATGCCATCGTATCTGGTGGATATAAACATTTGTCAGATGAAAAAGGGAAATATTTCTGAACTTCATTAAACTCAATGAAGTACGACTGCTGAGTCAGCTGTTGCTAATGGATGTTTTAAAAAGTGGCGTTTGTTTAAATTGGCTAAAATTGCGCCACCCCAACATAACATCTGGTGGTGCAAGTAATGAAACCCTCACTATGTACAAGCAGCTTCTCAGACGTTTGCTTTCTGAAGTATGAAGCAGACATTTTTGATTCAGCTCTGGGATGAGCACATGTTTCAATTGTCCGTGACATTTTTTTTCTTTAATTTTTTTTGTTTGTTATACCTCAGCCACCCTCTGTGGCCTGTGGTCGTTCAGACACGGTTACCCAGGAATGCGATATGTGTCTTGGTGTGGTTCTTGCGGCGTGACAATGTGGGCATATGCTTCCAACACATGGCACTGTTTTTTCCTTCATCCTTTATTTACCCTCGTGATGACCACCCTGTCTGCCGTCTGTGCTTATGAAATTTTTAAGCTCACTGGACTACTTTGTGCATTAGCGCACGGGTTTCGTTTTAGTTAAAGCGAACCAGACATTACCAGGCGGGACACAGTTGTTGGGGGGGAGTTGGGCAAAGATGAAAACAAATACTTAAATCACTGCGGGCCGTATTTCAAAAAGTCCCCAAAAAAAAAAAAATCAAAGAAGTTCTCATGCATCTATAATCATAATTTTCATACTTGGTGGGTCTTAATAGTTTATGAAAGTTTATCCATCCCCCACACCAACAACACCCTTCTCTCTTATGGAAATGTTCCTCTTAAAAAGACTACTGGGAAATAATAGAGTTTTGGATGGGAGCCTTCCCTCTGTGCTCTGCTGCCGGTTTCATTTTGGCTGTATTTCTTAAAGCTCTTAAACCCCAGGCATATCCAAGCACTCAATTGAATCACTCAAACCGTCTCCCGTTCGGCATCTTACCCTCCCTTTCTCCGCTTCTCTAATCAGATGCAAGCTATTTTTTCTCCTCTTGAAAATGTCACTTTTGCAGCTCCTGCAGGGGCAAGAAAAAAAAAAGTACCCTCTCCTCAAAAAAAAGAAAAACCTAATGAGAGGAGCATTGTCAATGTTTCACCGGTGGTTTCCTTTTTCTGACATGGCAGTGAGGAAAAAATAATTAGGCTTTTGTTGACAAGAGTCGACGTGGTGGAATCGGACTGGCTGTGGATCAAAACGATCCATTCATTAATTTAATTGGCCTCTGTGAGATGGCGTGGGTGTTTCTATGACTGTGTGAACGGTGATACTTGTGGCACATGGGAAATTAGATATGGCCATTCTTTGTGACGGCGCACAACGAGAGGGGAACCCTTATCGGCCGTAGCGATCTGCGGGGGTTCTCCGGCTTATAGGATGTTGGCCGCTGAAATCTCTGGGAGAATGACTCTGAATGAACCCTGGCTATTATGAGACCTCAATCTGCATTAGTGTGCAGGCTAGCAAACCATGCTAATGCACTCTTCCAGTCTCTCGCTCCCTCTCTCTTTCTCCGATGCCGCACACAGCACACATATGCACACAAAAGCCCCCTGTGTTTTGCCGGAGCACAGAGGGGACTCACAGCTCACTTTACCGGAGCAGGGGGCATATCAGGAGGCAATTCCAGACCGCGGCTCGAAGGGCAGACAATAGCCACGTCTGATCAAAGCAAGGCGGGAGGAATGACACTCGAATTCAAGTCAAGTTTACGGGGCTGTCCGCAACCTTGTGTACTCAAAGGGAGAATGAGCGTGAGGTAGTGTTACAGAAGAAAATGACAGAGAGAAGAGAGAACTCGGCAGAGGGATGGGTATAAGAAAGAATGAACGTCTTCATGCCGCAAAATATCCAAGGGAAAAATCAAGGAAAGAAGCGGATCTTTGTGATAAGAAGTGACAGAGTCATCAGGAAATAAGGGAAGCGGCACGCATGAAGGCATGCTTGCTGAGTGACACACATGCCGTCCAAGTCAAAGACAGCTCCCGTCTATCCCGTCGCATGACAGATAGCGTCTCAAGATGGCTGATAAGCACTCTTGCAAGTGACCGGGCATGACCTCTTTTCACATTCCAGTCTCTGTTTTGCCACAAAGCCAGTTTTATTTTTTTTAATACGAAGCACTCCAAACCTCAGCAGGTTTATTACCCTTCGCTGCCCCCTCGCCCTCTCTATTACCCCCTTGCGATGCAACATATCCACTACTTTCTCTGCATTGTTGTCTGCTTGCCCCCTGGCCCTCTCATGCCGCTGTACAAAAGGGGGATCAGATGTACGACAGGCGCCGCTCTGGGATTTAGTGAAAAACGAGATACGGGGACTTTTGTATGTTTTTTTTTTTCTACATTGCCTTGGAGGCAATGAATGGATTGCAAACAAGCCTAAAGCCTAGTTGGATATAATGCTCGAGGCCGGAACGTGTGACTTGAAACTAAATGGCGAGCATATTTTGTAAAAGTTTCATTGAAGTGGTGCGGCCAAAGAATTTCCTCTGCTTCCTCTTTGGCAGTCGATGCTCATTGTTTTTGTGTTTTTCACGACTCTCCAAAGTCTTTAGTGGCTTTGCCAGAAGCTGCTGTTCTCTGTTATGCACTGTGAGGCACATACTTAACCACCAAGAGTCAATAAGAATATGTCACTCAAGAATGATGAAAAGACTACATTTCTGTAAGGATTGTCTTGTCTTGGTGACAACTCAAAGCACTTTACAGCAATAGACATATTCATAAACCGGACAAATGTTAATACTCTCACACAGATGCCGAAGGACGCGTTCGTGACATTTTTACAATTGGCACTTCGTAGAAAAGTAAAGCAGCCCACTTTACAGCCAACTTGTCAACTAAGATACAAGTAAGAAAAAAAATGCAACAAACTGTACCCTTTGCAAGTTCTTAACAATTGGGAAAGTAGGTAAACATCATCTTATATTATATAAAAGCCTTACCTTTCATAAGACAATTTAAAAGTAGGCCTGGAAAGCCAGATAAGCATAGATGGTAAGGAGCACTACTGCACAAAACACCCTGAGAGTACTATATTTTGTCTTTTATTATGATATACTGAATTTTGGTACTGTAATCATTCATGTTAAAGAGATAAATGTTTGAAACTTTACAAAGAAGCCTGGATTCTGGGGTGCTATCGCAAGTTCCTCAATTGATTTTGAAACATAATCAATGAAAGAATGATCAGCATTTTGATGTGTAACGACAGCATTTGACTGACTGTGCTTTCTAAACTTTGTATTTGTGTGTGTGTGTTTATGATGTAAAACACCCTGAACTGCCTTGTTCCTGAAATGTGCTGTACAAATAAACTTGATTGATTGCAAGTTAGGGAAAGAAAAAAAATGCATAATTTTATTGTTTTTTTAATTTGATATTTTGACAATTTTTCATCAAGTAAATATTAGATTGTATAGCTTTGAATGCTGATTTGCCACGGGGTTGTCTGTAATTAGATTTCTAACTCAACTGTGAAAAGTAATTCCAAGGGTCTGACAAACTTAAAAGCAAATGCTGCAAATCTTAAATAAAATAAAATAAATAAATAAATAAAAACTAGTTCTAACGCTGTTGAAACTAAGAAACAAAGAGGCCTTTTGATATGAAATGTAGCCAGAGGATCAGAGAAGAAAACAAAGCAGAAGTGAAAAAGAGGACGGGAGAGAGAGAAAGGAAATAGAATGGAACAGAACACAGGCAGGAAAATAAAGCCAAGGGGTGTTTGAGTAAATCAAGTGAGCCAATGAGAGCCCAGCAAAAAATAAAAAAAAAACCCAAAAATTCAAGCCCCACTGCAAAACAACTGTTTCTGTTGCTGTCCTTAGGCCATTTCAAACCATTGCTGGCTGATGTCATGCTCAGCGCAGCATCCAGATGTCCCTTTGCTGAAGACATGCAAAACTAGATGCAGATCAGGAAGCAGCTTATTCTCAAAGCCAACAGCTTGGCAGAGAAAAATTAAGCGAATAAGAGGAAGACCACCCTTTTCTTTGATGTTGTGACTGGATTTCTGTATTTTGTTTATTTAGGTCATATGAAACTTCTTTTTTTTAATGTCATGTTCCTGGGGTAAAGAGATATATTCAAACAATATGGAAAAAATAAAGAAAATACCTCCACCGTAGCTCTGGCTGCGTCTTTAGAGTCAACAATCAAAAACAACCGGGGTCAAAATAATTAGCCCTCGGATGCCATTTAGCATTAGCGCATCCCTTTTTTTGCTGGATAACAGCCTGCAGCCATCTCTTCGAGTTTGCAACAAGTCTGTGATACATCTCCCGAGGAATCTCAGCCTCATTCTTCTGTGCCAAAAGCTAAAGCTCCTTTAGATGTGATGGACTTTTATCTTTTAGTTCACCCCATAAATTCTGAATGGCGCATATCAGGCAGTAACACGCAGATTGTTCTTTGGCGATAACGCCTCACCAGTAGCAGCAAACATTTTTAGGTCTTTGTCACGTTGCCAGACAACTCAGTGGCCCCAGACCCAGCTATGACGTAGACCGCTTTCAAAATCCTTACATATCCCACTGTCTTCCCAACTCGACAAGATTCTCAGGAGACTCTCCAGGTGGATAGAAGCCACCACTGTTTCACAGTCGTGTGAAACATTATAACTGTGGCCAGCTAGCTTGTTTTGTTTCACCTGTCCAAGGAACATGTTCAGCTGTCCTGTGTTGGGTCTTTTCTTGACACTAGGAAGTTCTGTGATGACTCTGTTTATGCTTCTTTGGCTTTATGTGGGACAGCATTTGCTTTTTCCACATCTAATGTGATTTATTTTGTCTTCGGCACAATGCTTCCTCAATTCACACTTCAAACCTTTTTCTAGAGTTTATTTTCTGTCATTACCAATTTAAAGGACATCCTTGAGAAACAGTGGGTTGTGTTATGATGCTCAATTATAGGTTAGCTCCTATAATTGAGCTAATCTATAGCTCAATTATAGCTATATTTTTTGTGGAATATTTGTATTTATTTGTGAAAATGAAAATTAAGCAACGTAACCATCAAAAATATCTTAACGATGCTAAAATGCTCAAAGTAATCTGCAGTGTTTGTTTCCCAAATTTTCACACAATTTGGTCGAATCGGAGCAGAAGACTTTATTTAATGTTTGTCGTATCCACTTCTGCCAATCTTGATGTGGAATTTTTTGGGTTGCAGTGGACAAAAGTTTGCAAGTCACTGTATTAGAGCCTCTGATGGACCAAGTACGTCCTACTTTCAGTGGATACCTTTGATCATTCATACCACAGTTGGAACAAATACTATTTTAAGGCCCAACTCCCAGCTTTTACCATCATTATAGTTTTAGAAATTCACATGTCTCCCAGACTGGTGATCCCAGATCATGGCACAGACACCCAGCGTTCTCTCTTCCTGTGTGGATGACAGAGAATGTCACATCAAACCGCATTGCTGAAATTGGGCGATTAAATGCTGCTAGTCTCCCAGACAACCCTACATACATGGTAAATCAAAACTCCTTTAAAACAGAAAAAAACAACAAAAGATCTCACTGGTTCTAACCGCTTATGTTGTGTTCCAACTTTTACAAAAAAAAAAAAAAGTTAAAGCGCAGCAGTGACAAGCCGACAAGTGAACCTCGCTCAGTGTAGTTCACCGAAACGAGGAGGTGACCTTAATGTTGCAGAAAATGCCTCCAGTCATGTGTTGCGAGCGAAACACGTCTGCAAGCTAATGAGGTGCCATCAACCTGAGAAACATCTGATTTTATTTTTTGCAGCTGTTACATAGCCAGATTCCTTTTATGAATATTTCCCAGAAATATGATGGCTAGATTAACCCACAGCTGGTTATCTGGGCTGGAAATAAGTTAATGGCTTCCCCCGACTCACTCATTAGGGAACATTTAGCAGTATGAAGCCTGCAAGGCGAATAAATAAAACTAAAAATCACATGATCTAGCTTAGCTAGGCCTCAATACACATTAGGTCGAGGCTGTTTGCTCTTTTTGATGCTATGTCTTCTCTGTTTTTCTCTTCCGTCTCACGTTGTGAGCACAACAGTTTCAAATCAGGAGGTGGGATTTGGATGAGTAAGCCAGGTTTAGGCATATAAACGACTTGGTCAAGGGTAAGAAAGCCTAATTTTAGATCAATATTGACTCATCCAAGCCAAACCAACATTACTTATAAGACAACAGGCACCGACGAAAGTGATGAAGAGAAAGACTGATTAAAATAAACAATGAGAATGAAGAACAAACGAAAGCCATCGAAAGTGGAAGTAGCACAAATAGAATATGGCATAAACAAGGAGGGGAAACACATAGCTCAAAACTAATGCTGAAAACTGAAGAGAAACACCCACAGCTGTAAGAAAAGAAAGTATGGCTACAACATAATTTGGGGCAAAAGCCACGACTTTCAGATTTGTCAACAAACATCTGAAAACCTAAATATGAGCCATTTTGTGCTGGTCTACCACATGAACTACCATAATCATACTTTAAAGTTTGTTTCTGTGATGTGGCAAAACTTGAACATGTTCGATGACTGGCGTTTTAACAAGTTGCTTGTGTGACCAAAAATGACTACGACTGTCCACAACTAAGTAAGAAACAGATTTCCCTTTTCTTTTGACTTATATCTGTGAAAAGGCGTTTAAATAAAACTTTCTTGCACTTAGCCCTGATGCTACAATATATATGTCATGCTAAATGGCACTTGGTACCAACAAATGTTATTTCAGCAACTGTAAGCCGCGTATTTGTCGAATAATGACATGCTGAAACACATGATGAAGAGGTCTCTAAGGTCACCAACACACACACACACACACACACACACACACACACAAAAGAGTGATACATGCTTTGGCTCAAGCAATGGCTGTATTTCTTCAATTATACTCGCCTGTAGGGGTCTGAAGTGATTGGAGTTTTGAAAAGGGAGAGCACAATGTCAGCAATTTGTCTTCATTTGATGAAATGAGAGTGCAGCTCTGGTGCCAAAAGTGCCACTGTGTGTCACCACCTGCAACTGCCGGATGCGGACCATTCATCAATGATTCATGGGCGAAATTACAGCTTCGGGAACATGTGTCATTGCTTCCTTTTTTTTTTTTTTCTCTCCCCGTCTTCAACGTGGAAATGTAAAAAAAGAATAAAGGTGGGACAATATTACTCTGAGGACCAGTCAAGCAGAAACACGCCTAAAGGTGATGTGTCAGTTTCTGAAAGCACTTTATCACCTCACTTCCATGTAGAACAGGGACCTCCGTAGACAAACAGCCAGGCATCTGTGTGCATATTGGTGTGTTCGCCGAGTGTGTGCTTAACACTTAGCTAAAAAAAAAACAAAAAAGGATGTGTAAGTTAATCTTGCGGAGTTAATTATCTAATATTATCTCTCAGCAGAAATAGATATCCGACTTTAGAGAATGATATTTCTGGCAACAAGGGACCAATGCCTGTTTTCCCAGATGAATCAGCATAGGGAGGATTAAGAATTCAATCTGGAGAGACAGAACACACACACACACACACTTTAGAAGCTTGCTGCACACTATATTCCCAGGGTCTTAGACCAAACTTGATCTTATGAGATGTTCTCATGATTTATGTAAGTAGCTGCTCCATCAGTGGGGAGTGCAGTCATGTTGCTGTCCCTCGCCACCAATGCAGAGACGCTTCCGAGTGCTCCGAACGTCTCGGCGAAGATTAAAATAAAGCAGCGCTCATTAAAATCCGCCGTGCCCGGTTCGGGGATATTAAAATATGCAGCTTGTGTTAAGTCAGAAAGCTGTTTAGGCGTGTAGGAGTCCCCTGTTTGAACTCGCCGATATCAATACCGGCAATGATGTTGACAAAGAGAGACGGGAGCTTGCATTTCTTTTATTTTTTTAAGTCCAAAGACAGACAATATCCATCAAGAGCACTTCAATACAACCCGCAATCTGATGAATAAAGAATAGCGGGAGTGAGCAAGACAAGGACTATGGACTCTGATGTTGATGTCACGAGGTTGGAGGAAAAGATTTGGTTAAGAGGGGAAAACAGTTCCTGAGCTTAATAAAATCTAATGTGTTCTAATGGTACTTATCTACCACAAAGCATTTATTTGAAATGCTAGAAGTGGAGTGAGATGAGGTGCTTACTCATGTTTATTGTATTGGCTGTAGCTTTAATAGTCTAGTTTAAAAAAGGAGTGAGTGAGAACTGCCATTTCATCTTCTCCTTTGTTGTCCAAGAATGCCATTATGGAAAGTACTTTTTATCTGACATTTTTGAGGAAAAGATAAACATGAAGCCTCATTTCATGTGACTTCAGTTGGAAATTACACTTGTTTTAAAGGAATGAAAATAGACAGTTGTGTCAGCATCCACATCAAAATCGACAGGCGAAGCAAATGCTAACTTGATTTTTGGACGTTGCATTACCAGCGATGATCACAGGGTGCTGACAGTGAAATAGTCTCGCTCATCAAAAGTGCCTCCACATGACAACCCCATCGCTGAATTAGAATTTTGGGAGAAGGATGCACAGTGTGACTTTGTTTCCACTGAACTGCAAACATAAATTGAAAATGTTGAGAGCAAAAACGCAAAAAGGTGGTAACTGTTTTAGGAAAACTTCGGCACACCTTTAGCTTTTCTTAATGTTCTCTTCATTAATTTTGCAAGAAATAACATCAGAATTACTTTTATGGTGATTTTTTTAAGGTAGATATTACAATGTAAGTGGTTGCAAAATAATGTAAAAATGACCTATTTTTCTCAAATTAGAACTTACATTCTATATTTTATATAGAAGTATAGAAGTAGCACCTTTGAAATGTCCTTTTTTATACCACTTCCTGCTTTGAGTGCTCCAATACAGCACACCTCATGAAATTTGACTTTAAATTCCCTCAAGTTGCCAGGCACTGTAACCAAATCGCCATCCCTTGAGGCTAAGGTATTTAGAGGCCCAGCTTTAAACAAGCCGCAGAGGGTGGTCCGCCAGGGCCCAGGCTGATAATAAATGTGTATAAGTACACCCGAGCAAATGTCAGCGTGCAGCTGGAAGATAAATACGGTGGCGAGGAATCAATTCGACAGAAGAATCAAGCAGTTTGTCATTTTCGCCAACACCTTTTCTTCGTTTCCATCTTCTTCATCCCGCTTCCCCTTCATCCCTCACCTGTGATTGCAACTCCAAAGAAATCCCCTTTTCTCAGTTCCGTCCACATCAAGTCACACCTCTTTGTTATGAAAATGAAGACTCGTTCACAGCCGAGTGTCTCTCTCTCTCTCTACATATATATAAGGCTAAAAGATGAAAGTTTCCAATGCCTGCAAAACAACAACAAAGATAAATAAATATAAAATGGAGTGATTATATAAAATATCTGTTACAGGCAAGTTGTTTGTTTGAATTTAAAGAAATCCTCACCGAATAATGAGCCATTCCCATTGACTGCGTGTGGAGGCTCACATGCGCGCGCGCTCGCACGTGGGGAGAGTGGGCGAGCGAGGGCGCGCGCTCGCGTGGGTGAACGCGAGCATCTGCTTCGATTTGTGGATGCGCCGTTGTTCGGCGAGAGACAATGTGTGGCGCACATAAGCTTTTTAGTACCTTTGAAAAATGCATGCGCATGTAGGTGGGTGAGATGATCTTTGTTGCCGACTGTTTTGTTTTTTTTTTAAACAGAAGTGAAACTTTTAAAACATGATAAACAGCTGAAGGGAAAAAGGCCTTTCCTTTAATTAACTTTTATATTTAAAAAAGAAAGTATGATTACCTAGCTTATAAATGAATCTTTCTAAGAATATTCAACCACTGGACAGTCTCTTTCCATTTAGCTGACTAATTAGATATAATTAGGCGACTGCAGAATTTGCCTCACATGTCCCAGTCAGTGTCAGTGGCTCCCAAGGCCAGCACACTTACCATAGAGCTAGCACGCGGAGCAAAATGGAATAACACAAGCACCCACGTTTGAGATAGGATTAGTTGGTTTTTTTTTCTTGGAAAACGGCTGTAATGTCATTTATTTGGATTACAGCTGTCACTCTGGAGAGCCATTTATTACAGATAAAGAATGGCTCCGATTTCCCTCGCATTACCGCTTCTGGCTGCCGTGGAAAACAGGCACGATTCAATGTTTGGCTTTCACATGAAATCGAAAGAAGACACAGATGAGAACTGAACGGACTCCCAGAGGACACAAACAACGTTGGCACTGATGAGCTTGTTTACTTTTCATGCATTCTTGCTTACTTTATAACATGGTATAAGACTATTTGGTATTTAAGGTTGGCTGTATTTTTAGATGATGTAATTTGCTTCTTGGCTGTACTGCTATAAATCAATTCAGTGTATCAATATAGAAAAAACAATATGGATTTTTATCATTATCACACTTAGAAACGAGTCAACAAAAGATAATATAGAATCAAAAGTTACACTTATAGTGTTTCTACTGAATGATTATTCTACCAAAATGAACTAGAATGACTAACAAACAGGGATAAATTACGCTTATTAATTTGCATACAGCAAACTAAAAGGTGATCATGTGTGACAATGAATATTCAATACGGTAAACAAACTGATTGAATTGTAAGAATCGCCAGAGCATGAACAACCAATCAGATTTGGAGGCGGTAAATCTTTTTGCAACACCTTTTTCAGATTTTGTAGTTATTCATCTTGATTCCAAAACAATTCAGTATTTTACTACATTCAAAATTCCTATCTGATGACTTCTGTTAAACATAATGTTCCGGAGGAGACATTTCACAGTCAAAATATAATACTTATGTTTTTATCCCAAACTCTTTCTGAACTTCTAGATAAGCAATGTAAGATTATTTCTGTAAGATCTTAAAGAGATAATTGATCTTAAAACTGTACATATATATATATATATTTTTTTTTTATTTTATAGGATACTAGCTATTTTAGTCTTACATATACATACAGTATATATATATATAAAAAACAACTATATTTTTATAGGATACTAGCTATTTTAGTTTACATAACCATACATATATATATACTGTATATATGTATATGTAAGACTAAAATAGCTAGTATCCTATAAAAATATAGTTGTTTTTTTCTCTCCATCCATTTGGTACCTCATCTTCTCTTCACTTTCTTCTGGTAAACAAACCAACAGAAACATGGTTTTCTCCTTTGCCATCTTTTCTAAAGATTCCTACACAAGTCCAATTCAACTCAAGTTATTCTAGTTCACTAAAACAGACACTGGAAAGGAATAACAAGAAGAATCTCCTAGAAGAATCAGACTTACAAAGGGCAGCGATCTGCTTCTATCACTCCACATTAGTGAATCTAGTCACCATTTTGGCTCATACCCCTAAATCTTCATTCCTTAGCCAAAAAAGGTCTTGTTTTCTTTTCCCCAGCCTGCCATCTCACGCTGCACTGACTTCTCAGGAACCAAGGGTGTACACTGACAATCAACCGCGTGTGTCTCAGGACGCTCTGACAGGGCCGCTGCGAGGAAATGACGCTGCATCAGGGTGCATATCTGTCTACATAATGTGATTGGAGCTGGAATGCTCCACGCTGCTTCATTAGATTATCGCTTACTTATCTTATTGGGGTGAGGGCGTCAGAAAATGCTTATTACTTTGCTGGTGTCCTGTTCGGCGTAATGTATGTATCAGCAGTGGAGATGAGGCGCTTTGCCATTAGCTGATGAGCTAGCTTGTTGGAAAGCAACACTGATGTGTTTAAACACAAAGAAGAGGTTCCCGTTGTTTTTAGCTTGCCTCTCCGCAACATTTCGTTTCCATTCTCATCCACCTGCTCTCCTGCTCCCAATCGGTAGCTGTAATACTCACCGGCCTTGGCTTTTGCTCCTCTCCAGCTGGAACTCTAACTGCATTTTTTTGTTGACCCTTGCAGTAGACATTAGTTTTTTGAGCTGACCTCAGTTGTTCGCAGAACTTTTTCGCCCCCAGAGTCAAGCACCTCAGTCTCGGCGTCGAATGCCTTGTTTTCTTCGACCTTCCAATAAGAGCTTGAATAAAGATGGAGTTTATTTTTAAACACATTCTACCATGTTTTGTATGTTCGGTATCCTTCTGAATGTAACAGGTAAGCTCCTGTTGAGATGCGTGTACATTAGAGGTCTTTGCAAAAAAAATTATTTGAATCTTGATAAAATAATTGGCATTATGCCTTGTACCACTGACTGGCATTGGTTTTGGATCATCTTATTGTAAACGGTAGGAGCAAAGCACCAAGAAAAAACACCTGAGATATGACAAAAATCATATGCTGCCCATACGCAGACATTCTGCCTCTGTTCAAGTCTTGCATCTTTGAGTCTTTCCTCGTCTACAGCTGTAAAACTCTTACTGAGTTTTGCGAGTTTTGTCTTCTTGTCAAAAAAGTGAACTCTTTCATGAAAATGTGTTCTATGAACGTTAAGTGTATGAATGTGTGCATCTTGCCTTGTTTGCTATGGCTGAAATTAGCATTTTGCTAAATCTGGTATGACAATATTGTATGCTCTCTACCATTTAAATAAATAAATAAAAATCAATCAAAAATCAAATATGCTGCCATCCCCACATGGAATTAAGACACCAAAAAATCAGAGCTTTACTTTGAATTTTGGAAAAGAAATAGCTCACTGATAGTTACGTTTTGGGAGAAGACCATACTGATGTATCAAGAGTCCAAAAATGATGTAACCTGTTGTAAACCATCTGACCTTTTTGGTCTTCGCAATTTCTTTCTTCATGTCGTCGGATTGATTTGTACTGGAATTGACACATGAAGGCCAGCGGCGTTAAAGAGCTGTCAGCCATCTCTACCTTCCCAACAACAAAGATATAAGATATGATCTTTGTATTTACGTAGCTGCCTTTCATGTCTTTTTCGGGCCAGCTCAGATTGAAATTGTTGATGTGAACGATAAAGGTGGGAAAAAAAACATAGAACAAAAAAAAAAAACAGACTTCTAAATTAATCATCGCGAGACAAGCTAAAGTCCTTGTACGTGTTAAACATTTATTAAACTGGATAATTCAGTAACACCAAGAGTTACTACATTGTAACGTCAAATGAAAGCATGAAAATTCATCTTAAATTTTGATGTGTGGGGTTCTGTCGGCCCACCGTAAGAGAAAAGAGCTTCCCTCCAGATATATTAGTGATATACCTTCCAGAAAGACACTTAGCTGCTAAATGCTCCAGTGGAGCTGCTCAGAAGTTGGAAATAGACGACTCCGTCTGTGCAGAGCAGCTCCCAGCTGCGAGTTTGTCTACACGTATAAAGTGAAGGACGAGAAAAGCACCGGTGCTTGGCAAATCATTCCCAGTTTAGCAGAAGATGGGGAAAGACGTAATATGCGAGACTGTGCCGTGTTGTTCATTTTTATCCTTGATTATAGATTTTGGATTTATGCAAATGTCAAAACGGTATCATTTGCTGTTTGTTTTCAGTTTTGTAAATAATTTGCACTGGGGAACGCGGGCGTCATTAAAACTGACGGCTCTGAACAGTCCGGTAAATGTTGGAATGTATATTTCTGATGGCTTCTTAGTTCAGTCTCACTTTCTTTTTTCTATGCAGCAGGAAACAGAAAAAAAAGTTTTGTCTTTTCTCTAAATTGGACCAAAATTACAAACATTGTCCAGTCATTATTTTTTATCGGTTAGGTTTTTTTCTCATCTCAGATGCGGGCTAGCTTTGCCTATTTGTACCTCCAATCATACCTAAGCAGTGGCAAGAACGTAAAGAACTTGACCTAACTAGATCACTAAGTATTTTAATACATTATTAAGATAAACAGTCATAAAAACCCTTGAATTTCATCTTATTTCACTCAATTGTGTGTGTTTGAGTGTTTCCATAACGCTCAAACACTATATGCCTTGCTTCTGATTTTTTTTTCCAGCTGACTGACAAAATATGATTATGTACTGAAACAATCAAGAGACTTCTTGTTAAATTCTATTTACTGGAGCTGAACAGCCACATTTCCTTACAGTAGACAAGGAATAGGAAAAAAAAAAAAGGGAACAATGCACAGGCCTCATGTTTTCCTCATTCACAAATTATTGCATCTGTCCCATGTCTACACTTGCATTCAGTGTACTTGAAGGTTTGATTTTCAGAAATGTATTAATACATATGTACACACTGATGTGCATTTGAATAAACACATTGCCTCTTGTTGAGCTGTGCCTCCATGTTTTTGTCCTGCTGCATTTTAATTCAAGCAGTAATAACTATCTTATTATTTAACCAATAATGTCAACATCAAAACATTATCACATGGTTTGAGAATCTGCTGCCTCAGCATAAACTGGTTCGCCTCATTGCACTTCCACTGACTACGCAAATTTGATTGATCAAATTTGATTTTTTTCCCACAGGCCTCCGCGGCCTGTGGGAAAAAAAAAAAAGAAAGTTGCTTAAACCAATGGATTAGTCAAAAAGAAACATTTCGACTAGTGTCCCTGTACAGATACTGCAAAGCCAGCAAGCCAAAACAGAGATACCCATTTCACTGCGGTGCTTCATTAAGAATAATTGGCCAAATGACAAGTCACCATCTTGCACAGCCATTTCATCAGCAGTAGTCTCTGTAATTGGGAAGACTCTTGGAGTAGAAGGTTAGCTTGCCTAATAGGGAAGGGAGGCTGACTTCAAGCTCCACTCGTGAATATAACTACAATTTAAATGCCTTTCAGAGGAAGCTGGAACACTGTGATGCCTGTTTGAGTGAACACAAAAAGCCTTGGGCGCCGATATTTTGCATCCAAGACGGAGACGTGCCAACCAGGGTATATCAATAATGAGGCGGAATATGCCGCGAAAAACCGGAAAAGCTGTGCCGGATGATGCGGTGGGGCTCTGTTCTGTGAATGTGTGGAAATTAAAGAAAAAAAGAATAATAGGCTTTGTCTTGAAAACACAACAAAAGAGACAGAAACAAAAGGGTTAGCTGAGTGATGAGGATAATGAGATCAGCAGACCAACTCTGCCATCTTTGGGATTTCTCGGGTTCTAAAAAAGAGCCTAATAATCGCCAGGTCAGGAGAAGGCTTTATGTTTTCGGAGTTATTCACATATTTAGACACGATTATGAATGAATACATCTTTCCACATTACGTGTGCAGGTGTACTGCATTAGGAATGCAGCTGTGCAATTTCCTCAACTCGCAACCATTGAAAGTATGAGCCAAGGTCAACGGCTAGTCACAGTCATGAGTTGCCATCTGTCTGTTATGTTTGTCTCACTAATTCCCCCCATGTCGGCTGAGGATGCGTCAATTCCAAGCGGACACACCTGGGTGCAGCAGCGATAGCCGGCATATGGCGAGGAGTATAATACATGGAAATTGAAACTTGGCAGGAAGAATTGGGAGTTTGGACAAATTGCCTAGGGGAACAACAAGAACATGGGCTGTTTGTCAAGAACTTAAAAAAAAAACACAGGTTTCCATTAACAGTACACACACAAGCAGTTCAATGCCGGAATGAACGAATTAGCAATTACATTTGATGTGGGATGTGCTAACAGGATGGATGTGTGAGTAAGCAAAACGAAACAACCTGGAAGAAATCTCTAATGACAATTACATTTCTCTCATCTTTATTGCTATTTTGGATGTTTTTTGAAATCACACGAATCTTGACTTGGGTGATCGGACAGACGTCACGCTGCACTAATATAACAGCTGTTTAAATTCTCAACACCCAATCCACAGGAAGATTTTTTTTTAGCTAAAAAAAAAACGAAAAAGAAGAAAAACATCTGTCTGTGTCTCCATGGTAACAAATTTGTGTACCGGTCAACTGAGGGGCAGTGTCCACAAATCCAGAAAAAGAAAACTGCACAGCCTTATTCACTGGCTCATAAAAGGAAATCGCAACTTAGAGGACTTAGTGCTTGAAGTATTTAATAGAAGCTCACCTGTCAAATGATTTATTGCTCTGGATTTCAAGCAAGCACATTGTTCCACTCAGGCATGACAAACATTATGTTTTATATCTTCATTTTCTCCTTACTTGGCTCAGGCATTCTGACATCTCACCTCAAGAAAAACATGTGTAAGGCCAGGGTGACTGCTGGGGTGTTTTGGAAAGAGTTTCTCACATATTAGCAATAAATCAGTAAGGTTACTAGGTGATGGGCCAAAATAAGTGCAAATATCCAAAGGGAGCTAAAGAATTCAGCTAACACCTGGTGTAGCACCTTTATATGATTACTTGATTGAGGAATTATTGGACAGAGTCTTAGATTGCTAAAATTTCCAACAGCTGTAGAACAAACTGCTGCAGAGCTACTCAAACACAAATACGTTATTTACTTCCAGGTGTACATGCCGTGTGCTCTTGCACACATCCTTCAGATGTAACAGGAGGGTAACACAATATTTGTGGAAAACGGTACAACTTTGATGTTTGGGGTTTTCCTGTCAAGAGTCTACCAACTGGAAATATGATTGCATACAAGCAACCTCCGTTCAACGTCAAGGAATGAGTTTGTACAGATGCCTAGAGGCAAGTTAGCTATAGTTTAAATCTCCGGTGAGGCTATGATGGGAGAAGTTTGGACATTCCTGCTAGGCATCCATGAGTTTTACCTTGGTACAGCATGCTACTCACAGTCCAAAACTACCAATGAAGGGTGTGCATGTGTTTCTAAAGAGACTGCAAGCACAGCTTTGTGCTTGTGTGGCTGTTTGTCTTGTTGGCCCTGCAACAGATGAGAAATATGTCTAGGGGTTGATAGGGCAGGTTTTAAAATCCACAGTAAGAGTAAATAAGCATGGGAAAATGCGGTAGTGATTGTGTTTTTATGAAACACTGCATTTTAAGCTTGGCCCTAGCAAAACTCTCCAAAAGTACTTATCCACAATAACTGGATGTCCAATGTATTGTGTGTACAACAGGGCATTTACTATACAACGTAAAAAAAAAAAATCTCAGTGGTTCATTTACTCAAGGTCTCCTACTCTGTAAGCAACCTGGCACTGGAATAACAACTCATATTTATTTTTGTCCCCCCCCTAAAAAAAAACTATTTTAGAAGCTTTCACCATTTTACTGGCGCCAGCACTTGCAGCAGAACCGCGGTCTTTGTTAATTCAAACAGCATGACAAAAATTATGGCAGCCGGGTCCCTTGAGCCTGCGAAACAGAACCAGCGAGAGAGCTTTGAAATACTCTCCAAACAGCTAATTCCAATCTTCAGAGTATCACTCCCACATGTCTGAGGGGATGGGCGACAAAGGAAAGGAAAGGAGAGCATTGTGTGGAGACAAATAGATGACCTGCTGAAGGGAAGTGATCGTAGCAACTAAAAATAATACCAGAAGCAGAGTTGGGGCTTATTTTTAAATGCAGATAAGCTTCTTTTTTTGTTGGACCTTTTTTTTGGCACACTAATGACTATGATTCAGGCACCATGGTGGGAGTTAGTTAAGCAGTAGTCATTAGCAGTGTGGTACTTGACGAGTTTTGTGTAGGTTGTAAACTTATTATCGCGATCATTTCGTGAAAAAAATCCCCAATGCAAATGGACTGAAGTCGTATTAATAAGCTGGTTAGGTTGAAAGGTCAAAGTAAGCGAGATATCATTGAAAAGTTTTTAAACCTGTTGAGTTCAGATAAAGTGTAAGCTTTGCAGGTTTTCTCCACACGCTGTGGTTTCTGCTTATAAACTTTATAGCTGCTCCACTGATTATTTGCACGTGCTTTAAGTCTTTCTTGGGTGACACATTCACAAAATCACGGTGGCACATTTTTAAAATTCCTTCCGAAACTCTTCCAACCCATGTTATATTCTAATTACGTCCAAATAGAAAAGCCAAACGATGTCCTTTAGTCCTGTCCATTTTCTGACCGTTTTTTTTAAAAAGTAATTTTCTAAACTTACACTAACAAACTGTTATGCAGTTCATTATAGAAGCATTTCACATTTTCTGTTTTCCAGGTTTATATTATGTTGCAGACCAACACATAATTGCAAAGTGGAATGATAATCAGTCATGGTTTTCAAAGCCCATTGCAGCTCAAGCTGCCTGGTCAGGGTCACTGACCTGCTACAAGGTTAATGTCTAACAAGTTTTCTTCAAAGATTAGACTTTTTTTTTTTTTTAGCTTCATCCATTTCTTAACATCTACTGTTTGTCCTCTTGTGCCCCTGCTAAAGAAAAGTAGCATGGCGTTAAAAATGTTGCAAGGTTTCGGTTAGACATTAAGGGCCATCTGTTAAATATACTGTATTTTGGAGACTAAATGGTTTTAGAGGTTTTTGGGGTTTTTTGCATCTGAGCAGAATACCTTCTTTTTAACACTTTCTATGTTTCCCACATGGAATGTGGCAATCTGCGAGCAGCACTTAAAGATTGTTTTCCTCAACAATGGGTTTCTTCTCCACACTCTTGTGTAAAAGGTCAAAATTGTGGAGTGTGTGGCGAAGGATTGTCATGTCAACAGTCTCTGTTTGAGCTTCTTGAGGGTTAACATGGCTGCCTATTGAGAGCTCTTACAGTAACGCTCTCCTTTCCACGTTCCTCTTCGAGCTTCTGCACAACTTCATCCTTGACCCGTCTACTGTGTTCTTTGTTTCTAATGATGCTGTATTTTCACTGATATTCTCAAAAAGTCGAGTAAATGTTGAGATTTTTATAACTTGGAGTAGTATTTTTCTCTTGTTCATTCACATCCGTGTTGGATTTTATTCAGGGTTGTGTGGGGTTTTCCCGGTCTTTGGTTTTAAAAATGTTTTTCAGAAATTCACTACTTTGCGTTGGTCTATCACGTAAAATTCCTGTGAAATTGTGTCAGGTTGTAATGAGAAAGAAATTACACAAGTTTATTTCCATCCTCTGGCATAAACACAAATCCTCTCGGATTCCCCAGTGGAACCAAGAAACTCCTATTGAGAAGCAGAGTGGGCACATTGACAGAGGTAATAGGATCTGCGAGTTGCCAGACAGGTGAGGCGTTTCTGTGGGAAGACGCAGAGCAGGTAGTTTTGTTGAGCACATGTCGCCGGCGAGGGAATGTTTAGAGGGTGAACGTGCTGTGCCTCTTCCTCTGATGGGACTTGACAGGTTAACAAGGAAGACGTGAATCCATTATTGAAGGAAGATGTAACCTTTGACTGAAATCATTAGCAAGTCAAATAAATAGTTAATTTACACTGAGTTTGGCAACAGAAATAGCTGCAACTCCATTTTATGTGGCTTTCCTCTACACAGCTCAATTGTCTTTGTCGCATTTGTTCCAACATACCTTGGAGAATTGGGGCAATTCTTGCAAAAAAGACAAAAAAATGGCCAGATAATGTTTACATCTACAATCGGGCTGATAATCTTACAAATTTGTTTAAAAGAAAAGAAAGGAAAAAAGCAGGCCAGCATTGCCATTAGGGGGTATGGCTTTTTGTAAGTCTTTTACTTTTACTCTTCAAACATCCCAACTCTAGTTTGCACAGAAACGCTGCTCACCACTTGCTGTGTCCAAACACATCCGATGTCCTTTGAACATGCCAGTGGTTGGCTCCATGGTGGAGAGAGCACAGTAGTGCCGCTAATTGAAGGACACCTCCTGGTGAGACCAAGCGTTGGTTAGGGCTACCATTAATGAGGGGGTCAAACAGACCATAACCTTGAGCTTGTAATAAAACAACTAATTAGAGGAACAACGGCACACGGTCGTCGGCGCTAATAATTAAAGACTCCGACAAAAACGAGCCATACATCGGCAATAGATTCTTGTTGGAGGAAACTCACCCAGAGCGTCGCTTTGCAGAGCGCAGACAATTGGGAGCAACTCCTGAGAAGTGGGAGCCGACGCACAGAAAGGCAGCCGGGGTCGCTGATGATTTGCACATTTACTGAGCAGAAGCCCGTTCCTTACAGCTGAGATACGGGCAGGGTGCCGTGAGGTACTCGAGTGCACACAGAGTTAAGGTGCTGGATCTAGCCACACGTGCATTTTGATGGATAGGAATCCCTGTTGGAGGCCCTTTCTTCAGGTAGAAAGAGGAGTGATAAGATCAAAATCCATACTTTTGATATTCTTCAAAGCTCTCTTTGATAACAGGCAATCTCTGCGGACTGAAGCGGGAGTGTTGTGATTGGTACATTTAAGTGGATTGTGTGTCAAACTGTATTTAAGGCATTCTATAGAAATAAAATGCCTCAGGCTCATGAAGATGGCTGACACTCGCTGTGGTGATGGATGATGCATCTTTTGATGTTTGCGATTCCTGCTAACGAAAAGAAAGGAAGACATTGCTGCACTTTGGAAGTATTGAACCCACTTGATTATTTCCAAATACCCCAAAAACACAATGCTAATCACTGACATGTAATACTGCAACAGTGCATTCACACCCACTGAGGTTTCTGTATCAAAAATCTATTTTTACCTGAATTTTAGGACAATTTATCAACACAAATTAATACATCACGACATCTGGTTTTTAACATTGCAAGCAGGATCAATTTAAGTGTGTTTTTTCATTTGTATCCAGCTGCCTGAGGCAATATTTTGTTACCAAACCAATTGCAAAATGGCTAAACAATCTTTAGGGTAGGGCGGAGAGCATCTCCGAACAGCTTTGAAGTTCCGCCAAAGAATCTCAATTGCATTTAGGTTTTGAATTTTACTGGCCCATTCAAACACATGAATATGCTTTGATCTAAACTACTTCACTGTCGATATTGATGTCTTTTAGAGCTGTCTTCCTGTTGGAAAGTGGACTTCTGCCGTAGTCCAAGTTTTCCTCCAGGATCACATTGCATTTAGCTCCATCCGTCTCCCAAATATCTGTAAACCATTTTCCCTTTCCTGCTGAAGAAAATCATCCTCAAAGCATCATGTTATTGCCACTTTACTTTGCACTGTTGGGTCAATGTGCTAACAGGGATGGTCAGAGTTAGTTTCTCACTGCAGATATTTTATATGAAGGCCAACAAACGTAATTTCTAGTCTCTTCTGACAAAATCACCTATCAGATGAAAGCTGAACAAAACACATTGAAGAATACGGCAGTAATGTGATGTGTATCTCTGGTTGAAATTCATTTCTGATGCCACTTGAGGTCAAGATACAGCTCTGATGTTGCTTGATGTGAAGAATCTATGTACATTTCCCAAGCAGAGTATAAATTATATTTGAGAAAGACATTAACCTTAATGAAATGCACTCCGCTTATTAAAAGCAGCCCTTAGATATGATACATGAGAAGAAATCATGAGCACATGCAGCATCAGCACGGCCCAGACTGCAAGGTTTTTTATGAAGCTAATTATTGCCATGACCCTGACAGAAGATTAGTTTGGAAGAAAAAAACAAAGCCAATAAATAATTTACTACCCGACGCTTGAGTAAATGTATCATGTTCCTATGAAATTACAATCATACCCATGTTACAATTGAAAAGACAGCACATACCTCATGAAAACTGCACAAGTTGTAAATAATAATTTATTTAAAAGTCCTACGGAGGTTTCAGAACTTTGGTGGCACGAATAGGTTTCATGACTATTTTTGTTACCGTAATCTCAGTGTTGAGACATTGGCCGCCTGCCAAGAAGCCGAGGCATATGTTGAGAGTTTGGCCAAATAGAAAACACATCACTCAAAAAAAAAAAACAAAAAAACAACAACAACAACAAATCTCTACAGCTGATAGGTGACAAGCATCAATAACCCAAACAGCAGAGCAGGAATGATAAACCCTATGGGACGGGTTTGGTTTTGTTAGGGTGGCACTCCGCTGTGCTTCTTGCTGTACTTGTCAGCAGAACACCATGCCAATACAAAACACTCCAGTGCATGTGAGGTGCTTGGCAGAGATCCATCTATCTGCTTGCTTTTGGCAGCTCACTCTGATCTGCAGGGCCAACAGACTGATTGGACCAGCTCGAGCAAAGTCCTTCCCTCTGCTCCTCTTGGGGGGAAGGATTCTGAAGTATTCCCTTGCCAAATAAATTCTTCAGCAAGCTTTACATCTGCCACAGGCTGACCTGTCTAGGAAGACCTGTTTCCTCTTACCTCCAGGGAGAAGTCAATAAACTTGAGCCAAGTCTCCAAGAAAGTGTATGAAATGTTATTTGTCCAATACCGTTTTAATGTCACAACCCGAAGTAGTCATGAAGTTGCAAGAAATTACGACAAAGTAGTTTAGCAAAGGAGATGTTGTCTGCTACTTCACAGCTTTGGCAGCTAGCAAGCAATTTGAGGTCATGTTAAAAAGAAAGTACACCCTTTTCCGGATCAAGGCAAACCGGAACGACATTAGAGAGATTTTTGCAGCTACAGAAACATCAATGGATTTAATAATAAGAGGCTGTCCAATTGTGAAAATAGGTTTTCTTTCGGAATTGTACGGACCAAGAGAAAAGTGGATTGTCGTTTATGCTGACGACATAATTTTATTCCTGACCAATCTTGAAAAATACAATTCTGATCAGTTCTTTGCTAATGGCTGATATTAGTAATGTTTTGTTTGTTCAGAAAAACATTCTAAGCTGTGTTTCTTTGAATTCTTTTTTTTTTTTTTAAGTTTTATAATTTTCTCAAACCTCGATCAGCGGATCCTGAGGTAATGTTTGAAAATGTAGTTGTGGCAGCGCAAATAAAGAGATGCAGATAAGTCACCAGAACCATAAAAATGTTAAAACTGTGGTCCAATTTTGCGAACACAGCCTAAGTCATTTACATCAATCACCATCTCTGGCTCAAAGTGATAACAAAAGCATTCATAATGACGTCCTCATGAGTCATTATCAGCTCATCATTAGGAAATGAACAATCAGCATTTGAGTATCGTGTGTCATACCTGATTTTAAATAATCTCAGTTCAGCCTGGCTGAAAGGAGGAGTAGAGCGTAACTAATCATTTTACGAGTATGCCCGTCATAAAAAAGTGGCTTTCATTTTGCATCTTAGCGGATATTTCATTTTATTTCATGTGACCTGAGGACTGAGATGAAGTTTAAATTAGATTAGCTGTTTTCAAGTCAAACTGAAAGCATGTTTGTACTCGCGCCATATCTGTGTCTTAAGCTACATCAGTCTTAATTAAATTTCACTTATTATTGGTTTCAACATGCCTGTGTGATCTGCCAATGAAAATAAAAGTGTATCATCAAGCATATTCTTGAAGTCAATAACAAAGTGGGAAAACCTTCCATTGAAAAAAACAAAAACAACAACAACAAAAAAAAAAACACTTTTCACTCAACCTTGTATGAAGGGATGATGGATGCCTGACACACAAAAACAACATGTGGGCAGGTTGTTTATGTACACCGCCATTCTTTGACAGCATGCCAATTAAGTGTTGGCAGGAAACTTTAGGCATACATTCTCAACATGACTGCATTTTCAATCATTCAGCCACTCAACCATTTTTTTCTTTCTTTGCGTGTGCGTGTGTTTCTCACAGCTCCTTTTCAGACCTCGGTTTAGGACTTCTTTGTGTGCGTGTGTGTGTTCAGAATTTTGAAATGTCTTTAATTAGAGGAGATGAAACTTTAATTATCCCTATGGGGAAACTGGGTTTCTGCAGCAGAAACAAATGAAGCACGAGAATAGATCGGCTGTGGTGTATCCAGGTTAATACCACCAGTGGATTCAGCTAAAGAACACATTGAGAAGTATAGTTTACAAATGTGTAAATAATGGTAAAGCATTAATGTACCATTGAATCTGTGATTTCAGCTTTTTTACATTACATTTTTCCAAAAGTCTAACTATCAAACCCCGGTTTAATAAGAGAACATCAGGGATTTGGGGAATAAAACAAAAATTAAGACCTATGATGAAGATATTTAAGTCTTTTTAAGGGCACTCTTTGTTGTTCTCACTCCATTAGAACAGAACAGTCAAGCTCCAGCTCAAACTCCAATTTGATTTTGTATCTGCTCCCTGATCTGTTGACAGCTCTCCATCCAGTTCAGCTGAACTTCTTAACTATTTATAAAACAGAAAGATTAGGGGAAGGATTTCTCTCGATGTGCATTGCTGGTAGAGACAAACGGCAATGAGTCGCTGCTGTAGTTGCAGCAAAAGACGCTTGAATAAGAATTCTCTCAGAGGGACTGAGAGCACAAATACATTTTCATTTTTAAAGACATTTTTGGGGGGGGTTTTTGCAAGGGACTCAATTCTGCTGGAGCGTCTCTTGATTTCAGACATAGACTTTAAGAAAAAAACAGAAAAAAATGATGCCTTCTATTGATGTCCTCCATAAGAATTCATGTCTAAAATTATCTCTCTATTGTATTCATGAAGGTAAGCAAATTTTCTTTTCTGTTTTTTTCTGGTGACAAGCTATCACGCTTTAAGTTCCTGCATGTTGAGTGAAGAGCGTCCCAGATAAAGCTGTGAATAATTTATGGAACATTGTCAGTGCCTCTACATAATGACTTCAAATGGACATCAGCCAAGCGTTAAATGACAGGGATTAATCTACTTTAGAAATAATAGTCCTAATGGAATATTGAATCTTCTGGGACGTCGCCCAACTTGAGAGCCATCTGTGACACATTGCCTGTGACTTCAGCACGCAGTGACCCCAAAACTCACTATTAAAAAAGTTTCAGTGTCCAGAAGTTCACTGCTTTTCTTCAGGCTGTGCTGTGGCTCCCATTAAAAGTGGGCAGTAGAAGCGTGACCCCGGGACAGAGTGGAGATTATACAGAGGAAAAAAAAAAATAGTTGAGTCAGACAAAATAGAAGAGGTAATTTTTCTTTTGAAGTCATTTGATAAGTTCCTTTATTTATTTTTTTTTCTCAAGGTAACTTGGACTCGTAGAACATTTATTTTTGGTCCTGTAAATAAATTGGATACAAATATTTGATTACTAGCAGTCAGTTTTCAGACTTTCGCCAGACATGAGTATTGGAAGTTTGCTGTCCCTCCGTCAGTCAGTTGAAGATTTGGTTTGCAGAAAAACTAGACTGAGTCAAACCCCACAAGGCTTTAGACAACTTCACTAGTAAATAAACATCTAAACCTCATAAAAAAAACCCATCTAACTCTTTTTTCTACCACTGTATTTATCCCACATACATCTAACTTTAAATGGAAAGTGTGTTGTTGAGTGTTTTAGTGGGGTTATCTATTAACAGTATCTGTTCCTTTAAGAGATTCAGCCCAGCTACATGTCACACAATCTCAACCAGGAAGTTATTGTTTTTCTTTGCTTTTTTTTAACTTATTCTTTATTTAAAAAAAACATGTATAGTGTACAAAATGAATCAGCGAAGTAAATCTGACAATATAACAGTGCCACTCAGATCAGACTCTTCATCGGTGCAGATAGAATGTCTGCATAGTGCAGACATGTTATTTTTGGGTCATTGCTGCAACAGTTCAGGAATATAGTTTTTTGTGCAGCAGTAGTAGTGTCTGTGCAACCCATTTGCTTTTAGAGAATTTGATGGCATGTCCAAAACAATTGTCTTTCCGTACAATACTCAATATAGACATGGGATTCTAGAGTACTTTCAAGATGGCAACATCAAAGCAAAAATAAATGGCATACCAGGTTGTAATGCACCTGAAAGCTGTTAATTCCAGACATCTGATCCTGATACTTGACAGGACTGGATGTTCTACAAAAATTGGCTTCATTTTGTCATGTCCAAGTAGCATTTTTACACCCTCAAATATGGCAGGATAGGGGACAGTGAGCATCAACTTAAAAATTTTATGTTTTTAGAGAAAAAATAAAATATTGGAAACAATTAATAATGACCAAGCAGTTGATACCTTTGGCGTATTTAATCTGATTAAATCCATCTTTATATGCTGGTGGAAATTGATTCAAGTTTCTGGCCTCATAGCTATAAAATCTAAGGCAAAAAAGAGAGATAATCACAAAACTATGATCTCTTTTAACACCAGTACTTATCTTAATAAAACCATTTGAAAACCATATATTTCTGCCTATCCAGGCAAATGTAAAGACCACGGCTCACACTGGAGGCAAGTCAATGGAGTGAATGAATTGGATGAATGTCACATGAGCCTGGAGTAGGATTTCATCAATAGCTCTGGCTCATTCATCCAAAATCTTGCTCAGTGATGCAAATACTCCATCATTTGAACTCATTTATCCTAGCTTTAGGGTGTGCAATGAAGATAAATGTGATTGCGCTCCACCCACCCTCATACACACAACTGTACCGCAACGAAAGACAAGGGGAGAGACAAGAGGGGGGGAGGGGAATGCATTCATTTTTTATTCACAATGACTTGTTGCTTTTTTTCAGTACACAACTGGTGACATTTCATTTTACAGCCCTTCCAGGCACTTTCTCCGAAGGTGAGATTTTTCTCATTCATTCTTTATTGGGCAAAATCCGACATTTTCCAAATAATGAGAACCTGCAATCCAGAGTTCAAACAGGTACATTCAGACAAAACAGCTGCCACTCTGAAAAACGGAGGTAACCCCCCCCCCCAAAAAAAAACGAGCATCTGCTTGATAAATAATAACTCCTGCTTCATTTATCGACTTGCTGAAGTTCAAGCTCAAAAAGTGAAGGACGTATAAAATAGTAATTCTGAAGTTTGCAATTCTGATCTTTAATTGCTGAGTTGCAGGGCGTTAATAGATTGTTTTCAAAATGAGATGGGTGATCAAAATATTGTGGTGAGTTTTATTGAAGGCAGCTGTCAGATGAAAAAAAGAAGAGTGGTGTCATCTGTGTCTGCAGCAAATGAAAGATCTTTAAATCTCTTTGGAATTGAAGTTCCGGTGCTATAAAGCGTTTTAAAACCTGATTGAAAATTTCATGGAATTGGAAAAAAAAAAGAGTGTAAATGGATACAAATATTCTTTCTAAACGTTTTAACAGTGAATGTCCCACAGGCGTCTCTCCAAGGTCCAACTGTGCAATAGTCAGAAATTGCGGGAAAATGGGAAAAAAAAGAGCTCTCAGACTGTGAGTTCCGCGTTATATAAACCACATAAACATTTGAAAATACCGTAGACAGCATGTTTTTTTAAAAAACAACTAACAATAAAGAGCCTCTAGGTAGCGCTTCATTTAAAAATCACACACATGAGTCACAGTGGAAGTTGCTCCTTGAGCTCTAGAAATGACTTAGAAACTGAAAATAAAAAGCAGTTCTCACTAAATACATCAATTACACCTTATTTTTCTTCCTACATTTTGGTTTTCACACAGATTTCTTAATGTGATGGCTAATGCGTTTGAGGGTTGTTGCTGTAATTCTCTGCTAGCTAACATTTACAGGTGCTGTTCTTACATACAAAAACTACAATTTGTGGCTTCAGAGTTTTTTTTTCTAAGTCTGGTCTGCGCTCGTGTTATGGAAGAGCGTTTTAAATATTTTCAAAGGCCCAATTATCTCTTGTTTTTGAATAAATAGAGCAGTTTGCTGACGTGCTACGCTATTTTTTAGCTTCTCTTCTGTTACATCTGCAGGAGATGGACATGTACTGAAGCCTGCATGTGTCAAGTTAGGCATATCTTCAGAAACAAATGATAAAGCTTTCCGGCTGATGTGTTGGAGCTGCATATTAATGGAGTCCTGTAGATACTCTGGTTGGGACAAAATATCAATCATTGTCAAGAAGACAGATAAGGGAGAGAGCAGCGTTGGACCGGGACAAATACAGAACTTTAAATAAATGGAACCAGTATGGGAGATGAAATATCTTCTGAAATTTATGACTTTGTTTGAACGTCATACAAACACAGGTTCCCATGCAGGTTCCTATCAGTGTCTCATTCTGCTGGGAGTTTCATTCACAACCAATTCTTACATTTGAAGACAATGATCCATAAAAGGCAAAAATGTCCCATGAATGGCAGTTTTTTGTTAAAGTACAAGATTTTACAATTTAGCTACAGATTGGAAAAAATTATGAGAAATAAGTGAGGTGAGAATTATAGATATATGTAACATTTAAAAAAATCATGACAAAAGTCCCAGTTCAGAATCAATCTTATATCACAGTCTACCTACTGCAGCAATTGCGCGCTGCCGCCACGTGAACATAGTCTGAAATCATTAGGAAAATGTTTTAGGCATTTCCGTGGGCAAAAGAGGATTTATTCCAGGAAGGTGTGTGTGTGTGTGTGTGTGTGTGTGTGTGTGTGTGTGTGTTGTGTGTGTGTGTGTGTGTGTGTGTGTGTGTGTGTGTGCGTGTGTGTGTGTGTACCCGATAAAGTGTCCGGCGAGTGTAGATGGCAGACATTATGTTAAAGCAGAAAAAGTTAAAAGATTAGAAGATAAGCCAAATCTTATCAGTTCTGAAACGCTTATTGAATGCTGTACACAAGAAAAAAAAAAAATGAAAAAAAAGAAAAGATATGGAGGAAAATCTGCTGTTTCCATTTCTGATATTTGCTTCTATTATGATCCATCGAAGGGAAAAGACATATGAATTTACCGATAAGGACTTCTGTTTAGATTTTATTTTATTTTTTTTAAATCAGGCAGAAAAATAACAGATAAACAAAAAACATGGAATGAGAAGGCAGGAAATTAAATGGAAAGCTTGCATGCAGCAGGGAGGATCTGTGGAGATGAGATACAGAGCAAGCTGTACTCTGAAGCTACCGCGGCGTTTTGCTGTCCTATTAATTTCGATATTGCTGCCTGTTTAGCTCTGCAACACGTATGCATGACTAGCTAAGGTAAGAAACAGACGCCTGAGTTGAGCTAACCCGACCCGTTGCTTTTTTTTTTTTTTTTTTGTTTTTTTCTCTGGGATGAAATCAAACACTCGAGGAAAACATTCTGTCTGCATCAGCACATCAAGGCATCTGCTGTGGGGCTCGTCTGACAGCCGTCACAAACTCTTGACTGTGAATGGCACCGTGGTGACCGGGGAGTCGTTGCGGCGTGGGCGCATGAAGCCTGGCTCCTTCATTTTGGCTCGCGCACAGAAACACGTGCAAAACACACGCACGACCTCAAGCCTACGCGCCTTCCAACTTGTCTGAACTTCGCAGCTGATTCAAGCCGGGCTTTGTGACGTCTGATTTGATCACGACGGAGAGCTGCCAGCGGTGTTTGCGTTGGAAAGTTGCAGTTCTGACACCGCGCTGCTGGAACGGCACAATGCAAACACACAAAACACCTACTCGTGCTTTCATATGGCCTCAGATTTGTTTTTATTATTTTTATTTATTTTATTTTTTTTTCCCTTTTCAGGCACAGTGAATGGAGTCACTCGGACAGTGCGTCTGATCTCAGCATGGTGACTGGTGATTACACAGATAAAAGGGCAAGGCACATCCAAAGCGGCGCTACCAGAGGGAGGAAATAACATCCAGTGTTGTTTTGCAGCAACATCAGCTGTGATGGATGGCGACAAGGGTGTTAAATTCCAACACGGAGGTCAGGGTTATCGTAGATTAGGAGAAAAAAAAAAGAAACAGTCCTTGTGTGGTTGGTTTGATATGCTGGACCTAATATAAAGGAAAGATAAATATTTTTTTCTCATGATTACCAAAGGATGCAACTTTGCTAGTAGAACTTGGACACACAACATGACTTTGTAAAGACTAATTACTCACAGCAACAAATTAGGTTTTGTTTCACAACTGTAAGACCTGATGGAGGATTATTGCAATTTCTTCTGGAAACGTTCACTAACGCAGAGTGATGTAGAGTAACATTGTTTTGCATTTATAATAACCTGTACAACCCAAAAAGTATGAAAAAACAGCTTTTTAAGGGAAAACTAAAATACTGTTCACGGCTTCAGCATTAAAGAAATACCATTGTTAAAAAAAATAAATAGTAGAAGGTTACAGAATAATTTTAATGATTTTCAAAGCTGAAAATAGACCATCGGGTTAGAGCTTTAGTTTTCCATCAAGATGAAGCAAAATACTTAACAGTTCCAAATACCATCACAATAGGTTCAGGTTTCATTTTTTTAAGGCTGAAACCAATCCAAAGAATTAATCCAAAAACAACAGAAAACAAAGGAAAATATCTGTAACCAACGACTCGACGAGTGCCAGGCAGACGAGGTGTGTGAAATACATCTCTGAAAGCATAGCACAATGAAACTGAAGTGAGACAAACTACATGATCAGAACAGCACACAGCTAACCACTTTTGCAGAACATTGTGGTTACTTTTTTTTTTTTACAGGATTAACTAAACTGGACAATAAACTCATTAGTGGCATTTTAAGTATTGTTCCATTAATTCAGAAGGGATTTATTATTATTATTACACAGTAAAACATACCGGGTTATTTTCATAACCCAATTTCTGGGTTGAAGCTGTTGGGTCATAGGTTGGGTTAGTTTGACCAAATATTTGGTCAAAATTCATAACTCAAGAGTTGGGTCAGAAATTTACTGGAAGTCTACAGCTTGAACTCTTCTGTTGGGTAGATTTACCCAAACGGTTGGGTTAAAGACGAAACTTGAAAGAAGCCACGCCCCTCTTCACAAGCCTCCATTTTCAACATGACTGCATATTGGGCTTCTCCTCTACTTTGAAATAAGACATGGTAAGAGAAAAGAAGATGAAGTTTCAACGTGAATAGGATTTTATAAATGAATAGAATGTATTTTGAACACGTTTGATATTTATTATATTGTTGTAGGTTCAATTCCAGCTTCCTCCTGCCACATGTTGATGTGCCCCTGGGCAAGGCCCTTAACCTCAAATTGCCCACTGAGCTGCGTATGAGTGTACAAATTTGTGAGTGCGAATGGGTGAATGTGACTCAAGTGTAAAGCACTTTGAGTGGTCAAAATGATTGGATAAAGCACTATAAAAGTTCAATCATTTTATCATTTATGAGTTTCAACCCAATTTTGGGTCAATTTAACTCAACGTTTGGTTAGTTGCCATGACCCAATGTGCTGGGTCAAACCATCAACCCAACCCAGTTGGATTAAAACAACCCAGCGTTGGGTCGGTCCATATATGACCCAGCGCTGGGTTACGAATCGGGTTATTTTTAACCCAGCACTTTTTACTGTGTATTATTATTATTATTATTATTATTATATTTATTCACTACACCCCTCAGTGATGTTGGCTTTTCATATTGTACTCAGAAAACTCCTGTATTGTTTTGTATTTAGTTTTTCTTTTTGGCTTTTACCTTCAGTAAGAAGTTTGTTGTTGCAATCACGAGAATCGGCACTGAGGCTCCTTTCTCCCTGTGATTGAGTTACATTGTTGTTTGGCCCAGGGAACAGCAGCATCTGCAAAGCTGAAATAATCAATGTTTAAAACAGGGCACTCGTAAGTTGCTTGTATAAGCAAACTAATGCCGCAACACTTTTCTAATCAGATCGTTTGCATTCGACGCCCCGGATAATTCCCGTGCTCTGATTACATCTGGGTTTGTCGCGGTAATTTCTAGATCTTCTTCTTTAAACTGTTTACCCAAAGCAAACCCCGTGGGCCTGTTTCTTTTATTTTTTTTATTTTGAAGCACATGTTCCATTATCTTTATTGAAGGGCAGTCATCCCTCTCTTGAGGCTCCTCGAGTGCGTGGAGCCAAGTCTGGTGTACAATTACCATCCTCCCAACGAACGCTAACTCGCAGTGATGGAAACTGCTGACAAGAGCGCTGAAGGAAAGGGACAAATGCAACCGGCGTGACGGAAAGCTCGTTGCATAGGTTGGTCGTCAATGACAGATAAGTCCTTTTAATTAACCTCGACACACAGCTGTATATGTCCGCTGATAAGGCGGAGGAACTCTGATAACGGCTGATGACTTTCAGAAAAAGAGCCACTAATCTGAAAAAAAAGTGTCTGGTGAAAGTTATATCAGTGAGGGTATTGTCACTTTTAAAAAAAAATAATAATCTAAGAAATTACTTCATGTGGCATTGGTTTGTTGAAAATTTAAAAAAAAGGGGGAGTTCACGCAATAAATGACATCTCAGCAAAAATCTACTATCTGTTTTCTATTTAACTCAGTTATAGCATATCCACTTATTTAACTTGGGATCACATGGATTCTCTGAAAAATGTCATAAGATAACAAAATATTAGGTTAAAAATCATGGAGCCAGTAGAAAAATCACTAGTTCCCAATCATAACTGTAAAGGTCAACAGTTATACAAAATATTCACATTCTCCTCTTCTGGATTACTGCATAGACAAAGCGACCATTGTGAGTGATGCTAATACAATCAAGAATGGTCACAATGGGAAATAATGACCTTTACTTTATGAGCTACCTTACGCCAAACCTAAAAATATAAAAACGGTATCAAATAGGTACCCTCTACCCTGCTCTACCCTGTACCAGGTAGAGCAGCGGCACAGGAATGACATGGTTAGAAAAAGCTAAAACTATTACCGTATTGAGAACTTTATTCTCACTATCAGACATGGTGGTGGCCTCATTAGGCTATTATGCAAAGACAAATTAGCCACCTCAATGTCTTGACGTGCAAATAATATGTTTACAGAAGAAGAATCCCTAAGGTAGAGTGGAAAAAATATTTGAAAAGGAAATTTCATGATTATTATTTTTTTTTTGTGAGGCAGGAGAAGGGAGGGAGGGATTTGACAAATTGAGTCACTGCCAACATTACAGTGGGGTTAACCTTTTGTAATAACGCCGTAAAACTCGAAAGTTTGTTTGAAATGACAATAAGGCAACAAAGGGTCAGCTAAAAAAAAAAATTGCAGGTTAATCACAGGCTTTTCAATGGGGCGCCTTGGCAACCAAAGTTTTTCCTTATCCAAACATTACACGGGTAAGGAATTTGCAACCAAGCTCTTTAGAAATCCCTCGGAACACGGATAAACGGATTTGCTGGTGCTGGCACGAGGTGTCAACCTAAAGCGCGGCGCGTTCCATCTTCCACGTCGTAATCTTATAAAACACGGCTGGACAGAAGGGGCCGTCACAGCCGTGCTAATTCAAAATCAATGCGCCGGTCGATTGCAAACAGAAACCCAACGGCGGCGTTATGTTTCCCACATGGAGCGGCGTTGGGGAGGAGGCCGTGACCAAGAAGAGCGTAAACCTCCTGATGCGGCACTTCGCCTGCCTCCTCCCTCGCTCGCACAACGGGAACATGCTTATCGCTGCACCTTGGGTGCTGAAAGCAGCTGCCAAAATAGCCGCCACTCAAGTTGTGAAAAGACGACGTGATTGAAATGACAGGAGAAGAACAGCCTTTTAGAGAGAGCGCAGGAAGCATTAACCTGGCTTTAAGTGTTCCGCAAAGGGCCCTGTAGCCCCCATGTCGGCCCCCACACAGCTGAGTTCCTGTGATGTTTATTGCTCTGAAAGGACAACACCGTGACATTCGCTCCTGTTAAGCGCAAGCAGACAACATAATGAAACAGAAATGAGTGATAAAACCTCCCCATAAGCCCTTGCTTCAACTTTGATGACATCCATTTGCAGTTTTCGCCTCAATGACACTCCATAGCGTCAAGTAAAGAAAAAGAAAAAAAATGTCCTGCCATTAATATTTATGGAAACTGCTTCCTGCCGGGCAAGGATTATTGTCCTCATTTAAATCCTACTTATGTCAGCCCTCTAAGACACAACCCGAACACACATGGGTATAAAAGTCGATTGCCGGAGTTCTATAAATTTGTTTTATTAATTTATTCCAGCATGAAGAAACAAAGAAGATCCCCTTGGGGGAGTTTCGTTTTTCCTGCATCAAGCTTGGATGGACTCACAGGGTGACACGAGCAGCATCACAACCGAACTTCCTTGAAAACAGCACTGGGTGAACAATGTGTATGTAAGGGGAGATAAAACTCTCTCTGCTTTTGGATATCCAGGCAGAACAGAGGCAGCCCTTTATTTAAATTCACCCACTGAAACGACCGAGAGACTTCTGGCATTGCAAAAAGATAAAACAAAAAACGTGCGAGCAGGCCTGTTAGTCACGTTCGTCCATGCGCAGGCCTTTGTGAAATAAGTTGGGCTTCCATCTCAGTGGGGATCTCTAAAGCTTCAAGCTGTGTTTGATTGTTCATACTAGTAGCTTTGCTTCGGGAACCTTGATGTCCGTCCAGCCGATTCATAATTTCTTCCAATGTGATGCAGCTCCACAGCCTTTATGCTAGATCAATGTGCACAGCCTTTCAAAACTTCAAGGGTTTTGTGATGTAGAGATGATGAGACTATGATTAAAAAAAGGGGTGGAAATTTAAAAAAAGAAATAGAAATCTAATTGCCGGAGAGTCCACAACCTTAGAAATGAGGTTTCTTGAGCACACAACAAACATCAATAGTGGTGAACCTAACCGATGTTGAAATGTTCAGTCTTGCCACTGAATTTTCATGATTACTCAGTTGCATCCTTTTGCAAGCAATGTGCTTGCAAAAGTGTTTAATTGTTAAGAGGTAATTTTAGGAACTATAGGACATTAACAACACAATATCGTAACAAAGTTTGTGGTGTACATGAGATAGCAATCATACATCCTCCAAATGTCTGGGTTAAGGAACAAGTTTACCAGACAAAAAACTTTTCTTCCACAGAAAACTTGACAGAAACTGCTCAAATCTTGTGAGGTCATGATTTATAGTCTGATTAAAGCAGAGTAAAACTTTGAGCCATTATTCCACAAGGTCTGCTTTGACCCAAAAAAAGACAAACACAAAAGAAGACCAATGCTAAAAATGAGCTTTGGGTATTTGAGAAGGTACCAGTCAGTCCCCCCTCCCCCAAGCCCTCCAACAACTTTGGGTGTCTAAAGCTAAAGATATCACTGCAAGTCCAAGTATATATCAAAATCAACCAGAGGATTCTTCCCGAATAACTCTGGCGACAAATCTGCGAGTTATCTTAAGAACACTGTTGACAAGAGCGGTCCTTAGAAACAGACAGATCCTAAATATTTGGGAAAATGTCCAAGCTACAGACTCCTAGAGACGAATTCCTGTTTGTGAATCAAAAGGTTCTGAGACTAAGAGCAAGTTGAAGAGTTCTCACACATTGATAAACACTAAAGGTTTTGTAATGGCTTGTTTTTTAAGTTGTAAAAGCTCGGTATTTTAACAGCGGCGGGCAAACGCTTGAGGTCTACACAAAAGGAGGAAGATCGGTTGGTCATCTGTCAGCCATGGGACGCCGTGTTCAAGAGTTGGATCAGCAGCCGTAGCCTCTATGAATCAATCGTTTTAAGCATTTTATAAGGTTCAAAAACAGGACAAATGAGTCCAAATTCACTTATTGCACCAGATTAAAATCAAATGATGATGTGTTTGGGAAGTGACTCAGTTTAATATCTAGCCTCAAAGAGCCCTCGCAGGCTACTCAGTTATGCAGCCTGTCACTGCCAGGCAAACACACACAGTTATGGCTGGCTTGTCTTCGCGTCTGGAGGAAGGGAAGAAAGGCAGCGCCGCAGCACTGCTGACCATCTTCCAGGAGACTGGATCTATGTCCTTTTCTCTGGGACGTTGTTTTGAAAGCAGAATTCATTATTCATCTAACTTTTGGATTTATATTTTTGCTTGGTTTGGGGGTAAACCATCTAAATTATTTACCTAAGATACTCTTGTATTTCTGTGACTCAATTGAAAAAGCAATCAATTTCATTTTTAATCAGATTTTTTTTTTTAAAAAGTACCAATAAGCCATTTTGGAACACCAACAATGAGCATAACCATAGCAACCCAGCAAAAACGATAGAAAATTTGAGCAGAAGAGCGTGGTGTGGTGCTGAATTACATAAAACCTCATCATTGTATACTTTATCCAACTAGATTATCTCTGTCTTGATTGGTCCTCTATTTACGCATCCCAGGTTGTGATGATTGCCCCATAACTGATGAAATCTCTCATTTCCGTCTTTGATTGTGTCAAAAAAAAAAAAAAAAGAGCTGGCACGTCTCGAGCAGCAGTGTCTGGTAGGAATGTTCTCAGGAGTCGCACGCAGGATGTAATCTGAAATATTGCACGTACAGTAATAGTATACACAATGGTATTTCCATATTCGTCCTTCCATTTATCTTTAATTGACTGATACTTCTTTGGCAGCAACCTTTGTTGCCTTGTCCTTCTTCGTGAAGTAATCTTGCACCACAGTATCACGTAGGCCATAATATGGTTGCTTCAAGAGATATAAACAGTTTCCAACACATTTTAAAAAATAATTACAAGTTTTACTTTTCAATTGAAATACTGAAAAAAATGATACAGATTTAAAGATGTGAATTAGAAACCATCGGATTTTTTTATTCTTTATTGATTCCCTCTTCACAGGGCTAATAGCAGAAGTTCAAACAGGTGTGAAGCCCTTCTGGTTCGCTTTCAGCTTAAAGCGACTATGATGACTCCTAAATTCCTCGGAGTTCACATCACTGACAACCTCCGCCGGTCTTGCCAACACCTTTCCGAGAACAAATGAGCTGTTTATTGCCTTATCGATTACCTCTTGTTCTCGCGCGCCCCGTTCCGCGGGCGTCGTTACCATATTAAAATGCGCCCGGCTCTGCCGGAGAGCATTTTGCCTCGGCCGCAATTATCTCTGGCAGTTACAGTCCCAATCAAAATAGGATTTGCATGTGCAGCAAGGGAGCCTGTGATGTGCACTGCAGCTGTGCCGGTTCCAATTAAGAGGGAGTCGTTGTTCCATCCATATTTCATCCAGCGAGGCATTGATTTCCTGCCAATGCTGTTTTTAGGACACCTAATTGATGGAGTCATCACTTTTATGAATTAAATGCTAACATCAGAGGCCTTTGTCTGTCATTTTGCATGGCTGACTGAGCCCAGTTGTACGCGGGGATTAATCTTTGAGGTTAAAACGGGACAATGTCACTTTCAAGTGAAAGAAAAACACTCCATTCACGTCGCTCCAGGTTGCATTGATGCCGGCTTTCTCGTACGGCTACTAAATTTAGCTTATCTTTGCAAAACAGTCGACGTCCTGATGCGATTACGTCACCAAACTTGACGATTTGATGCCATCGTCAAGAAACTTGCGACCTGACTCAATTAGTATTCAAAGAATATTCCATTTTCTCATCCTAATTATGCTGCAGAAACCCCCTGCTGGGCTCCCCTTACAGAGTATTTAACATCTACTTCTATTTTACATTTTGCCGTTGTACTGAATAGCCAAACGAGACATTCAGGAGCTTTGTTCTGAGGCCATTTTTGATTCGAAGGCACAGCAGAGACATCAGCAAATCCCCCAGCCAAGAAGGTACAGTAAGGTAAGTTCCCCCACACATACGCCAACTGGAATAATCGATGTTTTCAATCAGAGGGCACCTTATCAAAGTTCTGGCACTCCCAAATAGTGTGTCGTACCAGATCAAAGATCTGGAAGCCGCTCACCTCGGCCTGCGCAGGGATCTGTCAGGATTTCACATGAAAATTGCTTTTGCTTCCTTATTTCGCCGCGACCGGAGCTCATTTGGAGCCATGTTTTAATTCCCATTCACTGATGTGGGTAGCTGTCAGGCTGTCGTGGCTTTGCAGCTTTATATAGAACATTCCTAGGCCTGGTGCATAAAAAAGAAACACTACACTGTGCTTATTACAAGCTGATTAAAGGTGGCAGTGAGGACAGATAATGAAGTGAGGCGGGCAGAAAGCTGTTTACAAAACAGTTCAGGTTGATTTATCTGAAGCTGACGCTTAAACCTTGAACATCCTTCCTGACTGATTTAGAAACACGTGGACACCTTTTGGGATGATTGTCACACCTGACATTTAATTTAGACATTATAGACATTAATCTAAGACGAAATATGGGTGAGTCACATTGTCCATTGATTTATTTAGCCTACAAAAACCTTACGGAAGTAAATATTGAGACTCTCCAGAGTCGGACGGAACGTCTATTGTGCATTTCTGGTGCCATGTCCACAACCAAAACAATAGATGACAAAGTCGCTTTTGTCGACTCATTTTTGGTACAAAAAGCAATCTGATGACGATTATTGTTTAGTACAAGATGTAATAGATGGAGTTAGTTTATTATGGAAGCTATTAAAACCTAGAATAGCATCTCATTGCAAAACATGTTGCAGCCAGATGAAACATTTAAAACTGAAAGGGACTTCACTTTACAATAATCTAACTGGATGGGAAACCTAATAGTTAGAAACAATCAATATATTTGTTGAGCTCATACTTATATTTCTTCAATAATTTAGCAGCAACGGGGTTTCTTGAATTATGTTTGTGTTGATACATATTTTTGACGCACATTTTAATCAGGCCCCACCACTACGTTTGGATAAATACCCTGTTGAAAGCCCAGTGATGGTAATTTTTATATTTTATGGACATTGCTTTTCCAAACAGCTTGTTTGCTTATGGCTCCTGGTTGCTGCTCTTTGCCTCTAAAAGTGAGAACTTTGAACTGTAGTGAGATAAGGACAGGTCCTCATCAAACCACTTTTGTCTCAAGTCTAGGTTAGAAGTTTTTTAATTACTGCTTTGAATGCTGATGTGCTAAAGTTCAGTGAGGCAGCTCGTTCTTACCGTTTCTTGACATTTAAAGATTAGCTCATATCTGACTTACTTTAATGTAAATTGTTTTCATTTTTGAAAATCGGCAAAAGAGAAAATGGTCTAATCAAAATATAAACAACAATCGTCCTTGATGTCCATATTTCAAGAAACAATCAGGGTGTTACAGTAGATGTGAGAGGCCCCTTGCTTTATAACGTGGGATATTCCCATTTCAGCTAATATGGACTATGAGGTGATTTATTTTTTTAAGGATTCTCAGTCGTGTATAGATGTTAGTGTGAGGTCTGAACAGGGTCAGAGAACCACAAATAGCTCTCAGATTAGTATTCTGTTGCCACACTGACATTTAAAACTTATGTATTCAATTTAGACATTAAGTTCCACTATATGACCTTTTGACATGTAAAAGAAACTCAAGCTATCAAAACTGAATTATGGAGAAGCAGTCATATAGGTCGGACTACATACACAGTCGCATTATGGCTAAAGTAGTGAACAGATAGTCAGTAATGAAGAAAAACAATACTTAAAAATGAGGACAACGATCAAGATGCTTAGATAAATATCATGACATCCACTGTTTCCCTGGCTGCACGTTCACATTTAAAGCTCCAGGTCCACTCCAGTGTGAGCTGCAGTAACTTCCCAGTCAACTTCCCAGTGTTGGTAAAGGTCACAAGATTCTGCTGTTTCTGAGATGCAAAAGAAGTCAGGAACTGCTCCAGAATACGTAGTTCAAGGACTTCGGGATGATGCAGAAATCAGATGCAAGACAAACTAACACTAGACTACCATCCCTTTTCTGTACGCTAAAAAAAATAATAAAGCATAGATAATTTTATATTAGGATATGATGAGATTCTTTGGGTCTTTGGAACAGCTTTGCTTTTTTAACCACATCGTATCTCTTCTGGTCTGTCTTTGTGAAACATTGTGATGATTACTAAAGTACCTTGCAAATATAGTAATAGTCCTTCAACTTTTTTCAATTAGCTCAATTTGCATTGAATCTATAACTCAACCCAATGTGTCATCTGAGTGGCTTGAAGTTGATGCTTGTAAGGGGACAAAATGTGAAAAGATTAATAAAGTCTGGAAATGTCCTCGATATTCCTCTGTGTTAAGTCTAGTTCGATAGTTTCTGGAATGACAGCAGTATTGTGGTTTGTATGGATGCACTGCTTACTAATTTATCAAGGTATTTCGGGCTTATTTTAAAGATCAACATGTGGCGGGAAACAAAAAAGAGAACTTAGTTTGGTGAAGTTTAAATGTCAGACACTTCTATTTCCAGCTGGATATCTTCGTGTCCCTAATAAAGTTTTCATGCCAGACGATTGCTTTTGTAACTTCTCTTGTGCATGTCTGTGGGAGCATCATTTTTTAATGTCCATTTTGCAGCTTCTGTTCTAGGCGAGGCTGGAGCTCTCACAGATGTTGTGTGCAAGATGTCTTAATTATTTCCCATGTCCACATCCCGGAGGCAACCAGGATTTCAAACGCTGCTAATTTGACATCTCGACCCCGAGTGAGCGTTCCAAAATATCTTGTAAATTTTTGTCAAATTATTTAGCCTTTCATCTGTGTTATATCAGTTTTTCCTCACACCTTGGTTTTTAAAAGTGGTCCTCATGTCCGTTTTTTTTTGGGAGGATGAATCGAGTCACCTTGAAGCGTTGCCAGAGGCTGAGCGTCTGCAGGGACTCTCATTAGGAGCTACACTGAAGAAGCTTCATCAGCTGTCTTTTCTGACAAATGCGGCCTCTCCCGCTGACTGCCACCCCCCGCACCCCCCACATCTCTCAGTCTGCATGAAATAGCCCGCCATGAAAGCTGTTGAGGTCAAACATCCACTGGACTTTCTATAACGAAACCTTCACTGACAGCTGCTGCTTTTAAACCAGCGTGGAAGTATTTTTTTTTTCTGTAAACTGTACGCACTAACACCAGTGGAAAGCAGTAGTTTCCCACACTGTAGTTCCTCAGTTCACTGAATGCAAATGGTATTTATAAAAAAACCAACCTATTCTTACTCCTGTTAACATCCCAGGATTTTGTTATGTTAAAGCTGCAGGCTCTCAGATTTGTTGGAAAAACTAAAACAGGGTCAATTCAGGAAAAAAAAAAGTCCAATTAACAAACACAGAATCCAAATTTTGAATTTTGATTGGCTAGCATGACTGAGAACTCTATTTGTTTCTGATTGGCTAATCGGGTCTTCATGACGATTCCTTCCCCAGCAAGTTGCCAGATCCCAGTGAGTAATAACTGTTATGATCTGTGTTTCCTGAGTCTGTGTTGTACTGTCAGCCCTTGATTCTTCCCAGGTGTGTCTTGTCTCCTTGACTACCCCTGTGTGTATTTAAGTCCACCTGTTGTCTTTGTCTCTTGTTAGATCCTCGTAGCACATCGTATATCTAACGTCTCTTGTCAGTCAGTCTCCTCAGTAGAACTGTGTAGTCCTGAGTTTGCTTGTTTAAGTCTTTATGTCAGTTGCTACCGGTATTAGCTGTGTGCTAATTTGCTGCCGTGCTACCTGATCCTGGACTGTGAGCTTTTTCATTAAAATTCATCATCATCTTCATCCAAACCTGGCTCTCCGCGTTCATTCTCACCACCAACAACCACACCTTATGACAGTAAGTTTCTAGAAATTAAAAAAAAGACACCAGCAATAAAAACAACAAAACTTGGAGTTATTGCTTTTCTGGCAGCCTGATGACATACAGAACGGCTAAACAACCTCATGGAAAATCTCATAGTTTATAATTAGCCTGCATGTACGGCCTCTAAGCTACCGCTTTGATCTAAATATGGTAAAAAACTAGATACCCAAAATTCTCACATGTAACCAACAGCACAAGACTATCATTGTGTGTCATTATTATTATTACTATATTACAGATTCTTCACTGTTTTCCTGCATTCACACTTCCTTGGGAGGAATTACAGCGTGTTCCTCCCTCCGGTTGCTGGGCAGGAGTGAATCCACAAAGCCAGGCTTCTTTCCAAAAACAAACGGCTGGTCGTGTAACTTTTTTCAGTGCTACTGTCCAGACTTCAGTCTGCTTACAATAGCTGTCTGCCTCCTGTTTAAAGAACCGTCAGCCTTCACTGCCAGGCTCTCGCTTATATCACTTGGTGTTATGGACGTTCAAAAAAGCAAGGCTTTTTTCTAAACCCGGGTAAAATTATAACCATCTGCCTCACACTACCACTTGTGAAATGTCACAAGAAATTTATAGTTTCAGGACTGAGATCCAAAACAATGGAGGGTATGCAATAGAGTTTCAAGGAGAACGCCGTTCTAACGTGATTTATTTTCTAGCATGCACAACATATTTTGAGGATTATTGTTCACAGCTGATGAAATATAGAAAAGTGCATAAATACACACATCATTTATGTAGATATACAATGAAAATCTCCTATTTTTACCATTTGGTCGTAACTAAAGAACTACGAGGCATTAGAATTTAAAAGAAAGCATGTGTGGGTGATTCAGAATTTAAGTCTGCTTTTAATGGAGAGAAATGTACGGGCACGCTAATAAAACATGACATTCAACATGATTCCAAAGATCCAATCCATGTTCTGTTCTCTGTGGCCGCACTATCTCTGTGGATATTTTTAGATTTGCCCCGCCACTGCAAATGGTAAATGTAAAGAAAAAGGTTTGGCAATCGGCTGATCACTTTTACATACGTTTTCCCCGCTGCTATCCAAAAACAGGTCTGAATCCTGACCATTCAGACCTTAATAAAAACAAACCTAATTTAAAAACCAGGTAGATGCTAAACATCTGATTTTCCTATTTTTTCTTTCTTTAATTTCTGGACAGTCACTATAGAACACTCTAAAACTAAACTGACTAATTCAAACCCATGACTCTCTTCTCACATTAGACATTTACGCAAGTTTGAGATTTAATTTGCGCGGACGCTCATTTGATTTAGAAGTGAATGAACTGCTCTGTGGTTTCAGTCGATGTTTCCCCCACGCGAACGGAACGGGAACGCCGCCGAGATCAGCAACGTGTGAAACACGAACACTTTGTTTTCCATGTACTCTGTCCGTATAACGCACTTTTCATCTAATGCGATCAAAGCTTCTTTAAAGTGCTACTGTCTTTTTATAGCAAGTGAAAACAGGCCTCTGCTGCTGCTGCTCATTCTTGTAGCACTAATAAGAAACAATGAAGACTCGCTCTGCTGCACATTGGTCTGTACATTTCCTCCAAAAAAAAAAAGCCAAGACTCTCATTGTTAGTATCTATAGTCCTTTCAACATACACTGATAGTTGCTTTATCGCCAACCTCAGGTGCTACGAGGAAACAAACGAGGTGCAAACTCTACTGGTTTATGATAACTAGTTAACAACATTTAATGGTATTCATATCATCCCAAATGAACCTCATTAGTGGACTGCATTATAAAGAAACTAGGTCCCAAGGCGCTGGTAACCACTGCTGCAGAAGTCATTTTCAGAGTCCTCTGGCTGCTCCGTTGGAGGTTCTAACCCTCTGGGCCAGAGCAGCTGCGGCTGCGAATTTAAAGTTATTTAGTATGGATTTAGGCCGAGCACGATGCACACTGCGGAGTTTTAGTGGCAGCGATCAATCGGCGTGATCAAATCACACCGACTGAGCCAGAATTCATCAGAAAAATAATAAAAAAAACAAGACAAAAAGCAGCCTGTCTTTTAAAGCCTGACGCAATATATGTTTGACAAAACTCAAAGTTGTTGAATGTCCTAACAGGAACGGCAAATTATTTTAGGAGACTCGTTATATTGCATGGTGTGGAAGAAGTTAAAAATCATCATCCTTCTGCCTCCATGTTTAAAAGCTAGTATATGGTGTTTGTATGCTGTATATTCTGTTTCTTGTTCCTTTAGCTTTTCAAATTTGCTCATGTCCTTTGTAGCTGCAAACGCCGCAGCTTTCATACACCTGGTACACTGGACATGTGCAAAACTAACACAAAGTCAACACAATTGCAATTAATAACACACCATTGATCCAATCTCACCATACTATGCTGTCGGCATTAAAGGGCTTTGATTTGTGCTGCTTTGAACTGCCTTGTTGCTGAAATGAGATATAAAAATAAAATGCATTGATTTGCGTCAGCATGTCTGAAATTGATGCCTTGATCTATTTTTCAAATAAGTTATAACAATTCCCCCACTGCTTGAATGCACTCAGAGTATTAGAATTTCATCCCCACACAGACAGCGGATCTTTAAATATGTTTAAAAACAATTACACTGATTTCCACACCCTTGATCCCAATACACATAAGTGGCAAACATGTTTTAAACATGTTCCCCATAATTTCTTCACAGAATTTCAACATGCCAACACGTATGAGATGATAAGAGATTGTTAGCAGCTTTAGCACTTATGAATACGTTTTCTTCAAGCATAATAATGGAATTCACGTTATCTGGATGTAGCCTTCACTGATTAATTGCCAGCAGATATTGCTACTCACAGGTCAATGCTGATGACTTTTTCCCTAAGCATAGCATTAATACACACCTGGGTGCTTCACACCATCAACCTGCCAAGACACCTGTTACTATAGAAATGGTTGTATTTGGTGATGATTAATAATACTTCCTGCAACTTTCCCTTTAGTTTTGACTTAACTTGTGGTCAGTTAAATTCTATACAGACTCTGCTTTATCATACTTGAGGTTTAAGGTTTTTCAATTTCATTTTCCCCATGAAAGACGTACAACAAACATGTGTGGAAAACAATAGATATGCACTACTGTGATGCATTTACACTTTTTAGCAGACGCATGCTTTCTTTTACTTCATCTATCCATTCTCTCAGCACTCTGTCGTACTTCCAGCTTCCAAAGGTTTTCAGATAACCCCCCTGCCTTATCTGGCACAATGCCAAATCGTGTACACACACACACACTTAAATGGCCAAAAAAGAAAAAAAATCGAGGACACGCCTCACTAAGTTATAGATATGATTCATGAAAACAGTCAAAGCACATTTTCCCGGCTCCCTCTCTGCATCCCCTCGTCGCCCCTCTGAGGGCACTGGTGAATGATGATCGGCTCCAATCTATAATAGGTTTTCACGGCTCCCTCGGATCAAAGCGGCTTCTGCCAAGATGACAACATTGTCGTCCGGGGGGCGCGCATGGTCATTCACGAGTTTGATGAACAAGAAAACCGTATCACACAAATGCCACAGCTGTCTAAACTGCCAAATGTGAACCCAATTGAAGCCTCCAGGGTACCGGATTTGCATGTTTTTTTTTTTTTTTTTTTCTGTGGCACCCTGCCTCGTGTGTGTATTATTACATACAGGGTAACACAAGGGTTGCTCATTAGAACTGGAGTTGTGTTTAATCGGTGCAGCTCGGAATCAAATACCTTGTTTAATGGCATTTAGTGAGGAAGCCAATAAGAGACTGGTCGACTTAGAAAAAGGTTTTATTTTTCAAAAACACCAACTGAAGTGTGAACATTTTTAAACACGGGCACAAATTTGTTATCTCAGCTTTTAAATTAAAATTCGACGTATTGACGAAAGCGGGCTAATTAGTGTCTGCGTCGGCTGCAGTTCATACAAAAAGTTACAGCAAGTTTTCATAAACCGACGCCGCTGGAAGTCGCTAGCTGTTGATAATTGCAAGCTCTGCAAACTAAAGTCAACATGACAGAAACAACGAGTTGTATGACGGCAGCAAAGTAACAGAAAGTTACAGCTGAGAGAGTCAATCCTCGACACTTGCTGCTGAAAAACAGAATGTATAAATGCTGGTGCTTTCATTGCATGAAAAGAGAATTGGTTCTCTCTCCCGAGGCTACAGAACAAAATGATGTCATTTGGTTTTGGAGATCTTGGTGTGGGAGTTCTTGCAGGTTGTTTTTGACACTTGTGCTGGCCATAGCGTTTTCTTGTACGGGAAATTAAAGAAAAAAACAAGGACAATTCTGTATGGAAACATTTAAGAGTTAATAAAAATCCTTCATAATTTGATGATGTAGTATGAAAAATTACAGGTTATGTTGCAAAACAATGTCAGCAGCTAATTGCTAAGGGCTAGCCTTAAGACCAAATACAAAAGAAGCAATACTTATTTTTCAAGTTTTTATGGCCACACCTTGGGTTCTATGAACACAAAATCACACAACACCAAAGCGATTGTTCGGTTTTACATTTTTGAAACCTGGCATTAAACACAAAAACTAACAACACACAGAACGTGCAACCATCATTTGAAAACCCTTCATGCTCGCTCCTAAAAATCGCTAACAGCTAATTCTTGGCTATCCCAATTCATCTCAGTCTGACAGAAGAAAGAAGAAACTAGAGGGGGTGGGGAAGTTATTTTTGAAGTGTGAGCCAATAGACCTTTCAGCTTCAAATCAGACAAAAGCTGCAGCTGATTGGCTGGTAGGCTACGAGTTAGTCTGGATAAGGATTTTATGCCTACTTCAAAGGAAAATCTACGACCTTGGGAAGATAAAAGAGAGAAATACTCCGCAATTGCTCACCTGATCTCAACTCGGTCGAGCTACACTATGCTAAATGAAAGGCAGGACGAGCCACAAACCAACATCTGAAGACGTCTACTCTTAAGGCTTGGCAAACGAGGGAACCAATTTGTTGTTCCTGTTTCTCTATGGGTTCACCTTTATGCCAATTTGAATGCAACGGAGGCGTCTTTGAAGTTGGCACCAAACTATGTCTGGAGACCCACAGACCTCATCTGAAGATCAACAAGAAGCAATTCAGCAAACTCCACGGGGCATCTTTGATCTTTTATTGAAGAGAGAGCACAGCGAATAATAAAGGTAATTCCTCAAAAATAAAAAGTCCAATAAAAAAACACACACCAAAAATTCCCAAAAGACAGTACAGTAAACTTCTCGAATATGTGTGTTTTCTTGTGCAAATAATAATTGAAAAAAACCCTTCTTGCTTCACTTATGCTGAGGTCCATGCATTGGACTCGCCATCCGATGCTGGGACGGCTAAAACTTTTAAACAAGGCGAAATTGGGATGAATCAAGGAGGAGGTCGACAGGTGAGAGGAGTGTTCTGCCCTTTTCCCAGGCACACAATGTAGATTAAAGGTGAGATGAGGTGATTCGGGGATTTGTTACTCCACCAAGGGCCATTTAATCATAGTGTTGATAATAGGAGCCTCGATTAGTTGCCCCAGGCAATTCCTGGGCTCTGTTACCCTTAGAACAATAATGCGTGAGCAAGGAGCTCCCTTTGAAGGTGACATTTAGGGGGGGGGAGAAAAAGGTTGCCGCAGTGCCACCATCGACTTTGATAAATTATTTTTCATCAGCCAGGAGCTTGCTCTGCACCTGTGCATGGGCCTAATGAAAGTGGAATGGACTGTATAGTGAAGCCCTGCGTGCGTGATTCTGTTTGTGCATGTGAGCTCAAGTAAGACCTTGTTTGTGTGTGTGTGTGTGTGTGTGTGTGTGTGTGTGTGGTGTGTGTGTGTGTGTGTGTGTGTTTTTCAGGACTGTGTAACCCAGGGGATTCTGTGTTGTCCTTCCCACTTCCTACAAATGAGAAGAAGTTATTGAGTCAGCATGGGAAACAAAGGGATAAAACATGAAATATGAGGAGGAGGACATAAACAACAACTGCGATATCTTCTAATCATGGAGTCCCATTGTGTTGAGCTCGCACAATTATTCCTGCATTTTACTTCCAAATTAAAAGCCGATTCTTCCCACTGAATAACAGAATGCGTTATGGGCTCGTGGTTATTTGTGGTACGATTTCCTCACCGAAGCTACCGGAGAAAACCAACAAATACAATCACAGTTTTATGAAAGCTGTCAGCGCTCAAGGCATCTACCCATCAAATGAAACCCTCCTGTGTTCTCAACTGCAGGCATTTATTTTCCCTCAGCATATTCATTTTATTTATTTATTTTGTTCCCCCTTTCACAGTCCCTCCTGAAAGAGACGTTTGTCAGCATGCATACCCCAGTGAAGCAATAAATGACAAGCTGGCAGCGACGGAGCAGATTTGATCATGAGGTGTAGGGACAGTGCTAAGTGCGTCAGAAATGTGCTGATGCTCCTCATGAATCATCGAGGTTTGGCGCTCTGGGATCACAGAGAGGAGATGGGATTTTTGACGCTTATAAACGACAGCGTCCCTTGCGAAGCTGTCCAACAAGTCCTTGATTTGCGTGCGACGGTAACGAAGCAGAGAAGAAAGCGGTTCTTAATGCTGTGAATGAATTTTGACCGGAAAAATTGAATTTTGATGAACCGAATGTAAAGTAGCATGTAAAAACATGCGATTATTGCACAGAGCTCGGTATCTTTTCCCATTTTGTTGTTGTTGTTTTCTTTATCTAAAGCAGCAATAGGTTGTCTTTTCAAAGTCACAGAGAAAAGACATCCAGAAAAAGTGCAGCTTTAAATTAAAAAATGTCCCATATTCCCAAGGAATTATACGTTAACGTTAGGTGTTGCAATAACTACAGATTAGCTAGTGCTATTTCTGATACATAGTCAGTGGAATGCATCTGGCATATATGCAAACTGACTCTAGAAAGACTTTATATTCAGTGGAAAGACTAAATTAGTATTTTGGTCCCCTAGCAACCAAACCCTTTGGGGGGAAGTTGTGAGCAGATACTGGGAAGTGAAATTCAAGTAGGTTTCTGGAATGCTGATTCCTTTGTCCAATTTTCTTGTCCTATACATAATATATTCAGGGGATAATTTTTAAAAAACTGCATAGGCAGGATGCTTAAAACAACCTTGCACCTATTAATTATGCATAATGGTAGCTATAGTTGAGTCTGAAGTCTTGAGAATAGATGGAAGGTGTTTCTTTGTATATTAAATGCAGATACATTTTTTGTCATTTTTGAGAACATTGTATTGGATAACTTTGCCTTTAGGGTTAGCTCATGTAATCCAGAGTTTTATTTTTTTTGGGTGACCTTGAGTCAGTCATTCTGGCTTGGTCTCATTGATTAAATAACATCAAGCTAAAACCACACATCCTACAATCCACAAACATATTTTGCATTTTTTCCCCACTGCCTCTTAGCTGAATTGTTCACATTCAGGGCCAAGTGCTTGGCGTTTCCATCCATATGATGTGTGCTGATGTATTAACCTTGGAAAGATTTGACTTTCGTGGAAATCTGATTGAATGGCAAATTCAGGGAAGCCAGTATCCTCATTTAGACCAAAATCAATATTTAATTTTGAACTTTTCATGGCCTATGTCTCTCATCCAGGTTTAGCCTAAATCAAACAACTGAAAGTCAGGCTGCGTTGTCTTTGATGACGCATTTAAAAACCACTTTTTCTTTTCTTTATTAGATAGCACACCTTCATAGACTGTTAGAAGAGGTAGTCAAGTTGTTGATGTGCAAATTATACCTCCAATTATTTTTTTACCTATTGTCACTGAAGAATAACAAAAAAAGACCAGAAAACCCAAATGTTGGATAACAGAGCTGTGTGTATTCTTGCAAAGGCACTTCAATTCATTCCTCGCTCATAAGCTGCATGTACGAGAAATGTCAGAGATAGCAGAGTTTGGCAGGCGTAAAGCTGCCTGCCTGTGCCAACACAATGACTCTTCCTGACCAAAAACTTGCAGCGGATAGATCAATTGAAGGCTGAAGCATCTTTCTGTGCTTTCTGACGGATCTTCGCAGGGTTTTCCACTTTCAACTCTGCCGGTCATGTATTTAAGTCCTCCGCTAAATTTGGGAGAAATGCTGCAGCGCATGTCAACAGAATGTCAAAACGGTCCTATGGTACCAGGGCAGGACTTTAAAAATAAGTCAGCAGTGTTAGGAAAAAAAACTTTCAAAGACCTGAAAGACACTGAAGAGCATCTGCTCGAGGCTACTTTGACGAGATTACAGAAAATTTCTGGCTGCTGCCAAGGTAAATACCGGTTGTTGAGTCAAGTCTCGAAATGTAAACGCTGCAATATGGTTCAAGAAACACAAGCAGTGGAAGGACTTTACCAGCAACATTTGAGCAAAGATGGAAAAACAACTCAAAGGACATCATTACCCTCCAAAAAAAATTTTTTTTTCATACCAACTACATCATTTGACCCCCAGTCATGTTTATGTGAAAGCTTATGAAACAAAACCAAAGAAAGTAACGCTTATTTTATTCTACATTTGTATAAGTGTTTCTCTTCGCTGTAGTAATACGTCGGGCTATGAGAGGCTCCGAAGGAGATAAAAAAAAAAGACAATGGTCAACCTCCTGTGTTGCCTTCACGGTATTTGTCAGTAAAACTGCGACTTCAAATACGACTTTCCTTCAAAATAGAAAAGAACCAGGATCACCTCGCCGTCAAGCGGCTCAGAGCGAGTGATCTAATAAGGCGTTATTTAACGCTGCTCGTCCTATAAATAGTCGTCACTTGTCATTGTCCAGGATTTCAATTCGAAATCCCTTGAGATCAGAACGTGAAGGCAGTGAAAGATCCAAATAAAGCTCGCCGAGCTGCCTTCAATAACACACTGTCAAACAGCAAAGCTCCTATTTGAGGATTTTCCTTTCATTTGTTTGTCTCTCCATACAGTCCCCGGTTGTCGTTACAGTCGGCGAAGCCGCCGCATTCATCATCTCCCCGGCTCGTGTCGTGTCATTCAGGGGTGAGTGCCGTGAATAATCACGCGAATCAAGCGGCTGGAGGAGAGAGAGGAATATTTCTCCGGTTTCTCGGGACCGGGGGCCTTTATTGGAAGGGTGTTTGTTTTTAATTCGGGGGACGTCTCTGCTCGGCACGCACGCTTCAGAGACAATAAAAATAATAATTAAAAAAAAAAAAAAAAAAACGCGCCTGGCAGATGCCGAGCGCATCGCACGTGCAGCCGCTGTGATGATGGGGGGGAAAAAAAGGTTTCATCCGTCCGCAGTTCCCGACGGTTCCCCGTAGTTTTCTTATGTCGGTGGAAAATGAGTCGAGAGCTCGTTTTCTTCTTCGCCGCCGCATATGTCAAGTCATAACTATTATTGCATGTAAATTTCATTTATAGTCTGGGAACTCGGAAAATATATGTCAGAAAATAGAAACAGCAAATTTCTCTGTGTATTATTTAATGACCGCATCAGCTTTTGTCCTCTTTACTCTGACTCCCTGTACATTTGGAAACTGATTTTAAACTTTTGTTTGTTTCTAAAGCCCCTAAAGGCCTCACTCCGACTCATTTAGCTACACATGATCATCAAATCAACTTTTATTACATGTTTCAAGGACTCTGGCATTTAAACTATGATCTTATTTCTGTTCTTGGACTTTATTGTTTTCTGCTGTAGTTTTATTAAATGCTATGGTCACCTTATTTGGTTTTTACTAAGCACCTCATAAATCAATAAATCAATTAAATCAATCAAATTAATGTTGAGATACTCTTGTGTTTATAAAACCCATTAAATGTTAATTTGTTGAGTTCATTGAACCCTCTCTGCGGTGCTCTTTGGCAAATATATTTAAATGTACTTCAATCAAATATAGTTGATTGATTATAGAAAATTACAAGCATGATTATTTGAGCGGGACGATTTTCTTGGATTGCGCTGCTCGAGATGGCAGCATGTTGGAGAAGTTCAGTTTTCTGATTCTTTAATTCTGTAATTCTTCCATTTCTGGCAGAAAAAGTAAAAACATTTTGTTGGACGATTCTTCTCCGGTAGTGGATGCTGTGCAGCTGGATGGGTTTTATCGAAGAACGTCAGACAACGACTTTTAATTCGACCTTGTAAAATGTTCATTCGATTTGAATTATTTTCAATGTTGCAATCATTTCTTTGTGTTTCGCGAACAAGGCGCCTGTCGAGGAGTTCATCTTGAACGTAAGACTCCCTCGTCTTTTCGTCTTTGAATCTTTACGTACACAGACGTAGCGTTTGCTCAAAAGGTTTCCCGCGAGGTCTCATTAAACCCACAGCCGAAAACCTAACAAAATCCATCAATATCGCAAAACAGAATTAAATTCATTATTACATCTGTTGATAACTCAGATTATGGCCTTGTTTCTAGAAATGATTTTGCCACCGGTCGTCGAGAAGAAATCACGCAGAAAGTGACCTAATGGATGGAATTTAGAACCAGTTTATGTAAAGATTCACTTCTTATGACTCCTTGTTTAGACTATCCTTGTTTTCAATCCATTCACTGTAATCCACATTGGTTATGAATCCTGTTAGAAAGAGAAATTTTGCAGAACAAGAAATAGAAGCAAGTAGCTGTTAATGAAATGCTAAATTAGTTGGATGCACAAAAATCAATGGACTATCTGCCAGAGGTCAAGTTAAAAAGATATGAAATGTCAATTTTAAGGCAATCCAGTGAAAGATTCATATTTCACAATATTGTGTAGTTCTTTTTAAGCTCTGCATAACTAGTAGTAAAATAAATGCTTTGCCCCACAGTTTGTTTTTTTGATTCATAAATGTTTACATAGCAGCAGAGAGAGAAATTTTCGGGTTTTGTATGTCATTTCATACAAAAATGACACATTCCTGGACATAAATTAGTATATTTGGTTTATTTTGTGATGTGCCCTGATGAGACATTAGTTGTTAACGACCCGATGGAAATCAACTTTATCTGGAAATTAGCGCAGAACCTTTGGTGATGCTTCGCTTCTCTTTCAATTATGCTGACTCTGCATGGTGGCAAGATGATTACCTGCACTTGTCCAGGTGGGCTGCTGGGGGCAAAAACACATTGGCCTCTGTGTCAAAGTATATTAATGCCTCAGGGAAAAGTTGTGGCTAAGTAAAAGTTTTTGGAAAGTCTGATCGACTTAGAAGTTAAGGCATCAGTCTTCAGTCCCACCTAAATGCAAAATTGTTTGTGTCTTTTAGCAACGCAATAACCAAAAAAAAGGTACAAACTTAAGTTTTGACCATGGCAAAACAGGATTATAAATGTACACCGTTAAATATACAGTAGCATCTCAACAGAAAACTGCAGGAGTTTGCTACCCATGTGTGAATAACAGGCTCCTTGTTTTTTTCTCTAACTCTGTCTGAAATCAATGACTCACTTTTAAAAATAATAGATAAATTTGGATCTTTGCATAGGAGCAGTGCTAGAACTCGGCTCGACAGGGCGCACCGCAGCAGACAAGCAAGGCGCTTTGTTCTGGGCGTTTTGAACGTAGGATGCAGAGACTTTTCCAGTTAACATTCGGGATCGTACCACGTGAGCTCGACAAATGCAATTAACTCAATCAGATTTAGATAGATGTTATTTTCCCTGGTGCTATTTGAATTTTATTCACCTAAAGTCCTTGAATGGCCTTTCAGTGTTGAGGAAATTAGCGTCCAGAAGCTGCAATTAGAGGAAAGCCGCCACAACAAAAAGACACATGATGGAGCGTGACAACGAGCTTCGAATTTCAAATCAGGAATCTAGCAAACATCCAGGTATTTATAGAATTTGCAGATGAAAAATGGGAAAAGTGCTTGGCTGAAAGACTGGGACTTAGAGGAGGTTCTACCCCAGCAGTTGCTGCCATTTGTATGTCAATATTAAACGGTCAGATCAGGTACAATTTCAATTCAATCAGTACATCCTGTAGTAGCGCCAGCAACATAGATGGGCTCATTTTCACCACAATCTCCAGGAACGGTGGCTTGTCAAGTCCAAAAAGTTGTACACTTCCAGTTACTTTGTTCAGAATGATATCGTTTCCCGACTCACAACGATCAGCGTTCCTCTGTTTTACTTTATCTTTTTCATTTCATCTATTTATGACTAAGAGAAAGGGGCCTGTGTGTTTACCTTCTTCAAAGTCTCTTTAATCACCTTAAAAAAAGCAAAGAATACATTTGCAAAATGCTCCACTTTTTAACACCAGGTGTTCCTGATGTCACAACTAACTTAAGCCATCGCAAACCATACACATTTTGACTCTTTTGGCTTTCTACATATTCAATCATACTCCAGTGCTTCCCTGGATTACTTGTAATGCCAAACTTATTTACACTGTGTAAGAACAATAAATAAATAAAATCCTTTCCGCACGAAAAAGCTGCATTGATTTGGCGTGGTGTGCTTCAGACGACATCTCCCTTTACTGTCCAATTTTTTACGTGTGTAAATGTCAAAGTCCACCTTCACTTTTTTTTTTGAATCACTTTAATTTTGCTTTTTGAACCTTGGCTCAACTCATAATAGGTTTCGTAATCCGCAAATAAACAAGAGTGCTCCTTTTCTTTGCTAGCACTCCACCCTCCACCCAGTTTCAACTGACTGTATTTTCATTGCATTACCTCAAGCAAACAGCAGCTCCACAAGCAAACATTGGTTATTACACACTCTGCCAAGGCGAGGGCCACATGCTGGAGCTCTGCCTCGCTGATGTGGGAAGAAAGAGAAAGAGGGAGGCCAGACTGGACAGGTCTGACTGGTCGGTTTTAGCGAGAAGTACATTTCCACAAGGCACACATGTTATGGACACATGAGCGGTTACATCATTACTGTGACTGCCAGGAGGGGGAGACAAAAGTTCGGCACTGGCAGTTTAAACTTGTTTCTTCTGCTGGAGGAAAGCACTTTTTTTTCCCTCTTTATCAAGACCATTTTTCTTTTTCACTGTGAGAAGATTCATTTTTTATAGTCTCACTCCCACTGAAAATATTATATAGCAATGTAAGACGTGAGGTGACTTCAGCATGTGAAACACGGCCTCTGGTTTATGAGGTTAATTATCCAAGTGCCCACTTGTTAATCCATTTTTAAATTCCAGTTACGAAACGCTAAGTCCTCGTGTTTTGCTCGTTCCCCCTACGTCCCCGGTTTTTGCCGTTTCAGCAAGTAATCCTTAATTGGATTTGGTGTAAAAGAGCAAAAAGGTTGGTGGATTCATAAAACTTGAGTTCTTTAAGTGGTTTCATTGGGCCCAGAGGAAGAAATTTGGCTTCTCGGGTGTAAGGCACGTACCGAGACAGACCGGGCGTGCAGCAGCGGTACACCGTGTGCTCAGCATCTCTAGAATTAAAGCGGTTCAGAAAAAGTGAGGATATGTGCTGTCTGCTTGACCTTCAGAAAAAGGTTTCACAGTAACAAGCTTCGCCACACAAAGAAGAGTGTGAAATGACTCCACTTAAAGAAGCGAAAAAAAGAAAAAACCCACCAACATCCAGGTCTTAAATTTAAGAATTATAAATAAGAAACAGTGAAGAAATCCTTATAACATAGCCGCACTTTAGAACAAAATAAAAAAAAAGGATATGAGAAAGCAATTATAGTTACAACTTCGAATCCCTCTGTATGTTGAAATTTTGAGGCCATGAGCTACAAAAGCTATTAGGGTCTGAAGACACAAATACAGAGCAACCGAGCAGAACGGCTCTTGCTGTCAAAACGAAATTGGGCAGATAAGTTGCGAGGATTTTTAAAGCAAGCACTCCACCAACCTAAACGCCTCGGCACCGATTCGAATACCCCCGGTTGCATCCATCGCCGCGTATCCTTTCCCCTGTTTCTTCATTTCACGCAACACTATCCGAGGTGTTGGTGGAAACTGGCAGACAAGGTCCAATTTTACACACTCGCTGCCCGAACCTTGGTCGTGTTATAATCAGCTCGCTTGTTCCATCAGAGCGGTGGAAAAAAAGATAGATGAGAAATCTGAAGCGCACACACACACACGTGTACACACACACAGCACTCCTGCATGGACGAAAGGGTATTACGGGGCACACAGGTGGCCGACGCTTCAGGGCCACGAGTTTTCCGCCTTATTCTTAACTGGCAGACATCAAGCAGTTTATGATTGCCAGCTCCATCGGGGTTGAGAGAAACGTTCCCGAGAAAAAAGGCGGGTGAGGAAAAAGAACAAAAAAAAGAGAAGTGTTTTTCCTCGCCTTCTTTTCATTTTCAGCAAGACCTAAAATGTTTAAGTGCCTAATCCCAATTAATCTGGAGTTTACAGAAATCCCTTATTACTCCACTGAATTAGCTTAAGGGTCTTAATCCCTCAACAATGAGCGGAGGAGTCAGTGTTCAACCACACAAACGGACAGATATGGGCTTACATCAACATTGTCTTTGACTTTAAAGTAAAACACATGTGCAAGTAGCAACGTTTTATCAGTTGAATCGATTTTAATCATATGCAGAAATGAGTGCCGGTGCCCTTTTAACCACCACATATTGTGCTGCCCAGAAAGCTTTTTCTGAGCACTGCTGGTTCTAAAAAGCATAATGGGTAAAGTCAGTGATCTGGGTTCTGTCAAGGCATTGCAGTTGGTGTGTGTGTGTGTTTTTTTATTGAGACAGAGAGAGCAAAAAACGTGTTTAAATGTGCTTTTGCTTTGGAAAATTGGACTTACAGTGTTGGGTTGGGAGCTTGTATCCTGACACTATTCAATGGCTCATTTCATTTCATTTAAGTGGGATGGTGTTTTATGTCTTTTAAGCACAAAAACTCTCAATGAGAATGTCAAAAGGTTTACTCTCACCGGCCTCTTCATTAGGAACACCTGCTCAATTGCTTGCAGTGAAACAGTAAGTAGGCTTGTGACGTGGCACAGATTCCACATGGCTGGGCGTCTAGGCACGGTGGGGATGACTCCTTAAACTTCAAAGTGAGGATACAGATGGGAAAGAAGTAGGATTTCAGTAACTTCAACATATGTTTTCTCTCTCTCTCTCTCTCTCTCTCTCTCTCTCTCTGTCTCTCCAGATCCAGGTCTGTAGGGATAATCATTCACAGCCATTTCTCTGGCTTACAGAAAACAGAAATCTAAGATAACCAGCTGTGAGTACAGCTGTTTGGACCTTTTTGTCGACAGAAATGCCTCGTTGATATCAGAGGTCGGATGGGAGTCTTGAACCTTGAAGCAGACTGGCTACAGTAGACATGTTCATCAGCTTAATGTGGGAAACTGAGGATAAAGTACACTCAGGTTCACCAGAATGGTGACTGAAAAACATTGTCAGTTTACTTAGTATCAATTTTAGTTGCACCATTTCAAAATGCAGACTATGAATCTGGTGTAACTTACAGGAAAGTATAGATTCTAAGATCAACAATAAATTGTTGAGATTAACTTAATTGCCATGTTACTAGTAAATGCAATAGCTAGTATATAAACGTGTTCTGATTGTTTACAACTAATGTATTTACCGTTTTGTTTTTTGTATAGACTTGTAAGTTATAAGTTATGGACAAAATCTCAAAAATGACTCATATTATTTGCTCATGACCTTTGACCTATGAAGGAATGCCCAGACAAGAAATCCGTCAACGAGCCGCTGCCGATAACTTGACCTTTGTGTAGTGTGTGTCCAACAGAGTGTGTGTCACTCAATGCTCATGACATAAGTCTCTGTGATTAATCTTTGACATATCAGCATGAGAAAGTATCCCTACAGCATTTTTCTTACTATTTTTATAGAGGGTTAGACAAAAAAACGCCAGTTGTTGCTCAGATTGAGAACAGATGCAATTCTTACAAGGTTAAATCTGCTAAAGATGAGTTGTTTGTCTTTTACATGTCTCCTATGTATAAGATTTCATCACTTGATTATCTTAGCTGAAAAACAAACTAACATAAATTAAAATAATAAATTTGTAAAACATTTTTAAATACATTTCAAACTTTGGCAATTTTCTCTTCAGAAATGTAACATATTAAATATTTCAGAACGTCATTTAATACGGTTGGTGCAAAATGCTTTTGTGAAAAACTGAAATGGGCTGAGGAGACTTCTTAAATCTCTTCCAGGGCAAAAAAAAGGAAATCTAACATGGTAAAATTATGCTGTACAATAGTAGATGTCAGTGTTCATTTTAAATGGCAAACTGGGTTGAGCACTGAACGCAGATTACCATAATTTATACATTGCGGTTTTCACTGAGCAGTGAGTTGTTGGCACCCTACAAATTAGAAACGCGTAATTCAAGTGTATATTTTTGCCAAACCAGTGAGTAAAAAAATAAAAAATCAGTGCAAGATTTATTGCATGAATCAAATTTGTATGTATTAGTTTGTTTTCAATAAAGTGGTAAGGATGGTATAAAACAGCCGAGTAATCAATTAACCTAAAATAAATTCCACAAAGTGAGCATTAAAAATCCTGGATCTAAAAATAAGACAAAAAAACACTACATGCAATCCTGCGTAGGTAATGATCCCAGTGAACCTGGAGCTCCCCCCCTCATCCCCAACAAGCACTGTAATTTTCTGCACTCGTTCAATAATTAAAAAATAAAAATTATGTCCCAGCGTGTAACAGCAGATGCGAGAAATTAATCGCATTATCTCAATTTCACAGCTCCTCGGAAAGCGTAGCAAACAGAGATGAGCTCACTCCTGCAAAAACATTGCACATCTACTTGAGTCTCCAATGGGGCTGTAAGACAAGAAAACTATCTAGTTCTTAATCCTTTTTTTTTTGTTCCCATATACTGAGAGCCCTCATTCATCCAGGCAGATTTATTTAACCTCTTGTAGCCGTTGAGTTTCATTTAAATGACCTGGAATTTATGTTTTCACATCAACATTAGACGAGATGAGGAGGATAAACTGAGCTTTGGGAAGATATCAATTTGCACAAATCAGTCCACTCCTGACAGAGCGAAAAATCATTACAGCTTAAATTTACTTAACAGGAACATGTGAAGATCATTTTTGAATCTGTTGCGTTAAAGCACTTTCCTTTAAAGATACTTAGTGTTCAAAAAGCTCAATGTATATTTGCATCATCTGCTCTCGGGCGCTTGACTTGTCGGTGACCTTTAATAAAAGGCAAAAGCTCTGCTTAGATAATGAATATGTCAAACGTTTTCCACATCAGAGCTTCTACACGCAGCCCATGTGTCCATACATCCAAAGCAGAGTGCAGAAGTAGCTGCTGAACATTAATATTTTATTTCCCTCCCCACGTTTGCTAAACCGGATTTTCAGCAGCATTATTAAAGTAAATCTCCTCACAGCAGGACGTCGTGTAGATAAGGTTGAGCGCGCCGAACACAAGCTGTCCTCTGAGTGGTCAAAGTGGAAAATGTTGGTGAGCTAATCTGAAATGTCCAGATGTTTTCAGCTACCTGTTATTGTAATTTATTATTATTTACTGCGAAGGTCTACGGCACCTTCCAGAAACGTGGACGATTTCATACACCTCCGAGTAAAAGTTCAAAATGATCCTGAGTATAAATGAGAGCTAAGAGATTGTTTTCAAAGCTATGAAATTTTACAAAATGAATCACAACTCCGGTAGAAATATGGAATTGGGTTTATGATTTCAGTTTCATAGCAGAACAAACACGAGCTAAAAATAATTTGCAAATAAAACGGAGGCCTCTAAACGCCACAGAAGTTGTTGTGTTGCCACCGCCCACATATCGGTGCAAGCTGTAAAAACACATGCAGTTGTGAACACAATTGGGAAAAACAAAAACACTTAATTTATGTATTTTGTAGCTCATAGCAATTACTGAGTAAGAAGTAGAAAAATACTAAATAAAAACAAAAATTAGTATCAAAACTCAACCACTTACTGCTCATTTTCATTTTTGTGAAAAATCTCCATCTCTTAGCTATTAAACTAATTCAAAATAAAGTACTGGTATTAATTGTAATGAAGCACATACATTAAGTATAACAGTCAACATTTGGTGTACAAATGTGACCAAAAATGCATAAACTGGCTCAACTCCGACCACTAGATGGAGGCTATTTGCTTCAAATGTTCACTTTACACCAACTTGGCAGCCATTTCTTTAGGAAGGTGACCATTTGAAATCTTAATTATGTATGTATGTATAAAACTGGATGACATATCTGGTTCATAGGAAGCCAGGCTGCACCATTCTGCCGCTACGTAGCAAATATCGCCTTGATAATTTACTAATACGCCCTTTTTTTTCAGCATTATGAAGCTGCAGCTGCTGTAAATCTTATCTATGCGAACTCCCTGAAAACCACATTACTCTCTAATCATGAAAGCATTGAGAGCTTACACACTTATTCCATTAGTAAATCCAGCTTATTTTATTGAAGATTTATAAAATTAGGACTCATTATTGCTTTTGAGCCGAGTTCCCATCACACCAAGATTTCTCCATATTCCTTTAATCATCAGTCTCGGATAATGACATTCTCCATTCTTAACACTTGCGTATTAAGAGATAGTTGGATTTGAATAATACAGGCAATCACATCAAAATTCTAATATCTGGGTCACTGGACGCTGTAATTCTGTCAAACCCAAATGTTAGCCGATGACAGGAAGTGCTCCAAATGTCAAACAGATTGTTCAGTGATGACCAAGCAACAAAGTTGCTAAGCGTTGGCTGGAAGGGTATGAAGTTGTACGGCCTAAAACTCGAGTTCTAAGCCAACTAAAGGTCATCTGGGCAGCCATCACACTGGACTAAGATGACACAAAGGCATTAATATGCAATGCATCCTCCCTGTGGTCTAGCTAAATAGACAGAGGAAATAAATCAAAGCACACTTCAGGTATGTGTTTGATTAGGGAATTAAATTATCCATAGCAACCGACAGCTGACAGTTCATGTTCGAGCATCGAGAGACCCCAGTGTGAACAACACAAACGAGTAAAAGTTCACACTCTTCATGACTTTGGCATCTAAGTGCATCCGTGAGTAAATGGTACAGGAGGCGTTTTGATACGTTCCAGCTTGCAGAGTTAGCAGTTGCAAAGTTATTCAGTGGAATCACAGCATTCCTTACGCTCTCATTACATTTAGAGGGTTTGCCGTCAGTAGCTGACTACTGTTGAACTTGATAAACAGTGGTTTACTAAATCAGCAAGACTGGTGAGATGTCTGTGGTTTGGCTTGGAGAGCGACATAGCGACATTCTTCAGGTGTCATTGACCGAGTTCATGCAATATCAGGCGATGTCGTGTGTTCCTCTGATGGACGGTGTAGGATGGAAATACACCAACATGGCTGTTATAGTCTGGAAAATAATCCCAGTATTTTCCAAAACTATCGTTCCTTTTTTATACACTTCTTTCTATCCTTCCTCGAGTCTCTTCTTTATATCCATTGTCCACTTTTTTTATAATCTCCTTTTATAGTTCCTTATCTTTCCCTTCTTCCTTCCTGTAGCTTTTCTTCCTCCACTCTGTATGTGAGTGTCTTTCTTTCCTTGTATCATTCCCTCCTCATTTTGTTTGTATCCTGCTTCCTTCTTTTGTTCCTCTTCATGCATCATTCCTTTCTTCCTTTCTTGTTTCTCTGACAGACCGCTGCCTTGTCTTGGGTCTTACATCACCTGCTACGCAATGACCTCTGGCGAAAGGCATCAGGCCTCTTGAGACCCTACGTGGTATAGTCGGACCAGACAATGGATGGAAGAATCTTTAATACCTGCCTACCATTAAAATACCTACACGCTGTAAAATAAACTTTAGAATTACGTGGCGTTTTTACATGACAAATGAGTAGAAACTCTGCAATAACTTTCAAAATACTAAAAAAAAAAAAAAAAGAAACAGTGTGTCTTTACCTGTGTATCGGGTACAATGCAAAGTGAGGTGTCACCGAGGACATGGTTAGATTTAACAGAGTCTGATGTGATTAGTGCGGGGGCCCCGACCGGCTGCTCCCCTTTGTGTTTAGTCACAGCGTTGACAGAACAGGGCTTATAAACTCAGTTTGCTCCTTTAGCGTCTGTCATGTTGTTTACAGCTGGAGCTCTCCTCGCACTCTTCCTCTTAATCCTCTCCTCCTCTACGCTCTTGAAAGCGCAAACACAGCACTGTCGGTCTCCCCCCACCCCCAATAAAACAGGCTCTACTCTCACTTTGATATTACAAAGGCAGAACCCCCCCCTCATCTCCCAGACACACGCATTCTCCACACGTGGGCTATTATAAGTCATGAGTGAAGTTTACGACTCATGAAAGCTCGCGATGTCGCTGTATCCCAACAGTTGGTGAATAGCCCTGTCAAAGGAACCCTACGAAGGGCACTTTGAAGGGTTTTATTTTGACTAGAGTTCATTTAGAAGTGAGAAATGAAATTTAAAACCTGATTTGATAAAGAGCAGAAGCTGAAATCCAAGTTGAAAACAACAAATGTTCAGCTTTTTTTTTTTCTGAAAATATCACAGATTGAAGTAAAATAACAGACAATCTTCTCTCTTTTCAGTTTTCATTACACCATCCGAGCCTTGCTTTGTCCTTCTTATTCCAAGCTCCTAATAAAACAGCAGTGCTACACCGCCATCTCGTGGCAACTCAAAATTATTACAACCTGAATTTATCATCATCATCATAATAATGTTGACCCAAAAATAACTAAATAAATAATTAAAAAAATGCTCATCTATTTCACGCATCATTAGCAGGCATCAACCACTGACAATAATGAGGATAACTGGGTTTTAAATGAACACAGTTTATAATTTGCTCTGGAGATTGATGGGGATTACTGATGTCTGCCACCAGACCGGCAGGCGCTCACGAACACGTACCAGGCGCACCTTCATGTTTCTATCCTCAAGTCACCCAGAACACCTGCCTGTTCAGAAAAACTCAAAAAATACAAGGTGAAATATCAAACATGTGACTCACGAATAGAATTTCGTGGGGAAAAACGTCAAGCTTCATAAATGCTTCAAACAATCTGGAAACTCAAAACAGCTTAAATAAAAGTACCCTAAAAGTTACATTGCTATATTTTTTGTCATTGTATTGGATTAAATGATAAATGGCTCTTAGATATTCCACCTTCTGTTATGTTTATCTCAGCTGGATCAGCAGCCGACAGACCAGTATGCTCAGGCAGAAAAGGAGAACAAGATGGAAGAGAAGGGGACAAATCTGATAGCTGAGTCATATCAGCACAAACCCAGAGAGATAGCAGTTTAAAAAACCCTCAAAACTTCAATTCCAAGAGAAACTGTTTCAAGAAAATGTGTCAAACTCAAGGCCCATAACTATCTCTGTTCTTTCTCGACTCTAAAAGGCGACATAAATAAAAGTTTCAACACGGCTGTTTTATCAGTTAAATCAAAGCAGTTTTTATCTATGCACTGCCAAATTACATCAATGTGAAAAGACGTTGAACAGACATGGATAGATTTATGCAGAACATGTTTGTCATATCTTTTTTTGCACAGAATCACCCTTAGATAATGAGATATTGGTCGGCTCAGTTCCATCTATCTTTAGCTCCTTTAAGGGCTTCTGTCACTTTAAATCCAAAGAAGTTGCTGCCTCCTCCCAACACAGAGTTTACACTATATGGCTACATGCAGATGCACAATTATACAATCTTTTTTATTTTTCTTAGAATAGATTCTCATTTTACATTGTTCATTGCCTGAAAATCTTGAATCTAAATACACCTTTACTTTAGATTTGTTCATGTACAAATGATTAATTACTACATATTTTATGGGTACAACAGCATTTAATTAGGATGTTATGTAACGCTACAGCAAAATGTAGTGCAGAACTGTCAAGTGAAAAGCAAATTAAACATGGTTTATGTTTTTCAATATAAGACACATCTGGAAAGTACTGCATGTATTTTGATTCACACTTTCTTCCCAAGGCATGAAAAACAATGTGTGACAAAAAACCCAACCCACCACCCTCACTTTGTAACATTGTGGTGGGAGCAGCATGATATGGGAATGTTTAAATTTTGTTAACTTTGAGGATATATGGATAGATAAAAATAGGAAGAAAACCTGCAAAAGTCTCCAGACTGGAAAGTTCGCCATCTAGAAAAACCAAGTCCCAAAATTTAGTCTATATATGCAAATTCATGCACCAAAATGGTCCAGTTAAAGTCTAGACCCAAATCTATTTGTGAATGCATTACAAGATGCTTTTCATCCTGTCCAATTGGACGTTATACCTGGGTCAGTTCTGAGCTGCTACTTCTGCTACTTCACTGTAACATTTAAAGTCGCACAGAGTACGACTCCAACGCAAGTCCAACAGCTGACGCCTTTTGTTTTGCAGATAAAACAGCGCAGCAGTAATCTGATTCCCGAAGACGCCGCGCCTGCTTTTGTTCCGTGGGTATCTCGCCACGAGTGGCTGTTTTGCATCCCGCTAAGCTGCCGTCCACGGAAAAGCAATTCAGCTGAATAATTACTGGAATTAGTTTCACTATGTTGCATACCTCCACTCCCGGTGACACTCTGGTATCGCCGCCGTGACTGAGCATAATTACAGCGAGAAACAATTACACAGCAGAAGGCCTTTCAGAGGCTCTCACCGAGCCAAGCTATTAGCAGCACAAGCAGGCTGAGCTGTCAGGAAATCAGCAGGTACCTTACTGTACAAGTGTTTCATGTTGTCAAAAGTGCTGGCATAAAAAAAAGAAGAAGTAACAAAAGAACTTAGGCTACCGCTGGAAAAATCATCTATTTTTTAAGCTTGATTAATAATGAAGCACTTTTCTGAATAGGGGACGTTCACCTTCCTTCTTCTAAGCACAGCTCCATATGAATGCAAACATTTCTATGACTTGTAAACTCTTAAACTTTCCCTGTGTTTCCTCTCCGACCTTGTCTGCTGCCACCCCACCGCTTTTAACTTTCGACCTAGGGAACGACTCAACCCCAGAAGACCTGCTGAATGTGCCGCTCCACATCAAACCCACACAGGACCTTGAGAAGACGACGACTCGCAGGCAACTTTTGTTCCTGCTAAATTATTCTGCCGACAGTCGCTGCTTTAATGTTTTCTGTCCAAGAGGATTTAGAGTCTTTAGCCACCCACAGGCCAATTCAGACCTTCAATCATAATCCAAACTGAACCTTGACTTGTGCTTCTCCAGGGCATTAATTCTGCGTATGGTGTCACATTTTAAAAGCAGGAAGTGCAGCTGTGCCTTTCTATCAAACCACCATTTATATTTCCTCTAATAACAGATCCATCCTGTTATGTCCAAGTGTCTGCAGTGGACACTCACCCCGAAAGGTTGTGCTGACGAAGTTGGATGCTTACAGAGTGTTGTGTCCAAGCATATAGACGGGGAGTTGAGTGGAGAGAACTGCAAGAACAGGGATAGCTGTAGCTTTAAGAGGAAAGTGAAGCAAAGGCTGTTTGAGGAGGGATTCACAAGGCATGAAGTCGGTGCTTCAAGAGAAGCAACCAAAAAAAAAAAAAAAAGAAAGTTCAGGACACGATTTACAAATCATGCTCCTTATCTTAAGCCACAACTGAACCAGAGACAGATATTGTTGCTGGGCAGAGGAGAAGACTGATTCGGTGGTTCAAAGTTCTCTTTGCAGACTAAAGTAAATGTGATATTTCGCTGGATAAGCAAGTTCACAAAAGCTAAGAAACACAAAGAATCCAAGCGGTTAGAAGTTAAACGTGACATTTTCACAATCGGTTCTGACACAGGGAGCAAATACCACAGAAACACAAAGCAATAGTCTGAATGGACCCGTCTCTCACGTCTGCAGCTAATTCAAAATGCTGCTGCACGACTTTTAACAGGAACTCGAAAGAGGGAACATGTGACCCCTGTCCTGGCCTCACTTTACTGGCTGCCTGTATATTTTAAGATTAATTTTAAAATTCTTATGTTTGTTTTTAAATCACTGGATAATCTTGCCCCAGCTTACCTCTCTGAGCTTCTTCAACCCTACCTACCCTATTGTTCTCTCAGGTCAGCAGACCAGCTGCTCTTGGAGGTACTGAGCTCTAGAAGGAAGCTCAGAGGTCCTAAGTTATAGAATGACTTACCTTTGCAGGTTAGAGGCCCCTTCACTGTCCACTTTCAAAGTTCGTCTTAAAAAACCCATTTATTTTTCTTGGCTTTTAACTCCAGCTGGATCTAGTCTTAAAGTGTATGTTTTTGTTTTTATACTATAAGAGTTTTTTATTTATTTATTGTTTTATTTTATTTTATTATGTTGTGTTTTAATGTACAGCACCTTGTATCAGCTGTGTGGTTGTTTTAAAGTGCTTTATAAATAAAGTTGGTTTGGTTTGGTTTGGTTTTTGTTGGTTATTTTTACTGCATATGTTCTCATATAATCTGAATACAGACAAAGGTTTCATTTCTAATTTTCAAACAGTGACCAGACTGAAAGTAAACTTCAGTCTACTTGAAAGGCCGCTTGTATTTTGCATGTACTTAACAGGAATCTTTTTCCCCCCCTTCTCTTAAAATTTCTTCTCAGTGGGTCTAAACAGTAGTTCTCTGCATGACAAATCTTCGATTTCATCAGGAAAAATAATCCCCTTCACGACCAGATTCTGTCCTCCTTAACCCTCACACTATTATTGATCGATTCGTCCTGTGTCACGCTGCATATTCATGAAATGACTTTCAGTTTCAAAGACCCTTTGATTACTGTTACGAGAAATTGCTTCATTGCGGATGAATGAGCAGATATTTCATCCTGATCATTTATGTAAAGTCTCAGTTCAAATCTAAATCGAAAAGATTTGAATGCTTTGAAATCTTTTTTTTTTGTTGCTGAAGCTGAGATGCTGTATTTCTGAATGCAACTGATATTTTGTCAGAACATTTTAAAATGCAAGGTTATTACATCTGAGATGTACTAACAATATGTAGCAGTGTTCTGAGTTCATCTGCCTTCTGTTGAAGTAATTTCCTTAATTCAAATTTTGTTAATTTGCTATGATGCAAATTGGCTACAATAGGGTTCCAAGTTCAAACGAGGAAACCTCAAGATGGTCAAAATGGCGAATAGGTCTAAGAATGACCTTTACCCACTGATCTGTAGTTGGGTGGCAAAATGTTGCCCCGTCACCAGCTTTAGAGACGGAAGCCTGGAAACTGCAAACTCAGTCCTTAAAGAAAGAGATGTCGTAGTTTGATATTGAACTAAAACAGCTCAATATCTAAAATATCAAAGTGGCCCAAGCTGATGAACTCATTTGGAGCTCATTCCTCTGCTTTCCTCTTAAAAGTTTTATTCCAGTATGCCAGGAACTTAGAACTTCTGAATTATCCAAGAAAACCTTGAGTTTACCAGAGAGACAGATATTGACATGCCTTTGAGGGAGGTAGACTAACACTGCAAAAATGCAGATTGGTTTCACACAAAAAAAAAGAATCAACAACTCAGAAAGGCACCTTTTGTGAGTTTCATTTCTGGCAATTCTGGTGCTGAAAGCTGACATACTCAAGGTCATCCCTTGTTATAGTTCTCGTGAATTCTTTCTACACTTTCAACCCCCTCAAAATATTTCTAAACTGCCACGAGAAATTGGTAAATGTATTCTAAAATTTCTGCTCCTTTTACTTAATTAACTCATGATTGCTTATAATCATTTACTGCCCGTTATTATTTCTGATAAATTAGTAATATTGACAATGTGTCAAGATAGCTCCCTGATTTGAAAAGAATACCAGTGAATTACTTTTCAGTGTCATTCTCATACAACAGCAATGACTGCCATTTCTCATGCAAAATGAAAATACTGTATCATTACTTCATTCCCTGCATCCAAATCTGCGTATATTGATCTAGCAAGCATTGTGGGAAAGAAAAACATTAAAAGAACACTAAACTATGACGTAGCTGTTGCTGCGTCTGTAGCTAAAAAACAGACAGATGAGAAAGTAAGGTTCTGTACAAGCTGAAATTTCCTGCCCCCTCCACTGTGTGGGAGGAAAGGAACATGCCGATAATGACATGTGAGGGAATCCAGAGTGCTTTCAGACCCCAAGGCAGCAGAATTGTTTTTATGGTTTTATTATTTCACCTTTTTGGGCTGAAGGCGGCTGATTTTGGACAGAAACTCTAAAAGGCTTCATTGGTAGTGGTGATGTCAAAAGGTTGGTGGAGTGAAATATCCGTATTAGAAACATCCAAATGCTGTAAGACCCAAAATCATCTCCTTCAGCTGCGTACGTAGTTTGGAATGCAACACAAAAACGTGTACGGAAGGAAACGAGCCTGAGAACGAAAGTCTCCCGCTGGGCCGCACGCTGCGTTGATTCACACAGTCACATGCAGGGGGAATCTGCCTGCGGGGAAAACGGAAAGCTCCCGGTGATATGGAAGCAGTGATCAATCACTACAGAGTCCGTTAATAAATTCAGAACAGCATGAAACTTATGTAATTTACAAAGCTGTCTGGAGTGATCACGGCCAAATAACTTTGCTGTGGGAAAACAATATTTGGACTCCAGAGAGAGCCTGATTTATCTGTGTTTATTTGGTTGCCACAGACATATGCAACTCTCTTGTTCCCGGTTGCAGTTATTAAATGCACAATAAGACAATAAAACAGAACTACCTACAGGATATCGGTAAATCAGATGTTTTCAAATATATCCATGGTAGGGAAATAAAACAACGTTTTTTTTCCAATATGTTGTCAACTTTAGAGATGTATAGAGATACTCCTCTATAAATAATAATAATAAAAAGAGAACACATTTTACAACATTAAAATTCTCTGTGCTAAATCAACTGCTGAAATTCAGCAAAAATACCTTGTCAAGATGCTGGCTGAAGTTCCTAAAAGAGTTATTATCCACAGTGAAAAAAGTCCTGCTCCCAACCATCTTATAAAAGTAGTTAAAGTTACTTTATATGAGGCTAAGAACATGACAATGACCCTACAAATTGACCCTTTGCTACGATGTCACCTTTTCACGGTTAGCATTGACTAGACGCTTACCTTCTTCATCCAATAGCTTTACTTACTTACTTATGAAGTATATTGACATTAGCAGCAGAGATCAACAGATCAGCTAACGTATAAACATAAGGTGCATCTTCTCCCTCTATTATTTTTCCCGTCAGAACCAGTGAAAAGCAGCCGAGAAAGTCTGTCCATGATCTTTTTTTTAAGTTAAAAAAAGAAAACAATGTTGCAGGTACAGCGATTGTGCAACCGCGTCCGTCTGCAGACACTTGGCAGGACTTCTCCTCCTGCCCGACCTAGCTCAGATTGACAGCACCTTTTGTCTGGCAGCGAGGCATTGTGGGAGTCCAGACGACTTGGGACTCTGCGCACGTTCGCCGGGTGCCACTGAGGGATCCGAGTGCCAGACAGATAGTTTAGCCTTGACTTGTGCTGGATGCCGTGGACTGGCACTGCCATTGTGCTGCAGTGAGACAATCCGAGGCAGCAGAGAGGCTCCCACTAGGCTCTCACAAGTCCACAGCAGGGGACACGAGGCTGTGAGTGCAGCTGCCAAACAGTAAATAGAGAGCTTAGTTTGGAGGAATTGAGATTTAGCAGCTGAGGCGCCATTACAGCGGCATCTGGAACAATCCTTTGCATTGATACGAGACCATGAGGTCCCCCTGTTAGATTTCATTGAATCTGTGATTCAGAACAAATCAAGGTTTTAATTACATCATCAGGATGAGGCAGAAATTTTAAGCTCCTTAATTTAACTGGGGTTTTTTTGTTTGTTTTTTTGTGGGGGGGGTTGTCAAATTGTTAACAGGATTTGTTTTTACTTTGCCAAGAAAAAAGCAGCAATGTATATAACAATCTTTCCTGTAGCAGTTTGTTTCCCTCACGTCGCAGCACGCTTTGATGGAAGTTGCTGCTATCAATGAAAGCATCTACACAGTTTCACCTTAGCTGTCTTATGTGTGAGGCATTGTTTTTTTATTTTTTTTATTATTAGTAGTTTTGTTTTGTATTTTTAAGCCCTAGTGGCAAATGCACAGTCTAAACCTACACCGCAATTACAAATACATGATGCAATTTGAAGAAAACTGGGCACAGCGCAAATTGCTTTGTAGCACCTTCATCATGAAACGCCTCCAGGGTCCTGCTGATGATAGATATGGTTTATTACACAGCGAAAATGAAAGTTTTCCCTATTTCTCATGCTCCGTGTGTCGGGATGTCTTAGAATGCAAAATACTGCGGGAAACCGAGACTTCTCCTACGTGCCGAACATTTCCGCTGTACTTTGTACTCCTGCCAGTTTTGATGAAAGCCTTTAATCGCCAACTTTGTGTATTAAAATGTAATGTGTGTAACTGTCGGTGTAAAAACAAGCTTTGAAGTAAGCTTATTTTCAGTCATTTAAAGCTAATAGCAAAGACTTTAATTGTATCATGCGCAGAGTTTTGCCATCTGTTACTTAAAACAGGAATAGAGAAGCAAGCAGGCATTTATTTTTCAAGCTCTCTGTGAGGTGCTGCTGTTAAACCGGCTAAATAGATTCTGATCAGCACAACAATCATAAGCTTAAATCATAAAAAGTCAAAATTTGGAGAATAATGTGTATTGCACAGTTTAAATACTTTCACTTCATTTTTATGAATTTTGTACATTTTTAATTAACTGTTGGATATGAGCATATTATACAAAGCCTTGTAATTTTTTCCAAAAGTCAATCAAAACAGAGTTTATTTTCATTCAGCAATCTTTATTCAAAATATGATTGAATTATAAAGATAATAAATTTATGGGCGCTCTTATTTATTAACAATACTAAAATATATCTTTAATTGGGTAAAAAGAAGCGACAAAAGATGCCAATAAAACTCCACAAACTTAATTAAAACGTTTGCTGGTCACCATGCAATATGGCAAAAGTTGTCAGAATTACTAAATATAAAACGATGCCATTTTGAGTTGAAAGGATTTCAGAAATTCAAGATTTTCTTAAACCCCAGAAACAATTTATTCATTTTTTTTTTTACAATATTACATTTGGCATCAGAGGTTTTGCCAGAAATAACTTCACAGGCATAAACATTCAAAGAAACAAAAACAAACAAACAAAAAAATGTACTTTGTAATAATTAATAGTTTTGATGTGTTTGTTTCTTTACTAATCATCTACCTGCTGCTCACTTTCTGAACTCTAGAATCAACTCACACATCAGAGCCATTTCATAGAATAGACAATCAATAATGCAACACTTTACTGAGTAATTTTCAGTTCTCAATCTGGAAAACAGACAGACGTTATTTTAAATAATTTAGCAAGCAGGGCAGTTTTCTTGGTAGGACTTGGTTTCAGAGTAGCTGAGAAGCGAGAAGAGCGACATGTGGTGACAGAGTTCTTGGAAATGTCCTTTTTGCTTGAAAATTCAACCTTTATGAGATTGAAGTTTTAGCCTTTATTTGATGATTTTTTTATTTCTGTATTTAGAAAATAAACAGATTGATCAGAGATCAAATAGAAATGTTCAATTAGTTTTTAAAAAAGGTTTCCTGGTAGCAGCTTGTTTCATAAGTCAGGATAAATTAACATCCAGTGAGGCAATCCATCCATCTAAAAAGAAAAAGAATCACACAAAGTATTAGTTCTCTTTCTGGAGCTATCAGCACAATTACTCGTGGAAATAAATAATTTTATGTCTCTTTTGTCTCATGGCAGCTCTGTTTCACATGTTCTTCTTTCGTCGTCATCATCATTTACTCATCCAGCACCAACTGTGGTCCTGATGTAAGGAAAACACGTCTCCCCACAGCAGAGTCACAAGGAAAAGCAACATCTTCACCTGAAACGTACAAGTTCATTTAATCAAACCCGTTATGGTGGGCACACATATAAATCATTAACAGGCAAGGCTGACATCAATAAAGTATAACAGGTTTAATGAGAGAGGGGTGGGGGATGTGCAGGGGAATGAGAGATGAGCAGATGTTCAAAATGAAAACCTCATCAACCATGGTTACGTAAAGGCGTCGTTTCTCGGCTGGGCCACTGGGTGGTGCTGTTGCACTGAAGACAAGCGGACAGGAAGTGAGCGACTTTGACTCTGCCTGTGCGCGTGTGTTTGTGTGTGTGTGTGTGTGTGTGTGTGTGTGTGTGCGAGGATAGCTACAGTGAGAGGCTGAAAGAGATACAGAGGCAAGAGAGGGGAGCTAAAGAAGTAAAGAAGGGAGTGCAAAAGCTGCAGAGGGGGCTGAGAAACAGTACAAGAAAGTCGTTTTTTTTTTTTTTTTCCGGAGAAGGGTTAGCGATAAGGGAGAAAGGGTAGTGGGTGGAGGGTAAATACGGTATAAACATCATATCAGCTTGCCTGCTGTGTTAATTACACCCATTATTACCCCGCTAGTTTCTGGGTCGCCTGCATTTTTATTCCCGACAACAACCTAGCAAAAGTGATTACAGTGAATCTGAGTCGGTGCATTGAAGGAGGATGCCTGGCCTTGTTTAGATGTAATTGCGAAAAGCAATATAGCGCTCTGCGAGAGCGTGTTTACCACTTGAGCCCTCCCTGAGGGCCTTGCAAGTGTGCCGCACGTTTGTTTTGCTCGCTCTTCACCCTTTTGACTGTTTCTCCTCTGCTTCTTTATCTCCAGCTCCGCGCCACACCCTGAGAGGCTAATGAAACCGCGCGCTGCGACGACGCCATGAATCCTGTGTAATTACCAGAAAAGAAAGATGGCATCTCTTTTCAGGCAGCGGGTCGCCACGGCCCTGCTTTTGTGCAAATCTCCCACTACCTGAGTACATAAATGGATGTGTGCCAGTCGCCCCGGCCCCCTCCTCAACCGATGCTGCGCAGTCACTCTGTGTGTGTGCTCTGGCTTCTGATAAGTAGATATGTGAACACTGAGGGCTTGTCAGCTGCGTGCTCAGATTTGCAAACTGAACAGACCACCAAGTGACTCTCTGTCAGGTGAAAACAACCTCTGGGAGAATGATGTAACGCAAAAAGAAGCGTGGAAAAGGAAATGGTGGCCTGCGCGAAGGCGACGTCGACGCACAAGTGCACAGCAGCAGAGGCCGGCGAAGTGGCGGGACCGTGGGGGTAGATTGTGTAGCAGATCAGCCTGTCAGATCGGCAAGATTGCTCAGGGGCCGCTCCTTAAGGCCAGACAGGCATGATGCAGCAGAATGTGTGACGGCTGCGGCTGCGCGCTCCTGCCAGCGTGAATCATTTATTCATGGATCCCGCATAAATCAAAGCGGCGCGAGCTGAGATAAACAGCAAAGACGAGCCTGTGAGATCTGTCAGTTACCCGGCGCTACAAATAAAAAGCAGAATCCGCCGATAACGGAGGCGGGTTGTGAGTCTGCCAGCAACAGCTGACTCCAGCCTGTTGGGTCTCTGCAAAGCCTCTCCTTTGTGCAGCTGTTTTTTTTTTTTTCCATCTGAAAACATCCACAGTGCAAAGCAAAAAAATATAATTAATAGCGTGGCAAAGGAGCTGGGAAGAGAATCTAGGTGAAAGTCCAGGTTAGCTAAATTCAATTAGATGCGAAAGGTGGTGCAAGAGAGGCACAAAGGAGGGTGGAGAGTCCAAACCTGCCATGGTCAACTGTTCAGCCTCTTCCTCAGATAAACTCAACCAGTTTTCTACTTCGATGGCAGCAGATTCCTATCAATAACCGTGACCTGTCAAAACTAATACTCGCTTCATAACCTACAAGCATTTGATGACCTCTAGCTTGAAGATCATCAACTTCCCATGAGACATCAGGCATCTACAGTCTTAGTGGGAGGATGCTGAAGGACTATGCCAAACAAGTAGGAGTTTTCACCAGACTGATTCAGCTACTGCTGGGCATTGGTTGTGATGTATGCTAAAGACTTAAAGACAGCACATAGCTGGTTTTGACTTCACAAATCTGCAAATGTTTGGATAAAATAATTTTTCTGAGAATATTGTGCCTGGCAATTTGGATCAGCTCCAGTTGGCCTTTTAGACAAAGTATGGGGTGTAAGATCCCAACCTAATGCTTGTAGACGCCACCACAGCACATCTTGATTCAGCATGGTAATACACCAGGGTTTTGTTTCAGGACTTTTGTGTACCATCATCTTTTAGACTCCCAGACTAACCCAACATTGGTTTTCACAACTTTCTACTCAAAGACCATTGACCAATGTGCTGCTGGGGCAAAGGCAAACTGAGAGATGGCAGAGCATCAAACAATTACCATTCAGGGCCAGCAGGTGGAGCAAGTGGAGTCTTTTAAATACCTGGGAACTGACATAAACACAGACTTGAATTTTAAGGTAGGTGCAGACTGCATACAGAAAGGCAAAGCTACGTTTCCACCTGCTAATGTGTTTTAGGAACGGGATTGTACCTTTTGTTTACAAGTCATTAATCGAATCCAGCCTCTCCTTCAACATTTCATCCTTGCATAACTTTCTCACGGTTCAATATAAACCCAAACAAAAACACTGCATAGCCACAAACACACCCTTATGAACTACTTAAGAAATCTCTGATCAGAAAGGCAACCTTGATCACAAAAGATCCATCTCAGCCCCTTCATCCCTTCACTCCAGCTGCTCCCATCAAACAGAAGGTATGAGGTTAAACTGGCCCGGACAAACACCTACGAAAAATCATTCTTTCCATTTGCAATAACCTCTTAAAGCTCTTCTAAAAGAGAGCTGCTTGTCTTTAACAGAAGAAAAAGACAACTTGGTCTACCCACAACTGGTAAGAAAAAACCTTTTTCCATCTTTAACTAATGTCCCATTTATGCCCTTATTTATAATTGCCAGCTGCTTGACTGCCATGTACTACAAACTTTGGTACAGGAGTCCTGGATAAAGAGGTTCAGTCAATATCAGTGCCTCAGTTCACTGTTTGCAGATAACCTTGCACATCTCCAAGCAAGGACTCCAGTACTGAATGTTTTGCTTGTATCGTTAAAAATCAATATGTTTTTGTTTTCGTTTCTGAACAGAATGAATCAGAACTCAAATTCTTAAAATCCTGGCGTGCCTTTCTAGTGATTTTTAAACGTGAAAGTGAAAGTTTGCTCTTCAACTTCTTCACTTCACCCCATTATTTTTTATTTTGTTTTCATAACAAAACAAACAGTTCAGTTTGTGAAACTTTATTCAGAAAAAGAGATATGCAACTTTCTGGCTCGGTGAATGTGAGTCACGTTTCTAGGAATGAAGGCGAACCTTTTAAACTCAACGTTTAACTCGTAGGTTATCAAGTGCGGTGGTGGTGGCAGCATCAACCCTCGGTTAAATATGAATTAAATAATTCAACTTTTCCATTTTCCCATTTTCTGCCACGTTTATAAAATGATAAAAACATTTCAAACTGAACTTTTGTGACAACATGAAGTAGGTCAAAATACACTCTAACCCAACACGTTCTTCAAATTCAACAACAGCTTGACATGTCTTTCTAGATTGGGTCATAATCGGTGACTTGAATGAATAAAAACCGAAGTAGAGAAAACATAAAACTCCAAGACTGCATCTAAAAGTCATCTATAAAGTGCAGTGATCTGTAAAACCACTTAACCCTGTTATAAATATTAATTTCTCTGGATTTTACTAAGATTATCTTTGTGTGGTATTATAAATCAAACATGCAAGTGTGACAAAAACACTAAAACAATAGAAGTAGCCAAGAAAAAAAATACAAATTACATCCCCTCAGTTTATCCTGTGAATATTTTTTAAAACTTATCCGCTGTGATTGATGGCGTTTGATTTCAGAGCTTCAGTAATTGGCTGCGTTCTAGTCGAACAACGTTTACAGAAGCACGGGACATATAGTGCATGCAAAATAAATGCAGGGACAAAATAGACTGCAAGAGGTTGTGTAAGGGGGATGGAAAAAATGTTTCCAAGAGGATTTGCTATCAATGATATTCTGGGGAAAAGGTGAAGAAGTCAGTGTAATTAGTAATTATGAGGGTTATTATTTTAAAGTTCACAGCAGTGAGAAGAACACATCTCTGAGTGGATTTAATGTGTGAACAGTGGCGTATAAACAGTGCTGTTGGCATTTTAGTGCTCACCAAAGTATCCGGTGACATGAACCATTATGAGAAAAAAAACCCAAAAAAACTTGGTACGAGACAGATTTGTGTGAAAAAGCAGAGCCCTTTATAGGAAAAAAACAAAACAAAAAAACGACCTAATGTCCGCAGCACTTTAGGAGTCATGACAGAAAAAGCTCCTTTCAACTCAAGTACTATGATGTGCAGAGATTTAAATAGCTGCTTTCAAAAAGGAAAAGGAAAAAAAAAAGAAAAAGAAAGAAAGACTTATTATTTACAGGGTGTCGAAGGAGTGTGGAAAAGATTAGAAATTGTTTTAAGATGTTATTCGGGTATGGGGGGAAAAATAAGTATGAACATTGTATGGTATATATTACTTTGGTATATGTAATGGGACGTGGATATTTTATGACAGAAGTGGTATTTTTGTCATATTTTATCAAAATGTTTTGACCAAAGACAAAGTTTTGTGTTGTTGGTCAACAGGTTTTTCTCTATTTTTGCATTACTGTCATTCGCAGGAATCCCTCAGCCTTTGAAAGTGCATTGTCCAATGTTTTTTTAGGATATCCGATCAATACTTTATTCCTTGTTTTCTCAATTTTTTCCTAGATTAGGGGAGGGTGTTTTGCATTTGCTTAGATGTTCTATCCTACTTCATGTTGCTAGGTACTGGTGTATTTTTGTTGTTTTTAATACTATTGGTCAGGCTTTAAGCAAGTGCTAATCAAATGTCACAGTAATGATATGATATTACATAATCTCATGTTACGCTGTGCAGACACTCTGTTGTTCTGATGAAGGATGATTGATTCAGCTACAAATTGAGGTCGGTGAGCATCGAGCAATCAAATCCCAAGGTAGAGCTAAAGATAAATGTAACGTTTCCACTTCAAAGTTACATCTAATCCTATTTTATATTTCAAGTCAAAATGCTTCTCTTTCATAAATGAACAACAAAACACAGATGAGGGCTGATACGAATGAAATCAGCAATGCAGAAAATGTAGTTTCTTAGAGTCCAAGAAAGTAATTAAACAGAAATCAATGCATGCTGGGTCTTTAAGTCTTTATAACCAAGCCGAAAGTTCTAACTTGAATAAACACACCTATTTTTTTCCCCATATGTTTACCTTTTTCTTGTTATTTGCTTGTTCTTTGCTGTGTGATTTCCCCAGTGAGTATCACACAGCTGAGAGCTTCAGCTCACTGGTCAAAGCTATAAACGTATGTTGGGTATAAAAGCAGCAGCTTCGCGTGAGGAAGGAATAAATGCTGCTTTTTGATGCCTAAACGCTATAGACTTCAACAACAGACAGCTGCTGGAAAGGTAAAACGTCAGAGCGGGAAAACATTCAAATGCAACCAATAGATATATTGTATGCAGATATAACGCGAAGCCCATTCAAAACCAAATGCTAAGAGTTGGGAAGAAAATATGGGTTCAGAATTTTAGATGAAGGATTTTTCTCCTTTGGTAAAAAACTGCGAGAGGGAAAATTCACAAGAGTGTGCTAATATCCACACACACAATCTTTACAGCATGTTTTATTGCTGCTGTGCTCTGTTGGGCAACTCAACAAATGACATTTGTTGGAAAAAGAAAAAAAAAAAAAGCACACAGAGGACTCACTCATTGGCCCCAGAGCAAAACTACGCTCTATCGAATGCCATCTGTGAGTCTCCCGTTCTTTTTCTTATCTTCCCCTTTGTATGACTAAAAGGCGGCTTTGTCAGCGCAAGTGTCTATATTTGACTGACCGCAAGCTGTGTTTGGTTCGCAAACATGACTGCTTATAATGGGCGGATGATACATAGGCTGAAACAGTCACATTTTTGATTTCGTCTGACCCAGCATGAAATGGGTTGCAATTTGCTAACGCTAACACGCTCCCCTGCCCCCCTTCCCCCTACAGCAGCGCTCTCTTTTATTTATTTATTTTTTTGAATGTTTTTTTTTTTTTTCCAGATTTTTCACACTGGCTTTCAATCTCCAACACCTTTCTGTTGCCGACGTGTCAGCACTCGGGTCATTTTACTCCTTTGCCAACTTGTACCCACACATATTTTACAGATCCTTCTTCCATTTCCCAGCTGTAAACAGATCTGTTTGTACCTATAAACTTCCATATTTTTAAATCATGATTAAATCGCTTGTCTGTACTTCATTTTAAAATTCATGGCTTGATTCAACAGAACAGGTTTTCATTTTATGTCCAAGTTCCTCCTCTTACTTCTACCTGAATGCAGATTCTTTCCCCTGGTTTCAAGGCTCATCCCAACACCAACCTGCCTTCAAGCCACGCGAAACCTTCACCAGGCAGAGCCACAACTTTAACTTTCACTCAACTGTCACTTTGCTTTTGTTGCTCACTCTCCACTAATAGGGGAGGAAGTGCTGGCTACAGTGTAAGGAAATCTGTTCAGGGTGAACACGCTGAAAGCCTTTTTGGCTTCCGTCGAGCAGTTTTTGTGCGAAGAGGCTTTGCTTGATTAAGGCCACTGTCTGCAACCAAGACAGCAGCATTCAGTAAGAGGAAGAGTAGATGCAGCAAAACAAGCTGCACAGAGCTGATACTACGGTGTAAAATAGATGTTCCGCCACGTTCTGTCGGATGCCGGGGATCTGAGGACCGGTCATAACCTTTGTTCCTCGTTTTTTTGCGGGGAGCGAAGTTCCCGCCGGATGACGCCCTCGGGGTCGTCTGCGTGAGTTTGCGACGGCGTCGAGCGAGAATTTGAGCTTCAAAGTGGCGTCCGCGTGAATGCCGGGTTGCAAACAATGGACAAAGAAAACATCCCGGTCTCCGAAGGGTTTGGTAGAAAAGTAAAAAAAAAAAAAAAAGATTTCCAGGCAGAACACTAAATACAATAAAAAGCACTTTAGTTATGCCCTTGAAGCAATCTTAGAAGTTTTAAACTGAATCAGAGTCTCCATATTTAACGCATATCCCATTACAATGACACAACCTCTTTGGCTTTTATTTAGATTTGATAAGCAGAACATCAACACAAAAAGTAACACACATGTGGAGGGGCAGGAAGACGCTGGATGGTTTTTAAAACCCCTTAAAACTTCTTGTAAATTCAGTGTTTGTCTGCAGATGTTATTTTCAAATCATTGAATTAGTATGCCATGTTTTAATACCACTCTGTTTCAAAATGCTAATTAATTAGAGCATTTCTGCTCGTTTGCTAATCCTGTGAGGTTAAAATCAATACCCATCATTACCAGTACTATGTAAGCACTAATAATTGTAGCTATGTTACATGTAGAGGAATGACGACGTGTTGGTATGTGGGCTTAGATCCCCAAAAATGCTCGGGCTGGCCCTGCATTGGTGACCTTTAATATTTGCATATTTTACACTGTATTTTTTTACCCAGATCTACATATTTGTCACAATGTCCAGTCCAAGGTTTTTTTAATAGTGAAATATTTGCATGGTCAGAATAGAAGCACTCTTCTTAGAAAAATTCAGAGAGGTTTCCAGGAATGTGTCATCACTGGGCAAGTCGTGATTGTGCTTGTTGTGTGAAATGGTTTTACCAATGTCACATATTGTCTGTAAAAGTAGAGAAAGAAACGTAATTTGAATGCATGCGGTGATCAGCTTACATCATATTGGTATTATGGATATTGATTTTAACCTTACAGGAGTAGCAGAAAAAGAAAAGAGGCTATGATTGATTTGCATTTTGAGACGGAGAGTAATATTTAAGCGAGCAATAGTGATTTAACTTTTCAAAGTCATGCGAGGTAAACGTCCACTATGTCAGAACCTATTCGACAAAGTGGTTTTTTTATCTCAGATTTCAAAGTGCTTCAAGATGCACATAAAAGAAAAAAAATTGAGTGCAATAATTTTTTCCCACATTTATTATTTGATTTCATCTTTAGACCAAATCTGTGGTGAGTGGGTTTTGTATGATTGACAGAGCAAAATATTTATTATTAAAACCCCAAAAAAATGAAATACTATATATATTTCAATCTGGAGAGACTCAGACGGAGAGAGAAAAGTGATTAAAAGAGTTTAATGACAAAATTAACATGCAAATAGACACAAAGTTCTTTGGCGTTCAGGCCCAGGCCGGGGACATCGAGCTGGACTTCGATAAGCTCGATGAACATTCCTGAAGCAGCATAGGAATGTAGACCCCCGGGGCCTGTACTGGTGGCGGCGGTCGGAGGAGGATGAGGCCTGAGAGCCGGGAGCAGAAGGTGGAGATGGGACAAAGGTGGGTCAATCGCAGCTGGTGAGCAGAGGAGACCATGGGTGGAGGTCCTTTTGAACTGGAGCCCAAACGATGACTGGCTGGAGCGAGGCTTGGACTGGCGCTGATAGGTCCAGGTTGGGGGAGGGAGGTGCGACTAGCAAGTCTTCCAGATTGAACTTCAGTCAAAACTCCATAGTTACAGTCATTGTACCTGGGGGGATTCTGACACCGGAGTAAAGTTGGTGAAGTTAGTTTGAGTTATTCACAAGTGGACACATTTTGACAACCTGCAAAAACAAAGAAACAAAATTCCAGGTTTTAGTTCGTCTATCTGGTTTGGAAACAAAAGCTTAAGAACTTTATTCGGAGTGCAACTCTGGAGACTGATCTGATATTTGAGCGAACTTGTAGAGACATCAGCTGGACAGCTGAATCTCGGGAAGATTTGTTCGTCTGACAAATTCTGTCAACAGTTGTGGCACCCGAGTATTTTCCATAAAGTTCAGATGACTAACAATAGTCAGTGGACAGCTACAATCTTAAGAAAAAAAAAACAACTGTGCTGCAAAGATTTGTGTCTTTCCCAAGATTGAGGCAGGTTGCTTAAAAAATTCAGCATGATAACAGTGTGGACAGATGTGGTATTTGGAGTGCTGCAAAGATTTGTGTCTTTCCCAAGATTGAGGCAGGTTGCTTAAAAAATTCAGCATGATAACAGTGTGGACAGATGTGGTATTTGGAGTAGGTGAGATTTTCACAAGGATTTCATAGAATAAAAACTAAAACAATGGCTGTTTGTGTCAAAATGGGAATACAAAACATAAAAGGAAAAGCGTATGTTGCTGCACAAAATATCAGAGCATCTAGAAACATTGTTCACGTTGGCATTAATTAATGTAAAGAAAAAATGTAATAATAAGCTGAGAAATGGAAGTAATATACATCTAGTGATCTTAAAATCTGTTGCATTCAGTGTTCGGTCAGTTCCTTTCTTTCAACGCTGAGTGAGTGGGCGTTATTGAAGCATCGCTCCGCCGCCACATAAAGACAGTGAACAAAGCACAGAGATAAAAATAAGCCCAGCTCACATGCATGTATTGTTTGGTCTGAATGCGACAAGAACGTGGGCAGGGAATGGCTGGAAAAAGCGACGCAAAGTAATTTTGGGGGGATGGGAGGGATGACATCACAGAAAACAATTGCACCCATCAGACAAAGTTTTTCATCGTGCAACGGTTTTAATAGCAGAGCTCTGATTCTGAGCGTTCTGTTCTTTTTCTCCGTTGAGTAGCAGAGAGCTATCTGATGTAACCTCAATTTTGCTCGTAAATTGAGTTTAAATGGTACAAAATCAATTTCATAAAGACAGTTACAAGCTTATTTATCTGTTTAGTATTAGAGATTTTTTGTTAAAAGTCTCCACTTAGTCCTAGAATTGTCTTGGTACATGGGCCAATACGCCTCCAAATGTCCAAACAAGTCTGTTTTTTGAAATCCAAATTTAAAGACGGTGCTTTCATTCACTCAAGTTCTCTTTGTCTATTAAAACAGTTAACATTTAAATTATATATGTATAAATATATATACGTAAAAAGCTGAAACAGGAGAAATCTGCCAATGAGGGACACCTTGCTATGTGGTCGATGGTTTGACGATTGTGCGACGCAGTTTGAAGGCCGACTGTTGACTTACTTCACTTGTGTGCAGCTAAGCCTTTACTTTATAATCAGTGTTGAATGCGTCAAGCATGTCAGTGTCACAGTTAGGCTGCGGCCTGCGAGAGCTGTGCTACTGACTCCATCGCTGCCTCATGACTCCATTAACAGCCAATCTCAGATCATAACTAATATTCTGAATTAATTAAAAATCTCTGCTTTCTTTATTTCTTTCTTTCGTTCTTTCTGTGCTCGTGTAATTGAGTACGTGTGGTGGGTTTGGGTTTCCACTGACGAAGCTAGTCCCCCATTCTTTTTTGTTTTTTTTTGTTGAAAAATTAGACTAAAATTATGTGAATCAACAAGACACTCTCGCCTTCTATTTATAATTATTTCATTATGCGCCGCCGTGGGTGTTCTCGAGGAGGGATTGATTGGAGCAGCTGGTGATTCGGGCGACCTGATGAGGCTGCTGTTGTTTTGCTTCTGGGGGGAAACACTTCTGTTGTTTTCCCCGCCATTTTACAACCACGTCGTGGGCCCCACGAGGACGCGCCGCTGCACGCGCAGAGAATGTCCCTTTTACGTACACAGTTGCGTCTCTCGGACCAGAAAGTGGAAGCGAACAAAATGTCGACGTGTTACAAATGACATCTCCTTACGCAGCTCATTAACACCTTCCACAAAAACGGGCAAGTCATTCATTTTAATGGAAGATTGAGTGGAACATTACAAATCAAAGTATATTTCATTTCAACATTTAAATTGAATTACTGAAATAGTACGTAAATTGTGATGATATCCCACATTTTTGAGATGCACCTATACATCTTTGGTGAACTCTAAGCAGTCACATACTAGTCACTCTTTCCCCCAAAACATGACAGTCGCCATCCCATCCACAACGGCAAAAAAAAAAAAAAAAAATGTTCGGCACCTGAGCCAGAAGGTTGTTCCACCTTTGCTCTGATTTCTGCCTCCGCTTTTTCTTCCTTGATCTTCTCACCTTGATATTTCGAGCTGCACGCTAACAAGCGGTATTGCCGTTGGATCCTCTCAGCCCGCCTTTCATCTGCGGAGCCTTTAAATGCACCTGGCTTTGAAGCGCGCGGCGCAACAACAACAAGTCATTTATTCGTCTCGGTTCATCCGGCAGGCCGTTTGTTAGTTAGCCCCGGGGTAAAGCTGTCGAACACGAGGCTGGGGAAGGAGGACCGGGATTTTAAAGCGCTTTCCGAAAAGAGTTCAACCCTTATGTAGTTTTCAGCGGAGCGGCTCCAAGACACAAACATGTCAGCTGGTGTCAGGACGGAGAAACACAGTCAAGGATTAGGTTCGTGAAAGATGTTGGCTTAATTGCAGTCGTATTTTTTACCAATTTCCTCAGACCTTTAACTCCATTTGGAAGCTGAAACTACTATAAGCATTTTATTATTGCTCAGCTGTCTAACTCGGTTCTCATCTTCTTTCCACTTAAGAGGCCTTGACAGTGTAATGCTTGAACAGTCTTGTCATGAAACAAAAAGAAGAAACGAGTGGATAAAAACACAAAATAAGAGCACTGGAATATTGGGCAACACGTATCACCACTCCAGAGTTGTGCACCAGGAGATTCAACAAATTAGTTACTCTGAAGGAAATAATTATTAAACAAACATCATGTGACATTTTGATGAAACCTGACTTGAGAACTTCAAAAACTTGGTTTCCAAGAAGGCTACTGATGCTAGCTGCAGTAGCACAGGCATTCCACCACAAGACTTTACAGCAGCAAGTAAGCACAGCAGCAAGTAAGCTATTTTAGAGGATTTTGTCTAGGCGTTTTCATCCAACATCGGTGTCTGACCTCACGGATGGGTCTCTGGACAAAAGGCAAAAAGTAACCAAGCATTCCTAAGCTTTGTGGAAAACTTTCCCAGAATTTGAGCTGCTTTAGATGCAACAGGTCGGTCACCGTCAGGTAAATCAACATAGCTGAAACTCAGTTAGATTGGAGAAGGAAGATCCATGCACACATTTCAAAGACTTTCTACAGATTCTCAATTTTGTCTGAGGCTCCAAGGAATGAATATACAATAACCCTAAGCATTTTATCCCAGAACTGACTCTATGTTGAAGAATAAAAGTTAAATGTGAAAGGAGGTAGAGGAAGAATGAGAAGAATACAAGAAAAACCTCTTAAGTCTGCTTCTACACCTGCAGAAAGTGGGAAAAAAAATTAGAACCACAAGAACCGCAGCAACAAACATACGCATATGTAACAGCAACGGCAATAGAAGCACGTTGTGCTAATTAATACTGAAAACATCAAAATACCAGCGGGCAGTGGTACCAGTCACTGAAGAACTCAGCCAACATGATCAACGGATCAAAATGAAAACAAGTCTTCACATCGCTGCATTAAGGCTACAGCTTAGTTAAAGCGCAATAAGCAAGAATAAAAAGATTCCCTGCTCCAAAATCAATAAGATGGAATCTCATCCTCGTAGTATTTCTGCTGTTTAATCACAATAGCAGAAATTAAATACACACACACACACACACACAAAGAATGACCATCGTAAATGTTTTCCTTGCTGACTTGTTAGATTAAGAAATAACCCACCCCATAAAGAAACAAAAAGAAAAAAATCAAATGCACACCCAGAGAAACCCATCAAAGGCCTGCAGTGTCGTAACAACAATTTTCCCACATCTAATCATGAGAAGTTTGAGTAATACAAGAACACAACAATGTGGCAGGGCATCTGTTTCTTGGTTATGTGTTACATTATGTGCCGTTAAGGTGATTTATGTGTGAAATAAAACAATGCCACCATGTTTTGTTTTTTTTTGTGTGGTGTTTTTTTCCCCCAACCTAGAGATGTAAGCAGTAATAACGACACATCACAAGGAAAAGGAGGATGTATTTACACGGCACGGCGCTTTGTGATGATCCAGGAGCTCAACGATTAAACACAGAGATAATTAGCCTTTTTTTAGTTAGGCCATCATCAGCGCCGACCGCCTCTAGACCCGGTTCTAAAAAATCCACTTCCACGCCGTCTAACCGTGGACGCTACATTTTGAGCGGAGCTAAAATAAAGGCTGTTCTGTGTCACCTACGGCGCAAAACGAAACACTTTTCGTATGTCTCTCATCGGATTAACCCTTCCATTAATCAGCCGAGCCTCATTCACGCGTGCGTGTCTCTGCGGGATTGTCATCTGTGAGCATAGCGGCGCTCCGGATCATTAATCAACTCAAGGCGAGCGAGTCAAAGAGCTTCCGAGATGCCAAGGAAGGGAGGCCGGAGCTTGTTGTGCATCTACGCTAGGGAGCTGATCGCAGCACAACTCCGATCAGTTGGTCCCCTGATGGAGGGAAGTGCGTGAACCTTTCAGGATATGAACATATTTTATAGTGTGCCTTGAAAAAGTAGTCACAAACACTTATCTTTTCACCTTTTGCCACAAACTTAATAGTAAAAACAGTCATAAAGGCAAAGAAACATGTTTTGCAAATAAAACCTACAAAGAGACATGCATTTGTACTAAGCATTCTTGCTTGAATACTTTCAGACCCACCTAGAAGTCTTATGGATATTTTCTCTGTCAACTGGAGAGGCTCATTCCTCTGTGTCACACATCCATTTTTAAAAGTGCTGCTGCTTATCAAATGGAGTTTGGCTGAGACTTTGTGTCATGCCAACAAATCAACATGCTTTGATCTAAACCATTTAATTGCATCTGTGGCTGTTTAGAGTTTAGCGGACCATTCGTCTCTCTCTCAATTTTTATATATTTTTTTACATTGATCTGATTGGAGTACGTTCTTTGGGTGTTTTCACACCCGACAGACTGTTTGGGCACCAAAATTGTAACATTGTATGTATCCAAACACAACTGTTCATAATGAGAACAGATTAGCAAATTAAGTGATTATCCACAAGAATTTATTTAGGGGTATAAGGGGAAAAAAAACGGAACTGAAAAATTCATGCCAGAATTTCCATATTTTTGGTGAAAAAATGACTTTAATTTTCTTTGGTGTTCCGATAACGTCCTTGTTTCTGTTGGCGTATTTCGTAAAATCCCACCCGTGTGTAGCTGTAACCTGATTAGGCTCAATTAGTGGGAATGCATTTCCACTGAACTGTATGCAAAGTTGCAGCGAGTAGCCTTCAGGATTTGGCAGAGAGCCTTCCTACATTATGTCAGGCTAAATTCAAACTTAACAGACTTCACAAACTTCTCCTCAGTGATATCAAAGCACAGATGCCCTCGGAGGCATACGAGCATCTCATCTTTTATTTTTGGTGAAATGAAGGCTCAAAGCATGTGGTGAACGTCTCACCGGTAAAGCGGCAGCAGGGCTGGACTGAGTGGATATTTAAATGAGAGCCAAACCTGAGCAGGCATTGCAGTAGTAATAAATACGTATAACATCAGGCCACTGTTGGTTGACAGCTGCAAAATCCTTTTTCTTTTTTCTCCTAAACAAGATATTGTAAAACGAATTGGGGGTGGGAAAAGAAAAAAAAAGTCTAATGGATATTTCCAGCACAGATTCATGTTGTAGTTTAAGCCAAACAGTCTTCTGACAGTTGCTTGCCCTTTCTCATAATAAAGAAAAAAAAGCTTTTACAGGCACTGCCTTAAAAAAAACAGAACAAATGAGCAAAGTATAGAAGTACATGCAATGCAGCTTGAAGCCAGAGTGCTGTCTCCCATCAGAAAACGGATAATGAACCCCACATGTAACAAAAAAGTCCAACTTTGTCGCAGTTTGAGTCATGTTTCTGGGTTTTTGACTACTTTTGTTCCAGTTGGTCGTTAAAGACAGCCAGGGGGTAAACTTTAAAAAACTTTGATATTAGCTTTTCACACACTTTTCACCTGTTTACTCTCTCAGCACTCGAGGCAGAACTGAATGCCTTAGGCTCTTATTGTGAAGGTTTGAAGGAATATAAACTGGCTAGTAGACAAGTTAATGCATTTGAGCACTAAGCACTAAAGGTTGCAGGTATTAAATTGATTATTGCATCAATAGTTCAAAAAGTGTGATAGAAACGCAAACAGTAGTTTGATTGTGCAGCACCGTGTGTCAAATTAGTCAAGTAATTTGGAAAAAAAAAAGTTTTTAACAACTTGAAACCCTGGCACATTGACAGGGATGATTAGTCTTTTTATGTCCAACGTGACTCTTTCAGTAAATTTAGTCTCTGTGGCCTTTTTTTTCAGCCCATAAAATCCAAGAAGTATTTAAAACCAATACGGCTCGGCGACAAAACATTTAAGCCAAATAACCCAAGACTGAATTTAACGCTACACAGAAAGAAAAAAAAAATGCCAGAAGGGAATTATGTGTGAGAGAAAATAGCCTGCATTTTGGATGAAAAAAAAGAGTGTTTTTGTAGATGCTGCATGTCACTTGGCCTTTTTGGAGTAGCCTTGCTGATCCATAGGTGGTTGCTGCCTGACCAATTAATTGCCTGAGGTGCAGCATAAACAAGGGATGATTATGGCAGGCTGCACCGAGCCCTCCACTCTGTGATATAACCCAGAGGAGGTTCAGCATGGCTGTGAGTCCCACTTTCTGTACAGTCGTGATTTGAGTGTGTGGGTGACTAGGCTTTGGATATACAAGGAATAAACAAATGGAAAAAAGAAAAAAAGAGTTAACACTCGGATGTCAAGTTTCTTCCTTCAGGAGATTGTTTGCAGCTTGTGCACACAGATGAGAAAAAGAGGCAACGGGCAAAAAAAAAAAAAACAGCACCGGGATTTTCTTTACAAACACCAATATCCTCTTCTCTCACTTCAGACTTGGTCATTATCTTGGCCTAGTTTGACTGTGAAACATTTTCATCTGTGATGACTCATTACTTTAGAGATACAGCAGCTGCCCAGCGCTCAAAATGTGCGATCGGGGTTTAAAGTGTTCCAGTGCGAGTGGATGCTGTCTGGAAAAGACACGGTGACGGACTAATTAAGCCTCCATGAGCAACAGCAACAACAACAAAAAGGCATTTCAAAAGTTTACTTTCAGTGGCGTTTGCACCATATGCAGTGCATGTCTGCTGATACAGGTTCTTTTTTTAGAGAAAGTATTTGTTTTAGATCAACAAACATGACTGAAAACCAGATTTCCAAAATCATTCCAAAAGCTTTAGGACTTTACAGCAATGAGGAATCTACCCATTGTCCAGAATTCAATAATTATAGGGACTGGACAAAAATAAAAATAAAAAAAGGCATCCAATGGAGAATTCAAGGACCGCTGAGTAAAATACAAAACAAGAGCTCATAACACGTTTACCTAAAAACATTGTCATTGCACCCACGAAAGTTGAACTTGATGGGTGACATCAAGAGATGAAGACAAGAAGAAATGTCTGAAGATGATCCTGGCATCAATTAATGATCTCAGCTCCAACTGTACTTGGTTTATGCCTTGAATGAAAGATCCAGAGCACACCTTAATGTAACCGAAGAGGGAATGGAGACTTTGCACAGACCGACTCAAAGTCCAGGCACAAATCCAGACATCTACAAAATGTGGACGGGTAAACAAAGAGAGAAAAGCCCAATTTCATGTTCCACCAGTAAACCTGTTGCGTAATCCACAATGTCGAGATGAGAAAATTCTTCTTTTTTTTTTTTTTTACACAAATTGCAGTTTGCCTCGTTTCATCTCGGACTTGTGATTTGGACCACACTGATTCTCATTTGGATTTAAACGACATTAAGCGCTCCGCTCTGCCACCGAAGGCTTTTCAGACTTTCTCACATTGCCTAATTTTAACATTTACCCATTTACTCACCCAATGATTCAGATTTCTAACAAATGGGGAGTAAAAAATTGGCTTGTAGCAGTGAGTCATAAGCTAAAAAGCATTTGTACCAATCCCCATATGGTGGGGGGCTACTAATGATTTATGGGTGAAACGTCCATGTCTAATTGGATCCACTTTGAACTACTTACCTCCTTCATGTGCCGGGCTGTAATAGCCAGGAACCGCTGCGCTTCCTTTGACGTGGGAGTCATCGCCGGCATGCTCACAAACAAACAAATGCAGTCGCTCTAACGGTCCGCAGAGATGTGGAGAGACGTTGCCGAGCAACAGAATGCGGCCCCCTCTTCAATTATGCACCCCCGTTTTTTTATGTTTTTTTTTTATTTTACACAGTCCAGTTTCGAACGCTTTTATCAAGAATAAAAGGACAAGTAAAAAAAAAAGAAAGAAAGAAAATCTTCCCTTTTAAGTGCAGCCATGAAAACGACTGTCCTCTGTAGCTTTGCTAATTTTTTGTTCTGGCCTTCTTTTACTGTGCTTTTTCATAAAAAATGTTTTCCAAAGCTTGATTTTTTAATGTAGTTCTCAAATATAACATTAAAAAAATGTTATCGCTAAATTAGATATTAAATTAAAGAATTGGATTTTACAAACATTTTTTTTCTTGTCTTGTACCAAAGGGTGACTTGATTTTAGAGTAACTTGAGACCAGAGAGAACCACTCCAATAACACACTCCAATATTAATAGCCCACTAGTTTCTTGAGGTACCTTGTTAATGTTTAACCATTTACTTTCATAATTGGACCTCCAATGAAAGCTCTCCCTTTTACTATGATTCTTTTTTTAGCCCTGCAACCTTTTTTTAACACTCAAGCTCATTTTTTGCAGAGAAAGTCCAAAAAAATCAATCCTGTTTTGTTCCCCTGTTTGAGGTAAAACTTCTGCATCTTTCATCAGTTACTGCTGACTGGCACTGCTGGTCTGTTCGAGCTTCTACTTAGAAGATAAAAAAGGAGCACAGCTGTTGAGTTACGGGCTGAAATGTGACTAGAACACATTCAGTCAAAAAGACTGTCAACTGCTTTAAATAAATGTGGAAAAAAAGCTAATGAAATGAAAACCTTGGAACTTATTCAGTCAACTCAATTGAGATTTTAAAACCCAGAATTGCCTGAATCCAAGGTCAAGACTTCAAAAAAAAAAAAACACACAAAAAAAAAAAATCTACCCAATTGCAAAATAGTGAGATTTATCGTGTTTGGAAGAAGATCTCCAACGTTTTATGCTTAAATAAAACCTTGCATGACCAAACAAAGCTTTCATAAAGCGACATATTGTGAACAAATCTAAAGAAATTCAACAACAGTGGAGGGACTTCTATCAGTCTGGATTAAGAAGCTTTTTATAAGGTTGGGAAAATTCAGGCAGAAGCAAATATCTCCACAGAGCCAGAGCATAAAAGAGTGGTAAATGTCTTCAAACAAATCACTCAGATTCTACATCTATTTTTCATCCTGTTTAGTTTGGTGGGGGGAGTATCTAAATACAAAGCCACATGTCCAATTGTTTAAAAAATATAAAGTAAGGTACATCTTCTGGAATCATTTTATCCTGTTCTCATACTTGTGCTCATGATTAATGGATGACCAGAGCTACACGCTGACCTCTGCTTACTTTGTGTCATCTTGATAACCTCTAGATTCCCAGGCTTCAATGAGTTGCATAATTAAACAAAAAAAAAACAGTCAGTACATACATGGAAAAAAGAAATCCTTTCAGCATCCTTGCAAAGACTAATGACGAGCCTTTCCTGTCTGTTTTTTTTTTTTATTTTGTCCCTGTGTCCTCTGCCGTGTTGTGACAAAGCTGAAGAGAGATTACAGCTGTATTGGGCGCAGCCTGTCACTGTACAAATGCCCGTCATTAATTTCGCAGGCAGAAGGCAATTTCAGAGAAGTGGATACATTCCTGTAATGGTGAGTGCACTCTGGTGGTGTCAGACTTCAGAGAAAAACGTCGGGTCAAAAATGGCTACTTTTCCACTTTCTTTCTTAGCCTTTTGTATAAATATTAAACGTAAGAACAACAGATGTGTTCTTTACAGAAAGTTTCTCATGAAAGATGGACCTAAACACAAAATAAAAAAAACAGAAGAAAGGCTGCAACAAAACTTTATATTCTGTCTCAGTTCCACCTTACAGTTATGGACATTCAGCCATGTATGATATAATGCTAACCAAAATCTAATGTAACAAGTAAATGAGAATCTGTTGCAAAACATTTGGTTTTCTAGTCCCTTGGAGAAGGTCAATTATGTGACTAAACTTGGACCCACTTGGAAGTTACAGTTCAGATATTTCAGAAAAGCATTAAGGTTTTACTTTGTCAATTTTATTGACAGTAAAAATTGACGTTTAGAGCAACTGCGAGTGGAAGACAAGCGTCCTCGGTGCATCTTTCTAGGACAGATGTAGATTATAATCACCTATACCACTGCAGACAAACAGAAAATTTGACTCTTACAATTAAAAACGGCAGAGGTGAACAATGTAGCTGCTACATAAATAAAAAAAATAACCTGACAAAGAGGAAGATGATTCTACCAAATAAGATTTAGTGTAGGTTTATTCTGCACCATCAACTAAAACAAAGTTTCAAAATTTAATATGCAGCTATTTTCTGAGCAGTATTAAAATAGAGGGGGAAAAAAACATCTATCCTTTTTCATTGAAAGCTTTGTTTTGCTGTTGTGCTGACAACATAAGTATGTATCAGACTATTTTGTGAAATATACCAGGATAAATGTAATCTAGTGCTTGATCTTTTCCAGTCATAAAACAGGGAGACAGTGTTACTTTTATTCCACTAGAAGATTTTAGTTTATGTAAAATTTGCACCAAAAAACTAAAAGAAAACTGACATCAAAACAAAGCAGAGACTCCCTTTCCGTTCACTCTTCAGTACACATGACATACAAAGAGAAAATAAAATAAATAAAAGTTGTTTCATAACTGCTTGCAGTTATAAAAGGGACCAAGTCATCCCGAGCAGGACAGGCGCCAACTCTAACACCACTAACTCATCACACACAGACCATTTAATGCTACAATTTTCACAGAGTCGGATTTAAACTCACAGTTTATTTTGAAAAGTCCCAACAATAAGCAACTCTGTCATAAGCTAAAGACTGTAAGCTAACTTATGCTAATTTCAGCTTGTAGCAGCAGATGCATCATCTTGCTCAACTGTTACTGAACTTGATAGATCACTCTGACGCCGCAAATTCATTTACATGAAAACTAATTTGTTGATTTTTTTTTTCTTCTGAGTTTTCTCTTCAGGATCATCTGATTGTGGTAAATCGACCGATTTAGTTTCATATTCCTTTCAATGTAATTGATTGACATGAGTGGAAGTTCCATCAAAATGACAAATTAAACCAGCTGAAGCAGAGTTTTATATATATTTTTTTTCTTTTCAATATTGAGCCTAACAATTTCGTTAAAGTTGTTCTACTTAAAGTTGGCACACTAGGTAAACACTTAAGTCACCATTATCAAGAATCAGCCTTGACTGAAGGCTAGATGTTGACTTATCTAAACCTGTTGTCATAATCCCCACCTAAAAAAAAGAAATGTCATTACTTTCCACTGGGGACATCTTGACATATAATGTCTTAACAGTGTCCTACTTTTACAGCAGTGACAAAAAACAAAACACTGAAGACTATTTTCAATAGCGGTCGCAAAGGAAAGATTTACTCCGGCATAAACAAGACAGGTTTCTTCTTTATCTTTACTTGTTTTTCAATCACCAACAAGCGCCACGACGGCCCTGACTCATCACCGCTCATCAATAATAATCCACTAAACCTCTGCAGCTTTTACCACAACAACTGTGGGAAGTGTCTTGTTTTACAGATATCTGTCCCTGTTTACTCAGTATTTTAATTGGCCCAAACCATCGAGAAGCAACAACAAGAAAAAGAGACGGCCGTACTCTAAGTACCCTGGCAGCACCGCTTTCTCTTCTCAAAAGCGCTGCCGATCCACCGGCCTGACAAATCCTTATTAGTGGCTTCTTCCCTACAGCGCCGCAATGTGTGTACGTGTGTATTAAGCTCCATGATTTTACACTAGTGACCACCGAATCCTATTTGACCAATTAAATCGGGACATATTGGTTGTATGCCTGTGTGTGTGTGTGTTTTGTGTGTGTGTGTGTGCGTTTCGGTGTGTGTAAATATTAAGAATTCTCTTGACATCCAATTAGAGAGCAACACGACATGACCCCGAGTTTCAAGAGACACCAAAAAGCTCATTGAAAAAAAAAAAAAAAAACACAACTTGGAACTGCTCAACAAAATGGCCTTACTAATGAGCACCTGTAAACACAACTGTCTTCCTGCTGATTGCTGTAGAAAAAGAGTGAGGGGGAAAAAACCTATTTGTGCAGAGAGTAACTGATTATTGTGCATTTTTTGGACTGGCCGTCGTCGTTCTCGTCTCTAAATTCTCACAAATCTACTTTGTTAAGGCTGTTAAAGTCCCTCGTGAAAGTATTGATGGCGATGTAACATTTTTATTCCGTCTTGTTACAACCACAAATTTTATTGTAAGAGACCAACAAGACAGAGAACATCATTTTAAAGTGGAAACAGATGCTGAGGGTGAAGAATAGCATAAAATCCTACAGCAAAAAGAGGAAAAGTACAAGACGCATGCACATTTTTACAAAGTACTTCTTTATATCGAAGTCAAAATTTTGGGATTTAATCCAGTAACCCACACAGCGGACATGTCCACGATGGGGCCCCCCTCCTGCCGGCTCTTGTCTCGTCCGGCCCGTTCGTCTCTCCACTTTGTGGCATTTGTGTTCACGAACAAAACTCGTGATCAAAGTGGGCCGAGGCCGCAGTCTTCACATCACACAAGAGGGAGCCGAATCAGAGGAAGGAGGAAGCTCGTGTGGTCGGGGGGGTAAGATGATGAAACGGAATATGAAACAGTCAAATAGAGATCAACTCCACCGATCCATCCTTTTTGATCTCTGGCTCCTAATAAATAAAACTCCACAGAGCCGGAAAGTAGATACTATATATATATATACGGATGCTTGGAAATGTTTTGTCTCTCTTGCACAGTCACCGTGAATGATAAACACAAAGGTACACGCGTATTATGCAGATCCCTTCAGCTTCACATCTGTTTTTTCCCCCGCCCCTCCATGCATGAAAGCTGTATCAATCACATGACATCAAATTGTATTGGTTTTGTTTTTGTTTATGAAATGCTTACTTTTCTTGCCTGTGCACAGGGGAAATGATAGACTTACATGAATAATATGCATCTTTCACCTTGAGGCACTGGCTCGTTTGCATATCTGCATCCATAAAGCCATCACAGGCAGCTACAGAAGCGTCTGCAATTACATGGGGGGAACATAAGAGCTCAATGTGCCGTTGAACTCACATTTTCCTCTGATAGACAGACTGAAAGGGCATAGTCTTTTTTTTTTTGTTCTGTATACATTGCTTTTGTTACTCTTGGGGAATTGCGTGTTATATGACTAATTATGATAATGACCATATGGTCTTGCTGTATTGTATGGAGCTGAAGCTCGGGAGACGGAGTTGCGTTTCCTCCGTAATTAATCAAACTTTTTATTAATTGCGCTGTGCATATGCCTCCCCTCGTCTTTGAACATGAACGGAATGAAACCACAGAAAAGATTACGGAAAACAAAATGCATATATTGCATTCAAAGCGGCAGTCTGGCACCTACTTTCTGGAAATGTTTGCCGGAGCTGGCGGCTTCTGTTGACTTCTCTTGCTGCCAAACACAGAAACCATACAGCCTGCAAATATTACCATAACTAGTCCTTTGTATATACAGCACGGCAACTCAGAGGGGAAATGTTAAAGCATTTCCACAATATCTCGACAAAGCTGCTGCTTCTGGACTGCTTTCACTGTCTATAAGATGAGACTTTGTGTGTTCAAGTCTTTCTTACAGCAGGTTTAATTCAAGTGTTTAACTCAAAATATAAACACAAGTCCCCATCTCTGCCACTGTGCTACAATTTCTTTAGTTTTTTTTATTGAACATGCTTGGCAGTGTCCAGTACTTACTATGAAAGGTGTTTAGAAACATGCTCAAGTCTCTCTAACCTGATCAAGTTCAGGTATTAAACCGTCATCTTCCCTCCTTTTGACAACATTATGTGAGACGTGACATTGGATCAAGTTGTTATGCAGAAAATTTTTCCAACTTTTTTAATATTTCTGAATTTTAAACAAGGGTGCAAACTTTATGGTTCATGTTGTACTTCAAACACTGTTTTTGGCGTCACTGGTCCAGTAATGTTACACTTCTTCTGCAAGCATTGATCTGTGTTGCGGATTTGCAAAGATTTTAAAGTGCAAAAGTAAAAAATACAAATTGGCTGCAATATTCATTTATATTTTTCATGAAAATTTAGTTTTTAAACATTTTCACTGATTACTTCTGCATGTAAATGAACCAAAAACCATCCCTAGGCCAGAGACTGAATCAAAATTTATGTCCAACCTTTTTTTCTGGGTTTTTAGGAGCAGCTTCTGAAATAAAAAAATCTGCAAGAATAAAGTGGTACATCAAAAGCAGCAGAGAGAGAGAGGGGGCAAATAATATTGTATGCTAATAGAAGACAGCTCAGGGGAGCAGGAGCTTAAATATGGAAGATACATAACTAATTTCACATCTGAATGTGAATTAATCAAACTAAGACTCATCATCATATAATCTCAGAGGCACTGCTCCATAAATGAACATAAGTCAGCGCAATACGCACGATGGATTTGTGGATGCGACCAAATTGAGCATGGTGAACAAAAGAAGTAAAGGTCGACTTATTACTGCCACTTAAGATAATGTGTTTGTTTGCGTTTCAGCAATAGACTCCTGAGGTTAATAAATCCCTGCGTTCATCTGGCAATAATTGCAAAAACAGTCACTGCGGATCAGGGTGCATGGAATGCATTATATCCGTGTGCATCGTCTGTATTCATCTGCAGAGAGGATCAGAAGTCACGTTAACTCGGTTCAGTGCGCAGGCTGCCGAGGAACAAACAAATCTCCAGGCGTGTCTGCAGACGCCGTTAATGAACGAAGTCGCTGGTTTCGCAGTCGGTTGTAGTTTGAGTGAAAAGTAAAATTTCTGGAAAGAGGCAAGCGTGGAAAATACGGTTTTTGTTTCACGCAGCAAACTCTGCACATGCTCAACAGGTATAGCCGTATCTGTAACTCCTCAAGGCCGTTTTGCTAAGCAACAAAAACATCAAAAGCCTTCTTTAACAAAGCTGGTTATCCTGCAGCCTCATAATAGCAGAGCTTTTTGAAGAAGGCACTGAGAGAGTTTTAAAACCTCCTGATTTGTGGTGTAATGTTGCTTTAAACTGCTCTGAATCCCCCCTCCAATGAACAAGCCCAGGGGTGTTTAGCCTCTAAACCAAATTTAAAAATGTACTGAATCAACCACATTGTAAATCTCACCATTAATGATGAATTTCAACACAACTTTAACAAAATTGCTGACTGATATTCATGCAAGAGAAGGCAATGCCAAAATAGACACCCTGTTTGTGTCCAATTGTGAACAAGAGACTTAGTGAGGCTTTGTAGCCTTCGGTAAGGTCAGATGCGTTTGTAGTAGATGTAGTATTTCACAAGCCTTTATAGATGCCATTGACAATTTCAGTACTAGAGGTGACAAAAGCCAAAGTCGTGCTCATTTCTGGAACTGAAGACCCGGAATGTGTTGACTAATTACGGAATGCCAGCTGCAACAAAATTCAGAAAAAAATATGCAGTGTTTTCCACTGCATAGTTTGCTTTTTAAACAAACCCAGAAATCATCATGGAAGGACAGTTGTGACTAAAAACAACTAGTCGTACTTGCTAACCGAGCTTGTTGGCTCTATTTGGCAACACTGAGTTCTGTAGGCTAACATGGATTGCTAAAAGTTGGTTGTGGAAAGGAGAAAGCTTTACAATGAAACATTGTTTTATATATATAAAAAAAGATTGTGGAAATTTGTTTTATAGGGGGAACTAAATTGAATTAATCTTAAAAAGCTGTACTTGTATATAAGGAAGTTTGATTATGATTAAATATTCTATCTTGCCAAAAGTTTACACTCACTTGCCTTTGAAAAAGATAAAAAAACATTGAGTTCTTAATCCATGGTGTTCAATGTAACGTCGCCCCTTTGCTAACAATAACGTCGTTAACATCTGGAATGAATTTCTTGCATGGCGTCTTTGCCCATCCTTCCATTAAGCGCATTTTTAAGGTCAGAGTTTGTTAGACAAGAACAAATTCCCCACACTCTCTGTTCTGAAAGTTTTCCCAACAGATTTAGGTCAAAGCTTTCTACAGGCCAGTGAGGTTCTTCCACATCAACCTCACTCGTCCATGTCTCCATCCATGAACTTTACTTTGCGCAGTCGCTTAAGAAATCCAAGGGGTCATTTCTAAGATATCAACACAACGTTGGACGCGTGAATTTCTCCACATTTTACAGATGTTTAGAAAAGCAGCCTGCATCTCTGGGTCCTGGACTTTGTAAATATGTGACCATGGAAGTGATTGGAACACTTGAACACAATAATACATCAATATTTTTTTTTTACAATGTTATGCACTTTCTGAATAAAAAAAAATTATAAAGTGTATCCTTGAGCTTTCTTTGATACTGGACCTTGTATACATGTATACAAGCATTTTCTAAAACAATTCACCTCTCTAGAAGGTTTTTTTTTTTAATCATCCACACAATGGTAAAAATATAAAACAACAGCTTCCAGTCTAGCAAAAGTCTGTGTACATTTGCTTTTTGGGGTAGGTGTTCATGTCAGTGAGGAATCTTTTGATATTCACCTCCATCAGAAAGTAGGTCAAGACGGACTGATCCGGAAAATCAAACGCCTCGAGGTGCGATCGAATTAATACCGATATCATTTAATTTTCAGCAACATTAGCTCTGATTTTACCCTCTTAGCACTTCAAAAGTCCCTACAGTGTGTGATACGGCTGGATGGGTGCCTAAAAAATAAAAACAAAAGATATCAGGTGCTTTCTGACAGAGTGCTCCAATCTTCTTTTTATGGGGTGCTTTTCGTTGAGAACATCGGTAACCTGAACAACCTCAGATCCCCGGCAAATTACTCCACTCTGTTCCTCCGTTTTCACCTAATGATTGGTTTGAGTTACTGAGTGCAGATCCTTCTGTTCCCATTCCCATCCCTCCACCCGCCTCCCTCCACATCATCTACACACCTCGGGATTAGCTTTTCCACAGGTCTCGTCCCGCCGAGATCAAGCTGTGAATTCAATGGCACTGCGGGGAGCTTGAGTTTATTTGTATTTATTCGTCCCTCAGGTGTCTGTTTGAGTGCAATGCGCACAAATATCATTTTCGGGTAGCACTTCCCACGTTCCCGCCTCACCTCAGAGTGTGTGTTTGTGTTCTGGGGTGAAAAAAAAAAGTGAGAGTGACTTTGGTCGCAGCAATGATTAATGGGGGAAACTTTCAGTGCCGATTCCATTCGGATAATGGTAGCCAGGCGAAACAGAAAGCAATCTTACTTCTCGGTCTTTTCTGCACAATTGATCAAAAGGAAGTGGAAAAAAGAAGAAGAAGAAAAAAAGCGTAAAAGTGTGGAGCGCTCTCAGTTTTTTAAGCTCGAAGTTTGAGTTCTACCTTTGCATGCGCCTTTTTCAGAAAGCAGTTCGCCTCCACGACGGATCGAAACGAAATGCTGAATCGAGGATAACTTGTAGAAGCTGGTTTTATATTCAAGACTGATTGATCTGGGCATTCAGCATCTGGCATTTCCACATTTTTCCCTTTCTAATTAGCTCCTGATACTGGCATAATTAGCTAGCACAGATGGACTGAGGATGTCTGTCATCGTCTCCCTTGTACAGCCTTGCGGCACATACTACTTTGCACAATTTTTTTTAAAACCGTTTAAGTTTGGCACCTCTTATTTTGTTTGCATTTTGCCTATAATTTCTGATAAGCAATCAAATTACAGAAAACTAAAACGATTAGAAAAGTCTTTCTTTCCAAAATATTGTCCTGTGCGCGCTGAAAAGTTGATTCTGGAATGTCAGGAGATATTATTTGTCAACATGAGAGTTGTTTCCCCCTGCTGAATAAATGTACATTTCCTCAAATTTCTCATTCTGAATTTTTTTCTACCCGGGTTGCCAATAATTACGGAGAGTGCCGTTACCCCGCCAGGAGTTTGGAACCCCCAAAAAATGATTATGAAAGTGTAAAATCCTAAGATATCAAACCGACTTTCAAACATGGTTCTAATGAGGACGTGGCTGACTCGGCAGCGGCCGGATAATTAGAGCAGAGCCGGTGGAAACCCAGGCTCAAATTTATCGCCTCGAGATCGGCGGCATTTTCTTGCCACGCAAAACCTTCAAGGTTTTGCGTATACCTTGAAGGTATGGATCAGAAGTCCAGAAATGTCTTCAGAAGTTCCTTCTTTAAGAGAAAGTGTTGATGTTAGCTGTTCTTGTAAAGCTCGTTTTCTGACTGGAAGACCTTCAGGAGCAGAGGCTTAGGTTGGGGTTTATCTGGTCATTAAAAATAGCTGAAAAGGAGGGGGGGGATTTGTGACCCCTCATTGCTGTGATGACCTCCATGTCATTTAGCCCAGCAGGTACAAGTACAATACCCAGAACCTGCAGTATTCATTGACACAAAGATTTGGATGTGTCATAAACATGTACTTTATTTCCAATGTCATAAAACAAAGATTTTTTTATTTACATATATATATATATTTTTATCCGCCATCATTAAACAGGAGCGGAGGGGGGAAAAAAATGACATTGATGAAGCAGCTAACCATCTATTATTCAGCGAGCGCCGTTTGAATTATATACTCCAGAATCCGGTTTGGCGTTTGTTTTGAACTAAGGCCACACATGTCGGGCTCTTTGTGAGTGAGCTGCATTCGAACAAAGACCGAAGTATGTGAGCAGAATGGAATATTGCAATGAACTCAAACAAAAGCAGAAAAGAGAACGATGTTTCACGCAACCGCTTGTTGTTTTAATTGAGGCGTTCAAGCAAACGATTGAAATAATTTACCAGAGTTGGAGCTCGACTCTGCCAAAAAGTGGAAAGTTCAAGGTCTGCTGACTGCGGATGAAAATCATTCTTTGTCAGCTCTTTATCAGACCTTTTCAAACTGGCTTTGAAGCGTCTCGGGGCTTATGGCGTGTAACTGCTGAATAAAGGGAAAGCTCTGATGGGTCAGTTTTAGAGTTGATCCATTAAAGCCCGGTGTTCTCGACTTTTGGGAAAGTGGGAACCTGCAAAACTTTATAATGGCAGCCGTGAGATTAAGCAACACACGGCTGGAATCTGATGACTTATTCTCTGGTTGCACCGAATTTAATTTAGGTGAATCAACTTAAATGGATCAGAAAACAAGAATATATAAATATATAGCCTTTATGCCTGTACATTTTTAGTATAATGAATCCGTGTCATAAGCTGCGTTTCCCTTACGAATGTGTGCGAAACTTGATTATCGCGATTAAGAATCCTGAGTGAATGTGATTGTACACGAGATAAACGGTTAAAAAAACATGTCCGCCATCGTCCTCCTACCACTTCCTGTTGGGTTTTCTGCTGGGAGTGACATCCGGTTCTTCATCAAATGACTCTGATTGTGCAATAAAAAAAATTTTCATTGCAGTTTCACAAAATACACCACTTCTGAAATAGCCGAGAAGCCACTTCATCCAAGCGCAAAATTGTTTTTATCGAAATAAATGCGTTTTCAGAATTCCAATTTGCGCAATAATAATACAAAAGTTCAGGAAAAAAAATCTAATGTTTTGCACTTTTTCTCTGTGAACAGTATCAAAACTCCATGCATGCAACTCTGATGCAAATTGAAACCTCAGGTGTCAATGTCATTTCTAATGTCGTTTTACTGTCAGTCAAAATCAAGGAAAATCTTGCAATTATTTAGCAGAATCAGCCCATTGTTATATTTTAATTAAGCCACAAGCTCTATTTGCTAAATATGTGAAAAGATCAGAAATAATATCAGCGCTGGACTGCAAACGTTTAATTTGCTTCGGAGCTTCAAGGCGTGCAAATGGAATAACTAAATCATCTGGAAAATACGGTGGCCGTGAGGTGCAAAGCAATTACAAATTACAAAAACACTACAACATTAACGAAAACACTACAACATTAACGCAAAGCAATTACAAATTACAAAATCACTACAACATTAACGAAAACACTACAACATTAACGAAAACACTACAACATTAACGCAAAGCAATTACAAATTACAAAATCACTACAACATTAACGAAAACACTACAACATTAACGAAAACACTACAACATTAACGCAAAGCAATTACAAATTTACGGTGGCCGTGAGGTGCAAAGCAATTACAAATTACAAAAACACTACAACATTAACGAAAACACTACAACATTAACGCAAAGCAATTACAAATTACAAAATCACTACAACATTAACGAAAACACTACAACATTAACGAAAACACTACAACATTAACGCAAAGCAATTACAAATTACAAAATCACTACAACATTAACGAAAACACTACAACATTAACAAAAACACTACAACATTAACGAAAACACTACAACATTTACAAAACGGAAAAGGTAGGTCTCAGTGGAGACCTAAGAAATCGCTGATTGGACTACAGCTCGTTAGAAAACGGAAAAGGTAGGTCCCAGTGGAGACCTAAGAAATCGCTGATTGGACTACAGCTCGTTAGAAAACGGAAAAGGTAGGTCCCAGTGGGGACCTAAGAAATCGCTGATTGGACTACAGCTCGTTAGAAAACGGAAAAGGTAGGTCCCAGTGGAGACCTAAGAAATCGCTGATTGGACTACAGCTCGGTTTACTTTTAAACCGGAAGTTATTCTGGCTTTACGTGTTTTTTTAAAACATGAATGTACTTGGTGATCCACACATAGACATAATATAAGGATAGACGCCTCATGCACCGCTCTCCCCTATTGTCGCTGACTAGATTTAGGGCGGCCATCTTGAAGCGGTAGACCACTCCACTTAGCCTTATGTGTTTAGCGGGCAAAATAACATATCAGCGCATTTAATCGATCATAACACACTTTTTTGTCACTGGAAACTATATTCAGACATCTATCAAAGCTACATTTATAAATAATTGTATTATTTATGTATGTTTTTAATACATAGTTCAGCATTTTTAAATATGATTAGTAGCTATAACAATAGAATAGGAATCGATATCAGAAATATTCTGATATCGATGTATGATGAGCATATTACAAAGCACACAGCCGTGAATAATTTATGGTGAACGGCTGTGTGTATAATTTATCATAATAATACATAGTTATACAACTATACAAACACAAATAAATAATGATTAATACTGAATAATATATATTGGATGCATGTTAATATGTATATATATATATATATATATATATAATATATATATATAGATTGCCTATATTAAAAAAAATCTTAGATTGTAAACAAAGATCAAGACAAATATTTCACTCCACAACTGTCAGTTAACATCTAATTTGTTTTATAGAATTACACTTACATACAAATTAATTTGCACAAATTTCATTAAAAAATATATGTATATATACATACATATAAACATGCATTTAATATATATTATTCAGTATTAATCATTATTTATTTGTGCCATTATTAATTAATCATTATTTATTTGTGTTTGTATAGTTACATAAATATGTATTATGTAGTGACCATATGTCCAAAAAACTTAAATTCAAAAATCAAAAAACTCAAAACTCAAAGGTGATCAAAACAAAAGGTGAATCAAACTCAAATAGTCACCTGATGCACATGGATTCTTGTTTATGCAGCAAAAAGAAATCAAAAGTCTAAATATGGTTCTTTGGTTTTATTTGCAGATCAGGCCAAAGGTTACAGGTTTCTGCTCCCACTCCTGTACCTGTTCACTGACTGTCAAAATGAAAACCGATGTGACTGATTAGCTGGTAAAAAACCTTGTGACCACCACGTGCATAATAAGCTACTTAAGACCCACCTACTTATACCGTGAAATACCCACATTCCAATCTGAAATTAATTAACTAATTAAGTGAATTACTAAACAAAAAACTTATTCTAAACAAAAATTAAAATAAAAATTCTAATGATAAATCAATTAGAAAATCAAACAAATGCTAAGAATAAACTAAACAATTTAAATTCTAAGATTTAACAAAACAATGGGAAGAATAGCTCCTACAGGTATATATATGTCTATCTTTGTTGTGAAATGTTGTTTGTGGAGCCTGACATCAATAATCCATCGATCTGAACAATAATATCCCTGTTGTTTTGATTGGCAAAGTAGGAGGGACTATCGCTCTAAGATGGCCGCCGTATTTCCTGCGCCGGAGCAGCCAATGCGGGGTCTACTCTTATATTATGTCTATGCTCACTCAAACGGAGCGTGCCAGAATAACTTCCGGTAAACCAAAAGTAAACCGAGCTGTAGTCCAATCAGCGATTTCTTAGGTCCCCACTGGGACCTACCTTTTCCGTTTTCTAACGAGCTGTAGTCCAATCAGCGATTTCTTAGGTCTCCACTGGGACCTACCTTTTCCGTTTTCTAACGAGCTGTAGTCCAATCAGCGATTTCTTAGGTCTCCACTGGGACCTACCTTTTCCGTTTTCTAACGAGCTGTAGTCCAATCAGCGATTTCTTAGGTCCCCACTGGGACCTACCTTTTCCGTTTTGTAAATGTTGTAGTGTTTTCGTTAATGTTGTAGTGTTTTCGTTAATGTTGTAGTGATTCGTTAATGTTGTAGTGTTTTCGTTAATGTTGTAGTGATTTTGTAATTTGTAATTGCTTTGCGTTAATGTTGTAGTGTTTTCGTTAATGTTGTAGTGTTTTCGTTAATGTTGTAGTGATTTTGTAATTTGTAATTGCTTTGCGTTAATGTTGTAGTGTTTTCGTTAATGTTGTAGTGTTTTTGTTAATGTTGTAGTGTTTTCGTTAATGTTGTAGTGATTTTGTAATTTGTAATTGCTTTGCGTTAATGTTGTAGTGTTTTCGTTAATGTTGTAGTGTTTTCGTTAATGTTGTAGTGATTTTGTAATTTGTAATTGCTTTGCGTTAATGTTGTAGTGTTTTCGTTAATGTTGTAGTGTTTTTGTAATTTGTAATTGCTTTGCACCTCACGGCCACCGTAGGAAAAAGATCAAAAAGCAGCTGAAAATATGATTATTTAAAAAATAATACTTTACACACAGGTGCTCCTACTTACTGTACTTTTGCTAACAATTTCACAGACTGGAGTCGGACCGATGTGTGCTGTTGGACTTCTGCTCATTTGGCTCACGTAAACACATCTTTAGTGGCTGCAGCGTTTGACCTTTCCCACATGCGGATGACAGGCCAGTTTTAAGGGAATCTGCAGAGTTTTGAACTCTCTGTTAGTCAGGATGCTGAGAAGGGATTACAGTCCTTTTGCGAGTTTTACACAGCATGTTGCAAAGCCGACAAAAAAAGCAGGTTTTTATTGAATTAAAGTGTTCACCGTCGGTTCATTACCAAGCATGTGATTTTATTTTGTCAGATTGAAGATGATTTAATTGGGGAAAAAAATAATCTGTGATTTTCCGCATTAGCTTTATGTTTTATCGACTGTATGCAGAAGTTAAGGAAGGAGACATGATATGATACTGATGTACTTTTTTGCAGAGAAGAAAAAAAAACATACTCTGATAAGACTCATAAGGCTAAAGTTAAATATTCTATGAGCTCAGTGGTCTCTGTTGCTATTCATAGCACGCACGTCTTTGAAACCAGGGTCTCCGATCAATTAAATTTGCCTCTCAAGATAACTATGTTAATTACGCCGGTGTTTGCCTGAGTCTCGGCGCTCCGCAGGGCACTGGGACCCTCAGCCAGATGGGAAGCGTTTCCGTGGGGCTGAGATTCTCAGATCGGTGCATATTCTTCTGCTGCCGTCGTGAGATCAATTAAGGCGCGTTAAGTATTCAAAATCTTATCAAATACTTAAGAAATGGGGGCTTGCTCAAAATTCACACATCATGAGAAAATGTTTTTACATGACAGGGAATAATAAGGCCGCCGGCTTTGAGTCTTCCACGCCGGAAGGTTTTTCACTTCTGCGGTGGTATTTCGTGCCGCCGAGCGGGAAAAGCGGAGCTTTGAGGCGAGGATTTCTGATAGCATTTAAAAAAGGAGGGTTGTGTCTGAACTGCGCACAGACCGAGCTCTGGGGAAAAACTGGCCTCGGCCAAAAACTGCTGAGCAATGCTCCAGTTGCAGTTCCTCCCCACCCGCCCGATCCCCCCGTGAGCGAAACTCTTACTTACTTAAGTTTTGAGTCAGCGTTGCCCCGCAGTCTGCATCAAAGAGGCCCTTCAAGTGATCAGCTTTTGGCGAGAGAAACGAGGATTCTGCTGCTAATCTCCTAAACATGATTTTTTTTTCATACTCCTCTGCGCAACATGGGTCTGGATTAAAAGCATTCTATTAAAGAAAAGGGCTTAACATATACGGAAAGGGGAGAAAAGCCAGCTGTGCTTGGATGTGCCTCGCTATTTAGTCTGTAATTCAACAGGTGATAATACTTTCTGTGTTACTCATTTGCAAGAAGCGAAACATCCAACTGAGAATATGTATTTTTATACCCTGGCATTCCTCTTTTTTAGAAGAGTATCTTGGCACTGGGAAGAGGTTTGCTTTTCAGCATTTTGCGACAGATTCCTTGGAATTCAAATCGACTCGGAGCTCATTTGTGGCCACTTTCCGCCCACCTGGAGGAGTTAGCGCTGTAGCCAAAGCTAATTCTTAGCTCTGATTGTAGCATTTAGAGGCGACTCCATTCAGAAAGGAACAAAGTGAAAGAAGGAAGCGGGCTTTTTTGTGCTCGTTATCGTCTTCCTCTTCAGCTCAAGAGCATTTTCTCTGATGCTACTAAGTGTTAAAAGGGGTGCAACGAGGAGTCATTATTACTGAAAATGCCTGCACTTTACAAGCATTTGAATTTCTTACAGAGCATTCAAATGAGGATTTATTTAATTAATTTATTTATTTTTATTTATTCTTAGTATGAAAAACGCTGAACTGTGGAGAGGTCCTGCAATTTTATTAAAGTGTCATATCTGATCATTTTTTAAATTTTATTTCCTATAAAAGAACACTAAGTGAAATGAAATTGATACATTGCATTGGGAATAAGATTCAAGTCTTGCTAATATTTTCTTTTTCTCTAATGTAAAGAATTTTATATGTTTGCGAGGTTTAATTAACTCTCCAACTTTGTGTCCCAAGTGAAGCACCCGAGAGCCGTATGTACATTTATTTAAAAGAAAGAAAAAAAAAAATCTAATTTAGCAAGCTGCATATTAAAACAGTGCTGCTAAGACGAGGGATGGAGGGCTCCAAGGAGGAGCTGATCTTTTACCTGAAGGCAACAAAATGTGAGAGTGTGCAATAAATGTGCAATGTGATTTTTCTTCTAAAAAACAAAGTTTGCATTGGAAGCACCAAAACGTTAGTGGATAAATCCAGAGAATCACTGTTACTGAGTGGACAAGAGGGCAAAAAGAGTCTTGGAAAGCAGATTAATCAATCAATCAAAATTATACTTATTTAAGACTTTTATTGTATGCAGATTAGAACGTCAGTATTTAGTCATAATTAGTGTCAGAGACATCGTACTTATTGATTCTAGTTGATATGCAGGCATTTTTTTTCTTTTTTATGTGGCATTTTAAGGTTTGCTTCAAAAGAAAACAAAAAAAGATCCTTTTTTATATTATCATTCAAATATTTGTTCCACAAATATTTTCCAACTTCTACTGGTGTAAATATTTTGATTTTAAAAGTGAATATAATATTGTTTTTTTCCTTCTAACAAAATGCAATAAAATACATTAAATACAGAACCTGTTTTTTTTACTTTTCTTTTTAACTTTTCTTAAACTAAGGAGATGGTTTTTTTTATTGTTGTTTCATGAAGTTGGCAATAAACTTGAATAAACATTAAATAAAACTTGCTAATTCCTGCATTAGTCATTAGGCAAATCAGTAGCTTGATTTTATAGACAGCTGAAAAAAATGCATATAGCACTTCCGATTTTTATTTGTATAAACATTTTGAAAGTTATCATTTCCATACACTTTGTATTATGCACGATTGTTTAGCCTTACTTAAAATCCCATTACAATGTCATTAAGTTTATGTTTATATGCCGATATGTTTACCATTTAACATTTAAAGAACTACTGTACACACTATCATGGTTCTATTATGTATCAAATAAATGTAAATAGCTGAAACAAATGTACCTTCATCTTTATCAAAAGGGATGTAGTGAAGTAGAAAATAACAAATTAGCCATATTGGCTGATCCAGGCAAAGCCAACCTGCTCTTAGTCGGTGTTAATGAACAGTTGTGACTCCTGTGTGAACTCTTACACCCATCTGTGGTTTCGTTCTCTCCCGGTGATGAATCACCTGACATGCGGGGCTCCTTATTTTTCTATCCGCTCGCCCTATCCAAAAACAAAAAAGGAATTTGAGTGAAGCAAAGCACAACTATAACAGGAGGTGGGAGCTTCAAATCGGGACTAGGCGCATGCATGGTTGTCGAAAGTGTAATTACCGAGCCGCTGGGGTTTGGGAGTGGGAGACTGACAGGTTAATGCAGTCAGAGCGAAAGTTCGAGGGGTATTAGGAGTCGCCTTTTAACCAGCCTCGGAGTATTTACTGACAATCAATTAATGTGAGGCTGAGAAGCCTTTTAGTTTGGGTGATTGGCAGGAGTCCAAGCATTCACCTTCGCATAAGAAACACCAGAAAACAAAGTGTGGGGGATTTTTTTTTTCTTTTTGCTGTAATTGGCCCAGAAGAAGAGGGAAGGATTATTTCTATGGCAAAACACACACATCACCCCGTTACCTACACGACATGCAATTAACGCCGCTTGGATAATGAAGTATTAGAATTGGGATTTTAATGTTTTCCTGCACTGTCTGGATGTGGATTAATGCCCCCATTCAAAGAGCAATGTAATTATTATTATTATTATTATTATTATTTGCTTCCTCCTAACCGTGGTAATTCAGATCCAGCTGAAAGTTGAAATTGTTTCAATTAACCTTATCAGACGTATTTCCCTTCTGCCTCTTTTACCTCCCGTTGTTAAGAGCTGCAGATGCCTCAGAGGATAGCTTAAGCCGTCACTGATTTCAAAATTTGAGCTCAACCTGCATGTGTAGTATTAACCAAAAATGAACCAATGACGCAAACTCCACCACTGTCTTTAACTCTGTCAAATAAACCGATTTTGTTCTCAGCTGTCGAGACAAGAAGGCGGAGTGCAAAAAGCTCCAGGGTAATGATACTCTTTCTAGGATACTCCAAAAGCTACCAAACAACTTGTATTATTAGGAGATTGTTTGCATAATTCAAGCACTTTTGACCCACAGCCAGCCACGTTTTCTGGATAACCCGAGATGACTTTCGCAGGAATCCACTCCGGCACGCCGCAGTTGGAGAGGTGGGAATTGCAGAAAGCGACACAGGGACATGCCAAAGTGAGCTGTTACTGTGGCAACAAGACTGGTGCGCAATGACGGATCGTCAATTGCCTCGGGCAACACAATTTTACACACAGATGTTTAGTCAATGAACCAGCAGGAGCCACATGTCAATGAATGAGGGACCCTGTAGCATTACTCTTCTACCAATACTAGTTATGTATTCTGTATTATGGACCTGGCATTTCAGCAGGCAGGTCCGTAAAGTCTCTTCTAAATCAAAAGTGGAGGTATTTTAGTTTAAAAGAAGTAAAAATAAAAGTACAATTTTGCAGAACATATTTGTTTCTTGTTGCTATTGTACTTTCCCAGCAAAAAGTAGTGATGAGGAAACAAAGGTAGGTATGGAATCAAGACAGGTTTATTTTTCTACAATTTAATGTTTCTTCTCACAAATAGAGCTGATTTGATGATTTTTATTTTTCATGCCTTCCACTCCTCCCTATGCAATGAGAGCAACTTCACTCAAAACTAAAACTAATCCTATAGACAAGTGAACTTTTGATCTATTATTATCTAAAGTCCATTCATTTCTGATTATAGTTTGACCCTTGTAACATTTAAGGACTTAACTTAAGCTTTGTGGCTGCTTTAAAATAATATGTCAATCACATGCTGCCACAAAATAATGACTAGTCCATTTTATGCAGTGCAATTTTCTTATTAGTCTTGTGAGCAAGGAATCAGACACGAGGGAGGATTCATGAATATATTTTCAGAATCTAGATGTGGGTTACAAGATGTCAAGCAATATGACAGACTGTTGACATGCAGCTAATTTGCTGAAGGAAATTGGAAATAGGTCAGCGCATTTCTCTGTGGATACTGAGTTTTGCAGACAATGTAAAGTGTAAAGTGAGAGTGCGAAGATGCTGCAGAGCAGCGGTCGTTCGTTTATTTCAAAGAACACACCGACAGACTCAAGCAGAAACGTACAGCAAGCGAATCATCAAGTGGCAGGAGGCCGTAGCAAAGTTCCTTCCGAATTCCTCCAATCCGTGTGAACCATCGAACCTTCGTCCACATAAATTCTGGCAGGCTACGTGGGTTAGCATTTCAGATCAGGAAATAATATCCTTCTCTGATACAGTGCTTTGAAAGCAGGACTTCAAGGTTAGCCTTCACCGTACGGCACATGTACTGACTATTAGAAGCAATTTCTTACATCTTCACATACACTGGATGTGCTGTTCTGCTGAAGTTGCTTTCATGAATTTTGCTGTGAGTAAGCCATAAACCCCAGAACGATATTCAACAAGGAACAAGGTCTTTAAATCCTCACAGGTTCCTGTCCGGGTGCTAATGCATGCATGTCTCACCTCGGAATTAAATATCACAGATTCCCCGCCTACTTCACTTTGCAAAAATGAAACACCATAGGTTTTTAGAAAGCAATTCAATTTACTGCTTTCAGGCAGCCGGTCTTAATAAGGCTCTGTTTCCACAGCTACAGCAAACAAATTTGAAAGCAACGACGTTTCAAAACCATATTTGGACTTTATTATATCGGTTTTTGCCTTTTGAGAGATAACCTATAAGAGTGAGATGAACTTATGTTCCACCATATGTGTTTATTTTTTTTTTCTCCCCCCCCCCCCATTAAATCTGGGTTGGGAGCACAAGCCTGCAGTAACTCATGTTTTATTTATAGAGAGGACGTGTCGGCTCTGCTCGTCTTCAGCTCAGGCTTTTTGATCTTCTTTCATTAGAGGATGTTCAATATTTATCACTGCTGTTTCCCATTATTCTGCCCACGGACAGGTTCAACTCTTTTACCACTTCATAGTCAGGCAGCCGTCGTGTCTTTCGTAGAATTTATAAAGAAAATGATACCATTATCCCTCTAAGAGGTTCCCGCTTTATTGCATGTTTTTTCGGTCAACTCTTTTAAATCAAGCTGACGTTTTATGAACTGTTAGAGCTTCCTCTGCAAACATCAGGGCATACGGTTTATTCTTAATTGGTTTAGTTTTACATTCCGTATTCAGTTTGCCCTTATATTTTTGCGTTTAATTTATGGAAGAGGATTAGGTCCACTTAAAAAAGAAAAAAAAAACTGTTTATATTTTTACTCTTAAAATTCTGGGAATTCTGGGAGGGAAAAAAAAGAAAAAAAAGTTAAATCTTCCAATTAAAGTCATAACTGCGGTAAAGTTATCGGTACATGCAACATGTTCAATAATTATTCGCATATTATTTATATATTTTATTATTCTCAAAGGTGTCCATTTCCAGCGTTTCTCAATTTTATGCGTTTCCCACATAAAATCAGCAGTGGACGAAAAGAATGGATGGATGAGCGGCTACGCAAATGGATAGATAGATTAACAGATGGCTGGATGAACAAACAAATGGTTGGATTGATTAACAAACGGATGGAGGGATAGATGGAGGGATAGACAATCAATGGATGGATGGATCGATAATCAAGCTTAGGCTTGGATTGTTTGATAAATGGGGTGAATGATGGATGTTAGAGGGATTGGAGATGCATAAGTTTTATAAAACTTTGTTTTATCAAGGGAATAAAGTCTGGAAATACAAACACTTAGTATTTTATGTTTCCTAATTTTGAAGGAACCCTACTGTTATACGTTAATAGATGTGAATCTCATAAAATGTGTGTTTTCTTTTCCCCTCAGATGGATACCGTCACTCAAATTACAGTTTGTAGTTTTCGATTTTCTTCAGTGTACAGTCACGCTGCTGAAAAAACAAAAACTATTTGAAGCGTTTTCACTCCTTTTTATATTTTTATCATGCTGAGGCTGCTGCGTTCTTTCAAAGGAAAGTTGACATTCGGGTACAATATTCAGGTTCTGCTTGGGCTGCTCTCACCTTTTCCTTTGTTCTGGTGTTTCGCTCTAAGGTCACCTCTCGTTGGTCCGAGCTGTTGCTGGTCAGATAGCCGTGTAAGCAATCAGACCCAGCTGGCAGCCTGACAGTCTGGCCCCCATCAGAGGTCAGGCCTGGCAGCGTGTCACCGAGGGTCCGATGTAGAATAACAGCGCCGTGGGAGGGGGTGTGGGGTGGAGGGGTTGTAGATTTAGCCGTACTTTCACAGCTTCGAAAGCGGGGGGGAATCTTTGGTGTTGCAGTTGACCAAAGTGGAACTTTTGAATCTCTCTGAAGTGGCAAAGTGCAAAAAATTGCGTGCAAAGTGTAATGGAAGAGCAGACCAGAGATTCGCCTTACAGTGCCGACATTTTTAGATCTGTGTTCTCGGCGTGTCTAATCTGGGGTGGTTTTTCAGAAGTGGCCGTTTTTAGCCTGGATTAAATTATCGTGCTCAGCAATTTTGTTATTAAAGAGAAGGAGTGGGGAGGGGCGGCGTTGGGTGTCCTTGAAGTTGCAGTGAAGTACCAGTGAGAAGATGATGAAAGGAGTAGCCTGATTGTAACAGACTGGTTGGATCACGCAGTTAAAAAAAAAAAATAAATAAAAAACATGCTGCGTTGTAGCGCGCTGTCTGACAAAATCTCTTGATCTAAAAGAGAAATTTAGTGGAAAAAGCTATTAAATTAGCTGTTTTTAAACACAAAACAGATCCTAACGTGTTTCTTTTCATTCCATCTTAAAAATAAAAAAGACAAAATACCTTTACTGTGCAACATTTTTTACCTGCCAGCCACTGCAGTAGGACAAATTAGATGTGTCAGGAGTAAAGAGACTGAACAATTGGGAATTTAATTATTGAACAAGGGCGAAACATTTTTATTTAGACAGCAGCAAAGACATTGAATTTTTTATCAAATGGCCTTGACCTGAGGTCGATCTTGAAACATGGCCTCAAACATCATCAAACCAAACCAGACGAGAGAAACACAACCTGGAATCACAGACAGAAAGAATTCACGGCGCTTAGCTTTCTCCATTTTTTTTGTGTGTGTCTTAATTAAGACAATTAATTACTTAATTAATTTGTTTCCTCAAAACTCTATGCACACATAAGCCATTCAAACAACATGGAACAGCATTTTGAATTTCTTGCAAATTTATTAAAATTAGAAAACCCAGAAATCATGTTTATGTAAGTATTTGGGGTAAAACTGAAGATCTAAAAAGTGGTGCAACAAAGTATTAAAACTAGATTTCCAATCTAAAAGTAGGATGTGGGTGAAGGTGGATGTGGAGTTCAGTTGTTTGGTTACAGTGATTTTTTTTTTAAATACTGTTTTTGGTGATAATTGCACTGTAGCTTCATCTGTCTTGTATTGATCACATTAACTGTATCTATTGACAAAACAGTTGCAACAGTTTATTTGTTTGTGGCAAGACACATTTCTCACTGTCCAGGGAAAACGGATGAAAAATGTAGCGATTTGGCTAATTCTGGCGCATTCTCAGAACTGTTAATTAGTGTGTGGACTCTCCCTGCCAAATACATTGATAAATTTCAAATCGAGAGTCTAAGAAGTACTGAGACATTGTAAGAAATCTAGCTAACTGAGCAAAGCTGCTCTTAAGTAGACAGGCTCAGCTTGTCTGGGTCTGAGTCCAGTGTGGATTTAAGTCACCAGATGTTCTCTGATACTGATGGATGAGTGCTAAGAGGCTAAAGCACTGTTTGTCCAGTCTCCCAATGTGTTGTTTCTATTAAATCAAACAAAAATATATATGTATATTCAGTACCTCTGCAAAGGATTCTGGGAATGAACAATGAGTACTGGCAGGTTTGGCAGAACTGTCTTTTGTGATATTTATTCTTTGCAACACTTTCTTCCTATTGCCAGAAGTTAAATTTATCAGATGAAAAAAACAAGTTTTTTCCTTCTGTTATCCACTTTTTATTGTTTGGATGGACTGCAATCTGCTTTGGTGGAGTGGAAGCATCCACACAGACTGGTTAAAGCAACTGCGGGTTAAAATCCTCTCCAGATTCATTAAGCAACAGACCACAGTCATGTAGCTCAAAGGTGGCCCTCATCACTTCCACTGCATCTTTCTTCCAAACTTTGATTTAGCTCAGACTTCGAACTTGGCATCAGCACAATGACACTGTGGTCTGAGAACCCAAGAGGCGTTTGCGCCAGGGATATTCCCGTAACACAGGTCCAACACGCTGTCTCTTCTAGTTGAGGTTGTAATTCCACCGCGCTCCAAATTGGGGAGGAAGATGGCAACGTCACGTCTGTTAAAATCCCCCAGTAAAAATACCAGCTGTTCTCCCGTAAGGCAGAAATCTGTTTAATCGGTCAGCAGTATATTCCGATCCTGGGACATAAACCGGAATTATAGTGACCTGAGACAGGTAGTGAGACGTCATTATGACTTCATCATTTTTGTTGACAGCCATACACAGTTCCTGCCTCTCCAAGCCAATATTATTATTATTAGTAGTAGTAGTATTATTATCATCTGTTAGATAGGGACAGATGTAAGATCAAGACAGCCTGATGTGCACATATCAGTGTTTATAGCCAGAGCTATTAGCAACACCTGTCACTTGAAGAAACTTCAGCAGTTGGTTTAAGTGAAAAGATCAACAGTAAATGTAATAAAGTGATCATAAAGAGTTATAAAACATTTAAATATGTCGAATGAAAACAAGTACAATATTTATAGATTAGTACGGAGGAGGTGTGCTTTGGCAGTGGTTGATATGAACTTAGAATTTGATCACAATATTTTGTGGTACTACCGCGATGACCATGATAATTAAAAAAAAAGCTATTTATAGCTTTGTTTTTAGGTAACTCTATCGCTGTGACAGCATGGCGCCAAAAACACAAATACTTCCTTAGAACGTCCCAGTCTGAGACGTCATAATCTTAAATAATGGTAATCCGGAGAGAAAATGAATCTCCTAGATTTAGAAAGACGAACGATTTCTTAAATTACACACGCAGATGTAGCAATCGCCAAATATCGAAAGGTTTTGATTTTATGGTGGAAAAATGTCCGAGTAGATTTAAAAACCGTTTTGTACATTCCTTGCGACTGAAACCGAACACAGCGTTCTGATTCTGAAGAGAAGCACAAGCCTCGCCAAAGCACTTGCGTCTCCTTCATCCCGGCTCTTTCAACTGTCGAAATCGAGTGGTTGCCGCACAAAGGGAGGCTAGACGGAGAAATAGATCCAAAACCCAGCAGTGGATCTCTGATGTTTTGAAAGACTTCTCTCGGATGTTCTTGCAGTAAAGTTCCCCCCCTCCCCCCTGCTTTGAGGCTGAGCAGATTTGTTGATGGCCCCCAGAGATTCAGCTATGCAAGATACTGGAACATTTTTATTCTTTTTTATTTTTTCCCCCTCCTTCTAAAATACTGAACCCCAGTGAGTTCTTTAGAGCTCTGATTTGGTCCGGAAAAAAAGAAAGAAAATGGATGATGGTACTGACTAAATCACCTGAAGTGATTTATTAGTTAACGAATATAAAAAAATGAAAAATGAATGGATTGCTGTAATTGGTGACGCCTTTTGTGTGAGATGACCTCGAAACAAATCTTGCTTTTGTGAGAGGAACAGATTTGGGCAGAATCATCGTGGGTTATCAGCGCATATCAGTTTGCCTCCGGCGTCAGCAGATGGGTGAAGGAGACGGGACGCGGCGTGAAGGTTTGTCTTCATCTCACGTGAGGTGACTGACAATAGCAGCATTTTGGTGCTTTTGACTTCAGTTGTTTTGCCATCATTTCAAATTTCGTCTGGATAAATACCGTACAATTTGAACCATGTGAAAAATATTGTGGTTTTTGTCAGTATTCATTAAGGTTTTCATTAAGCTGTCCAAAAACGTATCAGGTTGTATGCTTAGCTCCAATTACACTTGTATTAAGGTTACTTATACACTATAATTTCATAAACATTTGAAATGCTGAACTCATTTCAACCATTTTTGTCCATTTCATTACAAAACCACACTGCAAAAATACAAAATGTTAGTTTTTCTTTTCATTTATTTTGTAGAACAAACATCTACTTACCCTTGAAATAAAGTAAGTTTTCAGTAAAAACTAGGAGCTTGTTTCAAGTAAAAAACAAAAAAATTCAATATTGATGAAAAAGTACAGGTCCCACTGCCACATTATTTCATTTGCAATGTGGGAATTATGCAAAGAAATACAAAAGAAACTCTCACTTTGCTTACAGTAGTCTCAAATAAGATTTCCCTGACTAAATCCAATCAGACAAAGCCCATTCCTACCGTTTCATGGCCACACCGGAGCACACAAAATCCTTCCCTCTTCGGCTCGGCGAGGCAAAAAAGGGTCACTTGGAATCTAATGAAATAGCAATTTGAAAATGACAAATTGAGTCTTGATCCCGAATAATACAATTTGGGCACAAGAAGGCTACAATAGCTGAATGTCTACAGATGAATATGTCGTTTCTTTCTTGTAGCCCAGGAGACGAGGCAACACCTCTAAGTTGAAGAAACTCTAGAAGCATTTTCATATTTTTATTTTTTTTACAAACTACCTGGTTTTATTCCATGTTCAGTAGGAAAAGCAGTGATTAAACCGAGAACCTGATGACTTGATTCCATTGTAACATTTGCTATTCATTTAGTTAATGCAAGAGAGACAATAATGTAGATCTATAGTGTTAAGAGCATAACCTTTAGATATCTGCCATCCTGGCATCTAAAGACACATTATATCATATTTTGTGTGCATGAATATTCATCTGTACTGTAAAAAACACTTCTTTTATTTTTTACTGATTCTATATTTATGACCAGGGTGACTTATGATCTGTAAATAGCGGAAATTATTTTGGTTTTTATAGGTTTATGATTATAATGCTTTGTATATTAAGCTTTTATGATGTAATCAGGGGGAAATTTCAGATCTTAAGTGCAGGCCATTACAGTGAAATATTAATGCTGTCCTATTTGAGACAGTATATTATGCACACTACAAATGCAAAGCGTTAAAGAGAGGTATTTTGTACGTGGCTATGCTACACTCAGTTGCTGTGCAAATCGAAAACAACTTATTTTGAATCATAGATGCCTTGAAATTGGCCTCTGTCTCTTTAAGAACCTCCTACTCTTTCCGACATGCCGCCATCAGCATGTCATCATGATCTGTTTTCATGCTGTCCTTTGATGCTGCGTACCAGCGATCTTAGGAGCAGCATAGTTTGTACGATAAGCAGAGTTCCACCACGTTTGCCAATTGTTGCTGCCACTAGTCTAGTGGAGCAAAACTGCAAAAAAGGACATTTTTCCTAATACCTATTAGTTTGCCCAGAACCCTATTTTGAAAAATGCTGAATATTTTCTTTAGCTTTTATATTGGTGGCTCTTGAAGCAAAATCCTCTATCATAAAAATGGCACAAAATGCTAAGAAAATCAAAGTTTTTGCTTAGGATGAGCCTACATTTAATATCTAATATAGCTTAGAGTAAAAATGTAATTCCAAGCTCTTAAAAAAGTTGACGTGAAAAAACCTCAACGCCCCAAAGAAATCCAAAATCATTTGTATGCAGACAGGTGCAGCGCATATCGATTGCAGATCTATTATGCAGCATTGGGGGGGAGAAAAAATTAAAATATAAGAAGGCTGTCTAGTTTCACACCCTGAATAATATGAGTCACAAGAAACGTCAATGTTCGAGTTCAGTTCGCATGTCAAACATGCAAAAAAAAAAAGAAACATTGGTGTCAGGAAAATTGGCAAGCTAAGTAAATAAAACCTTCACTGAGAGGTAGAGGCAGAAAAAAAACAAAGATAAAAAGGTTGTTAATCATATTCTTGCAGACAAACCTGTGAAGGGAGACCTGACATGTTGTTCCGCGTGGCCCTTACCCAACAAAACACGAGGTGAGGGGGAAGGAGAAACATGTCGTACTGATTGCGACGCCTTGTTGTCTCTTTCAGGTGGACTCAGCTGTACGGCGCCAAGCCGTAAATGAGATGTCAAGGTCGCACGTCACAAGCTCAGACGCTTGATGTTCTGCTCAGGGACACTTTTGCTGTATAAATCTTTTCGGAAACACTTTCTTGAGCCTGCTCCAGCATACATTAAGCGGGGGGTGACATCCTCGGCGCTCGCATTAGTCCCCACAGTTTCCAATCAATCTGACTTTGAAACTGGAGGAAGGAGTCCGGGGAGAGTAATCAAATTCCCCACAGAAAGAGCCGCAGATGGCGCTGGCTTCCTGTGAGCCGGTGCTTCCAACTGCTGCTCCACCCTCTGTGGTTTCGAAAAAAAACAAAAAAAAGTCAAACTATTCTGGCTGGAACACCTGAGGACTCCATCTAACCTTTATTTTTTTAAAGAGACCAGAACAGATACATGCTTAGACGTTCCTTTGTGAATTTGGAGGACTTCCCCCCCTTTCCAAACAAACAATTCCATATACATCCTGAAGCACTTTAAAGAATAGTTGATGTGCCGAACCTCTACCTTCACAATTAGTTTTGCTTGATGTGGCTCCCCCTGTGGTATTGATCCAGACTCTGTGAAGGATAAGGGGCAAGGAGACGAATAGCTTTGTCCCGCTTGCTCCATCAAATCCCTTTAACTGTTTGGCAAAATTACCCAGCGCTTTTGAGCAATTAAATTGCAATTTGTTCAGACACACAATTTCCATCCAGTGTTTGCCTGCTGCAATGACTTGCAAAAATATGTATGTGGCCTTTTAGGTTACAGTCGCAACCCTAGAAGTATTTATTTTGTGTTTTAGGAGATAGAGCAAGGTAAAGTAGTGAAAAGTTGTAACTTACAGGCACAGATTGTAGTCTTGCTGGTAAAAAGAAGCCAAAATAAACTACGGTTAATTTGTACATTATTCACTGTTGGTGCAAAAGAATGACAAAGACCAAAGTTTGTGGTTTGTTGCATGACAAAATCTAAAGTTAAAGGGCTGTGAATACTTTTTGTCAAGGTGATCTGTGCAAAATTTGAAACCTGCTCTGAAATGATAATTCTGTGCTCTTTAGCAAATTTGTTCTCAGCATCCCTTTTATAACATTTATGCATTTTTTAGAATTCCGAGAAGGATGAGAAATGCACTTTGGTTTCTCTCCCCTGGCAATATCGCTTCCAGTTTATTTGATTCAATATATTATTCATCGTTTTCCCATTGTCTTGTCACAACATGATGCACTATAACAGCAAACCTTGTGGGCTGAACCTTCCCCCACCTCTTTCTTTTTATGTTTTCACCCAACATCTTTAACCAGCAGCACTTTTGATTAATTTAGCAAGAGGACTAAATGTATACAGGACAATTGGTTGACATTTCTGGGCTATATATTGTCCAGGAAAAACTAAGTTCTCTTAAGAGTCTGTTTTAACTCATGAAATGTGTGAGATAAAAAAAAAAACTGATATAAGATGAATTTTGTCTGGACCAGTCAGAAAATACTTAAATCCTTTGAATTTAACATTTACGTCAAGCAATGGTTCTCATCTGACCCAATGAAAGTGTTGATAACCAGAGAGGATTCCGATTTTTCCATCTACCTTGAAATTAATGTGCACAAGGAAACATCACGCCAACACTGTGCGAATTTACTGGCTTAGCAAAAGTTGAGAGAGCAAGGCTGATATAGACTGATCAGGAAGTTTGTCTCCATCCGGCAAAACTTAAGATTAGTTGTGAAAAAAAAGCACATAAAGGGGATTCAGCTTCAGAAGGCAAGTAACTTTTGCAAAGTGAAACTCCTCCGATGGTATATTGAAGGAACAAAACGCAGGAAGGAGGAAAATTGGATAATGCGGGCATTAGTAGGAATCAGGTAGGATAATGAACAGAGCATATGTGATGCCAAATTGAAGTGGACAGAAACTGAGATTACTCTCACCGCAAGGACGGTATGCGACTGGATCTGTAATGTCGAAATGACATGTTTTACTGCATAAACAGTAATTGCACAGAGCTAAACGAGCGCAAAGACAGGCTCAAAGATACGGAGAATGAAGATTGAAATAGGCAATGCTTTCCACGATGATGGAAAACATGCAAAAGAGGAATAATTAGGATAGTTAGCATGGAGACAGTTAAAAAGAAGGATATGAAGGATAAGTCGGCAAAACAGGCTAGTGCAAAGTGCATGAGGAGGATTTGAAAAGATGATGAAGATAAATGAAAAAAAGAAACGAATGTGAAAAGGTACTTGTAAGGGGGATTGAGGTGTTTAAGTGGGGGTAGAAGGGGATAAGGTTGGATAACATAAGGAATTAAGTCTGGAAACAAACTTCAACTATAAGGCACTAATATCAATGTCTGTACTTATCTAGAATGCCTAGAAAATTCTGTAGCAGTGATTCATTAGACATTTAGTTGTCAGAATACTTTATAACATGCCCAAAATATCCACCATGACCTAATTTAGCCATCATGCTGGAGAGTTAGTCTATGTTTTGTCTTGGGTTTAAATGTAAGCAAGATTCCCCAAAGTTGGATGGGTTAAAACGTCAAATCTTTTGGTAACCCATGACAACATTTAGGTCATGTTATCACCTTTACAACTTTACAATTTACCAGTTTTCATACTGTTCATAGGACAAATCCTGACCACTTGAGTGAACTCATCAAAAGAGCCCCGTTGTTGACAGAAGCTTGGTGCGGTCGACATCGCGAGACCCAAAACAATTTCACAAAGTGTCTTTTTTTTTTCTTCTTTTTTTCCCCAACCAAATCAGAAAGCATTCACAGATTACTGCCTCAGTTTGTAACTTTGTAATAATGGTAAGTGGACAAGAAATACTGTGTTTTTACAGACTCCCATTAAACCATCACAACCCGTGACATCGAAGCTGAGCCTGCTCAGCCAAGTGGATACAGTTGAAAGTTCGGCGTTCAGCAGTTTTTAGTTGTGGTTTTTTTTTGCGAGCGGCAAAGGTTAATGGCTGTATTTAGCAGAGCAAAGGAAACTGTGTTTGCAGTATTAAGCCGTTTGTCTGATTAAGCTCCTTTACTGGGTAGAGTGAGACCGCAGCTCCCGATTGTGCCGTTGCATGATTTAATTACGATTATGCTGGAAATAAATCTGTAACCGTCATAATTTGTACACAAAAAGAAAAAAAAACAAAAAAACTTTTGATTATACTCACGAGAAGATGTCATAATATTGGTGCAACTGCCACCAATGTGCTGTAATAATGACGGCAGATGATGAAAATAAAAATAAGGCAAACAACAACAAAGCTGATTGGCATTCAGGGAGGCTCCTCAATTTAGTCATGACAAGAGTGTTGCAAACAAGTGGGAGAAGCACAGCAACCAGAAGGAAAGTGGTTTTTATTTTTTTCTTCTTTTTGCTTTTGTGTGTGTGTTGTTAGGTTGTTGTTCTCATTGCTGTGCACACGCATCAGCTAGGCTGTCGGGTTGCATTTGCGTCAGGTCAGGTTGACGGCCTAAGACAAATAAGAACAGTCAAGCTGACAATGAGGGTGGAGGGCCTTCGGAGCGCTGCCTGTGGTGTGAACTCGGCATATGTTATGCTTTTCTTCATAGCCGCTACTTTTACTACATGCCGTTTACTCTAAAGTCAAGTGGCACTTCCTGCTCTATAATCAGAACCCCAAGGTCACAATTAAACGAATTCAACCGTTCCAGTTATTTGGGACACACGAGAACGATACTTAAGTCCTTCTGAAGAGCTTAATCTTACTATTAAGGCTAAGAAAGAAATTTTTTTATTAACGATAAAAGGCTGCAGCTTTCACCTGCCTGTTGGTTAATTTTAACCTTTTTGATGGAAATGACGAAGATCTGCCAGTGTTTATGTAGGTCCAGATAAGAGATGACCTACAGATTTTATAGCTCAAAAGTTCTTGATTCTTGAGTGTTAGAGCACTGCTGGCACTCATGTTTGAGGAGGAACATATAAAGAATAGAATATAAAAAAACAACAACAAAGACATAAGGGTTGGTTGAGGTTTGAACTGTGTGTTTTTGATGAATAAGAAGAAAATACGCTGCCGCCAATCAATAACTGAGAAAAGCACTTGGCTGAAGAAACACTTAAACACTTCCTAAAAAAATATAAAAATACAGCACTACACACTCATAGACGGAATACAATGAATGAATCACATGCTGACAAAACGCTGAATAAAGAACCACGTGTGACACTGCTCTATACAACAGGCTTAGGATCTCTGCGTACAATGACCTTAAAATAAACGGTTGTTATAGAGACTCGGTGAGACGATAATGTACTACTAAAAACAGCCACCTGGACTACTTTGAAGTCAGGTTCTCAGTTGAATGTTTTTTAGTCTTCAAGGTCAGTGAACATCAGCACACTGTACATGTGAGTGAGTCTCTAATGTATTTTTACGACCATTTTTGGAGGTGAACCTTCTGCAGGCTATCATGAAATGACTCAAAAATCTGTGCGATGTCCAATCACATTGATGGAGCTCAATATACCTGGAATCATAAAACTGTGCAAGCAGGCGTAGGGATGTTTTACTGCTGTTCTGCAGGAAAGGTCAATAATTTTGCATGTAGGGTACGTTTGTAGAACCTAAACCTAGATGAATTTCATTTATGTTGACATATACATATATAACAACCAAATATTAGTGACTGAATGTCTTGGTGATGCTCCTGTGTAGCCCGTTTTACTGCTCAAAGCCCACTCTAACATGACTAATTGTTTATTGCGAAGAAAGTAACTGTGACCTTGTCACTCAGGAGGCTGTAAATTGTCACTGCTATGCTTGTTTACCTAAAAGTCGGATCGGCCAGCGGATTGGCATTTCTGAGCAGAGTCTTTCAGATATAAGAACTGGGGATGTTACCAAGTGTCTAGTTGCTGATTTGTTGCAGATAAATAAGACAAAATAAATAAAAATGCTTTGATTACTCTGAAAACTCTTTCTCCATTACATTCTGTAAGTTATATTATATATATATATTGCTGGTTGTATATTTTGCTAATATTAATTTACTTGTCCCTTATAGTTCCTATATAAAGATGCTAAAGGCTATGTAATTTTTAGTTTTTCTAAGTGACTATAGTTTGATTTATGTGATTCAATAACAGCCTAAAATTAGAAGCCATCTGAGAGGGATAATTTCACATAAAAAAAGAAAATGCTTGTATGCTGTAAAAAATGTGCTTATGGCTATAAAGTAAATACAGCGTTGCTTTTATTGCACTATTTAGAGCTGGTGAGGCAGCTTCGATTAATGACTGTGCACCCTGGAAAATACACAGCGCTCTGTGTTTTTTCTTCCCTCTCCCTCCGACAACTCCGTGAGGAGAAGCGTGGGACGCTACGTTACAGCTACGCAAATACCAGTTTAAGGAAAGGGAATGGTTTCCGGCGCCGTCCTGGCGCTGACAGGATGCGAAACACAGTAGCCCCGACGAGCGACCTCAAGCTGTGACCCAAGCAGCGAGCAGTCAGAACCGGCCCTGGAGATAAGGGAGAACAAAGTCATGACCAAGACGGCGTGTGGCGCAAAGAAGAACGCCTGGCAGCGAAGCGTCGTCACAGGAAGACCCTATGCGACGGTTCCACACCTTTTCCTGCGCGAGACGAAACGCGGCGCGATCTGTCAGAGGAAAACGATATTATTAGAGCTGCTGCTGACCTGCTTCGCTTCGGGGAATAGTCCAGGCATAAAAATAGGAGTGTTGGTCAACCACGTTGCTTGGCATGAAAATTTCACGGCATCAAACAGAGGCCAGTCTCTGCTTATGTATATATATTTTAAACCCATTCATATTTTAACTTGCCTCAAGCGGAGCAGACTTAAAAAAGGAAACCAGTTCTGTTTGTGCTGATGCTATGAATTTATATACTGCATATAAATATATATAGGCCATACATGCATTTTATAGAGCACATACATTAAAGCCAAGAAATATGGGAACAATGCTATTTTCATGGGAACTATTACTTTGCTGCATTAGGTATTCATGGTGTTGGTGCAAGGGAAAGAATATCACTAGGACAAACGGATTCCATACTAGAAAAGCATGTTCCTCCCCCCCCCCCCCAGAACTCTCACTTTAATTTTGGAGGATTAAAGTACGAATTTCAAGAAGTCAAAAATCTGAGCTGAAAATCCAAACTCAGAATTATTTTCCACATATTGATTGATTTGTATCAAATCTGTATGAAATGGTCCTTAAACCAGTGAGCATACCATTTCGTTTTATGTTAATCACATATATACATTAAATTATATTATGCATTCTAATGTTCTTGTCTGATTAAAGTTATTTTCTGAAAATAACATTTAACCAGGTATTTAAAATGTTTTTTCATAAGCCCACATTTCTTTATTAAAAATCTATATTTTGTCTGTTTTGTTACAATCTTGAATGTCATATTCTCATAAGCTGTCTGGAAAATTAACAAAAGACTTGAGATCGGTCTCACTTATCAGTGAACCGAGTCACTAAACTAAGTGAACTTTTAATATTATAATCCAACGTCTTAAAAAAGATCTGTGGCAAACTTGAAAAGTTTCATTTTTTTTTCTAGAGTTTGCTGCTGTGCAATTTTAAAGATCGTTCAAAGGTAGGAAAAAAGTTTGACTCTGGACCACAACCCTGATGAAAAGAAAAGAATATCCGAGATCTACAACTCAGATCCAGCAGGTTACGGCTGGTACACTGAATGTTTCGGTTCATGACAGTACAATTAGGACAACGCTGAGCCAGTGTGGTTTGTTTGCCTCATCTTTCTAAAAGGAACATGACAGCTAAGTCCAAATAAACAGCAAACGCCAGGAACAATATCCAGTGAGCCATGAAGAAAGAGCGGAGATGTTCGGCAAAACTAAACAGACCATATCAGGAACAATAACTGCTTGTGAGAAAAAAAAATAAAAAGAAGAGTTAAAGTCACACGAGATATACAGTATGTGTGAAGGCAGTTTGAAAGACTCTATTCTAGAATATGTGTTCACTTCTTACCATGACTCTTTTCTATAGTTCAATTTCTGCAGATTTAAGTTGCCACAAAAATAACATTTTCTGTCTGCAGTGAGTGAATCCGTGAGCCGGGGTGGGAATCGCTACGTAACGCTTTCTGGCAGTCTTAAAACTGAATATCAAATGGAGCTCCACACGCTGCGTTCGTAGCCAAAGCAAACACGTTGGGTTTGTGTTTGTTAATCAATAATTCAGAACTAAATAAATCACTTCACTTATTTGCTTATATTTTTCACTTATTTTGCAAGCAACTGTGCGTTCCGTGAAATTTCACAAACTCAATTGGGCTCTGGGTTTCAGGGGAAAAGCGTCAGGCAGCAACCAACCAACAGCCTCTCGGTGTCAAAATGACACCTCTGAAGCCAAAGCTGATGGTCAGGCTGGAAAACAAAGTTTGTTCCAAGAGAGTAAAACCATCTCTGAACCAACTGGGCTCCTTTTCTCTTATCGTCCACCTCAACTTCAATGCAGAAACCCCCCAAAACCACAAAAGACAACGTCACAAATTACATAAAAGACAAACCCCCTTTGACTCCGTCATAAAAGTGAGCGACTTCAATCATCTGTGCGCTCTGAACACAGATGGAGTGACAGGCGGCCGTGCCAATCATACCCACAGGTGACGCAATTTGTGGGAAGTAACAATAACAAATTAGCACCTGTCAGAGGTCGTCACAGGGCCACGGAGCTGGGTCAGCAGCTGCCGGCGATGTGATGAAAGTGGCTGCCAAGTTGAGAACAAACCCTCTCCCCCCACCCCGACTCTGAAAATAGACTGGGACTTAATTAGAGAAGTGTTGGAAGCAAATCACGTCTACGCAGAGTGGAAAAGAAACATTAATTCTTCAATCTATTTGAGGTGAAATCTTACAACTGCAAACTACCAAACAGAATTATCTTTTCTATATTTTATAAAAGAAGAAGCTTACAGACGTACTGCTCGTTTAATCCGGAGGCTAGATTAAAGAAGCAAGCTAATTTACTCAGATAACAGCCCAGTTTTGGCATTATTTGACCTCCGCACAAAAGAAAACTCTGTGGAGAGCAGAATAAATCTTTGTCATCAACAGTTTCCACTTAAAGTCATAGCCGTGCGTTTTGATGGAGAGCAGATGACATGACTTATCAGGGTCTTTGCTGAAGACGATGTTTATGGTGACTGATGTTCGCGGCCCACGCTCCGCCGGTCACTCAGAACCTTCCGTCTAAATTCCCCCCTAAATCCCATTTTCATTGTGATCAGAGGTCATCAGCGGAACTGTCAGCATGCAATTTCGCACAGAAAAATTGCCATCTGCGCTCGCGGACAGACAAAGAAATGGAGTGAGCGCCATGTCAGTAAACTAGCACGTGTCTTCATAACTTGTTAATCGCTTTGTATTCAAAACACAAACTCCACGAGTGTGTTTGGGTTCCGCACTTATGACCCATCAACATTGTGGATTTTTAAGTGGAAAGTTTTTAGCCACGAGAAAAGTGCAAACATACAAGGCGTTGTTTGTCAGAGTATTGACTGGTTTATAGTGTTGACAAATGAAGCGAGTTTGCCATGAAATAGTATTTACCTCGTCACAGATTCATTCTGGGTTTTTCTGTTTCACCACTGGTGGAAAAAATAAAAAGTGAAGTGAAACTCTTGATTGCAGTTGTCATCACTAAGGGTGGCGAAACACATTATTAGGCTTGAATGCCATGGTTACCCTGACAAACGAAAGCAACCTTTATTACTTTTTTTTATTAACACTGTATGTATTTAGTGTGTTGTTCATAAAAAAACTGCTTTAACACCAGCTGCTCTGCTGTGTCTTTTACCATCTTTCTTCTAATTATTTGACACTTTTATACCACATATCAGAGGTATGACATGTCAAAAAGTGCAACAGCACTGTTTCCGGTGGACGACTGGCAGCAATCTCTAAGGTGGCCCAGAACGCCGCAGAAATGGCCAACAAAATGCAAAAGCCACAACACAACCGCAAAAATGGTTGATAGAAAAGGAGATGAGCTCAAATGACCACTCAGCCCAACCAAGAGATGTAGAAAAAATACCTAAGTAGATCAAAACGTGAAGAAGGTGCACCATTTTTCTATGCAAGGAACAGGAAAGTCAGCCTACAGTTCGGAAAAGGAGGTCAAAATTGAAGAATGTTACCGAAAATATTTTTGAGAGTATGATGAGTATAATCAGAAATTGTGGCCTTAATACGGTACAACATGAAAACATGCATCACTCCTTGCCTTTTAATAAACATCCAGGCAGTTGGTGGTCCACATCGTGTAACGATGTGGAGGATATTTTCTTGGCACATTTTGAGCCTCTCAGCTCCAAATGAGGATGATTTAAACATTTTTATTTTTTTTTTTGCAAATCGTCTCCATCTCTACGGGACCGCCATGTACCCATCAATGAAATGAGGCAGAAAGTTTGATTAAAACATACAGCGGACCAAGGCATTTCTATCTAATCAAAGTTTTGCTATATAAAAAAAGTACCCAAATAAGCTACACTTTTCAGTGATTCCAGGTGGGAGTGGGGGGGGGGGAAGTCTTAAGATACAGTTTGTAACGCTTATCTACAAGACAGCGGAGAAAAGTGGTCAAACCGGGTCCAAAAAAACACGTTTTATCTCGGCAGAACAAAATACGCATATAGAAACTGGAGACACCATCTAGGAATCGAGCCAGACTCACATTTTCCGATAAAGTGAGCAAATTTTACTTTTATTTTTTTAGCTGATGCATCAGAGCACCTGATGATAAGGCGATGTTGTACAAAGCAAAGCTCCCATTCAGGGGAACAATAAACAAAGGCATCACACTTGCTTTGCCTTCTCCCCCTCCACCTCCTCTTTTGGTTCCATTTCAAGGCTTCCACTGAGGAAATATGCATACGGTATGCTAAAAATATGCACATAGCTCCACTGCGATTCATAACAGTGGAGCGTTTTTAAACCTTTGTGTTGAATTAACACACACACACAAAAAAAAAAGAAAAGTGCATTAGCTGGTATTCATTATGCAAGGCAATGACTCATAAGTAATGTGCAAAATTACTGGGACTTTGCAATCCGTTATTATGACTGACTTTCACCCTGGCTGAATAGGAGCGGAGTAAAATGAAGCGAATGGGAAATAAGATGAGACCGCAGGAATGCATTTAGCATCTGCTCGGAGAAACACAAAAACACAAACGCACCTTGAAGCCATCTTTCTTCGACTGTCTTATTTCTTTTTTTTTTTCCCTTTCGCAGCAGAAAACATGTCACATCATGTCTGTGCTGTTTTCAACTCTGCGTTCGCATTTGCTCGCTGTCAGTTATTAGCAGAATCACACTGCAGCTCCAACCTGCTGCAGGCAACATGAGTTATTTAAAGAAATCAGAGCCACACCAAGTCTCTAAATGAAGCAGGGAGCGTGGGAGGGGGTGAACGAGGCCAAGACGAGGGAGGGAGGTTTAGGAGCAGGTGAGGGAAGGATGGTGCAGGAGGGGGAAGGACTGTGGCAAGGTGGAGAAAGATCAGAGAGGGGAGAATTATGGAAAGTGGGAGATGCCGAAGAGTGGGTGACTTGCAAAGTGCTACTAAGGCATTTGAACGAGAAAGATGGAGCTTCTTTCATTTTGTTTCCAAGTAAAAAAGCTAGACGCCTTCATATAAAAGAAATGCAGTACAGAGGCCTTGAAAAACACAAAGAAAAAAGACATGAATTTAGGCAAATTCCATGTGTTTTGTATTTGTAGCAACAAGGTTTATGGAGAACAACTTTACATTTATTCTCACCCTGTACACACAAAAAGGAGAGTTTGAAAACTAAAACTGGTTTCCTGAGCTCATTAGGGTTGGACACCATGAGTTCCCATCATTTTGTGCTCTCATCATGTTCCGATTTCATATCTCATTGTCTGTAAGCCATAACCACTGAAATTACAAGAAAGAAACATTAGCAATAATTCACTTTATGTACAATGAATCTATTTAATAAATGAGTTTCACTTTCTGAAATCTTTTCACATAAAGCTGCAGTACCCCATAGTGTCAATAGCTCTTTTTTGGACTTTAAAATGCTCCAGAGAATAGTGGAAGATAAAACTAAACAATGACCAAGATGGGTTGACTTAATTCTTACAAAGTCTATTCATATCAACTGAGAGTTTGCTGATGCAACTAGTTGACACAGGAACAAATACAGCATATCAACTTCAATTTGTACCAGCATCTCCACTGGCTGCAGAGGAGCCTCACTGTACCTGCAAACTGTCTTCTGCGACCACCACTCTTGGAAAATGGTTCAACAGTAATTGGTCAAGATGTACTTTATTAAATGAATGTATAACCAAGTAGGATTATTTAAAATTTAAGCTAATGTTAATCATTTGAGCTGCAAGATTTAGTAGGTTGAGTAGTTGAGGGTTTAAAAAAAAAATTTAAAAAATCATCTCCGCCTTACTTTTGTTGGTATTGACGCTCCTTTCTCCTATAGTCTGTCGATACATGTTGAACATAAATGTTCATGTTTATGTAAATTCTGCCTTAGTCTATAGAAGTGTTAAGACTCTGCAACAGCAGAGACTAATTAGGCAGTCATTAGCATAACAAGGCAGTATAGTGCGATTAATTAGAAAGCTGCTCCAGCCTTGTGCTTGAGCAGCCAAGCAAAGGAGACGCTGTAAAAGCATGCAACATTCAGATTGTTTCACATTTTATGGTAGCGCTGTCTCTAGGAGGATTTCATGGCGTCATTGAGGAGAGTCACATTTAGTGCAACATTGACAAAAAGGAAATAAATTGTAAATCTTAGAAGTTGAATCTGCACTTCCACCCATGATGACATTGATTACTTTAAGTGGGATCCATCCAGCCGTAGTTTATTCCCGCTTATCGTTGCAGGGAAACGGTGGGTGCCTATCACCATGGGAACCATTCCTGAATTAAAGGATTAAAAAAAAAGTAACTGTTAAGGGAACTGCGGAAAACTTAAATCTATTAGACAGAGAGTAACACTTTACAGTTATTCCACTTGAAATAGTAGTTTAATTGAAGTCGGGAAACGCAAAGAAGGATTGATTAGACCACAAAAATAACAAGAAAGGGACAATATTGTGGTAAGCTTCTGAGTCAAAAAAACAATAATTATGCGTGGCGGTTCAACTAAGAGGCAACTCAAGGTCTCAGGTTGAAACCTTTGAATGATTGGAGAAAATAAGGCTAAAAACATCCTGACTAAACTGCCGTTTAGCAAAGAGCAAATGGAAAGTCTGAATCAAAACTGTTTCTTATTATTTGTAATTGCAGCTTTATGTCCAAATCGACTTGGGTTTGGGACTAAAGTGACATAATTATCTTTCCAACTGGGTTATCCCATTTGACGAGGTTGCCTCTCTAACACAGTCATTGTGGCACTTAATTAATCGAGACCCCAATTCATCCCTGGTTACTTTTGTATACAAAGGCCTTTTTTTTCCTCTCTTGTGAATTAAACGGGTCTTATAATACCCAACTATATTTTCAATCCAATTAAAACTACACAAAGCCTTACTTTAACATAATTACCACATGCTAATGACATCGTTTAAAGTCACATTTTATCAACCCGTCTCCAGATTGTTGAAAAAAAAAATACCTAGGAAGTAATGAACCTTTTTAAATCACTATTATAAAATGATGTGAATGTACACGAAATCTCAAGTTGTGAAAGTTTTCTTTTTGTATGAATACATCGACTGTAAGCACGAGTAATGTCAGTAAGTCTCAACAGTCACATGAGGCAAACCAACTGAGAACATTAGGATCTTTTTTTTCTTCTGGTATTTCCAATAAAATATCAGTTTTAAAAAAGGCCTTGAAATGCAAAAACACTGACAAGTTTAAGTGTATTCCCATAATTTTGCCATCACATCCATCAAATCAGGAACCAGCTGTTGTACTCGGATGTAATACGGTTAGCTGCGTTGTCAATGATCCTTAACAAGAAAAATGGTATTCTATTCTTATTTTTATAGACAGAGCATCAATTGTTACGGCTGACTAGTGTGTTCCGATTCTTTTCCGTGGTTCTTCTCCGCACGCTTCTCATGAGTTTGTCGTTTAGTGTGCAGAGACCTCACTGAAATCCCCCCCCCCCCCCCAAAAAAAAAAACACGGCACTAAAAGGCTTGTAAAATTTCAGTGAACTGAGCCAACCGAGCGCTCCTTGCTCCAGAGACTAAAGTTGTAACGTATAATTCGCACCACGAGACAGAACACCGGCCGAGATGAGTCCCTCAAATCATAATGGGATGCGACAAAAAGAGTGAATAAATTTCAGCGTCCTGAAATGACACGTTGGGATCTGATCTCAGCAATATTTGAGTGCCGAAAGCAGCCCCCCGCCTCCCACCCCCCGAATGAAGCCGTGCAGCAATGGGCTGATTGAAATGCAAAGAAGAAGAAGAAGAAGCAAAAAGCCCAGCACATTTCTTGGATGCTGGCATTAAAAAAAAAAAGATGAGGAGCTCAGGGATTGGAAGATATAATTAAAATTTCCATCTTATCAAAGTTAAGCTTGGCGAAAATATGTACAGGAGTCAGTCACTCAATTATTACGACTTATAAGTATTGAAAAATTAAACTGCCATCGCACCAAGCAGCATTCAGACTCTTCATTCTGTATTTTTTTTATTCCAAAGTTATCTTTAAATGGAGGACACCATCAGCTAAATTATGAATATCAAACATCTTTAGACAATCGCATCAGGAAAACAAACAAGAATTGCTAACAGGACAGCACGTCTGTTGGTTTTACAAAGTACGAAGCTAATTTAGTTGATGGAAGCCAACACTGCTGTCGCCCTTTTAATAGGGTATCTGCATTGCAAATATTTGCAGAGAGATCGCCTGTGAATGAGAGAATTCCTTCAGTTTTCATGAGGCGTCTGGGTCATTTATTTTTTTATTATTATTTATCGTCACAGTTTTCTTCATAATTGATGTTCTCAATTTATACGACATGCCACAAATACTTCCTTAAAAATACTGACTTCTCTTTTCCTTAAAGTAAAGCGACATCATGTGGAGGAGATATTCACACTTGAAGTATTTATGCAAATTTAGTCAAGGGTTATAAAATTAGTCCTGCGTAATATTTGATAAGACTGGCCAGTAGGAAAAGCTGGACCGACCGTTTGAAGCAAAACAAGACCATCTGCACTAATCAAGCTCATTTTTTTTCTTATTACCAATTTTAAATTTACACACACTTTGGCTCAAACTTATTTATGCCTGGCAGAAGAACACGATCATGCATCTTCGTTTCACCAAGCAGTTTGGTTTCTGACAGGAAATGGTACCGTCATCTCTCAAAAAAAAAAAACAGGAGATGGTTAATATTATTTACCCCCTTCTCTGAAATTACTGGTCCTATAATTCCTTTTTTTTATGCAGATAATTTATGTTTGCTAATGAGCTTAAAATCGCTGAAGCTGAAACGTTTCAGCCACATTTTAAGGCTTGGATAAAGCAGTAATGCAAACACATCTTGAAAAAATATTCTGCAATTTGAACCAAACACAGATTGTTGTTTAAATATTCCACATACATAAACCTTCCAGAATGTAATTTGTGAGTAAATTAGGTAGAAAATGACAGAATACAATCCTTCCAGACACAATGTCTGAGCTTAGTTCTTTCTTTTTGTCATTTAACAAACTTCACTTAGTTCTCATGAGCACATAGCTCTTCACCTGGCTTTATATGATTAGGTATTCACAATCTCAATTATGAGATGACAATAATTCATTTGTGGCCACCTGCTGATTAAGTAGAGCCCCGCAATTCAGGGTCACAGGGGTTGCACCACTCTAAACAGTACTGACTATAATTACAGATGTGCCATGGCTGAATAAGAGCTGTGCAGTCTGAGCTCCTTCACCACAGCGCATCACATTTAACTCACGCAACATTTTCAGCCATCTTGGACAATTTAGTGACAGGATGAGTCTCCAGATCGACTTACTGTTGTCATAAAATACCTTCAGGATATATTAAAGGTTGTGGTTGAAACATGACAAAATAGGAACAAATGTAAAGTGAGTGAATATCCATACAGGAAGCTGCATGTAGTTCCATTTAGTGCAGATTTGTATCCCTTCATATGAAATGATGGCGACTTTTCCCTGCAGCTCAAGCTGCTATGTTCTCACTCAGATCCCCTCTTTGTTTGTTCCATTTTATCTCCAAAATATGAAAACATTTATTATGCGTAATCTGTTTTTTTTTAAGAGCCTAAAAGGGATTTCAAAATTACAGTACAACTCAACATTTCAATTTGCAATTTGGCCAGAAATGCTGCCAAAATCACACCTAGTTTGCAGACAAACAAATGCACTTCAGAGAAATAGTTGCACGACGCTGCAATTGGAGCTACAAAATGCCAACGCCTAAACAGTTTCATGGAATGAGGTTCTTTCTCTGCTTTTATTGCTGGGGTAAGATCGCCCAACCGTGCATCGCAAATGGGAGCGTTTCTTGTTTCCTGTTAATGAAACACTGTTACGAAACACCGCAAAGTCGAGCTGGAGGTGGCTCACAGAGGGAGCAGAAAGGAAAGCACCAAATTATTACAGAGAATGTCTGACTAGGATGACAGCTCAGTGAAATAGAAAATTTCTATTGCTACTTTGAAAGCTTTTATTTATTTTTTTTATTTTTGGAGTTTGGAAGATTATTAACTATTTTTACCAGATTTATCAGTACTCTTGTGATACATCCTTAAGACCACTTTGTAATGGACAAACAGAAGCTACATCAACCTGCATCAACTCAGACATCACCAATCTAAACACAATTGGTAAAAAATAAAATAAAACAAAATCAAAACATAAAATCTGAAACCATTCTCTACATACACTTCATTGACAAGCTAAATATTGTTAAATATTTCAATTACAAACATAACCACAAACAATGCAAAAAGTATTTAAAAATCTAAACACAAGTAACATCAGTATAACCTAAATTTAAAATAAAAACATAAAATGATAAGCATGTACATGGAAATAGTCTTGCAAGACCAGAATAATCGATCACTGATCACTACATCAGCTTCTTACTCTCTTATGAATTGGGTCTTTCTCCCCCATTTTCATTTCCAACATACTAAAAGCATAAAAGAATAAGGATTTTAGTCAAATAATAAAACAAAAGTATATTATTTTGTTTAATGTTTTTTATGTTGTTTTATGCTTTATAACCTCTACACTTACCAGTCTCTTTAAACAATAGGCATTATCTCATTTCCTGTGCAGATGATAACTCAGGTCAAAGTGTTTTTGGAAACACGACAGATTTAACCGAACAGAAAATGGCTCTTATTACTCTTATGCTCAACCCTAATGCAATAATAAGAAGCCAGCAGAATTGACGTTCCCACAATTGACTGAAGCGAATCAATTGGCGCCATTTGCACTCACTCCATCCAGGTCATCTGCCTTTATTAAAAACGGTGACCTTTATTTATTTTTTATCATTTCAGACATGAATTCTGCTCATCTCACGCCGGGCCATTAATCAGCTCTAGAAAAGACGACACAAAAGACATAATCTCACCCATAACATACTTCAAAGCACATTATGTAAGGCGTGTAAGAGCCAGACACGAGGGCACATTATGATTCTGCCCACTTACAATCATCACAAATTATTCCACCCACTTAAAAAGCACCGAGCCTTCGCCTCTCGCCGAAACAGGTCGTCAGCCGGGAAATGCCAAACGCGCCGTGTGCCCTGGAATATTTTACCTTCCGTATCTTAAGTCTCGTCGCCCATGGCTCGGCGTGATGACACGACCAGAAGAAGCGCTAAAATCAATAAAAATCTCATTTAGATAAACTGACAGGTAAGCCTTCCCTTCCAGCCAACATTGTGGAGAGCATATCGCGCATTACTGCATGTCAATGCGGCTTTGCACTCAATATCTGATGAGTGATGATGCACAAGGCAGTCTGGGCCAACTGGAGGCAGAGGGACGTGATGAAAAACTCTCTGATATTATATCCTTCACGGTAGTCTCTAATAAATCATCTGACAGTATTGCTTTTTAGTGCACATTTAAATTAGAATATATAAATGACCAACAGTGAGTTTCAGTAGTTGATCCTATGTTTAGGCTTAGCATTACTCTCTTATTTGAAACATTTTCTGACCACATTTTTCTTGATGATTAAGTAATATTGGATACTAAAGTATTTGCAAAAAACATTTTTGTTGCCCGATCTGTTTTCCAGAAAAAGCTGCTTGCTGGTTTTCCTTTTGATCAAATAAAGGAGCCCATTAACTTACCCTTTGTTTCGGAGATCTGTCACAAATAAACAGCTTCTTATGCGCCACCACACAAACACCACTGCTTTTGAATTTACCCATCAACTAGATAAGTCGTCCCCGCTCGCTTGTCAAACTGATGAAATGCTCAGAATTCTGCTGCTGAAAAAAGGGAGAGTAGATAATTAGACACCTATGGTTTCTTTAGAAATCCTCCCTATTTTGTTGTACCCCATAAAACCTCTAGTGACAGAACAATTTAGACGGAAACATTGAACACCGCCTTGACCAAATTACAGCCACCGCGCTGGGAACCAATAACCAATTTCCAACTTGTAACACGGCGGCTTTGTTCTGAGACTCATCGGATGGTAATTAAGCCGTCCCCACCGGGGTCCATCGTTTAGCCTGAGCAGACCCAACACAAGACAAGTCAAATGCAAAGACCTGCTTGTGACGGAGAAGAAACCGACCGGACTAAAAAGCACTGCCTTTGAACTGGCAGATTTATATTCACCTTTACCAGGATCGCCGTTTCCCCACCTTGATCCTCTCCTCCTCAGAGAAGGAGGAAAAGGAAGAGGGTTCACTCAGCTGTAACATTAAGTTTCCCAAGTTTCTATTACTCTGCTTTAGAAGCGGTATAAGTAAAGATTGGTGATGCGACTCAGTGACAGAAACTGTCAGAGATCCACAAAGACCCACAATCTCAGGATATCAGCCTTTGACAGGGAGCGAGACTTGATAAATGAAAAGAAGAAGAACAAAAGTGCGAAAAGTGCGAAAAGCACTTCAGCGAGGGGTTCCTCCTCCGAGTCCTTTTGACATGTCGACAGCTGATACTCAGACACTAATGGGGGTTTGACATAGGGCTGATGGGCACCCAGCCTTGCAAGACGGAGGTAAAAGGCTTGTCCCATATGGCTTGCTGTAGACGTGGCAGGCGGCAGCTGCTGACAGGAAGCAGATTAGGTGTAAAAACTCACTGTGTGGAGGGAAATTAAACCAACAGTTGCTTGAATTTGTGGAACATTACAGAGACCAAGTGATTATTTTGGTTACGTCTTATAAACTGTAGGTAACGCTCTTGGTGTTGTCTTTTAGCATAAATCCAGTTTAGTTGGTCTCTGAGGCTAAAGCTAGCTAAAGCTAGCACCTAGTTAAGCAGGACCATGAAGAAACTTTACTTCTACTCCACTCTAATTCATTCACACCAGCTCTCTTTAGTTCACTTCAATCAAGCTCTCTTTGGTTTTCCTAGAAATTCTGGTTGACTCAAAATAGTCAACTCCATTTTTTTTTTTAAATGTAGAACAAATTCTTAAGAGATGCAGACTGGCATTCAAGTGCCATTTTGAAGGTGCTTAAAAGCCAGTCAAGAGTCATATTGGTGTAATAAGAAGTTGATGTGATGAGATTTCTGAGGATGACTCCAAGCGAGTCGAAGAAAAGCAGTTCTTGCAGGTGAAAAGAAAAATGTGATGTGTTTGAATGCTTCGAAATGTTAATACATTAAGTTAAAGTCAGGGTAGCTCTTAACCAGTGAAGTTCCTAATTGGGCCCATTTTGCATTGCCACAATCCAATGATTGATTTACTCACTGTTTTTCTTGAGTAAAAACAACCCCATCTGTATGAGATATTGTACTGATCCTTTTTAAAAACATCAAACGGACTGATGTTATACTGAGAAAGTCTGTCTAATTCCCCTCGGATGAAACGATCCAGCAGCTTCTGATGAAAAGCCTAGAAACTGACTAAGGCTGCTGTTGACACGACACAGTTTTTAACCTAGAGAAGGTTTTACTCCCTATAATCCGGACTGTATCCGACATTGCATAATGTAACAAAGCTCTCAAAAGGCACCAGAGGAGACTTTAACATCCAACTTTGCTTTCAACTTGCGGCTCCTTGTCCTCAGGGGCACATCATCTTTAGCCCAGTGTTTAAAACTTTGAACTATCTCTGGGATCGCTTCTTTCATCTGCCCGCGTTTCCACAATATGCTTCGGCACAATTAGCGAGATGGAATCTAATTTACACTCAGCGGTGACAAATGGTCAGCGAAACGTGAAATGATATAATTACCTTTCAAAAAGTATGGTGGACCTCATTTAACTGACGTTAATTAGTCTAACTGTTGGAAACTACAGCTGAAAACCGTCCAACTGTGAATGGCCGTACAAGTTTTACTTATAATTAGCCTCTCCGCTTTAGGAGGTATCATCTCCAGGACCCGATGCATTTATAGGACTGTTATCTTGGGAATTGTTTCAAGTTTCAATGAAAGCACAGATCTATGCAAATATGCGAATGTAAAATTTGAGATAAATGCTCAACAAATTTTATTTTTATTTTTTTCTTGTTGCTAATCACTTAGTTTTGGATTGGCTTCGTAATGTTGGAAAGATTTTATTTACACTGTCAGCAACAGTTAATGCTACCATCTGTAAAAATGTGTAAAGAGCTTGAAATTGTTTTGCTTTTTTTTATCTCAGAGAGGTATGTCAGACTCAAAAATTTAGAAAATGTATATTATTATATTGTCTTCAACCAATAAAATGGCATTCGGTCTTCTACAGTGTTCAAAAACAGGATCTACTAAAGAGATTCAAGATTTTTAATTGCATTTTGATCTGAACTTTGTCTAAACTATCAGTATGAATATAGTTGCTCAACATATATGACAACAGATTCAATCCCAACTGATGTGGATCTCGACTTTGAGGGGAAATGTTTGTTGTTTGTTGTTTTGGTTTTTTTTAACTACCAACACAGATGGTGTTGTAAGTTGAGAGACTTTCATTTCCAATTTTCTTCCTTATCTTAAGCTTACCAATAACCTCATCTGGTTCTTGCTGCCAACGACCACCCACTCACACCCACAGCAGCACCAGATGCTCAGCGTCTTCCTAATTCCTCAGATTCTGGTCAAACCACATCACTTAAATCGCTCGTTGTCAGTTTCATTTCATTTTATGATTCCTGAGACTTTTAAAATGGCCGTCGGTGCGCAAGCGGCCGTGTTACGACAGAAGTTGACCCAACTTCTTAATTTTTCCAACCATTAATCTTCATAAGTTACCTGGAAAAAACAAAAAAAAGATTTTTTATCCCCCCATTTCATCAGTTCATCAAAGAATTAAACACCATCATAACTGTTAGATGCATATTGGAGCAGCAGCCACTTCCTTCCAGGGAAAGACTTTACCGACTTCGCCCGTGGACAAGACATGGAGACTACTATTAGCTCAAGTGAGGTGTCAATTAAAAATTAAGGACGTCGGCTCAGTTTTGAAATGACTGCTTTGAAGATCGGGCAGAGCTACTGGCTAATTTTAAATTATGCAATAGCAGTCTTGAGGAGTTTTTACCACTGTCATTCTTTTCTCTCATTCTCTTTTGGGGGACCATATTATTGGAAAGCAGTTTCTGCCACGGTCTTTGTCTCCTTATTGATATTTTGACCAAACAGCCCCTTCATTGCTGAACTTCTTTCACTTTTATTTTAGAATCACTGTCTCTTGTGAATAAACGTCACAAACTATCATGTTGAAATATGGATAATTCTGTTAACATTTCCTGAAAATCATTGGTACGATACTTAGAGAGTTACAAGTATAAAGTAGCCTTTTAAACAGTATTTAAGGTTTAACATTGCAATATGTTATTATTTTTTAAAACATTGAGGTGAATAATAATAGATTTTTCTGAAAAATCTGCAGCTACTAAGGGGTATTTTCCTCCATTTTAACTCAGACATTAAATTGTGACCTTATATTGCAAAAAAAAAAAAAAAGAAAGAAAAAGAAAAAGCTGCACATTTTTGGCTCACCGTGCAGCCATTTTCATAGTTGACAGTCTCCCGGTACTGATGGGACTAATTTTGGTGTCTGCTATGATTACCCCCTCAGTTGGCATCCATTACCCAGAACACAACTCTCATCCTGAGCCAAGTTATCCCCAGCTTCCACATTATGAGACAACCAAAATCCATTCCCAGCACACTGCTAAATCAAACGCTGCAGGATTATAAGCACAAAGGACCCTTCATGGGAGGGGATAGACCACCATCCATCAGTCTGCACCTGCACCAATTTTGCTTGCAATGAACACAGATGACCCGTGTAAATCTGGCTAGGAGAGTTATTGGACAAATGTTGTTTGGTATTTAAATCCTAAGGCAGAGGGCAAACATTCCTCTGGCCTATACTTCGATATATCAAAGTTGAGATCAGTCATCTTTAAGCACTGGTACAGCACTAAAAGCCTTGAAAGAACTGGATTTGTTTGGCATACAGTAAGGGAAGATTATAGAGGAATCTGCTCAAAATTACCTTGAGCAATACATTCTGAACAAACGCCCCAAAATCCTGGTTATGTCAATTTAAATCGAGAGAAGGGAAATGAAAAGATAGACTTTGCATTCTGTTTAGGGTACAACAAAGCAAACAGAGTCATGCCTTAGAAGCCGTCCCGTCCTTCTAGCTAACTTCATCTCAGTTAATCATGAGCTCATTCAGATATGAAATGGTTGAGATTTGCACAAATCAATGCCACGTCTCAGAAAAGTCTTGCCAGAGGAGTCACACAGAGACAAATTTCCCATTCTGTTTTGCATAAATACCATGGCTTTTTAGCGGAGGCAGTCGGAGACCTTGAAACAGTTTAGGCTCCTTATGTTTCTTGGAATTGTAAGCGTGTCTGCCTAAAGCTCCGAATGGACGCAAAAAAAATTACAGATACAAAGAAAAAGAGCCACAGATTGAAGTTTCACTTGCCTGACTTGCTATTTGTTGTTTGAACAAACTGCTGCAAAAAACGGATGGAATGGGGGGAGAGGTGGCATGAATTTGCTCACATTTAACAAAATGTGATTTTTTTATTTTTTTTGTTATTGATTAAATTTTCTAGACAGAACAACAAGCAACATTTCAGAATGGTACATTTCACAAACGGTCAAAATCATGCCACTGACTGAAGTGGGTATCTGCTCTCGCTCAAAAAGACAAAAACAAAGATTGGGGATGAAACCTTTGTTGGCAAACATACTAGCAAGACATTTCCTGTAGCTGGTGTGTATGCCTCTCACGATGGATGGAAAACTCTCCAAATCATTTAGCTGTTGCTTGGCAACGCAAAAATTTAAACTCTCTTGTGCCGGGTTTCTGTAGGACGAAGGTGTAGAGATTAACATAGCCACTCCATCAACATAATTGGCTTCGTCTTTAATCAAATTTTCATTGCCTTGGTGGTACTCCGTTTACTGTGTAGAGTTACATTTTACCCTATTTACTATGTAATAGTACTTTAATTATGTTGGTTACTTTCAACCAAATAATGCACCCAATAACATTTTGATAACTTTTCATTAGGATTCTTAACGGGTGGGTGGTATTGACAGCTCTTTGTAAAAATCGGTTTAAAACTGCCCACTGACATTTTTATTGTTTGTTATGAAGCCAACCTGAGGCAAGACAAACAGCCATCCACACACACTGACGCACACGCACGCACACACACACACACACACACACACACACACACACTCTCTTGTAAACAATTTAGGCGGCACTTAACATTCATGTTTTTGGACTTTGGAGGAAGCCTGAGTATGCAGAACGAACCCAAAGGTGCACAGGCTGCAGGGAAGTGTGCTCAAAACTGACCTTTAATAAGATATCTAACTAGAAAATATTATTTTTTGCTTTGTGTTTGTCAAAATGATAATAATTTCAGTTTATGTTGTTCTAAATATTGCCTAAAACAGGTATTGAAAGGATGTATGCAGCATTTTTCCTCCAAACAACCCTCATTGAATTTACTGCCAAAGACCTTGACTGAGTTTGATCTCAGAGTCAAATCCATCGTTGACTCATTTAGGACTTTACTGACCAATTTAAGCCACATAAACACGTTTATACAAGGCAATGACCATCACAGACACAGGAAATGGACTAAAACTGTAACCTTCCTTGTGATAAGTTTGGTTACAGTTTGTTTGCCAAAGATTGAATGCTTTAACAAAAAACTGCTTCAGCACCATAAGAAAAAGTGTTAAAAAAGTCACTTAGATTCATGCTAAGTACTGCTAGAAACTACCTCACTACCCAAGACAATCCAAATCAATAAGCATGCAATGATGTCAAAGCAAAGACCTCCCAGCTTTTGATTCTCAACACAGTTGAGAATCAAAAGACAATCTGCTCCTCAGCTTGTTCATCAGTGGGCGATAATTATTACAAAAAGCTTTGGTGAACAGGCTGCAGAACAGATTTCTATTGTAATTACAAAAAGAAAAGACCAATGAGCACACCTTTGAGGTTGCAAAATTGAATTCCTAAACAAGTATATTTTTGTTTTAGGAAATTGCCTAAATTGATTTGAGTTCTCCTAATTTCCCTAAAAGGGAAGCACATTTATTTTTTGCAAAGAGGATGTAATTATTGCAGCAATCAGGCAGCTGCATGGAAACAATTGGGACAGCGCAAACTCAAAGTTCTCAAACTGGGTTTAGAAACGCCATCAGGCTTTTCCGCTAAGCACCACGGAGGCGACCCGTCAGTTTGATCCAATGCACATGGTGATTGTTCAGCAGCCCATGAAGGAAATTTGAGGACCGGATAGGACGGAACGAAGGAGAGCGATGTTGACTGCATTACTTTTTGTTTGTTTGGGGAAATCCACGCTCACTTCCGTACATTTCCAAAACACCAACAATGACCTTTTGCGTTTCACCTAGCTGCACTCAGGTGGAAATGCAATGTCAAACCTTTAGGTCACACGTAAGGGACGTTAAGGAGGGATTTATTCACAGACTGTTGATGTGGAACCTTAATTAGAAAAGACAAAATGCAATTTGGTTTTAAGCTGAAAAGGACTGAAATTTTTTAGATAATTAAATAATTTAGTGACTATTTAGTCCCTAAGATATCCTACACAAGCACTAATTAGCCAGTAATCCTGGTGAATTGCTATTCACTGTAAAAGACATTTAGAGGTAAAATTAAATAATCCATATTCAGTGTGGAGAACTCTCAAATTCTGTGTTTTTTTTAGGTTTTGATAAGGTTAAGAAAACAGTGCATGGAAAATATACTTCACGCTTTATTTTTTAACGAAATTCCGTTTTTTTTTTTTACTTTTTAGTATCTTTCAATCATCATATACTTTCATCCTTAGGTCATTTCTAACTTTCAAAATTGCGTCCGTCTTTTTGCGTTCTAACATATTCCGTATAGTATCATCTGAATATGCAACACGTTTAAAAACATCTATGCATTGATCTCAACGACGTATGTGAAAACCTTTGAAAAGTGATAAACAATAAGGTGTATTTCACTGGTTTTTGGAAAATCCATCTCTTTTCTATGATTAAAGACGTCTTTCCAAAAGCCTAGAGGGCTGGAAAATAGGAATTTGAAGATACTTCCAGACAGGAATTGCTGCAAATTCCTCTTTACCCCGAGTGTTTTTTGCTCGACAATCTTGCATTTATTCTATTTACCCATTCTGGCACCTTCGGCTCACTGACATGAGTGGGCTATGAAGATGTCCAAGTTGCCAACGTGACTATTTTTTATTTTTTTAAATGTTTGGAAAGACTTTGATGGAATGAAAAAGCTTTCAAAGGGTTGAAATCCTCCCAAGTTCCCCCATCAAAGTGTCCTACAGTAAGAAACATTTTTTTTAGTACATAACATTCAATTTATTCTTGGCACAGGTGCCTTTCCTTTCTGGAGGCAACACAAAGACCTGCAGCACAAAGCAAATTCAAATTAGCACCAAACATAACCCACACGCATAAATAGGAGCTTAATGAAAGCGTACATGTTTACAATGGTTGCTCCAGGGTTATTCCAGGTTGGGTTTTTTTTTGTTTTTTTTATTTATTGGCTCATTTTGTGTCAACAAATTCCTATCAAAGTTGTAAACTGCATGAGAAAGTCGACTAATATTTTTTTAAGGAGCTAATTTCCTGTCTCGCTTGCTTCAGAGAATGTGAAATCCAATATTAAATGTATTTATAAAAAAAAAGAGAGAGGGAGAGAGAGAGAGTGAGAGAGTGAAAGGTCTGCATTTAAACAAAGTGCATTTTAGATTCATCCTGGCTTCAGCCCATCCTCTCTCTATTACACAAATGTAGTGCAGCATTAGACAATATCCAGCACTGTGTCTTTCAAAAGTAAAGAATGTACAGTTTTCTTTTTACTCTTTTTTTAGCTTTAAGCAAGATAAAAGCCATCTTTCGAACAGGAAAGAATAAGTTCACTGTTCCTTGGAAAATAGCGACGCAACAGCCACCTGCTTTCTCCAGAAGCGTTCGCATTCAGAGTGAACAAAGGGACCTTTCGAAATCTTCTGAACTTTACAGCACAGTATAACAATTTCCTCAGCGCTTTGCCTCAGTGCCCAGGTCTGCACTTTGTCTAACACTTTTACTCTGAATACCGCTTTTTTTGCTTATCTGAGCAATAAAATAAGTTACAGTCCGATTCTAAATTATTAAATCTTGTTCCATCACCGTCTGTCACTCTGTGACTATCATGCTCGGTTAGCTGATTGTACTAAACAATCACAGAAGGAAGAGCTTGCAAATTAGTGATGAAGGGTCTCCACTTGTAAAAAACAAAAGAACTGAGCCTGATTAGTGATGTTGGATGGAATATTTATGTTGCCATGTTGGACAAAACATGGCGAAGCCGGTCGGACTTATTATTAGCCAGTGATAATCTTAGTTTTAACGTTATTTTAACTGGTAGAACCAGTTTGTTTTGGTGCAGGACTGACTTAGAACAAGGAATTGTTCATTTCTTTGTGTGTGTGTGTGTGTGTGTGTGTGTGTGTGTGTGTGTGTGTGTGGTCAGTCTAACGCAACTAACTTCAACTACAGACCCTTCAGACTCCTTCATAGAGTTGTTTTTTCATGATTGCACAGAACACAGAGTAACATTTCTTTAATAAAGGTTATGTTTATGAGTTTGGGGGATGCGATAGCTGTAAGCCATAACCGTAATAATCAACAGAACTAAATTCCTCAGATATATTAATTGAGGATTTAATATAAGATGGTATCTTTGTAGAGATCGTTTTATGTATCTAATTACGTAAAAGGAAGATACAACAACTGAATACACATTGATTTGTTCAACAGTCATACCGTCTCACGGCGGGATTTTATAACTACGACCATTTCGCTAATCTGATTGTATTCCTTTCCTGCTAAATTTTATTACGACCGAATATCCATTTACCTTAAACTCTTTACGTTTTATTACAGTAAGTGTGCATTTGGCCTTAAGTCTCCAGCAGGCCTTCATCAGCATTAATTCTTCACTTGATTTCATTGGCTGAATTAGAGCGATGAGGAAGTGGCTGAGCAAAATGGCCCCTTGTTAGGAAGGAAGAGAAAGAGAGACGAAAGGGGAAGGGAGGCGGCTCCCGCGACATGGCAGCGGGCCAGGGTCGGTGACGGCTGACTAATGACTTTCACTGAGGGTGTCAGCCTCAGATTTATGTTCCCCTCGTTGCCCGAATTCACTCTCAGTATCTTAAAGCAAGAGTTATTCATGAACTATGGGGGCACGCGCGCACACCCCCTATGAGATTTGGGGACAGAGGTGTTTTCTGAATCAAGTACGAAAACGCAAGCAAGCAAATACAAGGCAGCGCAAAACTACAAGCACCATGACGGCTATTGTCGCAACGCATCGAGACCACAGATATAAACAGATGTCATTTACTCACTCAAGAAAGCAGTCATGTACGCCCTCCCCACCCCGAAAGAACCAAAGGAGAGAGTGTAAAGATCGCATTGACCTTTGAATCATTAGAACCGGGGCACACTGCCATCTTGGGACTGCTTTCCCGTAAAAGTGTTACATTAGGTACTAGTGTTCAAAATGATAATGTTGTCAAGCTCATGATATACAGTTTATGCTCAACTTCCACCACAAACACATCTTGATTCTACTGAGAAACTGACATTTTGACCTTTTTGGTCAAAATAAGACCAATAAATCAAACAATAGGTCCCATGATGTAAAAAGCCAAATAACCCCAGCACCTTAACACTGGATGTACAGTGCGTTGAAAAACAATTGTGTCATCACACATTACTTTACTACTTATACTTTCCCTTCAGACTTTAATGAAAAGCACCTTTCAAAATAAGATTTCATTTCTTCAAGGAGACAAACTACCGAAACCAACCTGGGTGTGTTTGAAAATATACGTATCCCTTTGGTTAATTTATAAATGGATAACATATTTTTGTTTTATGATGGCTGTCCGCAGTAATGGTGAGAACTGCATTTTGCAAGTCTTTTTTTTTTTCTGGAAGATCCACTGTTAGCTAATCATGTTAGCTGACTGAATAAGCAACAAAATAGAAAGTATACGTAGAAACAGTACTTATTAACATACAACTTACTGAAATATGACAAATGATAAAGCACCCCAGATGCATAAAATTTGCAAATCTACATGTTTCGACTATGTTTATGCAATGTATCACAGGTATCAGTGCATGAAAAGTCTTTTTGTCATTCTATCTGCAACTGCAAATCTCTCTTAGCTTACCGTACACACTTGATAAAGCTCAGTGGTATGTGTAAATGAGAGCTCTCTGTGTAAGGGAGATAATCACTTGATTTGCATTTAGTGTCAGAGTCAAGCATCATGTTGTATGGTACTTTGGTGCAGAGGTACCTCGGAGCATAAATCGGGAAAAAAAATAGACCTTCACATGTCACACTTGGCATGTGCTTTTAATCCAAATAGCCTCCTGGTGCCGTGAGCATATAGCAGAAAAAAAAAGTGGGGGATTAGCAAGGAGGTACGCACTGAGAAGCAAAGTAGGGAGGTGGTTGCTGGCAAAGACATGATGACTCAATTATCCGGGAAGCGTGTGCGCCTGCATGTTACTAACTGTCTGGCCCACCAAGCCTTCCCTCGCTGATGGGCCCCCTGTTATCAGCGCAGGTTAAAACGCCAAAATGGTAATCAAAGTGGAATGGTCTCATCGTTGACCTAATCTAGACTGGCACCGAGAAGAAGGCAATCTAAATGTTTTCACTTGGGGACCATCAATCGGACGCAGGGTCTCGCAACAAGATGAAACCGTCACACGTATCTGCGCTCGATAGTCTTTCGTAGGAGGAGATTAAATCTGATGGGCACGCACACGCAAACACACACCCGTGCAGATTGGTGAACATTTCCACAGAGTGATTATGAAGCACATAAGGACATGTGAGAGTGGAGGACTGGAGGGCCCAGCCGGTTAGTGAGAGTTTTGGCACACAAGGTAGGGGAACTATGATTACAGTCTGAGAGCTGTTTCACCATCGACCCACAGATGGCTAATTGAGAATGGTTTAATGACACTATCATTTTGCAAAAGACAGAGAAAAACAAAACGGATAACATGTGCTGTTTTAGAGTTGAGTCGCTTGGATTCGAGTAATGAAGAATCATTGAAATTATATCCTATTGGAGCCAAGGAGAATTTAAGAAGTTAGTACTAATAAAGTAGATTCTACCAATATTGCTATTAAAAAAAATGCCTTCTTTCCAAAAACAAAAATGGAAGACTGACTGTAAATGGAAGCAATGAACTAAAAGTCTCATCTAACCAAATCAAATTTTTTCCAGTAATAGAGTGCTTGCTTAGTCCTTATATTTATATATTATTAACATACAGATGCATCCAATAAGTAGGCATAAACTACTCTTGAAAGTCTCATCTCACTAAAATACCTGACTTACAATTGTTAAAATGGGTAGTGATTATTCTCAAGCCTCTATGTGGCCTTCATCTTCACTAAACATAAACATCCATGACACTGAAACGAGTTCTCGTAAAATACTATGACTTCGATGAAAAGAAACCTCTTGGTGCTAATGACGACAATCTGAGCTACAAGCCGTTTACCTTACGGCATTCTTCCACACCTCTCCAGAGCTTTTGAAGCAATGGATCATTTTCTATTAGAGCAGAAATCTAGTATTAGCCTGTTAGAAAAGCCCATTTTCATTTATCTTCCTTCATGCAGCCACAGGGCGCACCCCAGGGATGAGTTCCAGGAGCCCTTTTTGATTCACTTGGCAAAGATTGTGCCAGACGTTGTTAATTTATAGGTAAATGTTCACAATAGCCCAACTACAGACATCCAGTGTACATTCGATTCTGCTCCCACTATGTTGTGGTGAAAAAAAACAATTGATAGATTATGTCATGTCTTCCAAATCTCTTCAAAAGACCAAATGAAATACCGAACTATGAACTAAATGTGGATCAAAATAAGTCTGATCCACATGCCATTTTCTTCTGGGATAAGAAAGAAAAAAAATACTAGTTTTGTTTACAACAAAGATTTTTGTGCATAGGTTCTTTTGCTTTCTACAAAAAAAAAATTTTTTTTTTTTCTTTCAGATCTTCAAGGATCACTAGAGCACAAGATCAAGTGAAAGAGCAAAGCAAGGAATTAAAGTGCTTTGCTTCTATTTTGTACCAGTAAACATCACCTTTTTTTTGCTATCTTGTTGACTCCAGAGGGTGTTATACAGCAACCGGCATCACACAGCTATGACTAACAAGACCTCCAGCTGATTGTGTATGAAGAGATTTTCAGGGGATTCAATAATAAAACAAAAATTATGGGCTTAGTCATACATGCATACTGTATCTTGGAAAAATGAGAAATCAAATTGGAGTCCGGAATCTGCGAGTATTTTCCTTCGCCAGAGCAAACGTTATAGCTCTGTTGATGATGCAAGAAGGAATTAAATGGTTTTAACAAGCAGCTATTTCATCCAAGTTGCAAAAAATAAAATCGAGTATATGCTACGTTTAAGTGCCCAATATATATATATATATATATATATATATATATATATATATATATATAATGATTACTGGTAAGGCATAGCTGTTTATTGCACGGATCTTGTTCTTGCCATTGAGCTGGCTTCTTCATCATCAACATATATATATATATATATATATATATATATATATATATATATATATATATATATATATATATATATATATATATATATATGCAGCATATATATATATATACACCAACTCCTTGTAGACCACACAGTCACCCGAGACTGCAAAACCCGACACACCAACCTGTGCACCGCTTGGATAGACTACAAGAAAGCCTATGACTCAATGCCACATACTTGGATCATTGAATGCTTAGAGATGTACAACATCAATAGGACTCTAAGAGCCTTCATTGCAAACTCGATGGGGCTGTGGAAAACCACCCTTGAAGCCAACTGCAAACCACTTGCACAAGTGTCCATCAAATGTGGCATATACCAAGGAGATGCTCTGTCCCCACTGCTGTTCTGCATAGGCCTGAACCCCCTCAGCCAAATCATCAACAAGACTGGCTACGGATACCGACTGAAGAATGGGGCCACAATCAGTCACCTCCTCTACATGGATGACATCAAGCTGTATGCTAAGAGTGAGCGAGACATCGACTCACTGATCCACACCACCAGGATATACAGCACTGACATTGGGATGTCAGTCGGACTAGAAAAGTGTGGTCGGATGGTTACAAAGAGAGGGAAGGTTGTCCGCACAGAAGGGGTCTCACTCCCAGAAGGAACAATAGCAGACATAGAGCACAGTTACAAGTACCTGGGAATACCACAAACAAATGGCAACCTCGATGAGGTCACAAGGAAAGGAGCCACAGCCAAATACCTCCAACGAATAAGGCAAGTCCTGAGAAGCCAGCTCAATGGCAAGAACAAGATCCGTGCAATAAACAGCTATGCCTTACCAGTAATCAGATACCCTGCCGGAATAATTAGCTGGCCAATGGAAGAGATAAAGGCCACGGATGTTAAGACTCGGAAGTTACTAACCATGCATAGAGGGTTCCACCCCAAATCCAGCACCCTGAGACTGTACACAAACCGTAAGGAAGGAGGCAGAGGACTAGTGAGTGTGAGAGCCACTGTCCAGGATGAAACATCCAAGATCCATAAATACATCAAGGACAAAGCCTCAACTGATGATATGCTCAGCGAATGTCTCAGGCAATGGGGAACAGAGGATGAGGGGCTAGAGGTTCCATCATGGGAGAACAAGCCCCTACATGGGATGTACCACCGACAAATAACTGAAGTGGCTGATATCAGGAAATCCTACCAATGGCTGGACAAAGCTGGACTCAAGGACAGCACAGAGGCTCTCATCCTGGCTGCACAGGAACAGGCCCTTAACACCAGAGCAATAGAGGCTCAGATCTACCACACCAGACAAGACCCAAGGTGTAGGTTGTGCAAGGAGGCCCCTGAGACAGTCCAGCACATAACAGCAGGGTGCAAGATGCTGGCAGGGAAAGCGTACATGGAACGACATAACCAGGTGGCGGGCATAGTGTACAGGAACATCTGTGCAGAATATGGACTGGAAGCCCCGAGATCGAAGTGGGAAACACCCCCAAAGGTGGTGGAGAATGACCGAGCTAAGATCCTGTGGGACTTCCAGATCCAGAGAGACAAGATGGTAATGGCGAACCAACCGGACATTGTGGTGGTGGATAAAGAACAGAGGAAAGCCGTTGTGGTGGATGTAACTATACCAAGTGACTACAACATCAGGAAAAAGGAGCATGAGAAACTGAAGAAATACCAGGGCCTCAGGGAGGAACTGGAAAAGAACTGGAAGGTGAAGACCACAGTGGTGCCTGTGGTCATCGGGGCCCTCGGGGCAGTCACCCCCAAACTGGAGCAGTGGCTAAAACAGATCCCAGGAACAACATCAGACATCTCAGTCCAGAAATGTGCAGTACTAGGCACAGCCAAGATACTGCGCAGAACCCTCAAGCTCCCAGGCCTCTGGTAGAGGACCCGAGTTCAGAGGATGAAAGAGAGACCACCCGCAGAGGGTGAGAAGGGAATTTTTTTTTTTGCATATATATATATTCTTTTAATTAATAGAAAATTCTAGTCTTTGGTCGAAAAATCCATGTGGCCATATTTTCACAAACAATGGAAGGCCATCCTCAATCAAATTGAAAAATAGAAGAAAATCCATTACATAAAATTTAAGCAATACAAAACAATCCAGTATCCATTCCAAATCATTTTCTCACTCTTCAGAATCAAATATCATCAACAATAATGTTAAACATCCCATTTAATTGGATTTTATGGCTTTTATCAAAGATCTTTATTACAATTTAGCGTAACTGGTGGCTTAAGACTTGATCTTTACCTTCAACAATTTGAACACAAATAAGTAGCTTTGTATATACTAGAGCTCTGTGTTAGGTGCTCACAAATATGACATGAACTAAAACGTTTAAGGCGTATTTAGCCACCCTTTACTGGAAATGTTGCGTGACAGCAGGTTATTAATTCATATCTGGTGGTCAGTCCCCAAAGATATATTTACTATGTGCAAAATACAATGTTCAGTCGACCATATGAGGCCAAAGGGACCGTAGGAGGGTCTATCAAGAGCTCAATTTGACAACTAGACATGGCAGATTGACTTAGGTCAAGGGTAGAACCAAAGTTATCTTCCCTCAACAGCTTCGTCTTAAAATGTACCTGCTTGCATTTGTGCCAAAAACACCCCTGAATACATGCACGACAAGCGCATGCGCCGCCGTTACCCTTCGTGGTCTAAATTTCCGAGTGAGTTCTGTCACTTGGACTTGTTCAAGTGTTGCTGCGGGAAGCACGCAAGAGGAATCAGCAGTCATCTCGCAGTAAATGTGACAGAGCCATGCGCAGACACATGAACACAGCCAGATCGTAACACTGCCTGCCAGCTGTACGAGAGAGACACATTATTAAACCCTTGTGGTGATGTACCGACCCCCCACTTGTCATCCAAGGCTTGTATTGTTCCAGCTCACTCTCTGCGGATCAGAGTGCTGGGTTGTTGTAAGGCTTACACATCCCAAAATGAAAAAGAAAAAGAAGAAGAAAAAAAAAACAATCCAGTTTTTTCATCTTTCAGACAAAATAAAATGAAACGGTTCTTCTTTATTTTAAGATTTAGTTTTTCAGGTTGAATTGATTTTGGGGGCTTCTGATCTGGGTGCCTCTTGTTTACAAGTCTTTGGAGGATTGGTAGGTGACCCTGTGGCAAACACAGAACAAGCTTCAGTGACTAGATATTTCTTTGGAGATTTGGAGCGAGTCCCTGGGGAAGAAGATGTCAAGGTTTTCCCCTCCTAGACCTGCTCCTCTCAGCTAACATGAAGAGATTGGCTAGAAGCACATTCAATGCACATGCAAAAGACTTATTGTGAGGTTTCGACTTTCCCTTGCATGCATCGTTCTATCAGGTCTATATAGATTGTCAAAGGATTGGATTGTATATTTGCTGACTCCGTTGGTGTTATTTCTCTAAAAGCTACTCTATTTATTGTACTTTGAACAGGCCATGATGTTTTCCTAAAGCGCCTAACATCTAAAGTGGCGTATTACTTTTAATCAGTATATTGTGTTGCTCAAAACACAATCGCTCTTACCTGCCTAAAGCATTCACTGGCTTTGTTTGTGTATAAATTAGTGATTCTGTTATGCCAGGTTGCTTGTCATGAAGATGTTGAGGGCTGTTAGCTGGAATAGGCTGAGTATTTATGAATCCAGGTGATTTCCATCATCTAACCATGATGAACATGTCTAGTCACAAGGTGTTTATTGACATCTGAAGCCATAAAGAAAAGTCATCAAAAAGCTTAAAACTCTCAGAGTGCCTCAGAGGCCCAAGTCCCAATATCAAGTTGCAAGCCAAGTTACCATGTCTTAGCCTTCATATGACTTAATCTCACATGATTGCAAGTTCTTTTTGCATGTCCTCCTCTGTCCTTCCCTTCACAAAGTAGTTCCAGAGTTTCCTCTGGCTCTGCAAGTACTGACAAAGATAAATCTGTGTTTGTGTGCGTGTGTGTCTGTTGGTCTCCATCTGTCTCTAAAAGAACCTCTGGTCCCATGAGTAAGTGCACTGACACACAAAAAGAAACAACTCTCGCAAACAGTGAACCTATATATACATATATAAAAAACACAATGATGCGCACACACACAAAATATACTTGAGGCATGAGTAACCCAGGCTGGGGGGGGATCGGAGAATGACCTTGCATCTAGACCTCAATGCTCTTCTTCACAAACGATTTGTGTCCAAAAGCCAAGGCCGTCCTTCATTACACCCACGATGATTCTCCAGGCTGCTTTAAACGAAGTCAACTTTGACCCGTATCCCTTGTCTTTTATTACTTCTTTGCAGAGATTATTTTTGTTCCCCGAGCCACGGAAATGTCTTCGAGGAGAAGTTGAGCTCCGAACTAAATGTACCTCAAAACTCCACTGTGTTTGTGATGCAACTTGCCACGTTTGAGAGAAACTCGCCATAAAGATGTTTGGCTTCACACAAATATAAAGGCCATAGGGGGAAGCATGTGGAGGTCATAGCACCAAAATACACACTGTTGTGAATATGCCATACGAACTCACTTGCGGCAGAGTGGATGTTAATGGACTGCCACCAACCTTTGTGATGTAAAGTATTAAGTGGCAGTCATGGAGATGCAAAGAGTGTACAACACTAAGGGTTACCATTTGTTTCACTGATCTGGATATACAAAAACAGTCTCACACTGAATAATCTGTGTAACTGAATATATTTGTAATATTTTGAAGCCTGCCTTACCCAAAAAGTGTTGGGATACGACTTTACTTCCATGTTAGGAAGAGATTTGGACCTCACGGCTAAGCATGTGCTCCTGTTCACGCCGTTTTTAGCCGAGCTGAATAGCCGCATTCCACTCAGAGTTGCAGTTCTCGCTACAGTCTCTTACAAGGTGATAATGTGTGTTTAAAAAGAAAATATCTCACTAGAATTTTGATGCAGATTTTCTACTCTTGTTCCAGGAAGATGAATTATCTACACTGGGAAAACAGCAAATATTTCCTTAGAGTTCCCTTAAAAAAAAAAACAAAAAAAAAAAAACATTTTTATCCCACTTTTTCTTTCTTTTGCTCATAATCTGACGTGCCATTTCTATTCTCTGCTGTGTGTCTGGCACTATACTGTAACTCGAAGCAGACGTTTCCCTGGGGGCAACCGTTGCCAGTGAGGTAACAAAAATCAGAGGTGTAAGCAGAAAGACCCGTTTATAACCCAAGTGGGCAGATGCAGGTGAAAAAAAAAAGTTATGTCAAACAGGTTTTTGCGGTCAAGCGGACAGTGGGACACGCCAATTTTTTTGTTGTTGTTTTTAAGAGAATTTAGGCAAAAACAATTAGTCTGAAGTGTGACTAGATTTATTGTAGTGGTCTTCAAGTTCCCTTAGGACATTTAAAATTTGCAAGTAGGGACATGGTATCTCTCTCTCAGCAGCAAGTTTATAAAATATATGTGGTGTCATAAAGCACCGACATGAGCACTTCGAATAGCAATTTGCATAGGACAAACTCGGTATAGTGATTCTGTTGTTGGCCGAGGAAATGTTTAAAACTGAACGGACTTATCTCCACTTCCTGCCAAAAATGACTTCTTGGTCCCTTTTAGACGAGAACGTCCTTCTGCTGGCTGCGTATACAAACCGCCGCCTCCTTGACCCACAAAATGACAAGTTGCCCTTGCACAAGTCAGCTGATGCTGGTCTTTTTTTTTTTACGACATCGCTTGGCAAGTCATGGGCACACCAGAGGTTGTTTGATGTCAACTCCCTCTTGTATTTGTCTTTGCACAAATGATATGGAGATGGCAAAGGTGCCCTCATCCTTTCTGGAAGTGCTTTGTGAAAGGCACAATTTACAGATTGATTTCTCTGAATTTTCACTTGTGAAAGTTGCAGTAATTGCCTTTAGGAAAAGTACAAAAATCAGGGCTATATGAATATGTCAGCTGAGGGACACAAAGGACTGACAATTTGAGCAGGAAACAATTTGGCTTTTAGTGTCTTGTCCAAATACGCCGATATGCGGACAAGACGGAATACAACTCGCAATCTTCCAATTGCAAGACTGAGCCACAGCTGTACTAGCTGTGATTATCCACCACAGGACCAGCAGCAAGGCAGCAGCTTTTATTTGTGGGTGTCGAAATTATTTCCTGACGCAGGAGCAGAGTATCAATAATAAATGTGTCCACAGTGAGACCAGTCAGACAAAAAAGCTTCAAATACCAGTTGAGACATGAGAAAGAACAACGTGTTGGAGTGGATAGTAAGGAACTGAGACACGTTTGCTTAACATTTGAAATTTCAAAACAGGACAATTTGATAAGATACTCCTTATGAAAGCTATAGAGAAGTCGAACTCTACTCATAGCACGGAAATGGCTTTATAAAATATACCTCAAAGAGAAGGAAGAAATGAGAGGCCAACTAATGAAAGGATATTCTTATTAGAGGACTAATTATTAAATAGCATAACCTTTGCATCCACATAGCCAGTATAAGTGTAATTTTTTTTTTTGACATAATGAAAATGCACAAAGTGTGATATCTGAAAATGTTTTCACACTTTGAATACAGAAGACCCTGATTGTGGTAAGTTAACTAAACATGGCTAATGGGCCAGCTCAACATATGCAAAGCAGTCAATGTTTGGCAAAAACCTGAAAACACAAGCTAATTTGAAAATGCAGAGCAGGTTTCCTCATGAGATGAAAAAATTTGAAAAATCTTGAAACTTGGAGGAGGGATCACTGGAGAGGGACCTCTAAACCAATCCAGGCATAAAAACGAATTTACCAAACAATATTTTTCAAGAAAAAACCTTTTTATCTTGATTTATTTCTTAAATTCTCAGTAGGACAGAAAATAATCAGTTTAACCCGACTTCTTGTTTTCAGTAGGTGTTTTATTTAAACCACTTTTTCTAGGTGTCAATTGCCTTTTGTCTTAGATTTGTTTTATTCACTCCACACTAATGGTTTACCCAGCTGGTGTCGTGCCTCTCCGCTCTCAGCGGGTCAAATAAATCCTTGCTTTCCTGACATGCTCAAGCATCTGAGCAGACTGCTCATAGACAACCCTCAGTAGATATCATTGATCAAGTGCTGGAGAGGCACTGATCTGAATAACTTCACCGCCGGTCGTGCTGGGTTGCTTTTTCTCCGCGCTTCCCTTGAATTTCTCGGTGCATCAGCCATCAGCTAATCTCTCGCTGCCGCCGTTTATACATCACGAGGTTTCCCCCAGTGGAGCTTTAATCACATTCCTAACTGCAGAGACACTCACTGTAATTCACATTTTCAATCATATTATCAGCTTAGATCGAAAAGCGGGCAGGAGGACGAGGAAGAGGAGGAGGAGGAGGAGGAGGGAAGTGGGGCAGCAGTTTCACTCAGAAAAACATATCAATCTCCTTTAAAACGATGTAAAACAGCTGAGGACTGCAGTAGGTGGATTACTTATTGTAAATATTGCTCTGCGGTTTAAAGTCCAAACGAAAACGTGTTTCAGTGCTCCCAGCTTCCTTTGAAGAAAAAAACACACACATCTCTACCTTGAGGCCTGAGATTTGTTTATGTTTTCCTGCATGTGAAAATCGTTGAACACAGAGATCTGACTGGAGGCTGTTACCCAGCTGTGAGATTTCTGGCTAGTTGTTCATTTTGGGCGCTCTTCATCAAAGCGACTGCCTTTGACAAAGGCGACAAACTTTAACTTTGGGTTTTGAAAAACATTTTATTTTTGGAAACCTATTCAAATCAGGATCATTTTTAGAATGACTTTATCTGTTTAAACACAAACATCCCTGCACCCCCATGCTAGAGATAGTTAGGATTTTGTTTTCGAAGTCAGGGATTTTGCAAGCATCAGCCCTTGTATTTATATGGCATTAAACAAACTGAATTTCTTACGATAGAGTTTATTAAAAAGCAAGCAAAGCATGATTACTTTCACATTTGATGGTTATTTGCTGAAATGTGTTTCAGCAAATAACCTCGTTTCTGTATTCGCTTTATACATGGTATAAAGCGAATAAAACTAAAAAATACACTAAAATGGATACAGAAACGAGATTTCACCAATGCAATATGTTTGTTTTATAAGGCAATAGTTAATTAATATTGATTTAAATAAATGCTAGTTCCACTGACAAAATTATTTCACTTTTAACTGGACATTTTTCCCATGTTATAAGTTCTCATAGCAACTCTATAAAACAAGTTTTTAAAAAATATGTATACCTCAACTACCCCTTTAAATTACCCAGAACAGAGTCAAGTGAGGACAACGAGACAGCCTTCGGTGCTAGGTGTTCACTTCTTGCAGCTGGACATTAAAAAACGAGCAGTCTGGATTCTATTAGGAAAGATTAAATGGGTTGCAATAAAGTTTTGTGATGTATGATTTCATATCGATTAAACAAGGTCATGATGAATGGCCACCACAGTGGCCTACTCACTGGGGAGTGATGGCACACGGAAATACCTCAGATTCCAAAAGGTACGAACCATTTTCTATTGGCACAACAACAACAGAGCTGCCCTATAGCAGACAGATGTGCATTCGCAATCATAATTGATTTGAAACTGACTCCGAGATGGAATTCAAAGCAGTTGTGATCCGGCGACAGAAAGCACGCTGCGGCTCACGCGGGGGGTATTTTTATCCACGCCGGTAAAAACAAGCGACGCATGGAAACGGGATGCTTCATTCAGAGAAGCTCCCTGTGCTCTTGTCAGGCTTAATTTGCTCCTCTGCAACGGAGCCGCACACAGCAGAGTGACACTACAACCTCTGCCAGCCACAGATAAACCCGTAATGGAGACCTCAAATCGGAGCGTTCGCCAGATCGAGCAGGTGGGAGGGATCACCTCAAGTGCAGGACTGACTCTGTACGTTTGCAATGCATCTTTTTGGCGTGACATATTTAATTAACTAATAAAGACACACAAAAAAAAGAAGAGCTTTTTGTGTTCTGTCCAATACGTTCAGCACATCACGGTAATTACATTTGCAGGTTAATTTTTTAAAAGTTGAATAAATTACGCTTGATTGATAGCTCCAAGGTTTTCAGTATGCATTGTTTTTAAAAGATTTTTGAGAAGACAGGAGCAGGGAAGCAGTCAAAAAAAGAGAAAAAAAAATACACAGGACAAAAGGGTTAATAAAAAGAGCTGTCCTCATTGATTTGCAGAGTATTTCCTCAAGCATGATGCCTGTTGTTCTAAAGGTCAGATGAGAAAAAAAAGATGAAAGTATAATGTCTCCTCCCAACTCAAAACAAGACAGGGGATTATTGATTTCAGGCCTACGGAGTTGAAAACACAGGAGGGTATGAAGCAAGATCATAATCTTGTCATGACCTTGCGCACTTTTCATGTAAGTGGGCCACAGTCTGGTGTCATGTACCAAAATCCCTCCAAAAAAAATAAATAAAAGAAAAAGCAGCAATTTCAAAAACACCAGAGATTCTCAAAGTGTGGTTAAAAAAAAAAAGAAAAAACATTCTCTTTCAATACTGCTGATTATTTTTGTTGAACTTATCTACTTCTCTTTGTCTATGGTATTTATGAGAAAATTAGAGAAGCTGAAAGAGCTTCCTGTCCATCCATGTTATGTGTTTGTTACAAAGGACATAAAATAGTCGTTGTAGTTGTTAATTTTATTGCCGAGTGCTTTTACATGGACATCCCGGTTAAACTGTAAGTAAAAAAAAAAGAAAGAAACAAAACGTCAATACTTAGTATTGCAATATTCAATAAACACAAATAGATTTAGGAGCTTGACTTGACTTGACTAGCCGGTCATAAAGCCAAGTTTACTCTTAGAACACTTCGTAATATAATAAACACCGGCATTCAAATATCACAGTGCAGGCAACAGCAGCTAGCATTTGGCTGATTAGCTCTAGGAAATTTATCAAGCGCCCGCTTAGAACAGACAACAAAAAACTCATCTCTCACCACATTGACCAACACTCATGAACAGCAGTAAGATATGATTTTATGGGAGATTCAGCTTGTTAGCTTCAGTTAGTTTCAGCTAACAGCAGCCTCAGCACACTACTGGTCTGTCAGGCTTCAGGTCACATTTGTGCCGGTTTAGCAAAAACATTTGAGCTGGATGTGGATGCGGTTGAATTGTGTATCCATGATTTACTCATGATGAAAATTAGAGACAGTAGAGGAAGTTTGCATAAAGTTTCCAGGCTCTGCCTTGCAAGTTGTTTTCTTAATACAACTTGTGCTGAAACAGGACATCAACGCCAAATTAAGGTGTGTTTATTTATTTATTTTTTTATTTCCTTTATTTAACCAGGTAAACCCCATTGAGATCCAGATCTCATTTTCAAGGGGGACCTGGGCAGAAATCTGCAGTTTATGATGTCTGCTTCTACATCATCACAGAATCGCAAATGAGGCTCGATGCTGCAAATATGCTGCAAATATGCTACAGATGCGATTCATCCAGCATTAGGACCAGGAGCAATCTGAGGTGGATTTGCATCCATAATCTAAAACAGTTCAAGGAAGTAATAGTCCATGTCCTGGATGTGTCTGAGACTCTGCTGCTGTCCCTGTAGCATGTGTACCTTTTTCCAATCACATATTTCTTCCCATGAACTTTCCATTAATATGCTTGGCGATAGCACTCAGCCTCTGAAGGAATTACTTTTTTGTGGCTTACCTTCACGGAGGGTATACGTTGTTTTCTTCTAGACAGTAGAGCATAAAAAAAGTTCTGTATTCAAAAGGATTTTTTACGGCATTACATAATATTTAACCCCTTAACTGTCATAATGTCTCATAGATGACATACAGGCAGTTTGAAGGTTAAGGGTTAATTTTATTCTCTTAATTTTACTATAAAAAGAGCCTAATTTTATGTTTTTGTTGTTCAGCATTTAACTATCAGTTATCCATCTCACTCCAAATTAAAATCACTTTACGTCTTCCATCCACTCTCTCTAAATGCTCAATACATTGCAGAGTACTGAGAGTCTGGTGCCTATTTCCAATGGTCATTTGGCAAAAGATGGGGTGGTCCATCACATTTAAAAGTTCATTTTGATAAATTAATATGTCTGCATCTCAACTTTATTTTCCCTAAATAACCACCACCGGAAAACAAACCTTGTAAAAAGACCATTTTACTAAAGTAAAAGAAACCATTGTTGAGGATCTAACATGCTGCAGCTGTGCTATCCTGCCTCCCCAACAGGAATAAATGAAGAACATATTTTGACATGAAATAACTACCAGGCATTTCAGATTAAAATGCAGCATGTCAGCAGGTCTTAAACAAGCCGGCTGCAGGCTGAGGTCTTGAATACTTCAACAACAAAACAATCCGACGCCTACATCCAGGCAGCAAACTACTTATGTTCGAATCATAACCTAACACCTCCTAAGAGCTAAAAAAGAAATGTCTGCCACAGCTGGTTTTATTCAAGACAACTCTAAGGACAGCTGAGAGTATATGAGGTTTCTGCTACAACACTTTAGTGCAAAATCATTTGGCAATACACAGATTTAAATTTTGTGCTAGCCTTTTTGTGACTAAGCATGTCTGATAAAGAGAAGGAGAGAGAAAGGTAACCTGGGTAAAAACAAAGTAAAGCTTTCAAATGATCATTGGATTTATGTCGGGGGGGGGGGGGGGGGGGGGGGGGGGGGGGGAGAGACCCAATCGTACTTGATGAAAAACTGCCATCAACTGTTGGACATCACAACTTTAGATCACTCTGGAGGAAATCTGACCCATTCAGAGGTGGACTTTCTGCTTTGATAGTCATTTTTACTCTTAAACTATCTAAAAAAACAACTTTTGAATCACTGAAAATCCATGACATAAGTCGATTATTGTTTATGTTTTTTTCATTGTAACTCATTTAAAATCTATATTTGCTGGGAGACAACTCAAAATCAATTCACAGACACCAATAAATGTGCTTCCAAGGTAAGGTCAACTCCTACTGCTTGATCCGTTTGTTGGATGCCTTAAATATTCAGATTGCTCTACAATTTGACAGTAACTCGCTTGCTTCCCTCCGCCACCAGATGCAAAAGTACGTTTTGATGCCGCCCGGGTAGCTCACAGCAGGTTTTTCGGCAAGAAACGGCGAATGCCTTGCTGATCCCTCCGGTGTTACCACCCTAAACGCTTGCCCCGAGACTCATTAACAGTCTTCTGCTGTCACATTACGTCACTCGAGAAAACCCGGTGAGAACTATGTGGCACATTTAAATTTAGCTTCCATTAGAGCTCCATTAAAAAGGCCCGCCGTATGTTACGGAGGAGTTTAAATATAATTGACTTTTAATCAGTTAATTTAATATTACTCACTGTCCACTATTCTGTCAAGAGATCAACTGGCTAATGAGTCCCCTATGAGTTGTCAATCTATAATTACCCTGCCATTTTTGGAGGTTTTTTTTATTTTTTATGCTCTTCTCTGCTCTTCTGACCTCCCAAATGCATCGCCATGGCAAGGCAAATGTCACTAAATGCCAGACCAGGCCAGTCCTCCCAAAAGCCAAATGTTAGTTCATCTGTGATGTCAATTTCCACTTAGCCTTACCAGCTGTTCTTCTAGATTGACTCTTTTTAACCTCGGTGACTGAAAATGAGATCGACACCTTGGCCTCTGTTGGCTTTCAGTATATCAACAGAGGCTGTGGACAACAGAGTATTTGTTTACGCCACAGGGTTCATAGGAAAAAAAAAGAATGCGTTGCAGTATTTGTCATGTCTTTAGATTAGTGTACTATGTAGAAATCTCAACCGGTCTTACTGTGAAAAATTGAGTGCACTTGAGTCTTAAGGATGTTCTTACTCTATTTTCTCTCATGGTCAGAATGAGTACAAATATAACGGAAAACATCCACAAAGATAAAAGACATCAAATCATCCAGACAGAAAATAACGTTTGATAAAGGTGTGACGGCACTTGGGATTTTCAAGATGGCGTTGCCCGGTTTTTAACGATGCCCGTTGTTTCAGAATCCTCCCCCTTTTCTACAAGGAGGTCCTCAAGTTTTATGCTAGAAAATAGCAAAACTGCGATTCGGTTATTCACCTCAACGACGGACAGATATATCACAAGGAATACCGCAGGCACATGCCGACGGAGTACAAAGAGCAAGTGAGGTTCCAAACAGTTGCCCTGCCAGTTCTCAGATGCTTGGCTAATATAATAGCCCTGCCAGAGGAGGAGATGAAGGCCACTGATACCAAGAAAGGAACACTCTTTACAATGCATGGAGGATTTCACCCAAGCCCATCACACTGAGACTCCACATTGAGCTTGAAGGAGAGAAGCAAGGGAGTGTGAAAACTATCATCAAGGATGAACAAGATAGCCCTAAGCAATGAACTGCCAAGTGAATGTCTAGGGCGGCAGAAAGGCTGTGGAAAAAAAAGGGGTAACCTTTATGAAAGGATAGGCGGCTGCAAACATATACCATCCACACATTGAGGGAGTGGCTGGTATTGAAAAAACCTGGAGAGGGCTAGACGGAAACCTTTGATCAGACATTCTCTTTTTGAAAACAATTGCTTGAACTTCAAAGGTTGAAGGACAAATTTGACATGCCAACGGATTCTCTCAGCTTCATCTCCACAGGTTCCTTGACTGCTTCTCTCGTCACTGCTTCACCTTAGGTGGAGGGCTTCTAATGAGCCATCATTTGATCCAAGTGCTTTAAACCAGGGAGAGAACTAAAACTTGCAGGATGCCGGCCCTCGAGGACCCACTTCGGGCACCCCTGTTCTAGTGAAATTATGTTTACTTCATAATTGTAAACCAACAAATTACAAAAAAAAGAAAAAAAGGTCAAGCAGAAGACATTTTGTGCAAGGTACTCTATCACATTTAAGGCTGAATGAAAACTATTTCAGATTATGAGAGAAATGAGGCGACTCCTGCCAAAATGACTGCCTTGAGAGCAGCCGTATCTGGCTAGATCGCATGCCCTGTTAGCTAGCTGTGAAGAGAAGATGAGCCTCCCCCACTCTGCGCCTTTCAGTCTGACAAGTATCTGCAAATGGAGTGAATCGCTTCAAGTGCACCCTGGGTAAAAGTTCCCTCTCTTCCACTTCCTCTCTCCTCTCCCACAGTGACACTTAACATCTGTGGCTGCGGTGACAGACTCCGCTAGTAATCCATAACCATAAATCTGACGACGCCTCGTCTAGGCGCAGAGGGAGGGGGAGATACACGGTCGCAACACAGGGTCTAATATCACCGTCCACTAGTCAAGCATCCCCTGAACATCCAGGAATCTAAATGTAGAAAAACCTGGCGGCAGATACAATCTGCGGACATTTTTTAGTCGACTGGGAATACCATTTATCACTTCACCTCCCAGTAAATCACATGAATTTCATTTTGTGTAAAGTCTGATCTTATGTGATCAATGGTATTGGATACAATATGAAGGCCCTTTCCTTTCCACACCTATTACATCTTTTTCCACTGAAATTGATTCACAAAAATTTATATTTCTCAGCAGCCTTAACGGAATCCGTCTTTAAATTTGTACCATCATATATTTGCTTTATTCATTAGGAGGAAGCCCAAACTGTATCTAAATAAAATGTACAAGTAACTGAAAACTGAGCAGTGGTATACTGACTTTTTTGTGTCCTTTATCCATTTTTTTCCTTCATTTCATTCTTCCATTCCCTCACTTGTCTATTTAACCTTTCTATTCCTTTTGTTGCGACCTGCCTCTTATTTTCGCATGTCTTTCACATAGTTTTACATCACAATGTGGTTTTAGCTGGTAGTATATCAAAAGCCAAGCATAGCTCAAGCTTCAATTAAAAGCAATGAATAAAAAGGTAAACTAGGGTGTATAAAAAAACTTTAATAGTCTTGTGAACAAGCCATACGTTAACTTCAGGGTTCTGATGCTGGATGTGACTGGTTTGATCCAGCCATGTTCAAACAGTGGAGGTCTGGGAGATCGATAGGGAGGATTACTTTTGGTGTAAATGGGGCCTAACAAAGGGAGCTGCACATCATTGCTTTTTAAAAGGAAGCCGATCTACATAGAAGACAATGACATGGGAAAAATGTAATGCTAGAATGTATCATTTTAATAAGGTATATAGGTTATTTCTTTACATAAGCCCCCTGCTCAGCCCTTCAATCGACCAGTATCACTTCAAGTTACAATGATTGCATCCATTGTACTCTGTTACCAAGCTCCAAGGCCACCTCAGTGGTCAATAGCCTGTGATGAGCAACCTTATTATGTCTGATGCTGCCAAGTTGTCACCACCTGTGAAGTACCACTGCTATTAGCAGCTAATGGTGGCTGCAACAAAAGACAGATCTCAAGCTGATGCTATTAAGTCTTGGGGTCAAATACAATGAGTGTGTCTCTCTGGATGTGGCTGTATTGTATGAGTTACCATTTCATCACAACTGGTGTCAATTTAGCAAGTCCATATCTCAATGAGTGCCTTACTAAAACCATTTTTTTTTCTATAAAGAATAATATTACCTCAGATAGATGGATGGGAGTTGGATACAATTAGAAATTCCTATGCTAGTTTAATAACAGACTGAAGGTTACGTGTCTATGTCTATTATGTTGGTTTTCCACTTACAACTAAAGAGAACAAGATATTTGATATTAGAATATTGCTGAGACCTGAAAGTCATAAGAAAAGTTGATACTTTCAAAGGTACTTTTGATCTGACAGACAAGTCTCATCAGAACACGTAGTCTTATTTATTTAAATGTGACTGTATATATTAGCACATCCTTTCCAGATGAACTTTACAGTATGTGATCTTCTCTAAATGTGTGTCGACATTTCAGTAAATGTTGAACAACCGGGCTGCAACAGAGATACAAATAGACTGGAAGAAAGTGTTCAATCTTTATTTGTAAAGATAAAAATGGGTATTTCTTTAGTTTTTCCAAAAAATACTGTCTAATGTGAACCAGGTATAGTGTATCATTTCATTTTGTGAGCTGATAGTGTTAAATCAATAATAGCATCAACATTTATAATAAAAATAAAATCACTATGAGGTGGAATTAAAAAAACAATTAGCGAAAAAGTATACAAATGATTCATTGTCAGTATATGATTTTTGTATAATCTCCATTTTTAAGATTTACCTCCATGTTTTAGCTAGCAACATAATTTTACAAACCAGCCAAAGCAGAGTTTGCATGCAAAGTTTACTTTCCATTCTTTTATCTCTTTGAGTTTTCTCAAAGTTGAAAAACAGCCGCCGTCGGACAGATAATGGTTCTAAATTGACCAGGGCAGTGAGTTTGTGGATGTGCGACTCAACTAGACATCGTGTTTGAAACTGAATAAAGGAATTTTCCACTTGGCTGAATCATGAAGTCTGAACAAAAAAAGAGCAATTAACCAGTCTGCATCCAGAAAATTGACTTTTCTTCTTCTTTCTTTCGTCCATTTTTCTTTTCCTCATAAAATGTTCAGCCTAATCGTACGATTCCTCTGTTGGTGCAAAGAGGCCTCCGTCTGTTTCTATATGACATCAATGAATTTCCAATTTACATATTCAGTCCCAACTCACATCTCGGATGACCTGCTGCACTGGCTACAGCAGAGGCTTGTCTAATAACAATATACCATATACAACGAAAAAGTGGGAACCAAGCTCTGAAATTACAAGCAGCCTGAGGAACGACTTTACTCTTTGTTTACCGGCTCAGTGATTGGCCAAATGCAGCACTGAGTGAAAAGTTTTATCAGGTGATATATTAATCTTAAAAAATATTCTTTGATGAATAGGTTACCATGGATGCATTACTGAAGGCTCATAACATGGCATTAGTGGGGAGGCACATCAAAGGGAGGCAAATAAATTGGAAAAAAAAAGAATTAAAAGTTGGTCTATTACTATGCATCAGTACAAAGTGATCTGGGTCTCTGAGCTTTAATATCAGGGAAAAGTTTTTCTGTGGAGAAAAACATGGAAGAGGTCAAAGCGGACATCTGGTTTTGCTTGGCCTGCGTTATACATACTGCAATCGCCCAGCAGATTTCAATCACGTCCAAACAGCAACAAATATATAACATGGTTAAAGGCAATGCTGGTGAACAAATAAGGAACTCCCAAGTAAAGAACCTTTCAGTTTTCCTCTTTTTTGGCATCTGGAAGCAGAAAGTTAGAAGACAAACAGCTGGGGAATAAAAAAAATAAAAAAAAACAAAAACTTTTAACAAAAGCGAATAATAAACCGAACTTGAGTCAATGTTTTATAACTGATATCAAGTTGGGATGTTTGTAATTTACTTTGAATCTTTAAGACTGGATTGAATATAACGGAAATGACACTACATAAATAAACCAAATTAATCATTTTCTACTCTGCATGTTGTAAATCTAGTGTGAGATGAATTCCATGAATAAAGTATGTTTCCAGTAATAAACTCATTTCGATGGCTAATTCTACCATATCGGCTCAGATACTTTAAGTTGGAACCATAAAACATGCATAACATCGACTAGACACAAGGCTACCCCCCCTGTTGAGAAAAAAGATGCATTATTTATTACTTACACAAACATGTATTCGTATATTTGCAAAAGCATGAGAAAAAAATATTTTTCTTCCAATTGAAAGGATGTTTCTTGCTATAAAATTGTAGAATCCTATTGGAAAACAGCGTAAACATAAAGTACACTGCTTTGTATGATAGTGGAAAGGATTTTTTTTTCTGTCAAGATGTACTAAGGTAACATTCTGAAATAACCTATTCTTTCACCCAACACACTCATGACTAAATGCTCAGTCCTCATCAATTGAATTGTGTGGCCTAAAATCTAGTACAGACCACAACATTGTCTGGTAAATGCTAAATATTTGGAATAACATTTTTACATTAAGGTGGGAAAAAATTCACTTGGGTGAAAAAGGTGATGCTTTAAAACAAGGGTGTCATAATCCATTGGGATTAGGCTGCATCATTGATCCAACACACTGAAGTCCCTCTCAAGTCACTTGGCTTTAACAAGCCATTCATATGATTCAGGTGTGTTGGAGAAGGATGGATCTAACTGTTGGAGGAATAAAGTACTGGACATGAATTAAATGCTGCTATAGTTGTTTTGCAAATCTACATAAAGTGTCATACCCATCTCTTTCTATAATCAACAATAGTGTGATACAAACCCCTCCAAAAAAAGAATCATTCAGCACTGCAAAGCATCACATTTACAGCACTACACAACTCTCATAACAGAATGAATCAGCATTTTTGCTGCAGGACATCAGGCTTTAAGAGACTGAATGAATCTGTCGGGGGAAAGCTGCCCTCTTGTTTGGTGTCAGGGCCGAGCAACGGAACAGAGCCAGGGTTTGTTTGTTTTGTCGTTCTTTTTTAATCTATCGATTGTCCATCCTCAACAATTTATGACCGGGGTCGACTGAGGTAATGTTGAGAACGTATCCTCTCCTGTGATTTCCAGGAATGATCAGTCTCTGTAGGGGGTGCTGTTTTCCTAATCTGGCTAATCACAGCCCCATCTTTCTTATGTACCTGAGGGGAATGAAAAACATCCTTAGACAAAGTTAAAAAAAAACAGGTACTTAGGATTGGTTCCCCTATATTTCTAATTTCTCTCCAATAGGTTTCAGCCGTCTGAGCTCTCATGAGTTTCCTTTTGCTTTAAATGAGAGGAAATAATAGTAACAAACCGTGTTTTGGTTTTTGTAGGTCTCTGTGGTATACTTGTTTCACTGTTGCTAATCCATTTCCATTACCCTTTTGTAAATTTGCAGCGTGCCTCTGTGGGGACTTCTTTAATTGATCAACGGGCAAGCTTTTGGCAATGTTATTAGCGCTGACCTATTGTTTATTTTGTTAATGAAAGCTGCAGCCATAATCCTCACATGATAAAAGGGGGGGAGGGGGGAGGCTATCTTGTTAAGTTACCAGAGCAGCTAAGAAGCTTAAACAATTTGCACACTTGACCAAATTAGATGACTGCATAACTTAATCTCCTGCAAATGAATTATTTGTCACCTCATAGCACCTGGTTAGAGAGACAAGCAAGCCTGCGATTTTAAATGGAGGGCAGAGAACGTGGTAATGTGAAGATTTACTTGACATATGGGGGAAGCTAATGTATCAACCACATTAGGTCAGTATCAGCTGAAATGTCACCAAACTGCAATGGACGTTTGGTGTGTGGGTGTGCTTTGGATTTTAATTAATTCTGGCACTGACTTGGTTTGAGGGGGTGTCTCTTTTTTAACTGTGCAGTCGGATACGCTTCAGGGAAACTTAGCCGACACAGTAACTTCTCCATAGAGAAGTTAAGAAGCTTAAACAATTTACTTACAGGTAAGAATGTTCACAGTGCATTATGACTTTGATTCAAATTAGGGCGCAATACCATTGACCAAAACTATCCAGGTTAAATGTTTCATTCATCTTTAAGATGCTGGGTCATTTTGTGCAGGTCTTTTTGAAGCATCTTTTGTAATGAACTATAGCTACGGGAGCCCAAATACGTCACTGTGCATGTTTTTCATTCCACTAATTATGTTTAAGCTTTTCGCCGTCCTTTCTCATCCGTCCTCCAGACTGTGACCCATAAAATGATGAGTTCAGTACAATCAAAGGTGTTTCACTTAATCTCAGAGGAACTAAGAAAGTGAAGATGTCTTAAAGATGGAACAGCAAGAGCATAATAGAATACATAAGAGACATCTCTGCAAGTTACTTTTCAGGAGGCTTATTTTTTTTCTTGTCTGCAAAAATAAAACGCCCCAATAGACCAACTCAGCTATGTGGTTGTATATTTAACTGTCCTAAATTGTCTTACTGGGGACGGAAAACACATTAGATTGAAGCAATTACGCAATAGTTAAAAGTTTTTGGTATACAAATAATTTCCATTGCTAGATTATAACTCAAACCCACAAAAAATCATTGTTTGAAAACATCTTCATTTCTGTAGGTTATCTTTGTCTGATAATCAGAAATGTGATTAAAGGAAGAGGAAATTTGAAAGGGACAGATGCAGCTTTACCACACTGTATTTTCAAGCCTAACTGTGTTCAAACAGATATTCGTGTTTCCAGGACTTTTTTCGACAGATAGGTTTGTGAAAGGTTCAAGGACACTGATAGGACCATACTGGTATGTCTTAACGAGTAAGATATGCGAGTGGTGGAATCTCTAGAGCAGGACAGAAGCGCTCTCATATATATATATATATATATATATATATATATATATATATATATCTGGGAGCTAAAATCAATGCTTAAAAAATAACTTACTAAACCTAACGTGTTCTCTTGCTATCCAACATTGTTGACGGTAGCCCTGAGAATCCGAAGAGCTCAGAAAAGCACCTCTATGTCTACATTCGTCATTATTAGGCATCATCAACATGGATTAAAAGACGACTACTCAGCGGGGGACCAGAGACGTCATCCTGATGATTAAAGGCGGACGGGCAGTGACTTGTCAGCGATGGGGAGTGTGCACTTCCTGCCCCCAGACTTCATTAAAAGGAGATTCATGAGGCTTAGCCCGGAAGACCACTCGCTGACAGGAAAAGGGCGACTGGGCAAGTGCTCAGCGGAGCATGTGCTGCCACATGTGGACATCATGCAGCCTGTGACGCGTAGTTTAGGGAGATTTCTCTCAATGTGCATTCTTGTAGCGCTTTAGCTCAACAGCTAATTAGAAATACATTATATTCCGTCTCCGTAGCTTTGCAACGAAGGTCTAAAATGAACGACTGGGCCTTATTAAAATGGCAAAATACATTTCTAATTAGTTGTTTCACCTTACCTTGGATTGATATCAATTAGTTGGGGAGATAACGTTTGAAAAAAAAAAAAAAACAGCTTGCAACACTCAACAAGGTTAGTCAAGGTAACCCTGAAAGCCGGTAAAAGCTCGTCTACTGAGAACAGACATTCCTCTGAGGAGCGACAGCAGCATCCGTCACAGCTACGTGGCAACCGACTGCGTTTATTAATGGAACTTTTCCGGCTCCTTCAATTCCATGGTTGTCTTCCAGATGCATATACGCTCAGGTCTCACTGCCCCCAACCCCCATGTGAGCCCACACCAACAAGCACACCTGCTACCCGTTTCTGATGGAATGATGGGAGGGGAGCCCCCCCCCCCCCCCCCCCCCCCATCATTCCATTAACTTTGGGTGTGATCCATCTCCCTCCAGAACGCTCATTTGATAGGTTGAGTAGTCGCCGAATTGATCTGTACGCTAAAGGACGTATTACCAGCCAATATTATCGATGAAGCCACATAGACTAGCTTGAAAACTCAATATTCTACATCACATTTGACTTTGCGAAAAGTTTTAGAACCGCACACTTATTTTTTATTTTTTTAGATTCATAAATTAATGGATTAACTGTGAAAATGGTTGAGGCAGATATTGCAAGTAAACACCAATACAGTCCGGGAACAGAAAATATTGGTTCAAGCCTGGAGGCACTCACCAGGAGGGGAGTCTTAAGGAAGAAATGATGGAAGGAAGGTAATAACGCAAAGCGAGTCTAAATTGCTTAACCTTCAACAGCTCCACTTAGTCCACCCGATGCAAAGTTCATTCAAGGGTTGCTGGCAAGCTCTCTGAGGTAGTTGACATTTGATGAAGATGTGGAGTATTTCCAGCTCTTGGTTCCACATTAGCATGAAGTAAGTTAATCTTTCAGAGCTCCGGATGCAAAGAGGCAGCAGCAGAGTTTTGGTGCTACACTCACCTACAGTATATGATGCCAACTAGTATTTTTTTTTAATCGACCAGTTGGCCGAAAAGCTTTTACCACCAGTCATTATAACATATTAAGAAACTGTTTAAAAAAAAGACAAAGAAAAAACAACAATGATATGGTGTGAAGTGCTGATTTTAGTAAACAAATACTCGTCGGTTTAGTAGGAGCTCTGTGCTCTTTCCCCATGTACTCAGATGGAATCTCAGTGGGGAGTTGACAAGCTGGATGGCTAATTTCCTGACTGGGAAGGCTCACAGTGTCAGAACCATTCCATCAGCAACCTCCCTGCAGAGCAGTGCACTAACATCTTAATTCCTGTTTGGTAATACGGGATCCGGCTAAATTTATCACACGTAAACAACTCGGTGAGTCTGACTTGGGACCTGCCCTGGTAAAAAGGAAGGCGGCTGTTTGCACGCGTTAAGCTCGTTTTGAAATGGCAACTTAGAGAAAAGTCTTGTTTTAGTGGGTCATCTCTGAATTCCTTGACATTTGTAACTTCTTTTTTTTTTAACCAAAGTCACTACATTCTGTAACATCCAAATTCAAAATCGTCTTCAATAATTTAGATGATTAAGAAAAAAATAATCAAACAAGAATGCAACATCCCCAGCAAGAAGTGTTAGTATTTTGAGATGCTATTATTTTGTCTCTATACGTCTGAGTTGTTATAGTAAAGTTTGAGACTTGAACCTGAAAAAAGAATAAATTATAACCATCTTTAGCTTATTCACATTTCTGCTTCTTTGAACATAAATTTGACAATTACCCTCATTTACACTACCGGTGTCTCAATGACGCCGTGCTAATTTGTAGCACACATTTTTACAAGGTAAAAATTAAACAGATTGTTTTAAAGACTGAGATGTGTATTTCTGAATTAGCTGGAAGTGTTACATAAAACAGAAAATACGGCAAAAACATGTTAATGCTAATTTGCACATAAAATCTTAAACAAAAAAATGGACAAGAGAAATGCAAGCAACAATGATACAGAAACAAAGACACGAGTCTGAGATAATGATTCTGTCACAGAACATGTTGCAGGGTGAGCTTGCTCCAAGACTGGCATCGGCCATTATTTACTGGGAATGACACGGCTGAGCCATAAATCATTTTTCTTTGCTTTGTCAACCAGTTGAACTCTGCACGGATTCTGCCGAGGCCAAAACGCAGCGTTACAAAAATTAGTGTAAAAAAATAGAAATGTAAATGTTTCGAGGTTTCCGCTCAAATTCAAACAATAAATGACTGATTTAGGCCAATAACAGTGGACGTTTTGGGGGTGACGATGAAAAGACGAAGTGTCTTTTATTGCTGGTAATTTCTCTGGGCGTTTTGTCCTGACTATTTCTCTGACCCGAGCGAAGACGGAGGGCTTTACAGATGTACTTTGCTGCCTGGTCCTCTGCAGAGAGCAGAATCTGTGCACGTGGAAACGCACGCTTGGAGGTGAGCCAATCTCAGATGTAAAGCTAAATGCCTGGAGGGCGAGCCGGCGAAATATTCCACAGGAAAAGATCATACGATCAAAGGGTTCATCCAGCATGCCTGTGGAATATGCGCACATTGAGCTTAAAGGCAGCAGGTCAGCGAACAGCCCACAGTGTCTTCATGTACGATGCTGTGTCGACTTGGTGTCCTTGATTTCATAATGAGACGGTTTGGTTATATAAATATATTCATAGCTGGTGGGTGGACCTCATTATTGACATTGCAGGCAATGCAAATGACTGGAGCTCCAGTGTTACAGGAATCAGGGACAAACGTTGAATGCTGATAGAGATTATGAAATGAATGGACATTGGGGGCTGTTTGAACATATACTGAAGGACATATCTCTGTCTCAGTGACGCTTCTACATCTGCTTTTGGCCTAGTTTTGTTTTCGAAATGATTTAGTTGCTTTTGCTAGTATTATTGTATAATAAGGACGCAAAACAAGAAGCTCCTGTTATTAGTTTCACAACTGGTGGCCGAACCGAGATGTCCCAGTTGGAGAGCCATCGACATTTTGAAGTCACAAGACTTAAAACTTCTGAAACTATTATACATAAATCTACTCACAACAGCCTCTTTTTAGTACGCTGAAAGCAAACAAATTATGAAATCATGAAAAAGAAGCATTTTGATGTCAAATTTGGAAGATGACAGACGATCCAAATTGCACTTTTGAGTTTGAGTCCTGATCCTAAATAGAAGAACTTCAAGACATAATAAGCAATAAGCAAAAAAAAACAACAAATTATTTATAAAAGTTACTGCAGCTTTAAGGAGAGATGCACTTTCTATGTCATATTCATGTAAATTTTAGCCAATATATACGAGTGTACCAGAACTTAATGTTGGACTTCTTTCTTTTAAGAATTATATTCAGAGGTGTCTAGTCTGGGCCTAGAAGCTAAAATGTCACTCAAGAAGAAGTGTAGAGAAGCAGTATGGGATGCCATTTTTTTTTTATTTTGTCATACTTAAAGAATGTTATCCATTTGTGTCAATGCACAACCATGAAGGGCTTCAGGAAAAGCATTTCAAATCAGGACGGAGGACTGACGTGCAACTCGTGTAAAAACTTGGAGACACTTTTTATTCTGCTTTCCTCTGCGCTCCCAGTGAGCAGCGAAGCCATAAATGTGAAAAATCAACTCCATTTTCGCTTTTTTGTTGAACACATATCAGGGCATTGTATTACTGAGTCCCACACAAAGGGAGTCGTACTTTACTGCATGTACAGTATAAAATGTGGCACTAAGCCTTGCAAATATTGAGTTCTGAAAGCGGCTGGGTATGATGTAATTAAGGCAAAACTGAATCATAATATTAGGCTCCAAACATTGTGTAAGAAAGAGTTAAAGCGCTATTATATGAAGCAGTGCCATGATATTTAACATCCCAATGGCTGATTTATTATCAATAAGTTAAAATTAAAAGATTAACTCAGTAAAAACAAGCATCAAAATATTAAAGATCAATTTGACATGGTATATTTTTGTTGCTTTAGATAAACACGACTTACAGAGATTATGAACGTTGGTTGAGGATCTACAAAGCAAGGGGGTCCACCAATCAGTTCAACAGAAAGTCAGGTGGAGGGGAAAAGTGTGCCTTTCAAAATATTTAAAAGTTAACATGTTGTATTTTTATTAGCTTTAAATATATGTTTAAGACAGGATTTTAGTGTTTAAAATAGCCCAAACTATTAGCAATGACCTAATTTACTGGTATACACTTGTTGCACAATTGATAAAAAAAAAATCTACAGTTCTCCAATTCTCAAAGTGTTTCCTTTTGATTTTTTTGTTTTTCTTAATATTTTTGTGGATTGCTTCCCAGATAGTTCACGCTACCAACCATCTGTCTGGACTGGACTTTCAAGCTTACCAGGGTTAAAGTATTTCTATACTTCCCATAAAAGTTACAGGAAAGAAAGAAAAAAACTAATCTAGCATTTAGATTTTTCACACAATTAATTGCATCTTTCTTGAAACTTTAAAAAACAAAATAAATCAATAAACAGTTTCCCTTTTCACAAAAGCCAAGAGCGGGGTGGTATGAAAAATCCCATTTGATTTTCTTTCATCTCCTCTTGCTTATTTTTTTTCACACTCTGTTGCTCCAAATATCTTGCACACAAGTTCATCACAGTTGCATCTTTTTTTGTGTTCTCACAGAGGCGCTGTTCATCATCCAGATCGCAGCTTCCTCAAGCCGAGTTTTTTTGTTGTTGTTTTTTTTTTTTCCCGAACTCTCCGCCGGCGCCGAGCAGCTCGTTTCTCAGCTTGAGACGATAACTATCTCTCTGCTTCGCCCGGCGCACACGCGGCCCCCCGAGAACCTGCCCTGGGGCCACGGGAGCGTTATTGATCGCCGGGTTTTCTTGATAATGCTTGTTGCAGTTTCGCTGTCCACGTTCACACATATACAAAATATATATATGTATATGTGGGACAGGAAAGCTCCATGACAACAGATTGTAGTGCAGGATTTGGATTAAGTAAAACCGCTTCCACAGCCTTTTTTTATATACATTTGCCTCCATTATTCATTTACTTCATTATAAAGCACAAACTTCGATTATTTCTTTTTAATAGCGCTGTAGGCACAACAAAAACAACTCGTAAAGGCCTTTGGTGGAAGCGGCGCTCTGGCAAAACACAGACACGCCTCCCAGCTCCCCCCCCCACTGTGAATTATGTATGGTTGCATTTCTCAGGACGCCGTCTGGGGGTGAATATTTCATGCAACTTATTTGCCCCAGCTGTAATGGGTTTGACTTAAGTCTGACTCTGCTGTTGTCGACAGAGGACCCCCTCCTTGCCAATTGCGATGCTAACCTCGATCTGCCCCCAAAGCGTGGAACTCGGGCCGCGGGAGGCGAGGTGAGGCGAGGTCTTATTCTGTTGGATGAAATGCGATGTGGAGCGTGGCCCGGTGAGGAACCCGTCCAGGCGGACCGCTGCCGAGACATTGCTGTAGAAATAACATATAGTCGGGCTGAAAGAAAGTGATGTTGACCTTTGCTCTTCGTTTTTGACGGATGCCACTATATGTACAAAACATGGTTTGAAGATTTAAATATTATTTCTAAAATTGCCCTTTTCACATATTTTTTTCTTTATACATTTCAGGGTTTGTGTGGAGAAAAATTCTTCCAGAAACCACAGTGGCTAAATCTTGAGTCAAAGGTTAAAGGTTAAAGGTATTTTATTATTGCAGCAAAAGCTCTTTAAGATCTGTTGGCTATAAATATTCAGAATATAGGCTTGGAATATTTTAGACATATGCTCAGTAAATAAGAATGATTTTTTTAAACTGTTAGCCATACACAAACAAATGTGTATTTTATTTTATTTTACCATATCATTCTTAGCTGGTTTAAACATAGTTTGGTTATACAGAATAACATAACTTGCAACACAGAGATTTTCTTTTTATGATTCATGTACAATAAGTTTAATGTCACTGCCTCTTTAAGTTTTTGATATTGCGGATATTTATCTTTACATTTCATGTTATGTTAAATGCAATTTATCTAATTTTAATGTTCAACCACAAATTAGGTTTTGTGGTTGACCAAGTCACTTCATTCCTTTGTGCTGCACCATTCATTTGAAAAATTTATTTTCATTTACTTTTATTACGGAATTGTGAAAGTATTTGTCCTCTTGTAGACTTCTGATTTTACTTTCATCTCCTTCTTAAATGTTTCATAGAATAGAGATGATGAGTAAATTCAAACTAACCTGGCTGCTGCTTCTTTTATTTTTTCAGTTTAATTATAAGACGCCTCTCAGAACCTATTGCTGCCAGAACCAAAGAATCGCTTAAGTAGGACCCAATTGACAACATGAGGTAGGCAGAACTATCTTAAAAGTTAACACATTGTACCCTGAACTAAGAAAATTCAATAATAATGTGCCTGACATCTAGCAAACCCTATAAATGAGAAGTTTATAAAGCCATTTGAACTCCACTCAAACACTCTGAGTACCTCTGTTAACTTCGATGATTTATGTGGTGAATTTTGGAGCTACTTCATTTCTTTATTGTTTTGATAACTTGGCAAAATAAAAGCACAGCTAAATAGAAGCACAATATTCTGAAGCAAACTAACAAGTTCACATCTGAACTGAATGGCCCTGAAGATAAAACATGAAGGTTTTGAAATTATAAAGTAAAGATCTGGGCTCAAATTTAATTGAGAGGCTATTATTATTTCCTTATTGTGGTGGAAAGTCATCCAGTTAAATAGGATTAAACAAAAAACAAGCTTAGCCAACAGTGATGTAACATTCACACACTTAATGTTGGCACTAAGGTTTGAAAATCCAAGAGCCAAGAATGGTTTGGATAGTTTTTTCATCAATCATTATTTTTTTAATTGCCTTTTGTCTTTTTTATTATTATTAATTTATTTTAATTTGTTAGATTAACCAAAACATCAGAAAAAAACAAAGAGCAAAAATACTTTCTACTGACACCATCAGAAAACTCTTTGAAGAATATTTGTTTTCTATACTAAGTTTTACTGATTAAACAAAAGGTAATGAGGATCAAACACACGAAGACTCGCGAACCAATCATTTGTTTAGAGTCTTTCCAGCACAAGAGACCAAGTAAGTCTTTGGGTAGTTCTGGAAATACTCGACATAAAACCTTGACAGAATGATGACAACTATACTTTTCCTAATTATTCACATTCCTGACGAAGCCGATAGAGTGCTTTGCAACACTTCATAAACCTGTTTTCATGTACTTTTTATTTGCTTTACGTGTGTGTTGTTGTTGTGGAGCTGATTTTTTCTCCTACCATTAGCAAAACGAAAGAGTCAACTCCGAAAGCCCTCGTATCTTTCCTCGTGCGACTTTTCTGCTTTTCCTGATTTGCTCCATCAATTTTGCGGTGCTGAATTCAGGTCAGGTCGGCGAGTGGAGGGAGAGCAGAGACGCTACACTCTCTCCTCTGAAACTGCTCGGTCCCTCTGCGTTTCCAGGCCAAGGAGACATGAAATCTCTCCACTGAGTTCTAGGTCTGCCTTAGGTCTACTCCCAGCTGATCGTCTCCAGATCACCTTCAAAAGCCGAGCACTCAGGAGGCATCCTAATCAGATTGCTTAAACGGCTCAGTTGGTTCCCTTTGATTAAAAAACAGCATCTGCCTTATTCCAGAATCCCTCTGGATGTTGAAGTTCCTCTTGTTAGCCGAGTCTGAGCCTATAGCCACAGAACAACATCAAAATGTAACTCTGCCAGCCAGAACACTGAGTTGATGAAGGACTTTTCCCAAAGAACGTCATTGTAAATAATTAGTAACTTTTTCGGAGATTCTACACCAGACCTCTCAATCCTCAGCTCTACAAATCATAATTAAAATCATCCAAGCAAAAGCATAAAGGCTTATTAGTGAAGTTAACCATCCAGAATGAAATGGGTTCTCTGCTGCTGGTTTCTGTAAGACCACAACAACCATCACCGCTGAGACTTTCTTTTGATTTTAAGGACAATAAAGATAATAATTAAAAAAAACAATAATAAAAAAAATCCATGCTTTACCATAAGGTGGCAAAAAAACACGAAACACGGATGAGGATGATATTACAATATACTTTTGCTCAGTAAAGGTTTATCAGACAAAAAGGGATTCATTTAAACATCATCAACAAATGCGATACAAACTCTGAAACGTCTTTGTTGTTAAAACTTTTAAAGGGGAACTAACAGAACTTTACGTCCTTTCCTTCAAACTGTTTTTCTGCTCATTTATTCTTACAGTTGCTGCGCAATTATGTATTCTTCCATTTGTTCCTTCACTTTAGGTTTTTCTCACCATCCAATGCAATTTCATAGCGACTGAAAAGGCAGGTAAAAGGGCCAGACGTGAAGTTAATTCGCACCAGGGATTGCACAACTATAAAGTGACGTTTTTCTTTGGGGGGGGGGGGGTTCAGGATATGCGAGGAATTGCTTGTTATTGTTGTTCAGAACCTTGACGATCAAATAAGTTGTGATTGCAAAGAGGTGGGGACTCAATTCAGCAAACCAACATCTTTAACATACCTTGACAAAGTGATTCAACTGAAGATAGCACTCGGATACAAAGTAATGACACATTTTTGGTATGACTGGCAATACGTTTGCCTTTTTTTATAAAAGCTAAATTCAATGCGTATTACTGGTATCTTGTGGAAAATTTACATACTTTGTGTTAGTTGGACGGTCACGTCTTTGTCAGAGAGGAATTCGTTCGAGGTTTTTCCACATTTTCAGGCAGTGCACAACATATGGTTTAATTTTTGAAATCCTAACCTAAAACTGTTTTTGATAATTTCAGCAATTTCATATGTAGCAATCAAAAAAAGTAATATTTTTATATAGTAATTTGAAAATACATATATTTTTTTTACTACCAATTTAAACTTGATGGTTTTCTGTTTCATATTTGCACCGTGAAGAGCCCAATCTTTATCCAACTACATACAAAATAGCATCGAAACATCTATTTGGATCAAACTTGTTCATATCTTCATTTACAAAAAAAAAATTAAAAATGAATGGAAAAGCCATGTTGTAAAAAAGTGAAACATATCCACCAATTTGCAGGAGCTTAATATTTGTAGCTCGGTTTAAGTGCCTTTTTTTAAGCTGCAGTGATTTAAAGGTCAGTTCAAAGTGATTTACTCAGCTAACAGAATTTATCCCTGAGAAAACTGGCCAACTAATGACTGGAGTAAAAAAAAAAAAGAAAAAGTAATGCAACCACAGTGCAGAAAGAAACTTTTAAAGACCCATAAAAAATCTTGATAAGTATAACTTTAATGACACTAAAAATATAATTGGAAGCAAAATGTAAAGTACAAAGTGTTGGACCGTGAACTTAAATTCCCTTATATTATTAGTCTTATTTCTACAATTGTAGATGCTGTTCAGACCTACAAGTTTATATTCCTTAATCCAAACAAATATTTCATGTTTTTTGCATCATCTAGATGCTAAATCCAAGCAATGACAGGCCTGAAATGGAGTAAATCTACATTTATGAGCTTATTAAAAGAATTATTGCAACCTGGTATGAACTCTCTTAGAGCTGACTAACTCTGCTATAAATTTAAAGCTCACAAATCCGCAGTTTAATCAGTGAAGTAGCTCAATTGTTCCACCTCCAATCGAGTCCACATGCTAATGCTAATTAGCTAAACTGTAACTTCATGAGAACAGTCCATACAATTCACTGTCAGACTGCCCAGTATAATAATTCAAGGAAAAAACTCCAGATGAATAAATTTTAACATTCATCTCTGCTGACATTACAGACAAATCTCCATCTTTAGTGATTGTTGCTTAGCAGCGTGGATCTGACAGAGCATGATCAACGCTCTCCGACTCATAAATGCGAATGCGTCTTTTGAGTGACTATGCGTGAAAATCCGCTTATAGTTTGCAAAGGATCAGGCGGTATGTTGTAGCATTTCTTCCATATTAGATTCCATAATAAATTAGTTTACTTGCTTCCTCATCGACGCTGTTGCTTTAAAAAAATCACGAATGATCCGTGGTTAAAGAAAAACAAGTCTGCTTTTAGCCTCACAGTCACAGATGTGTCAGATTGATCCAATTAAAAGCGTGCAGTTTGTCATGAGGTACTCATCTTTACAAAACACCAATGATATTTGACTTCTTTAATAAAAGGAAGTACTTAAATAACAATGTCAATGATTTTTTGGGGGGGGGGTAATTCAATCCTAAACAAGTAAACACAGACAGAAAACATAAGCTTTGCCTTACCAGATGCTTACCTTTAAACACATTATACTGCATAATAATGTTTGCAGTTGCAATTACACTACTCCACGCCTGTAGCCGCTATAGATATTATAAATTATATTTGCTACTTAAATACCTGTGGGTGCAGCAAGCACATTTTGTTCATCCATTGTCCATTTCATTTCCTCCCTTTACCTTCATCTTTTTTTTTGTCCAATTTTATTTGTTGCTTTTATTGTGATTGCCATTGTCGTTTCCTTTTGTCCTCCTAGATGTTTTATGGCCTGCCCATTTGTCGCTTTAAAAATGTCCGTCCAGCCATTAAACCGTTCCAGCAGAAGGAATCTCTCGTTTGCAGTGAGAAGACTGCAATAAGTACAATTGGATATGGGATCCCCCCCCCCCCCCCCCCCCCATATATACATATAGGTCAAAGCCTTGTGAGGTCAAGTTTCTAAATAAAAGATAAATGTGCCAGGGTTGCCAACATCCACAGAAGGAAAATCAGTTGAAATGTGAGAACAGATGTTTTTAAAGCAGGAAGAATTCAGTTTTTCATTGAACTCCAAAAAGAATAAGCAGGCCTAACGGTGAGGCAGATCAGACGGAGCGTAATCTCCGTTACCCCGTCTGAAAACCAGGCCAAAACAACAACCTTCTGCAGATAAAAGTCTGTTTGATCCCCTTGCAGACGTGACCTCAGCTTTAAATACCCTCCCCTGCCCCGTTCTCCGTCATTCCACTCGCAAGGAAGCCGTTTATTTTCACCTTTGGAGAAAGTCGCGATTGTGGCTGGACTTATCGGCTCCGTTGGGGCGCGAGCCCGCGAGCCGGCGCGTGGACGTCCGCGCGCCTCCGCGCCGCTTTATCAGCGCCGCAGCGGTCCAGCCCACTCCGCTTTCATTAGCAGCTAATTAACTTTTCGTGAAGGCCATCGTCTTACGTGTTTAATTAACTGACCATCCCCGGTTTCCGTGAACACCAGCCTGCCCTGAGGGTTGGATGAAGGGGGGGGGGGGGGGGGGGGGGGAGTGAGTGAGGAGGATACACCAACAAACATTTATCACTCCATCTCCTTCTGTCACCGTTTTCAGCAAATACATCATGTTTATTACCGATGTCACTACCGATGGTGCTTAAAAGTTGTGGATGTACCTTTAGACTTCCTGCCTTCCCCTTGACTGTCTTCAAGGGGAATGCTTGTGTGTTTGCCTATCGCATCTTATCTCCTGTCCTCATGCATTCATGCAGACAATCCATGCCACATAAACAATCATAATGGACTTAAATCACAGGAGCGCAGCCCTATTAGATTAACCCACATGATCTATCATCAGCCCCTCCTGTCTTAGAGGGGATGCAGGTAGGATTTACCCTCCGCAGCGGCCATTACAGCCTCGAGCGGCGACCCTGTATCTTTCTCCTGGATGAAGGGGACCTTCAGGAGCCAGCAGCGTGTGGAAATTAAAACACCCGCTCCCTTCCCCACCCCACCGTTCACCCCCCCCCCCCCCCCCCCCCCCCCCCATTCTCCTTTGTTGGCTATGCCGGCGTTTTTAATCAGATACGGCCGATGGGAAATAAAGATCCCCTTCACGCCAATCCTACCGCCTCATCGCGACCGCAGGCGTTTCCATGGTAACACCGAGAGGGGACGTCATCTAAGCGGTAGGAGCCGCTGTAATTATGACTGATCTCGGGGAGATCTATGGGAAAAAGGAGACAGGCTGCTGAAACCTTTGGATGTAATCTTGGCTAACCCTCTCTGCAGAAGGAGGCAAGAAGGCAACGGAAAAAAAAAAAATGCTGGTGTCGACGTCTTCATGTCTGATTGTTCCGTGATTGGTTTTTGCTTGCACGACTACCAAACAAATACATTGATCATCTCAATGAGGAACTTTGAAATCAGTGTGTTCCGAGTGTAGAAACTGGATTAATTTCGACAAAACTGACAAGTCAATAGAAGTCAAACTTTATAAATTACTAAAAGAAAATGTTCAGATTCGTGTCTGAATTTCTGTTAAAAAAAAGGACGAAACGAATTAGTGAAAGTCATCAAATAGCCTATAGGTTAATGGAGCCAGTTCCAAGCATCATTAACAAAAAAGCCAGAATCTATCTCACGACAGAGACAAATTCTCTTCCGAGCTATTTGTCGGAGGGGCTTGGGGGGAATAAAGTCAATATTCATGAGCTGAAATTGTGTGAAGAAACATAATTTCGGGCAGGGAATTGTGTTAAGTCATGTTTCACACATCATCTGTCGTTTTATGTTTGAGAAAGTTTTCACCTTGTTTGCCAAGTTCAAGAAATCAAATTTGTGCACATCACCAAATCTCCTTTCTTAACTTAACTAAAAAAGCATCATTGACACCATGATTGTTCTCTGCCTGTCATTGGGATTTTATGCAATAAATGAAGTAAAAGCTTTTCGTTTGGCAGTCTTAGCTGCAAATTCAATCCAGATGCATTTTTATACATTACTTTATGTAACTAAAGTGCAGCACAGATGACATTACACAAACAAAACATTACACTACGATGGCTGACAGACGTGATTTCGAATTGCTTAGGAGACGCTTCATTGTCAAAGCATCAAGAAGATCTCCAACGTGAAATCGTTTAATTTTGAAGCACGGCTGGTGAGATTTGATTAGTTCATGACTAAATAAGTCATATAGATTTGCTGTGTGACCCATTTCTGCTCTTCCAATGTCTATTTCTCTGCTTTGTTGGGTGCGATAAGAGTTTGGCTCGACTACAGAGAGTAAAGTCTGTTTGCCTCCCACAGCCAAGAGTCGCATTATAAAGGTAATTGGACTCAGAACAACAAAACACCTTTTGGCACAAAAATATCCACTTTTATCATCTAATATCTAAATGCATTAGCAGACTGGCAGCACCGTGTCTTTCACCTTCACGGGCCGAATTGAAATTCACAGAGAAGCGGCGTGATCAAAGATTCCCGCGTTCCTCGCGGTGTCATACATCCGACGTAAATTTTACATGGACAGAGTGTAATACATTGGTGGTCTGATTCATTAATTGGGCCCCTTACAGACTCGCATCACAGTGAAACATAGAGCTCATTACTTGGAAATCAAGATGGATCCAAGCCAAGCCTCGCCTCACCTCCGAGAGCTCTTGCGCTGAAAATGAACCGAGCGCTCCTGGGCAGCGCTAAATATACGCAGACACGGTTTTGGCGCGGCAAATGGTCCATCACGCAAACAGCAGAAAAAAAATAAAATTATATATATATATATATATCATCAAAAGAGATTTGTAAAATCGGGAATCAGGGTAGAGAGCGAGCCTTTCATCCCAGAAGCATTAATATAAAATTAGGAGAGCAGATGGCGGAGCGGACGAGAGTTGGGCTTGAAACTTTCCAAATCTAATAACCGCGTCGTTGTAACCTGCTTAAACTTTTATCCGATCTATGTACAGTATGCTGAGTGAAACCAATTGAATTCCTAATATATACTTAAACTTGACATGTTTTGAGCTCTGCGCCTCAACACTTATTGTAAGAGAGCTGTAAAATAACGAGAAAGGTCAAATTACTACCAGAAAAAAAAAGACAGCATGAGGCCGACTTCAATAAGAAAATGGAGGCTGCATTAGCATTAGTGCACTTATATTAATTACATGGGCTACTTACTCAGCTGATGGGGGTTTAAATGTATACGGGCGGTCTCGCTCAGACAACTGTTGAAAATTAGTGCCGGACTTTAACCGATCACTCTGCTCAGTTTTGAGATGATACGGCGACAGCTCAGCGATTTCACTGCTTTTCATATGTCAACGTCAGCAGCTTCAGAGGAAAGGCTTTCAGTGTCTACGACACAGCAAAGAGAGAACCGACCGGGACGCCATAAAATCACAATATGTGACACTAAAATAAAAAAAAAATATTAAGTTAAAGTCATAATAATGCAAAATAAGGTCATATTTTGAGAATAAAGTCATAATAAAGCCGGAATTGCTACAATATTTGAAATAATACTAAAAGTGTCATATGACTTTATTTTCATATTTTTTAGATTGTATTCTTGTATGATTTTATTCTCGTAATATGACTTTGTTTTAATTTTATGACTTTATGCACACTTTGAATCATTTTTATATATTTTTTTCTTCATATGACCCTAATAATCAATCGCAAAAAATTCACAATCCACGGAGAAAATGATCAAAAATCTAAACAACCAAGATAGTACATAAAGATGTTCACTAGGTTATTTATCAAAAAGAAAAAACAAGCAAAACCTTCAGTCTCTAGATGTGCTAAAGCTGGTTGGTCCACACTTTGGAGAACTGCAACCTCAGCAAAAAAATTGTTCTGAAAAGCACCGACTCAGGGTGATTTCTACAAGACATCCTTTACTCTGCACAAGCAAAGCATCGGAGACAAAGCGTTCCCTTGTAACAGGAAGAAACCTTCAGCAGAAACCATCTGTTGTGGCTGGCAGCGGTGGGACCAAAGCCACGACTTTGCAAGAGCCAAGTCGGACTCGAGTCTCGGGGTCAAGTCCGAATTCATTCAAAGTTTTAAACAGGAAATTTTAATCAGAGTAATAATAGAATTGCAAGTGAAAAAATAATAAGCAAACTGACCAGTAATGACAATAAAAAAGATATGCACTATTTTATATTTTTACAAGACATCAAATGTGTTTCTAGATTACTGTAAGAAAGACAATGTCCTGGTCAAGTTGATTTTATTAGACATGATTTGATAGGAAGCATGAACTTTGTATAGGCTACTTGCTTAAACATTTAATAACCACAGTATTAAATTTAAATAAGCATGAATAAATCACTCTCAGCCTGTCTGTTGACTTCACTATCGCAAAAATAAGAGAAAAAAAGGTCAACATTGAACTTCACCAACTTTGATTCATTCTTGGTGTAAAATTTAAACATCTAAAAGACTTTGGGTGTTGCATTATTTTTGAGAATTTTGTAATCCGAGCAAACAGAAAAAATAATTCATACTTTTTCTTTTTTCTCTGTTGTGTCTTTATAAACTGGGAAGGAATTAATAAGATCAATTTTACCTTATTCGAGACAAATACAGATGAAACTCAGTTTAACATTATTCCACAGCATTGTACTACATAGTAACTCGCTTATTGTTCCCACATACCTCCAAAGCCTCTTTTTTTAAATGCAACCTACACGTCTAAAGAGTCAAGGTTGGCTGAAGAAGGTATTATCGCATAAAAGTTTGGAAAGTTAAGATGAGAAGTGAGGGTGAGGGGGGAATCATAATAAAGGCAGTACATCAAGAAGTAAGTGATTGTTAGTTAACCTTGCAATTCGTCCAGCTCCCCGGATGTCATTTGGGATTTATTAGTGTGTTGCAAAGTACAATGATGTTCAATAAAGTCAAACCGGGATCCAGACCTGGAGGCATTAAAGGTTGAAAGTAAAAGAGCCAGAAAACATGAGAATCTTCAAAGTGGAAAAAAACATAAATAAATCACTTTTGGCCTTTTCTGTTGCCGGCTGGTTTATAAAATGCACCTTTGCGAAAGGAAAGTAAAGAAAAGGAGCCTTGAATCTCACTAGAACAGGAACTCATTACCATATAAAGCTTGTCTCTTCAACAACGGCACCTTCCTCCGAAGCTGTTAACAGGCTTTTTTCTTTTTGACTAGACCTTTTTAGCAGGCTCTTTATTTGATCTGTGGTTGCATATTGCGACATGTAAGGATATACTGAGCATTTTGTTTTTGGTTTAAAGATCAATTTTAGATGAAAGATCAGCGAACAGAGAGTAGCAGACAGTTACAACATAAGTCTACTGCAGTTCATAAAACTAATAATATGCTCCAATCTCAGACCTTTTTTGCCTCGAAAAGATCCGGACAGTGATGGAGAGATGCTTTCGGCATCTGGAGTACCATCACAAACCTGTCACCTGGAGCCACACAAAGGTGAAATATTTTAACTGCATTCTTGCACACACATTTGTGTGCAAGTTGTGGGACTAAAGCGAGCCGTGAATATAGTGTAGCTGAATCCGTCTGTCTTTGCAGCTGCCCTGTGCCTGGATGCTTTGAGATGGAAACAAGACTCTAGGGTGAAATCATCAAACCCGAGCCAGAGAAGTGCAATAGATGAAGAGCATGTTTGCATAATCGCTGATTCTGGGTATGAAGCTGCATGTCTGGAGTGAAAAGAGATCCTCTCCCCACCACTACTTACCAAAAAAGAATCGCAATTTGGACATTTGTATTTCATGGCCAACTGCAGAAGTCAGACATACCTTAAAGGTTTGACCTCTAGCAAGGATGTTGTATTTAATTCAAGCTTTCTGAGCATTTTCAGAACTGATACAAACTACCTTAAAGGATAAACTGTAAGAGATAAAGCGCCGAATCATAACTGGTAGAAATAACTTGACTGATTGAGTTTGTTGAATTGCTTTTATTGCTTTTTCTTCAAGCACATCCAGTAATTTTCCCACCCTAAGTTGTGTAATCTTATGTAATTACCAGACCTAAGCATTGGCAGAGACGGTCATCTTTCCATTACACACGGCTGCTTCATTGCGTGTAAAATGTGTTAACTCTTGTGAATCGATAGGACGAGAAATCTTTTCAGCATCCAACATTAGATGCATGATGACTTTATGTGCTCCTAAAAGTGCATCTCAGAAGATTGGAATATCAGCGAAAATGGGTTCGTCAATGTGGCGTCGCATGGAGGCAATCAGCTCGAGGAGCAGTGAGGCATTAAAGAAGCCCAGGTTAATCGTGGCGTTCAGCACATCTGCACCGTTGGATCTGGTGTATCATCTTCCGCTTGACGATGCTTGTCGGCGTTCAGGTCAGCGATTCCATGGTGATTAAACGAGTTCCTGGTCTTTTCAGCATTGTTGATAAGACTAAATTTTGCTAAATTTATGGCTGTTCCTACAGACATGATGTATTTTTAGGCCGTGTGCAAAATAGCAACAAAGGCTTCAAATTCCATTCATCATTTTTAATGTGGGGTTATGTCAAAGATCAACAATCAACAATTCATCACAGCCCAACATAAAAACACTTGATCCAGTTAACCCAACATGCAGAATTGGGTAGTTTCTCATTATATTAACCCGTTATATGAGTCACTTTGTGAGAAAAAAAAAAGACTTTGAGGAGTAGTTTTATTAAACTGTACTTTGTAATTTTGAGTAATTTTAGAAAGTATCGCTTTTCTTAAGTATATTTTTTGGCACTCCAAATTTGGGGTGCAAAAAGTTAGATGTAGAAGTAAATAGCTAAAGTTCATAGATTTTTTTTTCTTTTGTCATGCCTTTCACAAAAAGTCTGGATTTGGAGACAGTTGGGAAATAAACTTAAATTATTTCTCTGCGTGTCCCTCTCACTCTTGCAGAGTGACGCTTATTAAAAGATGGACCAGACACCAGTCAGTTTGCTGCATTCGGACACCCTTCTGCTTTTTCCTTCTCCCTTCTTTCATCTCCCAGCTGCATATCTAAATAATATTATGCTAAAGCCGCTGAAAACAGACTTAATGTCACCATTCATATTGAAATTTATTCGGGTGTTCACCTAACCTAACTAGATCTTGATGCTTTCCTGCGTCTTGTGGATTTAGTCGGTTAGTGGAGCAGCGTGTAAGGAAATGAGGCTATTTACATCAAAAACACCGCAAACTTCCCCCCACTGAAGGGTAAAAAGACTTCTCTGGCTAAATATAGCCTCCTATGTCTTATGCATTCTCCTCAACCTACATGGCTCCTTCACCTTCCCTACAGGAGTGAGAGAAACAAGGTGCATAATAAAACCATTATACCCCTGAACTTGAAATCGAAGCTTCTATGCTTGGCTAAATTGCTCTTATTAACCCCTAACAGCGAGGATTAATCGCCGTACAAGGGAAACTTTGCTCATGTGAACGCCCATCCACACTTGAAACGAGGCCTCAGTGCAGATAAGGCCACGCCGTGTATCTGCTTGTAAGGTGCAGTGATTAGTCTTGTCATTTAGACTGAAAAAAGCGTAATGATTTCATAATTTTGACCTTGGCTGCAGGCTTGATTATACACATGGTCCTAATGAGGTGAGGCAAATGATGATTGATATCGGTAACGACGCCTGTCACTCACAGCTCTGAAGGCCGACAGGATTCCAGGTGGACGGAATCTGATTAGGCTCAACAAGAGGAGGAAACCAAATTGGGCTTTTGCACCAGTCTCATGTGTGATACCAAAAAAGGTAAAAAGAAAAAAAAAATCAAACGTATCCATTCTTTGCTGAATTTCTTGTCATTTGCTAAAAATGTGGTGCAACGCAGGGCAATACTGGCGTTCTTTTTCTTTGATCTTTCCGAAGTAAAGGAAATATGTATGAAGGGATTTGTACCGAGCACAAGATTACTCACATGGCCTTTCATAAAAGCCATTTCAGTTATTACGTGAAGCGATAACAGCCGGAGAAAGACGCTGGCGTAAAAAAGATTTACGAAAGTAGGGATAATTTTCTTAATTTTGTCACTAAACTTCGGGAAACTCAGATCTCGTATGTAATATTTGTGTGTTTTCCTGTGTCACCTGCCATCAGACATGCTCCACTAATAATCCCATCTGGCTTTTATTTAGCACCACTACACATTTAATTAACACTAGCAAACGATTAATGGGTGCCACCTGAGGTGTAAATTTGTCAAGCCACTCAGAGAAAATACATTTGAGTTTAAGATTGAACTGATGCATTTCATTTTAAATGCGTCTGCGTACCTAAATGAGAAAGTTTGAGACTGCACTGCAAACCTTTTTTTTTTCTTTCCGTTTTATAAATCTGAGCGTGAAGATCATTGCTTTAGTATTTGATGGTCTTTCTTCGCTCCTTACTCTTTTGGATGAGCATCGTTTAAAACCACTGGCTGTCAAAATCAAAGGGCAGGGTTACTAATTGAGCTCCAGCAGGTGTTCAACACCTCTGCTGCACTTACAGCTTTGAAACACCAGGTGGTACCTATTAAATGTCTACTGGGATTTATTGAACATGCAATGATGCTAAAACGAACACTAAGAGGTTTTTAATAGAGCTCAGACTTAATGTGATGCTGGGAAGCAAACAATTGTTGTCCAAAATGGCCTTCCATACACTCAGACATGAACGAAGGTGCTCTATTTAACAGCATCATACAGTGGGGATGCTTTCCTTTATCAGCTAGATGGAGGTCAAGTCGTTAATAATTGCATTAATATCTCTTTTTTCTTTTCTGTATCTTATTTTTCTCAAAATAAAAGGTTTGGAACTGAAACTATGTGGAAGCGAAGCTATGAAAATAGTGGAAGTTTTCAGCTAGAAGCTCATGACGTATGAATATTTAGCAATATTTTTCGTCTGTTTTTCCTCTCTCGTATTTCTCTGAAACGGTTGCCCAGGAGAGCAACAAAAACCCCGCTTCCCTGCCTCCGCCCTGCACACACCCCTACGACGCCTCTCCTTGTTTCTGCAGGCCATTGAGGTGGAAAAGCATTTCATTTGCTAAACAAAGTGAAAGGCTGCCACAACACAGGGGCGTAATGGAGAGTGATGGGTGGCCCCCATACCAGGAATCATGAGACAAAGCATAATTACTCCTCCTGTCAGCGTCGCGGCATCCATCACTTACCGCTGTCGCCGCACTAAGGGCTGTGTAGCTTCCAAGAAGAGTGAGCAGACATATTTGTATGCCAAAGGCTGTGCGGGCCTGTTGGGTTTTTCCCGGCAACATGTCTTTCAAGCATGTAGCCGTCCAATCTAAACCTCACAAGCAGTCGTGTGTATTACTGTGTTGATGAATCCTCACAACACTTCAAAATAAGACTTTGAACCCGCTGAAAAAAAAAAGGGGGAACAAAAAGGATGAAGCCTTTGAGATGCTGATGACTGAACTCAAAGCACCACCGAAAACAAGAATACATTTTTTTTTGTGCCCGACTGAGATGAATACGTAACCTGAAGACACGCGGTCGTCCTCGGGATTCGAAAAGCTCGCTTTTAAAGGAGCGCAGCGACGGAGAGGCTCGAGTGGGGCGGAATGCATATTTAATATGAGATTTAGATTACCCAAACTTTCCTGGTGCCATCTTACTAAAATATTTAGCAAGTAAAAAGCAGCCACAACAGGCAGCATCTGTGGTGACTAAACACTGGGTATTTTTTTTTTTATTTATTTTGTTTCACAACTTGAGATACTCACAAATTCCTGGGTTAAATACGGCCATGATATAATTCTATGTCTATCACTCATTTCACTTTGTTTTTTTAGCCAACTGTTAGCAAACAAATGGAGCCCAAACATCCATGCCACATATGACTAATCTCTTCCAAAAACAAATAACAAGATGGAAATAAAAGTTTATTGATTATATCAAAACACCATCGGCTTACTTTTGTTTATAGGGGTGATATGCGAAGAAATGACTAATATCAGCTGATGCTGATGTTATTGCCGATATGTTGTGCATTTGGAAATAAAAACATCACCTAATTATGTAACCTGTTTACATGCATAAAACATAGTTGCAATTATATTTAGACAGTTTTTTGCAAAAGGAGGAATTCCCCCCCGTATACATCACCTCAAATACACTCTACAGTTTTTAACATGCATCGGTTGTGGCTGTGAATAATGGTGAAGTGCATGTCCCTGCCCATGGCAGTGATCTCAACAGGGGGGCTATTATTAAGCGTGAGCTAAATATAGATGACAGACCGCACATGCATTTTATTCCTGACCCGCGTTGAAGACCTCCAGACGTAAACCGCTCTGTGCTATAAATAAATATATATATATATATACTGTTTATATATATTATATATATATATATATATATATTAACGTTGCTTCTTTTGAGCCTAAAGCGGTATGCTGCGTCTGTCACGCTCCGTTGATGGATTTGTTTTGCATTTTCTCGTTTTTGAAAAACAAAAAAAAAACGTGTCTGCCTTTCCAACGCACTAATGAGATTCCCTTCGTCTGACCTTTACTGTAATCTGAACAAGTGTGCTCCTCTAGTGCGCAACACGAAAATGGCAGCAGAGACAGGACAGTATTTTTCATTAAAAAAAAAAAAAAAAAAATATATATATATATATATATATATATATATATATATATTATACTGTTATATATATATATATATATATATCTTGGGCAGCTATTTTAGTGACGGGAACTGAAATGTAAATTTGTCATGTGTGACTTGTCTAAAATTATTTTATGAAAAATATTCTGCAATGCAGCTGTGGCTGCAGCATATGTCCCCCCATTATTAAATGAAGACAAATTTACACTTAAGATTCTTTGTTTCCATCGTACGCATGTTGAAGAAATTCCTTTAAGAAACAGCCCAGATCCTCTAATAGTGCAGGTGCATCGCCAAGAGAAAGACACCTAGACATGTTTCACACAGTTATTTATTTTAAATGCATATTTCTGTTAATTTAGGCGATTATAGTCTACTGCTATCCCAAAATGCGGCTTCATAGGAAATGACATAATCAAAAAAGAATTTTAGTACAGAAATATTATATTTAGATGTGTTGAGCAAAACCCCATTAGACAATGGGAAATTTCCACATTCAGTGACAGGTTTATAAATAAATAACGTGATTCAGTTTACACTTTTTATCCTTTTGGCTACAGATTTCGACCCCACCAAAAACAAACACCGTCATTTCTTCACAAACTGTGTTGTTTTGTCAAAATGAAGTCGAAGGACACCAGAGGCAACACTGTAGATTATTTAAGCTATTAAATCAAGATTTTTTTCCTTTTAAATGTGCATTTGATTGCTTTTTTAGTGAACACAGCCAAAAACGGGATAACAAAATCCCCCAGAGGAGACCGCACGCAACCTCATAATGAGGGTAAGCACGGAATAAAAGGAAAAACAAAAGCCTGATTTGTGACTCTCGTCTTCTTTAGTCAGAGTCAAGGTGGTTAGTTACTTCTGGCTTTAAGGCCATCTTCTGTCTCAAAGCAATTCGAAGCCGTTTTGAGAACAGAGCAATTATCCTCTCCCTCTTCCCCCGGCTGTTGAAATGAAGGATTGACTCATCTGGCCCATCTCTAGGGCTCCGTATCTGTCCAGGCCGGAGACACCTTCTCACCAATTGTCACCTTCCCCTCTGTATCATTAAATCTTTTCCAAGTCGCTTACAGCTCGCTGCTGCCTGCTGTTCTTCGCTCGGACAGCCGCGGTAATTAATTAGCAAAGGTCAAAGCTCCATTTAGCTCCAACAGGTGCAAACCGGCACTAAAACGGACCGCAGCGAACACACACACAGGCTGCAATCATTTCCACTTTGTGGCCAAATGTTTTATTCGTGTGTGTTTCACATCCTGGACACAATAGAAAAGCACCAGATTTTCTCTGCTATGTAAATCTTTGCTTGGAGTGGAATAGATCTGTAATATTCAATATCACAGTTTAGAAATCTGATACGTTGATCATTGGCGGTTTCTATTCATCTGCATCTGACAATGATGTTATAGGATTCCATATAACAAATTAAATTGCATTGTAATTATGTCAAAAAAATCAAATATTACTTAGTGTTATTTAGAAGAGTCTGTTCTGTTTATTTTATTGAAAAGTTGAGTGTCTCCGCATTAGATGGGAACCGCACAGACAATGCAATATTAGTCATGGTGGGGCTCAATTAAAATGTTTTTATGGAGTTAATTGCAGGGTCTGGAATTACTCTGTCATAATTGATCACATTTTAATCAAAAAAAGCAAACATTGACAAAATAAGCAGCATTCATATACACTTTATGGTGCCAACCTTTTAAATCAACACCAGCTCATCAACAAAGAGTGATTATTTTCAATATGTTATTCGAACACCAGATTGGTGCAGAGTACTTTATACGATCTGCTCTGCTGGTCGCTGTTGTCTAGTGCAAGAAATCCTGACGGTGAGAACTCCGATCACCTTCAGACCTTGATCAAGACCTCATAGACGGTGCCAATCTCCCAGTGTGTCACACAACTGCTCAATGTTTTTAACACGTTAACGTCAATCAATTAGTCAAAAGCGATTCAATTAATTCTTTATGAACCAACATTTCTCTGCAGTGATGGCAAAGGGAGAGAATGGTTACCCCCTTCTGTTTTGAATTTCTGAAAAAAAGGAAAAAAAAGAATAAAAGATACGCTCTCAGTGCCCTCCTTATGACACACACCTGAGCTGTGGTGCATTAGTGGTTCTTGAGATGCTTTTAAGACATAATTGGAGTTCACCTTTGCCTTCCTGAACCTACAGAGCTTAATTAGGAAAGCACAGAGAGCTTTCTATTTAATGCCTCACAATTGTTGCTATATGTCAGAGTGAAAACTAAGCCTGAAGCTTGTGACATGGCTCATATTCCTCCAAGACCTCTAGATGGGATTTTGTCATTGCTTTTAAATTACGTCACAGACTGACAGTCCAGCGGCTTTCACCATTTTTAAAATGGTTGAAAAATCCACTCCTCCTCTAATAAAAGATTGTGCAAACTTTTAATCAGAGACACCAGTTCCTGTTGTCTTTAGAAGCAGAAACCCATTGGTTTATTATATAAAGTTGCCAAGTCATCTAAAATTCAGGAAGAGTATGAAAGTCATTACTTATTACACAATCACGGATCTGAAATTGGAAGCCTTTAAGAAACTAAGTGCCCTCTTGCTGCTTGGATCAGAATTAGGATTCTGTTTGTAGCAGCACGCTGTGCTATGAACCTTTACCTCATTACCGTCAGTCATACAGGATCCCGTTGGCTCCTCCGTTTTCCTCCACCTTCCCACTCGCTCCTCAATTCCGAGTACGTCCACCTGTTCAATGATTAAAGTCTGATCCTCACCTACAGTCATGAAAGATAGATCATTTTATTCTTTCGTCACTGAAAGAAGAGATCCTGAATACAGGCGGCTACAATGAGCTTCCTTCAAATAGCAACCCGGGTCACGTTTCCAGAATCTCAGTGATTCAGCGGGAGCTTTGAGTTTAGACCCTGCTCCTCACTCAGGTGAGTCTTATCGAGATGCCTTCTGGGTACTTCTAGCTATGTCCCACTCAGTGAGGCTTTTCAAATACATTTCTAAACTGATTTCTTTTTATTACCTTCCTCCCAGATAAACAACATGCAGTGTATGAACCTACTACAGAGAGCCACTGCAACCTTTCATCCGGCTAGGTTGGGTGAACATTTGACGGTCAGTCGTTGATATCATGTTGCCTTCTAGCTGTAGAGCAAATATAAAAAAAAATTGTTTGGGTTTGATTTAAATGACAACGTTGCTATGTTGAGACAGCAGTTCTCACAATGTATCCAAAAGAGCCGTCACCGTTTCAAAGCATCCATCCATCGATCCATTTTCTGCCACTTATCCAGGGTTGGGTCGTGGGGGCAGCAGCTTCAGAAGGGAGGCACAGACTTCCCTCTCCCCAGCCACTTCTTCTAGCTCCTCGGGAGGAATCCCAAGGCGTTCCCAGGCCAGCCGACAGACATAGTCCCTCCAGCGTGCCCTGGGTCTTCCCCGAGGCCTCCTCCCGGTGGGACGTGCCGGGGACACCTCACCAGGGAGGCGTCCAGGAGGCATCCTGACCAGATGCCCGAGCCACCTCAACTGGCTCCTCTCAGATGTCTGAGCTTCTCACCCTATCTCTAAGGGAGAGCCCGGCCACCCTGCAGAGGAAACCTATTTTGGCCGCTTGTATCCTTGATCTCGTTCTTTCGGTCATAACTCAAAGCTCATAACCATAGATGAGGTTGGGAACGTAGATTGACCAGTAAATCGAGAGCTTCGCTTTTTGACTCAGCTCTCTCTTCACCACGACGGACCGGTACAGCGCCCGCTTCACAGCAGACGCTGCCCCAATCCGCCTGTCAATCTCCCGCTACCTTCTTCCCTCATTCGTGAACAAGATCCCCAGGTACTTAAACTCCTCCACTTGAGGAAGGATGACCCCCCTGACCCGGAGAAGGCATTCTACCCTTTTCCGGCTCAAGACCATGGCCTCGGATTTGGAGGCACTGAGCCTCATCCCAGCTGCTTCACACTCGGCTGCGAACCGCTCCAGTGAGAGCCGCAGATCATGATTTGATGAAGTCAACAGGACCACATCATCCGCAAAAAGCAGAGATGCGATCCTAAGGCCACCAAAACGGATCCCCTCAACACCTCGGCTGTGCCTAGAAATTCTGTCCATGAAAGTAATGAACAGAATCGGTGACAAAGGGCAGCCTTGGCGGAGTCCAACTCTCACCGGAAACGAGCCTGACTTACTGACGGCAATGCAGTAAGTCGGGCTCGTTTCCCTGACACCGGTCATACAGGGACCTGACAGCCCGTATCAAAGGGCCCGGTACCCCATACTCCCGGAGAACCCCCCACAAGGCCCCACTGGGGACATGGTTGAACGCCTTCTCCAAGTCCACAAAACACATGTAGACTGGTTGGGCGAACTCCCATGCACCCTCCAGGACCCTGCTGAGGGTGTAGAGCTGGTCCAGTGTTCCACGACCAGGACGAAAACCACACTGCTCTTCCTGAATCCGAGGTTCGACTATCCGACGGACCCTCCTCTCCAGGACCCCTGAGTAGACCTTTCCAGGGAGGCTTAAGAGTGTGACCCCTCTGTAATTAGAGCACACCCTCCGGTCCCCCTTTTTAAACAGGAGGACCACCACCCCGGTCTGCCAATCCAGAGGAACTGCCCCCGAAGTCCATGCGATATTGCAGAGTCACGTGAGCCAACACAACCCTACAACATCCAGAGCCCTAAGGAACTCCGGGCAGATCTCATCCACCCCCGGGACCCTGCCACCGAGGAGCTTTTTGAACACCTCGTCCCCAGAGATTGGAGAGCCCAACCCTGAGTCCACAGGCTCAGCTTTCTCAACAGAAGGCATGTTGGTGGGATCGAGGAGGTCTTCGAAGTATTCCGCCCACCGACCCACAACATCCCCAGTCGAGGTCAGCAGCACACCATCCCCACTATAAACAGTGTTGGTGCTGCACAGCTTCCCCCTCCTGAGACGCCGGATGGCGGTCCAGAATCGCCTCGAAACCGTACGGAAGTCTTTCTCCATGGCCTCTCCAAACTCCTCCCATGCCTGAGTTTTTGCCTCAGCGACCACCTGAGCCGCATGCCGCTTCGCCCGCCGGTACCCATCGGCTGCTTCTGGAGTCCCACAGGTCAAAAAGGCCCAATAGGACTCCTTTTCAGCTTGACAGCATCCCTCTCCGGGGTTCGAGGGTTGCCGCCGCAATAGGCACCAACAACCTTGCGTACAGCATCTATTAGATGGGAAGCCTTCAAGGCTTATATATGGGGTTAAATGATAAGTTACACAAAAAATAAGACTAATAGAAACGGTAACACTTTATTTGAAGGGGGGGTGAATAAGACTGTCATGACACTTTCATAAACATGACATAACACCTGTCATTAACGTGAATAAGCCTTCATGAATATTTATGACTGATGTCATAAAGCGTAATTCGGTAAATTATGACACTTTTAATCATTTATGATTAAATCATTTAAAAGCCTGGCCACCAGGCGGTGGCCAGGCTTTTAACACTCAAGAAATCATTACTGTTTAAACTTTACCTTTAATGACATAAAGTTACTTAATTTTTAAAGTGCAATCAGTAATACTTTTAGAACAAATTGATATCAGTAATGATTTCTTGGTTAATGTCAAGTTCTCATAACAAAGACATTTGTATAATGTCAACTTTGTATTAAAAGTGTCATAATTTACCGAATTATGAAGGCTTATTCATGTTCATGACAGGTGTTTATGACAGTGTCATGTCAGTCTTATTCACCCCCCTTCAAATAAAGTGTTACCATAGAAACTTCATGGAGATGGTAAAACTTGAACAAATTAAAGAGAATGAGTTTGAGATAAATGTAAAGGATTCTAAAGAAAAGCAACAAAAATTGCTAATATTAAGGGCAAAATATAACAAACTATCTACTTACAAAGCGTCATCAGAGATATTCAATCTGAACCAATCCTACTACGATCAAGGAGCAAAGGCAGGAAACTTCTAGCCTGGCGCATTAAAGCTATGCAGAATGAAAGGGCAATAAGTGAAATTACAACTGAAAATGAAAATACTTCTGATCCTCAAAAAGTTAATCTCTTTACAGATTAGTACTCAAAATTATATACATCTAAGGGACACATATCACAAATATCACTTGATTCATTTTTTAACCCCACACTTATTGAAACAGTTAAATCAGAGCTGTATATCTCAATATCTATAGATGAACTTTCAAATGCAATAGATAAATTAAAATCAGGAAAAACACCTGGTCTGGATGGGATCCATTTGGACCTTTATAAAATATTTAAAAACAAACTACTACAGCCCCTCTATAATATGCTTGCAGAAAGTTATACCCTTAAAGAATTACCTCCTTCTCTACAAAATGCAATCATAACTGTACTACCTAAACCTGGAAAACCTCCCACCAGATGCAAATCTTTTCAACCAATCTCTCTTATAAATTCTGACACCAAAATAATTTCTAAAGTACTAGCACTTGGGCTTGAGAAATTTCTACCATCTCTCTGTGAACTTGATTAAACGGATTTATAAAGGGGCGGTAAGCCCACCATGGTATCCGCCGTGTGCTGAATATAATCCATGCAGAAAAAGCATTCGACAGAGTGGAACATAATTATCTATAATATGTTTTATCTCAATTTGGCTTGGGTGGTTATTTTATAACCAGTATTAAAATAATTTATAATAAACACACAGCCTCAGTTGTATCGAATAATATTATATCTGATTCATTTGATCGAGCTAGGGGAACAAGCCAAGGGTGTCCCCTCTCACTCCTCCTCTTTATTCTGGCAATTGAACCATTGGCTTTTGCCATAACAAACAATCAAAACATACAGGGTGTCAGAATAAAAAGTATTGAATCTAAAATTGGACTATTTGCAGATTACATTATTTTAATGTTGTCTCATCTGAAGTCCTCAATCCGTCAACTACTTAAAACCATCAATGAATTTGGTTATCCATCCATCCATCCATTTTCTTAACACCCTTGTCCCTTAGTGGGGTCGGGAGGCGCTGGTGCCCATCTACAGCTAACGTTCTGGGCAAGAGACGGGTCACCCTGGACAGGAGAAAACCCACGCATGCATAGGGAGAACATGTAGAAAGTCCCTAGAGGCAATTTGGAGAGGCCAATTAACCTGACAGTCATGTTTTTGGACTGTGGGAGGAAACCGGAGTACCCGGAGAAAACCCAGGCATGCACAGGGAGAACATGCAAAAAGACCAGGGCCGTGAATCGAACCTAGAACCTCCTTTTCTGCAAGGCAACAGCTCTACCCACTGCGCCACTGTGCAGCCCCAAAGCTAAATCCGCCATCCTATTTTTAAATCAGTCCACCTCATATTTAACACGAGGACGACAACCCAAACTTGTAAATTAAATCTTGCTCAAGTAATAAGTCAACATATTGAACAGCAAAACTCACTATCAAGGAGGTGCGGATTATATTTAGCCCTATCCGCACATGTTGGGCAGGCGGCGTATTTTGACATGTTCTGAGGTCGAACGACATAAATATCCTCATCCTTCGCCCTTTTGGTCAGCACAGAAGTTAGCGTTTGATAGTCCGGTCTCTTTCTAACGTCCTCATCGAGGACGTTTGCTGTTTTGGAAGATTGGTCAAATCTTCCCTTCGCTCTTGGGACCGGTCTTCCAATGCTGCTTCCCCAGCCGGGGAAGTTTGTCTGACAATTGGGGATGGGTTGAAGAGAAACGCGTCAAACTCGTCGTACACTATGGACTCATCCTTGTAGCTACCGGTTTCAAAAGTCACCCCAGGTAGCATTTTGTTAAAAATCTTCCTGGTTATCAAATATCCAGCACCAAAGGTCAAAGGCAAAAATACAGATACTACAAGGTGTTCCATACTAAAATAGCTAAAAAACACACAGCTCTGTCAAAGAGATGCTTGGATATGACCTCCTGTTTTGAGATCAAAGCATTTATGACATCAGATGTCCTTTGATCTATGTCATAGATGAGGTCATAGCTACAATGAGCTCACTGTAGTTTTTTGTATATTGTTTTTATCGGCTCTGGTGGCCTTCATTCTGCGGTGGGTGGGCGGGGGGCGGGCGTTGGGGGGGGGGGGGGGCGTGCGGTGGGTGGGGCGCGGTCGGGGGTCGGGCCGGCGACGGCCGCGGCGGGGACTCGGTCCTCGCTGCGTGGGTTGTGCTTATCTCCTGCGCCACCACGGCACACCCCTCAATGGGCCACATTGACAGTACAAATCAAGAGTGCCCAGGTCCAGTCCTCCACACTGCAACTTTTATATGCATCCCTGCTAAAACACACCTCAGACAAAAGGTTGATTTCCCTCATTCAGTTCTGTAGAGACTTATGAGTAAATGATCCAGTGTTGTTAGAAAAGGTAACGCATCTAAAGTTGCAGATGGTAGCTCTGAAAAACTAGACTGGGGCAGCCCTAGCATAAATGTATGAAAATACAATGTTAAAAATAAATTAAACACCCTCCTCATATTGTTAAATAACTGATTTTATGTATTGAAGTTTTGAATATTACATTTCAGTTTGCATGGATGTAAAATTACTGATCAGTTTAAAAATTACAATATTTAAATTAGTGTTAAAAGGTAAGCATCTGCTTAATTTGTGATGGGATCTGGATTCACGGTGAATATAAACTCAACCCCATAAAGTTCGACTAAATAACCAATGTTATTTCGGGCTGAGCCCGGCCGGGCTCCGTGGGTAAAAGCCCGGCCACCAGGTGCTCGCCATCGTGCCCCACCTCCAGGCCTGGCTCCAGAGTGGGACCCCGGTGACCCGCATCGGGGCGAGGGAACGCCAGATTCAAAGTTTGTCTCCATCATAAAGGGTCTTTGGGCTGCACTTTGTCTGGTTCCTCACCTAGGACCTGTCTGCCTTGGGTGACCCTACCAGGGGGCATAAAGCCCCAGACAGCATAGCGCCTTGGATCATTGGGACACACAAACCCCTCCACCATGATAAGGTGGCAGCCCAAGGAGGAGCATCACTACTCCATTGTTGTTTCTTAATTGATTTGTCCAAGAGACAAAAAAGGATAGTAACTGGATGCCGTCAAAGTTGCTAGTGTCATTTGACTGCCTGTTGTTCATATACCCAACATTTTTGGGGTTCATTTGCATTAGAATGCTATCATTTGCCAAATTTATAAAGCAGAACCATCGTTCCGCGCCAGATTTACAAAAAGGAGGCCAGCACTACTTTTAACTTGGGGATTTAAAACCATAGCTGTTTGGCCGGTTGGAAGCATGAGAACAAAGCCCTATCCTTTCCTTCAGTATTTAAAACACACAGGGGAAATGATCTGATCGCTCACTAACAACACTTTTCCTAGCTGTGACTGAATGTGGAAGCAGTCAGAAAATCCTTAGCCTTATTTGAGAACAGAGGATTCAACAATGCTGGAAAAAAATTGGTCAACAAGACCAAACAGAAACTCACTTTGCTGTAAACGGCATGAATTTTGAAAACAAAAAAAAGACTTTCTAATTTCATGGTTGTTTTTCGAAAGGGTTGAGACTATCTCTACCCATGATCTTTAATCGAAGGAGGCACCATTTTGAAAATAAGACTCTGTAATGGAAGTTGCAGAATATCTGATTTGCTAAATGTGCTCAGAACATGGAAAACACTCAAAATCTGAAAGTATTTTAGTCCAGAATCTAATGTAAATATGTTAGTACACTTGAAATAAGACAAAAGTAACTCAAAAGTAACCTTTTGTCAAAATATAGGAGCTTGCTTTAAGTCAATTTCTTGACTTTGACAAAAAAGTACATCTACAGAAAATAATTTCACCCAAGACATTTTTTCCATTTTAATAGTTTATTAACATCCCGCAACTTGCTGAAAAGTTATTTTAAGTTGGTTTTGTCATATTTTAAATGCTAAAACTAGTAAGATTTTGTGTATTTTCTTGCAGCGATGTCGGCTCAAACTAATTGGCAGAGTGAGCAGCTCTGCGTACTGTTGGAGCTGGCAACGGCGGAGGAGGCCCCAGCCTCCTTCTTCGCTTCCTTGTTCACAAGTGTTTCATAGTCTGTAGCAGCTAAACGGAAGAGTTCATCAATTGCTCTGTTGAATTTCCATCCATCTCCGTGGATGATTTCCCCTGTGGTCTCTCTCGTCTCGTCGGGAACGAGGAGTTGTGGGTGGGTTCTCTCAACACCCTCAGTCAGCCGTGTCTCTTCGTCTGGAAGGACTCCTCTGGAAGTGTGATTGAGTGCCGAGTTAAGTGGTCGATGGCTGGAAGGTTTCTTGGCTCCTCTGTCTGATGAGGTTAGGTAGGGTGCAGATGCCAATTTCTGCACATGCAAGCAGATGTGCCTTCGCACCGCTTTCCTTTCAATTAGTCCCAGCAATCAATGGGATGCGTACTGCACCGTCATTCTGGCGGTGGGGCTGGGGGAGAATGTACTGTGCGAAAGGAACACAACCGAAAGCTTGGAAACAGTGACATATTAGAAAGAATACAGAAAGTAGGAAAATAACTAATCTGAAATAAACTTAAATATTTCGTGGTTTTGGCTAATCCCTCCTGATGCCAAGTAGGAAACGACCTTATTAACAGAGTTGTTTCGCAATCGTGTCGATATTCTGAGAAGATGTTCTTAAAAATGTGAGGAAAAAGTCTGAGAATAATCGAGAACTACACTGGTGATACAGTGAAGGCACAGAAATGGTTTAAATTATATATTATTCATGGGCTATCTTTATTTTGAAGTTTCAAAAAAACTACTCTCTGTCTCAGCTGTCACCAAAGCCTAATTTATGTAGAATTTGGAGATGTATGTGTAGGCATGATGAAGTTGTACCCAAATTGAACAGCGAGATGAAATGTATCCAAGCCGAATATTCATTTGCATATTTTACTAAACATTTTCACAGTTTGAGCTTTCATGTTAGGTCAAAGATATAAAGATATAAAATGGGGGTTTCAGGGGAAATAAAGATATGCAAGTGCAATATTCAGATTTTTTTAGATTTACTGCTAGACTTTAAAAGACCGGGGTATAGAAAATAGCACACTGAAAAACAGAATAGAGATCTGGGGAATATATTGCCAAATTCTACTTAATCACAGATCAATATACTCCGGAATAAGAAACTCCAGCATGGTTTTCAGTTTGATTTAAAGGCTTCAAATTCCATCTTATGTGAAAAATAGATCATTCTTACAAATGTGAGGTAGCTGATCAACGCATAAATGTTCTGGAGAGGCATGAACAGAAAGCTCGTTTTAGCAAAAAATCCTAAAATGTTAAAGGGTGAACACAGAATTATAGCTCATACCACCAAAAATATCCATACAACTATCACCATGCATCATGCTAGAGCCTTGGTGTAATATGCATCTATCATGATCTGAAAGCAGATGCCAGGGAAGCAATTTCACACTTAGAGCCACTCTTCTTTTTTTTTTTTTTTGCCTAGAATTGAGTCATCTAAGTGTGAGTGAAATGACATGGGAAATTAAATGAAGTTTTTGTTGGTGCCATTAATCTAAAACAATGCAGACAAAATCACAGTAGACGTATCACCGTGCTCGTTTATTATATTTGTGTAGTCAGTTTTAATTGCCTTCTCCTCACGACAGCAAACTCCAACTTTGGCTCTTTTCTTTCTTTTACATTTTGGCTTCAGTACCAAGGAGCATTTCTTTGAACTTAGGATGAACTTCTCAATTTTTTAGCTGAGTGGGGATGAGTTTGATGGGAATTTGGTAAACTGGGTTCTAGAGACATTATTAAATTATACTCAATTAAGCTCAGTATCAAATTTTTATCTTAAGAGTTTGGAGTTTGTGTGTAATTTTTTTCCCTTTTTTTAAATCTAAGTATATTGAAGCAATTTAGGAGCTTTCTCTGTCTGCCTCACACAGTTATGAAATTTACATTCACCTGTCTTCCCAATATCGTTCCTTACTTTTGTTCTTTGACAACTTCCTGTTTCACTCTGGAATGTGCAATGATCATGACTTCAGTATATGTGTGTGTCTAAAATTTGGAGTAGCAAAGATAGAACAGGAAACATGAGTTCAGATTTTAATAGAATTTTCTTTTTTTTTAATGTTCAATAGGTTTAGGAGTAGATTTAATTTGTTTTTCTGTGATGTAATGTGTGTTTATTTTTATGGAGGTTTTATTCATGGCGTGTGGTATCAGCTCAATTTGTTCTTCAGGCCGGTGCAGGCCAAGCATCTTCCTAATATGCACAACAGGTCACCAGCTTGCCGGAGACTGATGGAAAATCTATAATGCTTAGTCTCCAGATATAGACCAGCGAACGAATCAATACCGCGCAAGCACACGTGTAAGCGACATTATATTTTGAATTCACGGCATGTTTACGCCATCTGTTAAAGATAACAGAAATACATAAATGCTTTATGGTGGTGGTGTACTTGGTGTTTGCTGGAGAAAAAAAACTTAGGGGAAGAAAAGAAGAAATAGATTAAAATGAGAAAAAACTATGTTTTCAATGTGATAAAAGTGCAATGCCAAAAATTTCAAGATGGCAAATGACTTTTTTTTTACAACTGTTCCTCAAAGATTAGAAAAATAAATAGGTAAAGTACATCTATTTACTCTCAGTCAACTCCAAACTTTCTCATTTCGATCCTACTTGTAACATATTGAAGTTTAAATGTATTTGCCGCGTTAAGTTGCTTACAATACAAAAATAAAAAAAATAAAATACAAAAGAGCTAATTCAAATGGTCAGATTTAAGGAATATCAAGTCATCTCATATTCAGAGAGCGTTTAAAGGAAGGCTAAGGAAAGAGCTCCAGGAGATTTGTCAAGTCTTATTTGATGTCTTGTTCTACGCCATAAACCGGTACGTGCATTCGAAAACAAACCCTGCTGAACATACATACTTTTATGTGATTTATACTGCTGTCATGGTTTCTTTGTTCTCTGCAGTCTTCCTGAGCCGCCATTGCTGACGGCGGAGTCACTCGCAGCTTAAAAAAGCCCTTGTCAGAATTTGGCGAGTGTAAACAGACTTGCAGGTCTCATTCGAGTTGCAACATGAATAAGACCTGCAGTGGTGGCATCGACGTGGAAACTATTCTGCTCTCTCTTGTCCGCAACGTCTGCGTGACCCCAGGGTCGAAACTTCTTGGGTTTCTTCTTTTATCACTGACAAAGAATGGCGCAGGTATGTTTGGTGATGGGACATGTGGAACACTAAAGTATAATTTTAACTTAGTTTTTAAGAATTTTTTAAAAGTAATTACAATATAGAATTAGATGTTTGTTTTTGTGCACTTGAATAGATTTGAATGATTTTAAAACATCACAAAGGTATCAAAGTGTGTGTGGAAAAGCACGGTGACATGTTTGGCCACTGTGCTAAAATTAGCTGCAATTCCCTTTAAATTTGCACATTTGGCTGTTTGAGTCAGTGTGGTCCAGCTGCAAAAAACCTGTGAACTGTCACAGCCAGAGCTGTTTATTTAAAAGATGTGTTAGCCTTGGGTACATATTTTTATTTTTTTAATTCCACCTGCACATCGTCATGAATTCCACAGAGAAGGCAACATTGGCAGAAATCAGCTGTTTACACACATTGTAATAAAAGACGAAACATTTTCCCTCTATTTTCTAATGTAGGTTTAGAATTAATTCTTACAGTTTGAGGCCAACAAATAGTTTGGATTAGCTAAATGGGTGTTTGCTTTTTATTCATTCACATATTAACTAAAAACAGAATCTGTGCTAAAGTCCATGATGTTTTTTCTTCATTGTATGCTAAATGTCTCTGGAATTTAGATGATGGTAAAACTCATTGAGTCAAAAGATGCCACCAAATGAACAACGAAAGCATTCAGACACAAACACATTGAACCTAATCAAAGTTTTCTCAAGCAGCAAATGAACTGATTTTCAGCTTTTTACAAATATAAATGTAACATAAATGTGTTCAATGTGAGCTATGGTGCTGTTGTACCTGCACACACATCTCCAATCACATAAAACATTTTCAAACACTCCTTCCAAAGAATATGCTGTCTGCAGGAGAAACAAGCTAAAACTCCAAAAAATGTAGCCTTTTTATTTAAAGAAAAAAAAAGTAAAGTTTCCCAACAAAAAACGTTCTTATATACAATCAACATTTTCTTTTCAAAGAACCAATGTGTGTCAGAAGATGCTGCAATAACTATTGTGATGTTATTACTGTGATCCATTCCTCGATGCAGTAAATAGCTGTTTTTGCTTCCTTTGAATATAACCTCAGATGATGATGATCGAAAGCGAAAATGTTTCAGTTAATTAAATTTCACCTTTACAGAGTGAGTGTGCGTTGTGAATAGTTGGATAAGAACCTCTACTCATTTCAGTGAATCGAACCAGCACTCTACTTGACTTGCTTTTACTTTTCAGCATGAAATTTATGCATTAGAGACCTTTTTTTTTCTGTGTCAACGAAAATAATATGCAAGCCGTTGCTTCAAAGAAGATTGTTCAAATAGAACAGCAAAGAACAAAAAAAGATTTCTTGACTGTGAATCCTCTGTCTTAAAACTCAGCTTCTCAACGTGATGAGCAGTCGGGAAACTACTTTGTCCGCTTAAATTGTTTTCCTGCAATTGTCCGTTGTCTTTGCGTCATTATCACATTGAGCAGCGCATAGATGAGCATGATTGCAATAAGATTAAACGATAAAGTTGCATCGCAACCAGACATTATGATTGCCATGTGCTTACAAATTTATGGCGTAGACCGATGTAGAATGCAAACAGAAAGGTAGAGGATAAACAAACTTGCAAAAACCTAAAAGATTTGTAAGGTCTTGTGAGTCGTTGCAGGAAGAAAAAAAAACTCTCCCGCTTCAGCCTTTGCTTTTTCTCTGTAAATCATTCAAGTCATAATTAAAAACTGAGCTTCAACAGCTTTTATTTAAATTGCATGCTTGCACTCATCGGTTGATTTTATTATTATTCGTTCTCTACTTTAGCCCTTTTCATTATTGCCAAGGTTGAGTTCGGCAAACATTTTTTTTTCCTGTAGATATCAAACAAAAAAAAGCAAATCTCTCTTATCTCCCTCTTTCTGCAGCTCCAATTCAGACACCAACAAAATCCATGCCATTATTAGTCGGAGATTCAGGTGCTCAGCACAAAGGAATTTATCCTCGCCGCACTCTTTCAATTTTGACAATCTGGCATGCCAGAGGGGGCATTGTTCCAAATGCTGCATTCAGCCGACAATGTAACTGGCTGCAGTCGGAGACTTCAAGAGAAAGATAAGAGCCGGAGCTGGAGCGAGGTGAAGGATGATGACGTTCTGTAAAGACTCAGCACAAATTAAGGCAGTGAGGCCTTTCATCTGGTAAGCTGGCACAGAAACGTCAAGTCCCCTAAAATATGAAGAACCAACACCGGGGACAATGCAGTTCTGCTTTGCCAATGTCGTTGTTTCATAAAAAAAAGAGGAACTGAGGACATTACAATAATACAGTTTCAATGTTCACACTGATATCATGAAACAACTTGATACTCAACTTCAGTTTAGAAAATAGGGAGATAAAAATATTGAAAGACAATTCTCTGATGAGGCAAGTCTTCGTTTTATAGAAAAAAACAAAATTAAAAAAGTGTATCAGTTGCCTCCCTAAATTTGGATATGACTATAAAAAATAAAAAGCAATTCAGAGCTGAACTTCTCCCAATGTCAACGCAAGTAATGCAGAATTTGTGAATCTCTTGAGTTTATTTAAAAAAGTAAAAAATAAAAATAATTAGAAAAAAAAAAATCGACCAGCATTTATTGTGCTGTAGCTACCAGTGCTTCACCAACTCCCTAAACTTAAATACATGCTGTTGCAAAAAAAAATTTTTTTCGACATTAGCAGAATAATGAAAAGGTTTTGCAATGGAAACACAGCTATTGACATAATTCTCCTCAAATATTAACAACCCATAGAATATTTCTTTTCTCTCCGTTTCCTTATAGACATTTTTATTTTAAAGTTACAAGTTTTGTTTTCCAAAAGGTAATATAACATTTACCGCTGTGAGTTTTCTGTAACTGGACGTGAAGCTAAAAAAAGGTTTGTTTGATCGTAAAGGTTACACCACTGGGGTCAACAGGAAGTTGACTTGGTGACGAGCCCTTTGACGGCGTGATGAAGCTTTGTCTCCTGACGATGAGTTTACTCAGCTCGTCATGGATCCATCACACTTCAACAGATCCACGATGCGGTGAGTTTTTGCGCACTTAGACTGGCCTAAGAGAAGTCACGTTTTAGAAACAACTCATCCATCCAGCCAGACGGATGACATAAACTCTCTTCTTCTGGGTCGTTTCTGGGTCACGATAATTTGTGGTCCTTCCTCTGATTTCCAACTGGTCTGCTCGGCTGTGCGTCTCTTTTTCAACGCCCAACACCAGGAGGGGGTCTCAATCTGATGTCCAAACTTAATTACCACGGGACTCTCTTTGATGCAGAGAAGCAGGGGCTCCAATTTAAGCTCTTCTCAGATTCCTGACCCCCTCACCTTCCCACTATGGATGTTCCTGATCTCATTTCGGTTTGGTGATCTAATTATTTTTGGCCGTCGTCGGCCAGCAAGTCAAAGACTCAACTTCCCGTGGTTAAAACTTTTGTTTTGCTCCCTCGTACCCACTTGTCAGGCACACAAGAGGAGTTCTCGTCACAGCCGCAGTTTTGCTGCAGGTTAGTTGTTCCCGAGCTCTAATTAGCTCATATTAGCATCAGCATCCATGTGTCTGCAGATTTGTGTTTGCTCAGTCAGTCAGTCTATCATGGTCAGCAATAGCCGCTGACTATTAAGGTCGGAATTAGCCATAGTAAATTCACAGGCTAATGCGTTGGAATTAGTTAAAGGTCCTTTTGCTCCCCATTTTCTCACAATTAAGGATGACAAGGATACCTCTGAGCTGCAAAGCCCTGACATAAAAAAAATGTAATGTAATATGCAATATATTCATATAATTAAAACAAATTTTTACAGGGGACAGATTTAATTTAGCGTGCATTTAAATTCCTCCAAAGTGCTCATGGTGAGAGAGGATAAGTCAGAGTTTGCTTGATAGTTTTTTAATCAACGCTTTTCTCAAGCTGAGTCATAGCCTGAAGTTTCCACATACAGACAGAAAAGAAAGTATTCACACCTATTAAGCTTCCCTGTGCTTTGTCACGTTATAATTGCAAACCTTGATGTAATTTATTTGGATTATATGGAACTGTTCATGAATATGCCTGGAATTTATTTGACAGTTGAATATTTTCTATTTGCCAAAATCTACAAAACCAAAAAAACCCTCAGCTACATATGAAACGATGTGGGAATGTGAAAAGTTTCAGACGTACACTTTTCGCAAGTTTCTGTAAAAAGAGGCATCGGGGGGAGAGACGGGGGGAGTTAAAGTCTCAGAATGTTCCAGTTCAATAAGGTTTGTGGGATTATTTATCCCTGACAGAAACTGATATTCAAAGATGTGTGCTCGTCACACTTTAGCCAGTAGTTTCCACGCCGCTTTAAGAGTTTCAAGTCTGCAAAAGTTACTCTCCGTGGCTTCGTCGTGGGCTCCCTTTATGGCTCGGCTTGTTGTGGACTTGCAACTAATTAGAAAAGATGTCTTAGATTAACACGGACCCGGGGACTCGCTCCTAAGACTTTCTTCTCAGGGAAAAAGGGCACTTTGTTGATAACCTTCTGAAAGCGATTTAGTCTCTGGCAAAGGGAGTTGGGGGACTCTTTTTAGAATTAAACTGCGGACACGCTTCCTCCTAATTTATGTGCCTAACAGTGATGAAATATTATATTTGGATTTAGAATTGCGTATATCAGCACCGAGCCGGGGCCTCCTCTTTTTTCCACTTCCACCCTTGTGGGTTCCTCTCATCCATTTTAAAAGCACATATTGGCTTCTGAAGTTAATGCTGGCCATGAGACATGAAGATGTGCTATAATGTGTTTTCATTGGGGTGTCCCCCTCCGCCGCCGCCCCCTGCCGTCCTGACAGCATATCAGAGTGGCGTGGCTGAGACTGTTTTGTGAGGATGCCGGCGCTGCCTCTTGGGACCGTGTTATTTTGGCTGGAGAGCCATTCAGAGGAAAATAACAATGTGTCTCTGGCTTATTTGCATCGCTGTACAGCTCGGCGCTGTGTTATGGGATCGGCTGGCCATTTCCTGCAGACAGGGTAATAAAAGTCGGATAAAAATAAAGGCCTGCAGCTGCTACTCCCACAACAGAAGGAAAAAGAAAAGAAAAAAAATAGGTGGCTTTTTATCCAAGTCAACATTTTCTATTATTTGGCTTCTTTTATTAAAATTGTCACAGTTCTTCTGTGTCCTTCTGCATCAACATGCAGCATGAGGCTGAATGCAGCTGACCTGCTCTGTTTGTCTGTTTTGGCATTTTGCCTCCTTTCAGTTCACCTGGCCCGACCGACTGACCGCCTGCAGCTTGTGTGATATTTGGAGAGCGACTAAAGCAGTGAAGGGAGCCCCCCGTTGTTTGCGTTCACTTTTTGCTGTCTTTGCGGTGTTAGATTATAATAGCAAGCAACCTTAAAAATGACACGTTCAGGAGCTGATGGATGCAGGGACTGAACAGAAAACATAAAAATAGGTGTTTATTGGGAAACACACAATCTTAGACAGGCCAGGGTCAGAACCAGGGAATCCAAGTCGGGGTCAGGCGGTTCCAGATCTCGGGGTCAGACAGACGGGGGTCAGAGCCAGTGGGTCCAAATCCAGGTAAAAACGAGTTCCAGATCTCAGGGTCAGACAGACGGGGGGTCAAAGCCAGGAGGTCCAAATCCAGTGGAGAGGGTCAGGATCGGGGACAGGAGAAGCAACTCGGCAGAAAGAAGAGAACAGACAGGTTAGTACTGGGCAGTTAGCTCAAATCTTAGCAACAGGCCTGAACGTGTTACCGCTGAGGGTTAAACAACAATCTGATGCCGTGCAGGGGGAAGATCCGTCCTTATATGGCATAGGCTGGAGATCAGGGTGATGATGTTCAGGTGTGAGTGGTCACAGCTCAGCAGCAGCTGTGACAAAAAAGATTGGTCAGAATGCCCAAAAATAAGCATTATGGTAGAGCATAACAAAAAAGTTTGGTCATTTTGGCGTCTTGTGTGAACAGAAATGATAGCGGTTCAGGAAGGTGGTAGAATAAGAAATGAATGTCACCACGGAGATGGACCCAATTGGATGGGTCTACATCAGAGTAGACGTTGTTCAACTACTTGTCTTTAACTTTTCATAACTATAAAAATTAAGGATTACTGTGCAACAAAATGTACGACCGAATTCAGTCTCTGAAAACTTTTTCATTTTGTTGGTATGGAAGACGGAATTGTTGAAAATGGACTTTAAAACCTGGAGAAACCCAAAGACAAAAAGTCATCAAGTTGATAAAAGTATCTATTGGTCTTAAAAGGGTGGGGTTGAAAACTGCATCTCAAAGCAGGGAAACAAGCTCCATCCAGAAATGACAGGCTTTCCTTTTGTCAGCGCTCGCACTTAAAGTGTGATATGTTTACATTTTCCTGTCAGGCGGCCTGTTATGGTCATGAGTAATGACCGTCTTCCTGAGGAAATTTACAGCATTTTTGGGTGTTTTTCTCCTCTATTCAGTGACCTTTAGTGAATTGCAGAGTGTGAAGCAGCTGGGATGGGAGACGCCTGAGGCCAGACTCTGGAAGATTGGACATTTCCCTCCTTTGGGTTAGAAATAAGCTGCTGTTGCATGTCATAAATTTAGGAATACGACAATATTTTAGTTTTTTTTTTTTTTTTTTTTACACAAAGAATCCCTCACAGTCATGTTTTCTTTTTATAAATCAAACATACAGTGCTCAACTCAAAATCGCATGGGATAATTGGTAATTTACTTTCACTGAGTGACACGCAAGAACCTTAATCTGGAACTGTAACCGCCACGACTCAAATGCGAGTGAAAGCAGAGCAGCGAACGTATTTAATGAGTGTGAGGATGGAGTAGAAAACTTCAAATCGTGACATTATGGTGCTTTACCAGACACATGCGATCGCTACGAGACCCTGGCCAAATTGTGCAGGTTTCAGAATACCACACGGTGCGTCCCATGTGGTTTGAAAATGCCTTGGGGACCCCTTTGGACTGAAGCTTGAAATAGCAAACCCGGGCAGCCATGGCCGATTTTAAAAAAGACTTTAAGCACCGCACTCTAGGACTCCAAAAATAGGTTTATTGCAGCGGGAGGGGAGAAAACGGTGCAATGTTGTACTCCACAGCAAGAATTCATCCTATGTGCTTGGGAAACGCACGTCAGAGGCATCTGTGTCGCAGAATGAGACGGGTACGAAAAGGCGCCTCACCTTGGTAGGGCATATTTTTGGGACTGGTTTTTTGGATTAGTTTCCATCGTCTTGTACTTACAAAGAAGAAGAAGAAAACATTGTTCTGTTACATGTACTCTTAATTTCATTTTAATTTCTTCTCTAAAAAGCAGTGTTACTTTGAATTGGCATGATCAAAACTAAACGCCTTTCTTTCATCTCATGAACGGTGTTAGAAAAAAGGTGCCCTTCTGAATACCTCCAGTTTTCAGAAGGTATTTTTCCAATAATAAGGTGGAGAGCAATTCGGCTCGTCCTTGATAGGCTTGGAGACGGCATCCAAGTTTCAAATATTTTCAAAGGGAAAGCAAAGTGAGGCTTGGCTAAATAAAATAAAATAACACTGAATCTGGGGTAGGTGTGTTTTTCTTTCACATGCAGAGGCAGGTCGATCCAAGGGCCTCCAGTCTCCTGTGAGGGTTATTCAGCTGGGAGCGTTGCTGCCCTTGTGATGTCACAGCAAAAGGATGCTGCTACTGGGAAAACGCAATTCTCACCCCCTTGATATCCCTTTTTTTTTAGCCTTCTAAACTAATCCACAAATGTTAATAGTTTTGACAGATCTGCTTACGAAGCTCAAACGGCTTAGTGGACCTTTAGTGCTGACAGGGAAGAGAAGCTTTGAAAAGCTCTCCACGCACATCAAACTTTCATTTTCATTCTCGTCTTGTAAAATAAAAAAAAAAAAAAAAAAAAACGGCACACAACAGATAGACGAACACTGCTTCCTGAAATATGTCCTGTCAAGATAAAGCCCTCGACGGACTGTCAGACCCGGTTGAAGAATAATGCAAGAAGGAGATGCACTTAACGATCTGAGGCTGTGTAACCTACAGCAAAGTGCATCATGGCACTATGATAGTGGTGATTACTTTGGGGGTAAAAAAGAAAAAAAGAAAAAGCAACATTCATCGTCTACAGTAAATTTGTAACATGCCTCAAAGCTGCATGAGTTTCAAGTTGGAGACGATGATGTCATGGGCTCAAATGAGGTTTTGTCTTGCTTCCAGCTGAGCAGCAGAAAATGTGCGCATATCAGGGTAAAGTCACCATGTGTGCCGTCATTACGCTCTGTATCACCGTTTCCACGGCGGCTCAGGGGCTTCGCTCTGCCGTCACGACAGCGCGGCTCCTCACAACATGTGCAGCGAATAGTCGAAAGATGAATTAGTTTTATATTAAAACAATGCTTTACGGAATCTAATTTGAGTATGAGATGCAATAAAATGTCTGAAATTTTGAAATGACCAAATAGAAACATTTCTCAAGGAGTTATTCAGTTACAGTCTCCTGGCCTTTCTTATCCCCCAAGATTAAAATTAATTTCTTAATGTTTCCCTGTATTGGACATCTCAAATTGGATTTTGACTTTGACTGGCATAATGACAGAAGCAGCTTTAGATTTTAAAAAGTTTGGTAATGTAAATGAAAATGAGTCTCTGATTTTTTAGTTGAGTTAAACAGTCAATTGTGCTGTAAATTTCAGCGGCAAAACAGACATGATTAGCACATTAACCCATAATGTGCTTAGCAACACTGGAACGCCATTTTTGCTTGCATTTCCCATTTTCAACATATGTAGTTATAGTTTTTTGTTACAGAAGTTGCAAATTAAGGAATTGTTTGCATGCTTTGCTGCCTACTTTTGAAACTCTCCGTTTCCACGAGCGTAGGAGTCTTTAAAGTCATCTCTCGAGTGCCACTGGACTCACACTCACACATTTTAATACTTAAAACCAAAAATATTACACTTTTTTTTTTCCGAAAGTGGCACCTCACGGTCACAGAATGTCCACCATATGCGTGACATATGGCGGCCAGGCTGCGTTGCCCATCACCTGAAAGCTCCCTGTGGCAGGAGCATATTCTGAGTCGATTGGAAAAAGAAAAAAAAACGTGGACAATTCAGGAAGATCAAGAGAATGCTGCGCTCAGTGACGAGGATGTTTGTTATTCAACAGGAACCTTCCCAGAGTGGGAAATTAAGGCTTTCTAAATTGTCACCCGCTGGCTACTTCTGAGAAAGACGACACACACTCACAGATTCACACACTGTTGTTTTTTTCCCTCCTTTTCTCTCTGCCTTGCTTATTTCTTCACCTTTGCACCTCCTACCAACTGAAACTGAACGACCCACTCACACACACACACACACACACACCACACACACACGCGTGTGCGCGCGCACACTTTTGACAATGCTCACCAAACACCGCCTCCTTCTCATGTCTCGGCAAGGACACAGTCAGGCTGACTAATTCAGAATTGAGCTGTCATCTGTGTCACCTCAGGCTTGTGTTTGAGAGGCTTTTGCGTGTCCGCGAGAGTCTGCTCGCTCGCTCGCTTCGTAAAAGCGTCACCTTGGGTCAGGAGTGCGCTTGTGGGAGGTTACTGTCAACATGCACAAGCTGGGCAGCCTGGGCGACGGGACTCGATTTGGCCGTCGCTTCAGAGACAGAACGAACGCGACTAATGCGCTGATGCATGTGAGAGAAAGTCCTCTCGTTTCCAGAGAACATACCCTCCCCGCCTACTCACTTCTCAGTGCATGAACACGTTGGAGCACTCACAGCTGCATCACAAAGGAAAATACATTACACCGAAATGCGTATATGTGCATTTTCAAGGAGGAAATAACCTATAATCGCCTCAAAAGAGCACCATACGCTCCTATACACCTGCTGCTATCAGATTACCCTGTTGAGCACCTTTTATTTTCCTTCCCCCCCCCCAACACAACACGTACGCAAACATATGCAAAGGCAAAACCTTTCTTATGAGCATCTGGGCAACAGACAGGCCTATTAGCCCATGCAGCCTTGCAGTGCCAAAATAACAACTGCAGCATATGCCTGTGTAATAATTGCATTAATGTTGAACACGTCTCTCCAGGGGGTGGCTGTGTTCGAGGACTGGGGGGAAATTAGGGCTTGTTCTCGAAAGCATGAAATGAGAATTTAGCAAACAATAGAGTGGAGTTGGTTAAGGCTGATAATCAGTAACTACACGGCGACGGATGTGCAGTTCATTTCCAACATGGTGGACCATTACCTGCAGCTTGGTGCTTTAGTATCTTTATAATAGCTGATCAAATATTTACAAGTCACATTACTGAAAACCATTAGCCAGTTTATTTAGGCAGAGCAGTGACTTCTGTTTTCCTGCGTTCTAAAGGGGGCACGCTTGTTCTTGCATGTTGCTTGAACCAAGCAACAAAGTCTGTAAACATACTCATGGATTATCCAGTTAAATCCCTACAGATGGTCCAGAATGCAACGGTGCACCCCCGCTGTTTGATCAACCAAAGAAATACACATGTCGCTCTTCTGCTCAATCTAGCCCACCGGCTACCCATGGCTGCCCAAATCAAGTTTAAGTCTCAAATGCTAACTCGGTCACACATGCTTACACTTCTTCTAGATTACTGTATTCCTCTTAAGAATGCTGTGGGGCATCATCATACCCAGAGGTGAGCAAAATCATCATCTAGAGCATGACATGGAGGAATGGGAAAGCAAAAGACGTTGATATTCAACTAAAAAAAAAAAAAACTTTCCAGCTTCATGTCCTCAGAGGGAAACCACCCTGGAAACAGGTCTCCTTACTGGATTGAAGCTTCAGTCCAATTCCTCATATGCATACACAATGAAGAGTGATGAATATTTACTGTTTTTCTTTGACATGACTACATGTTGCTGTGACAGAAACAAAAATCCTCATCTGAGCTATTACTAATGGACAGATGGTAAGCAATCCTCAGTTATGAACATCAACCAATGAGCAAAAAGCAGATGAAACCAATAAGGGATGCATTTTATTCATTCGCCAACTAAAAAAACGATATGTTTGTAAAATCAAACAGAATCATAGTTACTGCAAAATGTGAGCAGACATAAGCACATTTGCAAAAGAAAAACTAATTACAGTTCTCATTAATTAACTGACACTGTAGTACTGTCGTTCGGGGTAAAACAAAATTCAAGACAAATGGTTCATTTGTGAAAGTCACATCATGGTCATAAAGCAACCAACCAATTTGTCAGTTTTTAATCAACCCAGAAAATAAAGATCAGTCAATCAATTAAACAAACAATTCAGCAAACCAACACAGTAAAAAGTGCTGGGTTAAAAATAACCCAATTCGTAACCCAGCGCTGGGTCATATATGGACCGACCCAACGCTGGGTTGTTTTAACCCAACTGGGTTGGGTTGATTGTTTGACCACCACATTGGGTCATGGCAACTAACCAAAAGTTGGGTAAATTGACCAAAAATTAGGTTGACACTCATAAATGGTAAAAGGATTGAACTTTTATAGTGCTTTATTCAATCATTTTGACCACTCAAAGTCCTTTACAGTGGAGTCACATTCACAAATGCTCACACATTTTTAGACTCATAAGCAGCTCAGTGGGCAACTTGGAGTTAAGGGCCTTGGCCAGAGGCACATCAACATGTGGCAGGAGGAAGCTGGAAGTGAACCTACAACCTTCTGATAGCAAGACCACTGCTCTACCCGCAGAGCCACAGTCGCCACATATCCCAACGTAAGGATTATTATACCACTATACTTGGGTAAAAATATGTATTTATCTACCGTCATAAATATTTTAAATAACCATAAAAATAAATATCAAACGTGTTCGAAATACATCCTATTCATTTATAAAATCCTATTCACGTTGAAACTTTATTTTCTTTTTACTTATGTCTTATTTCAAAGTAGAGGAGAAGCCCAATATGAAGTCTTGTTGAAAAAGAGGGGCGTGGCTTCTTTCAAGTTTCGTCTTTAACCCAACCGTTTGGGTAAATCTACCCAACAGAAGAGTTCAAGCTGTAGACTTCCGGTAAATTTCTGACCCAACTCTTGAGTTATGAATTTTGACCCAATATTTGGTCAAACTAACCCAACCTATGACCAAACAGCTTCAAACCAGAAATTGGGTTATGAAAATAACCCAGCATTTTTTACTGTGAACCATTACATTGATCAATCAGAAAACAATTAAAATTGATGATCTCAGAGTAATATTGACCAACTAATCTCTTAGCCAGCAACACAAGTATTAACTTAGTCATACACTCATTGATGGTGCTGCAGGACCATTCTAGTTAACATCCACCAAATCGGAGGAGGCAGATTTTCCATTTATAGTCCAACAACTTGATAATTTTTTTTATTTTCCAAACTGAAAATTTCTAAGTGTTTTTTTCCATCTTGGGAAATAACAAGTAGCAGGAGGAACTGCTACTGAACTGTAGACACCAATTTGTAATAAACGCTCCTTGTGAAATATTTATTTTGTACTTGACTGACGTGCCTTTTTATTCTGTGTTATATGGCAGCCTATCACAACATATCGAGGGGACTCAAACCAAATGCGACGTGACATTTGAGCTCTAGCGACGAGACTTCTTAAAGGCAAGGGGGCCTCGTGCTTTAAAATGAAACCCATCAGCTGCTAATGCATTCCCTGTTACTTTGATGTAGCTACCGATTTACCTCAGAGGTACAACCGGCATTAGGCTTGCATTTATATGATTTATATGAATTTCTACCTGAGACCTATGAGTATGAACAAAAACAGACTGGATGCTGATTACAAAATCCTTGCCTGACTCTTCCCCCCGATGAGCTCGTCTTGACTATGCAGAGTCATTGCGATGCGAGCCGACGCACTCAGAGGGCAATTTAACATCCTGTCGTTATGATAAACCATTTAGCGTTGCGAGGCTAGGTTGGAGCAGTTAGGGTAGGAGTCGTAGCCCCCACCAAAAGATTCCATTTAGTGGCTACATCACCTTGTGAAGATACAAATTGTTTTTGTGCCCCGCGGCTAAACATAATGAAGATTCAACACATGCCAGGGAACGCGGCGACGTGTGTCCAAGAACCTTGCACAGACGAGGTGGAACGCGTGCGTGCGGCAGACGGCGGGCACACACGTACAAACGGAAGCGCTCGCATACCTTCCCGTTTTGGCTGCCGAACACACATGCACACATTTCTGTCTGCCTGGTGGACATTCATTAGGAATGCAATGTGGAGGGATAATGTGGTTTATGCAATCAAGGAGCTGGCAGACCAGTTCTCCTGCTGAATTAAAGATAAGTCCAAACACCTTGAGACCAGATTATAGGCCCATATGTGGATTTGCCCCCAAAGCAGCCAAATGTGCGCACAGCGAGTGCAAGTCTATCAAAGATATTGCTGTGTTTGTATTCTTGCACGATATTAGATTGCATTCATGTTGGTTTCTGAGGAAGGAAAAATGGAGTTTAACTGTCATGCATGATACAAGATGCTCCAGCTGGAATAAACCGCTTTAGGGAAGCTTCTATACGTTATACAAAATCTATTTTGGTAAGATACAGATGACTTTAAAATGACACAGAAGAAAAAAAAAATCATGGCTATCAACATGTCTATTTTAAAACTTACTTTTCAGTAATACACCTCGATTAAATTAATTATTAGTTGTTAATGTCCTTTAAATAAATAACTGGAACATCTTTTTTATTACAATTGTTCATCCTTTTCTTTTATTATACCACCATGATGCATTGTATGTTGATTTTTTTTCTCAACACAAAGCACTTTTAATTCCCTCGCTCCCTTTGCCTTAGGCGTCTTGTAAATCAGTTCAAGGTATATTGTAACGATAAAAAATAATAGATGCTTGATTGTATAACTCAATTAAACTATTACGATTCATCTTGTGCCATATGCAGCAAACTCACTAACTTTAATAATCATTATTTCACCACATTTAATTAAAACCTGATATCTTTCAATTGTTTATTGGTTCATGTGGCGATGGTGCTTAATACGTTCTACCGGTTTGTTTGGTAGCTTCTGATAAAGATGACTTATCAGAGAGAGTAAATAGGTTACCTTGGAAACAAGCCCTGAAGCGTCGTGTCTGAATCTCAAACATAAGCGACATAATTTTGCTTCCTAATTCAGTTTCATTAGGTTAACCAGCCTGCGTTTCTCCAGTGATAAGACTGGTGAGCTTTAAAAAAAGAAAAAGAAAGGGTAACCTCTTGTTGCTAAACCATTAATCAAATATTTTATTCAGATCCTAATGAGAAAATAATATGTGCACACATTTCAGTTTAGAGGCAATTATGTTCAAAGAAAACAGAATTGGAAAAGTTCAGGAGTCATTTTTCATGAACAAAAGAACAAACATCACTACTACTATATCAACGTCTGACACTCAGTCGTTTGGGAAACACCTTTGTTGAAATCATATATTGCACAGCTTCATAAGGATCATGATACTTCTGTACAAGGTACAATCTATATCCAACAAAAATCCATGCCATTTCAATGAACAATCATTTTAGAAAGTCAAAAAAATGTTGATTAATATCAGAAAGTGCATTAATATCATGTTTAAATGATGTGAGTAAGATAAAAGGTAAGTCTTTGAGGCAGCCCTTAAAAACAGAAATCTGCTTTCAAAATACTTCAGATTAGTTAGCAAATCCACCAGAACTGCCAGTTGTCCCTAATCCCGCTTGTGTTGTAATCGTGGAGAGAAAGGTGTCTGGTTTAGAAACATCAAGATCTCATTTTTGCTTTATGTGGATCAACTGGTTTGATTAACTGAGTGGGTTACACCCATTAAATGCAGCCAAAAAAATACGTTGGTCAGTCGCTCTGGGTTTGGGGTAGGTCTTCCCAAATGGTGGAATTCGACTTTATTAACTTTTTGCTCTCAAGTGATGGTAAATATGGAGCAGAAGATGAATATGTTGACTGGGGCCTCAATTGCTAATGGCATTTTCAGTTTGTTTCAAGAAACTTAAAAAAAACATGAAAGTTTTGTTGGGGGAATCTTGCTTGTTGCTCCTGCTGCTCAAAGCAGAGCAAATCCTCCTCCCAGTGGCTGTTCTGGGGATTTCCAAAAGGGATTGAGGTTGTTCTGCCTCTTTAAGTAACTGTTGTGGTGTTCTGAGCTCTCTAAGCACATCCATGCTGATGCAAATGTGGTGAGCGCTGGACACTGTCTCTTTCCGGGTCAGTCTCCTAGTGGCTGCCTAGAGCTTCCTAAGCCCGTCAGTATCTGTGCAGGCCTCCGCTTGATCTCGCCGTCTGAGTCACCCCTCCACCCTCCTGGAATGGGTTCTGTTATGATCCATTGGATTTTGGTGTTTTGTGGCGTTTTTTTATGACCTTCATGTTCAATGTTTGCCCAGGTTTAGCTGGTTTTACTGATTCCGTTGTTTTCCTGTGTCAGTTTGTCATTTTATTTCCATCGCTCCAGCCTTGCTTCCCAAACCTTTAAGTCTTTTCAGTACAATGTAACAATAAACCCCTTATCTACATTGTTCCTGAGATACAGAAATCTACAATGTTGAGATTTTTTTTTAAATACTTACTGGTTTCGTTATATACCACTCATAAGTCACATTTGTTGTGCTTATTGCATCTCTACCAGAGGATAAAGCTCTTTCATTGGTGTCAACCCTATGGAAAGCAATTGTTCCGATATCAAATAAAATACTTCTTTTCCTCAGTTGTTGAAAGCATCACTTGTACCCATTTTGAATTTCCCCAAGTGTTTTGAAAAGAACATCTCAGCCTTGCATGACTTTCCTCCTACAAAACAACAGATGATGTAATCTTGCGGAATACTCCCCCCTCCTATTTCACTTCGAGTGGATTTGTCTCCCCCCCCCCCCCCCCCCCCTCCGCCCCAGTCCAGGGAGTCAGCGCCGTCGTGTGTGCCGCCGTGTTAAAGAATTAAGAGGTTATCAGTCTTTATTTCTCCAAACTAGGGCAGGCTGCATTATGTAAAGTGCTGAATTATATATCAGATTTTCCTAGCTTGACCAGAGGGAGATTGGCGAAAGAGAAACAGACACAAACATACGGATGTAGTCCCCCGTCTTCCTCTGGATACACTCACGTCAAATTATTCATTGATATCTTTGTAATCCATATAGAAAGAACCATGTGTGCAGTATGTGTCTCATGTAGCCTCGGTACTCACACACACAGAAATACTCCATTTTCTCTGAGTGAGGCACACTTGGGCTGACAGATGGGAGCACCAGATGATGAGTGCCACCAGATTTGTGTCTCACGGTGGGAGCCATTGCTGACACCATTAAGGCTGAGAGAACAGTCAGACTTACATTAGCGCTCCGGCTGTATCTGTGTGCACACACGCACGCTTGTATACATGGGTATGCATTTTGTGAAGTGAGCAATATGTCAGAATGGGCTGCTTGTGCTGGTTTTTGCTCGCATGTCGAGCTCCAGAAGGCTATAGGTTGTTGCATGAGCGCCGTGCCACAAGTTAACATTGAACTTTCTGGAGAAGCACACACAGATTGCTCATAGTCAACTATGCTAATGAACAAGTGGGCTTGACATTCTCTCTCTTTTTTTTTTTTGCGCAAGCTGCTTTCATCTTGGCGATAAAGAACAATGACCTATTAGCAGACCCTTTCAAGCACACGCTGGACTCCCTGGGTCGGCTCGGTCTAAGCTCTTTGCGTATTCATATTCTGCTCCCAACCAGCCGCTTTCCTTCGCCTCCTCTCCCTCTTAGCCCTCTCGCTCCCACCGGAACCTTTGTCTGAGCGGCGCTCCAAAATAAACTTCACCAAACTAATCTATAGGAGGAGAACGAGAAACAAGTGCCTTCCTCCTCACCCTCTCCTCCTCCTCCTTCTTCTTCTTCGCCGCTTCCTCCAGAGACACCGCTGACATTTTGCGATGAGAAAGTGTGTCATATCGGAGCGGGAGGGGGGTAAACGAAAGGAGTGGAGCGTGCAAGAGTCGACTCAACTCGGGAGTGAAAAGGATTCAGCAGGGACCCCCGCTCCCCTATTGGAGTTTGGCAGTTCTCCATGAGGTCTCTCTGGCAAATAATAACCTCTTACCCTCTGCTAATATCCCAGTGTGCACCATTGGGAATACAAAGTCACTACAGCCTTGACTAGTGTGCAAAGTGGTCTCAGACCTTACAGTCAGCTGGGCAACGTTACATGGACCAATTATGTACTTCATGTACAATGGACATATGATTTCATCCAGGCTATACATTGTTGCATTGACATTTGCTTTTGTTCATGCTTTGACAGGAAAGCTGTTTGAAGGTCTACTCTTGTTATAAATTTACCATCGCGCTCGCTGAAATTGCCTGAAAATCTTAAGAACCCAGCTTTTTAGCTGTGGTTTCCATCCGGATAATTTCAGATAGAGTTGGTTATGTGTTGTGAAATTGTTTCTGAGTTTCTGATAACAGCCTTGTGGGCATTCAGAATTCGTCACAACCTATTTGCAGATCCATTTTTCAAGTGCACTTAGCTGACATGTCCTTTTAGCAATTTGCAGAGATTCCGAGCGCATTCGTTTGGAGGCACGGTTCGAACACACACCAAGACGCCTAAGAAAATAAGAGCTCCATTTTGAACTTAAGAAGCATAATTCTTCGTATAATTCTGCTTATTTGTAAATCTCCTTAGTTGCTTAGATGCAGCAAGTTTTGTCAGAACTTTAACAGATAAACACTCCATTAAGTAGTTTTAGGAGGAGAACTTTAATATTTGACAAAATGCGACTGTTTACTAAAGAGTTACTTCTTCACATGGAATACAAAAAAATACATTTATTGGTAATGTAAATGAAAATTTAAACACTTTACGAACTCCTGACTACCTGAAATAGTAAATGGGACAAAGTAGAACTTTTTCCATAAACTAAATTCAAGGTCAGATAGGAAAAGGACAAAGAAACAACAGGAATGTATCTATTATACACTCCTCAAAAAAATAAAGAGAACACTTAAACAAGGATGTGCTATTTGAGTGTTCCCTTTATTTTTTTGAGCAGTATATATTAAATGGATTCAAATGATTGGATTCACTACATTACAATGTTCCCCATGCCTCAGCCAGGGACCACGAAGCGGTTGAACCCTCACTCTTTAATGTCCTATGTGAATATTTGGCCACACTTTGGGATGTAACACAGATTTAAGGTTAACAGCCTCTCATGCTCATATTGCTTACAGAGTAAAGATATTATCTTCCCTGGGCCCAAAGGCTGAATCACATCGATCCTATTGATGCCCGGCTTTTCTCCAAAGCACTGAATGGTAAAATGGAAGCTTGCTGGGTGTGCTCAACAGCCAAGAAAGTATTTTGCAATTGTCTCCACCAGTTCATATCTATTTTCTCTCGCCGCACACACAGTGTCTTGCTTGCCTCCGAAATGGCCCTCGGAATGGCCTTAACTGTGCGCCTCGGCAACAGTTGTGATTTATACCCCGGTGGAGGCCATCTCTCTACGGGCTGTATCGGACTTTGAATGTCAGTTCCAAGCTGTGCCAGATCCCATCCATCAAGAGGAAAGCAATCTGACAACAAGCCTCTTCGCCTAGCCAGAGCATCCATTTGAACAATTTCAGAAATAGAGCCAACTTCCTGTTGAGGAAAGAGGCATGCCCTTGTGAACTTTACAATCGATTCTACTCTCTATTCACAAGTGACAATAACTTGTTTTTTTGTTTTTTTTAATATTTTCTTTTTTAATTTCCTTTATTTAACCAGGTAAACCTTTTGGAATCACAAGTGCCTGTGGATTTTTGATTCCAAAAAGTTTTTATAACAAGATACTAAAAAAAGTATTTCCACAAAACGCAAATATAAAAACATGCCAAATGTGAATTTTGCACAATATGTCCCCTCGAATTCCTCCAAATCATGAATAATTTAATCCATAAACCACTATCACTTTTATGAAAACAAGTAACTCCAACTAATCTACGCTTAAGGTTATACTAATTATTTTTAAAAATACCTGTAGAGGAAGAAGCTCTGAGCAACGTCCAAGATGATCGCCGCTCCAGGGGTCAAGCTGAGTGGATGCAGTTCTACTTCAGTCCCAAGACATTGTGAATGAAAATTTTAAAAGTACACTGAGAAAAATTGTGAGTGAAAAAGAATTGCACATCAATGTCTCAGGAAAGAACATTTTCTAAAGTGCCTTGCGATGACATGTTGTGAAGTGGTACTACATAAATGAACTGAATCACAAAGAAGACAGTGGAGGATGAGTCGAACCTTAAACAAGCTTTAAGTTTCCTTCTTCAAAAGTCTTGTTTCTGGAACAGAAGCTCCTTTTCCTCTTCTGATCCAATCACAAATGACCCTCCATTATTTTCAGAAAAAAACAGTTCAAGACAGAATTAGACAAGTTAAAGATATATGAGAAAACATTTGAAAATAGAAAAAACTCCTAAAATATATCTTAAGCAGTTATGCAGAAACCCAATGTTGCAGCCGACCGAAACTCAAATCCATACCTGAGTAAATCAGGGAAGTTGTCCTTTTTTCTCTCCCTCTCTCTCTTAGCTCCCCACTATGACAACAAAAACACGAATTATTATGAATAAACAGAGAAAAGCAGGGGAAAAAAACCTGAAGTTACAGACCGTAGTCTCTCTAAAGAGCTCAGTTAGAAGCTGGAAAGTAATTGTGCACATCTGTCAACACTAGACCAAAATGAATAGTAATTCTAAAGCAAAAAAAATTATCTGGAGCTACAATCCTGCTGTTTATTTCATTTGTGTGCTAAAATCTAAATGTTGCACAAATGGAGTTCAGCTGGGAACATGTTTAGGTCATAGCCTCACAAGACGGTGTCACAAAAAATAATAAACATCCTTTTTGAGATTATGATGTGCTGAAAATCCAATTCAAAAGCTCCAACTGGGATATTTGCATTGTATTTGACTGCTTAGCAACATAAACTGGTGATTGAGCAAATAATTCAAAGAGACGTTGGCAGCTCTAACTTGACGCCAACAGATAATTGTTTCAGTTTCCTTCGTCTTTCAAGCATGGTTAGCTTAGCCAGCTAACCAAGCTAGCTGTCTTATCACCAAGCTAGTCTGTGTCTTACTTTGTGATGGAGATGGACTAAATACAGAGAAGAAATTGGAAGTAAACATCTGCTGAACAGGACTTACGGGAACTGCTAAACAACAAACAGGGGGACAGGAAATGAGAGAAAAGGGTCAGAAAGGGCTGGAAAGCAAATGATTTTTAAACTATTGGGAAAGTGAAGGAGAGGGAGGAGAACCAGGTGAGGCTAATTAGTGGAATGAAATGCAACTGAGGGAGAACCTGAGCAGTGAAGGTGACAGGAGGTGTTTAATTAACAGTAAATAAGCACAGAATGAACAAAACAGGGCACAAAAGGATCACACAAACCAAAACCGATAAAGGCCAACTCTAGAGAGAGGTTCAAACCCATACACAAAGAGCACAATGCAATACAGAACTGAGAACATGAATTAATGAACCTGTATGGAAAATTATTAGTGTCAAAAATTCAACATCCCTTAATAGAATGAGCTGAACTCTAGAATGAAGTTCGAAACAATAGACACAAGAGCACAACACAATGCAGAACTCAGAACACACAGGAATGAGCCACCTATGGAAAACCATTAGTCCCAAAATTTCAACATCCCTTAATAGAACGAATGTACCTGCTGCACTTTTAATTTAATTAAACCGAGTGTTCATTTTTGAGAGAATGCTCCGAATTATATTAGACTTATTGTAATTTGTACTGGGATTTTTTTCTTTACTATACAGCCCATTAAAAATTTTGAGACTCCTGATTTTTGGGACTTTCGATTGGGTCTTAACAATTTTAGTCCAATAAATTTCTTTTTTATGGTTTTAGACATGCGTGGCAAGAAATGCTCACTTTAAAGCTTCTTTTTGTCGTGTCGACTCACTTTGTCTGCCTTTCATGAATGGAATTACTTTTGTACTCGCGGCCATATTTAACTCAGAGCTGAGTTGAACCAGAGTTGAGTTACCTTGTCTTCTATTCTGAACCCCAAAATGCTGACAGAGTCAAGCGAGTTTACTCAAATCCTGCCTTCTAAGCAGAATTTGTTGGCCCAAATGAGGCCATCGGTGAAGGATCCAGTCCCAAAAGAAAAATCCTTCTAGTCTAATTACATTTTTATCTGCTTAAAAATTTATTGAACTTTAGGTGACCTTAATTGAACCGGTTAGCTTTTTTCTCTCACTCTTTTATAACTTTCTGGAGAACTAGAGATGTAAAAATAAGCTAAAAATAAAAAAAAAATAAAAAGATATTTTATGTTTTTTTTTTATTTATTTACTGATGAATGGGTTCTGGTGAGAATTTGTGACAGCTTTACAATGTCGTCAAAATTATTTGAAGTAGAGGCAAGACAGTAAAAAATGAAAAACGTGGCTAAGTTATTTATGCATATTTATTGATGTTACACTAATAAATATTAATTAGTAGTACCTAATACAAAAGTTCATATAGAACATTTTTTATTTAGATTTGCATTTTCAAAGTGTAAGTCAAACACCTCACTATAACAAGAAATATTGTGACATGTTAATGCCGGACGATTTTGAGCTGCTGAGAAAACTATAAAGTGAAAGCTTAGGAACTATAAATTATGTTAGAAAAATGTGTGCAAAGAGAGTCTCTCTCTAATTTTCTCTTGTATAAAGCAGCTGACAGAACAGATTTACCGTTCCTGCATCTGAACTGACACCGCATGAATTATTTCCGCGAACATATGGAAGATAATAACCAGCCAGATTAATTCTCAGCAGTGCTTTCATTATTTAATTCCACTTTCTTTCTTTCTTTCTTTCTTTCTTTCTTTCTTTCTTTCTTTCTTCTTTCTTTCTTTCTTTCTTTCTTTCTTTCTTTCTTTCTTTCTTTCTTTCTTTTTTTATTAAAACAGGGCTGTGAGTTCTCCCCCTTTGTTGTTTTTTGAAGCATTAATGTCGAAAATAAACACTTTTTAAATTTTTTTTATCATCATTACCACTTTGTCTTTCAGTCCGGGTCAGTTTCAGCATTCATCCCAGGAAACAGAGCCAAGGGAAATAATTGCTCTCGGGTAACAAGAGAAAAAAAAAAGTTTGAACTTTTCATTAAACCAGACTGGAAAATAACACCATATAAATGCATAACACTACTTTCTAATTTGGACAGGCATGGATTTAAGTTTAAAGACGTTTTTACAAGCCACAAGAGTTTCTTTAGCTTTTTGTGGCAAAGCAGGTCGACAATCCCCCCCCCCCCCAACACCTTACAGTCTGCTGGAGTCCAACAAGTGTGACATTACTCAACTTCACCCTCTCACTCAACTTGCCACGGCTCCTGTGTGTGAAAGACAAGGTGTCACTGCCAGCGACACACACCTCCGGCCTTGACCATTCCCACCTCAACTGTCCGAACAGAGAGAGCTCGGGTGGGAAAAGACAAAAACACACACAGTGGAATGTTTGGGATGCAGACGAAAATAGTCTCCAGCATCAGCTAAGTTGTGTCTGTGGAGCGATTGAAAAATGGGCAAATTGGGAAAAATGAATATGCTTAATGGAAACACGGCAATTTTGAAAAGAAGACTGTTTTTTTCTGATAAAAGTGATGCAATCAGCAACTGGATGTTACCACTGGCGGAAAAGACGAAGAAGATGACAGGAAATGGTAGGAGGAGGATGGCGTGGCGCGTTTCTTTAACAACATATCACATGAACAAACTTATTTAAGAGTCATTTGTGTTTCTCACTTAATGGAAACACTTTGTGAAATACAAACACAAAGTTTGTGCACTAAACATTCACATCCTCCTAAAATAATGGCTTATGTCATTTTTTGTGCCCAAAGTGTTTCATTTTTCCTCTTTTGGCAAGAAAGAAGAGGTGATTTTATTGTACTTTTTCTAAAATCCTTTTTGGCAAAAAAAAAAAAAAAAAAAAGTCTTGGGCCATTATTTTAGTTGGGTGACAATATGCCTTGCTTATGCGCGATAAAAGGACACATGGCATTGTACACTAAACTTCAGACTTGACGGGAATTAAGAGAAAACAAAAAAAATAACTTTTTTCTTTTTTTTTCTACTGTGGGAAGAAAACCGGGGAAATCCCTCAGTGTAGCAGTGCTAACCACGATGTTAAGTGCATCAGGCAAATTATCTTCTATGTACTAATTATCCTTTCTAACCATGCGCAGCATCGAATTTCAATTTTCATTCGTTTTAGCATATTGTCTCAAACTGTGCTGGTGAGAATCAGATTCCAGCCTCAGTGTCACAGGCAAACCATATTGTGGAGCCACATCTTCCTACAGAACTTACTCTCTGCTCAACACAGCGGCGGACCGCGTCCCCGCTGACTTTACATGGAAATAAGCAATTGAAAATCCATTAGGGGTAGAATGAATAGAAAACTTCCCCTGTTTTTCCCCTTGGCTGCCCGTTCCGCCCTCCAGCAGAATGCTACCATGGGTGGAGAACAACATCGCTCGTATCACAAAACCACCACAACTTCTAAAATGAGGTTTTTTTTCATAACATCTACTAAAGTAGTATTCTTAGTGTACACCAATACGATTCATAATTATAAGCAAGGAAAAACAACGTCAAATGACAACAAGTGAGGATTTTGACAGATGAGACTCAAAGTCATGTTCGTTCTCACAGCTGGCTTCTTACATACTGAAGCAAACAATATTCAGTAGCTGTTTAATGCGACGCAAGACTGAAGATTTGCGATTCGTAGCAGAAAATGCAGCCCTTTCACATTCTGTACTATTTGCATTGCAGATCTATACCAAATCATTATGAGCTGAAAAACCTATGACAGCTTGGATCAACACTTTGAGATAATTAAACAACATCACGTCCTCACTGCCAGTGTTTTCCAGGTAACCAGCAACAGCAGAATTTAATGAATCAGTCAGTCATTGCTGTTGAATGCATCACTGCAATTTTTCCCGAATGAACATCATGCTCCACTGGCATTAGAAATCCAGAACTGTTGCAGATATAGATGAGCAACGTAGAACGGCAATAAATATGCAACTGTTTTCTTTAAAGAGTGCTTAGAAATGTCCATGCATTTCTATTAAACATGTCAATTTTTCACACTGAAACTGGTACTTTAGATTTAACAGGTAAGTAAAGACAAGTTGTTTTTTTTATGTAAGCTGATGTATATTTTTACTACATTGTGGTGGTCAGAAACCGTTAAAGCCAATTTTTTCAGTAAAAATGAGACCTCTCTCCTGCAACTTCATGAGCAACAAGACTTTACAATGTTACATTGCCGTCCCATACAAGCCAGACTATAGTAGTCTTGTTTTGTCAGAAAGGCTTTCTCGCAAGCCAAGCGAAAAGCACATTGTTTTAGAGTCTGTACATATGCACTGCGGATTGTTCTTTGAAGAAAGCAAAAGTCTGTTCTTTATCAGATGTGCGGCAGCAGCTGAATGACAAAGGAGAGATCAAACAGAGATTAACTGTGTAATAGTGTCTCCTGTTCGCCCATGAAAAATGGATTTGCAACAAATGTGTGTGTGGGAGCAGACCTCGCACCACACACAGCGCACGGATTTTCAAAAGGGACAGAAAGGTAGAGGTTTGAGAACACTTTAATTACTCTTCTCAGAAGTGTGGGACCTTGATGTTCTCCATAGATTGTTGTAACACAGACCAAAGAAAACGATCTTTTGGTTGCTCCATGATGAGATGAATATTAAACGCTGCTATGCACATGAATATGTTAAAGATCCACTACATACGTATACAGTATATATTTAAAACAAACTATTTTTTAGTGCACGTACCAGCATGTTTGTTTGAGCTGTGGTCAAATGTTTCCCATTTTCAATACATTTCAGTCACTTTCTGCATTAGTCGTTTACAGGTCACTAAGAGATTAAACCGTCTCAGATTTTCTGTGTTGCTGCAAAAAAGTAAATCTTATTCATCGGGTCCTTTTTGAAGGTTTGCATTTATGTCTTAGAACCTTGAGGTTCTAATGAGTCAAGTTAGTCTGTTTGAAATGCTTAGCCCACAGCATTGCAACACTAAATTATTGTTTTTACAGCTACTTAAAACAGATTATTTTAGCATTGTGCATTGCAGAATTTCATAAAATAATCATTTAAAGCTGGTTTTTATCTTTGTAGATTATCTCTAAAGCTTTGTGTGTGTGTGTGTTTATGTGTGTGTGTGTAGACACACCTTCTATTTTTGTATCCCTGCAGACAGATAGCAATAAGTGATGCAGGCTTGTGAATCAGAAAGACTGATTCACCCAGCGAGAACTTTGGCTTTTGCCGCTTCCCGTCTTTCTGCTAACACACAAGGTTGTGGGATTTTACCTAGGCTAACAGATACACCTCTATGACTCCCTGCACAGCTTCAGCACACAGTTGAGGGAGAAACAGTCTCTTCCTGGATGAGCAGAACTGTGTCTTATCATTTGGACTGACAATACTATTAGGAAAAAGTTGAGCTAAAATAATTTGGCAAGTCAGTAGACTTGAAAACTTTGAGCAAGTAAAATATATCTTCATGGGAGAGAAAAAAAACACACCCTTAAACACCGTTTGCTAAATCCTAAGTCATCAAAGTAATGAGGCAATTTCTAACAGAGTGTGAAATCACTGTTTAATTTCAACAAGTTCTAAAATATCATCAGAAACTCTGGAATATGTGAAAATCAAATTTTTCTTTTAGTAAATGAGCCCTTAAAATTTGATAATGGAAGAAAAGAAACTAACCATGACTCCTTCCCAACATTACTTCTCCTCATTGAGGTTTGCAGGCACAGAAACATTAATATTAGGCTTATGGGCAACACACACGATGTGGTAGAAAATGAATGTTTTAACCGAGAAAAAGAAACAACTTAAAATGCAATTAAACAATCTAAAAGTCTTCCGCAAATAAAATCCTTCTTCAATTCATATTCTAATGTGACCTTTGCTAAACTACAAGCAAATGTTTATGCTCAACAAGGTGATACAGCAGGTAATTGGCCTTTAGCAACCAGACAAGTTGCTCCAAGATGTCTGATAATTCATAGTTTCTGATAATTCCATTTGCTTGTAGCATTTCCAAGCAATTTGTCTATTCTCTTGTGAAATCCCGGCCATGTAAAACATAGTAGCTTCTGTTATAGAATCAATTATGTTGAATGTGAAAAAGGCTCACTTCTTCCATAGGATTCATTTGTGGGTCTTATGAAATAAGCAAGTGCCCCATATTCGCAGCTCTGCCCCTTACGTACGTTGTGTAGACTAAGAGGACGCCTGTAGCCTCGACAAGCAGCATAAAGGACGGAGTGTGTGCCTTAATGTCCACTCCTCACACAGTAATGTTCTCTGGCTGGGATGTAGAAGCAATGATGTTACTCATGACTGCTGGGAGTTTTTATTGCCTGTTTTTCTAATTCTGAGCGATGAAATTAACTTCTATATTTCCCAGCGGGTTTGCCATTTCTTACCACTGGCCAATTTTAAATCATTTCCCTGAAACTAATTTACTACAGGAGCTGATTTATGAATCAATGATTTACACAATATCACCTGACTGCAGACAATAAAAGTCAATAAGTCATCTTCATTTCCCTCAAAGCGACCTAATATTCCAGAGTAAGCTGCTTTTTTTTTCCGCTTCACAACAAGTCTGAATGATTCATTAATAGTGTTTAGTTATTAAACTCAGGGTTTGATTGGCCAAGGATATGCCGGCAACTAATAGGTGTCCTTGGAAACAGAGGATTTTAATAACAAAACATCAATTACCGACTAACAGGAAGGACCAGTTAGCTGAAGGTAGCATGGTAGCAGTTTGATAGAACAAGAGAATTTATCGCAACAGTCAAGATAAAGTCTTTCCCAGCTGATTCAGACTCCAAGCACTTCACACAAACAGTCTACTTCTGAATCAAACTCGTATTCAAATAGCCTCGCCTCTTCACTAATGGTAAAACAACACGTTACAAATAAAACAACGTAAAAAAAATATTCTCATCTAATTTCAATGACATCAAATGCTAGGTGGAGATGGAGTCATTAAGTCAATTTAATATTGTGTTAGCTTAAACTAAGTGAGCTACAGCATAGAAGTAGGGAGAGTTTGGGCTTCACAGAGGGTTGCCCCATGACAGCAAAGAACTACTTTGGTTCTCTCATCATCAGTCAAACCAAAGAAGCCGCTAAAGTGCTAATCTGTCTGATAGGAGCAAACCTACGAGGACCTTAAGGCCGAACAGGACTTCTTTTTAAGGGGACAAGCCTGGGGCCTCGGAGTAGAAGTAATGCCGCGCGATTAGACCGAACTGATAAAGGTCCTTATCATACGACCCGACTTGGAACTATGAAGAGAGAGTTCACCTCCCTCTGATGAACCCCCTCTAACGTTTCCCATCTCAGAGCTATAATTAAACCGGCTGCCCATTGTCTTAATTCATTAGCTCCACAACCTGCTTCGCCAATCTTGATCAATTACGTGACCGACTCTCTCTCAGCCAAGCTCTTTGGCGAACACTCTCACGTAGCTTCGTCGTCATTTAAGTGACACCGTCGGGAGCGACACTTTGGTGTGTGCAAGGCGGCGCGCGTGGGAAAGTCTGCGAGCGAGCGTGGGAGGTGTTATCACGACATTCTGTGATTAGGGGGAACCTTAATAGATGTCACAAAGGCGGCGACGCCAAGACAAGAGGAGCATTTAGCCCATGTAAAGACTGAGGGGGGTTTGTGTGAATGGGTCTTTTCCAGTGAGGTCAGAAATCAAAGAAACATTTGAATGCTCTCCAAATGGAAAAATCTTTTTTTTTTCCCCTGTACTATCTGGTGCAAATAAATGCAGCGACGGTAATTAATGTACTGTCTTTACACAGACATTTATGGAGGGCACATAAAGCGAGCGAGGGTGGGTTAGGTGTTGATGGTGATCCGAGGAATACTGTGTAGGTGGCAGATCACTGTTTGCCTGAGAGATGACACATTGCAGTCCCCAAAACGCTCTCATGCATCTTTAATGAAGACCACTTAAGTTGCCCGCACTCAATAAAAATGCACAGGAAGAAAAATTAAAGTCCGCAGAACGCCTCCGGTCGGGATTCAAACCAAGAATGTTCTGCTCCAAGGCTATATTTGACTTTGAATGCATTTCATAATGGCAAATGGGGGAAGCACATTTAAACGAGGCTTTCATTTCACTCTTCATCTTCTCCAAGTTTAAAATGCTCATACCTGTGAATATTATAGGCATTAATAATTCAGGCTGGCTCCAATGCACGCCCGGCTGCAGATGTTCTCCCTCGACTTTGCTCAGATACTCTACTGTTTCTCTCTGAATGTGTTAACAATCAGATGCTAAAATGCTAACATGTTAATGTCGTCCATTTTGCTATGTCATGTTTCCCTCAAAGAGGTCTTAAAGAATCATAGGCAGCTTTTGTTTTCTGTACCAAATTTGCCATACCCAAAACTCTAACCTGAATAAAATAAGAACATATAGCAAAAGAATCTGAACAAATCTATTGGCTGACATATTACAATAAATTATGTTCAATAGATTTGATTTTTTTAATCTATCATTCCTAAATTATGGTCCTGAGCAGATAAACTTCACCCCCACCAAGAACAGGTTTCTATCTCAGGAACAGGCAAACATTAGTCAAGGGATTTCTTTTAATCAGTGCTTAAATGTCAACATATGCATCGACTTTCTGTTGTTGTTCCTCTATTCTCTTTCAGCAAACTGCATTCAAGGGCATGTCAATGGAAAGTTTACTCTGAAACCCATTACAGACGGGACAATTTGGACTCTCGTGGTTCCTACGGGAAGGTTTTAGGCAGGAAAAGGCTTCAAGTGGTGAAAGGTTATCATTTAGCATTTTCCGTGTGAAAACTTAACTTCTTTAAATGTAATTGAAACAAGCCAGTGATGGATGAAGGTAAACAGATGGCTCTTTCAGTCATCTGCCAAAGTGTGTTTTGAGTGGTTAGCCATTCATCATCAAGCTTGTTCCAGATTTTTCCTCGCAGTACATTCCCTCGCAGCCTCATACCGATCATCCTTTGGCCAGACAGCTGCCATGTTGGACCTGCTAAAACCAAATTTAAGTACTTACTCTGGCTCTCTATCCAAACAGTGGCTTTTGGACAGCTTGATGAACACCCACAAACCCTTTTGTTGAAGCCCCCAAAACCCCAAGCAGATTTCCGAGCTTTTCTGCCATCGCAGTCTCCACATGGCCTCTGAGAAACACATTTGCCAAGCAGATAGGATTGTGAGGGCTGCTGTCATTTTCTGATAATCAAATCTGATGAGAGTCTGATGTGGGAGCAGAGACAGCATGGGTTTATATTTTCTGGAAGATTTCACCACATCTATGCATTTATGTAAAGATAATAAGCTTTTGAAGGCATCTTTAGCCAGACATGCATATGTTACATACCAGGGATTCTGAGCCGCATCTAAAAGTACCGTTGGTTTAAAAAAACAACAACATATTTTGTTCTATTTAGAGATCATTATCATAAGGGGCCATTTCATCCATACCAACCTTGATCAGAACCCGATCAAGAGACAATAAACTCTTGGAGAGATTAGCTGGCTGGAATTAAAAGCTTATGTGATGAACATGACCCATTCTAGTGAGCTGAACTTTGAAAAAGTTTTGAAATGAAATACAGTAAATCTGGCAATAATAAAACAGAAAAAAGACCCTACAATACTGATGAATTGACTTTTTGTAATAGATTCCGTCAAAAAAAAGTATTGTAGTTGATGTAATGCATGAAACTATGCAACACGTTCTCTTAACCACTGAGCACCATTAAATGCTGATGGCTCTACTCCTTTAAATTGACCAGGCTAGTAAAGGGAAAAGAAAAACTGAAATTACCAGATAAATTTGCTGTTTTTAGTCAAATTAAGGTGTTTAAAAATGAAGTCAGGGGAAAAAAATAAGTATTTTTCATATCATGTCAAGGTAAGTTTGTGGTTAATCGAGGTAGCTAGAGCGCCAGAGAGAGTAAGACTTTCAGGAGATAATAGAAAGGCTGAAGTGATTTGAGCTTTCAACATCTAGAGCTAGACTTGCTGGCAACCTTATAGAATACACCAATTTATTTATTTAGCTGTGCTAACATAGTTAATTGGTAATAGAAGCTGACAAAGACAGTTTAAAGTGTGAAAACCCTAATTCTATCAGCAAAGGTCTATATTATTTGACTCCTCTGTCATACATGTTGTGATGTTTTATAAATAACTATTGAGGGTTTGAAAACAATAATTTCTAAAGCTCAAAACCAGCCAAAATCTATATTGAAAGGTCAAAACTTTGTGCGTCTCCAGTTATGACAATTAGTAAAGTAATACATGAAGAAATTTGCTTTTGGTTGGCAGTCCTTCATTGCAACACACCAGAGTGCACAAAGCCCCTATTAATTCACCTGGCTTCAGCTTCATCCCATCATAACTCAGGAACAAGACATCAATATTACTTGAGCTTCTCCTTTTCTTTTTTTTTTTTTTTTTTTGGAGGAAGAGCTGCACTGAGGTGAATCTGCCTCCTCATTTATTATTTCCAGGCACATTGCAGTCCCACAGAACTCTTTAATTTAAGTCAATCTGCTACTAAATCAAAGATTAACCATCTCACAAGGTGCACATGCTAATTCTCCATCAAATACAAGAGCACACGGTAGGTCATAAAAAGCATTCAGACTCCCCCTCATGCCCCCCCCCCCCCCCCCCTCTTGGCAGCGTGACGGAGGGCAGGATTGGGGAGTGATCAATATGTTTCGGCTATAAATAGCACGAGGTGCAGCGTGGTGCTAAGCAGAAGGAATGCAGGGGCAATATAGATGATGAGAGGAAACCCGGTGTTGCTCGGCATAGAAATGTTGCGGCGCATACACAGAGCTTAGCTATTACAGCTACTCATTACCTGGATGAGTCATTGATATGCATTTCAAATACAGGAACCTGGAGGGGGCATAGGATATGCTGCTATCGAAATAATGGAACTATGAGGAGCTTTCTTTTCTGTGTCAGAGAAAATAATAATAATAAACGACGCCCGGTGTAATTTAAACATTCACTCAACATGCCGCGCACACTGAACCGCTTGACTGAAATGCAGCATGATGTTGCAGTTTGGTTGTCAATGAGGTGATAATCGTTGTGCAATAAAGTTGAAAACAGCCACACGTGTATAAACACAGGAAACAGACTTTCTGAATTCAGGAAGTGATAAAATACTGCTTGCATCATTTGTAAGGATGTGAACCTTTAAATATGTATACGAGTTTCAATCAGAACATTCGAAATTTAGTATCTACACAAATTAATCCCCTTGGTAAAGGTGACAGGCTATTGCTTCTCTCTAAAGACAGTAATAAAATAATAAAAATGTGAGTATGGCATAAGGGAGTGGTGAGTCAAATTAACTCATACCCTACTCAACCCTAACCCTAACCCTAACTCAAACTCTAACCCTAGCCCAAGAAATGGGGAACTAGAACTAAACACAACTGCCATACAGCACAGAGCAAAGCTACACCTTTACTGCTGTCCCCCCCGATGACTTCCAAGGGGCGACTGTGTGTATTTTGAATCATTTCCTCCAAAACGCACACTGGGATTCTCCCAAGAATCCAGACAGTTAGCTTAACACCAACAGATTTGACACTATTAATGGCACCACCTGTAATCTCGGCTGGCAGTCAAGCAGAATGTGTGCAGAGCTCCAGCCGTGTATTTGCTTTGGAGCATTGGCTGAAAGGAGAGAAACTCCTCGCTTTTCCCCGTCCCGCAGCATCGCACACACATACAGTAATACCAGCGTCTTCCTCAGGGAGGTCTGCCGTAGGTTAACTGGTAATCATGTCTGCAAACACTCTGTAAATTTAGTCAATCTGACAGGAATGACCTAAACAGGCCGAGTATATTTCTCTAGTTGGGTGTCAACATGGACATCACAGAAGCTGATGTTAAACCCGTTTTGCTTTAATTTAGTCCATACTGAAATCCACATGAATTAAGTTTAGCTAGAAGGCAAACATTTGTTAGGATGGATAGAGAGCTAACATAAAGTAAGATGTTTTAGAAAGATGAAGAGGTTGTTTCAACATGGCCTGCTCTCTCTCCAAAAAAAAAAAGAAAAAATCCCATTTAAAAGCCTCACATCTCAGTAACAACAGAAATGTTTGACTCTTGGCTAGAAGCTGATAAAAAGCAGCTGAACATTTGAGTTCATAGCCAAAGGTTGCAGGACAGACATCAGCAACCAACAAGTTCATCACAAAGACACTCTAGGGAGCTCTGGTTGTGCCAAAAGAGTGTAAAAATTGCCTGCTTTTTTTTTTTAACAAATATTTCTGAAAATATGCTTTACCTCAGCTGCATCAATCTTTCCACAGGTAATATCTGCAGGTGAAGCCATCATTTCTAAAGGCTTGCAACCTTATTTATGATCTTTCTAAAAATTAAAATAGATGTTATATGAAGCAAAAGTGTGAAAAATGCTAATTATTTCATGGTGATGTGTACACATCTAATGGAGTCTTCCAAGTATTTGCTTTATATTGGTATCAAGATTATTGAAATTCAGTTTGTAATTGAGGAGAAAAACTAGATTTGGGTTTCTTATTCTGAACGCACTTGACAAAATCCTGCTGGACTTAATTTAACAGCATCCAACAATTCTGACTCTTCCATTACCAACATATATTTCATCTTCACTTCAGTCGATGCCGTGTGATATACAGCGTTCACGTACCGGGTTTCAGAACGTCTTCTCACTCACACCTAATTTGGTGGTGTTGATGGTGTGAAATCATGTTGACCTCTTGGTATTTGGAAAATACCAGATGACAGAGCTCTGTTTGTCCCCCCACTATAATTTTCCCCTCATTTCAAAACAGCAATAGGCATGAGGAAGGCTTTGTTTGACATTACAGGTTTTCAGAATCACTTCAGTCAAGCGTGGCTTGAAAAGGGTAGCAAATTGAATGAAAACAGAATAGAAGTTTTTTTTTGTATTAACTTTATTTAAAGCAAAATTTGAGTTAAAGCACCACTGAATCAACTATATTTATGCAAATATGGTTTTATGCGTACTGCAATCACAACAGACAGGGCCCCTTAGGGGGAAATGACAGATGTCATTTGATTATAAATGTCAACAGAGAGAACAGCGCTGTCCCAGCTGCCCAACTGAACTTCAGGCTGTGATTTTTTTTCCCCAACCACACACAGGCCAGTATTTATTTTCTCATCAGCGCCATGTAATCACCGCGTTAAGTCTCTCTGTCACCATGCGAAATTCCATAATGATTTCTGACTGATGATCCCTGCAGCGAAGGTGATAGAAATCATCAACGGGTTACATCTTAAAAGGCAATTAGCAGGACGTCGAGTCAACCAATTCCAGCTTAATTTCTTTACACTTCGCAGAATCGGGTTCCTCTTGTATGGTGTTAAAGTTTTCACATTTGGGCTGAGACGGTTTTAGTTGCCCGGTAACCAAACTAAATATACCTGAAGTGTTGCCATTTTAATGTGAAGGGTGAAAAATTTTGGTGAAGTGCGTCACAGTTTGCGAGAGAAATCAGGATAAATCAATGGTTATGCCAAACCTCATTGAAATAAAAAACAAAGGAAGATTAATTTTTAATCAGTCTAAGAATGTGTAAATGTGTTTAAAAAGATTGTAGATAATTAGCCTGTTCAGGACTGGACTAAATGTATAACGTTTCACAAGACATTGCTGTGTTCCTCAATTGTTAAGCGGCTTCATCAGTGATTTGATTCCTGTACACACATAAAATGCAACTTTTTGGCTTTTTTTGCTGCATGTGAAGTGAGCAGTGCCAACATTCAAAAACAGCCAGGCTATCTGGCTGACTTCTCTTAAGAGTCAGTAAACTATAGCGTGACTCACTTTCAATCAGCCAACCAGTCTGTTTCAAGAGTTACTTAAAGCCCCTTTTGAGACATGAAGTATTTATTGTGGATTTAAAGGCTTCATCAGTCCATCTGAGCAGCAGCAGTCAGTCATTTAGACACTTTTCCATTACTATTGTTCTTGGGGTTTGTGTGAGAAGCAGCACTGTCAGTTATTCAGAAGGAAATTATAAATGGAAGAAGACAGTCGTTTTGAATCTGCCCACCATAAAACGTATATATCAAATAATAATTACAGTCTCTTTATTCATTTTTCACTGCAGTTTAATGTTATACTGTTGTTGAATTTTACATCTGTAATCTGTAATATTTGTGCAAATGTGATGACCACATGGCCTAATTTCTCTTAGACAAAAAGGGAGTGTTCAGTGGTGGTCAAACTCCTTCAAAATAAGAACGACAAAACATTTAAAACTACTGGAGCTGGACGAGAACTCAAGTTTTCCAACTACGGAAAATGAGGAAGTTGGACGAAGAGGCGAAACAAAACTGCATAACCTGTTTGTTGTTTCATGCCTTTATCCTGCTGATGTTGATGTCATTCATTGCACAACCAAATCAGGTAAATAAACATATTTAGTTCAGTCCAGAACAACATCTTTGTCGTTAGCTATGTTTCCATTGCAAACATGCGAAACGTTTCTGGCATTTTGCTAATGTTGAAAAAAAACAAAAAACAAAACATAATTTTGTAATTGTGCTACTGTGTCTCATTTAGAAATGCCTGAAAAAAATTACATGTGAATAAGTCTGTAATGATGTAAAACATTTTGTGAAATGCACAAATTTTGTTATTGCTGAAAAACCACTTCATCAAAATGCATAAACTTTTGATAGAAAAGCATGAGTTTTATTTTGTTTTAAACTTGTCGTGTTTCCTTTAATATATTTTAATAATTAATTTTGTAGTTTCAATGTGCACAGTTTTATAGTCAACGGAAATGTTTGGAAGCAGGCTGTGCTGACAGGTCTTAGCTTTGCGCTAAACTGCCCTCTATGTGCTTGGCATGTTTAAAGCAACTCTCTGGTGTGGACCTGTGTGGGCTCATCAAGATGAAAGCTTTTCTGAACATGAGTCTTTGTGTAGGATATTAGTTTTAAATCAACATGGCAGAGATATTAATTTTAATAAAGAAGTGGCTGTATGTGTTCTAGGTCAGTTTGGGTTACCAAATAAGGACTCATTTTTTGCAAAACCTTCAGGCCATAACAATATTTTTGATGCAGTTTTTTTCCAATTAAAATTAATGGTAGTCATTTTTTGAGGTCTTCTAAATTACCAGTTTTTTTGTGTGTCAAACTTTTGCTGTCTTTTTTTTTTTTTTTTTTTTACATCTTGATTCTGATTTTTCTAAATAAAAACATCAGAAACTCTGCACTATAAGTGTTTGAAGGCCTGGGAACGTGTCCGTTCTCAGGCCTGTTGGTATGGAAACAGCTGTGATGGGAGAAGCGAAAAAGAACAGATTGCAGAGGGAGCGGCTTCGGATGGAGGAAAGAGGTGGAATTTTAGTTAGGGAAAGCAAAAAAAAAAAAAAAAAAAAAAAAAAGGTTAAGAATGAGGCAGCCTAAATCCAATCTGAGCTGGGTTATGTCCCATTCAGCAATTCTAAGCTCCTCCTCCTTCTTGATTACTGGCCCATTCATGAAAAAAACAACAACAGCTGCATGCTTCACCACCCAGGCTGCATAGATAAATGCTTGGGTGATCAAACTAATCCTTGCCCTTTGGAAATAAATGCGGCATTCGTATCAATACAGCGCATTCACGTCACTGAAACCCACTCAGATATGTTGTAAATGACATTAAGCGGCGTGTAGGCATATTAACTCGACATTCACAACCTTTTCTGCAATTCTAAAATCCGCATAAAGGACAGGTGTCGCTTTAAGTGTTGCAGATGCTCTTACAAAATAATGCAGCCTTCGTATAATCTGGTCAAGATAATCTCACGCTACAGTTTCTGAATATGCTGAGGGAGTCATAACTCATTGTGGTAAAATAACGACAGAAACGTACAGCTGTGCGTCTCATTTGTTATTCATTGCAGGATTTGTTTGTGCCTTTGCGCTCTCAGCTGGTATGAGGCCCATTTCATTAAAGCTTGTTTCAGAGGTGGATTACGTTTCTGGACTGTAATCCCCCCCCCCCCCCCTCTTTGACCCTCGGAGTCAGCTGCATTTAGGATGTCACAGGGGGAATCTAGGAATGTCTTGTATATTGAGCTGTGGCCGCAAGGCTCTCGCCTAGTCGTGTAACACAATTACATCAGACTGATGTTTCTGTGCGCGTGTCGCTTGTTTTTAACAGCTCAAGTAGGTAACCCGCTGCTTCATTTTTCCCTCAGGTTGTTTTGCAGCAGAATATGTCGCGTTTATTGGGCCGTGTGACTCACCGTCGGTTTTATCACATTTGCCTGGCTTTGCTGTTTCGCTTTCAGATTTTGGAAGGAGTGTGTTTGTGTTTTTTTTTCTTTTTTGTTTTTTTCTGGCTAATGTGATTCTCGTATATTACTTATGTAGAAACCAGGATGAACGACAGCAACAAATGTGTGGTGTTTAGATGCATTCACATTAGCTCAACAGAATGACGCTATAACGCTTAACAGACACTGTTACTACACTGTTTTGCAGACTGTGTGGCTTTCAAAAGTTTATAAATCTGTGTGAAGAGAGCTGATTATGTGATACTGATGTGTTGGGCTAAGATAGAGGAGCATGATTTGATTGGCTACAAGCCAGTTGACTCTCCAGAATGTCGCCACGTTTGCAGACAAATTTAATGAAGGTGATTTTTGGAAGTCAAACTTTTGTGACAAAAAATAAAACACCAACTACTGTATAAAGCCTTAAAAAAACGCAAACATTTTTAAAAAGACTTAAGCAATGCTTAGCCTGGTGGGGGCACAGGTGAAGCCTGGTGGCCCGCCAGGCTTATATTACACTGGGGGAAACCCTGCAGTTATAGGGAAGCACTATATTTGACTCACTTGTTGACTTGAATCATAAGCATTAAAATAAAACACATTTTTAAAAACTTTGACTGTCTGTTGCCTTCTCATTTTCTTCTAAAGCCAACCATTTATTCCACCACTTGTGGATTTTGCAGACCTGCGCTGGTCAAGCCCTTGTCATATTTTAAGAAATCAGTGTGAATCTGTCAATCAAGTTACATAAACAGCAAAAACCCAGCCAATAACTCTGTCAGTCAAAATTAAAGTGTTAAGGCAAAAGCCTGCCTTCATGCTTGCCTCAAGGATACTGTGAAATTCTCAAAACGCATTTAGACTCTAAAAGAAATAAAGTTCTGAGAAACATCAAGGGTGTCCTCCAAAACCAAATCCTTTATACTTAGCAGTTCATTTCTTTTTCATGCTAAAGTTTCACAAAATGCTTGTAATTTTATACATTTTAATCATAGGAGAGGTATTGATTGCTTTATATACACACTCTTTCACTGGCACGGCAGTGTCATTGCAGAGGTGCCTTGCCAAATTTAAAACTTCTTCATTGGCACTAAGGACGAACAGGTTGAAATTTTCATGGCGTCACAAGGAGCTTGTTATATAGAATGCCACAGTCGTTCATCAGAGTGAAGCTTTGTCTCTGTGCTCCAAGCATGTAATTATCTTGTCTGGTAAACTTTGATTACGAGCCTCAGATATGAAGGTGAATCCTTCAGGCACATTTTATAGCACTGTTACAGTAGATGGAACAATTATTCACCCACTAAGATGTTGACTCATTTTAATAAATCAATCACGATGAACATAATTTGTATTCTCTTGTCAGAAAAGCCAAATAAAACCTTTTATGTTGTGAAGGAAACTGATTTCTATAAAGCATCAGCAAAATCTGAAACATGTTTTTTTTGTAAATATTCACTCCCCTTCATAGTGGCTGAGCTAATTCAACAGAGGTCCAGTCAATTAGCGCTACTCCTCACAGTCAGGAGATTATTTGAGTTCAAATGACACACTGTGACTTTAGAATATGCTTTCACTGGTTAATCAGTATTTTTACATGAATACATAGGACACTCCAAGCAAATCAAAGAAATGAGTATTGAAAGGTATAAGTCAGGGGATGGACACAAAATGTCCAAAGCACTAAGCAGAATGACTGAAGAGTCTAAACTATAAGTGGATTGAACAGTTTATGAAAATAACTACTTCAATGTATGTTTTTTCTTTTCTACAAGATACTTATAATAATAATTATAATAATATCACAGGCTTAGGTCTGCTGGCAAAGTGCAAACAATATAATAATTCCAATCTGATTCTGCTTCAGACAGTGAAATTACAGTCAGATGAAACACATACAACCAAGCAGCAACAATGCCTTTCAGTTCATTCTTACATTCAGGTAGTTTGAAATAATTCTGCCTTTCGTAGGGGACGTTGTTCTCATTTCCAAACCCACAGTCACTTCCAGAGTGGAAAGGCCTTGAATCTGAAACAGACTCGGCCTTTTTTTAATGTCGTCTCCGGTGGCGTCCTTTGCTTTGATGGCTGCACCCCGGCACACCGCAACCGATGCTGATTAAACATCTGGAACATCCTGTTGCTTAGTGGGGGTAGATGGATGGATAGATGGATGACTATTAATCCCCAGCGGGAATTAATTGTCACTATTAATTCAGGCAGGCATCCAGTCGCCGTGAGGGGCCTGGATGCAACACAGAGAAACAAGCCTCCTCATTGTCAGCTTGATGACTAGATAATGGGGTGATGAGCAATAACGCCCTATAAAAGTGCAGGAAAACACAAACACACACAAAAAAGGAACATAATGTTAAAAGCTGCTGCAGAAGGGTGATGCTAGCATGATGAGATTTTGAATAGACATTGAAATGTCATGTAGTGTCCTACAAAAGTATCAATATTCCTTTAATGTTATTTTATTCTGAGAATTTATGTGAAAAACAAAAGGAGGCCAAACGTTTTAACAAAATAAGTCTGTGGGTTTTTTGGGGGTGTTTTTTGTTTACTCCGATGCATCTTTAAGAAATCTCACGCAATCTAGTGCCTTTATAAGTCACTTCATTAAACAAAGTTTATTTGAGTCTAACTCAATCTGTGCAATGCAGCTGTTCTCCGAAGGTTTAAGATGTTGGTTGGGGAACTTTGGCAAACAAACGGCGTCGTGAATACCGCGGGACGCAGGATGAAGTTGTGGAGAAGTTTAGAGCAGGGTTAGGTTCTAAAACAATATCCCAGAGCACTTTTCAATCCATTATCTGAAAACGAACTGTTTGCTCACGTGAAGTGACAGGCAATACTTCAGAGCTTTTATCAGAACAGCAGCTTGGGGGCTTGTGGTACATCTGGCTGCAGATCAGGTAGGGAAATCAAGTTGGAGGACAGAAGACCTCACATAGTCTTATTTAATCCATCATCCAAAATGGAAAGAGTGTTGTACACTTTTGAAACTTTTAGAAAATGGCAGTCAACTGAGAACCCCACAGGGATATGTAGAGGCGGATACCGAAAAGATGTTAAAGAAGAGTCTCTGGGCAAGTGAAACCAAAATGTTACTCTAAAAAATCTCCAAATTTGAAAATGGTGCTGGTTGCATCATGGGGATGTTTTTCTCCAGCAGGCGCAGAGCAGCTGGTTAGACTTAAGAACTTTAAACAAATAAATTACTTCTAAAAGTAGTTTTACTGCACCAAACATTTTAGTTCTGCTTGGGTAAAAACTACTCTGGAGTATTGCTACTTTTACTTTGTAATTTATGTAGCCTAAAATGCAGCAAGCCTAATTAAACAACACAAGCCACAGACACACCATTAAATCTGCAGATGTGAAAAAGTGGTTCTGCAATTTATAGATGCAGGATTGCTGAAAACAAATGCAAAATGCAAACGATATTATTATTAATCGACTTCACAAATGGGTATCCTGTGTTGGTCGGTCATGTAAAATCCTTGAACAATACATTCGAGTTAATAGCCGAAATGTTGCGAAACGTAAGAAGGTTTGAGAGCACTTCATACTTTTTTTTCCAAAGGCACAGTATTGTGCCCGTCTAGGCAGTTGATTCTAGAGTACAAAGAGTCAAAGCGGTTTTTACGAAAACAAAAATTTTCAAAAGTATTACCTGAATTCTCTAAAACAAAATAAACAAAAAAAGACTCCCTGAACTGAGGGAAAATCTTCAAGAACAGAATGACATTCACAGCCACATCCATCTTTGTTCACATTGTCTCTGATTATGGTGAAAGGGTGCAAAGTCACCACCAAAGTCATCAATCATCCCAAAAAGCACTCGAGGGAAGATGGACGACAACTTAAAAGCTTTGGATCGCCCACTGTCTCCCCGTATATCACGTCTCCAGTGCTTAAACTTTGAGGCCAAGTGGTAGTACAATACAAAAACCTAGAAGTTGGGTCAACTGTTAAGGAGCACCTATGGAAAACCATGTCGAAGAATTGTTGCTTTTCTCCTTCCTGAGCAGTGCCCGACAGTGTCACTTAGCCACTTGCTTCCTATAATCCTTTAGGGAGGGTCGCCGTGGCAGGAGGTCCTCACAGGAAGCGACACTTCCCTCGTTCCTGGCACCTCCTGCGGGAGTTCTTCGAATCATTAGGGGCAGCTGTGAGACATTATAATCCCTGAAAAGTCCAGGGTCATCCCTGGGTTCTTCACCCTTTGGGATAACCGAAATGCTTGCCCAATAGAGTCTAACAGGCTAGAAGCGCGGGCAGCTGTCAGCCGGCTGGGTCCGATTCAAGGCGATGCCAATTGTCAGGAAAGGACAACCTTGGGGCTTTAAGCACTCGATGTGCAGTCTGGAATGTTGTTTTTTTACAACACGATAGGCATTAAAGTAAGATTTAAAGATGTCAGCGTTATGATGATGTGAGATAAAATCAAAAGGGGAACATTGGTCACCTGGAGTCATGAATGTCAGCAGTAAATTTAAAGACACTCAGTTGCAAATCATTCTGACTTAACAATCCCCTTAGCCACTTTGGCTTCGTTCCTTGCCTGCTCAACACACTGCTGTCCTCTTGGGTGTTTCTTTTTTTAATTATTTGCTTGAGTTTGTGAGCTTTACCCCCTCAGCTACACTACTTTTTTTAATGCCCTTCCCGGCTCTCCATCAAATGTTTTATAAACATCATGAAAACCCGGCATATTGCTGAGGATCTCACCTAATGGCCTTAGGACAGAATAATACTGTCATCCAGAAACCCTTGGATTTGATGAGAGCTGGGAGAGATTCCTCAACAAAAATGTAAGCTGGTTCTCTAAACTCCTGTTTGGAGAAAAAAACCAAAAAACTTAAAACTTGCTTTGGTTGCAGGCCTCACGTACATGGCAATTCCACAATGTACGGGCAATAAAATGAACATCGTTTTTAAGTTTTGCCCTTTCGTTTATAATTTAACATTTTGCGTGAATAAACGGCAAGTTTCGACAACGGGGTCTAAAGTGAAACACTTGAAAAACACAACACAAATGATGTCTATGTAAATAAAGTCGTATTTGGAAACGATGCTCGTTATGACATCTATGACATCTTGCAGCCGCACAGTTCGGTCTAGCTCTAATCTAGTAAAACCCCTTATGCTATGCTTTACTTTTTGAAGGCTTAAACCAGTTAAAACTGTAGTTGTTTGAGTGTTGGTGTATGACATTAATGGTTGCAGGAAAGAATTTCAGTCTGCAGCTCAGCAAAGACAGTAAAAACAAACCCCAAAACTTGAAGGTGCAATTGCAACAAAAGTTGACTCTAAACAGCACTATATTTAAGGGTTGATATGGATCCATTCTGGCTTATAAACCTTTAAATTGGAGTGGAAAAATTCTTGCTGGCATGCCGTGTCTCCGCTTACCTACCTGGGGCTGATAACATATTGTTTTCCCTTCAGCTCTCCGCGGGCTTCCTCAGCAAAGCGAGATATGATTGGTAAAGGAATAGTGAACAAATTGGTAGGTCTGTTTCATTCAAAATGTCAATACTTATATCTGAATGTAACGAAAAACAAATGGATAGGAATGGATATGGCAAGCGTGGGACCTACGATCTTTTTCATGCATCATCTTAAGTGACATTTAGCTCAATACGTGTAATTTCCTTTTAGGAAAACTACACACACACACACAATGGGGGGAGAAATAAAGGTGTCATCTTTGAGAAGAAATGAAACATTTATCCTAAATAATGGGTTAGTTATCGAAGATGTTATGATTCCTGAAGGGGAACTCCAGATTACTTTTGTTTCACGCTTTCATTTTACCTCTGGTCCTTTGCTTCTGTTTGTTTTCTTTGTAATTAACTGTCAGATACTGAAGTTATAGTATGAGAGAGGCACTACATGTGTCTACATTTGGCTGAAAATAGCATTTGTTTTAACATCCAGCAGTGTAAACATACTACGTTTATACTAATTGGCTTTATTTTTGTACCTGCCAACTAAAAGCCCTCTCTGACATGCTGAGTAGTAATACATTTGAGTAATACATTTGAGCTGAACTTGAGTGGTGAAAGGGCTTAAAGGGGAAAAAGAAAAGGTTTTACATGTGAAAAAAAGGTGGTAAAGACTTGGTGCGAGAGGGAAAGGTGAAGCGGAGAAAACGTCAAGGGTTCTCCAAACGTCTGCGATAAGTGTGTGTGCATGTTGTTGCTTGTGTTTTTGAGCACTGAGCTGAGCTTACTCCAAAAACCATCGAGCTGGGAAAAAGAGAGAACCATTTCAAGGATCTGCTGCTGCCTTCTACACGGCTTGACTTGAAGGTCACGGAATCCCAGGATGCACTTTGCCTGCTCAGGTGTCTGAAAGTGTGAAAACCGAAATTGTCTTGGTGCCGCTGGATAATTTCAAGGACTTTTTTTTCTTTTTTTAATATATCAGATTTGTTAATTTAAGTTTGACATTTTTGTGTTTGTACTTTAAGGATACCTCTCATGCAGTCTGCTAGTGTTGTGCTCTTAGATTTCTAAAGCTTCTTGCTAATAAAATGTTCTGAAAAACGTTTTTCAACCCAATGCCAGTTCGTAGCTGTTGGTTACCAGCCACCCTAAGTACAAAATAAATGCAGAATTGCTTGAAATCATTTATGTTGCTTAAACATGAACCTGAAAAATGACGCTTAAGGTTTTCCAAATGTCAACTAGGATAAAACAGTTTGTTGAACTCTGTTTGGACGTCTAGACTTTCAACTGTGAATAAACCAAGGTTATTCTCTTTATCAAACAATTCAAAATCATCTTTAAAACACTGTATATTGTGGATTTCTTTCAGTCATGCTATAGCTAATTGTTCATGGCTGACAGTTTTTGAGGCACAACAACAAATACCATTCATTTGTACATGCCCCCCCATCTATGCCCCTCCACATCAACCATCTGAGCCATTAGAATAGAAACAGCTATTACTGGCTATGAGCTCTGTAATAGTGTCAATAATTCTGCCATGCAGCCCCTCTATCCAAGCTGTTCATCTCTCAGTATTTCAATTCCCCCCACACCCTCCATTTTACCAATAGGCTAAACAGACCTCATTACTCAACCGCTAGTCTCCCCACAACCAGATGCTTTTATTATGTCCTTTGTGTTTAATTGACAAGGGTGAGATGATGCTGGAGTAATAATTTCAAAGTCAGACAAGGCTCTAAACCCTGAGTTAGTGACTGGTCCCAGCGTTGTGATTAACAAAGCATCGTAGGTAAAGTTTCCCCATCTCTAGTCCCGGTCCTGATTTTATAGACTCTGTCGACAGCAGCTTTAATCTCCAGGCACATCCTGGCTAATAACCACTTCACCTCGGGGCGTGGGGTGCAAGCAAGCTTGAAAGAGGAAGGGGATAAAAAAAAAGTCATAAAATAAGGGAGATAAAAAAAACAAACAAAAAAAAAAAAAACATCTCACCTCCTGCCCGCTCATCACAGGAAGTGCAGCCTCAGCAGCCGCCTATGCAAAAACTCTCTGGTGATTATGCAGAGACCAAAGAACGCTCGGAGCGCAAACAGCTGGCCGGGCCCAGCCAACAATTGCACGGAGTCCTCTGATCTTTTTAATGCATTCTATAATTACTGATACGTATTGACAGTGAGTCTGTTTGTGTGGCGGCGGGTGAATTCTAAGCGCGCCCTTGTGAAACGTCGGCCACTATGCAGAGCTGAAATCAGAAGTTTCAACACACTTGCACTTTTTTTTTACCCCCTCACTGCCTGACTTTAAATCAGACCAGCTTCACCTTTATTAGGTCAGTTAGAAACACAAAGGTTATTTCTATTGCCAAGACAAAATGTTTTTTGTATTCATGCATATTCTGCTTAATAAAAATGACCCTCATTTTTTTTTTGTTACTTTTTTTTTGTTATTGAGATAAATATATGTTTTTATTCAAAACACCTCGAGTTTGGTTCCAGTGAATAATTTCTTTCAGATTTTGTAAAAATTAAACCTAGTTGGACCCAACATGGCAAAAGTATTTATCCCTTATCCATTATTTTCTTAATAATTAAAAATAAACCATCCAATTCAAACTGTAGAAACATAATTTCCCCTAAACCTAATAAATGCTCGTGTGATCAAAAAAGAAACTGACATGGGATGACAAGTACCATTATCTGACAATGAAACTAAAACTTTTTCATCAATATTATAGTATTATGGACTTAAAACAAGCTCCTATATTGTACTCTAGGTCAGTTTTGTCTTATTTCAAGCATTATAAGGTATTTGCACTAGAAACTAGCCAAAAATTACTTGATAAGATTTTGTGTTTTTTGCCATGTTGGAAAAACAACACCCGGAGGAAGATACTACTTGCTTAAAACCACCCACTCAACCCCCTTCAGCCCCGTTTCTTCATGCGTCGAGCAAACAGCTTGATTGAAAGCATTTTCACTTCTGTAAACATTAACGTCCAGTCAGTGTTGCACTTTAAAAACATTTTGCTTTGAGATCTTTTGGTTTTGGGTGATAGATGCTCCGTCACCTGTTTCCTTTGCTGATGCTGTGGAAAATCCAATTAAATTGATTTTCATTCCGACGTTCAAAGTCACTACTAAAGGCCCAAACATGAATGCAGGACAATTATATAAAACAATTACCTTTGTTTACATAGACTTGACAGGAAAGCCGTTGTTGCCGTCTTCCTCCTCTTGGGAGCTTATGATTGTTTGATTGGACGTGCCTGACAGCCTTTGCTTAGCGTTTTAGCATTGTGCCAAACCTTCATTTCCTGAACGTCGCGGCTGCGCTAAAAATTGTGTCAGCCTCGTTTTTCATCTGTCCATTTCATGTTAGTCTATCAGAGCCGATACGCTCCTTTTTAATCGCTTCAGCTGTCAGCACACACAGTGTAAAGTCTATTTTTAAACCACAGCAACTACTTTTTTCCCCTGCATTTTATCTTGTTTATATGCAACGGGGGTGTTTTGTTGAAGTTAAATTGAAAGCTGTTTACATAAAATGTACTAGTTTGTGTGTATACTGCTTAAAAACTATCCCTTCTCATTTGGTTGTATTGCCACCAAAAAGCACGACGGTGAAGAAGACCAAAATTATTCACTGGTTTCAAAATATTTTGAAGTTCATCCATCCATCCATCCATCCATTTTCTGGGGCTTATCCAGGGTTGGGTCATGGGGGCAGCAGCTTCAGAAGGAAGGCCCAGACTTCCCTCTCCCCAGCCACGTCTTCCAGCTCCTCCGCTCCTCCGGGGGAACCCCAAGGCGTTCCCAGCCCAGCTGAGAGACATAGTCCCTCCAGTCCCTCCTTTTGAAGTTATTTATTTATATTCTACCTCCTTTACTCTGATGTCCCTGAGATTCTGGTTAAAAATCAAGTCAGAGTAAGCAAATGAGATTAATAAACACTGACAGCAGGTAAGATATAATGTGGAGAAGTTTAAAGTCATATAATCCACAATCTAGGGACACAAAAATCCATTTTATTCACTTCTGACACCAATACAGATATCTGAGGTTTAGGATCGCTTGATACAGCAATAAAGTTGTTTTTTTGTTTCGTTTTCTTTATAGATTAAAATATATTATATTATAAAATTATGTGATAACTCTCCACCAGTACAGCACCCTTAAGTACACCAATTGTTTCACAAAATATCTTTAAATACGAAGGATCTGAAAATTACAAAAGCCTCAAACATTTAAATGGATATGAACTAAAAGCTCTGCGAGGAAGAAGATATAAGACCAAAAGCGACACAAAAAGTCAGATTAGAGTTTGGACATTTTACTTAGTTCAGTTTAATCAGCAGAGTTTGGTTTTGCTTCACCTCAATTTAGCTTAATTTTGTCTCTTTGTTTAGCATTTTCTAAGCTAGTTTGTTCACTTTTGTCTAACAAACATTTTGTTTAAAGTGGTTCCACCTAGCATAGTTAGCCTAGATTTATTTAGCCTACTTTAGGTTAAAATGTATCAACTTTGACTATGCATTGCGTTAGTTTATTTAGGCTTAGTTCGGAATATCCTTTTTAAGCTATGTTATCTTATTTAGCTAACATAGCTAAAGCTAAACTAAGCTTTGCTAGCTTAGTTTAGCTCAATCTAATAGCGAGTTTGAGACTAAACTTAATATTTAATGAAATCATTTAAGTTATCACATTTATAGAAATTACTTTTACCTTCGTCATTTAGAGGATTTGTAAAAGCAATAAAGAGGGAGGAGAATATTTTTTATAAGTGTTGTACATACTAAAAATATATGTAGACATTTAATTCTTACAAAACATTTTGTGTGAAACGTTTCATTCTTATGGGTCTTTGCGAGGTGCGGAGCTTTGTCTATGGAACCGATCTTAAACCTGCAAAGGCGTCCTCGCAATGGCCTCCATTTCTCTTGTCTAATGTCCGAAGAGCTCCACAGCAGAAGCATCACTCGTAAAATAAGTTCCAGCCATTGCTCTCTTTGTTATCTTGTCTCGGGTTTTTATGGGTCCGGGCGCAGTTTTGCTTTGGTCAGGTGATAACAAACCGGGCAGGAGAGAGTATACATCTGTCGGACGTTTGGCAGAGGGGCTGTTGCTGTGAAACATTGAGTCAGCTAAAAGGTTTGAGCTCCGTCAGCACCTTGCGGTGCCTTTACAATTTAATACAAAGAGTCGAGGCAAGCTGACAGAGAGGGGTGCAGTGGAAACTTAATAAAACACACATGCGCTCCTTTACATGTGCACGCATACACACACTTCGTCTATTCTCGACTGAGCTTTACATAAAACATTCCCTCAAACACTCATGCTAAAGTACACATGTACTTTTCCCATAAGTAAAAAAAAAATTGTAAGATTTTAACTAAAAATTTGTAAATACACCAAGAGCTGCCAGTCAGTTTGATTGACTGCTACCACACATTACGGTCTTCTTTCCTAATCAAAACGTACGCCATTAGATTGCAAACTTGGTTTGGCTACTCCTTTTTGACAAGCTTTACAGGAGTCAATGTGGTCATAGGTTGTTTTGACGTCCATCATGACAGAGTGGGTCAGAGTCCTTCTGTCTCCCACCATATGCACTGGGTCGAGAGAGCGTCTGAACACAGAGCTGCCTTTCCTGATAAGCTCGTATAAGCTCTTTCTCTCAGCTGGAGATAAGCTGCTCCTCCAACATACTGCATCATAAAAAGTTACTGATGGCACCACAAAGTCGAAGAATGTCTTAAAAAGTGCCATCTGAATTTTAAAATACCTCAGCAGGTAGAGTTTGCTTTCTGTGAAGAGCATCCCTTTGTGAGTCCAGTTCAGCTAATTGCTAAGGTGAACACATGGGTACTTATAAGAGTCCATTATCTCAATCTCCACTCTGTGGGATGTGTCCTGGTGTCACTCAGGTGGGTCTGCACCAGTGGAAGTTCACTGCCAGCCCCTTGGTTTTAGTAACATCCATCAGGAGGTGATTTCACTACTTCAGCATATCACTAGGAAGGTCCTGGCTAGATGGTGCTGGAAGCACACAAGAAATCAAAGAACATAATTCTCTCACAAGGAAGGTGAGAGCTTGGTGAAGAGGCAGATGAAGGTGTCATCCACCCCAATGTTAAGCTGGCAGGTGAACTTCAGAGAATCCAATGAAGACCTCACCATGAGGTGTAGATGGTTGAGGACCAACACATCAAGATGGGGAGTCAGAGCAAATGGCCTGTAGCTGGTGAGGCCCTTTGGTCTTTGGAACCGGTACCACCCTGGAGGTCTCCCACAGTTGTGGTACTTTACCCAGCTTGAGGTTCAAGTTCAACATGTTCCCCATGATGCCACATGGCACAAGTCACACAGTCTTTCACACCTTGACCTTTTGTAAGTCATTCCCCACCTGAAGTGTGGAAAGGGACAAGATGGTGGTGGGGGAGGGAGGCTGTGGGATGGAGTCCTCTGAAGTGACGGAGGTGAATGACGGCTGACAGCTGAAAGGTGTGAAGCTCCGGGAAGAAAAAAAGTCATCACAGAGTGTGGAGGGAACAGCAGGGGTCTCCTTGTCCAATGCTTACATATTTAGCTGTGCCTGACTTCTGGAGAAAGGATTTGATGAACTTAAAGGTGCAAATCAATGATTTTCACAACAATCCCAATGATGGTCTTTGTCACATCAGGTAGTGGTGGATAACGATCCGTTTACATGTACACCTAAGTAAAATCAAATCATTTAGGTTTACATTTTAGGTTAAACAATGTAACAATGTGACACTCAAAGACACCGTCCCTCTGCCTCACATATGTGGATGAATTTTTCAGCTTACTGCTTTTGAGGTATCCCCTCCTGGATTCTCTTTGTACTCAGCTGAGTTTGTGCTTACTCATCTCTCGAAGCTTCAGAAGAGCTTTGTATTTTGTGGTTGTCTGGGAATGTCAGCAGGCCTTTAAGTGATTCAGCCAGCTGGCGTTGTTGCTTTTTTTTTTTTTTAATGGTGACACAGAGGAACAAAGTGAATATGTGCTTGTTTGGGTAAATTTTATTCCTTTACTCTCAGCTTTGTTTTTTCCTGATGGAACGTATACTCACATTGGTCATGAAGGCTGTAGTTTGCATGGTGAGTAATAGTTATTTAGGGAATTCTTTTGTGATAAGAAAACTGGATGGATTTCTTATGTTCATGATAGTGAAGACCTCCAATCTCCACATATGCATCCTTCGGTTCAGTTTACTTTTTCTTGTTTTGTCAAAGAAAAATATTTTTACACTAATAAAACATTAAGCTTTTGCAATGTACATTAATTTTAATGTACATATATTTGGAATTGAATAGAAACTTTTCTTAAATCATTTTCTTTATCTTGACTACCTTCTTAAAGGTAGCTGGGGTTTTTTTTTTGTTTGAGTGAATCACAAAGTTGACCAATGACGAATGTTACTTCAAAGTAAGAAGGTCAAAACATACAGGTTGATGGTCGTGTGCCAAAAAACAAGGCTGCAAAATGGAAACAGGACTCAGGTGGTCGTGGCTGACTTATCGCTTTAGTAACAAGGACAGTCATACAGGGATCTGGTCAATACTAAGCCAGAAGGTCAACTCCACTCTTACGTGGGGAGTTTTAAAATGAGTGTTTGTTGAGAACAGAAGGAGAAAGATAGAAAAACTTGGTTTGAGAGAATGCCTTATGATTTGGGGGGAAAAAATATTTTTAAAGTGGCTTCCATCTTGAATCATCAGGGCTGGACTAGTAATCAGGCATATATGCCTATGTATTATCCAGACGGCTCACAAAAATTTCAACCAATTTTTGGATTAATAACGTAGTTGATAATGTAAGTAGTATCAGTACCAAAACAGTAAGAGAGAGTGTGACCACAAATCCCTGATGTTTTAATAAACATCATTATGAAGACAAAAGTTTAGTTTTCAACTTTGGACTCATTTTTGTCAGTTCAGTAATGTGAATTGATTGCCACAGCATTATTGTGGGGAGTTTTATGCATGTATGCAGCATAACATGCTGAGTGAAAATGTTTTCAAATGGACCTGATGGTGAGGAATCATGTATCATCGTAGAACAGAGGCAAACTCGAGCTCAAACTAGATGCATTATGTAGAAATTTCTGCAGAGAAATCCCCAGCATAGTATTATGTTCAGTATTTATCAGTAAAATTTTAAACCTAAATCATTCCTGGATTTTGTCAATTTGATGAATCCATACAGTAAATACCATGCATTAAAATGAAAACAAATAGTAAATGTTCCAAATATTTAGCATAAATACATATCTAACATGTATTTAGTTTTAACAAAAAGCTTTTTTTTATTTCCTAAACTGTTACATAACTCCTTGTTTTGTGCATAACTGCTTACCGTCCTCATAGCAATGAGTCAAAAACATTTATGAGGAAGGTTTGCAGATCATATATGACCAATTAAGGTTAGCCACCTGGACCATAAATAATTTCCTCTTAAAATTCTGGAAACTACTTATTCAGAAATTTAGGAATTGATTCCTATTCCAATTCCAAGAGTGTATATTAGAGCATAAGTGCCTTTTAAGGCTTTAGTCTCTTTCAAACATGGTTGTTTTCCTTAGCACCACAAACATGATTGCCGTTGAATGGAAAGCACATTTCAATACCCAGAAACAGGTTGCCTCCAAAATGAAATCTGCTCAGGCTGGCACCAACACTTTCCAGTTGGGACCGCCTGCATTTTAGAGGAAAAACAAGCTGGTCAGTAAATAAACTTCTAATTCATCTGCGAGAAAGTGAGTTATTTGTGGAATTGCAAAGACAAAATTGACAGGAATACAGAAGAGTCAGAAAGCCAAACAACTCAGCTTAATGACAACCCAAAATTGTACGTCCAGATTTCTGAGGGATGGTAAATATTTAATTCTGCCCATGTCATTTGTCAAAATGCTAGACTTTCCCACTAAAATTTCTTTTTTAATAAAATGTTTTCCAATAGTACTTTGCTTGAACCGCCATGAGGAGTGGAAGGCATTTACGTACTATTAAGAGTTGAAGTCTCTTAATAGTACGCAGCAATCAAAGCCTAACCGTGGAGAACTTAAGACACTCAAATCTGTCGTTTGACGGCTGCACGGCTGTGGTTTGATTGGATAAAGATGGCAGAGGTGTGACAATGGAGCGCAATGACTGTCATCAAAATCAGACCTGCTCTACTGAACCGAAAACAAAGACAGAAGAGACATTCTCCAAAATGTGCTGCTCTCGCTCGACCTCCACATGATCACAGTAAAGGCAACACTAAAAGACCAGATCTCTGAAAGAGATCAGCAAATTACAATGTATTATAATTTATTAGTTACATTCAAACAAAAGCATGTTGTTTGCTGTCTAGCAGATTCTCAAGTAAAAATAGGTAATTTTAAGATATGCATTTAAGTTTTTACTATTCAAACAGCAAATTACAATTATAACTTTGCATAACTTTTATTCCTAGATGGAAATGCATATACTTTATGTGTAGAGTATTCATCAACCAGCACTGGTTGATGAATGGTGTTTTAAGGCAGTCATATTTTGAGGTTAACTCAGTCTGCAAGACATTGAAATGGATAGATTTCCTACAAATTAGGTTTTCTCAACAGAAATTACACAACATTTTTTCAATAGAATGATAATCCTATGGTATAGTGTTAAGATTTATGAAAAATAACAATTACCTTTGTAAGAACTACACTTGACTGAGTGTGTTTAAAGGACATAAAGCAGAATATGGTGAGTTGTAGAGTTTTAGAGTCTACGTCCCCTTTGCTCTTCCACAGCTCTGGATAAATAATACTTTTTTTTTTTAATCATTAGCAAAAGCAGTCCAAAAACAGGGGGATGATTTATATTTTTGCTCAACATGATTTCCCTGGCAAAAATAAGTGTGAAAATCAGCGTATTAAACCTTTTACGTGTCCTGTTTTTACAGCCATCGTACTTTTGGGCTTGTGACAACCACATCGCGCTGGGGCTTTACTTCCACTGCTCCCTCTGCCTTGTTCGCAATATCATACCGAATTAAATGTTCTGCCTTGCCAGTTTATATTCTAACTGTACTTAATATGATTTGCATTCTCATTTCACAGATGAAAACTGCAGCTCGTGAAAAAGAATAAACTCAGATGTCACAGGGGAGGGAGGCGGGTTCTTGTCGTCATCGCAGTGGTTTTGCCTCTCAGCCTGCGAGTCGTTATATTTTTACCCCGCCTCTACCAACTTAGAAGTCGAATTGTTTGCCCATTCTACTTTGGGGAGAAAAAACAAAAACAAAAGCTCACACAATGTCAAATTGGAAGGAGAGTCATTGTGAATAGGATTTGTTTGTTGGTCTGCAAAGAACTCATGTACGCACAAATCCAAATGAAGAAAATCTCTCCTTTGTGTTATTGTCAATGTGTTTCTACATGATGTAAAAGATCTTAAAGTAACAGTGACCTCCAATGCTATGAAACTTATTGTTATAGAGCATAATATAGCAGTTTTGTGGACCAAAAATCTTTTTGTCTTTTTTCTGAATGCATTTTGTCTTTTATTTTTAGTTTTTTCTCCATCATGCACCCATGCTTCTAAGATCTGATTTGTATTTAAATACTTATTTATATTACACCCTGGCAGAACAGTAAAATAATTTGAAGCCAGTTGTTTTGAGGGAGATTGTTCTCTAAAGTGTCAACCTGATTGTTTCCATGATTAGCTGAATTATTCCAGTGTATCAACTAAACATGGAAGAACCACAGTGTTGGTTTTGTTGGACGTCATTGCAGCGTTTACAAATGTTGGCCATGGAATATTACTGAAGTGACCGGAGTTCTCTCAATTGGTTCAAATTTGAACTCCTCAGATTATAACAAGAAAAATGATTGGTTACCATAACTACGCAGATGATACGCAGCTCTACATTATGCCGTGAACTTCCATGTAAGTCTCAAGACTTTACAAGATAATCTCTTTTACCCTCCAAGAGATGAAGTCAACTAGAACATTGTTGAAGGGAAGAAACATAAAACATAAAAACCCAATAAAATACACTGATGTTTATGGCACAGTGCGAACACATTTTCGATGAAGAAGCTATAAACCCCAGATTCTCCAGAATATTCTATTCTCCCCATAAACACAGAAGAAACGTACTCAGTTCTGGCGTCGTGAAGTTGTCACGGTGGCGTCTAAAGCCACAGCAGTGAGAGCACGGGGGCTTTGTCTTTGAACTACAAGAGGATAGGAGGGTTCAACCACACACTGAGGCAATAAAAGCAATCTATTACAGCAGAGGCAAACAGGAGCTTTTGTCTTTCAGCTAAAGCCCGTTTTCTTCTCCCAGGAAAAAAACACACACACACACGCGCGCGCACACACACCACAACACACACACACACACACACACACACACACACGGAAAACAAAACCACCGACAAGCTTGCACTTTGGCAGCTTTACGGAGAAAATCCAAAACAGGTCAAATATTGTTAATTTATAATGAATTATTTAATGAGAAACACTATCCAAACCCTTCTTGTTAATTAACACGTTTATGTTATTTTGTGTTAGCATTCAGATGCACTGCTAATTTTCCTACTTATTTGGTTGTCGTTACCACTAACAGCGAAAACAAACCCATGTATTAGACCGTTTCACAAAATAAAAAAAGGGAAAAGTCAACAGACAAAGTTAAACCAGTCAGAATTCATTTCTTAATCGGTCAAAAGTCATTTCTACCACTATAAACAGCAACTTATGTAATTCCTTACACACTCGTGGGAAATTCATGACCTAAATTCATGCCTAAAAAAGTGTTTAACAGTGTTTTTTTTATTATTATCTACAAACCCCGAAGTGAAAATATATACCTGATTACCCTGCTCTGTTTTTCTGATAATAGCACAGTTGTGAAGAAAACACACCTCTAGCTATTTGAATCTACTCTGAAGTGTAGATTTTTTTTCTCTCTTCACTATTGTTAGAATGATTTTATAGTAATTAAATATTGTCTTTGTGCTTAGTTAAAGCATGTATTACTTAGTAAAGAAAGAAATGTATATTCACTGACAGTAAAAGAGATATTAATCTACCTGATGCACTTTTGACTCTTTTAACGTGGCTCTTTTTGTGGAAGCTTAGTGTATTTGACTTTTAACACAATGTGTTTGTTCTAAGCATTTTAATTCTGCTCCCTATATGAAAAACCTGAAAGAAAATCACAGAAAGGTGAGATCAAATACTTGGCTGAGTTTAACAAACCCTTGGAAAATCATTTCTTTCAGAATCCACTGGACTGCCAGCCATAACGGCAGACTAAATGTCTCTATTTAGCTTGTCTGACCCAGGGAAAGACAACAGAGACAAAGTCTGTCTTAGTTAGGTCAGATCAGAAGCTTTTTTGTCTGTCCACTCTCCTTCTGGCTGATGTTCAATTCCAGTGGAATAAAGTAAATGAAATTGGACTTAAGTGTCAGCGCAAGGAAATTAGGGATTGTTCATGTCCATAACTTTCCAGACATTGGGCCTGTACAAACTGAACCTGCCACAGGTGGTGGGCGGAGCAGAGAAAAGTTGCATTAAGTTAAATGCAGAATGACGTAATTGGAAGGAAAAAAATTGACATTCAGAAAAATTCAAGAACGAACAAAACAAAAAAAAATTGGTATAAAGGCAACTTAAGTATTGAGTGACGGTTTGCGATGTCTGATATAATCAAGCACAAAAAAGTCAAACAATAAGAAAATTCAGGTATTTTTGAATAGAAAGGTACATTTTGATAGACAATCGAGCAAAGATTTACCAAACTATCAGGTGGGAAAATAAAATGCAATGAAACTTCTGTCTTGTCATTCATCAACATTTGCACGAGAAGTGCTAGCATTGCTATCTGAAGCTGCTAAGTGCATCAGTGAGGAACAAATCTTCTCGTTAGATGAAACACATTAGTGACTTGCTGTTAGCTACTTGGGAGAGTCCAGATCACTTTTTTTTTTTGGAAGCTAAAATGAAAGACGGGGGGCAAAAAAAGACGTTGAAAAGTTGTTTCAACTAAATCCACCACACTAAAGAGAGAGAGCTTGACAGAAAGACAGTGAGTCAAAGTTAGGCAAGGAAATATTATGTCATATCTTTCAGGCTAATCTGTGTGGAAAGCGACATGGTGAGCGACTGCTAAGCTCCCTGAGAATGCAGCCTTTCCCCACTGGGGAACTAGAGTAATTACAGACAGCCTTTTGTTCCCATTTGCCTTCAGTAATAAGCCTAAAAGCATGGCAGCTCACGTTTTAGATAATGAAGATTTACTGAGTGTGGGTTAGAAGCCAGTTCCTTTTCTTTTTTTCCCCTTCTTCTTTAGTCTAGTTTACACCGATTGCTTCTGCTTTTCAATCCACCTCCGTCTCTGTAGTTGTTGACAGAGAGAGCGAGGTTCATTATTTACCAAGAATTATGCTCCCGTCTTCAGAGTGCAGATGTGATTCAAGCTCTCATCCGTGCGCGGCAGCAGGGAGAATCACGAGTGTCCAGACACACCTGGCATGAAGCGGAGAACGCAGCCCGCTTTCGTATGCAAACAATACCGCCGTACAGTGTTTTTGTGTTTGTGCTTGTCTGAGCTTTTTAATTCTTCAGAGGGCATTGTGCCCCGTTTCTCCTCTTCTTGAAGATTAATTATGCCTCAGAAGTAAATTAGAAGAATTAGATCCCACCTGTGCAACGCAAACTTACCTACTGTACATTGTTTTACCATTAGTTGTAACAATAGCGACAAAGTAAACAACTTTAGAAGTTCTGGCCTATGGAATAATGACACCATCTGTGTTTGAAGCAGAGCCTCTCCACCACTGGTAACCGAGCCTCTTAGGGACACGAAGGCTCAATTTATATCATGGAGGAACGGCATCTGAAAAACAGGAACATCTGCTATGCATCCTTGTCACAGTTTGGAGAGTCTCCAAGTTATTACTGCATGTAGAGTTAAGAAAAATTCCTTGTATCTAAGGCAGGTGTAAATGAAAACGTGTCATATACGTTCAATGTAAGATAATTAGTCCTTATAGATGAGCTGTCCATATTTTAGCTTATTTTAATTTAGGTTGTGAATCCTTTTTTAACTCTTCATGAGGTCATTTTTATTTTGCTTATGATAGATTGTTTTATCTCAGCTCATCCGTACAAGTTTTATTTTATATTTTCTTCATTTATCTACAGGTAATTTAGTTTCTCTACACATCTTTTTCCTTAGTTTGCCTTATTTTAACATAGCTTACATTGCATTTATTTGTTTTATTATATAGTAGATACATGTAGTTAGCTTGTTCAGAAACACACACTATTCTGACCTTGGTGAGACATTCAAAGAGCGACATTCACACATTTAAATTAGTCAAATTGAGGCTCTTCAGAGTTAACTTTCATGTTGTGTTTTTGGAATTAATTTTTTTTTCTTTTTTTCACCATAGCCTTTTGTTGCTGAACTTACACACAGTTAGACAACTCTGTTTTGTCTGTTTTGCATAAACCTTATGTATTTCATCAATTTAATCTCTAGTCATGTTGACAAAGGTTTGTGTTTAACCTTTATCGTTCTTTCAATTTCTTTCAATTTAATTTACAAACCCATTTTCAAGTAAGTAAATATGCCAAAATGGCACTTTCACTGTTTTCTGACAAAAAATTTAATTAGTGGCCACATTATGTTTACAAAGACATTTTAATTGACGCTGCATCAAAAACTGTACAATTGGATTTCTTTTCATTTTTGCATCAAGGACAATTTCTTATTTTCTCAACATGGCATTCAGAATATTCTCTGTTATATAAAGTAGGCAAAGTAATTAGTACAGTATGCAATATGTTGACTGTAAACCTTTTGCTCATAAATACAACAACAACTTGGTAATTAGGTCAGAACATAATCCCTTACATGTTAGCCCAAAACATGTTTTTTCGGTGTTGAAAATTTGCTTTCATGAGGCTTGGCTTGGAAAACCATGTTGTCTATTGTTGTGTTTGAGATTTGTCACAACTGAAAAAAAACAAACAGAAAAAGAGACAAGCCATCGTAAATTTTTAATTAGAATTTAAAATTTCGAAGGTGTGATAATACTGTTCCTCCGCGAGAGTCTGAGCAGGCGCTGCATATGAAATCGGAACAGCTTTCGTGTGCAACTCAACTGAGGAATATTACAATAACTTAATTTAGCCGAAACTCTGCTTCAGCCGAGGTTGGTGGTGAAACATATTGGCCGTTTCTTGTGAAAATAATGGCTTCCAAGTGGACATTTTCGTTGATTTGATTGATTGCAAGCCCTCTGCACTGCCGATGAAGGGATTTCGCTTTCAGCGCTGGCCTTCCTCTTCAACTGCCGCAATCACCAAATATTTTGCACTGGTTTTCTAAAGGTGAACAAGTTGCTGCGGAACCCCGTGGGCGGTCGCAGGCAAGAGATGAGGCATTAACACATGCCAAGCAGCTCCAAGCTGAGTGGGACACGAGATCTTTGTCCTTCAGGCTGTTAAAAAGAAATAGATGTGACTCAGGCGCGTAACTAAGTGGATGCAAGAATCCAGAGAGCTTCTTGTGATCAAAAAGATTAGCAATGTGAGTAATGCCGTTTGGAAGAGCATTAGTTATGTCATAGTCGTGAAATTCCAAAACATCAGTGCACAACAGTGGGTCCCTTTGGTTTCTCACCGCTGATATTGTCAAGTTTAAATACTCAGATGAGTTGCTGGGGTCAACTTCACAAGTGGGACACGTCAGTGTTTAGGACTCTGGAGGATGTCATCAAGTGTTGCATCATTGGCTCGTTGAGTCCTTGTGAGGCGGTCGAATGCGGCACATGAACAGCAGCTATGATCGCTGTGTAATCAACAATTTAATGTGTCTCCGGTCTTCACCATAGAACTGTCGTCTTTGACTTAAACCTAGAACCATGACAAGATCATGTAATTAAGGAACAATTTCCGCACAATTCCCCAAGGCTGCAGAGGCATTTCGTCATCACTAGGAGTGCCTTGCTGTTAGCACTTAGTCGAAGCACATTTACCTGCTTATCTTATTCCCCAGTTGTCAGCTGGAAAGCATGTTGTTAATTGCGGGAAGTAACCCACCAGTAAAGGGGTTTCTCATTCATTTTGTTAATGGTACTGTTGTTCTCATTGCAAGGGCGGGAAGACGGGGGAGGGGGGTCTCCATGTGAAGTGAGACATGACAAGACTCTAATTGGAGATGAATTCAGGGCATGTATCAGTCATTACGATGAGATAGGACAGGAATAAAACAAGTCGTCAAACTGAAGGGTTCAATTCATTAGAAATGTTGACGTGAATCGGTTGGTAAATTGCTCCCCGGACAAAATACAGAGGACCTACTTTTGACTTAATTTGTTTTTGTAAAGTTTTTAATTTTCTCTTGTGGTAAAAAGAACCCTGCTAAAAACCTGGCATAGGAAAATCAGTCAGCCCAGACGTCTGAGGTTTTTCTGAACCCCACACAAGATAAAAAAAAAGGAGAATAAATGCAAACTATTTTTATTGAGGACGAAGGAAATTGAGATAAATAAGATGCTTTCTGAAATGGCTCATAATGGCGCCATTAAGCAAAATGCAGAGGAGAATAGAGCAGGGCACCGATGGGCCAAGGCCTATATCTGTAATCATCCAGAACAAAGTACCAGGTTCCCAAGAAGGTTTATTGGGCTCAATTAATCAGAGTTATTGCTCACATTCATGCTCATATGAAACTTGGCAACAATTAATGCTAGGAGGAAAGTAATATTACACATGTTTAATTAAGTCTGCAGGGGATAATTACAGTGTGAGTAGCATTAAGTGGTAGGTTAGGTGTACAGGTTAGGCTTCTGACTGCTCTCTCAATTTCTGGAATTGCTTAAATTCATAGTTCATGCAACAGGATGCCTGCAAGGCACCTCATAAACACATTTTTGTTTATTAAGTCAATGTTTGATTGGACTTTTTATGATAAGTGTACAGATTCAAACTGGTGTTGATGTACACTTTCAGAGCACATTTTACAACATTTAGACCTACAAAGACAAGTAACTGTACAAAAGGTACACATTTACCAAATAACCATTTACTATTAAGATTTTAGTGAAAAGATGTTGCGTTTAAAAACATTTGTATTGTCGATTCAATTTTTATCTTTTATTCATCCAGCGAGATCGGGACATTGATTACAGCAATAACAGCAAATGTGGCCTTTTTTGTTTTTTACTTTAGAATAAAAATAGAATGGTTTGATCAACAACAATCAGCTGGAATCTGTATTTTTACTTTTGCCTAAAAGCCTCGCTTTGCTTCTGATTATTTCTGAAATCTCCCCATTGCTTCTAAAACTTAACAGCTATTATTTTGGCCGCCACAGGTTGCAATGTAGTTCCCCCCCCCCCCTCCTTTCTTCTAAATGTCAGCTTCTGGCCAGCGTGTGTGAGCGAAGCACCGACGGCCAGACACCGTGGGATTACAAATGACGGGCTTCAGAGGGGAGAAGTCAACCAAGAGTCGACGGGTCACCGGATGAAACAGGCAGCGGGGATGACAGAGATGCCCTCACAACAAGAGAACAAGGACAGAGCGGGACAGAGAATTGCGAGGGGCTTCGGAGGGGCGGGTGGCGGTGGAAAAACAGGAGCGATGAAGTACACACACGCAGAGAAAACATGACGCCTCCCCGCATCCTGGCGTGATGGACGGCGCCCGACCGACTAATAAATCAGTGTTGGTGAAACGGTGGGTTGCTGAGAAGGGTATTTGAAGCGACGCTATCCTGAGCTCCGGGTTGCTGAGAGGAGCGACGTGTGTGGAATGGGGAAGCAGATGCTCACACACGCAAACACACACGGGAAGGAAGGAGTGGAGCCTGGCCTAATTTGGCCCACCTGATAAAAAAAAAACGGACAGGAAAGTGCCTAGTCGGCTTTGCTCTTCCCTCTGCTCCGCCGCTGCTCCTCCTCCTAATTTCCTCCTCTTAGTCAGATCAACCCTTCACCTCCCTACTTAATAACCTCCACACACCTTTTGTGTTTCCTCGAGTCGCATGCTTTGATCTCCATCGCTCACAAAAATCCTCAAATTAACACAGGTGTGATTTAACTCAATGATGAGGCCAGGTATTTATGGGAGTCAGTTTGTGGACCTACAGCACTGCTATTTTCAGGAACGCACATGTAAAATAGAAAGCCGGTTACGTATGACTGGGCTCTTTTCTCTTCTGGCGAGAAAATCCTCATCATTTTTGGCACATCACTAAATCTAAGGCAGTTCGATTCTAAAAACATACAAATAAAGTAATTTCCTGAATATGAAATTTGCTCTCTTTCACCTAACCCCCTAAATGTTTCTCACAACTTTGTTCTTCTTGACTTTATGTTATAAAAGAAAACGTTTGTGTACATTGGAGACTGGTGAATTTCTGAAATAAAGCATTGCGTTCATAGTTTTTTCATCATTCAGCGTTTGTTTCTGAATCCTTTTCAACATAATGAGAATAATTTATCTGATAATATAGACAGCTGCTTTGGATTTGCACAGTTACAACCAGCTGAATGAAAGTGAACTCTTGCAAATGCTTCACAAAGCAATAAGGAAATTTGCGAAGCTACACTAATCTTTAATACCCAAAGGCTATAATGCATTGGGCTGCTTATTTCTGCAAGCTTTCAGATGTAATTTGGTATATGGTATATATTAAGAACAGCAGTAGAAATGTATGGCTTAAAAGTTACCCGGCAAGACTGAGCGAAACATTTATGCTACATTTTTTCAGAACTGCTCAAGTCTTATAGTTGCTGAGCTTTCTTTAAGTTGAGAAGGAGACAAGAGCATTTTTATCTCTGCCTGTTTTGTCCGTTCCAAAACAAGTTTGGATGTTTAACATCATCGTCCGCTTGGAAATCCATGATATTTCCGAATTTCACAAATCCAGCCAATGACTTTGGGAAAAAACAAAGAATTTTATGAATAAAATCACGCCAAAAGAATGCACTATTACATTTATTTCTTTTCCACAACCAGTCCAACTGACAAAATAAACTTGAGCTTTTTCTTTTTCCAATCGTTTGAGCTGACAAACAATTTCGCATTGTGTTTCCTGAACCATCAGTATGAGAATGTGAAGAAAAGACTCCGGTAAAGTTGTGCGAATCTGCTGTTCAGCCGGAACTCGAGGTTCCAGCTTCACCGAGTTCCCCGTTTCTCTGGTATGAATCAGATCTGTGGGAAACGTGAAGCAAACTCTCATAACGATTTCACAAGAGAAACATTAATAAAAGGCTAATAGACACTGATGTTGTCAAGTTAAAGCACATTCAGTTGTCTTCAATTGGGTAAATGTCTGTAGAGGTCACCCTTTATAGAAAAATAAAAAAAAAATTCTTAGTGAATGAAAATAAAATCCTTCTAATAATAATTAGGCAAAAACAAAAAATATTACACAACAAGATCACATTTTTACAGGAGCCGTCTGAAACAGAGCAGTATGTGGACATTCATCTGACAAATCTTTTCATCCATCTGACTAACTTTTTTTTGGCAGACGAGTGACGCGAGGGACTTTTTTTTTCTTCTTGTTTTCAGTGTTTAAACATGAGATTGACTCAGGCGAAGAAAGTGAGCTCTGCTCGATAAACCGCCTTTGAAAAGCCATTTTGGATTCGGACAGCATAATGAGATTAGTGCATCAGGCTGGGCTCCAGCGTCCGGCTGGCTGGTCACCAGCACAGTTTGCTCAGTTAGGATCTTTTGTTTGAGGACATTTGGTTCGAGTCATTATGCATGAGCAAGAACCCATGTGCTAATCCTGTCCCTCACACGCCTTCCATCTTAGGAGCCATATTTAAGCTTTTTTTTTTCTTTTTAATGGCTTCTTCACTGGTCATCTTGCTGTTTCTTTTCGTTATTTACATGTTTACTTACAAGTTTCAAATGAGAATTCCTTTATTGGTTCTTGAAAATTAAATCCAACTTATTAATAAATAAGCGTTAGTGATATGTTCCCCCATGTTATCTTAAGGAATATTGGTCAAGTTGTTTTCTGCATGACATGTGTGTAGCAGTTTTTTTTTTTAAAAAGGAGTTACGATTCTTTTATCTGGCTTTTTTTCAATCTATCCGTCGTAAAATTGTTGTCGAGAGAGGCTTTGAGTGACCATAATGCAATGTATGTCAAGGCAGTTTAAGTATGTCAAAACTCAAGCAAGCTTGTCAGATGAGAAAAATAGATAAATAAATATAATCTTCGCCGCGATGCTCCAGAGGAGACGCTGTAAATAATTGGAGGTCAGGTTTATAACCGCGTAATGTACCACGACTCGCAGCGGCTTAATACCACCATAAAATTCAAGCAGATCAAAAGAAATAAATCTTGCCCATCCTACTGTACCTGACCCAAGCTCTTCCGTGATGACCCTCGTGGCAATCCATTTCCTACACACTATTCAAAGGACATCATGTTTTTCCTCTACTTTCCGTTTTAGGATACTCACAGAAGAAAATGTCTTATTTTTTTTTATCAGTTTGTGTCTACCTAAGTTAGGTATTTATTTTGTTTTCACCATATTGTTGTACAAGTAAAGTCTTTTTAAGAAGTCTGTGTAAACATAAGTTTATTATCCCTTTGAAGAATTTGACATCATATATATATAGAAATGAACAGGCAAAATAATAAAAAAAGAACAAGCGTCATATATGTAGTGAGTCAAGGTTGAAAACTGTAAACGCTTTGAGCAATGAAACACTTGAGCAAAGGAACACAGGATACAGTCTGCATCCAGTAGAAATTACATATCATGTAAGATATGACAGTGGAGAAACAATAATAATACAAAACATTATTACGCTGGCTTTGTTTCTTCCAAAGTGCCTGTTATATAAAAGATATAAACCTGGTTCTTCCAGCTGTATTTATTTGATAGAGACTAAAAAGTTGATGCAGTCTCTTTTAAAAAAATAAATAAATAAATAACTGTTCTTCACAATCCCAGAAAACATACAAAGAAAAAAAATAGTTATTCACAATTTGTCTCCTAGACTTGTAGAAAATGTGTATTTTTAATGTCAGAACTTGTATTTCAGAGGTTCAACCAGCACCAATGGTGAATAAGTAGAGAACATGTTTCTTGTCAAATTAGCGACTGTTCAAATTTTGTTTTTGTCAATTTTGTGAGGCAATCAACACGTACCACAACAACCAACATTTGAATCATTTGTGGGTTGCGCACATCCTTCAGTGGATGCCTAGGTAAAAGATTTTACAGCAAAGGGAGCTGAAGAATTCTGCAAAACTGTCGAGAAGAAATCAGTTTTCTTCATATACGACCTGACATCGACTAGTGAAGTCACTGTAGATGACACTGCCCTGTTCGGTGCATATCGCTTTGCCGAATGTCATTTCAGAGCGGCGAATGTAGCCAGTCTCCTTAAAAACACCTGACATTTTAGCCACAGCGCTTACAGCCAATATATTTACATTTTGGCTCCGCGGTCGTGAGGCAGGAGGCTTTGTGCAGGTGTCATCCATCAAAAGGAGTGAAGAATGAAACAAAGACAAGGAGTCAGCGGGGGTTGAAACAGAGATCAAGCTTGACAGAGATGAACAGAAAGAAGAAGAAGCGACCGAGGTTGATGGAGTGAGGGGGGAAGCAGAGGGGAGAGAGAGTGAATTCTATCAGTTGGTAAATTATACCCCACGCCGTCGGCACCAAAGGAAAACATCACTGCTTGGGGGTGTCAGGTCGAGATGGACGATCGGCACCCTCAGTGGGTGTGAAAGTGTCTGCATGTGTGTGTGTGTGTGTGTGTGGGGCATCCAAGTAAGAGTGAGAAGGAAGAAGGAAAAAAAAAGAATGAATTTCTCAAAGATATATCACAGCCACAAAAGTAATGGCTCACTGTAAGATCATTGCAAGTTTCCCCACTGTGTAGTACCCTGAGCACACACACACACACACACACACACACACACAAAGGCAGGCACACAAACAGAAAGTCAGGCAATCAACACCGTCACAATGGTGGTTGGCTGAGGCAGGTAAACGAAATAAAAAAAAATAGCTTTGCCTCAGGACTGAGTGGAGCTGCTGCTGTTTGTTGCCTCAAAATATGGCTGAAATAGCAGTTTTATGCTTGCAAATTAAACATATCTCTTTTTCTTCACATGCTTTTGTTAGCCGATAGTATCTTCTAGAAGATTTGTGAAGGACTTTGGTTCTTTTAGATTTTTTTTTCTTTCAAAAAAGTATTCATTCAATGAAACGTCTAGATTCAAGGCAATCTCTCCCAATGGCGAAAAACGAGAGTGGTAACGTGAAATTTCTTTGACATTTCCCCTTAATTTGGCACATGATAGTTAAAAGTCAGGTGGAGCCCCTGACCTTTCATCCAGCGCCGCGAGCAGCGGAAAATTGTTAGGTGAACCCAACCCACTCCGACTTGCTTTATTTCAGTTCAGGTGAATTCTGTGGCAAGCCCGCCTCGGCTCACACTGGTATTTTTTCTTCGACGAAACCTCAGATTTGGTGGCAGAGTAAGATTTACTCAAGCAAAGTTTTCTTGGGGAAAAATTTTACTTTTATGTAGTTTACTTTTACGTGAGTAATTTCATTATGACATATAGAAACCCTTACTTGAGTAAAAACCTGCAGTTACTGCCTGTGCGCTACATGCTTAACACTCTTTTTTTCTTTGTTTTGGCAAGCCAACATCAAGACGAAAGAATATATTCAACAAGCTGTGGGGTTAAATTGCATGAAAAGCTGAAGGCAAATTCACAAATAAAAAGCCTTACGTGCAATTTTTGCCCTCAATATGCCTGAGTAGATAATGAAACTAGATTATCTGTAACAACCTCCGCTCCTCTGCGGTAGGCAAACCGCATTGGGTCAACTTGGCCTGGTACTTCATCGGTCAGAATGACTCTGACCAGTTGCTTAAAGTATTTCACAGATGGAGGTCAAAGCTACCGGTCAAAAATCACTTTAAGATTTTTTATTTATCTACTTTTTTAACCACTGGTACAATTACAGATTCCATTCAGTGCTTTGAAACCTTCTGCTGAATAAGAGGTAGGTTAAAAGCTCCAACTATGGTAAGAAGCCAATCAATTTAGATCATGTCTACCAGTTCAGCAAAGCAGAAAGACCAAACATCCAGCTAGAATTATGGCAGAAGCTTGTATTCTAACCTTGTGTTGATTAGAGGAAACCCACAACTAATACTAACTTTTAAAAACAATTTCTAACATGTATTGTTTAATCATCCATCAACAGCTGATTCAATTCCATCAAACAGTGTCACACGAAAACATAATCTCAACATAACACGAAGAACGCCCATCAACAAAATATCGCCAACGTTTATCACTTTGGAGTTCCTGCGAATCAACAACTCTGTAGGACTGCTCCGATGACGGAGATCGACTGCTGATGAATATTTACGAGGTGATTTTTCTTTTTTTTTTCCAGTGCAGTGACGGATGTTTATGTGTGGTGGGCTCATGAGAGGCTTACATCCCAGGAAAGTGCAAGTCACACTGAATTTTAAACTCTGCACATCAAGCCATGCGTGTTTTCTTAAGATCTGGTCGCCTTGTGACTCACAGAGAGTGGGATTGTTTTATCGCCAGCTGTCAGAATTCGATGGTTAAATAATGGGGATTTACAGGTTATTTTGTGCTCTAATTATGCCTGAAAAGCTGTCATGATTAGAGCAAACTCCACAAAACACATTCTGTAAAAATTCCTCCAGGTACTTAGTTGTTAGATAACAAACGTAGGACCAGTGGAAACATGCTGTTAAAGTTCGAAGTATTTCGGAAAATTTCTCTTCCTTCATGAACAGATCATGAAGGAAGAGTTTTGAATATTGTAAAATAGTTAACACAGTACGAAAAAAGTCTCATTATGACAACAACGTTATCACTAGTGAGGATGAACTCGTATGAGAAAAAAGTCGTAATATGATGAGAATAAAGTTGAAATAAAACAAAAATAAAGTCACAACTATAACTTTATTCTTGTATTATTGCAACTTTATTCTCGTATGACTTTATTCTTGTAATATGACTATTTTCACATGAGTTTATTCTCATAAAACTATGAATTTCATAACTTCTCCTAATTTTATTTATTTATTTTCTGCCATACATTAAGAACTCTAGCATCAGTGAATCAGAACCTGGTAATTGAATCAGGACATCCCTAATAACCGAAATATTGAAACGAAAAATGAAAACAGTTTCTCATAATCTCTACTGTAAAATATATAAACAAATATCTGAATTTATATTACTCCCGCACTCCCAAAAACCTTCTGCAAACTAGCAGGCTGTTTTCAATCCCCACAGTTTACATTTATTTGCAAAGTGACACAGACTGTAGTTTAATATTGAAATATCAATGTAATACCAATTCTGAGCCAAGCCATTTGCCTGCATCAAAACATCATCTAAAAAATAAAAAAGAAAGAAAGATTAAATTACAAATGAGATTAGAACACTAAAACTTCACTCGGGAGTACGACACACACACACACACACACCCCGAGACATGGCTGCCAGTGTGCATCATTTACACAAGCAGCAGAGCGGCTCAAGGATCCGGAGGTGATGAATGTAACGCTGAGAAGTGAATAAGGGAGGTTTGGGATAATGGCTCAGAGTCGAGCAATATTTGACTGTTGCGGGCGTAATCTTCTGCTCCTATCCCCCTCCTGCCTGAAGGTGATAATGGCTTTTGCTCGGCTGTTGGAGCTGCACGTGCAGCCGGGAGGAAGAGGCTGGCTTTGTGTCGGCGGCGCCATGAGTGGCCTGCCAGAAAAGATCCGCCTTGCATTCATGTGTACGTTTATCCAAATTTCATAGCTTTTTTTTTCCTTTCTCTTTTTAATCCAGGTAGTACAGTAGCATATAAAAAATAATACTGGTTTGTCTTTGTTTGCTTTAATCCCCGGGGATTACTCACTGTACACCGTAAAGGTCAAATTTCACTTACAGCCTCATCCGCTAATCCAAATGTAAACCTCTATGCCGAAACATTGGCACAAGCTAAACTCTGAAGAGTCGTAGGGCGCCACGTTCCCCACTTTCTCCGTCTTTAATTTGCTATTTATTCGCTTTGTTTGAACGGCGGACGAAAAGCAATAACAAGAACTCACGCTTAATAAAAACACGTTAGTAGCGAGCGTACGTTTGCCTTGTTGTGATTAGCACAAATTTCAGAGGGTTTTCGAGCACAAGTTCATTATTCTCAACGCACCAATAAATAAGCACCTGCAGCAGCGGAGTTTGCATTGTTTCAGACGGAATCATGAATATTATCTGAACAGAGAAGTTTCACTTCACGCATCAGTAACGCAATATCTCAGGTTTCAGAGGCCTCACCATGAATTATACATTTACCCTGACAGGCTTCTGTATTGGGTATTCAGTTGCTTGTTAAATAGTAAATAAGCCAATCACATTGTGGAACCTTTATACATTTAGACATGTGGAGGCAGTCAAGACAATTTACCGAAATTGTTTTGCACTAACCCTTAAACTGGGGCTCAAAAGTGAGGATAAAACATGTTGAAACAGGAAACTGAGGCTAAAGTCTACAAAAGACATAAATCTCATCCTCATCCACTTTAAAAAAACATTTGTTAGCTTATAAATCAATGAACGGCTTAGCACTGTATTATGCTGTATTATTTTTCCAGACCTCTCAGATCTTATGGTTCTGCTCTGCATCTTCCAGAAAATCACAACCAAACAAATCTGGAACAAACTTCCAGAAAACTGCAAAACAGCTGAAACACTGAGGTACACAGAGACGTTCATGAGTTGACTCAGTGACTGCAAGGCGTCCAACGAACCCAAATCTTTTCTCTCTACTGATACTCCTGAGAGCTTGTGTGTGGAGTTTGATTTTATTTGACTGCATCTTGTTTTTTTCTTAAAGTTGTAATACTAAATTGGTTTATTTTCAATAAAAAGAATTAAATTTCTCCTGGAAACTTTCCCAACCAATCCAAACTTGTTTTTTTTAACTCTACTCTTGTGACATTTAATATTTAACACAATACCAGAGGTTTAGATGGTGCTTGTGGGGTTTTCTGCATCTTTTCTGAATTGTACTGAATAGCCTGACCTTAGGCTTTGTTTGGCAGGACAACAGTACTACATGTTTCCTCATTAAACCTGGAACAGTTAAAAAAGAGAAATTGTTCAGGGCTTGAAGCTTTTACACAATGTGAGGGCAACCAGTCACCCCTTGTCACAATGAACAGCGAATTACATCCGAAAGATACAGCACAGCAGTCCAACAATGAATGGGGCAGCAAATCACAAAAAAACACACAACGGGTTAGATGGCCAATGTTAACACATAACTTTAGAAATTGTTTTGTAGCTCTTTTCAAATTGGTGCACAGCATCCAGCAGGTCAAAAAACTCCAGCTTTTATAGAGGAAAATCACTACTACAACAACCAAATGCATCTGAGCAGCAGCGAGGATGTGCTTTTCTTCCGGCCTCGCCTTCATCTTTGTTTTTTTAAAGTAACGCTGCCTTGTATACTCGAGGTTACGATTAAACAACGTGCAATCTGTAGCCATTTTAAGTGTCACTTATTTGTCACAACAGGACAGATTTCACACCAGATTGTGACATTTCACGAACCGAAAAGCCTTTCGAGTCCAACAAGTAGACCCACGGCTTTTCTGGCAACAACGAAAGGCTTCGGCGTTACGAAACCGCATTTAACGTCATGAACGGTCTCGGATGTGGCAAGACACGTAAAGTTAGGGGGGTGAGGGGGAGAGATGTGACTTCAGAGTATTAATCCCGGTTTTCGGCACTTCAGCGCAGCCCGCCGCATCTTAATCAGCTGCTTTGTGGGATTATGTGCTCTTGCTCATTTTGCATTCTCGTTCATATGTAATTTGGAGGCTTTTCCTCCCCCCCTTCCCATCCGAGCGATCAAAAGCAACAGTTCAACTTCCCATCTTCAGTGTTGCGACCAAATTTTAATGCGCTCATGTAGTCAAAGCCCCCCTGCTGTGTTTGTGATGATGAGTGCGGCTGTGAAGAGCCGGGTTTTGATGATGCAAGTCTTTATTTTAGGTTGCAAATCTCTGTCTGTACAGTAGTGTGGGCGCTCTAACCAACTTGAAGGTCTTATTTAATGTTAATCATGGTCTGCACTCCAGGTTTCTTGAGCTTTAACTTGTCCTGATTCAGTTTCAGTTTTATAATTGCTCTTTACTAATTATATATAAACTCCAGTTTGAAGTATCTGGTTTGCCCTTTGGATGTAAAAACAAAAGGAATTTAGACACTAGGAAAAACAATATTTAAGACAAATATTTAAAATGCAACACAGGCAAGAGATATGCTCACTAATCTGATCAAGTTGAGTGACGGTTAGTTGTTTTCTCAAGGAGATAGACCTCGACTGATACTCATATCCCCATGTCAACTGGAGGAGATGAAGACACAGTCAGAAATCATTTAATCAAAAAGCGAAAAAAGGAAAAAAAAAACAGGCAGGAGGTTTTTGCCCCTCGGTTTTGTCCTTGTCTGATTTAGATTTTTGCTGGCACAAGCTCAGCAAGAGAAATTTTGTTTGAAAAACACCAAACGGTCTAAATATTTCTTGAAGGTGTCACAGTAGGGGAAAAATATGTATATGTATTTTAAGAATAAATGCCTCAGTTTGCAATTAAATGCATTTCCTGCAGCTCCAAAGGGTGTCTTTGACTTCTATTGACCCGAACCACAGCACTGTGTGTGTGTGTGTGTGTGTGTGTGTGTGTGTGTGTGTGTGTGTGTGTGTGTGTGTGGTGTGTGTGTGTGTTTGTCGGGTGACACAACCAGCACTCAGCAGAGCTTCAAAGCATTAATGTTGAATGATCCTTGGAGCGTCGGCAACATCAGCCCTTGAAGCCGGACAATTCCTGAGGGATCAGTCGAGTCACTGCAGCAGCCAGACTACTGATTAAGCAAAAGCACTCTTTCAGGTTGTTTGTAGAGCACCAGACCACAAACACACACACACACACACACACACACACCCACACACGCTGAATCAAACAGGAGACTTCAGAAACCCTAATACCAACCAATTCCAACCTAAAACTAAACTCTAATCTCACTCCATCCTTGTGATGCTGAGTTCAGTTCACACCAGGATTATAACCTGTGTGTAATAAGAACTTAGAAAGCTAATTTAGCGCAACACTAAGCTGCCCGCAAGATAAAAAGTAAGTATTTAATGTTTTTTTTAGCTTAGTGTATATCAAGGTATTGATGTAGGTTTATGCATAATGGCTGTTCTGTTTTAGGCTCCTTGCCCTCGTCTCAGTCTTCTGTTCCAACCATCATTTCACCGCTAATAGGAATGTAGGCATCGCTGCTGCCAGTTCAGAAAAACCAACAGCAGCAATAATTATTCTGCAGCACTGAAAACTTTAACGTACCCCAATCCGTTGCTGTAGAACAGTAAGCAGTCCAATATCTTCTAATGCCCTACCGACCAGGGTCAATTAGGCAGAATTAGCAATGAAGTTAACAATATTTAACTGTAAAAAAAGAATCGGTTTCTGTACAGGAGCATGTTTTTACGACACCAACCAGTCAATCTTTAAAAGACATACAATTTGTAAACACATTGTTGCCGTAAAATATACCAAACAAACTGCTTGGTCATGCTTTCCATTGCTTACTTCCTCAAACGTGAGAAACGCTAAATTCAATACAGGAGTTTGGAATGATGCCTAAAGGTCGCCAAGGATATTTTGATCAAAACAAGAACATGCGGGTTTCGTGAGATCATGAGTGAAAACTCGTCAGGTGAAAATCTCACTTGCTGTCTTCCTGTTTTCCCTCTCTCTTCCCGTCTCTCGTTTCCACTCATTATGATGCGCGCCTTCGTCTAAACTTCGTCTAGCTGCGAAAGTTTGCTCCTCCATTGGGCGTCTCCAGTGTGACTGCTTGCCTCTGCCCCTGGTGCCGATCGTTATTGATGGAATCCCTGCAGATGCAAACACAAACCCAACCACTCACACCACACACACACATTAGCCCACTCAACCATTCAGCCACACAGAGCGAGACCTCGGTGACTAATGCTAGCTGATCCTCGGTGACCAATAAAAATAGCCCCGAGACTGACAGGTTGCTGTGCGGCTCAGATTTATTGAGTGGGGTCCCCCTCCTTCCCCTCCCTTCACTCTAATTACTTTCCTCCCCTCCATCTTCTTGTTTTCTCAATCTCATTTCTGAGTTAGTTCATCCCTTTTGATTCTTTTTCTTCCTGATCCTCGTGAAGCGAGGGTGGGGGAGGGAGAAAAAAGCAAAAAAAAAAAAAAAAAAACAACGCTGCAGTCATTTACAATCCCCCTGATGTCTGAGTGATGGGTTTCTATTTATACAATTAGTTGAGAGATCGAGGGAGGGGTGTTGGGTTGGGTTGGGATGGGATGGGCTATAGTAGTGGAAGTAGAGGAAAGATATTGAGAGACAGATATAGATGGTTGATAAAGTAATCTTCAGGGAACTGCAGCGACCAGGGTAATGGATACTGCAGATCCGAGACAGGGGAAGGATTAAGAACTAGAAAACAAAATATTACTTCTGCTGCACCGGTGTTTGTGGGAGCAGGCACGCGGTCGTGCATGTACAGCAGCGCGCCGCTCCGACCTACACACATGCTGATGGCAAAGTCTGACTTGAAACGAAATTGAAAAAGTAAACCCGTATAGTTCTTTTTCTGTGGCGCACCCGCGGTTTCCTATTTTCCACAGCCGTAGTTTATTATATGTTGTAAAATATACCCTTGCCAAATGGTGGGGAATAACTCAAATTGGTTTGGGGGCCAGAAGAGCACCTTTTTATCAGGCAACAGAAGCGGAGGTGTGAAAGGTTAAATAGCTCTTTTCACAGTCAGGCCGTGTGGCTTTATTGTATGTAACGGAGGTTCAAAGGCGTCAACATGTAACTGATTCCCTGAGGGATGAGGCTGAGGTACCTCAGCTTGGAATTGACCAAACTCATTTTCTCCCAATTGAATAAAAAATATGGAGGACAATTAGTACAACAAATAATACCCCACATAAACTATCATTTTGAATGAGCACTGATAAAAAGCTAAAGGGAAGATGCCAACTATAAGCATTGTTTGTGCATCAAGATATTCCTACAGCTACACACAATTTCCATTGTTCATATTTTCAAATCTTGTGCCACAAAAATATTTATGCAAAATAGCTTGAGATCTCTAACCACCCACTCAGTAGACGTTACATAATCGTCTTGTTGGCTTCTTTCACCAAGGAGGTAGATTGGGTTTTAGGTGATGCATTTAAAATGTGAACCTCCCTTAGAAAACTCTTTATTCAAGAAAAGTTTCTGTTTCCTTTCTGAGTGAGGTTCAGTGTGCTACCTGTACGATCTCAACCCAATGTCACTCCAAACAATTTTGCCAAAGTAATCAAACTTACCGGCACTATTTGTGTATGCTAGCTCTGGTCTTGGCAAGTATAATTAGCCCCCATTACATGATTCTGATCGTTGTCTGTGGAAGTGCTTGTCAGCACCGCGACGCACTGACACATGAGGTTTAGTGGTAACACGATTATCCAGCAGGGGCTTTAAGTAGAAGTCACATTAGTGCTAAACGTAAATCAATAAATCAAGAATGTGAGCAGCTGAGCTAATGTTTAATCACTTCCTAACGGCTGGAGTTCATTGGACAAAGCATCTGGCCTTATTCCCACCCACACAATATCACACAGCTTTAATTGTTTAATATGGATGTAGATTACTCACATTTCCTTATGATGAATTGTTGAGGATTGTCAGCTTGTTATCTACCAAGAAAATAACCACATCTTGAATAATAATGTTTTTGTTGTTGATTTTTATTTTCTCTTTTTAGTTCAAGGACTTGAGTCTTTATTTGCAATTGACGACAGGAAGTAGTTGAAGGATCATGGTGCATCATGTTTAGCAAACAAACTTATTATGCAATGGAAATGCAACAATTGTATTTTTTTCCTTCTTTACTTCAACTTTGGTGGGAAAGTTTTGAGTACATTTGCCATGGAAACACAGCTACAGATGTTTCAAATAATAGTGAAAATACGTGAGAGACACCAAGTCACTACTGAATCCTTTCCAGCTGCATGTGCACTTTATTTTTTTTATTGAGAAAGTCACTTCCACCAGGGCTCAGATCTCACCATCTGGTTGTGACCTCCTCAGTCTCTGTGCCCAGCTCTGCTATTTTTGACAGCTTTGAACCTGTGACTCTGTCATCTCTGCGGGAGGTGAGTAGTCGCTGAAAGTCAACAAGTTCTCCAAACGATTCTCTTCCTCCCTGATTATTTAAAGAGGTTGTCTTCGCTGTAGGGCCATTGATCTTTGCTCTTTTGAATAGCGGCTTGTCTTCCTGTGTGACTCCGGGAATGTTGAAACATGCAGCTGTTCAGCCTCTGATTAAGAAGTCCACTCTTGACCCCTTTTGTTCTTGCTAAGAATAGGTCAATTTTTAAACTGCAAATTCTTTCAAAAACCCTTGCAGAGGTAGAGTACAACCAATGAGTGGCATGTTTGAGAGAGCAGAACATTGTAGAGTCTGGTTTTAAATCTTTACTCTAAACTTTAAGAGTTTTTATTTCTTTATTTTTAAAAACGTGTGATTCTTGTGACTGCAGCTATGTTCCATCAACTGGGTAGGACACAATCAGCCAGGCTTCGCAAAGCATCATTTTGTCAGCTTTTGATGTTACACATGTCTGTAATAAACAGGAAGTAGAGATTGCAAACTGGCTTGGTCCAAACATCACAGAAAAATTTATGTTTTCAGGAAAGTGTTGCTATCGAGCAAGTTGCAATTGTTCTTTGCTATATTAGAACTTATTTAGCAGATATCTGACACAAATTGAGGAACTTATTTTGAATGTTGCTGTTTCCATCAAACTTTTCTAGCAATGTTGAATGTTAAAATAAAGACATCTTATGTTAAAAAAACATGTTTTTACAAGATAAAACCCTGTAAAAAAAATGCCCATAGTTGATGCCAAATATGTTTTTTTTTATTGTCTCTTATCTCCTTCTTCCAATTAGCTTCTCCACAATCCTCCCTTGAATATTTGTGTTATTTTCCATTCAAGCTTAATGTGCATCTTAATCTTTAAAGCAAATTCCTAAAATACGGATTTGTATTTTCTAGTTGATGGTCATGTGAACACATTGAGCCTAAAACGTTAGTGCACTCACTCATATTTTTAGCAGCGTGTCCAGACTCACTGCGTGCGGCCGTTGTGCAAACAGGCTTTTTATTTTGTCCTTGTGTTGTGGGTTTAATGGCCATATTTTCCATTTAGATGCTGAGATTGTTCAAGTACATTTAAAGGATGGAGAAGGACTGCATCGAACCGAAGGCCTCCTCTTCCATTAGCGTGACATTAAAACCAAAGGATATAGATGTTTTCAACTAGAACTTGGCAGCTTTTAGCTCTGTGCTGTTTGTGTCAGCACCTTACACCGACGCCAGTGTAAAATTGCAGGCTTTCGCCAACACAGGGACAGTCTGAGCACCATAAATGTACAGTCAGTACTGGCAGAAATATTTTGATCCCAGACAGACAATTCAATATGGTGATGATATATACAATAGACACACGAGGCTGTTAGCTTTTCTGAAGCTGCTGGGCATCAATTAGCTCTATGTCAAGCTGTGAGATGGTGACCCCCTTCATCTGTCTGCTTGCTCTGATGTTAGGCAAGTTCTGACCTACAATATGCTGGCACTAAGATGGGCTGTGTGTGTGTGTGTGTGTGTTTGTTTGTCAGAATAAGAGTTTTGCAAAGCAAAGTTTTGCTTCTTTTATTTTCCTTTTATGATTCATGAAATCTGACGTTCATAGCAAAGTCGAATAAATCAATTTTTCATTTGTGCTGCAATTGTCATGCCACAAACACACTGAAATAATTGCTTCAACTAGCACGCTAAAAACAAACCAAACACACAAAATATTAGAAAAGTCGAGAAAAACAAAGAATCAGCAATCAGCGAAAAATCAGAAAACGACCTCAACATTTACAAGATGCTAAAATTCTGAACATCAAAATAAATGTAATATCTAAAATAACTTAAAGTACACACACTGAAATAAAATAAAAATGCATAGCTGCTAAAAACTGTCAAATAAAAATCTAAACCAGTTAATATTTTCTAAAATTATGCTAAGATATTCTTTTAAGTGCTGCCATAGCTTCATACGTCATTGAACAGCCATAGTTGTGGTGAGGATTAAGTAGTGTAAGTTGTATTAAGCATTCAGACTTCTAATGTTTATACATTAATCAATATAAACAGATGATATTTGTATCAAATTAATTCTTAATGCATAATATCATGCTTCAAGGTTCCATAACCACAAGAAGGACAGAAGTACATACCTCACCATCTTTCCATTTCTCATTTGATCTCATGGAAATGGTTCATCAAAGATTGATCTTTTTGTGAAGTTCAAAATGTCGGTGTGAATCGGTTTGCAACTTGTGGCCTCAATGTCGGCTGAAAATAACCCAACTTCTGTCCCAACAGCTCCGTTTGTCTACTGCATGAACACCTTCACCCTCTTAATGGAGCCGCCCCACTTAAACAATCCTGAGCAGTCTTTAAAGACAGGCGTCTCTGCTCGTTTTAATCGCACACCGAAATTCTCCCATTAAAAGACAAGCTTGGATGCATCAGACCCGCTCGCCGATTAATACGGCTTAGCGTTTGTTAGGGAATAATGAAAACAGTGAGGGAAGATCAAAAGCCACGGCGAAGGTCCTCAACCTAAAACAATCCACTTTGATCTTCCGCATGATATGGGAAATCAATTATGCTGGTAGTGAATAAAGTCTAATTGTCTGACTGCTTTGATCATCTCAAATGTCAAAAGTCTCCATCAAAGCGTTGCAGCTAAATTAGAATCATAAAAAAAATAAAAAAATAAGCTGAATTTCAGCATGACCCGTTCACTCCCTCAACTTGAACACATTGTGCTCTTTGGTCCCTCAAATTAATGTCGCATTTACATACTTATGTGGCGTGACATACAGGTTAAGCAGACCATTTCCCAATCAATGAGCACAGCATTGTCTTTCACTTAATTCACTTGATGGAAACATGACAATTTAAAAAAAAAACTCTCGTTTTTTGATAAAAAGTTTTAGTCCTGGGTTGAAGTTGTTTTTAGGCCGTAGGAAAATTGCAATGGAAACACTTTTTTCACATCACACAAGTCACCAGATCAACAACAGGATATCACCACTACCACAAACCGCAAGGAGTTGGATGCTCGTGACTTATCGCATTAAACTTATTCTCGTGTGAATTTAATTTCATTTATCTAATGAAGAAATTGTGGAGGGTTTTTTTCAATATTAGTTTAATATTGACACAGTTTTGCACACATTTGTGATTGAAACGCATCTTCAGTGAAATCCAACAACAGCTTCCCACAATCTCTGTCAAATATCTTTTCATTGCTGTAAATGGTTGAAAGCTGCGACCTTCATCAAGACTGACAGAAAGCCACAGTAGAAGCAAACACAATGCGAGTCGTTTTGGTACAATATGTTCCGAAAAGCTTTGCAAAAATTGCTTCTTTCTTGGGTTAGTATTGGGGGGAAAAAAACAAAAAAAACAAAGGCTGTGAGAACAATAACCAGGACAAATATGACCCCAACCTTGCATTACGGTTTCTGTCAAGCTCACGCCTTTAAGACTGAAACCCGCAGTCACTGAGGAATCATTTCATAGCCATCACTGCCAACACCTGCGCTTCCCAGGAGGAGGGCGGATGTGGGTGAGGGGTGAAAAAGCACAACTAAATCAGTGGGAGATCTGACCTGAATTCACAGCAGGCTTAGCGGTAAACATCCGCCCCGTTCAGCCTTGACGCTGCGTCGAAAGACGCAATTTGATGTGCTCTGCTGACTCACTGACACCTCATGATGGGCTTTGTCTTAGACACTGCTTTAAGAAATTTCCACTTCTGAAATTCACACGTTTGTCTAGCACCAACCGCTCCATCTTTCTGTCTTCCGAATCAACGTCGGCTGAATTCTGTGTTCGAAGTACGCAACAAATAAGCACAGAGTTCTAGGGGTGCAGTAATGCAAGGAAACAAAGCACACCCTCTTTAAATTCTAGGGTCCTACCACATAGAGATAATCTGGTATAGACATGTTGCAAATTGATGCAATGCACACGATAAAAAAAACAAGGTCCAGATCAATAAAACGCAAGGGAAATGAAATTAGGTCAGCTTGCTTGGCATTGACAACCTGAACATCTAACATGTAACTGTGCTATAAAAACAAACACAAAAAACTCTAATAGATTATAAGTATGTTTAAATTAGCATGTCCAAAATTATTTGCATGAGAAGCACCAATAAGAAGAAAATAAAAGTCCTCTGCATAACCTGGTAGATGCAGCTAAAAATCCTGCAGTTGAAGGTTGACAAATTCATTAAATAGTTTTGATCTACTGAGGTCTTTGCATTGATCCAAGAATGTAATATAAAACATCATATTATAGGAGAAAAATTCAGATGAATCACATGATTCAACCCCCTAAAAAGAAAATGATTCTTCTGTTTAAAGAATCAACCGAATTATCACAAATTAAACCTTTTTTAGGCTATTTCCCTAAAATTATCTGTCCATATCTGCTTTACACCAAAAACAAATCTGTTTTCTCGAATTCTTCATTGACATCATGCATCAAAACGTCTGGCTCGGTTCTGTACAAAAGACCGGAATGCGTTGCTAAAGTCTCTCGATTCGTCCGATAGTGTCTGGATATTTACTGCCTTTAATCTCTCTCGACTCCGTGTCTCAAACTTCACTCTTACATAAAGCACTCTGGAAGAAAGCGCCACTACCTGTGGGGATTACTACCACCGCCGGTACACAACCGTTTAAATATTTAATCCACATGTGTGTCTGTCGGATCTATCACGTATGACAAGCACAGCACCCAGCAGGACGAGAGGCAAACAAAACCATGAATTATAGATGAGCCGTCTCCTTAATGGCGTCACATTATTTATGAATCCCGTCTCACGCAGTAGTGATATTTAAAACATTCGACTGATTAACAGCCCACGGTGAGTCCATTTTGAAAGCTTGTAAGCAGCTACTTTGTTTGTTCAATTAAGCCATTTGGAATGAGTGGTAAACAGTTCCCCTGGAGATTACATGACAAATCTGTTTCGAGCTGCACACTGGGCAGATTATGCAGAGCATGTGCCCGGCTTGGCAAAACTGTTTCAGAAAGCAACTGGAAAAGGGAAAAAAAAGGAAATAGAAGAATTTCCTTTTATCATAGTTTAATATGTCTCCACTATCTCTAGTCATGGAAGGCAAGGGTCATCTATGTCATCTTCCCACATTTGAACACAACAATATTTCTTCTTTACCTTAAAAGACTTTCGTAGGAGTTAAAGCAATAAATCTTTGCCGAATCGCTAGGATGATTAATCTAATATAACATTTCTGAAGAACAGCTTTGATTTTTTTTTAATCTGAATAATTGACAACATTTGAGTTAATTGGAAGCACATTTATGCTTTAATCACACTGGAAAATTCTAAGAAAAATATTAAGAAGATGTTATAGTCTGGTTTATTCTTGGGTATAATTTGCAGATGTCTGAAGGTTCAGACCTTACGTTTCAAACTAAAATATCAAAGTGTGAGGAAAAGGACGTCACCGACAAATCAAGACAACTACTAAAAAGTTATAGCTTGTCTTCACAATTGGCCTTCTAAATAGAAAATGGAGAAAAGCACACCTGATTAGTTAAACAGTGGCTTACAGATAGCAAAGTCCATGTATCACAGAATGGTCATCACTAAACTGTGAACACAGTTCAATTGAATATTTTTAGGCAGAACATTTATTTTTTTCATCTATGGAACTGTATATTAATCATTTTGATTTGAAAACTGAATTACAGGTGACGGCTTCTGTCTACATCAACCCACATCGGAGGTGGTGTGTGTGTGTGTGTGTGTGTGTGTGTGTGTGTGTGTGTGTGTGTGTGTGTGTGTGTGTGTGCTCACTGTGGAGTGTTGAGTTTGTGTGTGAATATATTCAGTCATGGCAGGCGACTGATTGATGGCTGAGCAAATCCTGGTTGCTCCATGGCTGTCACAGATTGGCACAGCAGAAACCTGGCGCAGAAATAGCTTGGAAACACACACACACACACACACACGCACCTGTGCACTGACACACACAAATACAGAACAAACATACACATATTTTTGTGTCCTCTACACCAAAATCACAGACTTCCCAGGACAGGGGGTTGTTGCAACATGCCCTCCACATCTTCTCAAAGGTTGAACCTGCCAAGAGACATTTAAGTGCCAGAACTGAGCTGTACGCATATGGGACAGAGCTGGGCCACGCAGGTTGTCAGGCCTAAACATTTGTGGTTTTAACCTTTAATGGTTTATTCAAGAAGCAGAAACTGAATACAGATTTTTAATGTTTTTTCTAAAGTGGAAAAAGAAAGCAATAGGGAATAAATTTCAGTGGCATGTCAAAGCATCTCTGCCGTATTTGGATGCTAAGCTATTTATTGCTGAGGTGTGGTTTTAAAAGACATGAAACAACTCTTTCAACATACTGCTGTTTGTTGTGTTGCAAACACCAGTTAGTATTTCATTCTGGATTTTATGTGATTGACCGGTGTACAGTAATAAAGTGGAACAAACTAAAAATGGGTGAACAGCAAATTTCAAGAGTTGCCAGAGGTTTGAAACCAGTCATCCAGCAAGTCAACGAAAGCATTATTTACCTCGGCTGTATTATTTAAAGAATCAGCGAGACGTACGCTGGCTTCGACCACGGTGGAAAGCTGTAAGTAATGCCGATACGCTCGAGTTCAGATTGCTTTTATTGTCAAAATCGAACTCCCACTAACACACTCATTGTTCTATGGTGACCTGCGGTAAAAGCTCGGTGTGGCACCTGCCCGCCCGCCTTGTGCATGATTTCAAAGCAGCAGATTTCATGCTGCTGCCTCACACTCTCCTGCCTACCTTTTATCGTCTTTCAGGGAGTCTTTGAGTGGGTGGAAGACTGGAGTAAACATCAGCAGGTCAGGTCATCCGAGTAAGTGACCCTTTGTCAGTCCACCCACGTCAAGACACTGCGTCCTAGGCAATTCGGTGACATCTAGACAATCCTACTATATATATATATATATGACTGCCTAACAAATGGCTTTGTTACAGCTTAAAGGTTTTCAATGTTTTCTTATGACTGTAAGGGGAAAAAAAGAAAAACCTGCAGCGGAACTTCAAAAACGGAGAAGTGCCACAGCGAAAGGTTCCCTTAACCCAGCACCACTTGACATTGATGGGTCCTGCTGAGCCGCTCTACAGCAGAGGAAGGTGAAAGGATGCTGTATTTAATTGTCTGTTATGTGAAGCAATGACAAGAAAGGGCGGGGGGTGGGGAAAGCAAGCAATGGAGTTTATCAGATCAGTACGAGACGGAGATGCTGGACAGGTCTGCAGATCAGTTCGATCAACAAGCAGCAGATGTTCGGTTGGGTTATTCAGACTCTATTCTGTCTTTATAATTTTTTGTACCTCGTTTCAACTAAGCTACATCATATTGCTAGAGAAAAAGCTCACCTTTTTGATAGGAAAACTACTGATTTCTTGAACAATGAAGGATCGTCTCCGTTCGGGGGTTTCTCATCAGGACTTTGTGCTGTTGAATAATGGAACAAATACGCTTGCACGCTCATACTTCGCTGAAATATTGAGTGCGAGAACATTATGGGCTAACCTGCGAGTCCTTCATTTCCACAGTTTATTTTTTTATATTGTGTGTGTCTAACGATGCACCACTATCGGTAGTTTTTCTTTGCTAAGCAAGCAGTTACTTGCAAGAAGACTTAAGAACACAATGAGACCTCAACTCGAGTTTTAGAAACCTTAAAAAGATCTGGTACTGCTCAAGGTTACTTTAAACTTTTCAAGGATGTTTTTTTTATCACTACTACTTTTTTTAAGCATTCCTAGGAGGTATTTTGCGCTGATGTCTGCGGAAATCAAGGCTTGCGGGAGGCCTCACCAGGCTTGCTTTGCTCGTCTCTGAGGTCTTCACGTCAAAGGCAGAAGCCTCCACTCGAGAAGCAAATTATCAAACAGAAATCTGTGTCTTACAGACGAACGAGAGGGAATTATATTCAAAAAAACAAAACAAAAAAATTAAAAAAAAGAAAAACCCTGGCAGCAAGTTTCTTTGTGTGTGAGATATTACAGTGAAGGATAACCCTCAGGCGGTCAAATTCCAAGAAAGCTGTCAAGCTGCACGACGATAGTTTCTTGTTTTCGCACTTTAAGCTTTAAGAAGGTCAGCTTAATTCATAGTAATGGTAAAGTTCTCAGATGAAATAATTAACAGCCTAGTGATGACAGAAATTTTGACTGTTGCACATTTAACCATTATTTGAATTGTTGGTTCAGAAGATAAAGCTGTACAAAAATACAACAGAATTGTTCGATTGCATTGACAGTGCATAAAAAATGTTTCTGGCTTAAAATATCTTTCAGTATTACCAATAGGTTTCTTCTGACTGGAAGTTGATACAAAATCTGTGGAGAAGGGGATCAACTTTGACCTTTTACTGAGAAGGGTACAAGTCATTTTCAATATGAGATTTGTTTTGTATTATTGTAAATTAAACGGATAAGCAGGTCAAACATCTTGCATACACACACCAATACCTTAGGGAAATTTAGAGAGACCTCTTTATCTAATATATTAAAACTTCTCTATTTGATGATATATATACAGTATATATATATTTATATTCTTGATATCTTGATATTCTTTTGCCTCAGATTAGGTTGTGTAATAGTTTTTTTTTCATGACATTAGTACAGTCTGACCTACATACACTGACCGAACTGCTCAAGACCTCTTTTCTTCCAATGTGGTCATTATCTGCTCTACTATTATCTTTGATTAGCTATGTTAAAGGTCAAAATTATTACCCTCTCCTACTCTCTTCAAAAAGTGTGCTTTTAAATTCACATGGCAAGTACCGTTTTTATCTTCATTTTGCTTGTGCATTCTTATTTCAAACAAATCACATCCACTTTAGACTGAATCTTATTACAAAGTCACAGGAGACGCTGCTTTACATCTATTAAGGTGAAATTGCTGCATTATTTTTGAGATGTTTGTGTGGCCTTATTTGCATTTCGCATGGGAGACTGGTTCAAGAGCAATGTAGTGTATCTTGTCAGATTTCCAATTTGAGTACAAACGCCTCTGGTGAAGTTACCTCACATTAGGCAACGGGACATCTGTTAAAAATGCTGCGAGCATATTAAACATGGTTTTGTGTTTCAATCCGAAATGTGCTCAGCTGTTTAATGGGGAAACCAGAGATGTGGTGACTGCAAATATCCAGCCAAAGCACAGGCAGGATGAATGAGGAGCAAAGGAAACCTTTTTCTCCAATAATGGTTTCTAAATTCTACAGTTTTTTCATATCTGATTTAATGCTACATCTCACCACATTGCATGTTTATTCATCAGTTGCATGTCCAAAAGCTGGGTGTTTGTAGGGCAACTGAAGACTCAGAAGAAATAAAGGCAGGAAATTGAAAAAAAAATAAATAAATAAACAGGTGCAATTTAAACTACTTGAACTTAGACATTCATGGAGCCAGAATCAGAGCTACAGAAGTACAACCATAAACTGAGAAACAATACGCTGAAATATCTTTGCACTTCCACAAGGGAAATGATTAATCGTCAAGAACTACATTTTACTGCTTGCGTCTAGACCCTAGTTTACTCATAATTCTGCAGAGGGAACCTTTGAATTACAGATTCCCCAAAATGGCAGAAGGGAGAGAAAAATCGTAGTGTTTTTGAAAACTTTTTTGTCACAGTTATCAAAAAGGTTTTTGATTTCTTATTTAACAAGTAAATTAAACATTGCTTTCTCCAAATAATGGTTCTGTCTGCATGTCTGCTTTGCATTACAAACTTTTTGTTTGAACACATACAAAACTGGCTCATTTGTCCAAGGTAATCTGAGATTAAGAACTAATTTGGGCTCACCTGCAAAACGCTTCAATACAAACCTACGTCTCTTTAAGCATACTCATACTGCGCTGTGATGCTATAGAGGACAATTAAACAGCTAAAGGTAAAACCAGAATTTTTAAAGGTTTTTTACACAAAGCATCAACGATTTAATAAGAGGAAGCCCATCATATACACTGGAATTTGTTAATTTTTTCTTTTATCCGTTATAATATTAAAGGGAGAAAAATGAGCAAAGTCTCTGAGAGAAGCATTTTCCGACTTTCCCTTTTCCTCATCTAATTCATCATTGATGTGGCATTACTACACTGAAAGAGTATAACGAATTATATTAAAGCAAATACATGAAGTAGAGAAAAAAAACGGGGAAACAATTCAGGTGCAGTGAATCACTTGTTCAATCTGCAAAATCAATATGCTAATACACCTACCATTGAAATTTCAAAGAAAATTGTACGGATTTTATAGTCTTGAACATAACTTTGGATCTTTGTTTTGGAAACTGGATTATGTGGTTTTATGTCACAAGATGTAATGTTTTCATGTACTCTTGTTGTTTTTGAAAGATGTTAGTCATTTACCAATAGGGCTCATGGCCCAGATTATAAAATGAGGATAGACAAAATGACAAAAAGAGATTGCTACCAGATCTTCACTGGAGTAAAGCTGGGTTTGATTGGACTAAATCACAGAAAACATTGAATGCTTGGTGATGTCTTCCTTTTTTGTCTGTTTTGCTCTCATTTTCTTTATGCAGCTGTAATTTGAAAAACAGCAAAAAAAATAAAAAATACAGGGAGTAGGAGTGCAAAACAAGTGAGTGAATAAGAGACTCAGCCTTTTGACATGATTGCAATCATGAAAAGCAACGTAAGAATAAACACCCTCAAAATGGCATGAGTGTCCTCATTTGCATTTTTGTCATGGGTCTTAGCAAAATTTCATGTTTTTATTTTTTCTAATTTACTGAGCACTAGTATGTGATGGTGTGAATATTTACTCCAGTATTGCTTGTACATCTACAAACCTTAAATCAAGAAATTCTTTATAAAAATATACAAAATTTGGATTTTATTTTTAACCCAAGTTTATATTTATAAAAAAAAGTTAAGGGGTCAACAAAGTTCACAGCTTGATAATCCAACGAACATTTGGTGACACACACTCTGAACCACAAATGTCAACCAGCTTGAGGTGTTCAAGAAAAGGTCAGAGGATCACCGTCATATGGACCGATGGAAATTTAAGCATGAGAATCAAGATGATTAGAATCCTCCCAAAAAAACAACAACAATAAAGAAAATTGGGTCTCAGAAAGGTAGGATCCAAAAATATTTCATCATCCAGTCGTTTCAAAAAGGTCGTCACAATCACCAGGGAACAGCATCGAAAGACTCTATTCATACCGCAGAGAGAGTATGAGGCGAGATTTTCCTTTACCTCAACGCTGATCTGAATGGCTAAAATTAGCCATTCACTCGGATGTACAAATAATCAAAAAGACAAACCAAACTGGCCGTTTCATTGTTTCCTGAATGACCAAAAATCAAAGGGTAAAAGGATGAATAAGCTACGAAGAGAAACATTTGATTCAACCGTTTACACTGGGACATATGGGAATCATTTTTGTTGAGTTACGTCTTGAATAAACCCAACTGTAAAAACTATAAACACGCTTACGTCTTACTTTTTCATTAATCAATAGGCCATTATAATTAAGCCAAGTGTTGAAGACAATAATGCTACTAGGTTGAATGCTTCTTCTCTGAAACAGTCTGTTTACCTACTTAAAAACACTTCCAATTACAGGAGACATAAATATTGCTTTGATTGCAAATAAGTACCCCCTAAAATGAGAGAAACAAGCTTTAAACAAAAAACAACATTTCACAGGGTAGTGAAATGTTGTTACCAGGCATTTAATAGATGGGTAAATTCTTTTTATTTCTGATTCTGACTTTTTATTTTACTTTAAGCTGAACTACTGGATTCTGTGGGTCCTTTTTTCACCGGCACACCTGTGTAGCCCGTTAGTCTCTCCAATGTTCTTTCTTTGCCATTGTACTCCTCATTTTCAAATGATGTTTGCAGGTGGGATTTGATTTAGTTCGACTGGCAACAGCAGATGCTGAAGAGAAGGTGGTTATGCCTTATTGCACTTTTCTATTTTCCTTTCTTTCTCATGAACCAACCCGTATGTACTCTCTCAACTGTTATTACCTTCTTCAGGGTATTTTTCTTCTTTTTTCACACCCCCATGCTTGGCTTGGCTTGTGTGTATTTTTGCCTAGAATATTAAGAAAGTCCATAATGCCAGGTGCTATATGGATTTTTTTAGTTAACTTTATGTCCAGAAAACTTTTTCTGCTTTTGTCCAGAAAACTGAAAGGGATCGCTGCATATTTTGAACGACATATAGAGACAATGTACATTTATGGACAGTTAAAGTTAAAATAAAGCACCTATACTTATATATTTAGAGTATAATATAATAAAATTGCATTAAATCTTTTATAAAGTGTAGAAAAACAAATGATTATCCACTAACCTTGACTAAAGTCAAATAAAAATGTTTCAATATGTAAAAGTAAGCATACCCTTCAATAATGGACTATAAGCAATTGTGGCTACTTATATAAAAGGGTTATTTTTGAGTGTTTTTGCATTGATTAATGTAATGCTGAGACGTAAAGACAATAGCAATAATTCTTAAGGAGAAATTGTCGTAGCTCATCAACCTGGGAAGGTTTATGTGTCCATTAAATCGTCAATTTCTTTTTTTTTTTCGTTGTCATTTTGGCTACATGATTCATTTAAGCAGAAAGCAGCTGTTCTCTCCCAATCCGAGCCATAACATGTCAGCTCGTTCTTTGGCAGAAGTGATGCACCATAAAAAAATGGCAGCACTGTGTTTTTTGTCTTTTTGTTTTTTTCAGGAGAAACACACTTTTTTTCCTTCCATAGATCAAGATGGTTTTATGAACGATGAGTCACCCAAACGTTCAGTAAAGAACAGAAAAAGCTCTCCATCTTGCAGTCTCTTTATCTTCCTTTATCATTTGTCTCTTGTACGTTTTCTGTCACTTATTTGTCATCACTGTCATAAAAAGATGAGCTACCTATGTAATGAATCAATTGTTTCAAAGCAGTTATTTAACATATTAGTGTTGTTCTCTTGAGCTGCACTGTGTTAAAGGTATCTCTCTCTCTTTTATTTATGCATGCAAGCATCTGGTTTCAATTGTCTTCTACCTCCAAAGTTACACTGAAATCCTATTTCTTCCACTTGACACCACTTTGGCCATCAGTAACATTTATGGGCGCAACACAAAATATGGGAAAGTTCAAGTTTGAACGGGTTGTAACACTTTTGGAACGCACTAAAAACATTGACTCAGGGATTGATGGCTGTTTATTTTCCGAGATAAAGAGGTGTTTTGTTGATCCCACTCTCTCTGAAGGCTAAAGAAAAGCATGCAAATGAACAATATCGTCAATGCTTGATGAGTGACAGCACAAAGGCAACGCACACTTTCTTCACCCCTGGACCACACGAGCAGGGATAAACGGAAACGGCATCACTTGCCGTCAAATCACCCATGTCAGTCAGGCTTTAAAAGAGGCAAACACTGATAGAAAAGTTTAAACACACCCTACAGGGAGGAAGGTATTGACACGAGTCCATCACAGCTCATTCACCTGCTTCGTTAAACAGGCCTGTGTCAAAACAAGCGTTGATGTCTCACTCTCCTGGAACATGCCTGACAGACGGGCAGATCCTTTAGGCTTTTGGTCAATCGATAGCACGGCTGATACGGATCACCTGGCTGCCCCACCGCCTCCCTGTAAGAATGCTCACGAGTGGCGGTGCGCGTGTTTGCACCTCGGCGGTGCCCGACGCGGTGCATTAACATATTTACCTCCGTATTAGTGAGCGTTTCCAGGGCAGAGCCGAGTTGAGCAACAGCTTGCTGCAGTGCTGTCACCGTGCCAGCATTAGTGTGCATTATTTATCCGCCTGCAGACCGAGCCGGAGAAAGACATAACCATAGCAACCGGAGCTAGGAGCGCGCACGCGCCACACACACACACACACACACACACACACACACACACACACACACACACACACACACACACCACACACACGGCGAGGAGAAACATGGGTTGCTGGCATGGAGCGTCGACTCAATCGGAGTCTTCATACGCAAGTGGAAAATCTGACAGTTTTTTGGTAGCAAAAAGGTGAAAAATGAGCGGCTTTTTAAAAAAAAGCTCTGCGAAAGCCGGATAAGCTCCGACAATATCCAAGCAAGCTGAATGATTTTTTTTATTTTTTTCAAAGGTTATGTTTATAATGAAAGGCGATGTTTGCTGGCGGATTTGCAAATGTAATGCTTTAACTGGATTCTGCAGCACAGAGGGAGAGTTTACTTAACTCTATGCCAGGCTGGCATGCAAAAGTTTGGGTATCTATTTCTGTGATGTAGTAATGAAAGATCAGCATGGGTTTTCAGACATTTCCAGAACAGCTATAGTGACTTACGCTATGAATTTTTTAAACTCTACGATCCTTTAAGAATTCATTGAAATTGCAGCCAACCTAAAGAGAAGCGAAGTTGCATTCAGTGGTAATGGACCAACTGTAAAATGGCAAACCAGAGATAACAGAGAAACTTTATGCAAGAAACAAATATAAAATTTCAAGTCCCATAAATTTTAGAGAAGACCCTCTGTCAATTCTCCTCCTGTAAGTTGGGGCAGACCGATCCACCCAACTATCCAGTTCAACTCAATTCATCTTTAATTTAACCCAGTTCACTTAAAGGTCAAATTTCCAAACAAAGTCTTTAAATTGGTCCAAATTCAATGTCAATCAACAAACTTTTTGTCCAACTGAAGTTTATCATATGGACAGATTCATATTTGGCTACATAAATGTAAATTCCATCCAAATTTTAATAAAGTCCAATTCAATTTAATTTCACAATTGCAATGTTTCCGTTAAATGACGAGCAAATAAAATTAGATGCGACTGAGGTGTTTTTAATATAATGTGTCATTAAAAACATGCCACCCCATCGTCCTCCATATCTAATTATAACTGCCACGTTTTTGCCTTTTTTTTTTTTTTTTTTTTTTATATCGAGCAGTACCAACTTTCCAGTAACTCAAACAAACAGAATAAAGTGCTGGAAGGAGTTGTCAGTACAACGTGACCTACCAAACTTCATGTCTTTTGTAAGAATGTGGCACAAAGAATGAGACACCTTCTTCTTTTCTTTTAAATCTCCTTTTCTTTACAAACACACGGCTGCTACTTGGAAATGTCTCGCTCCTCTATGGGCTTCAGCTGACTAACAGTAGGATGTTTCGGTTTGTCTGCCATATAGGCAATGACTAATGTTTTTTTTTATATATATATAATTTTTTTTTTCTATAGGAGATGGCAGCTTGTTGGTAGAGCAAAAGGAGACATGGAGGGACTTTCATCGTGTGCCACGTTGGTAAGCCTGCTGGTCAAATTAGATCGTCTGTGTTTGCTTAGAGCCGGCCCAAGAGATGAGTCATGTTTTGAAACATGCACAATGATGAAGGCATAATATATGCACTGTGAGGTGTAATCGGCACACTGTTTAATAACTAGATCACTGAGTATTGAATTCTGTCATCCAATTTTGGTAAATATTTTTAACTCCAAATTTGATTTTTTTTAATGTATTTAAAAAAAAAGCAATAGCAGCAAAATGTCCCCCCCAAATCAAGACTGAGTTGATTGTACAAATCAGTTGAAATGATGCTCTGCAGTTTACTTGGGAAAAAAAGCTTCTCTGCACTGTTTCCAGATTTTTGACCTCGTGGTAAATGCTGATTCTCATCAGTCAGAAGTTGAAACTGCTTCAAACAAGCATGAAAGAGGAATAGAAAGGAAAAAGAAAAGGAAAAAAAGAAAAGAAAAGAAATCTGTGAAATGTATACAATTGAAGCAAGAAAGCTGGGAGCAAAGACTTCCACAGAGATAAAGATCAGAGAATAGATATACTTGCAATGAAAGTCAGTGACCTACATTGGCAGAAGGAAGAATTTGCACTTAGGCAAAACAAGCTGTACCATATTTAATGTTATTTTCTGAAACAAAATATATTTTCACATTTGAGCAGCTTATGTTGATTTTCTGTTTGGTTGTTTTTATTCTATCTGCAGGAAGAGCAACAGGAACAATGGTTGACGGGAATAAAGATTTCCAAGAGCATTCTTGTTTTGGTCTTGCACTTGCACACCTCAGATTGACCTTTAACCTGTAAAACACTCTTTTTTTTTCATTTGAAATCACTTTAAAAAATTCAACAGACTACGCAAACGCTAAAAAAACAATGTTGGTGAATTTTCAGGAATATTTAATGTTTTCATAACCTTGACCGTCGTTATTGTCCTGATTGTTTAAACAAAAACTGCAAACAAGGTTGAAAAATTCAAGACAAACTAATGACATCTATTTTTTAAAGGTGAATAAAAAGGTTGAAGTTTGTTTGGGTCAGAGTTTTCTAAAGGGTCAAAAGTTTTGTTACGTATTCAAAATGGCTGAATGTGGACGTCCATTGAGTCTAATAAATTATACTCACAAAGAACATATACATATATTCTGATTTGTCATTTTTTTATTTACAAAAATAAATAAAAAAAACTAAGAATTATTTTCAACACTTATTAATTTGGTTCACACAATTTAACCAAACTTACTATCGTTACAGAGAAGGGTTAACATTTCTCAAGCTAAGTCAATGGTCCACCAAAAAAAGGCAGGAGTCTAATGTGATGAGATAATGCGACTAGGGTTAGGGTTACACTTCACCCAAATACCTGTGTTCGAGTGTTGGGGGTGGGCTGGAGCAGAGGTGAAGCCCCTAGATTCCCACGTCTGTTGCTCCCTCCATCAATCAGCGGCGTGTCGTTTCTCTCTCCACTTGAGACAAGAGCGGTGCGATTACTGTGATTACGGCCCGGAGGACGCTAGAAAACAAAGCAGAGCAGCGCCAAAAAGTGTGAGAGGTTCAAAGTCCCGCTTAGCAATGTTTTAACACCGATAGTCTAAAACTAACATATTAGAATTTGGCAGAGGAATCTCTTATTTATTTATTTATTTATTTTTAGTGGATCTAAACATGTTCATAACCCATTTCATAACCTGCTATGAATGGTGAAATACCTGAAATCCCACTTTACCTGGTCAAAACAGAGAGAAATGTAGACCGACTCACAATCTGAACATGTAAGTTAATCACTGCATACGCAATCAATGAGTGCCCTAAATGCTCAAATAATTATTAGCTGGCCAAATAACTACTTTAAATGTTTGGCACACTTCAGTGATCAAATCATCAAAGTGGTCTCTCTGCGCTGTAATATGTTGTGATGCTCATGCCTTGGACATTTTTGACACGTTTTAACAAGCTTGAACGTTTCCTTTGAAGGTCTGTGTGACGTGGTTAAACAAATGATGATGAAAGACAAAGAGCGAACCGACTACATCCATATGCCGAATTATCAGGCATATTCCAAGACAGCAATGCTAGGATGCATTGGACCCAAATTGTGAAAGAGTAGTTTAGGGAGCATGAGATATGGTCTTCACACATGGCTTGACCAGAACAAAGTCCAGAACTCATTGAGAATTGTTTTTGAGATCTGCTGGAGAAACTCTTTTCCTGTCCTCAATGTGTGACCTTTGTGAAAATTAATGCAACAATGACTGATTAACAATGACTTTTTAACATTGCAGAATCTTATCAAAACAACGCCACAGTTATGATATTATGCCATAACTGAAGCTGAAGGTGGACCAGCAAAATATCATAGTTTATGCTCTTTTAAGTGTCGACTTATTTTGGGGGTGGAGGTATAGGAGGGTATTATTTGTATTATCTCAGCTCCCCTTACTTGACCACAATTTAGTTGATTCAGAGCAAGAACATATTTTCTTCTCCTAAGGCAAAGGTGCAATTAGTGGCATGCATTTCACATAATGGTTTCACATCAGTTTTCATAAAATCCCTCCATGTCCAAGTCATAAATCTTTTAGAGAATATTTTCCCCTTCTCCAGTTTGAATGCCCTTTTAATGGATCTCACTCACAATGGCTCACCAGGGGGCATTTTATTGCCGCTGGAAAACTAATGAAATCATGCTCCTTGTTTTTGACCAAACACTGGGTCCACCCTGGCTAATATTACTCCATTCATCATGCCATACCCTTTTTGTGAAGTACATTTTCAAAGGCTCCCAGCTCTTGAATGTCATTGAGTTGGACAAAGTGACCAGATGGGCTCCTGCCAATTTAATGCTGCATAAATTCAGGTGGGTTCAGTAATGAATACCTTGGCTCTGGATGGAGTAACATACTCTCTCAAATATATCTCATCAAGTCATCTTCGGAACAGGATCTATAAATCACCGTAAATTCAAAAAGTAGAGTCCAACAATTTTGTTATAAAATATAGGAAATCTGTTTTCTTAGTTTTTGAGGGGTTGATTGTGGGTTAGAATTATTATTTTCTTCATTTTTTGGTCAACAAGAATGGTAGGTAGATATCTTCTTCTACAGCAATTGCTCCGTTAATCTCCGGAGGCGGGTCATACAAGCGTCCTTTTCTGTAAGAGTTGCTGGATATTTGTGGTTCTATAAATTAGAAATCGACCCAAGGATGCCAAGAACAAACAGATACAACTCTTTTTTTTTATTATTAGCTACTCAAATTAAGGATAGCATATCCGTCGCCCGTGACTCCTGTTATTTGCAGTGATGGTCTATAATCTAAAATCCAAATAAAAGACATGAACACCTGACACGGGGAATGTCACAAAAAGTGAAAGAAAGTCAAGTGATATGAGAGCTTTTCAAGGCTGCATTTCAACCTTTCCTTCAGGGGGGGTAAAACCTTGCAGACAGAAAAGTGTCAGGTATTTTTATACATTTGTTATTCCGAGACTCCTCCAACATGTCGGCTTCACTGCTCGTGACTTGCTCCTTTCTTATCCCTCCCAACTATCCTGTTGTCAACACTAGATGACTCAGCCACTCAAAGAACTCCTTTGTCATTTTTTTTTCCAGGGTGCCATTATATTTTAGATGTCTGAGTACACTCCTGCAGTGTGAAAAACAACAACAAGGAAAAAAAACTGACATGTACGTAGCAGTAGCTATGTCACACGAGGGAGACCTCGGTGTTTCAGCAGTTTATTTGCACTCAAAGTCTTTGGTAGTTGCCTTTACATGTTATCTATAATGTTCCAAGTCGATGCTCGATCCATCAGATATTCTCTTTCATGCTCGACTCTATGGAAATGATGAAAGCGAGTGGAAACACCAAAAGTATGATAATGATCCACCTATGAAGTCCTGAACATTTCCTCAAAGCTGTCTGTCTGCTTTAGGTAGACTCTTTTCAGAATATCCAAGACATCTTGAGAATATATTTTTAGATATATGCGAGTATAAATGAAGGTAAAACACATGACAGGATTTGCTTATGCTTTGTGGTTGACCTGTGTGTACGTCATATTAGTAGCGATGGCACAGTTCACAGGAAGGTCAATCTAAACTAGACTCTCTGGTTTCTGGTACATTACCAGTGGCGGCTGGTGGTGATATCTGAAGGATGGGCTATAACCCAGGATTATACCCTATATATATATATATATATATATATATATATATATATATATATATATATATATATATATATAGGGTTATGAAAAATGGACTATATATATATATATATATATATATATATATATATATATATATATATATATATATATATATATATATATATAGTCCATTTTTCTTTCATTTCTTTCGCTGAGATAAAGCTTTTTTGGCTTCTTTCCTGCTGATCTCTTAAAACTTATTAAAACTGATTCCAGGTCTTTGTTTTATAGATGTAGAGGTTTGGCTCTGCTGCTGCAGCAAAACATGGCTTTAAAAATGATGTAGCTTCATGTTATTAAAGCTAAAGTTTACTCAGTAAAACTTTTATAACAAATTTATGTCAGATCATGATTTCTTGGTTAATGTCAAGTTGTCATAAACATTTTGAATAATGTCAAATTTGTATTAAAAGTGTCACGATTTACCGAATGACACTTTATGTCAACAGTCATAAATATTCATGAAGATTTTCTCATGTTCATGACAGTCTTACTCAAAACCCGTTAAATAAAGTTTTACCCAAAGATTTAAAGGAGAGCATTATTTTTCTTAGCAATTTTCAGATTTGTATGAGTGACGGTGTTAATTAGGGATGTGCCGATCAGGTTTTTTTTCTCCCGATACCGATCACCCCTGAGGGCCGATCACCGATTCCGATCCCCGATACCGATCACATAATTACTGTATTTTATTATTTATTTTTTATCATAAACACTACTGTTACATTATGTGAGAAAAGGAACCATGAATTCACCTTAATTTAGACAAAAACTTGTTTTTAATAACTTTTCCAAGAAGAAAACTAAACAAAACAGGCATTGTGCAAATTGAACTGCTATCTATAATACTATCTTTAACAAACTGATAACATATGAAGGCTGTGAAGAGGCTAAATGATGCAAAGAGCCAATATAAAACCTCTCAACATTGCCAAAAAATCAAGTAAACTAAATTCAAAGGCAAAAACAGGATTCATTACAATAAACAATCCAGAGTTTCTGAATGAAAACTTCCTGTTAGCATAGCGGCTAGCTGGTTACTGCTAGTTCTGATTGGCTGTTTCTGGGAGTAATTATGCAGAGCAGGGAGGAGATCGATTATTTTTTTAGAGATTATCTGTCTCATGTTAGGACAGAGAAAGTTTAATATGTATGTAAAATGTATTTTTTAGGTTGGATGCTGCAGCTTTAAACAGCTTCGGTGTGAGTCACTACCAGGTGGAGCAGAAGCGACTCTGTGTCAAATTTTACTAAATATTAAATATTACTACCTGTAGCGGAGCAGCGGTTCAACAGCAGAACCAGCGTCTTACATCGCAGCTCCAAGACTTAAATCATTTAGCGGGTTATTAGTTTATCTTTCTGACCGTCATGTTAATCCTGGTGAGTGTTTGTAGCTGCGCTGCTTTACCTGCTGTCTGATCCTCCATGTATTTTTACTGCACTGAGCCTCGATGTAGCCAAACTCCGTCAGTGTTTTTATGTCTATTAGCTTCGTTGTGTTGATGCATTTTGACCTGCTTCTATTTTCCGCCTCAACACGCAAACGTCCTCATTCACTCAGTGCGTTATAGTTACACATCGCTTAGCATTTGTTGCTGCTCGTTTGCGCAGTGAAGGAAAGACGAGACCAGCTGGACAGACAGGCTGAGAAATGAGATGCAGGTGATCGGTATCGGTAACAGAGCCAATGATCGGCCGATCCCGATCATCACCGATTTCACGGAAATCGGCCGATTATGATCGGTGACCGATCGATCGGCATACCTCTAGTGTTAATATTTTTGAAAGGTTGTACGTTTCATTGGAAATCTAAATTCAGACATATTTTATGTAAATACTGCCAAAAAAACAAAATAAACAAAAAAACAAATTTTTCCATAAACTGCTTCTAAAACAACAGACAGTGTAACCAATGGCAACACATTCCAAAGATGAAGGAAACCTCTGAGATGTCACAGCCCCAGAGTCATGCTTGTGATGTCATCAGCTCTGTATGTATGTAACAAACTTCGACCTTCTTGTCTTTGCTTGCTACACCACTGACCAGTTCAGACGTACGCAAAGCACTTTTGGAGTTGTGAGATTTGAAGAATCGTTTGGAGAAAAATGTCAAATCAAAAGCAACAAGGATACAACGGTGGGAGGAAAACCCAGCAACACTCGGAGGAGAACAGACCTGCTCCTGATGTCCATGAGACTCAACGATTGGCCTGCATCCAGAGAGAGCTGGATTACACAAAGGCTGAGCTGAAGAAGCAAAGAAAACTCAAGGAAATGTTTGCCAGCCAGCTAAAGGAGATGGAGAAAGACCTGATGGCAGCAGAGGAGCGTCGATCAGAACCAGAAGCCGACCAACTCAATCAGCACCAACAAATTATTCAACAGTTGGGAGCGGAGAAAGAGGATCTCCAAGAGAAAATTTCCTGCCTGCAAGAAACTAATAAACTTCTGCAGAGTCAGCTGGAGCAGATCAATGTTTCATACAAAGATCTAAAATGGAGATACGAATCAGACGTTTCTGCTCTGAGGCAGCAAGTGAAAGGTTTTAATAATCAGATGAATCGGGAGAAAGAAGACAATTTAGAAAGAGCAAATAATGACCTTCTGCTCATTGCTGCTCTCAGAGCAGAAAACGGCAACCTGAGTCGGAAGATGGCTGAACATTTTTCATCCTTACAGCAAGAATCGACTCAGGTGATTCAAAGTCTCCAAGGTTCTCTGGAGCAAAGTTCCTTTTACTACCAGGAACTGAGAACCAGGTATGAGACAGATGTTTCTGCTCTCAGACAACAAGTGGAAGTGTATGAGCATCAGATGAACATTGAGAGAGAGGCCAATGTGGAAAGAGCGAAGAAGGACCTTCTGCTGACTCAGGCACTCAAAGTGGAAAACAACAACATGAGTCAGAGAATGGCAGAACGGTTTTCTTTGCTGCAGCAGGAATCAACTCAGGTGATCCAGAATCTCCAAGGTGCTCTGGAGCAGATGACAACCTCTTACAATTACATAAAACATCAAGCCGAAGTATTTAAGCAGAGCATCGATCTAAAGATGGAGGAATACTCAAAGAAAATGTTTAATGATCAAAAGATAATCGACCAACTTCGAGCTGAGAGAGAGAATTTGCAAAAAGAACTGACGGCTGTTCAGCAACGTTACTCAAGCTGTGAGTTTTACTATAAAAGGGAGCTGGAAACTCTGAAAAATGAGCTGAAAGAAAGAGACGACTTTGGACCACCAAAAAGGAAAGTGGCAAAGCGTCAAATTTAGCTGAGAACAACTCTACCCCGGTGAGCAGTGGTGCCCAAAGTCGGTCCTGGAGGTCCAGCATCCTGCATGTTTTAGTTCTCTCCCTGGTGGTAGAAACAACCTCCTCAGCATGTCTATGTTCCTCTTAGGTCTCTAAAGAGCCATCATTGGATCCAGGTGCGTTAAACCAGGGAGAGAACTAAACCCTGCAGGATGCTGGACCTCCAGGACCGACTTTGGGCACCACTGCCAGTAAGAAACATTTCTGATTCTGCATTCATGAATCTGGGCCGTCTCTTAGAGGAAACCCTGTCAGAGGACAAGAAGGTTCCTGATGCGTCTGCTAAGGAGGTAAATGACTTTGTGGAAGACATGCTGAGTTACATGGAACCCATGAAAGTGACAGAGCACGGTGTGGAAAATCTGTTAGAGCAGTCGTGCCCAAGGTCAGTCCTCGAGGTCCGGCATCCTGCATGTTTTAGTTCTCTCCCTGGTGGTTGTAACAACCTCCTCCACAGGTCAGTGTTCTGCTTAGGCCTCTAATGAGCCATCATTTGATGTAGGTGTGTAAAACCAGGGAGAGAACCAAAACATGCAGGATGCCTCGAGGACCGACTTTGGAGACCCCTGTGTTAGAGGAACCAGTAGAGGCAGTCGCCAAAGAAAGATCAGTGTGGAAAAATATATGACACTGTTTGAGGCTCATGAAACCACGAAATGGTTTCATGAGCCTCAATGGTTTTTCTAGCAAGCAACTAGAAAAAAAGTGTCAAGTTCAGTTCGGAACTGTTTGCAAAATCAGATCCTCTCCGGGTGCTCCGGTTCCCCCCAGATTAAAAAAAATTATGTCAATTTTGGTGATTGACAAACAGGCACATGCAGATTGTGGGAGTAAGGGGTCTAGAGCACCTGCCCCTTTAGCCCCTTGCCCCCAAGTGCCCTTTGGTAAACTATTTTTATAATAATAATTAGTAGTAGTAGTAGTAGTAGTATTATTAGCAGTAGTAGTAGAAATAATAATAATTAGTAATTTGTAATTTCAGTAATTATACTGAAATTATTTGTTTTTGTTTTGTTAGGGTTATTGTTGTATTTTTTTGTTGTGACATAATAAGCCCTCCTGTCACCTTTACCATTTCCTTTGACCTTTTGCCCATGACACACAACGCAGTTGCCTCTCGCACAGTGAGATAAGGCAGCTAATTGCGGAGCTCAACATAGCGAACATTCCAGATTACAGAAAGGTTTTTGGTGAATTAAAAATAAAGTTTTTGGGGAATAAAGTGGAGTAGACTTGCTGCTTGTCAGATAACAGAAAACGCTGAACGTATCGTTTCTTCTTCAGCACAGAGTAGCTGTTTAAGCAGAGAGGTATTTATTCTAGCATTAGGTAAATGTAACTTGAGGGAGAATAGCACTTAATAAAATAAAAGTCCACTAAGGATATTAATTTAGAATTTAAAATAACTCACCCTGAGCTACCATGATGCATATAATGTATGTAATAATCAATAAATACATTAACAAATAATGTATGTATTGTCCAATAAAAGTGTAATTAATGAAGGGGAAAAACTCAATCCAAACTTTAAGTAAGTTTAGTCTGGTTCACAGAGTATGAAGTTAAATTTGTTTCACAATTATTCAATGTAAAAAAGAACAACCACAGTTAAGTAAAATAAAATTGTAATCAAAACATTGGGAATTGTAACAATTCTTTTTTTTAAAAAAAAAACTAAAAGTTTTGATAGAAAAACTTTTCAAATTAAACAACTTTTTGTCTCATAAACTTAAAAAGTTATTTGCAAAACATAAACTTTTATTTGCACATATCAGAAATCCTCTGTTGTGATTTTGGGCCCTGCCCACAATGTCATGTGAGAATCACAAGCAAAACTTTGAGTCAAACAAAAACTTAGAATAGCAAGAAAAGATTTATGACGTGTGCAAAAAAGTTTGTTTTGAAAATAATTTTTTCACTTCATGAGATAAAAATGTGTGATTCTAATTTTTAAAAAGTTTTTGGTAACACTTTATTTGAAGGGGTGGACATAAGACACTGTCATAAACATGAACAAGTCTTTATGAATGTTAATGGCGGTTGTCATGAAGTGTCAGTCGTTAAATAATGACACTTTTAATGCAAAGTTGCTCTAAAAGTTGCATTCAAAGTCCATTAAAAATGCTAACTTTGCATTAAATTATCAGAATTTACAAATTCATGCAAAGTTGGCATTTCTAATGGACTTTTAATGCAACTTTGCGTTAAGAGTGACATTATTTACTTCACTTCATGACAACTGTCAAACATTCATAAAGACTTGTTTATGTTCATGACAGATGTTATGTCATGTTTATAAAAGGTGCCATGTCAACTAATTGAACTCCATAGCAGAGGTCCGATTGCCTTTGAAATTAATATTATGCTGTGCTATGGACTGAAAAACATATTGGTTTAAACACCAGGGTAAAGAATTGGTAGTGTGGTTTAATATAGTGTTTTGATCATAATTCATTATGTTTGGCTTTTTTCTGTTCAAATTCCTGCAGAAATTTTGAGGGGCCTGCCAAAGTGTGCCCGTCGGATTTTTAATCAAGCGTTCTGATGGTAAAAATTTGCAATAATGCTAAAGAAAGCTGCAATGTAGTCAATAACCTGCGGGGAGTCAGAATCATGTTCACTAAGCTGCAGTCGTACCATTTAGTATGTTACATAAGCTAAAATTAGCCAAAATGCTAATGTTAGCATGAATGTTATCAGTAGCATGTAGAGCATCACTAGCATGTTGTCTGTCATTACTTACTCCATTCAGTATATGAAACATTGGTATTACGTAAGAAAAGCATTCTGATGCTCAACATTAGCATCAATGCTAACCTGAGCTAAATTTTAGTCAGAAACCTGTGGAGAGTCAGAAACATGTTGATGAAGCTGTACTTGAACCATTAATTTTGTTAAAATTAATGCATAAGGTGAAATTAGCCAAAATGCTCATGTTAGCACAATTGCTATCAGTATCATGCAATGTAGTTAATAACCTGCGGGGAGTCAGAAGCATGATGACTAAGCTGCACTCATACCATTTACTATGTTGCATAAGCTAAAATTAGCCAAAATGCTAATGTTAGCATGAATGCTATCAGTAGCATGTAGAGCATCACTAGCATGTTGTCTGTCATTACTTACTCCATTCAGTATATGAAACATTGGTATTGAGTAAGAAAAGCGTTCTGATGCTCAACATTAGCATCAATGCTAACCTGAGCTAAATTGTAGTCAAAAACAACATGTTGATGAAGCTGTACTTGAACCATTAATTTTGTTAAAATTAATGCATAAGTTTAAATTAGTCAAAATGCTAATCTTAGCATGATTGCTATCAGTTTCATGTTTGGCATCACTAGCATGTTGTCTGTCTTTACTCCATTCACTATACAAAATGTTGCTAATAAATAAGAGAAGGTTCTGAAGCTTCCAGAGTTACTGAATGAAAACGTCCTGTTAGCATGGCGGCTAGCTGGTTACTGCTAGTTCTGATTGACTGTTTCCGGCTGAGCGAGTAATTATGCAGAACAGGGAGGAGATTGATTATTTTTTTAGACATTATCTGTCTCGTGTTAGGACAGCGAAAGTTTTAATACGTATGTAAAATGTACTCTTTAAGTTAGATGCTGCAGCTGTAAACCCAGATTCGGTGAGAGTCACTACCAGGTGGAGCAGAAGCGGCTCCGTGTCAAATATTACTAAATATTAAATATTACTACCTGTAGCGGAGCAGCGGTTCAACAGGAGAGCAGAACCAGCGTCTTACATTGCACCTCCAAGATTTATATCATTTTATAGGTTATTTGTTTAGATTTCTGACCGCCTCGAACCGCTGCAAGGAGACCAGCTGCACATGCAGATGATTGGCAACAAGAGTGATCGCAGCGCACCTCTAATTGACACTGTTAATGATTAACGAGCTTCAGACTGACTGCTATAAGCTCTGCACATGTAGTTGTCACTCACAGTACAAAATATTAAAAAATAAAGACAGTCCATAATTGTTTATTTCTCTAAATCTTTCAGCCTTCATACTAACGATGTCATTTCACACTCAAAAATTCAGCAAAATAATAATTTTATCTAAACAAAATATCAATAGTCACAGGAAATATGTCTTCTTCCCACAATGCATTGTGACATCTCTCTCTGCTGTTTCTCAGAGTACTCCCTGCCGCTGGCTGGGACCCGTTACTATGGTAATTAATGCCCCGCAGCTGTGAGGACACAAAGAGCGGGAAAATCCTCTTCTCCTCTCTTCTCCCTAGTTTCTATACTTGGGAGACACCCAGCGTCAGTCTGAAGGACCCTGACAAAAATGCATAAGCCCTAGAAAATGTTTGCAAACATTTTACGGGAGCAGGGATGTGTATCTATGTTATGACCAAGTTTTAGACCAATAGGGCAATATTTATGCCTGTGAGGGCGAGTTAAACACAGTTTTTCAGTAAGCCATCAGGAGTCCTGTGTGTGTGTTTCAGACAGAAAGGTTACTGATGCTGTGAGTTCCTCAATCTCCAATTTTTTCGTTTTTATTAATTTTTGTCGTCATTTTAAGTCAGAATCCCAATAAAAATAATAGCTCCCTTCTCGGCACCGAGCCGCACAATTTGATACTACTTTTGTGGGGATGCATGCAGCGGTTCGGGATTGATTAAGCAAGTCTGAAAATGTGCCAAGGAGAAAAAGATTTTAGCAGGGATCATGGAGAAACACTCCTACATCTAATCACATCGATGTAGGAAGGTCAGCTCATTGTCAAACTATTTCAAGTCCCATGGATGTTTAAGGCGGCATCTAACATGTACGGCCTTGATGTGGAGCACCATATTTGTTGATGCTGTCTGCAGCTGAACTTTGGTCTGAGTTGGAACAAAAACGGAACCACAAAAACTAAAAAAACAAAATTAAATACAAGAATTAGGATTTAGCAGGCCTCAACTTGATTGAAACACTTTAAGAGAGTTATCCCAAAATGTCTATTAATGTTATTGAATTATGGGCTTCGCATAAAAATCCACCAAAAACCGAAAGCAGTTGGACTTTCTCAATGGTTTTTATAGTAGAGTTTTATGATGTGTGTTTGAGTTTTATACATAGATACATATCAGTTTAAGAGTTTAACGACAGGTTGGAGTTTGCATGAAGGTGACATGAAGGCTAAAAACAGGGCGACTAAGTCAGTATGTTCAAAACAATTAAACATTACCAGTAACATATTTTTGGACCATTTTTCCTTGTCAATAGGTAACAATCTTTCTGCTTAAAAAAACAAACAAAAAAAACCTTATATCTAAATTTTATCTAATCCCCCCCAAAAAACGCTAGTTCATTAACAATTCCCTAAAGTAGATATTTTCTGAAAAAGATTTCAAAATGTCACAGGACATTTTCTTCCAGCCTATCAAAAGCATGTTGTTAGAAGGCGTGTAGAAGATGATTATTGTGTGCATGCACCCTGTAATTTCAGCTTAACGACCATTTTGCCAATAAAATGTGTTCCGATTGTAACATTCCTCGGCTTCAGCGCATTAGTTAGGCCATCTTGGCGAAACCTTAAAAGTCATAAAATTAACTGACTCTGTAAGTATACCACATCCCTACAAAATTACCTCCAAGGCTGCTGTTATTTGCTCTTAATCAGTCCATATAGTTCTTAGACAATTAGACTTGCCCATATAATTGTCTTTATAGTCTTGTTCTCTAAACGGGAGGGGGGGAAGAAAATGCCAGAAGCTTGCGCCCTTCCATTAAATTAAACCAAACAACATCCGCAAAATGAATCAATCTGCATATAGTCTGAATCGCCACTGTGTCATCGTCGATGCGCGACTATTGATCTCGCCGTAATTACATTTGCCTCCAACTCCCCTCGGCAGAGACAATTAGAGAGGACAGGTGACAGCGGGGAGCCGTGTAAGCTCCATAAAAGACTCCTTCTATCGCGTAATTAAAAATCATAGCGCCCCTTAAAAACGAACGGAATCGAGGCGTCTTCGTTCAGGATGCCCGAGAGGAATCGGGCAAAATGCTGAACTTTACTTGGAGCTAATTGCACAATATCCAGTCAGATAAAACTGCTGTTGCCCCACCTGCTGCGAGATTACAATTATCCTTGCAGGTTGTTGGGATATCTTCTTTTTTTTCCGTGCGGGTTGGACGTCAGTTGCCAACTTGCGAGAGCCCTGGGAGTTTCAGATAAAAGGCGAACTGAGAAAAACGAGGCGCTTGTGAAGTCAATCTGTGGGCATAACGGCTCCAGTGGAGAGCAGCGCAAATCCAGGCATGGCTGACAAAAGATTAGAAATGTAAGAGGCCGTTCTCCATGATTAACAGCCACAAAGACCATAATGAAAATGAAATTTCACAGCACAAAGAAAGCGGCCCAACTTCCTAGTAACTTGCATTTCTTGTAAACGGCTTAGAATGATTCATTTCTGAATGAACCATCACGTTAAATCAGAGTCGATTGTTTTTATTTAAAGGCAGCATTATAAAATCCACTTTATGGAGCTTTATATCATGTTATAATGCTATTCCCTCAACAAAAGCATCTATGGAGAGTTGCTATGATCCTCTCATGCATGTTTGGGAAATCCTTTAATCTCCGTGGCAACCATTAAGTTGTGCTTAATGCCTGGGTGGACCTCTCTGTGCAGGCCTCCCCGACTCAGGTCCTGCAGACTAGCCAGCAGTAATTAGCAACATATGGTGGAACATCTGCTGAGCTCATTATAAGAGCTATTTCTCAATGCAACGCTGGTAACAATCTTGTGAAAGGGTTAATAGAAGAGAAATGTTGAGATGACTTCCTGAAGGTGGAGCTTTCTGTTTTTAAAGAGACAGAGGCCCAATTTTACAGTGTTAAAATATAAATTAAAATGTCTTTTTACACATATGTTATATTTATGGCATTTAGCAGAACTGAAGGGAACACATTTACTTGACTGTGTTATGAAACGGCACTATGTTCCTGGAAAAATAAATACTGTCACTTTAAGAAACAAATTATCCACACAATTTGGTGTTGTTTCAACAGATTATTTTGTTGTTTTTTTCTGGTTTGTTTACCAGCATCAAATCCTTCTTTTGCACAACTTTGCATTGTGATCTTTTCAATATTGACTCTCGCGATTGCTAAGTCACAACGTGCAGCGCAGATGAGTGACGGCGCCACAAAAGGCCCGCGAGGAGAAAATGTCAGTCCATTCTCTGTGAACAGAGCGAAGCTTTCTGAATTAGCCCAACGCCAAAAACAGAGGGCGAAATCCGCATCCAAATCTCCCTTTTCTTTTATTCTCCGTCGCCGTGCGGAGATCATCTCCTCCCCTACAGTCGGTCCCTTATCTCCCGCTCTCACTCGCTGTTTTTCTCCTTTCTTGGCTCCAAAGGGGGAAAGTGAAACAAATAACTCCCTCCCTCCAATGTCATGAAAGCCGGCACAGTGATTTGTGAGGAAGTTTTTTTCCCCCCCTCTCTTTCTTTCACAGTGCCCCCTTTGCCCTCTTTCACTCTCTCACTTTCTCTTTTATTTGTCTGGATGTGTGCGCTGCATTCAGTAACACCAAGGGCAGTCGGATAAGATGTGCAGCAGCAGCTTTCATATGAGGGGGGAAAAAAAATTTAAATAAAGATCTTGTTGAATTGACACGAAGACCTGAAATGCAAATCGAAAGCAGAGAAACCAAAGGAAGATTTGTGCTTCTTTTTTTTTTTTTATGCTGCATATAGCACAGTTTTTATTTATTTATTTAGGTGCTGTCAGTCACGTCGACCCACGCTTAGGAAAGGAACGGCAACCTTGGCTGATCTCATCTGTTCAGGCAGACATTCTGTTACTGAAGAGAAATGGGTTACTCTTTCACACTATTGATAGTTTGATTATTTAGTGCGCCATTTTCTAAAGTGGACAAGCATTTATGAGAAAAGAGCTGCACAAGAGCAGAGAATGCTACATGTGCATGTTTTTGCACCACTTTGCGCTTTACCGTAGCAGCTCTCATTCCTCACAGCATGATGTTTTTGTCTTCTCTGATTAGTCAGTTAATTGAAACATCACTACAGTAAAACACCCAAGAACATTAGAGTAATAGTGACAAAGTTTTGCTCTCATTTGTAATGGAAATGCAGATACAACTTGTTCACTTACTTTTTCACTGTGCAGGTACCAATTCCGGAAAAACTAGTTCATAAAGTTGTTGACTGAAAACTTTTCTAACCAATTCGAATCAGAAATTGCCCATCTGAGGTTTGTGTTTTCTTCTGCATATTAATGTGTGATCGTTGCACAAAATTTGATGTGTGTTTATTTAACGCTGTACTAGTTTTACGTATTTACTGTTACTGACTTTGAAGTTCTGCAGCCTTGTCCCTATCTAAGACAAAATTCTGCCCTGGGAGACAAAAAGAATTATTTTATTTTTTTAAGAAATAATTTTGTTCTGCAATGTTTGATAACTAAGACTGCATGAAATTGACTTGGAATTTGTATGCAAAATTGAATTGATTTCTCTTGTGTTTGTGTCATGTGCCTCGCGATGACATATTGAGAATTGACTCTATATAAATAAGCTAAATTGAATTGCATAATCCTCCTGGGATTCAATCATTTTCACTTCTCTCTTTTTTACAGCATTCCCTGCTAATAGGATCATCAGCTTCTCTGACACCTCCAATTAATACTGTATATTCACATTTTAGCCATTTTCTTCATCACACCTCCAAGAACACAATTCTCCTAAAATAAAAAGTTTTCACCCTTTTATTCATGTCGTCAATAAAAGATAGTGTATGACTTTTGGTATTTTCTCCATGAAATATAATTTATTAAGCTTCTTAAGATTGTCTTAATGTAAGGTCCAATGTTCTGATTGGTTACCTGCTCAACCAATGGTTGATTGGTGCCATGTTTCATTTGTGTTCAAGTGAAAAAAAAGTCAATAATCTATCAGCCGCAAGCTCCAAATCTAACTGAATCCCAAATCTACCTAAATTTAAAATAAAGTGATATATTACCAACTCATTTTTTTGTTGAGGTTGGATTTAATTACCATATCCTGATTCAAACCTCCATTGCAAATGGAATGCAGCTTTTTAAAATGCTGCTCTTTTCTTGCTTGAAGGTAACAAAACGAGTAACTCAGCAAGTCATATGCAAATATGTTTATGTGTGCAGAGAAGGGAAGACATGTTCGGCATCAAAACGAGGCAAAGAAAAGCTCGCCCCCAAAACCTCCCACCAAGAAAACATGAAACCTCATATGTCCGGTTTCAAGAGTCCAGGTGAGTGCTTTTAGGTCTAGCTTGCAGTTTGCTCGGCGCGATTGTCACAGGGTTTTATGGTCGGAGCAGAGTCTCTATAAAGCCTTTTATATTAGCAGCTAAATGCAGTGCAGGGACGTCAACTTGCTATTCCGATGTTACATCAGGCAGGACGGAGGATCATATCTGCCAGCCTGACAAAGCCTTATTGCCTTCACTTTCCACATGAATGCTTTCAGATGTGCTCGAGTTCAAAGTCTGCAAGCCTCTGCCAGGAAATAAATTGTGTGTGAGAGTCACAGCGTCGCAGATTTAGATTGTTCACCTCCGCTGTGGCTTAGATACGAATTCTGTTTCCTTTTTCTTTTTTTTGTCCCCCTTTCTCTCCGTTTTTTGTTTTTTTTTTCTTATATTCTCAGCAATTTCATTGTAATGGAATGCGATTAAGTAAGTTTGGGTCATTTCACAAAAACTCCATTTTGTTTACCCATTAGCCGCACAAGTGACGGAGTTTGAGGGAGCGCCGTCGACCTGGCCGTGACTGAGACAAATTAACCGCCATGCAGTTTTGTTTCCGTACGGCGTCGCAGAATTACGACCACATGAGTCGGTGGCAGCACGTCATCTGAACGCATCTCATTGCTCGTCCACACCGCGTATTTCTTTCTATTAAATGAGCTTTTTATACAGGTGGTTATGGTTTCAAGACAGGCTGAGCAAATGTACTACATTGGGACGGCCGCATTTACAATTTCAAACAATTTTAACATGGTGAAAATGTTAGCATGCTAATGCTAGCATAGCTCGCACTGAAAGTGAAAGCAGTTGTTTACACAGGTGCTTATTATTATTAATAATAATATCCAACATGCAATTTCTCAATATTTTTTTCATTAGCATTAGAAACCAAATCATGTCAGAAGGCACTTATTTGCGTACAACTGAGCTTCAGAAGTTGGAAATATGGGCTCCTTAGATTCTATTGCGTTGAGCAGTCTCACCTCTATATTTAGTATAATTTTAAATCTTGTTCCAGCCTTGTTAAGATCGGATATATTGGATCCCGGATTTGTCAGCCACCTCTCACCTCTGTGCCTGACGTTTTTTGGCTGTTTGAGTAAGAGTAAAATCGTTTGCTCTCCATTTTCCTGCTTCTCTCCGTGAGCCTGCATTTCAATGCCAACTCTCTCAATTTGCACATCAAATCTTTGAGAAGAAGGGGAATGTATGACTGGAGATATTTGAAGTTCAGGGCGTTAATTGGTCGGCGAGATGGGACTATCATTCTTATTTACAAACTCTTTATCTGACGAGGCCTGAATGTTGGTCTTTAGTGACGTCACGCTGTCTCTTTCAGGATAAAACTCCACGACATCCTGCTGGCTTCCCAGACAAAACACTTGAGACGGCCTCTGATTTCTGCACATGCAGGCACTCCTCTCTGCAGAACTGTGACTCAGACAAACAAACAAACAGAACAACCCCAAAATTAATTTGTCACCATTAAAAGATGCATTTCTTGCAAAATGCAGAGGGGGGGGAAAAAAAAAACAACTCTGCCGGACGGACAGTGTCCTGTTCTTGAGATTAGCCTGTCAAAACACACATCCAATTAAAAGATTCAGATGACTGTGCCCGGGGACTTGGCGCGGCTCCAGAAAGCACACGCACGAGCGTGTGCCTGCATGGGTTCATGGAGAATAAAAGGGAGCGAAGCAAGAGGAGCTCCGTTTGTGTTTTATCTCCGTTTCTGCACATGTGCTCCCATCCACAGAGCTGAATCACCGTCGGTGATAACACTACCAGCCATGTCGGTTGGTTTATTTATTTTTTATTCCTCCCTTCCTGTGTAAACGTGTGCATGCGCGTTCTTTATCCATGGTTGCAAAAGCATGTGAAACTGCTCACTCCTGAGTGTGTGTCTATGCATATGTGTGTTAAATGCGTAAATAGGGCACATTGCCAGCAGTGCGCCACAGTGGAAGTCGCCATGGCTGTGTTTGCCTTGGCTTCTTCCCTGTCGTAACTAATTAGGATGATGGTAGACGTGTGTGTGTGTGTGTATGCACGTCCCTATCATGTGCCTTTCTGCACAACTGTCTTTTTCCAAGTCTTATCACCTCCTTTACTCATCCTCTGTATCATTTTTCTCCTCTGTTTTTTTCCTTCAATCATGAAGGGAGCAAAGAAGTAAACGAAAAAGGCTTCAGCAAATAAACTAATAATAGCTCAGGGAGCTTTGTCTGTTCTGAAATACAGATGATTTTTTTTTTTTTTTAAATCGATAATGTGACATCACAGCAGCGCCTGGAATTAAAATTCTCCCACTAAATATAGATTCGGTTTACTCATGACTCAAGGCATTTGCAAGAGATTAACTTTAGTGTTTTTTCTCCACGGTTTGACTTTCCAAATTACAAATTCGCCAGCTTTGGGGATGTATTCTGCTAAGGCCTGGTAGCTGCTACAAATCACCGCAGACGTCTGAGCTCGTTCTTGGATTTCTGAGGACAAATACTCAATCGTCAATAGGACACGTTATCGTTGCAGTTTTGTGTTTCTTGGAATGCGACGTCTCTTTTTCTGCCCTTTTTTTATTGGACGTACTCCACACCGCCGCATCAGAAGTCCTCGAATCTAGGTATTTACAATCGCTTTATTATGTACACCCCATTCAATTACATGGTAAGACAAATAGAAAGGCATCTGGAAGTGAGTGGAGATGGCTTACCGAACTGGCCGACAGAATGTGGAAGACGGGGGGGATCTGAGTGACTTTGAACATGGCGTGTTTGCTGGTGCCAGATGGGGCCAGGGCTGTGTGTTTCACAAACTGTTGATCTAGGGGAATTATCACACAGTAATCACTCAGGGTTTTCAGAGAATTATCTAAAAATCCCCCCCAAAAAATTGTTTAAAGCAATTGTGTTGGGAAAAGAAAGATGCAACAAAAAATGTTTAAAATAACAATCAGACCAGAGAACATTTTTGACACCTTGATCAATATATGCCATGAATTCAAACTTATGTCCTGAAGAAAAGAAGTTCAACACAGTACAAGTTAGTTCAACAAAATAAAGTAGTCGGTGAGTCGATGCTCATTGTTTGTGCTGTGAAGATTCATTGTTCCCGTGGGTTTTTTTTTTTTACATGAACTTTAAAAAAGGCATAGACGAAGTTACAGGCTCAAGGTTTCCAAATGCTTTGTATTAAATAAAATATACTTATTACGTAGTCAAAGTAATTTCATATACATCACATTTTCAAATCTTTAGACATTCTCCCACCATTTGCTGCAAGTCATCAGTCAGCTGTATATAATTACTAAACATGTCACTTTCCCAAAAAACACATAATGACTGGATATACCAAAAGATTTAATAAAAAAATAAAATAAACAGCAATGTGTTTTCATTGAAGCTCCTTTCATTGATGCTAAAATAGGGTCTCTAATGTAATACGCAATAAATCCCAGCTCGACTATAATAAAAGATAATCCAGCATCTTTTGCTAAAATAGTTGTAGCTAAGTTCCAAGTGTGCAAGTCAACATTATCATCCATCAACAAAACCTCTGTTCTTACAGAACATGCAGATAATTATTTTAAGACGTTGTGCCTTATCAAGGCTTTCAAAAACAAAATGCCTCTAAGGCCCTCATCACTCTTTTTCCACTTCTCACAGCAATAATTTGGATTTCCTGGTAAGTAATTCAGGTGTTGATTTACCAAGAAGATTCCACACACCATTTCCAGTAAAATAACATAATTTCATGTTCAGCGCTACTTGAGCAGTGGAGTGGTTGAAGTGCGGTCAAACAAATCGAAGAATAGAAATTTCTACTCAATGTAATATGGACCTCTCCTTTCTTCTTCCGGAGATTTACAGAGTCAAACAGAAGCATTTACCATCCAGGACTCAAAATGATGACATACAAATATTGTATCTGTAATCTGTTTCTAATATTTGAGACTTTGCTATCTCTTAACCTTTCTTAGCGACATGTTTGTCATTTTACAACTGTGATCTCTACAGCATCTTTGAGTCACTTCATGCTAATGTGAGATGATTCTCTTAAAAAAAAGAAACTACTTTTTTGGGATGGTAGGTGTTCTGTTATCTTTCACATCCAGCAGGTGGTTGTCTAACTGTGGAAAGGGAACTCAGTAACAGGCACAACTTTAGTGCTTGAACTGTCAGTCAGGGGGTTTTCATAGACTTTTGTGACAGCTTTCTGAACAATGTGTCAAGTTTAAGAGGAGGAAAATACCGTTTTTTTGTCACAAGTACTTTTCAAGTCACTAGGACGTCCAATGGGCTGCGAGGTTCATTCACTTGGAAGGACCCAATGTTTTCTTCTCAGGGTTCATATTAGTACACTAGCGTGCATTTACCACGAGTTCTTCTCTCAACATTGTTGTTTTGAAGCCTTAAATGTAATGTGAAAATCTTCCGAGCCTGACATGATGTGCATGCCTCAAACGCTAATGTCTCTCACTGTCAGCGCGGCAAGAAAAATGAGCTGCGAGCAAATGTGGCTGTACCCTGGTGTGTTGTGTAACATGCCCTGAGAGTTTATATTATTGTTTTTATGCCCTCTCTTTCTGAAACCACCAAGATTTTCTGCAGTGCTAGGGCTTCTTTTTCTGAATTTAGACCTCTTGATTTGCTGCAAAGCATTAAATCCAAAGCAATTATGGCTCATTGGCAAGGGCTAGTGTCTAAGACATTGGTTGTGAAAAGGCTCTCGGTGTGAGCTAAGGAGAAGTTCTCGAAAGTTCTCTCAAGACATAGTCCGAGTGCGTTGAAAATAAATTGCTTTCGAAAACCATATCGTTAAAGTCTGTCTCGAGTGTGTATCATCTCCTTATTTAGTCCTTGAGGCCCTTGAACTGTCTGGTCAACAGGAATGTGTAGGGTAGGATAAAAAATCAAGCTGGAGGACTTAATTGGTCCGTAGGGGGTTTTGCTCAGAACAGAGCACAGTTGAGGGGAGGGAAGTGTGCATTGACAGAACAAACGCAAGTGGGTCAAGGAGAAAAGAAACAGAATATGCCAATATAATAGAACATTCCTATGATGGGAGCAGTCAGAAAGGAGGTCTGTTAGAAAAAGAGAAGAGATGACAGACAGGTGGAAGAAGTGAGACGGAGCTCGTCTGAAAAAGGCTGTGGAATAGAGGTTGGGTGGAAGATTGAGAGATAGGGTTGAAATGAAAGCAGCTGTAAAGGAAACTGGAGGGGGATGCGGGGGTTAGAGGGGTGGAAATGAAAATGGGTTGAATGGGGACAAGAGGGGAGAAACAAAAGAGGAAAAAATGAGCGATGGTAATCGATGGAATGTGTATGGGGCTTCGGCAGATGAGAGCAGGAGGAGGAAGGAAAGGCCTTTCATGTACCCCCTTTCTTCCACCGCGATCCGAGAATGAATTATAGTCGTGGCGGGGGGGGGGGGGGAATATTAACCTGACACTCATCCTGAATTCAGATTCGGCTCCTCGCTATCATTCGCTCACAAACCGCCGATGTCGCGCTCACTTTCAAAGACAGAGGAGCAGAGTTCATTTGTAAAGACCTCGCCTTGTCAAGTTCGTCTCCATCTACAAGAGGGAGACGCCTTAAGACAACATTGGAAAATGGATTTCACACTGAAAGTTAAACACCTTAAATGGCACCAGTTGTGGGAGGATCTTATATAAACCGATGGGATCATTTTTTTTAGATTCCCAATGAGTTCAAAGTTCAGCATACCACTACGAACACCGCTTTCTGTTTTGTCAATATTGTTTTCATTGACTTTCCTTGGCTCCACGTGACGGCTTACTCCATTTCTACCAGATCATACATAATAAGCGCCCGCTCATGAATAAGGCTTCTACTGCACAGACACCCACCACTTTTTTTTATAATTCATCAGTCACTGGGACGTGTGACTGACTGCATAAAATCAAAGTCATCCCTGCGACGTGGGTGTGAGTCACTCCGTAAGTCCCCTTGATCATTTCAGGCCTGCGGCTTGGAGCTTTGCTGAGACCGGCACTAGTTTCAATTAATTTTCATCTGGGTGTCCTTGTCTGTATTGTTTGCATCAAACAAGAGATGCTGCTTTTTCTCCATCACTGCTGGCCCTGCCTTTGCCTCCCCTCTTTAGGGTTTCTGGACAAGCCGGTTCAGTCACGGAAAACGTCACGAGGAGAAGAAGAGCAGTAATGAAGTACTGCTGGCTAGGAGTTCATCAGATTATTATTATTATTCTCCCCTGAGAAATGATTGTGTTGATTTCCAGTAAAACAAATATCTTTCTTTATAAAAAAATATATATTTTTTGGTGAAATGTTGCCAACTGACAAAGTGCAAGTTTTGATTGTAAACAAATTGATCTACATCGGTTTAGGTCATTACATTTCTATGAACTCCCTATATTTTAGATGCATTTTTTGTTTTTAGTATATTTTAGTTTTGATTAAAAAAAATTTCAAGTATGTAATAACTTAAAGCTAAGTGAGAAGCCTTAAGAAAAAAGCCAACAAAGAAACACTGGGTATTTTTAGATGTATTGTCTAACTGCAAATTTAATATTTTATGAGAGGCCATACTTCTGATTTATTCCCCTAAGTATCTGTTTTAAAGGTCTTATTTCTACACTATGTGTGCCTTTTCAATCGTTTGTAAATTTTTTAGTGTCAAAATAAAATTTTGACTCCCGCTCCCACTTAGTGTACTGCTTTTGTAAAACAGATCTATAAAACAATGTCGAAGTAACCACAATTTTTCGAGAGGGAGCAGTACGGTGAGGGGAAGAAAGCACAACAGTCAACACAACAGCATAATGGACTCCTGAGATAAAGAACAACATTTCTCATATAAAAAAATCCCAGACTCCCCATAAGTATCGCACAGTGCAAGTCAATGTTCGAAGTAGGTAGCAGCTTTTATTCTGGAATGTTGGCACGCACAAACTGTCACAATTTTTTGTCACAACAAAAAAATCAATCAAGTTGATCAGATCTAATCCAACTTTCTATAGATGCTTTCAGACAAATCTAACACCGGGTTTATTCAGGAATCCCACAGTTGAATTTACTACTTTTTACTAACTCTTTTACTACCTCTACAATATTTTTACTACCAACACAAAATCCAACCAATTTCGCTGCGATTTTCTCAATCTTGGGAGATCAGTGATCGCGCTATAGTTAAGTAAAAAGTCTTTTCTAGTTCAGCAAAGGTCTAAAAGGTCTTTCCTCTTCTGCTCGGTAGTGAGAGGTTTGACTGATAGACCGGCCTAAAAGGTAATGTCTCCACGATGTAGTTATCAATAGTGACCCCACTTTTACCAACTCAGAGACTTTCTTCCTATATTTAGCAACATTTCAATAAAAAAATGGCACTGGCTAAGATTGGCAGGTCAAACTTTTTATAAATTGATAATCTACGATCTGTGAGAAAGCCGTAGTTGGTGCACTGACGGCTCATGTAAGACTAAACTTTATCCCACCTACTGGAAGGTCTAACTGTGACTTTAGTTTGACCAAAACCTCCCATGTTAAAAACAGGAACCAGTAGTTTTAGTACTTATCCTAAAGCCATAAGACTGAGGATATTTGGGTGTTTTTTTTAAGAATATCAGTAAAATGCAAAGACATTCCAATTTCACAAGCAAATGTTTTGTAGCAAACTAATAGGACAAATCGATAACAAGGTTCAATGGTATCACACAAACTCCGTTAGAGCAGCTGTTTAAATTAGCTAATCAACCACCACAGTGTTCAGATGATCATTTTATAGTCCCAAAATAACACGAAACTGTTAAGGACTGAATGTGTTGCACTTTAGGCGCTTTTGCACTGCATGGAACGGGACAGGACGGAATGAGTGTGTTCGCATTACAACTTGCGTTCCATCCGGCCCCAAGCGTTCCAGCAGCTGATTGGCCGCTGGTTGTTATGGAGTCAGACGCTGATTTTCGTCTCAATATCAGCCAATCAGCTGCTGGAACGCTTGGGGCCGGGTGGAACGCAAGTTGTAAAGCGAACACTCTCTTCCCGTCCAGTCCCGTTCCGTTCCGTGCAGTGCGAAAGCCCCTATTTGTGTGGAAAACGTTTGCGGGTTTTATGCTGTTGAGTCCTCATACATATAGTGGAGCCGTTTGTTGCCATGGCAACGAGTCTGGGTGTAGCTAGCCGACACCGAAAGTGGGGGGATACGAGTGGTTTTGAGTTATTCTTTAATGGTTTTTCTGAATTATTTCCCTTTTGCTGTGGCCCACTGCTCTAAATTAAGCAGGAATCCGCTGTTGATGAATGGCGGATGTTCCGCTCGGTCTGATTTGATCATTGTTCAAGGTCAAATTTAGATTTTTTTTTTCCCCTGCATACTTTACAAAATGCCTTTCTGTCATCTCAAGTCTTTGAATCTCGGATCATCGAGACAAAGTTGTGAAACTTATATTTTCCCATAGCGAAGCGCAAAATGAACCTTACCAAGCTCCGCCCAGAAACGCCTCTCGAAAGTCCCACGTGACTGCATGTCTCACAAACAAAGCCTCGCGGAGCTTAGCTTCTATGTGAGCTTAGCTTCTATGTAAACATGGCGTCTTTCATTTCGACTGACTCTCTGCAGAGTATTTCTGAGTCGATTAGTTTAGCATTTCTGCCGGATTTTCACAAAATATCAGTCACGACAATGGACAGGGGAACCAACAAGTTCATGTCATCTTTTTTGGACGACATCAAGGTGTTTGAGCTACGCGATGCTTCCAACATTTTGCGCGTTACAGCTAAAAGGTACCTGTCGATGAGGAAAACAGCAGATCCTCAGACCCTCAGCATAAATATAGCTGTGGACAAGATCAATGATGCCTATTGTTCTTGCGAGGCGGGGTAAGTCGGGCATTCATGGTTTTGAGGGTTACGTATGAAATCAGTGATTTCTGTTGTTGGCAAATGTTTGAGTGTGCCTAGGCCTAATGCACGGTACTCGGTGCGTGGCTAACACGATTACAGTTTAGTAAAAAGCCTTTTCAGGTAAAATAAAATCTTTAATGTATGTCAGATACGGTACACATTGCATATTGATCTGTTCGTAAGACTGAGTAACAGACAGGCTTCAATATGTAGAAGTTGTATCGGTACTGCCATTATGCTGTACTTGGCTAAAAGGTTTTCATAATGGATGTGTTTATTATTGACTTTATTTTTTCATTCACTAAACACAAAGAAAGCAAAGCAATAATACTTACACCAGCAGACACTCCTTTGTTCTTATTGATCCTACCACGGTTGAGCTGCAAATGGGGTTGTGCACAAGCTTTGATCCAAGCAAGGCATTCCATTTCAGATTTTGAAAATCTATGAATTTTAGTTCCACAAATACGATCAGGATACCTGGCATTGCCTGTACAGATTCCCCACTGATGGTGGAGAACCATTCTTTTTCGAGTCCGGACGCAAAAACTTTCTGCCGGTCTGCTAGTCCACAATGTACATTAGCATGTGTTTACTACTGTAGCTTGTGTTTGTGAGACTGTCAACCACGTGGTAGCTGCACTGTGACGTCAAATGGGCATTAGCCAATGAAACCCGGCCCCTGAGGGCCATGACTAGCTGATCTCAACAGGTTAGGCGGTTCCAACACTACGCATGCGCACAGCAGCTTGAAGTCTATCAGCGACAGCTCAGGTCCTGGCTGTACCGTAGTTATATTTTTTTTAAACAGATTTTAGTAAAATGAACTTAAAACAGTAAGTGAAATTACAAATATTTTGAAGGGATGATCAAAAATTTACTACTTTTTACTACCGTTAGTTACTAGCAGGCATTTTTACTACTTTTTACTGGCCTTAATTTGAGCTCATTTATTTTATTACCTTTTACTACCTTATACCACCGTAAAAAATATGTTTCTTCTTCCACAACCGCGTTACATTGTATCTCCATTCTTTCCCCTCTGTATGAGACTAATATGTACATCTGTTTGAATAACTACTGGTGACCTCCAAGCCTAATTAATTTTTTGGATTTCCCATTATGTGATGACTTAGAAGAGGTTCAATTTGTTCCAAGTTATTACAAGTTATTACATGTGTTGTGAAGACTACACATTAATAGACCCTCTGTGCTGTAAATGAATTACAAGTGCCTACTCCCACCTGATTTTTATTCCATTGCACTAATTCCACCTTCAAATTGCTGCTAATCATAGACACTCTCCTACTTGTGCCACCAAGTGCCGTCTTCTATTGTGCAAGCAATCTTTAGCACTGAATGACTCGGAACAGGCAGGCGCATACGCGAACCGCCTGACATTGATTGTAACAACACAAAACCAACCACACATGTCTGAAAGGAGGAAAATAATGAGAAGGGAAAGAGGGACGGTAGACAAACATCTCTGTGTAAGAGCATACATGCGGTACATTCAGATGAATACACACGCTTCACTCCAAGCCGGTCGGTGAGCCAGCCAACAAGCTAGCTAGCTAACAAACTAGGGGAGTGCGTGGGCTGTCATCCCTATGTTTCTGCAGCTCCACAAGCATAAATTAAGCCCCTGGGAGAGACTGAGAACCAGATACAGAGGGATAAAGAGTGGGAGAGAGTGCGAGAAGAAACCAAGGGAGCAAGTAAGAGAGCCAGAGATGAAGAAGGGGAAGAGACAAGGCCTAGAGACAAGGCAGAAGCCCCAAAGACTGAACACGAGAAAGAGTGGGAGGCAGCAACCCGCTCTCAATTCCCCTCTAAAACCTCTGCCAACTGAGCAGCTGAGGGCTTTCATCATCTCTATTTTTTTCTCTCTCTCTCTCTCTCTCTCTCTCTCTCTCTCTCTCTCTCTCTCTCTCTCTCTCTCTCTCTCTTTTTTTTGTGTGGGCCATTTTCCAACTCTAAATGCATCATATCATCGACCAGGGGTGCTAAAGAAACTACCCAGAATAATTTGGATCACTTGTAAGGTTTATGAGTCACAAGCAATCCTTTATTCAATTTTACACCAAATCAATGAATTCCTTTACCTTCAGCTTGTCTGTTGTAGAAAGATGAACCCCGAAGTCAAGACTTGCAACATAACTGAAAGGGCAAAACGTTAGCTGTCAGTTACAGGAGAATGGCAATCCGTAATTGACCTTAGTAGGGAAACGCGTTACTTCTTACATTGTCCTCTGAAAGTGACCTCCAACAATGTTTTGCTGTTGTCAGAGTAGATGTCATCCATCATTCAGCCATCAGAGAAGAGACAGTGACAAGTTGTACTATAGTTTTTTCTCTTTATCTCACTTAGTCTTCTTCCTTTTTCTACCAATAAGACTGAATCTGTTACGTCTTCTGGATTTTGAAGACTTAGTTGTTAAGAAATTGGGTCAATTAGGCCCCGTTTCTGTGTGGTCTGATAGGGGTCCCACTGACCCCGCGTATGCTTACACAAGTTTTTTTGGGTTTTTTATGTGTAGTTTTGGGAACTGACGGGAAAACGCCCCGCTGCCCGGCTGCGACGTAAGCCGTGCTCCTCCTGCGTATTGTTCTAAGACCCCAGGATGGCCCATGTACTTTAGAAGGAAATTGATTAAAATTTTCAGGAAAATTACTTCAGTCTCGACTAAGAAAAGAAGAAAAATGAGCAATGAAATCTTTATGAAACGTCTTATGCTCAAATTAGACATGTAGGGTGTAGACTAGCCTAAAAGATTTATAAAGTCATTGGAACAGTTAGGGTTTAACCTAAGAATTGTTACCCATCGTGGTGCTAGCATTAGGTTGTGGAACCGTTTCACTAGTGGTGTAAATACGAAGCGGTAACATAATTAGATGTCCACAATTCCAAACAATCAAAATTTGATACCAGGTACCAGCTCGATAAGCTTCGTCAACTAAAGTCATCCCTATTGAGACAAAATCTAAACAAGTACAAGGAGCAGAAAGACTCTTTGCAAGACATGGTAAGAAAGGAATGAATCAGGATTGGCCCATTTCCTGATTCAAAAAGAGATATGTCATCCTGGCATTTTTCCAGATATGTGTCCGTTGATAGCAAGAAGTCTGATGGGGGACCCTGGTATCAATAAAAGCTGAGGTCCAAGAGAACAACTCTGCCTTTGGAAAAAAATAAATCACTCCATCTCATATCTGACAACAAACCGCCTTGGGTGCTACACAGCACCGGCTCAGAGATAGTCTTAAACTTAATTTATCCTCAGATGGATTCTTATAGCACAGAGCAGATGGTCCCAGTGCCTTATATATGATGTTTTGCCACATCCAGCCAACAGATATAAAATATTGAGAAGGCCATAAGATGATACACCTGTCGAATTATTTCGATAGGGATATGTGTTAGTGCATTTTCGTATTTTTCTTTTCACTGGGATTGAGGGACTGGGGTCAGTCTTCTATCTTGCTGCGACTCACTATCCCTGCAGGTCCTCTCATGTTGCTCTCATTTGTCGAAACAGAATCAGCGGCCGTCTCAGCTCACCACACCACCGGACCAATAACCACAGTGGCGGTCGGTCGAGCCATTTCCCCGTCGTTTCTGAGTAATCTTCTGAAACGAGAAAGTGTTTCGGCCAAGACGAGACTGGGGGAAGATTAGGAGGCGGTTAAAGCAAGTAATGACACAAATAGAAAAAATATCTGTGCCTCGCAAATGGAACACCCAACAGAAAGGTTAACAGAGGCCGGGAACGCAGCATCAAACATAAAAACTTGGCTCTCAGCGTTGTTATTCTCCTTCGCACTGCTGGCGTCTGATTCTCTGAATCACCATGAGCATCTCCTCTCAGAGCACGGTTGTTTCAACCACTGCGTCTTTTTTGGAGGGCTTCCCAAAAGCGGAGTGACTCAAAAGACAAGATTGCTTGATGGGGAGTGCTGGGAAAAAGCCAGATTTGCTTCTTCTTTTTTTGATGTAGCTGCCATTCAGAAAGATTAAAAAAAAAATACACCAGATACAATGTGTAGGACTTGCGGCTGCATGGCTCAGCTGGTACAAACGGAGGCGCAGATGCTCCTGTGGTCAGAACAGTGAACCCGGTCAGTCTCATTGGACTTGACCTGGCACAGCACTTACCCTCTCATCCAGCGTGGGTGATTGAGTGGATGTAATATGTAACGCTTTGTGTCTGTGAGAGTAAACAAAATGTTTTGCTTCTGTCAGAGCGAACAATGTGAACTAAGGCTTCAACTCAAGCCTTAGTTACGGAGAATAAAATTACATTATTTTAATTTTGTCAATCAACCATAAAATAAAGGTGATGGAAATTGCAAAATAAAAATATAATTCCTCAATTTTGCAAAAAATAAAAAAAGGTTCCCTCCAGGTGCTTTTTGGTAAAATTATGCCTAATTTGCATTTTCCTTTTGCAACATTTTTAAAATTTTCCTCAAAATTCACTTGACAGTTGGATTAAAACATGGTTAATAAGTATCTTTTTCATAACATGACTTAAATTTCTTAACCGAGCCCACATGTCTGTCCACTAGTTGTCTTTCCTTCTTTACACATTAACACGTTCATTTGCGGAAGAGCAGCAAATTGCTCAAATTTCCATTAATAGAGGTGGTCACACTTAATGATATTTAATCATTCAACAGTATTTTTTAGTGCATTTTGTTTTTGCATTTTGGTTTAATTTGTTTGGTAGCTTTCCAATTTAAAGAGAGTGAACCTTCTTTCAGTCATGGCTGCAAATATCGAATTTGCATATCTGAAAGGCACTTTAATCAGTCCAAACTGTACCGCTGTTCCACCCTGCTCCTGTTGCTGTTTGCAATCACTCGCTTCATCTTGTGTAATACATGTTTTCCCTTTTAACCACAGCAGATTTATCTGCAGCAGAGCCGCAACCCAAACCCCTTCCAGCTCCGGGCTGCCGCCGCTTTGCTAACTGGAATTCCAGCGCTGCGAACACAAAGCAAGATAAAACCTCTTAATCTGCTGTCACTACCACTCAAAATGTGCAGGCATGTGTGTGTGTGTGTGTGTGTGCGTGCGTGTGCGAGTGTGGCCGAAGCGACTGCTTTAGTGTTCTTTGTACGAGAGCGGGCTTCAATGCCCAGGGCATCTGTTGACCCAGCTGGCATTTGCTGAGCGGTTGTAGGCCGCCAGGTTTAAGGACAACATTTATCCAGCATGCATTTGTATTTCCCACTCGTGTGTATGCAAAAAAAAAATGGAAAGAAAGATGGACGCATTGTAGTTGATGTTGTTCCGTGTGGGTGTGTGTTTCTGCACTCTGGGGGTTAGGTCAAGGGTAACATTTCCAGTTTTTCCTCTTAATTTTAGTGAGAAACGTTGAAATCAAAAAGAGATCTGAATAATGCTGAAAGTTATTTAATGGCTAAAAGCTCTTGGCAAGTGAAAATAGCCAGGAAACAAATCCCAGCATGACAAACCGTGCACAAATTGCCAGAAACATTTTCTCTGAAATTACTGCCTTTTCTATCCACATGAATCTTGCGAAGCGAGCCTCTGTTGCCTCATCTCTTGTGCACAAGTGCCACACCGGCTGCCTTTTTAGCCTGGGGTGCAAAGTAACAGTTCCCCCGCTGTTCCCGTCATATTTAGTTTTGGATGAAAAAAAGTTGAGGAAGAATATGCTTTTGTTTTGATTTAACAATGAAAGTCTTGCAGGCCTTAGGAGGAGAGACAAGGGCGATATCTTGAAACGCAGTAGCAGCTTTGACAGAGCGTCTTCTGCAGGGTGCAGCTACAGCTTCTTATAACAAGGAGGAAAAGTCAATGCACAGGAATAAATAATCACACATATACAGATTTTCATCCTCTTAAGGGTTTACACACATCAGGATGTGACTGATAACATAAAAGTCGCCACCGAAACAATTTCAAAAAACGGGTCAAACATCCTAGAATTTTATTGGACCACCTTTAGAGTTGATGACAGCACCCGTAAACTTCTGCAGTGTCCCAACGTCAAATCCCAAAGACTCTCGATGGGGTAAAGGTCTGGACACTGTGGTGAAAATTAAAGCCATTTTTTCCAGTATGCCTCACTAGCGGCATTGCCATTACAAATGTGGACAAAACTGTTTTAATATTGTGCTGACAAAAGCAATTTTGCATGTTTACATGATATATAACTCATCTAAAATCATGGATGACATGACATTTCACCCACCGCATGTCGGACTCTTGTTGAAGCGTTGGATTGATGAGCTCCTTATACTCAGGATTGGCTGCATATGAATGTCTTTTCTGTGCTCCATGAAAGCCTGCAAACAAGCAGCATTTTAGGAATGATTTTTTTCAAGAATCATTGAATCCTCATTGCCTTAAAGAAAAAAAATCACTTTCTAATCAGACCTCTAATTGAAGGTCTATTACATCTGCTATGGCAAAAAATAACGTAATTTTACACGCAGTCTTACTGCTTTATGGCGTCGAAGTAAAGACATAATGAATAAGATGCGTCGTGGTTCATCTGAGGTTAATTGAAAACTGGAAAGAATTAGTGTTTTTGATCACAACCGCGATAAAGCTTCAGAATGGAATAAACAAATCTCTCCGCGCGCTCGTCGGTCGTGTCTTATCGATCGGCTGTCAAAGAACGACTAAAGAGAAAGAAATCAACACATCCATTTACACCGACGTGCATTGCAAACAGCATGCTTGGTGAAAGTGAAAAAAGAAAAAGCTTGAAAGCTGCTTTCCATTTTTTGACAACTTTTCCACTGTTCGGTTCACAGTTCGACGTGGAAAATTTCATTGTGAACAGAAGATTTGGCTTGCCGTTGTTTTCTTTAAGGCGCCGTTTGAGCGTCATGTAAGGTTAGTCATGGTGTTTTCTTCTCTTGCTGCTCGCAGCTCCCGATGGACATCTCGAATGCCCATTCTCCTTAAACTACAACGCATTTTCTTGAGAACTGAATGTTTATCTGAGCACCTGTTTGACTCCACAGCTAAACATAAAGACGTCAGTGTCAATAAGCCCTCTATAAGCCAAGACTCAAGCCCACATGTGCGGATTTTCTTCGCAGATGGCTGGTAGTTATATATGTTGTTGTCACTTTGTGGCGACGGCAAGGAAACAGTTTGGTTTCAAGAAAAAAAATTGAATCATGTAAAATCAACTTTCTTGAGCTTCATATGCTGTAATGTTATCAAAATGTTACAAGAGGATCCAAAAGAGAAGCCTTTATTTTTTCTATTTGCCGCAGAATTGTGGATATGGAGTCACCGACAAATTTCTGAGAATTTTTGATGAGACTGAAAGAATCGGTCTGCAGAAGGGACAGCAACTTTTCAGATCTGAATCAAATCACTCACAGTTTGCTGACTCGGCGGAAAAAGACTTAGGAGGAGATTTTTTAAAAATCCTTTATCAGTTAGTAGAAAACCTGAATGGACATCTGCGGCTTGTTTTTGTTGTTTTGCCGGAAAATACTGTTTTAAAATATGAAAATTTGTACAGTCAGTTTGGCTGTTCACTGTAAATGCTCAGTGTAGTGAGGCTGCCCCTTTTTGAGAGAGAACAAGTTTCTTTTTGAGAGAGAACCAGTTTCTGTATGTGGTCCAAGGAGTTAAAAAACAATGTAATTGAGTTTGTCTGTGCATTTTTACAAACATTTTGAGCTATTTTGGAGGAACGTTAAGAGCATAAAAAACTGTGTGTGTTGCAATGTAAAATAATTAATTTTTTTCACCTCCAAAACCTGATAATGTGCTATTAAAAGTGACTCTGGCCACTTGCCGAATGCTAATTGGGCTGAGGACGCATTTTGGACACCAAACGCGGAGGTTCACGGTGTCTTGATTTGGAAACGTTGCATTTAGATATCTCGTAGGGATTCATTAGGCTTGCCATAATTATCATATCCGAGAACTTTTTTTTTTGTTAAACCTCTTCATTATGCTCCTTTCGGAAAACAAATGACTCATTTAAATAAAAGCAGCGTATCCTTGAAATGAAGCTGCTTTGATAACAAAAGAGCCAGCGAGTTTGTCACTCTAATTGCGGCACTTTGCTCTTCAGAAAAGTTTGAGTTAGTTTAGGTGGGTAATTATTTGCATTTGTATAGAAATTACATAAAGTGCCATTTGGAAAATCACAGATAATGTGAGAGAGCGTTACAATGATTTCTGAAAAGTTGAGTTTGAGACCCTTGGCCCTCGAATAGCCTTCCATCAATTGCTTTTTCTACAGCTGATTAAATGAGACTATTGAAAAAGACCAAATGAAAGGAAACATGGACAAGGTCAAAGTGTAAATAGCACTCAGAAACATCTTAACTATAATCCAAACAGTGCAGACAGACTGTGATGTAAACACCGGGCAATGTTGCTCTCAACAACTAACACATTCAGTTCTAGTTTCAGTGGTTGACTTTATGTGCAAGAGTCAAAATGTGCAATACAATTCCACATTTTTTGGTGTGGTATTATACATTTTTCACTATAAATATTCAAAAGTTGAAGTCAGAAGAAAATTGAAAAGCATTTTGATTAGAGTGCTAAAATGTCAATTTTGTCTTGAATTCAGTTGAAGCGAGGAATGTGACCTTTATCAAAGCAGTCAATTTAAAAAAAGACAACTTTGCTGTTTTGAGGTAATGTTATACTAAGTGAGGCTATATCCACTTTAATAAGATGATTTTTAATGGTAAATTATGACAGTAAAGACCCAGAGAAACAAAAGTTCACAATTTAAGTGGATATATATATATTTTTTTTTATTTAAATTCTCTTTTTGTTTCACGTTTTCCTGTTGCAGGTGTTAACCCTCTGGGAAACCAATTCTTTCACTTCGTTCTTATCTTTGACTCGCAGCAGTCACTGCCGGAAGCGCGTTAGTCTTGAAGGCAGCAAAGTCCTCCATCATCTCCAGCTATTCAAAAAGAACTTCGCCATAACGCTGGAAATAATCAGCGCTTTATAAATCACTTGATTTCTCAGGTTTATATAAGCCATTATTATGTTAACTAAACAACTGAAACTTGTGCAAAGGTGGTATATTAATAAAAGACAAGATCTCAGATATCTCATAATAAAAAAGGTCTTAAAACACATTCATGTAATACTGTAAAATGAAAAAGATGAACAAAAATAACTTATTGCAGCACCAAGCAGTCAAGTGGCAGAGTTTCTATTTTCTTCTAAAGGATAAGGTCACACAAACCAGGTATATCTAATAAGCTTTAGGTAAAGAGAGAAGAGCGTTCAGATTTAAAAAGAAGCCAATTATCTCCTCTTGTTCTTTTAAAAACACTTTTGCTTTAGGTTACCATTGTCTTTATGATTTCTATGCTAAAACATATGGGTGCAATTTCCTGTTGTGTCCAAAAAATTGAATAGCAATAAAACAAAATCAATTAAAAATATGACGTTTTGTTGGTATCCGACAACCACGCTGTAGCTTTCCTGTTCAACACAATTATTTCCAACTGAGTTAGATTTTCTGTTTCATGTGTGAAGAAAAAGGATGTCTTGTGTTTAATTTAGAAAATGTACTTTCACAAAGAAGATTAATTTGAAAAAATTGTGAGATGTAGGTGTGCTGCTGTGTTCAGGGATTAGAAAAGGTCTCTTAATTATGGGAAATGCTTGCTATTAATCCTAGAAGACAGGAAAGTTGGTGAGATTGTTCTTCCTTCACAGCAAGTTTTAGTGGATTAAGTAATTATATTAACAGATCTTTGTTAAAAATAATGCTTATTAAGTGCAAGGAAAGAATATGGATCCTGTATGAAGCTACAGAATAAAGTTAGCAAGACTGGAAGAAGCTCAAGAAAAAGTCATTTGCATTTTGTGGTTGACAATTAAATTGTCATTGGTGTCATTGAGCATTTTTGAGATGCATTCTTTAGCACATTTTCAATGAAACTGCTCAAGAAAATGTGGTTTTGCACCCAAAACTATTCAAACCTTTAATTTATTTTTGCAACTATTCACATTTTAAAGTGCATTCAAGGTTTAACCACAGATTGATCAATACTCCCAACTTCTCAATGGCTGTTCTTTTGTTCGTCCCAAAGTTTCCAGTTATCTAAAGATTTTTCTCACAGATAATGTGAGAGAGCGTTACAATAATTTCTGAAAAGTTGAGTTTGAGACCCTTGGCCCTCGAATAGCCTTCCATCAATTGCTTTTTCTACAGCTGATTAAATGAGACTCCTGAAAAAGACCAAATGAAAGGAAACATGGACAAGGTCAAAGTGTAAATTGCACTCAGAAACATCTTAACTATAATCCAAACAGTGCAGACAGACTGTGATGTAAACACAGCAGGGATGAATTATTAGGAGTTGTTCTTTGAAAAGACAAAAAAAAACAGATCAGGAGGATCAGGTTCTGTCTTAAGAAACAGGAGCAACTCCATCAGATGTACATCCAGGTTTAAGCCTTTTCAACTGGTGAAATACTTTGCACCTTGCTGAGTCAGCGGATTATTGTCAAACGGGGCAACAGCTTAGACAAAAACCACCAAGTCAGTTTGTTGAAATCCATGGTCAAGTCTCTCAATTATTCTGTGTTTTTGCCTAAAAAGATGCTATCTGCAGTAAGAAAGCAGTTGCAGCCTCTTGTCACACTCAGATATTTCAGATTATTAAGCAATTTTTAATATTAAAGACAACCCAATAACTTACAAAAAGCAGTTTTCAAGCTGATTTCATAAACTAAGGGAATAGGCTACTTAAACCAACCTAGCCCAATGTGATAATAGACAGACTTAAAAATGTCTCTCTATTAGTTAGTGACCCCAAGCACACTTTGGTTATGCTCCAAAACGCATCACAAGTTCAAATCAGAATAAAAAAAGACAAAAGGTTTTGGAGTGACCTAGAAAAATCCCAGACTTGAATCCAGTTGTCATTCATCCTTGGTAGCTGGATCATTTATATAATTTTTGAAATAAGAGTCGGTCAGAACTATGCACCACACAATACTCATTGCTCATTATCCCAAATGATTGATGGCAGTTTTTGTGTTCCAAGATTGAAACTAAATAATTACATTCAGGGTTCATTAACTTTTTCATATGAGGCCAAGTTGGTTTAAGTTACTTTTATTTCCCTTCATAAGCTAAATTGTTATCCGAAAACTGCATTTTGTACAAACTCCAGTTATTTCTCTGACATTAAATTGCTTTTTTGTGTCATTAAAAAAAAATTGGTTGTGGGGTAGACACATTTTCACACTACTATAATTTTCATATCAGTGGCTTTGGATTTTGGAAAGTTTTGCTTGTTGCTGCAGAATGACTCTCCTCTTCAGATGTGTTTCACAAATTACATTTCAATGAGATGTGACAAAGTGAGAAAAAAAAAGCTTCACGACGGCTGAAGATGACTCCACAAAACACCAAGGACGGTTCGGAATTGTCAAATACTCCTGACGATGTCGTTCAGGTTCAATTACTCTACTAATATAATGAAAATCACAATCATATCTCTTTTTTGCCTTGAATTTGTGCTACCTTGGTTTCTGAGAGCCTTCATAACCACAGCAGGAACAAGGTGCCACTAACCCTCCCAAAAGAAATGACAATCTCAGTCGTTGGGTGGTTTATGTCTCCTCAGAGGCCATTACCTTCAGATGAGGAGGAGGGGGAGAAAGCAGGCCGGTTCACCACCAGGTCTGTTGTTGCCAAGGGCTGATTATTCCTTTCATATAAATAGAAATTGCGGCGCTGAACATAAACCGTCACTATTTACACTCAGAATTACTTCAACACAACTCGTTTTGTTCTGGGTGTGCAACTCTACTTGTGAGAAATGTCACAAAGGCCACAGCGTATCTAGACTCGGAGGGGTTATTAGCATCTTCAAAAGGTTTTATTGGGTCCCAGATGACATTTTAAAATGTCTGGTCGCCTTGCTGAGCTGTAGTTTTAAACCACGCCTAATTCCTTTACACATTGCTTTCAAAGATTTCTTGGAATCTTTTAATAAGGTCTTGGAGCAAATGTTCTACCGACGTTCAAAAGACAGTTTTCTTTGAACCGCCGGTGCTTTGGGACGCCATGCATCACCCTTCTGTCGATCCATTCTCTGCTAGTTTTATGCTTTGGCTATTTGGGAGCCTCCTAAGAAGTTTCTCAAATAAAGTACGGAGCTTTAACTTTTCACAGAAAGCGATGAACAGTAAACTGAAAATTGTTGATGAAAGACCTTCAGAAAGCTATTGACTGAAGCCACATTAGACGTTTGCCGCCTTGGAAAGAGAGATATAAAGGAAAGGAAGGATGACTCAACAGTTTTGCAGCGTTGTGTTTAGTCAGAGCCAATTCGAATGCCTGACAGGCTCGTTCTACTTGAACAAATTGTACATATCCTTAATTTATGAGCGCAAACAAACCTCATTTTCTACTTCTCCCATCTGACCAACCTAATCAGATCAGGTTGAGACCAGATAGTGCTTGAAATGTTGGTGAGGGATGGGCGTGCATGTGCCAGCAGGATCGAATCAATGGGTTAATCAATAAATGTAGGCGAGGGGGGGAAGGGATGAGGGCTGAAAGTAGAGTATTACTTAGAGCTGGAGGCAGATCGTTCAGTCATCTTGATTAAAGGCCCCCTCTTGGTGGTTAAGGCCAGGGTGCAATGAGTCGACACCAAATCTGGGTCACCTATGAGCTGAGATCCTTTTAATTACTCAGGGTATTTGCGCTTTAGTCAGCCTAGCAGATGCGGGAGTAGAAGTGAGGGTTGAAATATTTAATCTAAGTGGCTTTCCAGATCTTCCCAAGCACATGCAAGCTCTTAGAGTGGAATCGCTACATCGAACGCATGCAACTTTTACTGGAGGCACTTCTTTGATTGCTGCTTTGGCGCAGTGAGTTCCAACTTTGACAGGCTGCAACCAGGTTGTCATGAAGCCAAATACACAACAACAGAGGACTGATTAGCCCCTCTGGAAACAAAGCCACTAAAAACGGGAATTGACAGAAGCTACCAGCAGAATCCCATCAAGCACACATGCATTTAATCTCCTAAGATTTCCGTTTTGCTTGTGTGATACGTTTACACTCTGAAAGTTATTGCAAGCTCAGTGATTTTGTGCCCATGTGTTCCTCTTTTTTAAGACAATTTTGTCTTAAAAGGGTAATAATCCTAAACCCCAAGACTGTTGCTCACAAGGAACTAATAAAAGCAAGCCACTGAGACTCATACACTTGACAAAAAAAAAGTAAGTCAATGAGATAATAAAAATAATAATAAAAGTATTTGGCAATAACACCAATAACTCCTTAGGGATAACACAAGATTATCACCGCTACACCCCCCCTGTGGGGTAATACTGACGGCAACAGTCGCAGAGGCTGCGGAGTATGGAAGTGCACGACTGTTGGCAGCTCTTCAGTGCAACACATGGGACTTTCATCAAAGCTCACTTCAAAAGCTAACACCCGAGCTTAAAATCTTTGGGGATTTCAGAGAAAACCTAAACAAGAGCTGACACGCTGAATGTGACCGGTGGGTGTCAGATAAAAGCCGGCCTCAGATTAAAAGAAAGGATAGTAAGTCTTTTCCTCTCTCTCTCTCTTTCTCTTGCAAAATAATGTTTTTGCTTGATTTGTGACACCAAACGTAATGAATATGCAACAAAAATAAATAATTCCAAGGCTGCCTCCGCAATTGTTTACGATCACATAATTCTGAAAAGAAGTGAAACACAAAGAAATAAGACAGATGCCTCGAATGTAAAGCAATGCCATTATGGGACATAATGTGCAAAATAAGCCAAACAAGACACAGGTGCGCAGTTATTTTCGCCCAACCATGGAGCCGCACCTTGCCAAAACAGACCCCAACCCCCCTTCCAAATATCCTCTGGGGTGGAAAAACCCACTTTGACCGAATTCAAAAGCAAGACCTTCAAGATTTAACACCAAAGCTGGGTGTAACAAGGTGGTGTGGATGATGTTATCCCTGCTGGAAGTGTTGCGTCAACTGCCAGCTCCTCGAGGGGTGGGCGGAGGCGGAGGTGGTGCGGGGGGGTTCACATGCGCGACGGTGGGCCCTCTGGGCCACAACAGTGTCTGAGCGCCGTGTGCCCGGCATGTAAACGAGGCTGTTCGGCTCCGCTGTGTTCCCAACAACTATTAACCGGCGCATTAATGAATGGGCCCCACTGTTGTTCACTGACTCATCCAGGACTGCGGCAGCTGAGCACCTGACAGCCTCTAAATGTATTCAAGCAGAGGAAGTGGAATGTTTTTGAGGCAGGATCACCCGATGTTACATACAGTATTCGCCGCAGAGTGCAATTCATCTCAATTTCACATCACATTTAATGGTTTGCATGTTTATACAGAAAATAAAAGCCGCTGAAGTTACCTTGTTCTCTGAGTCGTAAAAATACAATCAATCTAAAGACATTAGGATGGATGATTATCGCACTCAGACGTCAGCCATTTTGAATGTAAACATGCCCACATTCCTGTGTGTCGTTTGGCAAATTTGATGTTGAATCGTCAAGAGCTAGCACTGCAGCAGGACCCAATGATGGGTTGATTTATTTAAAGGTACAGTGCAGATTATTCCCAGTGGGTTTTTGAGATGAAAGGTTTTGTATCTTCATTTTGTTTAACAACTGATGAGCTTTGACTGTAGGCTAAAGTTAACAGATAGTCTGATGGGCAAAAAAGTCAAAGATTTCTACCACATTACAACAACTCTCACCTCAAAAACTTCAGTGGTTCATGAAAACACTTCCATAAAGACGTAAAACAAACTACAATCTGAATTGCTTGCTAGAAGCGGCTGAAGTGATGATTTATTATCTACAAACATAAACGCGACAGTTGATCTAAACATTTATAAATAATCAACTATTTTGTTGTTTAATAAATTAAACAAGCTTTCTGCAGCAATGTGACTGTAAAACGTAACCACTGCATATAACCTTATTTGTAAAGTCCTATTTTGGTGAATCATTGAAATAACTAATCATAAATATGTTCAAATCCCACATAAAATGTAATTATATATCATCAACTCTAGATTTTATGTTGCGTCCTATTTCAACCGACTGCTTCTGATGTCTGTTTGGACTAATTACCTCTTGCAAAATATGAAAGCAAATATTTAAGATGCATCTCCACTCTAATGGTTATGAATAACTAAGAATCATCATTAATTGCCCATCAGTGTACAAACTGATGCATTGTTGGGGCAAAATGCTCAGTGGCATAGCAGTTAGTTACCAAAAAAAACACAGAAATTCATGGGCAAGTCAAGTCATTGCAATGAAAAATTACCAAAAGCAAACATTGTGTCCTTTTTTACTCAACCTCAACCACACTTTATTTAACAAAATATAAGCAGGTCAAATATCGCAAAGCATATAAATGTAACTTTGAAACACAGCGTTTGAAAATCATGACAAATCATTATCATCAGTGGTTCTGTGGCACAGTTAATACCCCTCAGTATAGAGTCATGGTTTCCCTACAATGCAACGACCCCAAAACCTCCAATCCCAATGTGGCTGCACAGGGAAATCTAGAAAGAAAAGGACAAATCAGGTGGCTGGACCAAAATATATTTATATATATCTAAAAAGAAAAAGAGAAAAACCACACTAGTAAATGGGAGATGTTGAAATCAAGCCGACGGGTAGTTGTGTATTTAGTAAAAGGAAAAAAGGGGAGTAAAATTTAGGGAAAGAAATCAATTTTTCATCCAGGCTGTGGCACAACAGGAAGATTAGAACCAAATTGGGTAGAAAGTTTACTTCAATTTGGCATATCTTTGCACACAAACTCAATAGAAAAAAAGTCTAAATACGTCTTTTAATAATTAGCATTGTATGCCTAATGAAAGTTTAGAAGCAAAATATGCTGGGAGCATTTGGACTTTGAAAAATTCCATCTCATCTAAAGTAATTCAGGTCAAGCTGTTGATTCCCCACCTCAGAGGATGCCGGGCCCCTGCCACGGCAGCTGAGCTGATCAAAACAGCTACTCAGTCATATGCCTGCACAAAATAAAAAAAATAAATAAAAAAGGGGAAAGGGAAAGAAATCCATGCAGCCCAAAGGAGGAGTATCTCAAGTTTTCAAAAATGCTGACTTTGAAGAAGGCATCTTGCATTAACTAGTCACCTACATGTAAGTGTACGTGTCCAACCCCCCCCGCCCCCCCCCCCCCCCGCCCCCCTTCCCCTGACTACGGCCTGTTTTGCAGTAAATACAGCCCGTTACAGTTCTCGTATTCGGACAGGATTAAGATGGCTTTACAAAAGCTCACAATATGATGAGAGTGAATCACAGCCAGAAGCTATTTTGTGTGGAGGAATACTCTTTTTTTATCACATTAAAAAGAAAACAAGCACCCTATCCTAATGCATGTTCGCCTACCTCTTTACACAGATCCAATGAGTAATCAGAAACACTTCTTTGCGCAGTTGTTGAAAAAATATGATGGTACAAACCCTCCCCTCCCCAAATTTAACTCTTTTTTTATCTTCTTCCTCTCACCCAAAAGCAGGCTATGTTCATTGACACACACACACACACACACACACACACACACGCACACAAAAAGGAACTACATAACTGTTATTGGAGCTACATGAACTTTTGCAGCATAAGCTTCTGAGTGACGTTAATTGGTCATGCTCATCTGCATGTCTGAATATCTTCAACAATTGGCACACCATTTAAAAAAAGGAACAGTATTTTTTTCCCTGTCTTCTTCATGTTTTGTACATTCATAAAAGGAGATGATCACCTTAATGGAGAACCAAAAGTGCCATAATTTGTTAGATATATAAATTATTCAATACTTTTATATGACATTAAAAAAATGTAAATGTACTAAAAAAAATAAGCATATCACAATTATTTGAATGGGTCATAAAATAAAAATGTGACATTTAAAATGTAACATTATTAAATATTTTTTTTTTTTACATTTATATAAATATTTATGCAATGTGTAAATAAAATAATTGCATTGGAATTTAATGAACTATTTATTTAGGGAATTGTGGCACTTTTGGACCTCCATACTTGCAAACTTGTGGGATTTTAATCAGAAACCACCTAGCAGAGCCGGTCCAAGGTCGTATGACTGATACGTTAAAGAATTTTAAATCAGTTTAACTTTAGGAACTGTATTTAGTATGAATTTTAAATTGCTCTCATTATTCTTCATTTATATATATATATATATATATATATATATATATTATATATATATATATATATATATATATATATATATAAAAACATGGAGAGTCAAGCAGTCTTTGGTTCTGGAGGCCCTCAGCAGCTGCTCAGTTTGCTTATGCTTGAGACTGGCTTTGCCACTTGGCATACAGTGTGAATAATCTGAAATATTAACCGATGATCAACGAATAACAGAAATGGCAGTAATAAAACCGAACATGCACAGACAGCTTCACTTTGATCACTCCTTCCCCCAGGTGTCGTTTGTCTTTTTGTCCCTTTCAGCTCCGAACAAGTTTTAAAACAACAAATACAAATCCTAACTGCAGGTTCACAAAAAATAGAGAAATGGCACTTTGTAATAGTCATATATATTTCTTAATATCTATATATATAGCCATTGTGTTGGTATATAACATGAGAGAGGGGGGGGGGGTCGAGTTTGCCTCCTGGTTGGTGGTTATGGTTCCTCGCCTGCCGTGTGTCTTGTTGAAACCATGCGGAAATATCATCATGCATTTTATGATACATCAGTCTGAGTATTTACATGTACATTCATGCGTTCGTGCACCATTCCCCAGGTCGTTCCTTTCTCTATTCGCATACATACACACACCCTCCCTGGCTCCTTTTCCCCCTTCTCTCCCTCTTTTTTTTCCTCCTGTCTCCAGATCCGTAGTTCGATTGCGGCAGAGAGGAGGAGGAGGGAGGAAAGAGTGGATGGTGTAAGCCAGAGGGGCTTGGCATATACATATATTACAGAGTGGGGGCTTGTGCAGCTTTCAGGCTGACTTGTATGTTCATAAGCAAGTGTCTGTCCCCAATCCTAAACAAATTTTTGTAGTTTTTGTCTACTGCTTGTAATCCAGTCTATTTTTTTTATGCATCGTCCACAGCTGAGAGGTGCGTGCTGCAGTCGAAACCCCGGTGGGCGCCTCCATCCGCATGATACGGCCCACTGTGCCAGTAGGACGAGTCGCACACCGTCTGTAAGGAGTTGATCTCCGACGCAGACGAGTTGCCGTCCCGCCGCTTCGACCGCTTCCGGTTCCGCAGGATGAACACGAGCATCCCCACCACCGTGAAGGCGGATGTGACGAACACGAGCAGCAGCCCGGGCACAAGCACCGAAATGGACACCCGGTTGGGCTCCAGGTACGAATTTGAGCGCGTGCCACCAGAGTCCTGGGCATAGCTTCCATTCTTGGATACTGGAGCAGGTGCGTCTCCGTCACCCACCTTGGGGCATATGAGGTCATTACCCACATAGCGGAAGTCCTGTTTCCAGAACTTCTCTGGCGACTCGCACTTGAGATCACTCACAATCACATCGGACCCGAGCTTCTCGGTCCACTGCTTGAAGGGCACAATGTTGCACGAGCAATCCCATGGGTTCCCATGCAGGTCGATCTGGATGATGGAGTTGAGCTGGTCCAATACGCCAGTCACAGGGAGATAGGGGAAATAATTATTATGTAGGCTGATTTTGGACAAAGAAATCCCAAGGAAAGCATCCACAGGGAGAGCTTTCAGCAGGTTGTTGTTCAGGAACAGAACCCTCAGGTTCGGCATGGGACTGAACGCGCCCGCCACTATCAGCTGGATGTCGTTGTATTCCAAACTGAGATATTCCAGATTCACGAGGCCCACAAACATCTCCGCCATCAGCGTATCCAGGTAGTTCTTATCCATGTACAGCCACCGGAGCTCGCTCTGGTTCTGGAACGTGCCATTGTCAACAACCTTGATGTTGTTCCCACCAAGATCCAGCAGGTTGAGGCTGGAATAGCCGAGAAGCTGGTTCCTCTTCACAGCATGGATGTTGTTTTCTCTCATGTTCAGCTCATGGGCGGCCAGAGGCTTCGGCTTGAGGCTGGCCAGGCTCTCGATCTTTTTGCCCTCGCAGTTGACTCCCAGCCCCTGTCTGGAGCCCACCAGCTTGCAGTAGCATGGCTGTGGGCACGTCACGTTGCGCAGCTGCTCTCCGCCTCCGTCCCCGTTCACGTCTGCCCCAGCCACCACTGGAGTGGGCCTCGTTTTCAGCTGCCAGTTCTCGCGGGCCTTGGAGTGGCTCTTGGAGCCATTTGCTCCAGGCGTCGGGGGCCCTCCTCCACCACTCCTGCTGGGCTTGTAAGGCGTGGGGCGAGAGGTTTCCTCCTGAGTGGGAGGGGCGGCCAGGCTGCTATCTCCACCCCCACTCTGTGATGGACAAAGCTCTGCCTCCGAGGTCTCGTTCAGGTCATTGCCCTGCAGCCTGGTGGGGGCCTCACAGACCACCCTCCCAATGAGGGCATTGCGCGGTATGTTCTCCAGCCACTCCTTCAGGGACAGTAGCTCACAGTTACAGTCCCACGGGTTGTCCTCTAGCAGCACTTCCGCGATACCAGGTATTTGCTCGAGAATCCCCTCGTAAGGCAACGTCTTGATCCGATTCCCTCTCAGATCAAGATGCGTGATGGGCACGTGCTGGAACACGTTTATAGGTAGAGCACTGATGAGGTTGTCATTCAGTATCAACACCTCCAGTTTGTTTAGGTCCCTGAAAACAGCCGGGTCGATGTCCCTCAGCAGATTAAAGTCCGCCTGGAGGTACTCCAAGTCATCCAAGCCCAGGAAGGTGCTTTTCTTGAACGACCGCATTTTGTTGTTGCTGATGTGGAGCCTCTTGACCAACTGCAGCCCCAGGAAGGCGCCGGGCACGATGTCGTGCAGGCCGTTGTTCTCCAGATGCAGGCTCACGGCATTGTAGAAGTTGGCGAACTCGTTGGGGAAGAGCCTGGACAGAGAGTTGCCGTGCAGCAGCAGGTGGTAGAAGTGAGAGCTGGGGCCGGTCAGGTGCCGCAGCGTGTTGAAGTGCCGTTTCTCACAGTCGACATGCAGGTCGCCCTCCACCTCGCTGCAGGAGCAGATCTTCTCCTTGCAAACCTCCCTGGTGACATTTCCGCTGGCAACGCAGAGAGCCGCATTCAGCAGGATGATCCAGAGCAGCATTTTTTCTCCCCTCCGTTTTTTTTTTTGTTTTTTTTTTTCTTTTCTTGCTCTCAGCGCGAACGATTCATTCCCGCCTTTCAAGACATGTAGGAGCTGCGAGTCTTAGTCTGCATCAGCGAGAGGTGGCGGTGGAGGAGGAGGAGGAGGAGGAGGGGAGGGATGGAGACGGAGACATTCAGGAAGGAGATGAGGAGCACATCCAGGCTGCGTCCAGACGTCCAGTTTGACTCTGGAATAATAATAATTCAAAAATAAAGAAATAAATTTTAAAAAAAAAAATCGTCTCCCTTCACGTCGAGTGAATCCTCCGATCGAAACAAGCAGCAGGCAAAAGCAGCCGTCTCCAGCACATCCTATATGCAACCTATTTATTTATGTATCTCGCCTCCTTCCACACTGACCTTGGCGCGCTGATGGAAAGCTGTAGAAATCTCCCGGAGTCGTGCGGCGCGCTGCGGCGTCGGGATCTGTCCTTCCCCCCCCCTCTCTCCGCTCTCCTCTCTTTCTCCTCCCCCCCTCTGGTGCTGAATTCACAGCCTGCGCAGCTGATCCGAAACACCCGCATCCCCCCTTTCACATCCCTTACACTTCGTCAAACGGTTTTCTTTTTTTGTTTGTTTGTTGTTGTTTTTTTCTTCCCCCCCACTATTTCTTATGTTTTTGTTTTTCCCCTCCCCACCCCTTTTTTTTTTTTTTTTTTTGGTCACAATAAGGCGAGCGCGAAGGCTGTGCTCATCCCCACAGCGCACCACTCTGAGAAAGATCTGACACCCTCTGCTGATCTGTGGTGGCAAAAATCCTGACGGAGGGAAGGAAGATGGGGAGGGAAAAGCAATCCGCTGGAATAGAAAAAAAAAAAAGGATGGGAGAAAGTCTTTTACAGCTTCTGATGTTTAAATCTTCTCATTTGAAGCTCCAGAACTGTCTTAGTCCGCATCGTCCAAAGCGCTGTAGAGTTTTCCGTTTCAGAAAGAAATTGAAATCAGCGTTCCAAACTGTTTCCAGTCTCCCCCCCTTTTTTTTTTTTTTTTTTTTCCCTCCACGTCGCAGTTTTTCATTTACTTCCACGGCTCTAACTCCGCTCCGATTGGGAAAACACTGTTGAATGCGGTAAAGCAAACCGTCCGCTATAGGCATGTCTCAGACCAGCTGAGAGAGAGAGAGAGAGAGAGAGAGAGAGAGAGAGAGAGAGAGAGAGAGAGAGAGAGAGAGAGAGAAAGAGAGAGAAAACAAAAGATGCGTCAGTGTGGCTCCCTGTATGCGCATGTGTGCGTGACGTTTCTTCTTTTTTTTTACTTTTTAGTCTTTCCCAGATAAGAAAAAAAATGTTTTGTTCTTTTTCTTTTCTTTTTTTTGTGCAAAACTGCAGAAGATGAGATGGAGGGGCGGCACGGAGGGGGGGAGGGGGGGGGGGGGGGGGGCACGTTCCCGTCTCCTATGGATCCGCATTATACTCCACCGTTTGAGATCGTTGCATCAGCTGGGGAGGGGGGAGTTAGGGGGGAGGGGGTCAGAGTTACCCCATCCCCGCTTCCCCCTCAATCCAACTGCAGTGCTCAGTCAGATCTGTGTGACTCTGACGCGTAATAAGAGCCAGACGTGTCGGTGGGATCCTGTAAGCAAAAAACACTAAGCCCACCCACGCCGCTTATCACAAGCACTCACTACACCCGCTGAACTCTTCTCACGTCTCGTCACGTCCACAATCTTCTGTCTGTGTGTTTCAGTGAGATTTCCAGTCTGTTACAAAGTGTGGTGTGCGTTTAGTCACCTCCTCTTAATCAATCAGTGGCATTAGTTACTATTTCTTTTGTTGAATAGTGAAGGATGTCTGTAAGAGACTTGAACTTCTGGAGATTATTCCAGTTCTACTTTTGGAAAGTTTTCTTTGAGCTCAGTCAGATTTGGTGTAAGAGGGGTCTGTGATGGATGGATGGATGGATGGATGACCAGAAAAGTGTGAGTTGCCTTTAAAAAAAAGAATTTGGCAACAAAATGACAATTACCATAACTGAGTAGATTTTAAGATTTTCAACTTTAAGTAAAAAAACACTTATTTAATGTGTGTATGCATATGTGTGTGTGTGTGTGTGTGTGTGTGTGTGTGGTTGAATTCCTGTTATGGAAGTGCATAGCGATTAAAATAAATCACAATTCTATAAAATTAACATAATAATATACCAATTTATAAACATTAATTTAGCCCAGTCTCACTTTGGTTTGCATTTTGGTCTGGACTTTGACTAGGTCCTCCAGGACAACTTGTCTGGGAGCTACCAGGGAGCACTTCCTGCTAGCTTCGCATTTTGGCTGCAGCGTTCGTGCTTTCCAATGCAGCAGTGGGGGGGCGCACTAGTACACACACCGCTTAGTCACGCTTCAGCATCTTGTTCCCACCAAAGAAAATTAACAAAAAACAATTCTGACTCCACATAAGCTTAGCTACAGTCCTTGTAGGCCGAGCGTTTAGACTCCGAGATAATCCTCCAAACAGGATAAATCACATTTGTATGAAGAAGAGGAGGTGGGGTGGGGGGATGAAGAGGAGAAGGAAGGGGGGCACTTATCTTGGAGTCAAAGCTAATTGGATTATGTATCTGAATGTATCCAAAGGAATAACTGCATGGAGCTCAGCAGGGTGATGGGATGCAGATAACTGTCGAATTGAATTAGCGTGATGTGCGACCGGAAAGGTTCATAGTGCAACTTACACTCTTGCAAGGGTTAACCGTTAGACACACGTGGACGGCAGATGAAGAAAATAACACACTCTGGAATGGATAAATAGCATTCAAGCTAGCTTGGTTGGCAGAGACAGTACCTTACAATAATATCCAGAGGAAAAATGTTAATGTTGCTTTTAATTGTTCAAACTAACTTGAACAATTTGATGGAGCCATGAATTCTAGTCCCTAAGAAAACCATGAAGGAGAATGTCTGGCCTTCATGTCTAGCCATCGGGTTGTGACCTTGAGCTCAAACACACTTTGGTTATGCACAGGACAATAATCAATCACACCGGCAAGTCCACCTTGAGGGATTCAAAAGCAACAAAATGAATGTTTCAGAGGATGTCAATCAAAGTCTGGAGTCAAATGACTCGAAAGAGTCAAAAGAATACCCCTTTCTATCCAAATATGGAGAAAGGTCCAAGAAAACTTTTCCATCTCGGTAAAATCAAATCCCCTCGCTCTTTGGAGACGTCTCTCTCAATCAAAAGCGGTCCGTCTTTATCTCTTATGCAAAATTCCTTGAATCTGACAGCTTGTTGACGGTGACATTTTCATCGAATGCTCAAACCACAACAGCCATGTCACTTTGGCATCACGTTTTCATGTCTTTATTCGCTCGACGGGGACCTGGCTGATTGATCACAAAAGAGGGAATGACTGCAAATGAGCTGCCATTTGGCTCATGGACTGATTTCAGCCACCTAAATATCACAGGAGCATCATAGGTGATTGCAACAATGGCCGCTTAGATACGTCCGCCTGATGTGACTGGCAGAACGAGAGCGGGAAATTGCAAGCAATCTTGGGTGCCGCCTGATTGAATGCTATTGATCGGCTTTTAGTGTCGGGTTTTATTTGCCCTGCCCCTCGGGACTTTATGAAATGTGAGATTCCGCAGAGCTTTGTAATTATCTCAAACACGAGTCACGACAGTGACTCCCTGCATGTCGATAGCAATATTACAGTTAGCTTATTCAGACCACAGGGTAACAATGCAAGTAGAGTTGGGTGGATCTGCAATTACATTAAACCTGAATCACGGAATTTGTACGTTGCAAGGTAGCGATCACCCAACATGTTCAGGTTCCATCAGAAAACTAGAATAGCAAGCAGTTACCAACGGGTGCAAATGTTATTTGCTTTCATCTGATTAAAGAATCTTTTACGTGTTTGCTCCGAACGCATGTATAAATCAGGACGCACTGCTTGACAATACCAACTAGTCCATCATGTCTTTCACATTTTTTTTGCAATCACAAAAATGTACACAAAATCAACCGATCCCGGCAATTATTTCTGCTAGTGCATAAATTTGGATTTATTGCAACTCCACCACAAAAGAAATGGCCCAAAAAATTGGGGGTAGAGTGATGCCAACTCCCACCTGCAGGTGGCAGTAATTTGTTACTTCTACTACAGCCTTACTTGATGTCAAGTCAAAGTTTATCAAACAAAAAGTCACATTTACCGTCATATAAATGTCAAATATTGCAGATGTTTTAGCAAATATTTCTGAAATGACTGCGAAAGTCCTGGAGACCTCTGGAAGAGTTTGGATGTGCCATCTTATCTCATTTTAAGATTAGTTGCTATTAATGTTTTTAACAGCCTTCAAATGTGTTTTTTCAATACATTCTGGCACAACCAGAACTTTAAGAACCATCATGATCTTGATATGGCCCAAAATTAAAATTAATTTGATGCCCTTGCAGTTTGTAGTTGAAACAAAAAATTAAAAATGTCCTGGGCTGTTAATTATTTGGCAAAACATTATATATTAATTAAAGTACACATCTTCCTTTAACTCATTTGAATAATTCATCTCATCAAACAGGAGAAATAATCAACATCTAAACCCGACTGCTGAAATGTTCTCAATTTTTCTGATTTTCTGAGTAAATATAGAAAATCACTCCGTATCAAATTGCTCTGGCTCCGTTTAGATTGTCGGGAGTAGCGCTTCAAAGGCTTGACGATTTTTGTGAGAATGAAAGACTGTGATGATTACTGAAAAGGTCAGAAGCCACAATAAGCTCGTTTTCACATGAAGACGTAGATACTGGCTTCTGCAGACGGCTCTCAAAACAGGAATGCTGATCCTGGGGGTTTATGAAGAAGAATCATCTGGATTGGTCAGCCAACAAGGCAAACAGGAAGCAGGAAAACCCTGACCGAAACCAGCTTCTTTCTAACTAAATGATGACTGGTTGAAATTTAATCATGACTCAGCTAGATAATCCTGGAAGATGCTTTTGTAATCTCTTGTTTCTCAAACCAAGCAGCCAAATGTATTTCTGAATAAGAATCCACGGAGGTTTATATGGTTTTGCAATTTCCGGCTGTTTAAGTGCCAAGTCAAAGTCAATCCGGCTATTGACGGAGGCAGAAAGAGCAGGAGCATCAGAAGCTCGCTACACGCATCGATCGGCCCGGCTGTATGGGCAATCAACATAATGTTTGTCTGTCAATCTATATGTATCAATCCAGAACCTCTGACCTGTCACTCGATTGAACAAAACATCCAGGTAACCTTCAGAAAAGGCAGCCGGGATGCTAAACAGACCAGATCAAGCAGAACTTTTAAGGCCTGCGGCGTCTGAATGTTGAGTTTTCGTAGAACCCTGGAGAACACGCGTGTCTCGAATGGCATTAAAACTATTGCAACAAAAACATACAGCAGTTGAACACTGTTAGCATCTAGATGTACCAGGATGCTAACAGCCTGTGTGTCGAGTCTTAACTTGGTTCTTTTCCCCATTGTGTCTTTTCCAGCCTTTATCCAAACATGTATTTAACACATTCTAATTTGGGGTAAAACAACCGTTCTGTTCGGTGACAGTCTTAGTTCTGTCTTGTGAGATGCCACAATTAATGCTGCCGTGGCTTGTTACCATAGCAGCCGGTTCATCTCTGCTGAATCAGTGTCTTTTCATTTTTTTCTTCTGCTCTCTCTCTCTCAACTTGGAAGCGTTACCCAGTCAGTTTTTTATTCTTTCGGTAATAGGCAGAAAATCATATGAAAAGAGATGCTCCTAAGTTTCAGAAGCTCTTGAGAAATCAGTATGTAGAATGTGTTCAGGTTTTAGGAGGTCTTTTTTTTTTATTTATTTTTTTTCTGGATAGTTCGTGATACCGGGAGGAATTCGAATGAAAACATAGCAGATGTTGAGGTTCACTTTAGGAATGTTTGGGTTGCTTCCACAAGCGTAAATCTGCATGTCAGACATATTGTGTACATCTGGTTTTTATTTTTCTCTCCTGAAGGTTTTTGTTGGAAGAAATTGCGAGCGAAGAGAGCAAACTCAAATATATATACACACACACACACATATATATATATATATATATATATATATATATATATATATATATATATATATATATATATATATGTGAAGCTCAAACCATGTGTCATGTCAGCAATTAGATCCTCTGCCTCCCTCCGTGCTCCCGGTGAAACTCGAGCCCCCGAATGTGAACAATTACAAAGCTCACAGCTTCGGGAAGATGATCTGTGATCGCTGTCAAGATCCTGTCCGATGTGATATTTGTTTTCCAGCCGAGGATTTGATGATCCTGACAGTGTGAGTGCCGGGGTCGGATGTTCTCCGAGGAAAAGCACAAATCTGATTACATCTCCGACGTCGATGCATGAATTATGAATGCCTGACCTGAGGGGCTGGAGCATTCTTGTATCTCCAGCGTTGTCAGACATTCCACCAGCGAAGTTTACCACTTTATTTATCCTTATTTTAGATGAGTGCCGAGCAAACTCTGAGGTGATTAACAACAGACGGGATAATAGCAACGGTAAATGATTTGCAAATTCTCCCATTAGTTGTAATTTTTTATTCTTATCAATAAAAATGAAAGCGTGGGAGAGCACAACATTGCTGCAAGCAGATAACTACGGCTAATTATAGTTGAAACAAACACAGAGACAGGTGATAAATTTCTCAGGAAGTGGCCGGACATAAAGTCACTTCGAGTAAGATCAATAAAAAGGAACAAAATGATGGTGCTCAGTATTGAGTCTGACTACTAATAACTCTTATTTGACCTTATAAGAGGATATTCCATTTTTCTTAAAGATGTCATTTCAAACGAACAGCCTGCTTGCTGCACTGTCCAGAAAGGCTGCGTGATGTAAATTTTGTCCCCTCTACCCGCCCACGAGGATCCGCTATGACTCAGCAGATGTCCAGATTTTTCTGACCCGTTGGCCGTTGCACATGGACAGTGACGACACGACTTGGTGTCACCAAATAAATAAATAAAAAACAGAATGCAGAGGAAAAATAAGCAGAAAGTGATAAATGTTTTGCGGAGTTGGGGAAGGCGTCCGACTCCATCCCCTGGAGAATTTACAAGCGCATCTCACATACAGTCAGCCTTACACAGTATAAAGTAGTTTTCTATAAAGTAGTACTTCCTAATGTGTTTTTAATGATATCATCTTTTTTAAAATATGTTTTATTTCTCGTACTATAGGAATGTGCTTATTTTAGCATGATTTTTCTTTGAGTTGAAACCAAGCACTAGCTAATAGCCATGTTTGTCAAACTGAAGGATCTTTTCATTAGGAGACAACACCGTCAGGATTTCATGGTCCACGTCAACTTTGCATTTTTAATAAAAACCTTCCTTCAGTTGCTTTACGGTTCATGAACCTTTAACCTACCTGTAAAAATCACAGCTGACATTGACACCAGACTCCCCTGCGGGGGGTTACGGCGTTGTCGGCGCGCCTCCGCTTCCTGTTTTAGGAGTCCGGTGTCACTTCGAGACAACCCTGTCCTCCTGTCTTCCTTCTTCCCCTGGAGATCAGAGCCCTGCTTTTGAGAGGCTTGACAGATCCGAGGGCTCTCGGTTACCTTTCGAGGTTCTTCAATCAGGCTTTGAGTCCCAAATTTATAAATGTCTTCGGGTGTTTTTTTTCTCCCTCTTAGTAACATTTATGTAGCTTAGCAACTCCTGTGTTTTTGTGATAATTTTGATGAGGAGCAGAAGCTTTCGTTCTTTTTGGCACATGTGAAAGAATGGCTTATGCTTAAAAGAAACTGTTCAGGTTTTATGTTGGGGGAAAAAAATTTTTTTACCTAAACTGCATCGAAATTAACTTTCTGATTTTAATGTTTTGTCTTAATAATCAGCACTTTAATTTTTTTATCTGCTCTACGAAGCTTAAGCAATTAGTGTATCGTCACAGCATGAGCTTTCAGTTATTCCTTTGTTTTGTCAGATAGCCTTACTTCACTGCCAAATTAAAAGTGTTGCAAGTCAGGTTAAATGTAAATAAATTTGTTGAAATTCAAGATAAAAATGTGAACAAATGAACGAATCAAGGTGCAGCATGCCAGAGAAGCTTGAGTCTTATCAAGCATTATGTAGTGAAAATAATAGCACAATTTTGGGGGAGTCCGAAGTTAAACCGTCGTGAGTAAACGGCAAAAAAAAAAAACAAGCAGTAATATCACTCCGTTTTGAGCAAAAGTATGCAGTGAAATAACAGCAGGCTATCTACTAGCAAATAAAAAACTTGCTAGCTAGATGACATCACTAGTTTGGCACAGAACTAGAAAGAATAAAATCAGATATAATGACTGTTTTTCTCCAAGTAACAACTTTACAATTCAATTTATTAAAAAAAGAGCTATTATAGTTTTAAAGTAGCTTCATGCTGAATTGACATGAAAACTAACAATGAGCCACAAAAGCTTGCATATCCGTAAACAGTAGAGTTCATTAGCATCTTCAGTTGCTAGCTAAGTTGTTTTTATTTTTGTTTGTTGAAAATATAGAAATGCATAAAACCATGATATTTTGATCAAGATGTACTTTTATTCAGAACTGAAACTAAATTTAATATCCATCCATCCATCCATCCATCCATTTTCCTACACCCTTGTCCCTTAATGGGGTCGGGAGGTGCTGGTGCCTATCTCCAGCTAGCGTTCCGGGCGAGAGGCGGGGTACGCCCTGGACAGGTCGCCAGTCTGTCTAAATTTAATATGTTTAAACAAAGTTTTGGTGGAAGTGACCTGTGGTGTTTAAGCTAAAACTTAGCATGTTTCCGTTGCTTAATAGTGAACGCTGATTTTAAGCATAATGGTGTAGCTTGTTTGTTATATGAGCATTTTGGTGGCTTCAGAATTTAGCTGATTTTTAAACAAAAAGCGATCACAATGTTTATTTTCATGTTTGTTTTAAATTTTGTACTTCACTACAGCAATTTCCTGGCTTACGGTCATCAGACTGTGAGAAATATACGACACTACAGTACGTCTAGAAAATTCAAGAATAGTAAAACTGAGGACAAAGACGACCTGATGTCATCTTCATTTGTATTTATTGTAAGTTTAATGAGTTCTGTCACATCACTGCTGCTTTCCCCATTCGCCCCTATTTTATTTCTCAAAAACCGCACGTTAAATACAGCATCAGTAAAGTGGAACATCTCAATCAATCCTCATTATTACTCAAGCCTCCAGGTTTGTAACGAAACAAAAGATACAGCTTTTTTTCCCCTGCTTTTCAGCAATCTTGTAGAATTAGCCGCTCTTACGCCGAGGCTATTCGGTCTTGTGCTTTCGGTCATTATGAGCATGATAGTGGAGATGCATGTTGCCCTCTGTGTGAATGGCTTCTGGGCTTGTTTCCAAGGTTTTAAATTCTCATTTCATTGTGCACTCAGTGTACCACAACTAATGCAGGCGTGCTGTTCCGTGGCAGCTCTTTCAGCTTTCGTATGATCTCCTTGGTATAGCTAGTTAGGCAGCTGAGGAGTTATTCCAGACACCATAAGACTCCCACTAAAGTATGCTAAGCAGCAGGTTCATTGTGTAGACAGTCAGTGGTTAGACACGACAACCAACTCTAAACACAGCATGTAAAATTTGTAAGAAGGGCACACTGAATGAGAAAAAGCAGACAAGAAAGGGTTTTGTACTGGTCCTCACCAAAAAAAAAAGAAAAAAAAAACGAGAAAACACGAGCAGAGGTTTCAACACGTGCAGAACAACCAGTGCAGACACACTGGCGACACAAGCTATCTGAAGCAGAACCAGGCCGCGCGACAGCTCCTCTACACGGAGGCGTCATCGATGCAGAACCGGCCGCGGTGACACGGGGGGGCAGTGGTGGTGGTGGTGGGGGGGGGGGGGGGGTTTAATGTTATGTCACTAGTGTGTGGTTTTCTTTTCCAAGGGCATTGCATGAGTGTCAATGCAAATATTACTACGCACAAAAGCAAATCATTTTCATCTATATCTGAAGAAAGGGTAATGGAGATCAACAATCTAGTTCAAAAGGGTGCAACATTTTCCAATTTAAATGCCCTAAATTACTTTATATTTTCTGCCTCCCTGCACTTTGATTATGTAAAGACAGTCAAAATGCAACAGAGGAACCATCAGATATTTACTGGAAGCCATGGCTGTAAGACCCAAGCATGAATCAGACTGATGCAACGAGTGGCAACCCGCTACGCTACATGAACGAACCGGGAGCGGTACTTTAGAGCTGTCTGCATTTGTACAGTAGACGTTTCATCAGCATCATTCACTTTTTAAGTCGCTTGGCTTACAGAAAGTATCAACACGTTACCAGTATGGACAATAACATGAGCTGTAATCACTGTGACTTAAAACTTAAGTATTCAGAGTGGCTTTTCAGCACTGTGGGCTTCGATATCAAATTTATATTGAAGTCATGATTAATGTACATTTTTTTCTAAGCTTGAGAAATCCATCTCTTTGCTTTTCCCAGGACCACGGACAGCAACAGCGGATGCATATTCAGCACTTTGGACAGCGACAGCAGCCACAAGGACTTCAGGACCTCGGACAAAGACGCTGTGCGTCTTTCAGCTGCGCTTCTCTGCTTTAGAGTTACGGCATGTGATAAAAGCTGTGAAAAAGACCTTTGTTGTTACGATTTGACTTACGTTCCCTCGCCACAGATGAACACACAGCTCAGCACACGCTACAGAAGCACATGAATGTATGCGAAGCCCAAGGACAAGTACCAAGACGTGAAAGTGTCGCGGATGTTATTCCCCAACATAAACTTCACAGGCTGAGGAAAAAAAGACGTAAAGGACAACGAATGATGGAGACGGCGTTCAAATGCAACCACAGTGAAAGGAGACGTTCATCACGCCGGACTGTAACACGGGAACAGTCATTCAGCACCACAGACAGTTACTTTGTCCTTAAACGGCTCCATATTTCAGCACCGTCGACGTTGCATCTGTGTGTGTAATGTGTAAAATGTATGTTTGATAACCATGTCGGATGATGAAATCAGATTTGTACTTCGCAAAGGACGATTTTCAGCATCATATGCAGCAAATTGTGCTGAATGAATTCAGTGTCACCACCCAAAGAGCTGAAACAAGACCTATGTCTCTCTCCAGTGAGTGGAAGCTGCAGCAGCCTGCAGTGAGTGTTCAAGATCATGATGTATATAATATACATTGAAGTTTCTCCAAGTAAATATATGAAGGAAACTTAAATAAAGTAAGTTTGACAAACTTAATCTGATTACCTGTGACAAATTAAGTAATTTCTTTGAAGTTGGAGCTCCATTCTTGTTTTCTTTAGTTCATAATTTTGTATAATGAAAAGCAAACACTTTCATGCAATTCATACCATTACGGATGAGTGACTATGTGATAAAGTGATAACTTTATGATTTTGATATTTTACACAGTTATCTCAAATTTAACATTTAGTTTGTGATTCGACAAAAAATAAACAGCAGACCATCATTTGTTTTCTGGCCAGAGACGATCAACAACGTTTTCTCTGGGGGAAGTACTTTTTTTTTTTTTTTAATTAGCCATATTTGTGGCAATTATGATCCATCTGCTTTGTTTGCTCACAATTATGTTGTTGTACATAGATGACATTCAACATGCCATTTTAATATTATTATCAAGTAATATTCAATGTTTGCTTTTTTGTTGGCTTCCACAAGAAATAGCTGCAAATAAATAGTGATAATTGATAGGAAAACAAAACGCTACATTTGATAACATTTAATTAAGACAATATTAATGCAATCTGAACTGGACTGCAACTGATTCTATCGCTTAAGTGTGCATTTGATATTCCTTTAAGATATTATGGAATGCAATAAACTCATCTTGCATATGCTGACAATTATGTTCATAACTATGAAGAATATTCTTTTTTTTAATTTTGGTCATTTTTTAAAATGTATTTCATTCAGCATACTTGGAGCATGAGAAGTGTGCGTTGTGTGCGATACCTCATTAATTTTGATTTCAAAATATTCTCAGTGCAAGCTAGAAAACCAGCAGTGGTGAGGGTGAGCTCAACAACTTAGATGAATCTTTTAAATTATTGAGCTTGTGTGGAGAAAAAAAATAAAGCAAAAATACTCTCCTTTGTTGTTTATAACCTCTGCTTAAGCTGGCACGTCAGGCTAGGAGAGCTTTCTAATTAAAGGAAATGCCTCTGAGAATAGACCTCGCACTTCCTAACAGGGAGGCAAAGAGTGCAACCACAAACTTCAATAACCTTTGTTTGGACTTTATGTGACACACCAACGCAAAGTGGTGAGGAGGAGGGAAACTGATACAAGGTTTTGCCTAGTAGACACAAATATAAGTCTGAAAGGTTCTGCCTGTACTCTAGTAATTTATTCCACACACAAATTTAAAAAAAATAAAGGGGCAGTTTTTGTGTTCCCCCAGGATAATAGTGCCATTTTAACACAATCAACGATTATCTTCAGTTGTAACATATATGTGTATGTCAAAAGTAGCTTTAAAAACATTACTTAAAAATGTAATGCCTTGAAATTGGGCCTCTGTCACTTTAAAAACTTCTGCTCTTTCTGAAGCTCCGCCTTCAGGAAGTCATCACAACATGGCTCCCAGATTAACCCTTTAGCGACATTTTTACCAGCGTTGCCCTCAGCAGATGTTCCACCAGGTGTTTGCTAATTGCTGCTGGCTAGTCTGAAGGAGCAGAGTGGCTCTTCGCTCTTCACTCAGCTTCCTCAAGCTTCTGTGAGGAAGAAGCTTGAAAACTGCCATTCCAAGGAGGATCTGTGTCTTTAAGGCGGAGATAGGTCCACCCAATGAAGGACGGCTGCCATGGAGATTAAAGGATTTCTCAAACATGCAATAAAGAATCAAAGCAATACACCAGGTGTGTCTCTTTGATGAAAACAACATTAAAACAGTATATAAAGCACAATTAGTCAATCTTACATAATGCACCTATAAATACATTTTCCCACACTGATAACCAATCATAATTAGGCATAACTTAACTGCTCTACCATAATAAAAGTCTATAAAAAAGGATAGAGTTAAAGTTGTGAAAACTGGAGGTAAGTTTCTTCTCTACCGTCTGTAGAAAGCATGACTTTTTTTTTTTGCACTAAACTAACAGGCATTAAACTGAAACGACTGACCCTGCAAGGTAATGGGAGTAAATGCCAGCATTCCTAACTTTCAAAAGCCTTTTTTCGCACAAGGTGGGATTTACAGTGTGCCGAAGAAACCTCTTGCTGTGATGCACGTTCACTCGAGCAACCCTCACGCTGTGCGAAGCCTGTCCTGACAGCTGCAGACAGCAACGCACAGCAGCAGAGCGCAGACACGCAGGCAAAAATCCAGATGATTATAGATTTTTCTTAATGTGCTATAAAAGCCCGGGTGTCTGCAGAGCGTCCTGATTCAATTTCTCAAGGTAACACCAAGCAAGAAGGAAAGAAAGAAGAAATTTAAGCTGTTGAGATATCACTAAATATGAACCCAAGTCAATTGATGTGTGATTTCCTGCTAATATTTTTTAAGTCTTTTCATCTTATCATCCGTCACGTGACACGACTGGAAGATCTCCACATAAAGTGGGTCTTTGAGTCCCTTGGTCGGGGCCTAACGGAGGGGGGGGGAGAGTATGGTGATGTTAATTTCATTTCAAATGAGCGCCTAATTGAGGCGCCACTCCTCTCCAGGGCGCCGAGCTTTAAGACCTCAGAGTCCCCGACAGTGTGAATAATGCAGGTTCATCAGCGAATCTTTTTGTTCTCCTGGACTGATGTGCTGCCAGACCCCCGAAAGTTTGACAGAGGCCCTAAAGAACCGAGAGATTCTTCCCCGACAAAACATGCGTGCTACCTATTAGTATTTCCTTTTCGTTTGAAAGTTTGCTTTGTGTTTTCCTGTTACGAAAGAAAGATCCCGAATCCTCGGCGGTGAAGAATTAGACATACTCGACTTGGAGCATCCATGCAGATGCTAACCGGAGACCATAGATCAGAGCACAAGCTGCACAAATAATTAATACTCAAGGGCCCTGAAGGATAGCAGAAGTGCATACAAAGAAAAAAAGAAAGGATAATAAAAGGAGAACAAGCCGCTGAAGCTTTATTTGTGCCTGAACTGAGGAGCGCCTGCTTGTTCCAGGTGAAGCGTCAATCTGCATCCTTCCCCATCGAGGCTTTTAATAATAAAACACGCCGACGCTTCACGGGCTGCGACGATCCTCCCGCTTCATGTCGCGCCCGCGTTTGTTGTCTCGCCGCTCCGTCACTCTACTGTCTACCGCTTTATTGTCGCGATCGCACGCCGTCGACGTTCGCGCGAGAGCATCCGGGCTTTGAAACGTGTCTGGCTCTTCCGACGCTATTTAGGTCGAGATCAACAGATAGATTTCAGCGGATCCAGTCTGCACGCGCGCGGTCAGGCTTTAAGGTGGATCGTCTCTGACGTAGTGTGAATGTTTTCATCTCGATTCAAAGGAAAAAAATAAATAAATCTTACAACATATGATTTGATTCCTATTCTCTACGTTTCTTATTGTACATCTAAGAGTTGAATGTTCAGCAGACAATGTCAGATCTTCCAACTTGACCCAATTTGAAGTGAAATACACAAATAAATAATAAATAAAACACATTTATGAATTATAAATCTACCCTTAATGATTTAAAAGTAGTCAACTTCAATACTTCATTTTGCTTTTTTTCTACTAAAATGATTTTATTAGCACAAAAAGAAAACCTACCTTAGGTTGATACTCATACATATTGTTTAGCTTAAAGTGGGACTCTTGTTACTAAAGGCTTTGTTTTCTTTTTAAGATATCTTTTAGAAACAATAACATCATACACGGGATCACATGAATCTGCACAAATTCACTCCTGAGGTATGCCAAACCCACAGGGGGCAGTGTAGCACGAAGCTAAGACATGCCAGCCAATCAGATTGCTTTAAAAACAACCACAACTTCCTGATAGAGATTACACATAGTGCCAGGAGGCTCATTTTGATGACTGACCTACATTTAAATAGCTTATTAGAATAAAAAGTTAATAAAACACAAAATCCTGTCAATTGGGAATTGTGGCAAAGCATCATACTGGTGCATCATTTGTTGCCGACTGTAATTTGTGGGAATAAATGGCTGTTTTTCCATGAACACACACAAACACAAGTAGAATATTCTCACATTTCCACTTTAGTCAAAGCCTTCATAAATAATAGCTTTTAGTAATATTAAAAACACACCCAGATATTCAGCGATGTATGGATTAGGCCTAACTCTTGTCACTACGTCTATTTGAGGAAAGCTTGTGCCCGTAAAATTTTACAATTTTTCTGGAAATCCTCATTTCTGGCTTTCGCTCTAATACTGGACAAAACAACAGACTTTGTGTGCTTCACAGCCGTTATCCAAGGGACTCGAGAATCAGTGCGGGTCAGCCGGGCGGCTCTCCGCTGCAGTACAGCCCTTCCTGAGGAACATAGGGTCATCGGTTTGACTGTGTTTCTCTCCTTGACCTTTGCCCTCCAAGATTTCACCAGAGCCTTTAGTTGCAATGCCGTAATACACACTGCACATGTGAAACAGCGACATGCTCTCTTTTTGGGAACTCCCATGTGTCTCTTGAACTGATTCAGACTGCAATGAACTCATGTGGCCCGAGAGTTGACGATATCACTCGGGGAATATTCACTTTTTTGTTGTTTCTTAGCACAAATAGCTAAAATCTGCAAACACCCCGCAAAACCTGCTTTATAAGCTTCATCCATGAAGAGATAGGAATAATTTATGAGTCTTTTTCTCCTTTTCCTTTTGCATCTAACCAAATATTGAATATGTGGAGGCCTCCCGCTACACGACTGTAATATATATGCCACAAAAACAGACCAGCGGAGACCCAGAGCCATAAATTTATCATGTTGCCTCGCTGTCGTTCATCACTTGCCGTCGTTCATCACTTGCCGTCCGTCTCATCCGTCTTCACTTGGCCATCTGCACACTGCTGGTGATTCATCATCGCCGCCACAGTAGGTGAGATGTTGGCCTAAATGGCTTTTCCCCTTTGACCCTGTTGGCAGAGAAAACCCACAATGGCCACATGAATTAAGACAGACAGCATACTGTACCACAGAAATGGCAAAAAAATAAAAGAGAAAACCTTGTACGAATAATAGAAGTGAGATATCGTTACAATATTTGAAATTATATCCTGCACTATATCCTTGTGTCTCAGCAAAAAAGTTTAATTAGCAGTGAAACATTAAACACAGTCATGCTCCTGGAGTAAACGGTAATTAGATGGAAAATGCAATTTTTATAACAAATACTCATTAAACACCAGATTCAAATGAGCGTCTGCGCACCGTAGCTGTTTGACAAATTAGCTGCGGCTTCCCCTGCTCTATGAAAGGAACCGACGCCGCTCAGGGGCCGAGTCACACCAATCCATCCGCATCGATTTCAGCCCGACGTGTCGTCCGGCGTCGATGGTTCATGTCTGAAAGTTTTTTTAAAAAAAACCAAAGCGGAGCCACTAACGAGGGACGGATGGGGGGGGGGAAATCGGCAGGCTGCGAGGCGACGTCGTGGAGCGTTTGTTTCGCAGGCGAGCTCTACAGGCAGAACTGTCAACGCAACAAGCAACAAGGAGCCGGAGCGGGTGAATGTTCACGGCCGTGATTTATTCATGGGCTATTACAGTGGGGGAAATGCTCCATTTTCAGACACATCCATTATTTAAGGAAAGGACCCTGTAGACATCGCTCAACAGATTGCGGCGTAAAAAATGGATGCAAACCCAAACTGGAAGTGTGCGTCTGAATCCCTGCTTCAGGTTTCTTAAAGTCAGGAGGACTGCCTGAAAGTGGTGTTGTTTAGTATTCTTATTATTTTTGGTGAAGGCCCGTTTTTAAGCTTTTCTATAATAGATAGCAATCACCACTGTTTCCACCCACACACACACACACACACACACACACACACACACACACACACACACACACACACACACACACACACACCTGCTCCTTTGAGATAGTTACTGTTGAGCTCCTGAGGAAAATGTGTTGTGACAGAAACGTTTTCACAACACAAGTTCTCGTCTCTTTGAGATTTATTGGAGATTGAAAGCCTCTACCGATTACAGACACTATTTCCTTCCCGTACTGTAAGTAAATAAACAAGTACAGGGGAGTGAAAAGGAGGAATGGAGAAGTCGGAAAAAGCAAGAAATCCTATTTTTTCCCCCTTCTTCTTCTTCCATGCAGCACCGCAAAACAGTCTAAAACTCGGCTTGAATTTTTTCCCCCACATTTTGTAGCATCAAAAACACGAAATGCAATGTTTTTTCTCTTCCAGTATTACCTTAAGTTTGATTCCTTGATGCCTGTTTTATTAGCTCAACACAAAAAAAGCCTTCATATGCATTAACATACACAGAGGAAACCGAATTGACATATAAATCATCTACAATTTTCCTTATTTCCTCTCTTTGTGCTACAGCCAATCAGGGCCAAGGAAAATAAATGATAGTCTTGGATTGGCTGCTTTGAAAATGTCAAGTAATAGCGCATCAAGTAGGCATTTCAGCTTCACAAGCTTCTTTCAAGTATTTTAGGTAGAGTCTATAAAAACGACCTAAAAATTGTTTTGAGTTACAACACCAACAAAACAAATCTACAAAAAAAAAAACCATCAAGAAATGTTGTGCAAATGAAGAGCAAGTTAGGAAACAATCCGAAAGCATTTCAGACTTTTAGATGAAGACTTGGTTGTCATTTCATTTTCCAAATCGCAAGCAGAAAGTCTGGCACGACTTTTTTTTTGTTTTGTTTTAAATTTCCGCACAGAACGTCTCTCCTCATCAGCGCACATCTACCAGCAGTCATACGCCGAAGCCCTTAATGTTCTGCTTCCTGACAGGCGCTCTCTTGCGATTCTGCGACTGACTGTTCTCGCTCAAAGCTGCAGGCAGGGTGACGCTGCAGAAACAGACAGCAGAGAAGACGGCCTGCTGCAAGCGGTGAAGGCCCATCCCCCGTCACGCTCTGCAAAATGGGTTGAAAAGCTTCTGAAAGAACTAAAAAAAATATTTTTTATTTTAGAAAAAGCTTGAGTGAAGAATGTAAAAGAGGGAGAGAACACGTGAGAGACGCATCTGTCAGACATTTCCTCATAGCTTACCACAATTTGAGCTCTTTTAATCATATATTCTCCGAGGCGATCCGGAATCCTAATTTTGAGCGTTTGAAGCCGCGGTGAGAGTAATCAGTGAATATTTGAAGCTCATGGTGTAGGATCAGGTTGTTTGTGCGTCTTCGGGGCCTGACTGAAATTTGACAACACTTGACGTTTCATCATCTCCCTAACAAGAGCTTGCAACATGCAGACCTTACCTGCAGTATTATTTTCTGTAGACATGTTTAGTTTTTACTGCTACGCTATTTTTTTTGACTTTTTAAATCCAAAACTTATTCGATTCTTGATTTTTTTTTTGTCACAATTAATTGTTAAAGATAGTTAACTTGTCAAATTGAATAACTGGCTCTAAATCCTTGGTGACAAAGTGGTTTCCAGTGGTAGTGATTCCTGCATCACCTTGAAGGAATTTGGGCTCGCAGTCATTTACCAAGTTGTTTTAATGCGGCCACTTATTCGGTTAGGAAGCCTCAGAAATCGCTTTGTAATCTTTTCCTGACTGATAGACGGCATTGACTCTGTTTAAATCCAACCGCGATGTGGTGGCTTTTCATGTCGTCAGGCAGGTGCTGCCGGATTGATTTCTTTTGACAGTAATCCCCTCAGGTAAAGCTGGTGAAAAAGAGCACAGCTTTTTTAATTACAAATATTCCCTTTTTTAACAAGACGGTGATTATCGTTTTTAGTGGTTCACACTGTGCAAGGTTGATTTATTACTTTGTCATAATAAATGAATTTGAAAACTACAATTTCAGGTTTTGAATGAGGTTTGCCCTGTTAGTCCACTTTAATTGAACTGTGGTTTGTTTGCTGAGGGAGTCCGGTTGGTTTGGAGGAGGCGTCAACGTGCAATCTGACTCTTGTTAGCCTGAAAACATCTGTCTTGGTTCGGTTTTAGTGCAATTCGAATGCATAAGAAGTGGACTTGAGTGCTGGTCATTCTGGGTAAATACAACCAAAGCAAACATGCAAATCTATCACTAGCGGGAGAGATAGCTTGTCGTCTTTTACCAAAGACAAATAAGAAATCCTACAACCGCTAAAATGGTTTTTGGTTCACATTTCGTCAAGAAGGACGTTTAGTCTGCCTTGTAGATGAGCTTTGGTTACCTGCTAACCAAAGCTCAGACAATAAAATTCCCCCCTTTGAGTGGCTTATCGGTTTGGAGCAGTGTGACATTTTCTTGTGTAAATCCTTATAAGGTAGTTTTCTCCTGGTGTTTCAGATGGATCCGAGGCTTAAAAACAGGCAGCTTCCAAGGTTTTATCAATATTTTCCTGCCTGCCAAGAAATAAAACCCAAATTTGCATCGAGGCTCGGAAACACAAAACAGCTGCCATCAAAGTCCTAATTCAGCAAACAGATACGAAGCTGCGACTCGAAGGCATTTGCAACAGTGACAGATGAAAAAAATACCTATAACTGAGGAGTTTCTCGTGAGCACAAATGTAAATAGCACTTTTGATTTGTCGCAATATGTAAAGTAGGAAAGTGTTGGCTTTAAAGAGAACAGTGGGCCTCTGGAAAGTTGTCAAATGATTTCTTTATGTGCTGGAAAGCTCCTACTAGAGCTCCTAATTAACTGTTTTATCTCATTCGAAAGGAAGAGCCTGGGCCAGCGCTTCCTAAACTTTAACAAATAATTAGGCTTAATAGTCAGTGAGGACATCCAAGCTGATATTTTGTTTCTTTAAGGCCTCAGGAGGAGTTCTTCTTTGCGTTTCTTTGTGATGAGGGCAGCTGGTTGCAGACTTCCAACTCCAATCTAACCGAGGAAATGTGTGACTATGAGTTAGATTGTTTGAATCCTACACTTTCATAACTGCTGAGAGCCTTCGGGTTGGAACTGAAGCTACCTCTAAACGTGTTCCTTTTTATTTTTTCCTTTTTTTTACACCTGTTTTGACGTGGCGCTCTCTGGGTCGCCGGAGATTCTCGAAAATGTCTCGCTGAAAATGACGTGTCTGCCTCCGATTATCCGTCTCGCTCTTGATGTTTTATAGAGTTTGATGGTTCAGATTCAGCGACCTCTTTCTGAAGTCATACTTTTTATGGGCAGATGGCGTTCCCAGTCTTGTCAGATGGAGATGTACTGTACCGCAGAAAGAACTGTCAGGAGTTCACCGCACACTCTGCGTGTTTTATTTGGGCCATGAACTCTTGTTCTGAAATAGTAGGTCATCGTGAAGAAGAAACGTGTGCTTTTTCATCCTATTAGTAATTTATTTATTTGATAACGCATCTCCTGAAGGAGTTTAGACACCCTAATTAGTCTGATTAGCACATAAAACTCAGATAAAAAAGCCTCGTTCGCAGCTTTAATGCACCTTGCAATAGGATTTCTACAAAGTTGACTTTTTTCACATGTTGGAGCTACAAACTTCAGGGTGATTTACAGGGAAAACATAAGCTAATGTGTGATTATGAAATGAAAATAAAGTAAGGATACATAAAAAAATGAAAGTCAATGGTCAGTGAATCATTTCAATCTGTGTTTGCATAATTTTAGTCTGTAGATTTCAAAGCAGGGAGAGGAAAGTTCACTTCAAACGCCGACTTCAAAAGCAACACTTTTTAGATTTTGATTCAGAAAAAAAGATAGTCAAACCATGTATCATTTATTTCCATCTTCCCAGTTATGCGGTACTTTGTGTTTGTTTCGCACTTAAAACCTTAAAAAAACAAAGTTTGTAACTTGACCATTTGCAAATTATTATTTCATCGTATCAAACACAAACACACACAATGTGGCTCTAACTATACAGAGACCTTTAATATAAAGCACACCCAAAGTTGAGTACAGTTTTATGAAAATGTAATTTTTTTCAACCATAGCAAAATCTCTAAAACTTGTCCCTATTAACCTCAAGCTGTTTGAAAACTTCTGCTACATTAACTTGAAGCTCTCACACAAAATGTTTACTGCTCATATTTGCTTCTAGTGCCAAATTAATGCAACTTCAACTCACATAATTTTACTAAAATAAAATATATGATCAACAATATTTATTCCAAACCTAAAATCAAGTGGAAATGTGTTTAAATAAAACATCTACAGCACCAGTTAAAGAAAAAATCACTCTTTTAAAAAAAAAAAAAAGACCAGTTAAATTGCCGTGTGCAGTAGAGTGGAATACCAGAGGCGGAAATGGCACTATTTAAGAAAAAAAAGAAGAAATCAACAAATATTTTCGTCAGGATGTGTCCTCCGTAACTTGAGCTGGTTGGCAGCCGTGGCAAAGCCTACCCACAGCTTCATGCTGCCTCCTTTTAAAGGTCCTTGAAAGACGCAGGCGGAGCTCCAAATCGCTGAATAACTGAATACCGATTGGAGCGGCTGTTTGGACCTCACTTTGATAGAAAGAGACAGAGATGATCTTGGACTGTTAAATCATAAGGGAGCCCCTTATGCGACTCCGGAGTGAAACACACCATTTCTAAAAATGTCCATGCTGCTGCCATTCCTCTCAGTCACCAGTTATGAATTTAAACTATGAAGAGCTCCATTTTATTTTAAGCCAGGGACTCCTATTGGAGTCTTGTCTTTTGGCTTGATTGGATAAAAATAAAATATATATATATTGAGCATAAAGGGAAAATACACAGAGCAATCATATAAGCTCTGATTTTACTATTTGGACAGATGTATTTTTCAGACTGCAAAAGCTGGACATTGAAACTCCCCACGTATTAAAATCGCTCAGTTTTCCTAACTGGTTTAATTTTTCAAGCAGAAGCCAGAGCCACAGTGGAAATAATGAAACAGACTTTATTTAGTGCGTGCTAGCTAGCGCGGTAATTTTTAGTTCAAAGGAGGGTGAAATATTTATTCAGTATGTGAATATATATCTGCTCCATGTTTGGCATGTTACGGAGAGCAAGACTGCGGATTCACAGCCGAGGCAGCAGAGACAGAGAGCCTTCTAAATCTGGAGCGTCTTTAAATGATTTCTGCCTTCCTTAAAGCATTTTATTACAGTGATAAAACCCACAGGGCTTCTCAGTCTTTGGAACTCCAAAAGCACTTACAGTAAGAGGAAACTAATATTGATGGGAGATGGAATCTTGTCTCGTATGCAACAACGTCCATCTTTTTAACTGGGAGAATTAGCCTGGGATGAGGCGGTTTTACTTCGAATTTAGCGATGAAAACCAGCTCAATGGCTACATATTTCACAAAGAGAAGAGAAAACTTTAAATCAATGAAGATAAGTGCAATAGCCAAAAGTATCCTGTGTAAATCATGATTGTGTTGATTTAAACTTTTCATCTTCGTGGTTTCCTCCAGTAGTAACATCCGGTTGTTGATCATATGACTCGTGTTATTGAGAAAATCGTTTCAGTTTTGACAGTTAAAAAAAGGGAAAAAACCCATTTGATCCTACCTCAAAAAATTCTAATTGATAGTTTCAATAGCCATTTTATTTTTGCAATTCCAGTTTGTGCAACTGTGTGACCAATGGAAATGCAGCTGCTGTGGCCATTTTGGCCGTTTGTTTGTCTTTTGCGACCGAATTGTCAGAAGAGTAACAAATCATCAACGACCTCAAAGCTGTAACTACCCATCAATTTGGGAAGGGTTACGAGGCCATTTCTACCCAATGTGGCGGCCATTATTTTATATTGAGGGATAATTTGTAAATGGAAAACATTAAAGAAGGCTGCCAATCTTCACTACAGAGGACATCGCAACAATTCGCCCTCAAGGTCAATTCTGGCATCGATCAGGGAAGAATATAAATTCAAAAATGACAGAGCAATTACAAAAAATTCTAAGCACATAGTGGGAGCTTGAAAGGGCTGGCAGACTACTGGGAGAATGTCTTTTTTTGACAACTGGAGAGATGTTTTACCATAATAATAAAGCGCAAGATCGAAGAAAAACAAACCCAGCGTGAAAGCAAAGCCGTACGATGCAAACTGTCAAACCTGCTGATGGAGGATTGATGAGTTCATCTCGTTTTGCAGCCACTGGCGCTGGAGTCAACTCGTCTGCGTGCAAAAGTATTCTGCAGTCAAACGAGAGCGTCTGTCTTCGAGATAATGTCACGTAAAATTGGCTCGTCAAAAGAGCAATAATCCCAAACACAGCTGTGAATGCACAACAACTGAAAGAGAAAAGAAGCATGGGACAATCTGAGATCCGTCGTAGGACGTTAAGACTATTGTGGTGGAGTTACAGAAAATGAGAATTCAAGATAAGCTCAAGAAACGACTCAGTCTGTTGTCTACAAACGTCGTGTTGGACCCCCGCCCCGAGATTTCAATTTTCGCTTGATAGAAGTGACACAAACCGGCTGACTTTTGCGTTATCTTCCTCGCTTGCCTCCTACATCCAGCGCTATTCTCGCTTTGTCTTTGAAAGCTTTTGTCTGAAGAGGGGGGCCCCCTTCTCTTCAACGACGCCCTCCTCCGACTGAAGGGGGCTTTTACTTTGATATTTCACAACGAGCTGTTTGATCAAGTCACAAGGGCACACATTTCAAAAACATTTACAACGGGAGGAAGCGCTTTTTAGGAGCGGCTTTTTAAAATCTCCACCAGTTCAAAAGGCGGCGTGGGAGGATTTTTTAATCAGGGAGCACTCACACAGGCCACATATTATTAACATAATGCATTACAAGTTGTAATTAGGCCAGAAAAAAACCCACAAGAACCTGACAGAACTATTATACCTTCTCTGTTCCCACTGGGATACATTTAATTTTCTCACGGCTCTTTCATTTATTTAACTTTAGATAAAAGAGACAAAATATGGAGCTCACACACCGAAGCAGGACTAGCGTCTTAAAAGCCAAAAAAAAGTGTCAATCTACTGATGCGGATGTTGCTAGCTACAATGCTGACAGAAAAATAAATAAAACTGCGACCAAGTTTTTATGCTCCATTAAATTTTAGCAGCTCGATAGGCTACAAGCCAGACAATTCCAAGATGATTTAAAGTTCAAACAGAGCTTCAGACAGGAAGGGGGAGAAAGGAGAGTTAAGTGAATATGTCAGAAACTTTCAGTCTACTGAGACTTTCAATCAGCTATCTGTACAGAGAGCGGGCTGAAAACGATGAAATGTGGAGTAAAAGGCAGCTGTGTGAAGAGAAAACCTCTTTATCTCGGAGATAAGGGGGTAAAACGCAGGAGGTCGAAAAACGTTAAAATCAAGGTATGTCGGATAAACTCTCCAAACGCGCAAAACTCGAAGCAGACGGGCCTTCAGCAGCAAAAGGGACAGAAAACTCAACTGAGATCTTTTGCAATGTGCTGGAACAGGAGATCAGGGTGATATGGAGTCAAAGTTTGAAGATATTTTGTGATACTGTTGTGATAACGACAAGAAATATTCATTCTTTTTTTAAGGTAACTGCATGTTACAGCAATCGGAGCCCCACAAATATGGCTCTTGAAAAACATGCATTCTTTAGGCCATCAGTCAAATAAAGAAGTGGTTTATGTCATTGACCTGGATTTGATCATATTTTCAAATTTGTTGATACCCTCAACCAAACTCTCAAACAAAAGAGACTTTAATGTTGCCACGTATAAAAGAGCATTGAAATGTTCCTCAGCTGGCTGAACTTTCTATATAATTTCCCACGTGTGCTTTTTTTTTTTTTTATTAAGTATCCGTCTCTTACGCAACGTGTTTTCGTACCTATAAGTGCAAGTTTCCAGAAGTGCAAAGTGCAGAGGAGTGTGATATCCTGTCCACCTACCTGAGTAGCACCAAGAGTGCGGTTGCATTTGTTTGCATCCGAATCGGTTCTCAGCTGTCTGGGAAGGAGAAGAGTGGAGCGTCTGGTAAGCAGCCACTGAAGAAAAGGTCAATAATTCATCAAAGGATTAAAGAATCTCATAAATTGTTTGGGTTTTAGAAAGACAGGGTTGCCTGGTTTTGAGTTTTTTGCAATTTGTTTGTTAAAGCTGGTCTAATAGAAAAGGTAAATGTGATTTTACTACCACTTTCTGGTATCTTATAGCTACAGACGAGCGAGGAGAAAAATATAGAAATCTACAGATTCCTCATTTGGGTCAGCCTCGCAGGTATCTAGAAGGACAATAATGCAAAACTAGAGGGAAATAATTGAATTTTCTGTTCCGTCTCTTATATTTTTAAAATCCCGATAGACTTTCCTGTCAATCTGCCTCCCAGGAAATTCTCAGCGTCTCAATACACGAGAGAGGAAAGTGTTTAATGGCTGCCTGACGGGTTCCTCTGTGCTTTCCCGAACAACGACACGTCCTCCTCGGACAACTCTCAAAGAAAAGAAAAGAAATAAAGCCACAAACACTCCTGTTGGCCTCAGATCAAAACTTTTTTTTTACCTGCGTGTTGTTTTTTGAAGCAAGCAGCACTTCATCATGCAGCCATGTTGGTTCCGTCGAGGCTGGTAGTTAAGAGACACGCCGCCGATCCTGAAATCAACCAGAAGATGCTCGGTGTCACTAAATGCTGCGTTTCAGGCCGGTGCGGCCGTGGCGTCAAGGCCGCGGCCGCTTCAAGGGAAGCTAATCGATTCTGTCGTAACAAAACAAACCTATGTTTGGGACGTAACGGCTGCTGGCTCAGTTGGCGAAGACCAGCAAAAACATCTCAACTGTCTCAGGATGACTGCTTGATTTCCAAAATGTCCGACGGAGGACAAAGGAAAAGGATTTCTACTGACTTCTATCTGAACTAGATTTAAATGTACAACATAGATTATATTTAAGCATACTTTATCTGCTGACCTCAAAAAGGAAAATGGTGCTACCTTTGAAAAGACTGATATGACTTGACATAACTATATTTTAGGAAGTAAAAAGAGTACAAATAGTTAAAAATATCAATAACGAATCCAACTTTTAATGTCTTTTAACAGGTGTTTGTCTTCTTCCCAATCACAAACGACCATTAAAATCCAAATCTGCCAGGAATGTGGACATTGTTTTGGCTCAAATGTACATGTGTTTGTCGGATCTGCTGCCCACAGGGAGAGAGAGTCTGCAAAACGGTGACAAAACCAAATGTATTTGGTCCACAAGCCCTCTGACATTCATGTCAAAGAGAGCCGGAGTGGTTCTGCGGGCCCCCATGGAAATTCAAACGTGTCAGACCAGAAAGCATAACTGAACTAAAGAGTCGGGGAAATCAAATCCTGGAGGTTCAGGTGGGAGCGGGGAGGCTGGCAAGTGATGCAAGCCGAGCCGCATAAAGCAGGTGAATACATCCATACATAAATTGTCACAGCATATAGACACAGCGAGCCGAGGTTTAACCAGCATGTACAAAGAGCGAACAGAATCTCTCCTCCTCTGCAGGAAAAAGGAAAAAAAGAAAAGAAAAGGGGACTGGAAAGACTCGATCTCCTGCAGGCGATTTCTCACACATGACCGCGAATAGAACCTAATGAGCTGCCAGACCTTGAGTGGGCAGGGAAGACATGCCTCTGATGGTAGCCGGCTTTCCTTTTTGGACCAGGAGGTTAGAGAGAAAAATCCATGTGGTGCACTCAAAAAAATAAAAAATAAATAAAAAATTCAGCTGCCATGTTTTCGCAAGCAGAGTGGAAGGCTCAAGAAGAATGATGTAAATATCCGCTGCCTTGATGTGCGTATGTTCTCGAAAGCGTTCTATTTTATTCATGTTGTGCGTTTTTCCATTGAGCCACGGCTCTTTTTGATACAGTTTTTTTTTAAATAATAGGAAAAAAGTAGTTCAAGACAAGCATATGGGCTTTTTCTTGAACTTTTAATTGCTCAGTCCATGTAAGCTGAAGCAGCCGTTTTCTTTTTTTCTTCTTCTACTGCTTTTGACTGTAATCTATGGAGTCGCATTTTGAGCTCGTGGGAGTGCCTCGCCAAACCCGTGGGCCGATGACCGTTGCCTGGGCTCGCATCCAACAAGACATCCCAGAGAAATGAGTACGCCTCTACAGTCCCCGAATGCAAGGACGGAGCTACATTACCTCCCAGATGCTTATTTAGGATGCAAATTTAATTTGGACTGATTTGCTTCAGCGTATGAGAGGAGAGCGATTTGAAAACGACACACACATGCACACGCGCGCACACACAGACACACACAAAATGGAAGATCCAATAAAGCCACTTTAAGAGTGCTGCTTTGTGGCCCTTCTGAGGAATGAGAATAAAAATAAAAAAAGGAAAAACTGGTATCGTAATTGGTGCCCAGAAATCAAAAGCAGCTTCTGAGCCGAAAGATACTCTTATAAAATTCCTCTACAAACTTTAATATGTAGATTATGTGGACATTAATCAGCAAAAAACCCCTAACGAGAATGATAAATAAACCTCAAGTTAGGTTTGTGGAGGCTTTCGAGTGTGTCCAAGGACTTTGTAGAGGAAAATGGAAATAATCAGATGGTGTTAATTTAATTAATCAAACATAAAACTCAAGAATGTAAGCAAAAATAAATACGCACTGGATCTGATTACATAAAGAGCAATTCAATCTAATCATACAATACAGTCACATAAAACTGAATATGTAATTCCAATTGATATAAACATGAAGCTCTATTTGTCCAATCGATTGCATCAGTTCGTTAGGTTTGACATATATAATCGTTGCTTAAGATTTTTGTTGTTGTTTTGCATTTTTCAGGATTTATATTTATCTTCTAGTAACACACTATCTATCAAGTGATATTTTTACATTTCCTGTCGACATTTTTTAACTCAAAGCAATTTTTCTGGGGGAAACCTTGGAACAGCTTGCAAAAAATAAAAAAATAAAAGCAGAGGAATCCTTTCTATGATTCAGAAAACTGATAGGTGACACAGTTTTTACCAGTAGCTTTGTAAAGAAAAAGGTGAACTGAAGAAATTTAGGAAAGTTTTCTTGAACGTTTCCAGAATTTCACAAAAAACAAACTTTGTTCATACCGAGTCGGGATCGGGGCGTGGGGCAGACAAAACCTCCCGTTTAGCTGGTTGCCAGCGCTACCGGGGACTCCGACTTAGTAATTGAAACGAAGTGCCAGGCGGAGTGAGTCATAGTCTGTCAATTAGATGAATTGTTACAGCATTTGCTTGCTGTGTTCCTGGTCCACCCGTATTATCAAATCACCTCGGGTTGGCATAATGTCATTTTCTACACAAATCATCTCGACAGTGCAGATAATTGAGATAACTTGGATTAGTATTCGTGCGGCACTTTGCCACCCCGGTATAGGACCACAGCATATATTAACACCTACAGTATGCAGATAATTACTGACAGGCTCTTCAGAGGGAAATTCGGCGCATGCTGACATTGTGGGCCTGCACCTGATAGTCCATCTGTCTGCCTGAGAGCCTGTCTGGCTGTTGATCTAGTTACAAAACACCGCAGTGCTTAAAAGTGTATAGGGTCAACAGTATCCCGAGGAAGACAAGGACATAGATTATGCTAGGGATTTGGCAGCAGCCTCTCGCTCTGATTAACAAAAATAGAGGGAGAGAGAGAGAGGAAGGGGGGGAAAACAGATTCGTGGCCCATTATCTTCTATAAAGGCCAAACGATCATTTCTTCTTCTTTCTCTTTTTTTTCCTCTGTAAGCTTGTAAAAGACCATCTCGGTTCTAAAGATGACACATTAGCATTGCTCTCTGCATCGTCATTTCCATTTTTTTCTCCCCTCTTTCAAAGTATTCATGAAGGGAAAGGCGGCATGTATTTGGCACTCTACCGCCGTGGAATATATATCAAGGCGTGTAAACACAGTCTTTGCCAGGTCTGTTAGTTTTTTTTATTATTATTTGGGAGGATTTTCTTTCCGTCTTCCAGCAAAATGCTTCTGCTTTTATCAGAATATCTGTGTTACTTTTTTTTCTTTTAGCTGCCCAGGAGAATTGAAAGACACTTTAAAAAAAAAAGATTCACCTTGCACCTTTTGAAGTAATCTAGTAGAGTTTCAGGTGTTAGACATTTTTAAAACACAAACCAACACTGAGTCTTGGAGTTTCTGCCTCCTTTATTTGGCTTGTGAAAACAAACAAACAAAGGAACAAACTTCTAAAATACATCTTGCTTTTTTTTATATGTTCGATTATGAAGTCGCAGTGGTAAAAGATAATGTCTCATATTTTTTTATCTACATTCTTACCCCAAGTATAAATCCCAGGAAAAGCACTCTAAGCTACTCAATAAAGAAGTCTGCCATGAAAAATGTTACCCATGTAAAAAAGAACAAGTGCAGGCTGTAAAAATGTAGTTTAAGCTTTAAAGTAAAAGTCATTCTTTACTTATAATTTATGAATTACATCTGAGTTCAACGTATTAGGGAATTAGAATCCGCATTTCCGGCAATCAGTGTTTTTCACTGGGAAAAAAAAAAAGTGTCTTGACCTGACATCTTTCTGCTTAACCTTAACCGCTTCTGGTAAATGTTCTGTCTAAATTATAAATTATGTACTGAAGTGAGAAAAGCAACAAGAAAAAAACTCTCTGGTAGCCTTTCCTGCTAACGCAGGAGGGCCGGAACTGGGCAGCTGCTGGGGAGAAGCCCTTCAAGGCTTCCTGCCGACACTAATCCCAGCCTGAATACCCATAAGCCTCCTCTGATATCAAAGGATGAAACTTTAGATAGCATTTGCATTAATCGTCAGCCACATTAGGAATCAAGCTGCGTGCTTTTTATCGGCTCAGTCGGGTTCAGAAATATTGTTTGCTTTGCAAGGAGAGATTAGTACTGAGGTACACCAAGGACTTGGAAAAAGTTATAGTTTTGCAACATTTTCTATTCCATTATAGCTTTTCTATGGCTTTAAATCATAGAAAAGTTATAATGGAATATATTATGTTGTAAAAACATAACTTTTTCCAAGTCCTTGGAGTTCAGTTAGGACATAGGATACCTGAGAAAGTGAAAGTTTTCTCCTGATGTACAGAGTAACACTGTTCACCTTTCACCCCCGCCTACTTATGCAGAAAGAAATACTAAACTGGATCTTTATTATTAAGATAAAACCATTCAGAACGCAAGTTATTTCATGAGAATCTCAAATCTACCCAAACTAGACCGACACTCACATCTACATGTTCATTTAAAACAAAAACCTTACATAATGAGTAATGAACTTATCGCAGAAGAACAAAAAACTCTGCACCAAGTCTTTGAAGGCAAACTTAAAGAAGATTGATGAAAATTTAAACGGCATCAAGCTGGCTAATCGATTCTGTGTGAGGGAGGCAAACTTTTAATAAATGCAGCGTTATTTTTGACAGTTTAAATGCCTTTTTTTCCCTCAAGGACGGGTGACAAAATATGCTGAAACTATGAAAAATGCAACCAACAAACATCACTGATATTTAAACTGTTGTCGCCACCATTTTTTATAATTATCTTGCTATGCTTCATGGCCCAACATCATCCATAAAAATATTTAACAAAACTGTGAATGTGAGGGGAAAAAAATGAAGCACAATTCATGAAAAATCAAGTCCTGTAGCACCAATGAGTTCAATCTGTATTGACCTCAAAAGTAACATGTATTACTGTCCTTAAGGTGACATGACCATCTCGGACCAAAAGGTAAAAGGTCAATACTTAGTCTGTAAGAGCCCTGGAGTGGTTTGGAGTGAATTTTCACTTGTGTAGACAGAGCTTCTGCAGACTGTAGTATGAAATTATTAAGGAACCTATTTCTTTGTCATTGCATGTCAAAGTTGCAAAGTTTTAATACAATGTTAGATCCCTAATAATCTGTGGCAGCTTAGCTTGCGATTAGGTTTTGTATAGTTCAGCTTTACATGTAGAAAGTTAAACTAAATCATCATTTACTCTCAGCTGGTTGTGTTCGCTTTTCTTTGCGGAAGCGCAAGAGTCAATTTCGATGAGTAACAAACCTGAATCTGAAAAAAAAATAAATAAATCATTGAATCTCCCGTGGCAACCAATCAAGTTGTGCAAAATGCCTGGATGGAGCTAGCACCGCCTTCGAGGCATGACTCCTCCTCAGAGCTACAGCTTCCAAGCTTACACCTAACAGACTGATCAGCTCCTTCAGACTAGCCAGCAGCAAACAGCAAACACATGGAGGAAGTGCACATCTACTGAGCTCATTATAGAAGCTAAATGTTGATTCAAAACGTTGTTAAAGGGTTAATAGAGGAGCCATGTTGAGATGACTTCCTGAAGGCGGAGTTTCAGAAAGAGCAGGAGTTTTTAAAGAGACAGAGGCCCAATTTCAACACATTAAATTACAAAGTTCAAACTTCTGTTAAGTCATATTTGCTACATACAATAACTGAAGTGCTATAAAAATGCACTATGTGCCTTGGAAATGCATAAAGCTGCCCTTTAAAAGAAAATATGAGGAAGTGTGTTCCCATTCACATTACAGCTTATATTTTCTGGTATTGTAATATAGCTCCTTCGCCTCAGGACTTAATTGCCGTTCTCTTGCCTTTCTCTATTCCCTATCATATTAAATTCTGCAAGACCTGCAAATCCACGGGTCGCCCTGCATAATTCAGGGCCGGCGTCTACCGAAATTCACTTTTCCACGCGGTCAACGCGCTCCGGACGAAAATCCTTGGAAACCCAGATAAGCTGGAGTGGCTTACGCGGCTGACAGGGAACCAAAAACTGTGCTCAGGTAAAACGGCTGCTCTGTGCTGCAGAATGAGGTCAGTAGTGAATCAGGTCCTATTTGGTGCCATCAGCTGCAGGGGGAGCGGTGACGCTCAAGAGGTTTTCAGCCAAAAAAAAGAAAAAAAAAACAAACAGTAGGCAGTGTTAAGCTCTCCCTGGACCATCTGTTGAGGGATCCCGTCCACTTATGAAATCATTTACCTCACATCTCTCTTTTGTCTTTTACTTCTTGCCGTCGTCTCACTCAAAAATACAGAAAACTTAACTGAAATTGCATCTAACATTATCCATCAATGCAGTGTTATTAACAGACCCTAAGCCTTGAAGCATAAGTGGAAATTCAGAGACCGTCGAGGTTTTACATGACGGCTGACTTATTTCTTAGAATAGCTGCTGAGGCAAAGTTCAGGTTTAATACTAATGTGCTTTCATTTATGAAGTGCGTTTCCTAATGAAGTCTCTGCACATCAGAGGACCGTTACGACAGCCATGCAACATGCTAACACATCATAAAGCGTCCTGATTAGCAGCCGGCTTTGTCATTGAAACAAGACATACTGTGATGTGTTTTTTTGTTTGAGTGATGTGTTTTTTTGTTTGAGTGAGATGAATAGTTCTCAATGTCAACATGTCTGACGATGCTAACAGAGCTACTCCAACGTCTTTATCTGCCAAGGATTTAAGAGCCAGCGCCATCTGTTAGAGAGGATAGCAGCTGATTTATTAAATACAATTACCATAATGAGGTTTTGGATTCCTGTAATGTTCTGGTAATTTACAAAGGTCAAGACATTTATTGTTTATTGTATGCAAAAAAAAAACAGTTTCTTTGAATAACAAACATACCAGTTATTCTGTCATGTAATGGCGTCAGTAACCGTCTAGTCCATAAAACTCGAATTATTTGTGTTTATCAATTTGTAGGCAAACAACTCATCAATGAATTTGTCTCCAGAGCAACGTTTTACCTTAAATACTTTCTTTTGCTTCAGTGCTGCTGTTATTTTAATCCCTTTTGGGCCTATTTCGAGAATACAGTCAGACCAAAGCATGGCCACCAACAGCCAAACGTCTCATTAGCTGGAAATACCAGCAGTAAGCCTTTTACTACACACTCTCTCTGATCTGATGCTGGGGACAATTACATTCCTCTCTCGCTTCCCCCGTGTTTTGCTCTCCTGCTTTATGTCTCTCTGTCTTACCATCGCTCTCCTCCACTCGTCAGCTTTTTTTCCCCTCACATCCTCTGATTTGCGCCAAAAACTCTCTCCCTGCCAAATAGCCAATCTCAAAGTGCTGTCTGCTGGATTAATACCTGAGCTGGTTGATTTATAATTGCTCCATTGTGGCATCTGCATGCTGACAGGTTGGATCGTCTCAGCATTTAATCTTGCTCGGCGTCTGATGATGGGGTTTCTCTCTCCACCCCTCAGACTTGCCTGCCTCATCTCATTTCAGAGGAGAACAACAATTAAGTGAGAATTTTTCCACCGTTGAAAAAAAAAAAAAGATGAGCGAGCCGAAGAGTTTTGTCGGGTTCCCCTATTTCTCATTCACAAAACTGTCCTCGCTTGTTCATTTGGCTCGCCTGGAGTTTGGGTGACTTTACTTGAAGCTGAATTTGAATAAAGCTGGGTAAATCTATCGAAGTCCCATCAGAATGCAGCAAAGTATCCCATAAAGCAAAAAATAATTTTGAGAGATTAATTTTTTACATGAATTGTTTGAGGATATGTGACTAAATCAGGATTAATATTCTATGACATACATTCTGTTAATCCAGTGTCATATTTCTCAGATTTTCTATAATTCACCACCAAAGTAACTTTTATTGTGGTGGTGGGTCAATTTTAAAACTTACATTTAAAGCCTTAGCTGTAAGTTTGTTTCTCATGGTAAAAATTGAGAAACAGATCTTAAAAACAAATCTAACAAAAAAACCCATCTCATCAGTTTTCTAATTTCCTGCAGCAGCTACCTGTGCTGCTAATCTTGGTTTCAGCTCAAGCAGGAACAAGTTGAGCTGATGTAAATGTGATGTAAATATAGAAGATAAGGATCATTTTCTACCTCTACCTTAAATTTAGCATTACACAACTTCTTAAAAGCATTTGTTTCTTCCTAGGACTAGGGCTAGTTGAATGCATTCTTCACTTAGCCACCCTAGTGGCTAAACGACTTAAATGACTTAGCACAAATGGGATATACAGTAAGTTCCTACTTCCCGCCCTAATGATGCGATAAATAGTTTCACAGCTTTTTAATCACTGAGGTATATTTTAACGAGGCCGCAGCATGTCGTCCACGAGACATATGCAGTGCGGTAATGGTGCCACAGTAGGGGTTATATTTATGGCAGAAAAATGTCTTCATTTTAATGCATTAAGGCGGCAAATTCAATTAATGGTCAGAACTGATCTCCGGTCAGAAAGACCCCATGAATCCACAACGCCGGACCGCAGAAGGAGTGCATCATCGCCGTGAACACAACATGCCGCAGTGCCACATGTTGTCCAAGACTGTTGCGGCGCGGGTAATTTTTAGATGACAAAAGCAGCTTAGTGATATTAAAACCAGCATTTAAAAAGAATCAGCAGCCAAGTGTCGTGATGTTAAAAACATGCCGCAAAGGGAATCGCTAAGTCAGACTCAGCACAACAGGAAGCTCTCCTCTAATAAGCAGCCAGTGAACTGAAGGCTTGCCAAGAATGACTCAAAGTGTTTTCTTTTACCTTCTCCACCCCACACTAGTCACTTAATACCAAGGGCTTGGGCCTAAATTGCATGTAAATTAATTATAGAATTGAATGGCTGAAACAAATAGTGTCCTGACATTGCAAAAGTGTCTTGTTTGGGTGTTTTCTTTACCGCTTTATCGGATGTGCTTGAGCCAAGTAGCTAAAATGTGGCAACGCAAATGAACACAGATTATGTTCAAATGGTATAACTCTCAAATTTGAAGCTTACAATGTACCCTGTCCACACAATTAGTGCCAGTGTGTGTGTATTTGTTTCCTTTACATTTGGCCCTCAGTGTACTGTGGAATGTGCTACTCAATTTATTTCAGATTTACTAGCATGACCGGGTTAGCAAGTAGGAGCCCATCAAAAGGAGGAGAATTGTTTTCCAAGATGTGTGTGCGTGTGTGTGTGTGTGTGTGTGTGTTTTGGTTGGGTTCGATATCTAAAAGGTAAAGGGAAGGAACACGTTGGAAACAGGAATCTCATGAGACTTCCACTCCTAAATGGTGTTTACCAAGGTCACGGAGATTAATTGGGTTTTTTTAAAGGTTCACACAGATTTTAAGGAAGGCCAAGAGAAGCAAATTTCAAAGTTTAATGGAAATGTGCCCCAAAAATTAGCAAGCACAGATTCTCACTGGTGGTAGTCTGAAACAATGGGCACCAATTGGGCATGAAAGCAGTGTAAGAATAAAGCAGAGAGTTTCAATATGCCAATTTCAAATTGGAGTTATGATTGATTATTTAACTGCATCCATTTTTAACCCCCTTTTGACAACAAGAGAAGATCACAGAGAAGTTCTTGCAAATTATATTTCTCATATTCCTTGCAAATAATCACCCAATTCTTAGAAATTATCTTCCCAACTACAGAGCCAAAGACTGGCGTTTGTAAGACTTGTTTTGTGATCCCATCACAGCTGCCTGTACATCCGCATGCAATCACTGGCACCAGTTCAGCGTCTTGTAATGGTGCCAGTCTGCCAATGGGTAAACAAATAACACTGTCTGCAGCAGGAAAACCACAAGCATATGAAGTGATCAGTCAGACAAAACCTTGGAAAGCTAATAACTGCTTTTAAAAATTCTGCAAAACACACATCACAGAGGTATTTATTGAATGGTTAGGCTTGTAGAGTGGCTTTCTAAGAATTATCAATAAGGAGGTTAAGCGAAATGGCCATTTCTGGCATGGACGTGTATAACTGCACTTAACATTTAAATTGTTTATGGCGTAAGCTTGACCACAGCCATGAGCACCAAGCAACTTCCAAGCACTGCCACCCTCAAGGCTGAAAAACATTCAATATTTCTCTATCACCTCTTGAAAAGTGTAAAGCTGTGCACAAACCTGATGTCCGGTGTGATTTAGCAGCGTATCGCCACAAATCTAAAGGGGGGGGAGAGATGAGGGGTGAAAAAGAGCTCCCTCTTCCACTCTGTCTCTCTTGCACAAAAACACATACATACTTTATGGAAACAACATTGCTGCCAAAACAGAAAGCTGTTACTTTTGTTAAAATTACGCAGAGGCAAAGATGAAACGAGAGAACTCCCACACACAAGTCAGCTCTCACAATAATCACAGAGATGGTTATGTAAGAACTAGTAGTTACTTTTTCCTTTGCTTTTGTTTGTTAACAAGCTTTAGGACAAACACAAAGAATTTTTAAGTTATACTACTGATTTCTGTTCCATCTTTGTTTTGCGATGCTTTAGAAATGAACAAAGTGCTGCAACCAAATGCAGTTGGCTGATTTTTTTTTTTTCACATATTCAGTTGCTTTCAAACTGGAACTGAAGTTGTCCATACGTGCAAAAGCACATATGCGCAAAATGCACTGCTAGAGGGTTTAGTCTGTGAATGCAGAGGCAGATAAAAACAATCATGGATAGCATTTTGCATTTTACTGTACCGTAATACCCAAACTGTTCAGCTTAACACAATTTCCGATAAGAAGTATATGTGTTACGTAAACACTTGGTTCGTGGGAGACGCAGATGATTACCGTTTACAAAGGGTCAGATTTAAGGATATGCTATAATCACAGCGCCATGTAGTGGCCTGGCAAGACAACTACAGCTGATGCAATGCATCTTGCCGTTGTTGTCTAAACATGGAACTTCTTCCTCCATTAACATCCAAAAATACTTGCAGTTTCCAGGCAGGATACTTGCATAAACGTAGCCTCAGTGATTGGTTGATTGTTTGAGCTTGAAGACAAGTAAATCAACACAATTAAGATGATTTTCTTTTCTTTTTTTTTAAACTTTTAAATGTATAATTAACCACAGAGCTGGATTGCAACACAGTTCCTCAGGACCAGAGCAGTGGTGGTTTAGGCAGTGGACTAAAACCAAGTAATGCATTCCATACACTGAGACAAAACAAATACACATATCGGTACTAACTGTGTGAATGGGGCTTCAAATCAGCTTCAGATAAAACATTTATACAACATCTTCCAGTTTTGCTGTGAAAAGATTTTTCTGTTGCATTAATGCATGAGTAGTCATGGGGAGACCATGGGTCCAGCTTTCTGCTCAGAGTAGGGAGTCTAGCTGACATGCTTTACATGCATTTTACCCGACCTAGCTGATTCTAGCTTCTCACTTCAATAGATTGGAGAGGCAGCAGACAGAGGTGACCACCCAGTGCGAGACCCTTTACTGATTGAACAAATGCCAGTCAAATGATTTATTGGATGAAAAGATCCACACTGACAAGCGGGCAAACATGATGGAACCAATGACGGGCTTCTTTAAGAGGTCTTTAGATAGTTGGCTAGCAATGCCCTGCTAACCAACAGCTAGGTGGTTGGCAAGTAGTTAGTGGTGAAAACCATAGCAAACCAAAGTAAAGCAATGTCAACCAACTCTAGTAATACCGATGAAATAAAAGGCTCATATGCCTGTGGGCGGCTGAATGGAATAACATTAAATAAACACATGCATTATCAACAAGGTTCTCATGAATCATAAAGGGCAGCCATTAATATTCTGGACATAGTCATAATAAAACAAACACCCCAGGGACCGAGATTAACAGGTGACATTTGGAAGCGATACAAGCGTGGAAAAATGTGCATTAATGCTGCTCAAAAAAGAGACCTGAAACAGAATACAGGTGCAACAGATTGAATATCAGTGATAAGTGAATTAGTTTCAGTAATTTAATCCAAAAAGTGAGACCTGCTTGAAGTTTCCATGAATAACGATAATTTGCCAAGCCTTGTCCGTTACCGATCTTGTTTCATCTCAACAACATTCAATGCAAAGGTCAAGTTGGTTAAATTTTAGCTTTATTTAGATGCTCGTTTTGCACATTTTTCAGAAGGTCTTGGTAGCTGCCACTGGTCATAACATGACCACCTGGTTTATTGCTTGAATGACCAGCAAATTGGTTCAATCTGGGGTGCTGTGGTGGAACAGGGCAAAGCACAACCCATGTATTGAGGCCTTGGTCCTTGTGGTGGTGGTCGCAGGGTCAATTCCTGGCCTGTTGACATTTGCCGCATGTCTTCTTCCCCCTCTCTGATTACCCTCTTTCCTGTCAAACTACTGTCAAATAAAGGCCACTAAAGCCAACAAAACCTTAAAAAAAACACTGGCTCAATCTAAAGTCCTAAATGAAAATGAGCAACATCACAGCTGAAACTGCAGTTTAGCTGAAGGTTGGATCCCTCTACACCCCAGCAGAGCTTTGGACCCATTGTCTCTATGCCACCAATCAATTATGCTGTAATTCACACAAAAAAGAAACTCAAACAAGTTTTGAACAGATAGACAATAGAGTATAATGACATAGCTCTCAATAGACTGACATTTTTCTATTAAAAATCCCTTTCATTTTTTGTAAGCAACTGAAGATTTCGTTAGCTGCGAGCGATTTTCACCAACATGAACTGAAGTAAACTTCAGATGTATCACATGGTATTTGAGTTCCCCCTGCTGAGCTGAATTACTGAAATAAATGAACTTTTCAACAATATTTGAATGACTGAAATCCAAGTGTATTTTTGTAAAAGCTCTGTAGTTTCTCATCGTTTCAGAATATTTTGATGAAGCAAGTTGATAGTTTTGTTTTGCATGAAGCGCTGAAGGAGAACGCTTTGAGAGGACAAATCAACAAGAAGTAATACATTGATTGTCAATAAATCATTACCTGGCATGAACAAGGCAACTCAGCATTCCTGAACTCCAACTATTTTATTCAATAAACCAACATTTCAACTTATTAAGCTTATATTTTTGGGACGGTTTTTATAAAGCATGTGCTGAAAGAACATTTTGCCTGCAGTGGTCCAGTGATCTGAAACTGCTTTGATCCCTCTGGCACAGGAAACCTGAAGAGTGCAGAAGACAAGATGGACTCAATCAGAAAACCCTGGGAAAAAATGTCACACAGGGCAACCACCGGACTCTCAAACGAGACAATAATCACAAGCATCTCTCTGCTCTGGTGCCGGAAGATACAAGGCTGGGTATTTATGTTGTCTGAAAATCTCTGGCAGGATTCGAAAAAAGGAAGAAAAAAAAGTGTGTGTGTGGGGGTGGGGGGTAGCTGCAGGACACAAAATCAAGAATATTAATGGACTGTTGGCCTTTGCCTATGTGGAGCGGGGTGAGATTCCTCTGGGACTCTGCCAGAAGCCGATGTCTGGCCGTGAATCACTTGCAGCAGTTCGTATCAGCAAAAGCATGCCGTACAAAGTACTAAAGATCAAATTTATGTAGCGCTTTTCTCGTCATACCAATCGCTCAAAGCGCTTCATACCACAGCCGCAGTCGCCCAATTGCACTCAAACATCCATACACCAATATGATCAGAAGTGAGTTTGTGTTAAGTGCCTTGCTCGGGGTCACGTCAGCAAAAGGCAGGAGGGGGGAAAGCTTGAATTGAACCCACAACTTTTGAATTGCGAGGTGATTAATTCTTCCCTCCAGGCCACTTGATGGTGATGAGTAGTTTCAAGACTGCAGCAGGCGACAAAAGTGGCATTTTGTGGAAACCACTGGCGATATTAGTGGTTAAGAGCCTTTTTAATTAGTTTCTTTGTTTACTGGAAACAGCTGTAAGTTTGTATATTTTGCCATTAAACCTAAATTGTAGAGTAAGTTTGATGTTTCCCAATGCAACATCATTTGTTTCTTTATATAGTTGGCGTGATTGTTACCTGTTCACTGAATAAATGTACTGGCTACAGGATGCTGTTGGATCCGACTAATTACTCTACTTTCTTCCCATGTAAAACAGAAAAATTCGATTTCAATACACATTTCAAACTGGCGCCTTCATTACCGTGCGAGCGCATTATAAAGCCAAGCATTCTCTTCATGTGGACGACTTAAAGCTGCATGCGAGGGCAAAAGAACTGAACTCTCCGTACGGCCATTTGAAACGTGATGAAGGTCACTTGTTTGAAGCATAAACACCGATGGGGGCCCGCCGCGAGAACTGGAAAGGCTCGGCCGCTTCAAGAGCACTTCACTGATGTGCACTCGAAGTTGAAGCGCTTACCCCAGGGGTGGCGCGCAAAGCATTGACCCTGCCTTCAGACAGCCCTGTAAATACAGATGTTATTGAAGTCTTGCATGCCTTCCCTTTGAGTCCGAGCGCGCTCGCAATCATAGCGCACCCCCAGGTGAAAAACAACATCTTTATTGCTTTGAGTTTGAGTAGTGATTACAGTTTTCAGTGCAGCAAGACAAATATGTACCGTGTACACATGGAGACGCATATTTCAGTCATTTCAGCACGCAATAATAGAATGCTTTGCTTATGTAGAGGGTGGGAAATAACTGGTGAAACATGTATTTGCATTGACAGCTTAGGCATGTGGTTAAAGAGGAAGGAAGGACAAATTGACTCCCCTTTAGGAGTTGCCACACTACTTTGTAGACTAGCTTTAAGTGTCGTCTTCACGCCATCAACTCAATATGTATTTTTGAATATATTCTCTCAGCCCAAACCTATCATTCCCATTTGTACCCTAAAACAACTTGGAATCCAGTGTATCATCATGCCAGATGCTAAACCAAACAATGAGCAAGTGCTTAAAACTGGAAGAAACGGTGCACAAACCTGAAGACACATTATGAATGCACGCCCTCACACACACACGCACACACACACACACACACACACACACACACACACACACACCGGGGGAGCTTAAACAGGAGGAACACCTGCAGGGAGTGTGGTGAAGCAAATTAGCTTTATAAGTAAGTCTATCAACCGTCATTGCTAATATGCAGTGGGTACAATTGGATCATTGCCGCAATTATCCCAGTTACTGTCAGACGTACTTTGCGGTGAGAGCAATTGTGTTACTCCAAACCAAGTGGCTGTTAGGATGAGTTAAGAGATTCGAAAGGTGAGGCCATAAAACCGACCAGTTGAGCTCATCAGCGAAATGATACATTATGACTGAAAAAGCTGCAGGTTTCCTGCGGTGAAGAAAAAAAACAAAAAAAAAAACCCTGCAGCCTACAGGATGAAAGGAAAGTGGCAAAATTGAACATAATTGCAGGAGATGAAGACATCGTTTTGGTTTTGAGTGTGATTGTGTCGCTGCGTTGCTAAAATTGTGTGATGCGATGGAAAAATCACGAGACTGACTGACGGTAGTCGAACTGATTTTAATTTTCGGTCACGGTGCCAATCAGCAAAAATCAGCGAAAAGGTTTCAAACTTTCAGCGATCAAAACATAATAAGCATTTTCAACACAGAAACAAAACGAAGGCTTTGTCTGCAACTACTCCCATGTTTCTCCTAGATAGATGATGAGTGAACAACAAATAACTCACAGAGGTAAAAGTGAAATAAAAATACAAATTTTTTAAAGTTCATAGTACATTCTGATAATATTGATAACAGCTTTGGAAGTACAAGCACACCAAAGGTCCAAGAGACATACTTTCCTTCTGCCTGTATAGAGGAAAGCTGCTCCAACTCCTGACATGGGAATTGATCCCACATAGGTGTTTGCCTCATGAATGGCGCCTTGCGTGAACGTCTCATTTCGTCACCTCATCGCCAATAAAAATGCAAGATACCAGAATGCATTTCAGTTCCACAGAAGGTGTGTAAAGTAGTCTCCCTGCGAGGCGGCAGCAACTTTTCATTAACTGCACTTGCCTAAAAAGCAGCAGAAAACTTGCAACGGCTCAGGTAGGAGAGAAGTTAGTTTTTACCACTTCCTTTTAAGATCTAAATGTTGCCCGACTTGAGTGAGACGACATCAGGGCACCGTGACATCTGCGTGACCCACATGTAGTGTAATCGGACAATGGGATCAAACAGCTTCGTGTAATCCCCACATTTAAGCCTTATCCATTGTCAAGAGCTGGTAATGCCATCTAATGTAACCTCATCTGTGTCTGTCTGATAACATTCACTTTGTTTTCACCGAGCGCAACGTGTTCTAGCAACACCCTCATAACGCACAAGTGCCATTCGTAGTGCCAGTACAAAAGCTCAAAATCTTTATCGAATGACCAATCAGCTCCCTAATAAACCAGCACATCCAATGTCGAGTCATTCAGAGCTGCTTTAAAAAACAAACATCTTGATAACCTGCGCAGCCTGTCAGAAGAAAAAGAAAATCTGAAGGTTACGAGAATAAAGGAGGATCTTGTTAGAATCTAAGCTTTTTAGTTGATCCATTGTCTCGGAGTTCTTTGCTAAAAAAAAGAAAGAAATCAAATGCTATTAAGTAAAATGTCGTTCATTCGCAGGCTGCTGTGGGGTGCTCTCCTTCCCACTAATGCCCGTGTGCGCTCCCCACTGCCCTTATCTCGACTCTCAGCCCACCAACTGCAGCATCATGGAGTGTTTTCAGTTCCACATTAGCACATTGTCTTCCTTTGATGTCTCCCCTGCAGTGAGCCCCCTAGTGAGCAAATTTGTCACGTCGAAGCAGCGAGAGGCTCGGATTTCCTGTTGCAAAGTATTCGGCACATGCTCGCTCCGATTGACCCTTATTCAGATCGACTGTTAGTCAAAGATAAACTTTATCTTCGTGGGGGGGAAAAAGTCAATGACTTTGAGGTAAGAAGGCATTTTAAGACAAAGCCATCAGTTTTAGGTCATTTAATAAACCTTAAATTTGTTTTTGTGCCTAGCTATAAACAAACTGAACTCAATTAGATTACATTTTATGCAGGGTTTGGAAATTAAGTTATGAAAATGTAAACACCTAAAGGTTTCAGATCATACTATTCTAGCACACTCAATAGTGAATAGTTGATATTAACTTGAGTTTTTTTTTTCCCAACAAGAAAAAATATATATGTAGACTATACTCTCTCTTATATATATATAGATATATATAGATAGATATATATAGATAGATATCTATATATATCTATCTATATAGATATCTATCTATATATATCTATCTATATATATCTATCTATATATAGATATATATATCTATATATATATCTATATATAGATAAAATATATATATATATACACATTTATACACATTTTAAACCTGCACTCAAACTATTTGGACAAATGAATATGTGGAAAATGAAAATAATGCTTTAAAAAGCTAAAAATTCAACGAAGTCAATCGAACATGTGGACAAGAGTCAAGCAAAAAAAATGATTGTTTAAAACGGTCTAGAAATAGATGTCTTACATTATATATAAAAAAATATGGTTATGATTGGGCTTAAGCCATCATTATTTAGAAAACACACTTTTAAGCATGCCATTTATGACAACGCAGTCAGACGAAATTTTTCATTTAGAGCCAATGCCGGCAACATTCTTAATAAATTGACAGAAAAAAGCTCTTGCAGGCATAACCTCCGGTCAACGTTTCTACCTGCATGAAGACTAATTTGTGCTACGTCCTCAAACCTAATGGAGATGGGATGTGAGTGGTTTCTAAAGCTGCAGGATAGTTGATGTTGTTTGGTCTAATGGATCCTTTATGGTCACTAATTCTTTAAGTGGGCAGGTGGTTCAGTCAGCAGAGGTTATTACACCCGCAAACTATACCCGAGGTTTACGTAACATCAGGTTATTCCTATATCTTATTAGCCTTTTTTTTTGTGAAAATATGTCTAGATACTTATTAGCTCATATTCTATGTGTATATTTTTTCTATATACCAATACTGTACAAGTACAAAATAGCAAAAGGTAGACATCACACCCCCCCGTTAGGTTAGCTGCAGCTAATTGAGGTGTGTGATTAGAACTTAGTAGTACATGATCCCTATGCATCTACTACACTGGTTAGATGTTTATGATCCTAAATGATAAAGATCAAAGTTACATTTATGGCTAAACATGAAACAGGAGAAGAAGCTTTTTTTTCCTGAATAAAATTAGCTTCTCAGGCTCTGACTTCTGCTACGAATTAAGCACCGTTTACAGAAAAGCAGCTTAGAACAAGATTACCTACTAAAATAGATGCAGCTAAGTGCACATTGGAGATTTGTAAAAAAGTAACCCAAAGATAATGATTGCACAACTTTCCCTTCGATGTTGCATTGTTGCAAACAACAAAACATCAAAGAGGGGGGAAAGAAACTTAAAGGAAAAGAAGAAGATATCGAAAGAATCTTGCACTTTAAAATGGAACGAGAACACAGGACGAAAACAAAATGACAGCAAGCAGCAATGAAACCGCAGTTCCACTCCGGGGACTACTTTGGCGTCTAAAGCGTCTCCGTCTCTTTGAACACTAGCCAACGAGAGTCTGGAAAAGGCACATCCATCTGAAAGTGAAGGAGACACGTCGTCTCACCTTCTTCCTCTGACGTTTGTGGTGCAAATGTTCTCTGAAAGCCTCTTATGAAAGGGGGAAGTGTTAAATGTTAAAGCACCGTTTGACTTGGAGTAATTGTACCGCTATCTCCGCCACGTCATTAGGGACTGGAGAGCCACTTTGAAGGTTTCCAGGTGATTAAAAGTGTGGAAGTCGTATTTACAAGTCTGGTTTGGTTGCTTTTTCAACCACAACTTTTAAAGAACGAAGGCAATTTATGAACACGAATGACTAAGAAGTCCAAACAAAAGAATTGCTAATTCAACACCACTAATCCTTTTCCCATTTTACACTTCTGTCCAGTGCTGTATTTATCTTTTACGAACAAATACACAACTGGGTGATGAAATATGGATTTCCACACAACCAAATACCTTTAAATGTGGATTTGTTTGTGTTTGGGTCGATGAAATCCCAAGAGGAGCAAGAGTCAAACTATTAAGCTGGTCGTAGAGTAATAGATTATGATACCTAGATAGAATAATCTAGGTATCCCAGTCTGTCCTGGTTCTTCACACGATGCATTTTGTTGCTGACTACATGTTGTTAGTACATTCCAAAAAGTCAAACCATGTTTTCTAATATGTCTCAAAGCTTTTTATTCTGCCATGAAGAATACAAATAAACATATTTGAAGGAATTATTCTAGCTAAAACAAGCATGTATCACTGGATTTCTGTGAAAAATCATCTTAGTGAAATAGAAAAACTCACCATAGTATATTTTGTAACAGGTGAGAAATGATAGAAACAAATGAAAGACAAAAATTATCAACATGAATTACTTTTGGTAGAATTGAAGTTTCTATGGGAAGTAAAATTTACTAGTCTTTGTGGTAGCCATACAAAAAAATTCCAACATTACCTACATTGATGAAATGCATGAAGCCGATTCTGGGTATTTCCAACAATTGCAGCGAAATTCAACAACACACTTTGAATAAACAGTTGAATGGAATTAAAAAGTGCAAATAAAATCATGGCTGCTCAGCTCTAATGATCTCAAATGGCTAGAAACAGAAACTAAGGCGAAGGAAATGAAAAACGGCCAGGCAAAGAGATGAAAGGTTAGTCAAAATCAACAATCAGCTGCAGAGGAATCGGTGATCAACAGCGGCCTATGAGTACCGCAACAAATTGTAGGAGCTCATCGAAAGCCAAGATGTCGGGAAAAGACGTCCTTGCAAAGTCCAAATATTACAGAAGAATATGGAAGAGTCAAACTACACTTGGCCTCAAGAAAAACTGAGATACACTTAACAGACAAGATTGTTCATTTTGAGTCTAATGGCCACAGACAGCTTGTCAGATGACCCTGAAACACTGAATTACAACAAGGAGTTGCTTGGTGCTTCAGGCATGAGAACATGGGGATGCTTCTCGTTCATCAGAAATCCCTCAAAACCTTATGTTGTCAAAAAGAAAATGAGTGTTTCAACAAAACAACCCCAAACGCAGGAGTCAGAGAGCAGCTTTGTGGCGTCCATCCAAATCTGTTGTACTTATTCCAAAAGAAGGTGAAGCGTTGGATTTTTTATGTTTCAAAAACGTTATGCAAAAATGTTTGTCCTAACAAAATGCAGTTTCTGAAACCCCACAAGAGAAGTCACGCTGTCACAATGGTCTGATTAGATGAAATCATCTTTAATTAAACCTGACGTGCATTCGCTGTGTCTTTGCCTCCCGCAAAAACGTGTCACAATTAGACGCGACAGAATCTCAAAACGCTCCATTTCATGGCGCTCAGGCTGTGATGAAGCATACGGATGGATGACAGGGAAATCTCCCCCGAAGGCTAAAGAAAATCAATTAAGAGATGGGCCAATCAAATATGCAGGATCTACATAAAGTTTGGTGATTATTCCATAACATTGTCAACCAGTGACACTGGTTGGGTAAGCTAGCATTTCATCATTAGCTCTCTAGATTGGAAACTGCAACATCAAGGAGAAGCTTTCTCCTTGGCGTGACCATTGATAAAATATATATAGTCATCATGAGCAATGCATCACCGAGTTTTAGGAGCTTTTTGCTTGCTTTATCGTAAATGCAGTTAGAAGAAGTGGATTCACATCTGTGAATTTTACCACAACATTGTGCTCCGGTTCTGCCGGACAAGGCCCAGCTTTATGCTTTCCTGAAAACCTTAAATGCATTTTATGTCCAAGCAGCCTTAAAGTTAAATCACTTTGTTATTATAAATTTACAAGGTCTATTTTGCAGCGATTGCCCTCGCAAACACAATTGGAGACATTGCTCCTGCTCCTAATATAGACAGCTTAAAAACAACAAGGCTTGGGAAAGCTACTTTCAATGCGATTTGTTTCTTCTTCAAGACAAATTGGAGTGGGCTAAACTCAGTATCAGACTGGAGATTGGAAATCGTCTAAAAACCTGAATGATGAATCTTTAAAAGCCCTCCATTTTAGGCTCCATAAGCGAAACGTTTTTGGAGCTGTAATGAAGGTAATTCTCTGCGAAAATCAAATATGAACGGACAACGGGGAGGGAAAAGCGAGAGCCAGCTGAACTCGCTGTCTGCATCAATAAACCGATGCTTTGTTTCTCAACCCCAATTTATTTGCGAACAGATAATGCCACGACAAGTTAATTTGACCACATAAAGCCTTGTTCTTGGCAGTCTGGCTCTCGCTCTTTCAACAATCCTTGGTTTATGTCTACAGAAACACAGACTGATGAGCTCCTGATAGCATTTCGGTCATTGTTCCGTACTCATTTGGGTTTCCCTGACATGATTCATGTTTTGGACTCAAGATTTTTGTTGGTCTAATTAATCTGAAATAACTCCGCTTGCAGGTAACAGAATCTAAATCTCATTAACCTGAAACAAACTCTTGCTTCTCGCACCTTAAAGTTTCAACTTGTTCTTCTCCCTTGTTGCTGCTGCAGCTCTGATTTGGCTTCCCATATCAACACAACAACAAGCTGGGATTACAAGGGTAAGCCGTCACAGTTAGCTGCTCTTCAGAGGCGCCTGTGCTTACCTAAGCCTTGCATAATTGAACCCCTTTTTTAAAATGTATTTTTGTGAATCCAGAATGCAACTAAACTGTAAACAGAAAATGAGTGCGGTTTAATAAGTAGGATTTATGCATTTGTGGTTTTTGAGATGGTCAGTCTAGACAACTGTAACACCTGTTGTGGTTCCTCTATTGTGTTGTGGTCTTTATTGTACGGAAGCTACACTTTGGCACAAAGTGACAAAGTTTGACTAAACTTAAAACTCCAGAAAGCATCGACTTATTAGTTCTAAACAAGCGGGAAAGAAACAAAGACCATTGCTTCAATAGAACAATCATGCAACTCGTCAAGAAAAACAGATGTAGCCTAGCATCACAAATGTCTAAAAATTCAGTAGTAGAGTGCTTACACTGCCAGAATTCAAACCTACTTTATAGGAATTTTGTGTGTAGTTATTCCTTCAGTAGCAACAAGATTTGTGACTGGGCAACAATAGAGATGATAAAACTTCCAGTCAACAGGTGGTGCCAAACGCACAACAAGCAAGTCAGTTTGGAAGAAGAAACAATGGAGAGAAAAGCAGTGCACTTTCATTTTATATCGATTCCCTTAATTTTGGGTGATTGATTACTAAATTAGTTGCCGATTGTTTCAATCATTGATTAATTGTGATTAAATGCAATTCCAACACATGAATAAGTTCATTTAAATCATTCCACTGTAGCTCTGGCTTTATGTTTAGGCCTGTTATACTGCTGGAATGAAAAACCTTTTCATTTCTCCCATCCTCCCCCAACACTGCACTCAACTTATCCATCTTTCAATCAACTCTGTCATAGCAAGAAAAGGAGGACTTTCAAGTCATAACATTCGAGAAAACACAATATTGTGACAGTTGTTGAATGCCGCAACGATGCCATCAATAGTGATTAACCCACATTTTCCGCAGTCCTCTTTCTTTCCCATCAACATAATCTCTCCAACACTCTTCATGACCTCTCTTTTTATCGATCGATAAAACCTGCACTCAGTCACGGCCGTAACGGAGAGCCACAGTCCGGCCGAATGGCCAGAACCGTTATTGGAGAGCAAGATTTTAATGCGAAGAGCTTGAAATATTACAGCCTGCTTACCATTACATCAACACAGTGCTCTGCGGCTACTCCAAGGATTATTCCCATTCGATAGATTGTACAACTCTGCTGTTTTGTGCAACATGAATGTACTTTTAGGCTCGTATTCTTTTTAACTAATTTCATTCATAGGTGTCGTATGGCGTAAAAACAATACATAGCCTCATTAAATAAGCTAGATGCTTTTTAAAAGGCTGTGATCTGATATCCTCCACCTGTGAATATTACAGGAGGAATAAAAATGTCCAACATGCGCTTGTGCAGAGATATCTCAGCAGGAACGCCTCACTGTTGACAGAAGGTTAAAGTGCCAATTATTGCGGTTTTAATAAAGAATTAAAATTTAATAGCTGAATCAATTAGCCTCCCAGGCTACACTTCAATTAAGCCTTTAGCCTCCTTAAGCTTACTTCGCCAATTTACCATTGCAGAGATGCTGACCTGGCGAAACCTGGGCCCAGATAACTGTGCACCAATATTACAGCACAAAGGAATTATGCAGCGCAAGCAAACAGAGTCCGATGGAACTTGTATTACAAATCCAGGAGCAAAGTAACAGCAGCGAGCCCTCCAGGTTAGCTTGATTAGCAAACATTAGCGATGCTGTAGACGGATATAATGAGCTAAGCTGCCTTCTGGACTTCTGTCTCATGTTCTGCAGATATAGTCAGAACGTTAACACCATATGCTTATCAGACACAATCTTGTCAACAGGATGCAGATCCTATTAGTGTGCAGGGTAAAAGTGCAAATTATAATAACGACCTAGATAGCAGATATTTTGTCTGAGAACAAAATATGTGTCAACTTTTAATGGCAGTGTTCCAGTCTGTGTGACTTTGATTAATGCCATTTCTTTATAGTTGGGGTTTACAAAATGTGGCTCACGGAACAATTGGGGGCTTGGAATTTTTATTTTTTTTTGCCTGGCCCACAGTGTTCAAAAAGCAACAATAAGCAGATACACTTTAACATTTAGAGAGATTTTTTTCTGACAAATTGTAATCTCCTTGAAAAGCTACTGAGAGCCACAAAAGAAAAATAATGTCAAGGACCACAAATGGTCATGAGAGGAAACATTTAGGACAGAAGTACCTCGTAGCCACATGAAGCTCTAGGAATCAACAAGTTTGTCTCTGGCAACCGACTGGTGATCCACAACAAGCAATTTACAACATTGAAAGGGAATAGACAATATTCTTAGCAACAACTCCATATTTCAATATATTTTCTAGGAATTTTATGTGATTTTGTCACATAATGTTGACAATCTCTTAATGTTGAACAGAAATTGTTTTCCCTCAGAAACAAACAAAGGTTAATGAAGGACATATCCGATTATTTCACCTCAAAATATAAATTATGGTGCTGAACTTGCTCTTGTTTCTTCAAAGAAAGATTTATAGACAGAATCCAAAGTACAAACATTACAGATCTCAACAGAAATACACAAATAAAAACCGCAGGTATGAACAGGTATGAACAAGTGTCTGCTGGGAGAGTCTAATGCAGCCAATCACTTGCATTTTATTGCAAATTTCAACCCGCTCTCAGGAGCCACCTGTTGAATGCTTCGCTATTTAAAGTGATGTTTTTTAGCAGGATTTTGCAGCAGGTGAATCACAGGAACATGATCTAGTTTTGGAAGTCCCTGCCTCAACCCACATTCATGCATCTCGTTTGCCCTCGCCGCTGCCAGCCCTGATAAGAGAGCGGCAACTATTTATCTCAAGGCTTTGCGGGTGGAATACAAAACGATCAGGTATTAATAGACTTCGCTGCTGGTTTTGAACTGAAACTGTTGCACCAGTGTCTCTCTGGGGTTTTTTTCATTCTTTTTTTTACATATTTCTAACAAAATCTAAACTTCTTCCCTGTGCTGTCATTCTTGTTGGGAACAGCTCCCCATCTGCTTTAGATTATTTCTCGATGACCTCCGCGACACAAACGTTAATGAGAGGAACTGTCACAGGCTTGAAGAAAAAAGTGCCCATAAATCAAAGAAAGAACAAAAATGTTGCAATGATTCCTTCATTTTCAGAGGAAATGCCCTCTGACATTTCTCAGCCTGCGCAAATTCAAACGTCAATGGGGAACGACCTCCTGCAAACCCCAAAATCGGGCTTGCAGTGCTGCTGCATCTTTGCTATTTGTTTATAGAGCGCCTCGCAGCAAAGCTAAAGGTCAACTTTTGTGCTCTTATTTCTTTTTCCCCCCCTAATGGTGGAAGGGCTCGAGCAAAGCTGAACACAATCTGGCATTGTTTTTTTGTTTTTTTTTTGTTTTCTTCCTTCGTGTCATATAACAGAGCGACGTCCATATTACCAGGTGGATGAGTCAGCTTAAATGCACAACATCTGAATCTTCTTGCAAACGCCAGGTTTCAGTGACTAGTTAGTGGACGTCTGACGTGTTTGGCTTCTATTCCAACATTTTTGCTGCTTCAGATCGTACAGCATATGGTAAATACTTAAATCGATGTAATTTGAGACAAAAGATGGAACCAAGATGAGACGAGAAAAGCAAAAGCGGCATTGAAAGACCTTCAGATTCAATGAAAATGTTTTCTGCTCGTTACTCTCAGAGTTTGGAAGTGGAAACTTCCAGAGAAACGGGACACCGCCACTCACGGTTTGCTGGCATCATGCTTTCTAGTACAAAAAGTACAAATATTGACAACTGACATATATTATAACAAAAAAAACATTGAAAAATCTTTTTTTTTTTAAAAAAAACAAAAAAGTCCACCATACATATTTTGCTCTGTCTTTACAAGATTTGCCCATCTCAAGAAAGTTTTGAAAATGTTTTGTGAAATATTTTAATCTCAGCGTTTAAGCATCGCTGCAGATTCTCAGCCAGATTCAAGTCTTCGACTTTGACTGGGCCACTCTAAACACATAAACATGCTTTGGTCAAAACCATTTCGTTGGACATAAAACTCCAACTAAGTCTCACACATTTCAAAGCTTCCTGTCCCTGCGGAACAAAATCTTCCCCTCAGCACAATACCTCCACCTCTTTGTTTCACTATGGGCAGCGAATTAGGCGACCACTGAGGAAAAATGTTTGCGTTGCATTTTCTTTTTGAGGAATCAAAATGCATGTAACCTACAATCGGCTATCGCTTTAGTCCATTTTTACGTATCTGCAGTTTATGTCTCCAAAGGTTGAATAAGCAGGTAGATCTCACATAGTCAGCAGTTTATTAATTTTTTTTCCAGAGCAGAGAAGAAGAAAAAACTAAAACGGAAAAGTAGAAGCGTTAGTCTCAAGTCCCTTGTGGTCCGGCTAAGTGCTTTCTGTCAAGGCTTAGGCTTTGAATGTTTTGAGATTAACCCCAAATAGCTTTTGATCAGGGAGTTTAAAATAAGTTTTACATAATTCTCACCTCTCGGTGTCCCAAGTTTTCCTGCTATTGCAAAATGCTTCCTTCGGCGTCTCACTCTGAGCAGAAAGTGCAAATAGTCCATAAATTGGCACGCTGTTGGAGGCGGCTCTATAATCAGCTTTGAGAACATATTAGGTTTGTATGTCGGCCTTTGTAGTTTCCTCAGTCATCCGCTGCAATCAAAGAACTCCACTAATTAAACATTACACTAAGAGATATGACAGCTTGGAAGAGAAAATTAATTTAATTTTGTAAAATTATAACTTACTTTTGTTGGGAGTTTTTTACATCTCAATTCTCTATGAAATTGAAATATCTAAAAAAAAACAAATGTAAAAGGTGGTCATTCCAGGAGAAATAAAAAGTCTATTTTGCTCGGCCTGAGCAGAGATGTTTTTATTTCAAAGATAAAACGAAAGAAAAACCTTGAAAAGTAGACCACGACTCAAAGGAGCAAGCGGCTTCATAAAAAGGTTTCATTCTACGACTCAATTTTTTCCGAACAAACGCTGAGGATAATCGTTGTAGTTGTCCAAGCAAGAGAAGTTGTCGATTTAGGTTCAGTTTAGATAACTTGTCATACTAAACTAAACAGTTTCTGCAGAAAAACCTCGACGTGATCCAAAAAAAAATTACTCCACATGGCACAAGTAAAGGATTTCCTGTTGTCCCCCATTCTCATTCAAGCCGAGAACGGAGCCGGATGTGGACATTAATTGCGTGCCAAGGGCTGGGCAGAGCAGAATTCAGGATGGGACTCATTGATTTTTATCTGTTTCAGACAATCCATGATTTATTGCATGTCATTTCTGTCCAGAGACGAGGAAAGTTTATCAATTTCTCCTCCGTATTTTCTTCAAAGCAGAGAGAAAGCCAAGGCCAGGATTTTCTTGAACATTTTCTATAATAACCACGCGCTAATATGAAGTTTATCTGAGTACAGGTGAGCTCAGACAGAAAATCCTGAAACCTTTGAAATGTAGTTAGCCATATCCTGGGTTAGAAGTCCAAATATAGACATTTTCTTGCACAGGCTTTAAAAGGTTATGGACAAATTTCTGAGGTTAATCAGTTGATGAATTATTCATGTTCAGGTCTAAATAAGATGGAGGAGATTTAGAAATCTGAGCAAACGAACGAGTCTCTTTTTTTTAACAAACATAAAACAATGTGAGACTGAGACCAGCACGTCCTCTTCTGACTCCTTATCAAAAAGTTCGTAATTTTATTAAAGAACAAAACAATCAACAAAACGTGTTCAAATTAATGACCCAACAACAACAACAATCTCAGTAATTATTGTTTCAACAAGGTGTTGCACAATTCTGTGCGTTTCGGTTCCATTAACAAAATAACAAGCAGAGCAGGAGTTTAAAATTAACTAATCAACCACCGCTGTGTTCATAAGAGTGCTTATTAATAATCGCAAAATAAATATCAAGCCTGTTATGTTTTTAACATAATCTCGGGTCGGCTTATGGAATGCAGGAGGTTGCCATAGCAACAGGTGTGTTTAAATAACAGAGACGGAGAGTAAAAAGGTGCGACTGGTTTAGAGTTGATCACCTGGTCAGGTTGTTTTACCTTTATTTACCTTTGCTGTGGCGCATCACAGCCGCTGTAATTTCTGAACATTCAATAAACAACAAACTTGGATTAATTATCTTGTTAGTCTGCTAGTATACATCATTCACAACAAACATCAAACACGATAAAGACATTTCATTAAGTATTTAACAAACTAATGGCTTCTATCGTGATAATTATGTGAAATAAAATTGTCTAATATAAAAAATTAGTTTGGTGCTGTCGGGCTCAGAGTCTGAGAGACTTTTCCTTTATCAAACAAATTTTTTTTTGCCTCTTATTTAGTGGAAATATTGATATTGATGAGACTTTCTCCAAAATAATAACCTTTTTCAATCTTTATAGCTCCATTGTTGAAAATGAGGCTCTAACATTCACAAATGACATTGAAATAAAATCCAGTCCAACATCTGGTTTGAGGTGATTCCTCTGGAACCTGTTGGAGGAAAAACATCCCAACTTCAGAAGATGAGCTTTAACTTAACAGAGCTCTGTGTTTCCTCAGTATGAGAGTCAGGGTGAGGAGGCGCCATGTTAGGAAGAGAAGTGGAAGCTGCAGGATCTTCAGAACAAACAAGTCATGATGCTGGGCTACTGATTATCCCTCTGTCTGGACACAAGATCAATAGAACCAGTTTAAAAGCTAAAATGAATGGTTATATGCCAGACATGAAAAACTGGGATGCACTCCATGCCATGATGTTCAGGATTTAGGTCTCATGGTATGTCAAGGTGTCAACATTGCAGCCAGTGGCCTGAGGGAGGAAATACAGCTTTATTTTGTAGCAATTCAAGAGCTACCAGCTTTTATCGCTTTGCAAAAAAAACAAAAAAAAAACAACAAAAAAAAAATATATATATATATATATATAGTCTACTGCTTGTCAATCAGTAGAAGGTTTTAACCAAATTCAGCTACATTTTCAGCTTTTGCTTTGCACAACATCCATTTTTAGATTTATTTCTTTTATTCGCCTGATTGGAGCTTTACAGCTTTACAGTACGAAATATGGACTGGTCATTTTATGAAGAGATTACTGGATGGTTCTCTTAGTCTTGACTCCTTAATGTATTCAGCCAGCGCAAATTATGTAACGAACACAATTACTGCTCCTGTTGGACGGCATTTCATCCAAGAATGCAGCTGGCACAGGCCTAGAGTGGCACATGAATTTCATCACCTGACGATTTTTCTCCCTTTGAACTGTCAAAAGATTAAAAATACAGACCAGTATTGATGGATTTAACTCAGCAGGGGGGCTTCTGCATCATTTTTGATGTCCAAAAAATAAAATATAAAAAAAAAATAGCCACCCACTCTCTCTCATACACACACACACTGGCACAAATCACCGTTGCCAAAGAAATTGCGTTCCTCCCCTGTGCTGTTTTAACTTCAACGGGGTTAGAAACACAATTACCTCATCCTCCAATGAAATACACTCTGTGACTGTAAGGAGAAATGAAAGGAGACAGAGACGGCGGAGGGGGGGAAGCTGAAACGAGGGCAGGTGTGAGAGCGATAAGGGACGTTAGTGGCTCTCATAAGACGATGTTTCAGAAACGGAGTTCAAATGGGCTTAGCTTTCAAATAACACCTCAATCACGGCTACCTTGTGCATGGTCTTCCGGGTTGCTGGAACCGCTGGAGAACAGGAGATGATTCTTGGCTTTAACGGTGAGGAACAGAGATCAGAACAGAGTTGCGTGACAGGAAGACACCATGGAGAAATGCCAAACAACATATGAGCAAGAAACGTGCAATAGGGGCAACTCCTATTGAGACCAAATGCCAGTATCGCAGATTATGTCATTCATTGCAGGATAAAAACAAGTAAATCTACTATGAAAGAGTGAAAACAACAATGTGGAAACCAAGGGCGATTGTCTCCTTACAAGGTTTTTACTCTTAGTTACCAATACACATCAGATAAGAATGTAAAAATAATTTCATAATTTCGCAAGCGGTAAGACAAAGTCTTCACAAGATATTACCAAGAGAGAGAGATGCCACATTTCATGGATATAATGGTACTTTTGTAAAAGTGGTTATCTAAGCTGTACTTTTGATTGGATGTTGTGACTGCGTGTCCTTCATCTTTGTCTTCTGTAACAAACCTGCAGTGGGAGGCGTCCCTGAGAGGCTTTTGAATCATTGTCACTTCTCACATTACATCATGTTATCTAGTCTGAAGAAAAAAAAAAGTCACTTTTCATACTTTGTCACTGAGTCCGAACACATGAAGGTCTTAATGTGGTTACTCTCAAGGCTACGCTCCACAATTCAGTTCATGATTTCCAGTGTGTTCGGATTGTGTTTTCGCGCAGTGACGATGACGGTCGCTGGACTCAGAAGGACTTGGATCTATTGCTTGACTTTAAGATTAGTGGAGGACAACATTAGTGTCTCCAGAAAACCTTCATTGTTCGTTGAACAATCGTTCTCGATGGGTTGGACTGTGATGGACTCATAAAGGCAGAGAGTTTGGAATTAAAGCAAACCATTATGAAAATTGCCAAAAACTACAATTTAAGGATCACTTTTGACCTGGCAAATTTTACGCCCTGTTTTGTATTTAATAGCACAATCAGTTTCGCAACACCAGGTTTTAGAACCACTACCTTTAGAGATGTCTGAAATTTGTTAAAGGTAATTTTCTGATGATGAGAAAAGATTTGATATTAGTTTTCCGCGAAAAACGATATTTTAGCAAAAAACAATAAAAAAAAGCTTTGTTTCCCTTAACTTCCTGTAACGTCTTAGTTTTTCCATCAGACTGTACTTCTGTGCTTAAAATGCACCTCATTTTGTCTGAAGAAAGCCGTTGAATAATCTCTTGCTGCCACTAATGTCATGAACCCTCATTCCCACAGAAAGTAGTCCTGGCTTAGTCATTTTTTAAAAGTATTTCTGGACAAAGCCAGGCATGGAGGCCTTAAACGATTCCAGATACAAATGGCTACCAATCCAGTTTGCTCAATCAAGCAGCAGGCGTTTGCTTCTCAAATGACCTGGCTATCCAAATTTCTAACAACCAAAGCTTAACAACCGCACCATAAACCTGAAGGACAGCAGGCACTAAACAAGAAAAAACACAGCCTCCGTGTTTAGATCTTTGTGAATATTAAGCCCGTTAAATCCACCATCTAGCTTGATTTATATCCCGTCAACAGATGTAAGCGACTTGTTTCGGCCGAGACAATAAAAGCTGCCGCGTGAGTGAACTGAACATGACAAACTATACCCATTCGCCACACTCGAGAGCCCAAGATTAAGGCTCGCTCAATTAAGAATAATTTTCCATGGGGCTTTATGCTAATCTAATGCCACTGCAGCATTGTGAGCCAGACTGGTGTATATATTTAATACGAACAGGCCCCCGGAGGAGAGACGGTCTTCAAAGCGTGATGTGTGTCGCAAACGACACGTTGCAATCCCTTCCTCGCGCGCATCCACCACTGGGTGTTCTCGCTTCTGTTTCGGAGTGACTCACACAGCTGGAGTCTAAAAATAGCTCATAAGTCAGTCTCCTTGGCTCACAATCTCTCCCGCTTATCTCTTCGCCGTCTCTCCCGCTTCTGTTTCTTTATCCTTCCTCCTCGTTTGTCTCCTGGAACGAAGAGGAGACGCCAAACGCACCCCCAAAAACTGGTCAATTGGCGTACGAGTCGTTGTACGGGATGGTAGAAAAGGTACGACAGTAGGGAGGGAGTTATGGGATGAGAAAAAGGGAAGAGAAGGATGATGCGGCACAGCTGCAAAGTGATGAACTCGGAATATAGGTCGTAGTGAGGAGATGATGATGATGATATCAAAGCGCAGACCAGACAAAGGGAAATTATATGGCTTGGTTCCATTTTCATCATTACGTAAACCTAACCTACTTTCCAACCTGCTGGTGTTGCGACCTGGTGCTATTATTTTTATTATATTACAAAAAAACAAAAAACCCATCATCCTAATCCGAAATGAAAGTTGTTCTGTGGGATTGCAGTCTCTACTGTCAAAACAAAGTAAATCGTCCAGCTTTAGCCTGGCTCAACGGCACAGGTTTTTTTTCTTTTTTTTTTCACCTGGGAGCTGTAGGATACAACCTCCAGCTTGTACGGCCGGTCACTGAGCCGTCGCACCGGAGCGGCTGGACGGTCAAGTGCTCGGCTCAGAAACACTTTGACAGCGGCTGCCTACAGAGAAAAGACGAGCCTTCATGTCAACACATTACTCCGACGTGAGAAAGTGATTGAAAACTGTCCGTCAGGCAGCCATTGTCCAGGCTACCAGATATCACGGGAGATGAATTGTTCTTTCTGTTCCTCGTAAACAGGAGGAACGGAACAGTCGGATCAGATTCTGTCCTTTTATGTCATTGTAAATTTTCATTCGGAGTCCACAATTTTAGAGGTACAGTCTATGGTAAAACACCGGCAACTGCATTTGAAAGAATACTGCTGTCAAATTATGGAAAATCCATGTCTGGGAGGCATTGGCATTGTTGAGTTAATGGTGCTGGAGTCAAGGCCTTACTGTAAAAATAAAAGTTTTTAACTTAAGGGGGGACAAAATGATGTTTGTCTAAAATTGACATGTAAACAACATATAAAATGAATGTACAAATGTAAAATGTACAAATTACAGATTTGTCTGACTAATCTATTTACGGCAACTTCACGTCAAAGATTGTTTTGTAGTTATCAGATCTTTTTCTGTCACAATTTTACTGCTTGTAATTCTGAAAATCAACGAAAACATATTTATTTTGAAAGACAACAGATTGCATACCTTCAGATTGACTTTCCTTAAGTTGTAACCTTGGTTCGCTTTGCTCTTTTTTTACCCATTTTTGTTGTTGTTTTTCCTTTTTACTGTAGCGAATTAACCTCCTTACTTTTACAATTAAAACAAAGTTTTTATTGTAGCAAACCAGAGGCTGAAGATCAGCTTCGCTTGTTCTGGCATTTAACTCGGCTAAGTGAAAATATTTCTCTCCATTTCTATTTCACATGAAGTCATTTGGCCAATTTGCCACGGGAAGATTACTTCAACCACAGCGAACCAAACCAAAGGTAAACCATTTCCGTAGTTGTGATTTGATTTTCTCAGTTGGAAAAGTTCTGCATAAAAAAGTAAAATGCATTTTTTTCCCTTTTTGGAGACAGAATTGCATCCTGTTTAAGTTCCACGACATGCATCCCACCTGCTCTCGTAGCCTCTCTGTGCCTGCACAGCTCTCTGCTGCACATATTGTACCTGATGTTTCAGTAATGCCTGCAGGTGGCTTGGGATCTGCCATGTATCATTTAGCAGCGCCTCAACTGAGTACTGCCCAGAATCCAACCAGCAGCCCGACTTAAGCATCCCTGCCAACTGCTGGTGAGGCGCATTTATTTGTTCATTAGTAAAACTAACAGCACAAAATCTTTACAGTGCTTTTACAAAAGCAAGCGACGCTTGGCAACAGCAGCAAAGAGGGGGGGGATTTAATTCGGGGTGAACCTTGTTTACTTTAATAGCTTTGATAGTCGCAGCGTTAATGTCGCCACTAATAACGGTTTTAGTCGCACGTGACTCAAGGAGAAACGCTCGCGACGCTTGATGAAATTAAAACCACTCCCCGCGCAGCAGAGACGCCTGCTAGACTGAGAGGACTGCAATTACAAAGACACTTAAAGAGCAATTTAACAATAACCAATTTCATTTCTTCATATTAAAATGCGGAGACGCAACACTCCCGACTTGGGGTTGAAAACAAACAGATGTCCGTTTCTGCGGTGTGAGCATTTGTGTTTGGATTTGGCAGCCAGACAAAAGTGCTGGGAGAGAAACGGCTGGATTTTATGAAGAGAGACCAAAAAACATCAAACCTTTTTGGGGCAAAGACGAAAATCACTTAATCCATTTATATGCAATCATTTATGGCGGAAAGCAACTGTGCCTCAATGATTGTAGAAAAATACCACTGTATTATTTTTTTTTTTTTGGGACACTCCGTGCCGGCGCCATCATTAAAGGCAACAAGCTACAATCTTTCACCAGTTGGTGAAACATCCATATTTAAAGTGCTATTTCAGTAAAAGTGGGTCTGTAAAATTATCTGGAGTCGTTTTGTAAGTTGGCAAAGATAGTTTCGGATTCAACGCAGCATCTTTTCATTTTTCAGTTAATAGGAAGCTCTTAATCGTTTTGTATCAAACAGTCCTATTTACAAAAGACACATGAAGGAATTTGTGTAATGTGTACAGTCACAGCTCCTTCAGACTAGCCAGCAGTAATTAGCAAACACCTGGTGGAACATTAGGAGCTACTTCTCAGTGAAACGCTGGTAAAAAAAAAAAAGTTTGCTAAACGGTTAGTAGAAGAGCATTTTTGTTATGACTTCCTGAAGGCAGTTTCAGAAAGAGCAGGAGTTCTTAAAGAGACAGAGGCCCAATTTCAAGGCATCAAACTAGGAATTTAAATTTCTTTTAAGTCATATTTGATATTTATAGCATTTCTAAAACTATTGAAGCTAACAGTTACTTTACAGTGCAATAAAATATCACTACTTGCCTGGAAAGTACATAACATTTCCCTTTAATCATGTATAAAACATGCTTGTATATATTTGCAATGTGTATTAAACATGTTTTTTAATGGTCTGATGTAATTTTCAAATGTTAAATGTTTCCATTTTGAGAAAGTGGAAAGTAATCATAATTAACAGCAATAGAGGCTCACAGGGTAAACAGACTTGTATGCATGTCTGATGTACAATAGAAGACGACTAACCAACTTTAGAAGTGGATTTCCGTAAATAAAATACAAGTTTGCGTCAAGGTTACCACTTTCAGCCCACTTCTTTGTCTTGTTTTCTCTCTACTTTAATTGAGCACTAAAATAGATTCTATATTCTAGAGTTGCTCAACGCCAACACGAGTTAATCCTGCTTCAACCCACCTCTCTATCTGCGTATCACTCATTATGTTGTCATGGTTGTTAGCAAAGAAGCTGATTTTTTTCTTTTTTGTCCTGCAAGATGAACTATTACCTTAATAAATGCAGTAGATTTCACTCTCTAAGCCTTTTTTTAATCCTTCACTATTCTTTTTGCACACTGAGTGTATTTGAGTTGGATTCAGATTCATTAGTATTTGTGCAACTTGCCTGGGCGAGAAACCAACAAAAAAAGAAAGAAAAAAAAGAAAATGGCTGATGACTGCATTAGTTTGAAGACCAGAAATAGCCGGGGGTTTTTTATTTTAAACAAAGTGTGCTTTTTAGCCAGCTTAAACGAACACGGCGGTATCTGACATTTGGCATGTTTGTTATGTAGGCTCTATAATGATGCTGGATCTCTTTCTGTGACTCATCTCCCTTCATCCAAGGTGGCCTTTACCTTTTCATCCGCTCCGTTTTCCTCAAACAGAACTACTCCCTTTTTCTTTTCCGTTCCAAGTAGCATCTTAATGTCGTTTCCTTCAGGTTTCAGTTCTTACATTTTCTTCCTGAGGCGAAGCTGAACAACAGCTATCCAAGTCATTTTAAGATGCGCTGTATTTACTCCCTGAGCTTGCTAATAACTCTGGCTTTCACAAATGTTTACAAAAATGCACCTTAAGGCTTCCTCCCATTTAAAAATACAGTCGGAAGGGAGTCAAAATTCTACTTGGATTAAATTGATTTGTCATAATTTATTTCCAATTTTAAGGGGAATTTTATGTGACAGACCTAATTAAAAACCACAAAATTAGAACTTTATGGCTACATCAGAGGTGTCCAAAGTGTGGAATCATAAGTTTATTATTGAGCATAAACTGGATAAAAAATGTTTGTTTTAATAGTGGCGGTTTATAACATTTTTGTGGCACCACCCAGTGAAACCCCAGGCCTAAATCCAGCTGAGAATATGTGACTGATTACAGGAGAGAAAATGTTAGCCTTTAGATGAGTAAAATGGGTAGATGAAGCCTGTACAGACACACTTTTCAGATTCCTATGTGTAAAACCTGTTGAAAACCATGCAGAATTACCTCCTACGTCATATTCATGCACCATTTTATGTTTGGTTTATTCTCTAAAAATCGCAAAAAAATCCTTTGAGGTTTGTGAATCTAACTCGTTAAAATGTGGTGGTTACAAAAATAAAAAATAAAACATCCAAGGCAGGAATACTTTATTCGCTGCCACTGTGGCATGTTTTCAATTTCAAAAAAACTCTTAAAAGTTTCCCTTCAAGTTCCCTCAGCAAATGCTTGATTCGCTTTGCTGTGGAGACCAATTTAAGGTTTTGCTCTGCACAACTCTAACACCACCTAAATAGGGTTTCCTTCATAGTAATAGGAAAAGCAGCGAGCAGCGTTGCTCACTAACTAGCTCCCTTGTCGCTGCAACAGTTGGTGTAGCAATCAATAAAGCATCGGCAGCCATGCTCTGGGAATTATCAGCAGAGTTTGAGCACATTTTTGGACCAATCGGATGCCTCGGATGACAGTACCTGTTGCGTAAATTATCGAAAAGCCCGGAGACGGCGCCATATGTTCCATCGATGGATAAACAGATGTGTAGAGTATATGTGTGTGTGTGTGTGTGTGTGTTTGTGAGAGGGAGTTTTCACCTCCCATGCCTCACATTTAAACCGCATGCAGGCGCCCCGCTCTTTGTCGAGGTTCGGAGCCAATCCCCATCCATTTTTGATCGCCTGTGTGGCTGTCAGTCAACGGATTCGGCGGTTAAAAAAAAAAAAAGCGTGGCGGCCGTGTTATCCGTCCCAGAGATGCTTTGACTTGACAGGCTCACTCTAAACGCCTGAAGGAAGAGCTCAGCTCAGTGGAGCAGCAGAATCATCAGGGTGTGTCAGGTAGTTGTATGTCTGCACTGAAATTAAGTGGCGCTCGCTTGTTGGTATGTATGCGTTTGCTGCTTCAGTCCAAAGTACATATCCAGCTTTCTGGACACAGTATTGGAAGGAAACATCCGGTTGCACAGGCTTGTTTAAAGTTGGGTGCATGGTGAGACATTGGCACATTCTTCCATTTTTTTTCATTTTACAGAAACATTTGAAGTAGATTAAAAGTGCAAAGCATCCGGTTCCTGTTTTTAAAAATAAAAACTAAATGAGTTCACGATTTGAGTAACTGATTTGTTGCTTCAGACCTAATGTGCTGGATCAACAGTTATCCTAGAGATGAGCTGTGTGTTTCTACTGGGGCTTTTCTTGTTTCCTGCAACTTCACCATTTTGCACCACTTTATATCAACCTAAAATCCCAAACAAATACATTGAGGCTTGTGGTTATAATGTTGCAAATTATGGGGGGGGGAATTAATTTGTACGAATAAGTAGAAGATTTTAGTATTTAATTAAAATGAGATTGCTTCTGGGATGAAACGGCAGCCTTCCTCTGCTTTAACGTCACTTGATTTACATACATTTGCATTAAAGCCTTTGGCGTCAAGCCGCCTGTTCCCCAAATAAATCAAAACACACACAACCGTCAGAATGTATAAAAGCTTTCTGTAAATATCACGGACGTCTTTACGCGTCAAACGGGGATCCAGCACACTCCGACCATTCGTACAGTCACCAATTACTTCAACATATTTCAGCTCTTTTTTGTTGGACTTCCAAGAGCAGGAGGTTCGGGGAGTCATTTGCTAATTGGGTTTTGCAGAGGGAACCGTGTTTCGCTTGCCTCTTTCTCCTCTATACCCCAGGGGTCTCTTCCTCTTGGATGATTCTCCTGTCTCTTGCTCCTGCCAGCTAAAGCGAGCAATCACAGAGGCTTGTTATTCTCCTGCGCATTGTGAATCTGCAGAGCTGCAGGGGCTTCGGAAATATTTCCACCCCAACAGACCTCACATTTATGAAGCGTTTACGGGAGGAGGCGGGATCCGCCTAAAACTCGCCTCATAAAAGGTAATAAATCATAAGGAGTTTCTGCAAAATTGGGACGGGGACGCATCACAAAGCGCCGAGATTGTGGATTTTAAATTTGTAAGGGAAGCTTACAGAGCACAGAGTTACTCAAAGGAACAAACTCCCAAATTCACCAGATCCCTGGGGTCAACAGAGCAGTCATGATTGTAATGTCGCAACAGGCTCCTATTTTGGGTTTCTTGATCAGAAAAAAGGAAGAATTGCATAAAATCAAACTAGAGCATTAAGGGGGAACATTTTTTTTTTAATTATCCAAAAAAAAAGTGTTGCATGGTATTGTGCCACACTATCCAACTACAGGAGTAAAAGTTGTCAACTTGAGAAAACACAGATACTTTTTTCACCATGTGATCTACAGTAGTGTAAACAAATAACTGGTCGTCTTGGTAATGCCAAGCTTTTATCAGAGCGTGCAACCGCTTTTTGGCTCGCAGCTTAGATTTCTAGAAGAAAATGAGTTAAACTACGACTTCCTGGAACACAAAACGACGTCATCTGGATTGGCGACTGGGACGGTGATCTCAGCTCAATACTCTGTCCATGAATTACCCTCAGCATCTGTTCCAGTACTGACGAAGAATTGTAATGGTCTCAATTCAACATAGGATGTTTCCTCCATACCATCTCTCAAGTGGGGAAAACAAAAGCAAAAATCACCTTATTTCTGATATTTCCTTCTTTTTTTATTAGGTTTTTGTTCACTTAGTTGAAGATTTGGATCTTTAAATCTCACACACAGAGAAACTCAAGGCATGCATACCGTTTTCTTTTAAATTAATCTTCGCCATAACATTTTCTCCTCTCCATGCGAGTCCTCTCTGCATCTGGAATCTGCACACTTTTTACATAACCATCAACGAAACAAGACAAACCACAGATGGGCCCATCTGCACACAATACCTGAGAAACGTAGGCGTGAAAGACTTTAAAAAACGTCCCTTTGTTTTCAAGTCGTATTGGCACTGCAGTGGAGATACGAGGGGGAAAAAAATTTATTAAATAATAGGTGGGAAAAAGTTGATTTTTATTTGAGATTTAATCAAGCCTCCAGCGTTTCTTGGGTTGGAAGCATAGATTGTGGACTTTCAGGTGTTAATTAACGGATTGCTCACCAATTAGCAAACTGAAATAAATCAGATACGTAGCTCGCTGCAAGAGAGTCGCTCGATAACTTAATCACCTGCCTGGGTTTGTTTCATGTGACTTGTAAGCTTTGTGCATGTAAATACAAATTGCACTGCGTTTTTAATCCAAACTTTTACATTTGTCTTGTGAATTGTTCACTTTACACCAGAACTTAAAAAAAAAATCACATTCCCAGCATTATCTGGCTGAGCAAGTTGTTGTTTTGGCTATCTAATGAGCGTTCCTTGAGAAGTTTCTTGATTGACAGAGTACTCGCAATGTGCAATAGTGGTTTAAATCGAGCAAATAATAAAAAAGTTGCTTCCTCAGGAAAAAGGAAAAAGAAAAGGAAGGCAAAGAGAAACAAAGTCGGTGTTACTCTTGACAGGTTCATAGATAAACTCTTAAGTTTCACCCCTGCGACTTCCTCTGTCAACTCGGTTCCTGGATGACAGAGCAGAAGTCTTGTCCTCGGGGTTGTGTGTGCATCTTGGAGCAGAGATGAAACTCGATCAAACTCCATCGGCAATGTTTTGTCTGCTTTCACGCCGAGCCGTGTTTACACCCTGAGCTCCTTTGACTTTTGGGACTTCGCTTTTCCCACTCCTCATCACATCTTTCCTGCGCTGGAAAACAAGGGTCTGCCAGCGAAAAATCCCGGCTTTATCCTGAAAAGCTGTTTCATAGAGCGCTCACGTAGAACTTAATGAGAAATCAAAATCCGACTAGAAAAGTCTTGAGTGGAAGGAATAAACACATAACAGACGGAACAGCTTGTTCCTTATTAAATGTCATTTCAAGTGTTAGTGCTCGACAAAAGATCATCATAAGCCTTGCCTATCCAGATGTTAATTTCAAGACAGTTAGGGAAGACAATCCAAACTGTCCCTTCAAATTGACGAAAAAAAGAAGCTAGTTTTATTAATAACCCAAGAACAACGAGAGCCAAAAGTGAACGCAGAGTAAAACCAACACGTTCAAGCTTGATTAAAATACACTTGGAAACATTTTAAGGTCAGTTATTGGTAGAATGCTTGAAAAAGTCAAACTAAAGAATGAGTCAAAAGACCAGAAACAATTATCTTCTATAAAAGCTGGAGTTCATGGTAAAGTTCATTCTAGATGTCACTTTTTAACAGGAAGCTCTGAAAACTGTTGACATTTCCTGGAATGTCTTAGTAATATACAGTATTTCTGATTTGTGTCGATACAAAACCGCAATTTTGTAGGTTCTGGGATCAAAAATAAAGGATTTTAAATCTGGATGTACCTCTTACCCAAACTTACTAAGAGGTTTAAGAGAAGAAAAGAAAATTGAGGAAATGTGTTGTAAAAGACGGATAATGCAACATGTCAAAAGCCAGAGGGAAGCCAATGCCTGAAAAAGGGGGTGACTACTAACATTTTTAACATTTTCAAGCAGTTTTTCCTGCTTCCTGGGGTGCTGCAATCATTCGGAAATATAAAAAGTGACAGAAATTGTTGTGCAAGATCTCAAAGGCTTAACAGGAGCGGGGAAAAAAAACTCCTCTCACTCTCAGCAACACACATCACCAACTGCTGTGTTAAATATGAAGCCAAAAAGGTGTGGGTGGAAGACAGTTTAAGTACAGTTTGACCACAAAATAGTGTTTTCACTGAACAACGGAGCACCTTAAGTGATCACACCCAGCACATTGTTGATCGGGTCGATAATAACTAGTCTGTCACACAATCTACTGATCTACCATCAGTGCATTCCATGTAAAATCTTATAGTTACAACAAAAATCAGTCCCCACACAGAGGGAGATCACCTTCACAGTGTCTTACATGAGCAGAGTTACCTCAAACAACCATCTCTGTCAAAAACTAACTGGAGCAATGTAGCAGAAGGATGTTCTTTAAATCTACCCAACGTAAGAGGATGCAGCGATTTGTCAGAGCTGTTGTTTTCACATTCATCTAAATTTTAGCTGGACTGTACCATGTTGCGCTAATTTTCTGTTTCTACCTGGAGGCGTGTTAGGTAAAAACCTCCGAGGCCAAAAAAGAAAAAAGACACGTCTAATGAATGCTGAGCAGGCTTATATAAGTGTTCAATGTGGACACAGGATACTGAAAACTTTCATGTATTCAAGCTGAAAGATGCATCGTCAGGATATGCTGAACCTTTTTTGACGACAGCAATATTATGCTGCGCCGGAAATGTACCGCAGAAAACGTGCCCTAAATATCAAAAGTTGTATATTTGATAACTCTCTTTAAATAATACATAAGCTTGACTCACTGCTGTTTCACATTTATATCTTGTAATTTTAGGAAATATCGCCAAAGCAGGTAGGCTGGTCTACTTCTTCAAATTGAAAGAAATATGAGCTCATTCACTTAATCGCTTTGGCAATGAAACAAGCTATTAAAACCAAAAACAGAGTGCTTTGTATACATAAATATGTAGTTCTCACAAACACCTTGGATAAGATCTTTACCTGCAATGACTGCTCCCGATGTCCTTTCCTGTCCAGGTCCCTCCAGAATGTCCTCCCTGAACTTTTAGTTCCAGTCAGAACGATCCGTGCCTGAAGGACTTTTCCCAGAATCTCTGAAATATTAAGATTTCAAGATGTTGCTTGTTTTTTTTGTTGCACCATTTGTTTATATAAAATAAAATGTTGATGGTTCACCAGAAATGAAAGAGACTTTGTCAAGGTTACTAGCTTGGAAATGCGTTAGATTTAAAACTGTCAATAACTCAAAACTTTAACTGGAGATTCTTAATGTGTTTATACCTTGAGTGAGAAACTATTATATTCAATTAAATGGCTGCATCTTTCAGAAAAACAGTCTATGTCATGGGTTATATCTCAAGAGAACACATGTTGCTAATTTTGGCAATATATACAAGAGTCTGAGAAAAAAATGGGATCAAATTAATTTTGACTGACTAACAAAACATAGCTTTCAAGTTTCCTCAATTTCACTTCTGATTGGTTGATCAAACTTCTGCAACGCCTCCTTCCCTGGAACTGGATGCTGTCAAGACAACAAGTTGGTTAAGATGGAAAAAAATGGGGCTTAAACTTAAGACATTTATGTGGAGTATTTATCATTTTATCTTATTTGCAGGTGTAAAAATATCAATACACAGGAAAAGAAAGCTCCACATTACAAAAACAGTGATAAATACTCCTCTACATTAGTTCATTGATGTCATGTTACATACTAGAGAAGTGTTAAAACGTTTGGTTGAACATTACTGTGACAGCCATTTTGTTTTGCAGGCCAAGACGAAGCCCGCCTTCAAGGCAACGCCTTTGTAGGAAGTGAGCTGGCAAGAGCAGGAATTTGATTGGCTGACAAAGTGTAGCCGTCCCAGTGAAGTAAGAGAAGTTTTGCTTTATATTTACTTTATGATAAATAATTGTTAATACTGACCTTGTTTATCTCAAAGTTGTCTATGTTTGCATTTTCAGATGGATTAAGTTTTTTTTTGTTCTCTTTGCCCAAGAAATTCAGTAATTAGAACCTCTGACCAAGAAGTACCAAGAGTGTTTGTTTTTCTTCATGGATGCACTGTGAATGTAAAAGCTACATGTGCTGCATCCCCACAAAAAAAAAGAAAAAAATCACGCACACATACCCAGCCGCCATCTTCCGACCCATTTAACTCACACTAGACTGAATTAACCAGTAATCCTCGTTTTCTCCCCAGGGCTCTATCTTCACTTTGCACTTGTTTGAGTGAATAATTGGACGCTCCTAAGTTTCCATTTAAATGCGAGTACTGTAATAAACTGCTGACATGTTTATGTTTTTACTGAATTTACATCGACACTGAATTTACAGCCTTCTGCTGCTCCTCCCCGTTTTCCTGCCCTTGCTGTTACATAATTAAATGTCTCTCTAAAAGAAGTAACGCCTGGATTCAGAAATTAATTGATTTTCCATAAATGTCTATTTGATTCATTTTCACAGAAACATAGCCTAAGAGTAGCCTATCGCAACAGATGTGGCGGTTCAGCCATTTTTAGCCAAACCGAGGTATCAGCTCCTTTATTTCTAGCAAGACATCTTTCTGGAGAGATCCCAGCATTTCGAGCCGCTGCAGAATTATTGGCCAAATTTGCAGCACGCAGGAATTCTCATTACGGTAATGCATCAGCTCGACCTCTTCCCTCTCGGAGTTCGATGCGATTGCTGGCAGCGCGGGGTGGCTAGATTTTTCTCTCTCTGTGCCTTCTTGAGCGAAAAATAAATAAATAAATAAAAAAACAGGCTCAAGTGGCAACAGTGCAACCGGGTGTAACTCTTACATAATCCTGCAGTGCTCCAGCACTCCTGGAAACCGAGTAAAACTGCCGTTTATCACCTCTGCGCTTGGTAAGGGGACGAAACGCGTGCACATCTGTGGTAAAATCGATTATTAATAAAAGACGTGCTGCGCTTTCGTCTTTGATGACAACTAAAAATGAGTGATTATGGAAAGAAAACCAATGAAATATCACAACTCGCAGGTAAACAAATGCCTGCATCTTCATGTTTTTGTTCCTCTGAACAATAAAAAAAAAATTAAGCGTTTGCTATTTTGTTGTTATAGAATGACTTGAAGGGAAGATATGTTCTGAATAGGATTTATTGGGAGTACTTATAAGTAGTCAGTGTCTTACACACACAGTAGGGACAAAAGGTGTAGAAGCTAAAATAGTTGACTCTTGTAATACAGCATGCGATATATATGTAAAGCATCCAGAAGAAATCCAGTGTAACGAATAAGCCAATAGCAGCTTTTTAAACTTGTCTTACTTTATAAGGAGCACAACAATGAAATAGTATTCATTAAGAATTTCTTAATGTTTACTCAACTTATCAGGCATTTGCTGTCATCTGTGTATCAAAATCTATATAATTATAGCTGTAATAATCAATAGAATTTATTCAGAAGCACTAGAAACAATTACTGCCTATCTCCAATAAAACCATGCAATAGATTTGTGTCCCATTGCTAGGAATCCAAGGCAATTATGCCACCATGAGGCCGACTAAGATTCTTAGTTCAACCTGAATTTTTTAAATGTTTGCATTATTTTTGTACAACTTAAATAAAACCTTATTTGCTTAAGATTTACATCAAATTTGAACTTGTATCCTCTAAACCACTACCTCGTATGGGTAAGATACTAACTTCTTATGAGTACTCAGCACAACCCCACCTGTCCAATTACAATGAACTGCGATTTTGAGAGACCAACTCGTTGTGCGACCATTTCAAGCAGACGACTGCAACTACAACATTTTAAGACGTCCTGAGATCGTTTTTTTTCCCCATTCACCTTTGCATTGAGTGGATCTACTTTAAGCAAGCTGCATCAATTACTTGAAAAACGCATCTCCATAAATTGAAACTGTCCTTCAGTATAAATAGTGCGACTCATATTGGAGATAGATTGATATATTTACAGGCATTAACGTTGCCAATCCGGTGAGCGTTCCTTCCGCGGCGCCGATGCCGTAATCGACCAAATTACTCAACAGTTTGTCAGCCGCTGCACTCTGCTTTCAAACGTTTAGGCTTTTTATTTCACTCCCCACCATTAAAAATAAAAAATATAAAAAATTGAAGGTCTGAACAGTGGTTCTAGTTAATTTTTAACAATGTCAGTTCTTCTAATAAATACTTATCTGCTTGATGACAAGACTCACTAGACTGCTGGACACATTATATTTCATAACTCTGACTAAAAAAATGAAACTGTTTTTTTTTAATATATTCTTATCAAAGCCTTACATGTTCTTAGTGATCAATGGGGGGAAAAAAACGTATTAGCTCCCTTCTTAAAACGGTCACTTGACAAATACTGGGTTGTTAAATAGAAGACTTTCCTGTCGAATAGTTTCATTGGTCTTTGCTCTTGATTTTTATTAAATGAATGCTTTGAAAAATTCAAAGTAGCAAAAAAAAAAAAAAAAATCAGTTCAGTTGAGGGTTTAGTGAGCACGCTGCGTAAAGAACGCAAGACTTATTATCAATCTGTGTGCCGCTCTCGGTCATGATGTCAAGTTTTCTCTCAGCCGCACCGCTCTCCAGTCAATCAGTGGGCGACAGAGTAAGAGCCTCTTCCGGCCCAACAGCGCAGGCGACGTCTCAACTCGGCTCAGCCTCCATCTCCATCATGCTCGGTGATTTCTGCTGCTGTTAATCAGAACGTCGCGCGAGCAAGTGCAAGCAGTTTGTGGACGAAATTGAATGCGGGCGTGTTCTTTTGCTCTGTGCTTAGCTGGTGCTTTTTAAAGCAATGACTTTGCAAAAATATAAAATAAAAAAAAACAATGGAAACCTCTGGGGATGCTTAAGGTTGCAGGGCAGCGCTAATTATTGCAGGGATTTTCGTTTCTGCAAACATTTGCTCTCTCGCAGGCCGTTTACATCCGTTTTCCTGAATAACATAAGCACTGAAACGGCAAATCTTACCGGCGTTATTATCATTATGGTAACATTGAAACATAACACATTGACTTTATGCAAATTGGACTCTGTGGACTAAAATTCAGGGTAATTGCTGTTGTTTATGTGCGCCACTGGAAGGACTCTACACACAGAAGCTGGATTGCATATACAGAGAACCTCCACATTAACCTTTAACATTGTGTCTCAATGCACACACCGGAAAAAATAACCTCTAACATTATGCATTAGTTCACTTTCTCCTCAGCAGATCTCTGAACTGCTTTATCTGCACATTTGTATTTTTTTAAGTACTTTGCGTAAAGTTATATGAATAATGTCCACTTACTAAAAGTTTTAACGCTGGACAAAAATCAGTAGAGTGAATACAAAATGCAGTTTTCAGAAAATGTTTTCACTGATTGATTGATTGATTGATTGGAGGAGAAAAAAAATCACGGTGGTCCAAGTGTGAAAAAGTGATAAATGCCATCAAAATCCTAAAAATCTACTTTTAGTCCCTGTTCCTTTGACACGTTTTTTCTTTTTATTCACTTTTCCAAAAACAACCAACACATAACAGCAGCAACAGGATTAACATGCTTTTCAAAATTAGACAAGTGATGTGTTTAACGAAGGTGCGCAGCTTGACAGTTACGGCTTAATTTATTAACAGCTCTTGACAAACTGACTGTTTTTCTGTGCAGAAGAAAGCTGAGTCATCCTCCTTCGTTCCAGCGTCTGCAGAGGATTTTCTGCGAACAAAGAAGTTATTCTAGGGTTAGTCCAGCATCGCCGTATTATCTTCAAAAGCACTAATATTTCAGTCTAAACAAACAATTCTGAACGCCTCAAGTGGATTATTAAAAAGCTTTAATTTTTTTTCCACCAAAAATAATTGTAGTAGTGGTGCCGTTTATGGTTTAATGAATTAGCTTAAGCTTTGTCAGGTTAATTGGCTCATATTTGAGACATTTGAGTTTCCCCAAGTTCTTTGAAGTAACTTTCCTAAAACAAGACTTATAAATGAATTTAAAAAATAATGTTAACCATGATAGGGTTGTTTTTTTTTATATGTGTGAATTCTACCAGTTGTTTCAGAACCATAAGTTGTACAGATGTCCAAAAGTGCAACATGTCTTAAAAAAAGGGAAAAAAACGCATTGCGTAATTACTTAAATGTCAATATATGAAAACTTTATTAAATACAACTTCATTACAAAAACAAGGGGCGAGGCTAAATTAGGGGGCGGGGTCAACATTTAGGCTAGCGTCAAAAATTTTTGAAACAATTGTTTTCTGTCATTTTGTAAACATAAGCAAGTTGGTACGTCCAAACTGAACTAGAAACAGGAAAGGTTTTCTTGGCACTTCCAAGAAAATGCTTGACCCTCAAGCCCTTTCTAAGTGAAATAATGAAGTGGATGTGGTCAGATCAATTGGCTCCAACCACAAAACCACACCCACTTTGTGGCTAGTCAAATATATCCCAAAAGATTCAATGGAGAAGCACAGAAATATATATTTATTTGATGAAACCTATTCATACAAATCAGCTAGGAATCAAAACTAATCTGTTTCAGAGAGTAGAAAATGACAGTTTATCCGGTCCTGTTTTCCTGTCACGGTTATTACTGCGACAGTGTTGTCACATCAGTAAAAACGGTAAGAACAATTAAGAAAAAAAAAAGGAGGAGGAGGTGAACTATAATCTCTTATTTACGGCGCAATTGTGCCCAAACATGTGAAACTGTGCAACATAAATTCAAATCAACAACAGAAGTGGCCTTTTGTGTTCGCTCATTACAAGGAGGAGCCTGCTGGATTCTGCCACCGCGCTTTTTTCCTCTCTCTTTAGCAGGCAGAGTTAAATGGAAAATAAAAATATAAAAATAAAAAAAATATTCATGACTGCTGACAAGTCCCTGTGTGTGGGCTCTGCTTCTCAGTTTTCACCATGGAAACTGCAGATGGCTGGAATTACAGTGGCAGATATAATCCAAACGGTGCTTGTTGAGGCAGATAGAGTTTTACGACGACGATGATGATGATTGAGCGCTCGGGATGGACGATTCCCACTCCTGTTCAGCCAAAATGACCCATTGGATTTTGATTCCCTCGTTGCTTCCTTTCCTTTTTTTTAAACTTCCTTTCCGTGCTTTTGCTTCTTTTTTCTTTCTGCTGGTACGCAACTTCTTTAAGTTTCAAAGAAGTTGCGCACTCCAACATAACCAGTCCAGTCGCTTCCAGAAATATTAATGGAAGCTCAGAACAAGAAACCCCTTTCATTTGCCGTCACTGCAAGAAAGTAGCAGCGCTAAAGTTTGAAAATCCTAATTTGAGTTTGTCTTTGTGTAACTTCCTTCCCACGCAGCAACTCCCACCGGATTGCAACCTTTCCATAAATTGAACAGTTCCCCAAAGGAATTCAAGGCATGTGCGATTTAGGTAGGAACGCTGTGTGAGGTATCCAGATTTGTTCCATATTGTAGCAGTCCAACATGAGCAACATCATCACTAATTTCTGGTAGAAATTATGACCTCCAATGTGCAGCTACTGTGTAAATTAATCAAAAGAAATGAGTTATTGTTTCTGTGCAGAAATAAACAATATTTAAGTTCCCGTCAGTGTCATCAACACAAAGTGTAGACCAAAAGGAGAACTAGCTTATCATATGTTCACTTTTATACGCATACAGCATCATCAAAATCAAAAAAAATAAATTAGAGGATGTTAATTAATATTAACATGCTCATTTAAAATTACAAAAATAATTACATTGAAACTTTTCTGTAGTGCGCACAGGAAAATGGTTAGACTCAAAAACAACAAATATAATATTCTAAGTTATTATCAACAATATTGATGCACTCAAGATAATTATATTTTTATTAGATGCCTTTTTTTGTAATCCCATCTTTTTTTTTCCCTGTTCACATTTCTGGTGTTGCTCATTTTCCCACAGTAAAAAAAAATAAGTCGAAGTTAAGAAAGATACCTTAAGAATAAATCTCACTCTGCTTCTACAAGATGCATTTCAAGAGTTTATATATATATATATATATATATATATATATATATATATATATATATATATATACTGTATAAGCTCAGGCTGCCTTCACCCCTGTAGGTTTTGCACTACCAGGAGGAGCAACAAAAAGAAGACTTATGAATATATCGATCTAGTGACCAGGGTACAGTAAGTATCACAAACAGGGAAAAGACCTGAGGGCGAGAATTTATTCATTTTGTCTGGTGGGAGCCTTCTCCTATTTAGAGGTGTTACAGGCACATTCCAGTTGTGAGTCATTTCCCAAGCAGCACAAGGGAGTCAGTGAAGATGCTACTGCTAAAAGAAACTAATGAAATATTTGCATCCAAATTAAGTGGGAAAAAAACGGGGAGATAAAACTAATTTCGTCTAAGTTGCAACAGCATATTCTTACAGAATATGCTAAGCACAACAAGCAATGCTTCAGTTTGTTGCACAGGTTTCAAGACAGAGATAATCCTGATGCAACAGACACTGTTTAAATATGTAACAACAGATCTTATCACAAAAAGGTCAAAAGTACATCTGGTGTAGACAGATAGTCTCAGTTGTGGTACAGCTTTTCTGTTTGTTCTGCTCATTTCCGACCACTGACCTAAAACCAAATCCAGGGCTGACCGTTTCTTCCGATTTAAGCCCAATGTTTTTGTCTCTCAGGAATAGCGACACAACACAGAAGCCCTCTCTGCTGCTACTTGTGGCTCAGGAATTTGCAGCTTACAAAGCCCCCCACCCTCCAAAAAAGATAGTCTGGACTCTTTTGTTGAAGCTCATATTCCCCCCCCCCCCCCCCCCCCAATCCCTGCACTTGTAGCTTATGTAAGAACAGCACTTTTCAAACTGAATTTCAAAAGTGTCTCTTTGCGGAGGTGGGAAAAATTGATCAAAGACTGCAGGCCAGGGTGCAATTTCAAAATTCTCCAGCTCAGCTTTGCTGCTGCTCTCTCGCTGATTGATGTGATCCCTCCACGCAGTAGTTCTGTTGACCGAAAAAAAAAAAAGAGAGAACCTCTGATCAGCCTCACTTCCATGACCCGGCGTGCAGCGCCGTGTTGCATTGGTGAATATTTTCAAAGCTTCTAAAAATGAAGAACTGAGGCCAGGTTATTTTTTTTCTTTCTTAGGTGTGGTGGAAGTTGGGACACAGAAGGTAATTAAAAAGCACAAGGAATGTCGATTATTCAGAACTTGGTTTCGTCTTTACTACAGTATGCATAAAAGTAGGGAAAATCCTACTTTACTTGAACTAAAACCAAAAATACTGCGGAAATATGCGCTGACATAAGCATGCAAAATGAGAAAGCTTTTTTTTAAAGTGTCCTCTGTTACAAATATTGTGATTTATTGTAACTATACCTTGCTAGTGTGTGGGACGTATGCTTGCTTTGTCGATGCAGCAGCACATATGAAGTGTGCCGTGTTTTTATCCCATATTTTACTGTTAGTAATAAAGTGCAAGGTAATAAAAGTGTCACATTCACGCCTTGAATAGAGCGCTGAAAAGACATAATGGATCTGTCAACTGATATTTGACACCGGGACCAAATAAAGCCGAGAGAATGGCTTTAGGGCTAGAAATAACTGGAGGAATATCACCAATGAGAATCTACTTCAGGTCAAATTACACCAACAAAATCAGCAAGTGAATCTGGATCTGGTAAAGGGACGGCTAATACGCTAGCATATTGGCTAAAACGCAGACGTTACTGCGACGTACCTGGAGGTGCTGAGCTGCTTCAGGACTTGGATAAATTGCTTTAACTAACTCAGCAATCCCTATCTGATAAACTTAAGCAATACGAGATATTCAGAGGAGACTGGAATGACATCTCTGCAATATTCATTTACTGATTAAACAAACAGGGACCTCATTAGCGCATAAAACAACTTAATTTACTATTTGTATCTGTCCCTCAGACCCAAGAAAACACGGAGAGCTTCGACTGGTGCAGTAGATTCAAATTTGCTTCTTTGGAAACCACGTTGTTGCATTGAATACACCGTGCTTCGGATACACCGTGAAAACTAAAGGAAAATAAAATGCATTTTTGCTTAAAAGCTGTTTGACAAACAGCATGAATACGTTATAATAAGAATGCTAACTTCAACCTATAGAGCTCTAAACGTAAACCTCGCTCCGCTGTCCAAGGGCTACAAAGTTAATGGTAGTAAAGTCCGTGCTGTGCTGCCTTTAGCATGTTCTGAAGAACGTGTGTTTAAAGTCCAGAGTCATTAAGATGAAGAATATCCTCATATCAAACCTTTCCGTTCAGTTTTCGTTGAAGAGAAAAACAGCGACAGCTGATAACGGCAACAGCTGTTTGTAACCAATAACAACCAAACAAAGCAAGATAGTGACAACAGAACCAGATCCTGTTCAGCATTTTTCAAAACAAAAGACTTCCTGTATTCAAACAAATCATGCCTCGCACTTAAATATATTTCAGTTCACCTTTGCAATTATATACTATCATGTTAAATTCAATTAACAATAATCATCATGCAAATATATTGAACAACATATAAGCATAAAAAATCACAACACGGGCATTTACACTATTAGTGTTAATTCCTTTGTTTCTGTTAGCTGTAATGGCTATTACCCCAAAGTGTAGGAGTACATCTCACAAGAGTCTTCGTTAAAAGCTAAATACGGGAACAGCCACGACTTCCTGCCGAGACCACACTGCTAGCTTAAATCAGATGTGGGCACAAAGGGACGTAAACCTTCCTCGAGGTCGCGCTGCATATTCTGTCTGAGCCACATCCCGCTCCTTCCCAACAACATGAGCCGCTGCTGCATTATACATCACCTCCTTGACACCAAACGCGAGAGGCCCCACCGCGGCGTACGTCCTCGGTTTCAGAGAGAGACACGTCTTTGAAGCTCCGGCGCGTGTTAACGCCACCGGGTGCCGGGAGCATCGTGACCTGACATTGGCTCTGACCAGATTTAAAAAAAAAAAAAAAAAATGTATTTATATATATTGAAGCTTCAAAGCAGGGCAACATCTGAAAAAGAAGTCCGTCAAGATATTTGGAGCAGAGATGTAGGTAAGAAAGAAAGAACAAAAATAGGGGGGAAAAACACAAGAGTTTATCTCAAGTGCAGTGTTGTACACTTTGACAGGTAAATAATGATATGTTTTTTAGTCAGGACAAGGCCACAGTGGACCCCAGTTTGCAATTTAGTGTTTCTCTGGCACGTGCAGCTACAAAGTCAGGCATGCTCTTATTGCCCCAGCTGCTGTCAAATACACAGTCCAGTCACATTAATGTGACCACCACGTACTTTCCACTTCAGAGTTAAATAACCAATCACAGAAGGCAGGTGGCAGCACAGTGCAGTTGAGCGTATATAAAGGGTGTGTGTGGGCTTCGGAAAACATTTCAATCGTTGGCGTAATGCAGAAACGAAGCGATTTATCCGACGTCCAAAAGGGCATGATCATTGGCTTTCGGGCCAAGGGTGGAAGCATTTCCGAAACGGCTGAGTTTGTGAACTGTTCGCGTGCCGCCGTGGTAAAAGTGTACCGTGCATGGCAAAATGGGACTGTCCAAAATCAACGACGTGGCAAATGTGGTGCACCACGGGCCATAGATGACAGAGGCGAACGACGGTTGCGGAGATGCGTTCGGGCAGATAGACGGGCTACCGTTGAGCAACTGACCACTAAAATGAACCAAGGGGCTACCACAAGTGTCTCCCAAATCACTATTCAGCGAACATTGCTGCGTCTGGGCCTCCGAAGCAGACGCCTGGTTCGTGCACCTATGCTGACTGGTGTTCATCGACGACGAAGGCTAGAATTTGCACGCCAGTACAGCAGCTGGACGTCCACTGAGTGGCGACAGGTAGCGTTTTCAGATGAATCGCGTTTTATGCTCCATCGGACAGATGGACATTGGCGTATAAGGCGTGAAACCTCTGAAAGGAACCACCCTGCAACCATTGCAGGAACGGTCCAAGCTGGAGGCGGGAGCATTATGGTCTGGGGAATGTTTTCCTGGCATTCTCTGGGTTCACTGATTATTGTGGAAGGCACGATGGATCAATACAAGTACGCATCTGTCCTTGCGGACCATGTCCACCCCTACATGCGCATTGTTTTTCCTCAGGATGATGGCATCTTCCAGCAGGACAATGCAAGGTGCCATACAGCTGCCAGTGTACGTGCGTGGTTCGAAGAGCACCAGGATGAGTTTACCGTCCTCCCCTGGCCAGCAAACTCACCTGACTTAAACCCAATCGAGCATCTGTGGGACCATCTCGATCGAGTTGTTCGCGCCATGGATCCTCAACCGCGTAATCTAGCGCAGCTGGCCACGGCATTAGAGTCGGCATGGCTCAACATCCCAGAGAAGACCTTCAGGGACCTAAGTGACTCTCTTCCTGCACGTCTCGTAGCAGTTCGCTCTGCGAAAGGTGGTTATTCTGGCTTTTGACAGATGGTCACATTAATGTGACTGGACTGTGTAAGATAAGGCTGCAACATTAAGGATGCACAAGGGGGAAATGTGATAGTGTGTGAAACATTTGGCTTTGTTTTAAAATCACACGCCTGCCTAGAAGGTTTTCATAGAAAAATCACAAGATTAACAAAAATATATAACAAGTCAAGTCTTATTTAACACCTAGGAAGTCTATACTGACCTATATTGGACATGATCTAATTCCGTAAAGAGTCTTCTGACAAAACTGGAAATCAAAGAGTCCAAAAATAGCTTTGTATTCTTATTACTCAGAAATTAGTGCAGTTGTTTTTAAAAAGAAATGGCAGCAAAATGAATTTTTTAAACCAAAAGATTAAACTGAACTCATGCACTTTTAATATCTTCAACAAAAAAAGTCAATTGGCTGTAATAATTAGCTACTTGCAGCTAACAATGTCTTATTTCCTGTGAGTAGTTTTGCTAGAGAAGATAAAAAAAATGTTTTTTTTAAAGATAAAACACAAAATGGAGGGCAGCTTAATTTGATTTCTTGTAATTATCAAGAGATGAAGAAAGACGAGAAAGAACAGAGACTCAAAAGGCGGTTTGAAAAGGCGATCCAGAAGTTGTGATTCGACCCACAGGCACATCTCAGTAACTTAAACATTAGGGTCTTTCTTTTCTTTAAACTGTTTTAATGATTATGGCTTACAGGAAATAAAACCCACAATTCTGTTTCCTCAAGAAATGTGACACAGACAAGTGAAAAACTAAATAAAGTCACTGAATCCATGTGTGTCTATAAGACGTTGAGTGGAAGGAAAAAGTATGGGATGGTTGGGATAATTCAGATAGTTTGACTCAGGTGAACAGTTATCGTACACTTGACATCAACGGCTGGTAATGACAAAATTGTACAACTTTCCAAAACGGCATTTAGTTTGTTAAACAGTCATTGGCAATAGCTCTAAACTTAGTCATAGTGTTAAATTAGTAAGCTAATATAGAAAAATTGTCAAAAACCTGTGAAACTGTAGCATGCCAGATGAGGTGATGATGCTTGCTAATTAGCGTGTAGCCTATAAGCTAACAGCTTAACAGCTAACTTTTTATTCTTAAGTGAAGTTCCCCAAACCAAAGCAATGTGAAAATGGCACACAAGAAATTAATAACTATTTCTAGCCAGCAACACAAAATAGTTGTGGGTTTTTAATTATATTGTCTTATGGAGAGTGAGAATGCAGAGTAAAGTGATGCTAAATAAAGCCACATAGCCACTGCAGGTGATGAAAACACATCACCTAACTAAACAAACCCCTTCTGCTTTCTACTAGCATTTCATCAGATTTTCCCCTTTATCTCTTGATCTCTCGCTGGAATGTTTTCTCTACTGATGTGAAAATGTCCGGTTTCCCTTTTTGAAGCAAATGTCTCGGGACAGACCGGGCCGCATCATGTTCTGGATGTGACCCCAGAGTGCAGTTGAAAGTGATAACTTCGTGCACTTTTGGACAACTCTGTTTGGAACTCTTTCCGTCCGGCTTCTTTTTTCTCTCGACTGTCAAAACAGTCCCAGCATGCCGCGGCTGTGATTTCAACCGGGCAGGACGAGAACATTAATCCGAACAGATTCGCTGTCCATTGTCACGCCGGAGTGCTGTTCTGCCCTTGCGTTTCCCATAAAATGGATTCTTTTTTGTTCTATCGTGACCCTGCAGACCACTAAGCACACAGTGGACATGCTGACAAATGTACACACGCCCACATTGCCCCAAAGAAATCAATTGCCTGCTGTTGCCTAAAACAGAGCTGGCGTAAGCAAAAGTGTAAAAATGTAAAGGTAATTAGCAAAAGGCATTAAGTCGATTTGGAGCCTGGTGAGAGTGTTTGTGTGCGCACTGGTGCATATTTTCATGCAAGTGTTCGTGCATTCGCTCAACCAAACCACAGCCAAGGGTGCTATTGTTTCGTGCTTTTTCTGCTTCCAGCAAATGATATTGCTTACCCACATACTTCTATACAATAGGGAAGAGCTCCAGAATAGCCAATAAGGGAGAGCAAATGCTTTAGTGATTCTGTTGGACCGAAAGCATTTGAAGCAGCTGGTGAGGATGGTGTGCTGCAAGATAACCTTAGAAAGCGCCAGAAACTAAAAAATAATAACAATGTTCTCCAATGCTAACTCAGAAAAAACAAAATTTTTGCATGGAAATGCTAAAATTGATATATTTTCTCTCTTTTACATGCATTAAGTTGGAGAACGTCACTGCAAAAATGGCCCTATATATTTTTTTATACGTTTGGTTCTCTTCTTACGATGCTTCCTTTCATTGGCCAATTTATAAAATGCAGCTTGCTGGTACCCGGTTTTACATCCTTATGTGTGGTATCAATGTGACAATTGATACCACAGACAGAACAATGCACTAAACCAGAGGTTCCCAAACTGCGGGGCGCGCCCCCTAGGGTGGGCGCCATGCCATTACAGGGGGGGCGCGGAAAGCCGTCTGGATGAAAAATAAAACATGAACGCTGTATGCGCTGGGTTTTTATCTTAGAATGGCCAACTCTGTTATTCCTCTGTCAATTTGATACAGTAGGGGCTTCCACGCTTACCATATCTGTGTCCTCTGTCACTTTTATCAGCAATTAAAAAACTGTTTAATCCGTTGTTAACATGCCTTAACGTGTTTTTCTGAGCCGCCTTTAAACATAACATGAGCGCTACGACACTCGCGCTGGGTTTACACCTGCACGGCGAAGGAGACCTGCTGCTGCTGTAGAGCTACACAGGTGTGTTAGAATCATGGCAGCAAACCAGCAAAACGCAAAGAACTTTTCAAAGTTTTCCCCCAATCTAACCGACTGAGTTGAGTAAAGCTGTTGGATGCAGGTAAAGTTAGCTAAAAGATGACTAGCTAGCTAATATCAATACAGCACCTTAAACTTACCAAGTAGCCTGTAGGCTACTGGTGTTGTTGTCTATGTTCAGCTACGATTCATTTTGTCCCCAAAAATGTAGATTCCCCTCCCCCCCTCGCTGACAAACATCGTTCAACTAGACAGCTATTTGTAAGCTATAGTGGGGGAGGGGGCATGAAATAGTTTGGAAACCACTGCACTAAACCGTTGTTCTGCCGTTTTTGTTTTTGTTCAACTGCTTGAATTTTCCAGTATTGTGACGATCTGTATCACAATACAGATCGTCTGTATCTGATACTTATTTTGATCTCCAAAAATAAGTAAATAAAACAGACTTTAGTATTGTCTTTTAAAATTTTCATCTGCTTTACATTTCTCATCTTGTGAATGTTTAATAGCCTCTAACATATGCCTGGTTTTCACTCAGCAGTATGCGTCATGGTTCACTGTTTTATGGGCCGGTGTATTGGAAGAGAGCTTCCTCTGCTAGCTGGACCCAACTAGCTAATGCTGTTGGACCCAACATTAGCTAATTGGGGCCAACTAGCTTCTCGAACAAACATTAGTATGTCTTTTGCTAGCAGTGAAGATTTTGCGTTACACCGATAGGTCCATTGTCCTATGAACCTCCCTTCAGCCCAGGAAGGGTCATCTGGACCGCTTTTACAGTGGACTCAGATAAAATAGGCCCAAACATTATGAGCCTATGCTATACAACTCAATGGGAACAGTTGGGGTCCATCAATCCAACAATCTAAGGACGTCTTCACTGTCTAAAAACTGAAAGTCCCGTGCATAAGAATGGACATTTTCTTCAGAGGAAATAAAGAGAAGGTGAAAAGGACATCAGTCTATCCAAAGAGCATTGTGTTAGTGTTTGCCTGCCTGTATGTCTCTCCCAGTCTTATCCTCTCACTCTCAGCAATGAAGGTAACTTCAGCCCTTCACAGCCCAGTGGGCCCCAAATATTTCCTCCACATTAGGAAGGCTAGCAATGCACACCCATTCACTCACTCTCACAAAGCCAGATAAGAGTGGAGGGAGCGGGGGGAGATGAGGCAAGCGCCGGGCTGAATAGCAGGCAGGCCAGCCAAGCTTTTCCGGTACAAGGGGTCTCATCCCGCCACATGTCACCCTGAATTGTGGTTAACAATTCAGGGTGATCGGAGACGTCCCGACACTCTGCTGTTGCTTCATCACCCAAAGGCAAAGGAAGGGTGGAGAGGGGTTGTGGTTCGGCGTGGGGGTGGGGGGGTGGTAGATGGAAGAGATTGTGAGAGGGAGTGGGAGTAAAAAAGAAAGAGAGAGTGACAGAGGAAAAACAAGAAGAATGTTGGGTCATGTGCAAAAGAGCGAGGGGAGAGTGGGCAGCAGGACGAGGAGAGGAAGCAACAGAGTGGTGACGGAGGAGACCAGTGATGGAGGCGACAAGATTAAGGAACTGGGATGTGTGTGTGTGTGCAGGGGGGCGGGGGGGTGAAGGATGATAGAAAGCAAGACAGAAACGGGAAGGAGATTGGCAGCGTGTGTGAGCGTATGCAGAAAAGCGTTGAAAGGAACATCAGTGCCGGCGTCCCGTCCGCTCCTTTTTCTGCTCCACTCTGCTGTCATTAGCCCGCATCTCTGCAGCAGCAATTATCTACACAACATCGCGTGTGTGTTTGCGTGTGCATGAACGTGTGCGTAAATTAATTGGGAGAGAGAAAATGAAGGGAGATGAAGGAAAAAGGGAAGGGTGATCAGTTCTCTCATCAAGCACTGACAAAAAGCAGGCCACACACACCCTAACAAACACTCTCCCTTTGGAGATGGCGTGTGTTTACATTCAATCAAGCTGGTAATGATTTGATGTGTCCATTGACAGCGTCTTCTTCTTTTTTTCTATGGTGTATAACTGGGTGACTGGATTCATTCACGCAGCCATGTGTGTGAGTAGGTGTGTTTCTCGCTTCGTACGAGATTGTTTTGTGACTCAGTGTGAATGCGTGTCTGTGGAGGTGGTTTGGCACCGGCAGTAGTAGTAGTAGTAGTGGCCCCAGTCAGTTTAACGCAAGCTTTCATCGCTTTTTGCCTACTTTTCTTAGACGGTGATAAGAGCCCACGTGTGTTTGTCTCGACAATTCGGCGCCGCACAAGCCGAGCAGTTCCAGTGCCCCGTTGTGGCTCAGTGATTCACCTTTTCTTCCTCCAGGTTTCCACCTGGCCACTGGAGCGATGCGCTGATCCAACCTGACACCTGTCTGGTTGGATGGCCAGCAATGGGCTTCACACGCCTCCGTTTGAACACCACGCACCCATGCATAAACACACAGTTGCATTAAAGCCATCATTCAAACACATGCGGACGGAAGATGCAGTCAAACGCTGAAGGTTAAGGTACATAAATGGATAAGAGTGCGAGGAGAGACACAAAACCAACAGACATAAATTCATGAATGCCTCAACGTGATCGCCGAGCCTCAAAAACCCGACAAAACGCTCGTGTGTTCTGTGAAAGAGTTCGCCCCACGTGTGTGCAAATGTGTCAGTTTATCTTGTACCCAAAAGGCAAAAAGCCACAGTGATTCACTGCATGTTGAACTGAGTATATGTTATTTATAACATCTGGCATGACTTGGGCTGTAAAAATATTGTGGATTGAGACGCAATTAAAAAGTGAATTCAGCTTTCCATAAATTGAACACGGAGGGCATTTACTTCTACACAGGTTGGCTAGGATTACGTTTTCCCCCTCAACAAAATCATGAACTGAAAAACAGCATTTTGTATAAATGTGATCTGAAACGTTTAAGTGAATCGAAGGAAAAAGCAAAACACGAGAAATCTGTAAGGGGGTAAATGTTTCTTTTTGCTATCACTGTAGACAAGCAAATCAACAAAAGTGAAGCACTGGCATTTGTGCTCGTTATTTACCAGGCTTTCATCTCAGGTCGCCATTATTACCATTACTAGCCCAACGGAGGACAACAGCAGCAGATGCTTTCACAGACTCATAATGAGTCACTCCTTTGATACCTTTAAAAGCACTGCTAAAGTAAAATTGATGAAATTAAACAATTCACAATGTGGCTCTTCAACATTTTAGCTTTCTCTTCGTCTCTGTCACTTATATATATGTGTGTATGTCAGTGTGTGTCTGTGTTTGTGTAAATCATTCTCCTTGTCTGTTAATGCAGAGTTGAAGCTCCCCATCTCAAAGCATGTGGGTGTTTGTGAACGCGTAGAAGACAGCGCCGCAGCACATTTGACAAAGGTATAATTACAACGCCTGTGTGTGTGTGTTTTGTGTGTGCACGCTTGCAGGTTGTTAACAATCCATATGCAGCAACATCATGTTTTATTTATGACCCAGCCACCACGTGCGTAGAGGATACAACCAAGCACGTCATCAAAGATTTAGCACACGCTGGATTTTTCATGGGTGCATCATTTCCAGAGCGCTAGGGTTAATAAAAAGCTTAAGTGCTTCTCAGAGATGACACCTATTTTTGTTAATTACACTAAGATTCACATGAGGTTAAATGGTGTATAATCAGAATTCACACCCATGCATAATGCAGACGTACAGTACAGTACAGGCTGGAGACAAGGCAGCTAGTGGGACATGGCTAGCTGCCTTGAGCGTAACAGATGTTTTGCTAGGAAGCGTATTGTTCAGGGCGGATTGCTGGTTGGGAAAATGCATGCATCTAACTTGTTGCTGGCTGGGAAGCAGCTGACTTGCTAAGAGCTTGCATTGCATTTGACAGTTGTACGCTTTCGAAGTCAGTTTCGGAGTAAAGAGGAGGAAAAACCAGCGCTCCAAGAATGGGGATTGGCGGTCGGTGGGGCGGACTGGCCAGGAGCTGAGCTACTGGGCTGACGAACAAGAGTGTTTAAGGAAAACGGTTCCAAAGAAGCAGCGGTGCAACAGTGATGACAGGCCAAAGCAGAAAAGCCTACAGCGACGAATGAGCATAGGAAGAGACCGGGGAAGAAAAAAAACATAGAGGCAAAATGGTTTGGTTTGAAATGCAGAAACTGGCGATAGCCGAGCCTTCAGGCTAGCAGAGAGGAAGCAGTATGGCTGAGTAGCTGAAGAGGCCTTGATTGTAAAATTGTTTGTCACAGGTGGGATTCGACTCAGACTCCAAACGCACATGTTTCCACTTCTGCAATTACCCGAACCAGCGAATGCTAAACCCACAGGAAAATGGCTACGTAAACGTCCATATTTCCAATGTGCAAATTTAGGGAAATAACTCTTATTACTCAGGAAATGCTGTGCCTTGCAGAAACATGCAGGCACCTTTAGCTTTTTCCCCATTTTGTTGCATAACAACCTTCAATGTACAGCAATAGGATTTATTTTTATGGCTTCTAGTGGGTGTTCTTCAAGGTGTTTCACAATCACTGCTGAGAAAAACTCTCTGCTAGCATGTCATGCGTGTTCCTTCCTGTTCTTAATAATGATGATGAGTGGACTTAGTTATTACTTAATTCTACAATGTGCCATGTAGTCCTGCTGAAGTTGTTCAACCACACATCATTAGACTATTTTATGTTGAGTTTTACTTTTTCCTTTTCAGTTGAAATTGTTCATTGCAGAACGGTTGTAGAGACTGAGTGAGGTATCAGCAGTTTCAATCCAACCCCCATGTCCAGCCTCAACTTGTCCCGACAGGGTTGCCCCCCCCACTCGGTCCCTCATACGGGCCGTAGTGGCGGTGCAGCAGCTGTCATGCTGTATTCCCCTCTCATGTTCGCTCATTTCCCACACCATGACTCCAATTTTATGATTCAGGGATCTGGCTGTGGTTTCAGTGGTTTGTGTCAGTTCGAGCTCACAGAAGCGCCGCGAGCAGACTGATTTGCTCGTTTTCGGCCGGTACAGCATTCGACACAAACCGCCACTGGAGATGGGAAGGAACTTGAGTAGATGCAGATGCACAGATAAGACTTCTGTTTAAGGCTGGATACAGAGTTTCTGCTTTAAGTTACGTCTTCTGAAATGAATTCTGTTTTTGTTCTTCTCTGCCCAAGTCTCACCTTTTTGTTCTGCCAAGATCACCACATTCAGGGAGCCCAGAGAAAGTATTTATTATTTCTCCAGCTCCTCTGGATGCAACAGCTGTAGATGTACCACTTTTAACAATACAGGTTCCTTGGCAACGGTGCGCTAATGATGCCCTGTTGCTCTGTCTTTCCGATTCTCGTTGTTTGGGTTGTCATAGAGGCAGCCTCCTTTCAGCCTGGGACATGATGAGGCACTCATCAGTCACCTCGGAAACACAAACACAGCGCCACAGACTTTCTATTTGAGTACTTTTAAAAGCATTTGTCAAAGAACACGTTGCAGCGAAGTGAAATGTTTGTGACAATCCGACTTCTGGGTGGACCTCGGTTTACCCTGAAGTATTGTGACTTTTAATGGCGGAGACCTCTCGTTGAATCGGACACTCGAGCAAGTCCCTCTCTCTCATTACAGAGGACCCTCCAGCAACTCTGGCCATTTGGGTGTCAGAGGTGAACTCACCATCTGGAGCTGCACTCAGTCTCCCTGTTAAAGTGAGATCCAGCAGCATCCATTCAGAATGTCCCAAGACGTTTGGAGGGGCGGATGTTGGCTGCAGGCTACCGCGGTGAGCAGGTGTGGGGGTCATGTGTTCCCCCCGCATTTCCGCGAATCAATTTTGCTGTGCACACCTGCCATCTTCAGTTTGAGTCAGTGGCAAGTTCCAGTACAGAAAGACAGCGATGAGTTGATTTGTCAGGTGAACTGTGGGTAAATCTATCCAAAAATAAAAACTAAAAATCAAGACGCATTTGCTCCTGGTGTGAACAGACGAGAAAAAGTCTCAATTACCAGATTTTGGTACGCTTTTGTGATTAACAAAAGGTTTCTTCGCATGATGGGACTACAAACCTTAGGCTGAAGGCTATTAAAGTCCATATTGACTATAATTCAACACTTGTGTACAGCACATTCATATTTGAGGGCATTCGTCACACTGAAGGATCTTCGAGTAAGACCACAAAGGTTCTAGTCAAGATATTTTCTGTATTGTTGTAAACATATTGTAAGGACAGTCCGTTTGGAACACCAGCACTTAGCAGTTTTCAGTATTAGCACACACTAACAGCAACCTTTGTACCCAGTTTTCGCCTGGCTGTCAGTTCCTGTTGAGTGATCCAATTTGAGCGTCACTGAGGGACACGCAGCAGTAGCTGCTGCCAGAGCTAATTAGACCCACAAAGGAGGAAGTTAGGGAATTTCGAAGCCAATAGAAAAACATTTTTGGAAAAAAAAAAAAAAACGTCATATTTGAGTTTCAAAAGCCAAAATGGATGCATGATATTCAGTTTGGCAAGGAACAAATATTTCCCCGTGCCTTGATTTTTTTTTTTTCTTACATTCGCATACTTATGCTTTGTAGGATTACTTGATACATGTTCAACTAGGTGGAAAATTAAGACTAACTACATGATTAGATATGAAACTCCTTAGTGGCAACCCTTTGTTTTCATAGCGATGAGCTATATCAGGCTCTGCTTGTGCTTGCCTTGTGCCTGCCATGCATCAGCCCTCGGAGAGAAAGAGAGCGATCAGATGGTAATAATTGTTACATTTCCCAAATCCAAGCACATCCATCAATCCATTTGAATCCACTTGTTCAGCAATGTGACCCGAGTCTGGAGCCAGATCTGCAGAGGGTTGCAGTTTCCCCTTCCCCTCCGCCACCCTGTTCATTCCACCGGCCTCTCCAGTGCCAGGCGGGATCAATCAGGCCCTGCTGAGGCAGGTTAGAGGAAGTGAGGTTGAGCTCGACCCTGTAGGTTTGCTGCCAGACAACGACGGTAAGTGGAGCGGACAGCTTCGGCCTGCCTCCGCTCTCCTGGCGACCAACCTGGACCAGACCGGACAGCTGGGGGACGGGTCGGGGTGGGCGGGGGGTGAACAGGGATGAGCAGCAAAGTGATGACGGTCCGCATGTGCGTGTGGTTGCATATGCGAGTGCCATCTCCGAGGGGAGAGCGCATGAATTTGCATGTGTTTTGTCGGCGGGCCGGCTGCGGTGTGTGTGACAGAGGGTCGCGACCTTGAGTGGTGCAGTCTGAGATGTGGAGTGTGCCACTCTGTCTTGAGCGGGATGTGAGCGCACATCAGTGAAGTCCTGCTACTATTAAAAAATGGTGAAACCTTCAGCATGTCGCAAATTCAGAAGCCATTTTTATCGTATGCACGTTGACGACACAATGCTGAGGTGATTTAAATTTGCGAGCCATCTAGTCCAGTATTAAGTTCCCGAAACAAATCAATCCACAAGACTGAGTATCCGCCGAGACCAAGTCTCCAACTAAACCTTTTTTTGTCCGCATCCTCAACTTCTTTCTATAGATAATCAATCTGCTGCTTTAAAACAATTGAAGTACAAATGGCACCGCGAACCCCTTGTCTTTTAATAGGCGGAAATAAAAGACACCATGCATACAGGTGGAAACCTGGAACAAGCAACAGCATTGATTTCCAGTCACCGCTCCTGTGTACACTAACAATCTGCTGTAGAGGGAAGAGAGGCGAGGGGGAAGAGGGTCTCCACGGGATTGCATTGTTGAAAAGCGGTAATTGGTCGGCGTTCGTAGAATTCACCCTATTCATCTTTGGCCGCTGTCTTTATGTAGCAGAAAGTCTGCAATTTGACCCAATAATAATGAGAGAAACCCCAGATCAACATGCTATTCGGGCGGGACTGATGAATTTATTTAAAGATGTGGCTTAATCATCCGTAATCATCTCTTTTCGATGCAAAAAGAAATAAAGTCCTCTTATTCCGGAGCTAGAACATTAACTGGTGAGTTTTATAGTCAAGAGGCCCATAAAACCAAGCGTACCTGAGCTGTAACCCAACTCCGCCAGGGGCTACTATGTGAGTTTATATGAGCAGTGTGTTAAAAGCTGCCATCCAGGACAAGAAGCCGTCCACTTGAAAAATATTGACCCTTCTCTCTTCCCCTCCCCATCGTGACGCTCAGGTCGCTCGCTACACTCATAGTGTGTGTGTTTCGGATTGCCGGGAGAGCAAACTCTCTGGCCGTGGCCCACGTCGCTGTGCAAATTAGCATTAATAACACAATTTCATTCCAAATAAGAGGAGAAAACAAACGAGTACAGGCACACCTGGCTTCACAGATCCAGTCAACAGATGGGTACGCCGCAGAACCGTCCGTGTGGAGGGGGGGAGGAGATGCAAATCTGGATCAGATGTGGATTGCAGTAGGGATCAGTCACATGAAAACGAGTATTGACTCGCGTTTTAGACTTGGCTGATGTTGGATCCCTAAAGTTCCAGTTTACATCTGCTGATAATTTTCATTTCTAATGTGGCAGGTACTCTTGGTGGGGGAGTAAGATAAGAAAACACCACAGCAGGATCTTAAAGGGTTAGATGAATGCAAAAGAAACCCCATCATTTTTAAATGATATTTTGCAGAGGAAACAAAAGGTTTCCCTAAAAGATGACAGAGCGTACATCTGCATTAACAAACTACGCTCAATTATTGAATTGGGCATAAATCTAGGCATTTTTCCTGGGTTGTTTGAACTGTTTTGAGGTTTGTTTATTCCGTATCCTTAGTTTCTTTTGATTCTGTTTTGTTTCATTTCGGTTTAGTTTGTTTATTTCTTGTGTCTAAACTTTATTTCCTTGTCCGCTCTCTTTCTCTCCCCCCACACCTGCAACCTTAGTTAATTGGCCTGGTCCATTGTTCTAACATTCACACTCCCAGTATTCCTCTTCACTAGTTCTTGTGGCTACAATCCAGTTTTGTCCCTGTTGTTTCTTGGATTTATTTATTTACGACAGGAAGTTGAAAACCCGACAGTTTCATGCAAATGAGGCAGCGGTTATTTACCAAATGTCAGTCGGATTTTTGAGTTTTTATTGGGAGGCAGGGTGAGATTTGTAACATAGTGATCCGGCAGATGGAGAAGAGGCAAATGAGTACGAAGGTAATTTTTCAGATCAGATCCTCCGGAAACACAAGTGTCCCTGACAGCCAAAAGAGGAATTTGCACTCAGCATGTTGTCCACAGTTGCTTCAGAAAAAGGCCTGCCAAATGGCATATTTAACAACCCCCATTTGCCCTGACATTTTTTCAGCCACAAGCACCATTCCTATTTTCTCTATTTTTTTATATATAATTTCGGCTTCCTTTCTGTGGTCACCTCTGTATTCGAGCACTTTTTTTGTTTTTTTGGATTTCATTAATGGAATGAGCACAACAAACACATCCTTTCTCTCTCTGTTCTAAAGTGCTAAAATATTAAGGTTATGTTTGACCTTTTAAAATGCTTAAAAATCCTCCAAAAGCGTAAACGGGTGCATAATTTAGTGTGTGTAAATAACCGTCAATGTCATGTTCTTGTTTAAGCTTTTGGTATTTTAGATGAATCATTTACATATTTTGTGGTGCTACTTTTATTTTAGAAAGACCTTGAGGAACCTATTTAGAGGAATATGCATTATGAATAAAGGATAAGAGGGAAAATATGTTTTATCTCCTAAGATATTCCTGAAAGAAATAACTAAGCTTTCAACACCTATAAAGTTTATAGGCTTACATAATGCTGTAATATAGTCTTTGCTCTATAGCAGTGTTTCTCAACCTTTTTTGGTTTAGCGCCCCCCTAGCCTTTATCCAGGTCCCTCACCGCCCCTCACCAAAGAATTTCAAGGCTACTTTGCACTGACCATTATTTTATCATTAATATAACTATCACTATTGTAGATGTTTTGATTTTTATGTTTTTATGTTTTATATTTGTTTCTGTAAATATCATCAAAAATAATTTCCCACAGAACAAAAAACCATGGGAATAGAAATTATTTTCACAGGTGTCTATGAAAAATGCAATGAACTTAAAATTGGTAGGCCTAACAGCAGCCAATCAGAGTGGAAAAAATATTCTTATTCTTTTCCATTTTTTAGTTGTTAAATATTCCACAAAATGACCAGATAAAAGATATTCAACATGTCAGTTTAAACTTTGAACTATTTGCAAAAAAACTGAGCTCTGCAGCATTAAAACATGGATAGAACTGTAACTACATTACAGCTCTTCTTCTCTTCAGTGTTTCTGTCAGTTTCTGGTGGTGCAGCTCTGTGCTGCCTTCAGGAGAAATGGGACATCAGAGCATCATCCATAAAACTTCACCCACATGGCATTTATTGTGCAAACCAGAGCTTTAAGTGGAAAAACAAAAGTTCCAGGTCCTTTTAATGCCATACAAATATGAGACAGAAACATGGATTATATCTTTACATAGACATGTCTATTGATTATAGATTAATAGTTTTACTGGACAGAAATTACAAAGAACAAATCTGGTTCTTAATCAAATCCTAATGAGTCAAATTCAAAGTGTCATGGAGTCGTCAGCCTCATGACAATAACACTTAACATGAAAAATAATATTGAAGAAATAAATATATCAAATCTAATTAAAAACATAAATAAGTGATAGGATCTTTACTGTTATGGTCTGTAAGATATATTTATTCTCAGTACTAGATGTGGTCTCAACAAACCCATGACATTTCATATTATTATTTTACCTTTTATCTGGAAATAGTGTCTGTTTATTCTAGCCACACAGTCCTTTGTTTAAATTATTGCTCAAAACGTCTTGCTATACCGGTTTATTCCTCATTATTTACTTTAGTTTCTTAGTTTATTCTTGCATTTTGTTCTTCATTCATTTCAATTTAGTTTCCTTTGATTAGTATTATCCTGTCTTGGTTTACTGCTATGTTCACTTTAGTTTCTTTCCTGTTGCTAGATTTATTTTATCATTTATTGACGCTATTCACTGTCTGCTGCGCCGCCTAATCGTCATGTGTTTCACATCATGTGTTGATTTTTCACTGTTCAGCATCAGATTCTCTGTTTTTATGCCATAATTCACATCCAGTTCGTCGCTCCATTTTATGTCCCGCTTCTCCTATTTCAGAGTTCGCGCAATGTGCACGTCTTTTTTAAAGCCCCTAAGGTGCAGGGCGGTCGGGAAATGTATCGATGGGCAATAAGCTGACTGACATAAAACTTTTAAAACAACTGAAACAATTTCTGCATTCTGATTACTGAAATTTAAAAGGTGCTGTGGTACCGTTGTTCTATCACCTCCGTTTCATACCACTTACAGCTCCGGTGTTAACGCTATAAAATGAACGATCTCTATCGTGGTATCACCATGGAGGGATTTCTTTATTTAAATAGGTTCATTTTTCAGAGGGAGACACAGTGAGGGTATCGTGATTTTAGCTACCAGAAGCAGGAGAACGTAGCTGCGCCAAGAAGCTAACAGACATTGAATAGAAGAAGAGCTGCTATTGATACAGTTGCAGCCAAGCATGATTACAATACAGTTTTACTAAGTTGCTCAAAGTCTGAACTGGCATTGTTGTGCATTTAAGGTGTAAAGTTTACCTTCGACCAAATGCCCCCCAAAGGACTCCCAGCGCCCCCCTTTTGTAAAAATGTCCGCCTCTGAACGCCCCCTGGGGGGCCGAGGGGGGCGGTACCGCCCACGTTGAGAACCGCTAGTTTAGACAGAACGTAACGTCTCTAGACACCAACAGCAGCACAGCGTCAGCTGCCCACATTGCTGATAACCGGGAAGGAGATAAATGAGTCAATTTCTATGCTTTCCTTTAAACTGGTTCGATATCTTTGGATATTTAAACCACTGCCAAGTTATTTTTTGTAAGAATGTAAGTTAAAGACTCAATTCAATATGCCAAGATGCTGATTAAAAACAAGTTTAAAGTGAAAACAACCACCAAAGAGAGCCGAAGATGATGCTAGCAGCTAAGTGTAAACCGAGCACGTGGAGGGGGCTAGCGCTAGCTCCCAGGTTTCTGAAACTAACCTCATGGAAGCGATTCAAGCCTTAAAATCTCATGTCTCCACGCAGCTACGTGAGATTATAATTTCAAACCAAGATATTAAAGACACAATCGGAGTTCTCGAGAGGCTTACCGCTGCAGAGACCCGTATTGGTGACCTGGAGGATGGCGTTGCCTCACTAACAAACGAAGAAGAAAATCCAAGAGCTCACTTTGAAAGTGGATGTGCTCGAAAATGACTACCTAATCTAAGACTTGTGGGATGACCAGAGAAAACAGAGCAAGGGGACATCGCAACTTTTCTCCAGAAGTGGTTGATGGAGGATCTGGGACAGGATGCGTTTCCATCTCCCCCATTATCGAACGGGCTCACAGGCTGCAGGGGGACACTTTTAATACAAGGTTGACATTATTCAAAATGTTTTTGTTATGACAACTTGACAATAACCAAGAAATCATTACTGTTTAAATTTTACCTTTAATAACATAAATTAGGTTTAAAAATTAAACCTAATTTTTAAAGTGCAATCAGTCTTTTAGAACAAATTTATATCAGTAATGATTTCTTGGTTAATGTCTAGTTGTCATAAATATATTTGAATAATGTCAACTTTGTATTAAAAATGTCATAATTAACCAATGATGCTTTATGACATCAGTCATAAATATTCATGAAGGCTTATTCATGTTCATGACAGGTGTTTATGACAGAATCATGTCAGTCTTATTCACTCCCCTTCAAATAAAGTGTTAGAAACTTCATGGAGATGGTAAAACATGAACAAATTAAAGAGACTGAGTTTGAGATAAATGTAAAGGATTCTAAAAAAAAAAGCAACAAAAACTGCTAATATTAAGGGCAAAATATAACAAACTATCTACTTAGAAAGCTTCATCAGAGATATTCAATCTGAAACAATCCTACTATGATCAAGGAGAAAAGGCAGGAAACTTCTAGCCTGGCGCATTAAAGCTATGCAGAATGAAAGGGCAATAAATGAAATTACAACTGAAAATGAAAATACTTCTGATCCTCAAAAAGTTAATCTCTTTACAGATTAGTACTCAAAATTATATACATCTAAGGGACACATATCACAAATATCACTTGATTCATTTTTTAACCCCACACTTATTGAAACAGTTAAATCAGAGCTGTATATCTCAATATCTATAGATGAACTTTCAAATGCAATAGATACATTAAAATCAGGACAAACACCCGGTCCGGATGGGATCCGTTTGGACCTTTATAAAATATTTAAAAGCAAACTACTACAGCCCCTCTATAATATGCTTGTAGAAAGTTATACCCTTAAAGAATTACCTCCTTCTCTACGAAATGCAATCATAACAGTACTACCTAAACCTGGAAAACCTCCCACCAGATGCAAATCTTTTCAACCAATCTCTCTTATAAATTCTGACACCAAAATAATTTCTAAAGTACTAGCACTTGGGCTTGAGAAATTTCTACCATCTCTCTGTGAACTTTTTTAAACGGATTTATAAAGGGGCGGCAAGCCCACCATGGTATCCGCCGTGTGCTGAATATAATCCATGCAGAAAAAGCATTCGACAGAGTGGAACATAATTATCTATACAATGTTTTATCTCAATTTGGCTTGGGTGGTTATTTCATAACCTGTATTAAAATAATTTCTAATAATAAACCCACAGCCTCAGCTGTATCGAATAATATATCTGATTCATTTAATCGAGCTAGGGGAACAAGCCAAGGGTGTCCCCTCTCACTCCTCCTCTTTATTCTGGCAATTGAACCATTGGCTTTTGCCATAACAAACAATCAAAACATACAGGGTGTCAGAATAAAAAGTATTGAATCTAAAATTGGACTATTTGCAGATGACATTATTTTAATGTTGTCTCATCTGAAGTCCTCAATCCCTCAACTACTTAAAACCATCAATGAATTTGGTTATCCATCCATCCATCCATCCATTTTCTTAACACCCTTGTCCCTTAGTGGGGTCGGGAGGCGCTGGTGCCCATCTACAGCTAACGTTCTGATGCTGTCAAGGCGGGTCACCCTGGACAGGAGAAAACCCACGCATGCATAGGGAGAACATGCAGAAGGTCCCTAGGGGCAATTTGGAGAGGCCAATTAACCTGACAGTCATGTTTTTGGACTGTGGGAGGAAACCGAAGTACCCGGAGAAAACCCAGGCATGCACAGGGAGAACATGCAAAAGGACCAGGGCCGTGAATCGAACCTAGAACCTCCTTTTCTGCAAGGCAACAGCTCTACCAACTGCGCCACTGTGCAGCCCCAAAGCTAAATCCACCATCCTATTTTTAAATCAGTCCACCTCATATTTAACACGAGGACGACAACCCAAACTTGTAAATTAAATCTTGCTCAAGTAATAAGTCAACATATTGAACAGCAAAACTCACTATCAAGGAGGTGCGGATTATATTTAGCCCTATCCGCACATGTTGGGCAGGCGGCGTATTTTGACATGTTCTGAGGTCGAACGACATAAATATCCTCATCCTTCGCCCTTTTGGTCAGCACAGAAGTTAGCGTTTGATAGTCCGGTCTCTTTCTAACGTCCTCAGCCGAGGACGTTTGCTGTTTTGGAAGATTGGTCAAATCTTCCCTTCGCTCTTGGGACCGGTCTTCCAATGCTGCTTCCCCAGCCGGGGAAGTTTGTCTGACAATTGGGGATGGGTTGAAGAGAAACGCGTCAAACTCGTCATACACTATGGACTCATCCTTGTAGCTACCGGTTTCAAAAGTCACCCCAGGAAGCATTTTGTTAAAAATCTTCCTCACTCTGGTGGTTATCAAATATCCAGCACCAAAGGTCAAAGGAAAAAATACAGATACTACAAGGTGTTCCATACTAAAATCGCTAAAAAACACACAGCTCTACGTCAAAGAGATGCTTGTATATGACCTCCTGTTTAGATATCCAAGCATTTATGACCTCAGATGTCCTTTGATCTATGTCATAGATGAGGTCATAGCTACAATGAGCTCACTGTAGTTCTGGGGGAATGTCTTGCTATGGAAACGGTCCAATCAGTTCTGCATGACTCAAACTATTAGCCCTTTGCCCTTTGCAACTGCATCACTTAATCATTCGAGGCGCCATGACAAACTTCAGAAGGGTATATTTCAGGAAGCTTGGGATTAAAACAGGGATTTTAATCTTTAAATATTAAGTTTGGATTGACAATGGTATATTAAAACCATTAATTTAAGAAGGATTTTTCATCATTCTATCAGGTTTAAAATTTTGAATCATACTTGACTTAAAAATATCTTTAAAGTAAAATTAAATGTAACTTATAAACATTTGCTGCTGCTGCTGTTGTAAATTGCGACAAGACATTTTGCCTGCTTGGAGAAAAGCTACAAAGAAATACTTTTGATTTAATCATTTTACATGTTTGCATAAAAAAAAGAATAAAAAAATCATCCCTAAGAAATGTTGCTGCTGCTCCATATTTGATGGGTTGTAAACGACCCACTGAGACACATTTGTTCTGTACAGTGCGGCAACGTAAACAATAAACTCCATTTTACCGAGGGCCTCTTTAGCATATTGGCCACCCTCAACGGGCCACATTGACAGTACAAATCAAGAGTGCCCAGGTCCAGTCCTCTAGACTGCAACTTTTATATGCATCCCTGCTAAAACACATCCCAGACAAAAGGTTGACTTCCCTCATTCAGTTCTGGAGAGACTTATGAGTAAATGATCCATGTGTGTTAGAAAAGGTAACGCATCTAAAGTTGCAGATGGTAGCTCTGAAAAACTAGACTGGGGCAGCCCTAGCATAAATGTATGAAAATACAATGTTAAAAATAAATTAAACACCTTATCACATTGTTAAATAACTGATTTTATGTATTGAAGTTTTAAATATTACATTTGATTTGCATGGATGTAAAATTACTGCTCAGTTTAAAAATTACAATACTTAAATTAGTGTTAAAAGGTAAGCATCTGCTTAATTTGTGATGGCATTTGGATTCACGGAGAATATAAACTCACCCGCATAAAGTGCGACTAAATCACTGACGTTAATATGATTGTAATTTCACTGATAAAATTAGTACATGACCGATTTTTTTTTTTTTTTATGTTGTCGGTCAAAATAAAGGATAACAAAAAAAATTCTAGCTCAACCTGCCGCCCTGACTCCAACTCACACACATTTTCATTCACACATTCACAGTCTTTCTATAATGTGAACTCCTGGAGATAAAGATAACATTTTTTTTGGGGGTTGGGGGGGTTCCACATTTATGTAGCCATATTAGTTCAGATTTTTAATATGTTTTTCTTTTACAAATTAGTTTTCAATTGAATTGTACAAGATATGTCTCTATGTGTAGTTTTCTATGTGTAGATTGGTTGTTTGGGACCCCCACCCCAAAATATTAAAAAGTTAATATTTTACTAAACAACTGACAAATACTTAACATTTAATAATACCTATGCTTAAATCCAAGAAGCAAAACATGTATTGATAATATATCTATACATTTATTTTAGCACTTTCAGCAATAATTGCATTTCTTTTAGCATAAAAGCAATAAGACATACGTATTTATTTGTTTTGGTAAATGTTACAATGGGCCTTTATAAGATTTATGGGGTTTTTTAACAGAAAAAGATGGATTTCTGAAATGGAAACATGTAAAATGTAACTATGAGAAAGGGAAAAATGGTCAATTAAAAAAGGCTGCGATAACTTGGTTGTGATCCACTCTTTGGTTTTTTAGGAGACACCTGTTATTTTTGAAAAACCGGCTAGTCTTCACAGAAACTTCGACTTTACCTGAATTAACGTAACATCAGAGCACAAAGCATATTTCTCCTTAGATTTGATGTACACTTGATGATTTGCAGTGTTGTTTTTGTGTTGAACGAAGACCTCAAACCTCCTCGACATTCGAAGACCTCCTCAATCCCACTAACATGCCTTCTGTTGAGGAAGCTGAGCCTGGGAACTCTAGGTTGGGGTCTCCAATCTCTGGGGACGAGGTCGCCGAGGTGGTTAAGAAGCTCCTCGGTGGCAGGGCCCCGTGGATGAGATCCGCCCGGAGTTCCTTACGGCTCTGGATATTGTAGGGTTGTGTTGGCTCACCCGACTCTGCAATATTGCATGGACATCAAGGGCAGTTCCCCTGGATTGGCAGACTGGGGTGGTGGTCCCCCTGTTTAAAATGGGGGACCGGAGGGTGTGCGCCAATTACAGGGGAGTCACACTTTTAAACCTCCCTGGTAAGGTCTAATCATGGATCCTGGAGAGGAGGTTCCGTCGGATAGTCAAACCTCGGATTCAGGAAGAGCAGTGTGGTTTTCGTCCTGGTCGTGGAACACTGGACCAGCTCTACACCCTCAGCAGGGTCCAGGAGGGTGCATGGGAGTTCGCCCAACCGGTCTACATGTGTTTTGTGAACTTGGAGAAGCCGTTCGACTGTGTCCCAAGGGGGGCCTTTATGAGGGGTTCTCCGGGAGTATGGGGTACCGGGCCCTTCGATACGGGCTGTCAGGTCCCTGTATGACCGGCAGTAAGTCAGGCTAGTTTCCGGTGAGAGTTGGACTCTGCCAAGGCTGCCCTTTGTCACCGATTCTGTTCATTACTTTAATGGACAGAATTTCCAGGTGCAGCCGAGGTGTTGAAGGGATCTGTTTTGGTGGCCTTAGGATCGCATCTCTGCTTTTTGCGGATGATGTGGTCCTGTTGGCTTCATCAGATCGTGATCTGCGGCTCTCGCTGGAACGGTTCATAGCCGAGTGTGAAGTGTCCGGAATGAGGCTCAGTGCCTCCAAATCCGAGGCCATGGTCTTGAGCCGGAAAAGGGTAGCGTGCCTTCTCCGGGTCAGGGGGGGTTGTCCTGGCTCAAGTGGAGGAGTTTAAGTATCTGGGGATCTTGTTCACGAATGGGGGAAGAAGGGAGCGGGAGATTGACAGGCGGATTGGGGCAGCGTCTGCTGTGAAGCGGGCGCTGTACCGGTCCGTCGTGGTGAAGAGAGAGCCGAGTCAAAAAGCAAAGCTATCGATTTATCAGTCGATCTTCGTTCCCACCCTCATCTATGGTCATGAGCTTTGGGTCATGACCGAAAGAACAAGATCACTGATACAAGCGGCCAAAATGTTTTTCCTCCGCAGGGTGGCTGGGCTCTCCCTTAGAGATAGGGTGAGAAGCTCGGTCATCTGGGAGGGACTCAAAGTAGAGCCGTTGCTCTTCCACGTCGAGAGGAGCCAGTTGAGGCTCGGGCATCTGGTCAGGATGCCTCCTGGACGCCTCCCTGGTGAGGTGTTCCGGGCACGTCCCACCGGGAGGAGGCCTCGGGGAAGACCCAGGACACGCTGGAGGGAGTTTGTCTCTCGGCTGGCCTGGGAACGCCTTGGGTTCCCCCGGAGGAGCTGGAAGAAGTGGCTGGGGAGAGGGAAGTCTGGGCCTCACTTCTGAAGCTGCTGCCCCGCGAGCCGACCCCAGATAAGCGGAAGAAAATGGATGGATGGTTTTTGTGTTGAACTTATTTGTAGTTGTCTACATATTTACTTTTAGTGTAATTAGACCAGGGGTGGCCAAAGTCGGTCCTGGAGGGCCGGTATCCTGCATCCTGCATGTTTTAATTCTCTCTCTGGTTTTACACACCTGCATCAAATGATGGCTCGTTAGAAGGCCTAAGGAGAACATTGACTTGCTGAGGAGATTGTTACAACAACTAGGGAGAGAACTAAAACATGCAGGATGCCGGCCCTCCAGGACCGACTTTGGACACCCCTGAATTAGATCCACCGTGGTTCAGTCCAAGGTTTGGGAGATGGGGATAGGCTTGGATATTTGCTTTCAAAATAATTCATTTTGAATGAAGAATACAAGAGTTAATCACATAAAGAACATACAATGTGCTAATTTAAAATTTCTTTAGATCTGTTGATCTTCACTGCCTATTGTCTGACAGGACAACATTAACAGCAATAGGCAATTTATTTATTGACATTGTTGTCTCATGTTTTATTTATTTGTTATTATTGGTGATTGGTTGATTGTGATAACTTTAGTACAATCAAATGTCATATGATCTGCCCACCTGCTCAAACTGAATTATTAGTTCATTCAAATGCTGACCTACCAAACTAAATAAATACATCCTTTGGTTTGTACTATTAATCCTAACATTTGGATTTAAATAAATTTTAATGCAACTAAGAAGTTTGTAGGAAGTGATATGGGCAACTCTTAAAGATTAGTACAAATTTAGTTTGAAAAGAATAACTTATCTGGCTTTATTGACGTTTTTTTTTATTAAATGTATTGGCATTCTTATTAATTCACGAAAAAAACTTTGGAATTACAGCAAAGAAAGAAAACTTATGATAGTCAACCAGCTTTTTGGATGTTTCCTCTCATATTTTAATAGTTCAACTTTGGTGAGAAACTCAAAGTTTTTGGTGTTGGAAGGCCTCCTTTCCATCACCCTAATCTTTAACAGACTCTCCATCAAATTCAAGTCAGCACTCTGGTTAGGCTGCTCCAAAACCATAACATGACTTCTGTTTAGACTAGTGTTTCTCAACCTTTTTTGGCCCAGCGCCCCCCTAGTCCTTATATAGGTCCCTCATCGCCCCCCACCAAAAAATATGCAGGCTACTTTGCACTGACTATTATTATATAATTAATATTACAATCACTATTGTAGATGTTTTGATTTTTATGCTTGTTTCTGTATTTATCAAAAATATTTTCCCAGAGAACAAAAAAGTCATGGGAGTAGAAATTATTTTCACAGGCATCTACAAAAAATGCAATGAGCATTCAATTTAAAATTGGTAGGCCTAACAGCAGCCAGAGCGGAAAAAATATTCTTATTTTGTGCCATTTTCTAGTTGTTAAATATTCCACAAAATGACCAGATAAAAGATGAACATGCCAATTTAAACTTTGAACTATTTGCAAAACGACTGAGCTCTGCAACATTAACACATGGATAGAACTGTAACTACATTAGTCAAAGCTCTTCTTCTCTTCAGTGTTTGTCAGTTTCTGGTGGTGCAGCTCTGTGCTGCCTTCAGGAGAAATGGGACATCAGAGCATCATCCATAAAATTTCACCCACATGGCATTTACTGTGCAAACCAGAGCTTTCAGTGGAAAAACAAAAGTTCCAGATACTTTTAATGCCATACAAATATGAGACAGAAACATGGACTATATCTTTATATAGACATGTCTATTGATTTATAGATTAATAGTTTTACTGGACAGAAATTACAAAGAACAAATCTGGTTCTTAATCAAATCCTAATGAGTCAAATTGAAAGTGTCATGGAGTCGTCAGCCTCATGACAATAACACTAACATGAAAAATAATACTGAAGAAATATATCAAATCTAATTAATAATGTAAATAAGTGATTAGTTCTTTACTGTTATGGTCTGTAATATGTATTTATTCTCAGTATTAGATGTGGTCTCAACAAACCCATGGCACTTCAACAATATTATTTTACTTTTTATCTGGAAATAGTGTCTGTTTATTCTTGCCATACAGTCCTCTGTATTAAGTTTTGCTCGAAAGGTCTTGCCATAGCACTTTATTCCTCTGTTATTTACTTTAGTTTATTCTTACATTTTGTTATCCATTCATTTCCATTTACTTTCATTTAGGGATGTGCCGATCAGGTTTTTTTCTCCCGATACCGATCACCCCTGAGGGCCGATTCCGATCCCCGATACTGATCACAAATTATTATTTATTTATTTTTTATCATAAACACTACTGTTACATTATGTAGAAAAAGGAACCATGAATTCGCCTTAATTTAGACAAAAACTTGTTTTTAATAACTTTTCCAAGAAGAAAACTAAACAAAACAGGCATTGTGCAAATTGAACTGCTATCAATAATACTATCTTTAACAAACTGATAACATATGAAGGCTGTGAAGAGGCTAAATAATGCAAAGAGCCAAAATAAAACCTCTCAACATTGCCAAAAAATTCAAGTATAAAACTTAACATTCAAAGGCAAAAACAGGATCCATTACAATAAACAATCCAGAGTTACTGAATGAAAACTTCCTGTTAGCATAGCGGCTAGCTGGTTACTGCTAGTTCTGATTGGCTGTTTCTGACTGAGCGGAGTAATTATGCAGAGCAGGGAGATCGATTATTTTTTTAGAGATTATCTGTTTCATGTTAGGACAGAGAAAGTTTTAATACGTATGTAAAATGTATTTTTTAGGTTAGATGCTGCAGCTTTAAACAGGTTCGGTGTGAGAGTCACTACCAGGTGGAGCAGAAGCGGCTCCGTGTCAAATATTACTAAATATTAAATATTACTACCTGTAGCGTAGCAGCGGTTCAAAAGCAGAACCAGTGTCTTACATCGCAGCTCTAAAACTTAAATCATTTTACAGGTTATTAGTTTAGCTTTCTGACCATCATGCTAATCCGGTGAGTGTTTGTAGCTGTGCTGCTTTACCTGCTGTCTGATCCTCCATGTCTTTTTACTGCACTGAGCCTCGATGTAGCCAAACTCCGTCATTGTTTTTAAGTCTATTAGCTTCGTTGTGTTGATGCATTTTGACCTGCTTCTATTTTCCGCCGCAACACGCAAACGTCCTCAATAACTCAGTGCGTTATAGTTACACATCGCTTAGCATTTGTTGCTGCTCGTTTGCGCAGTGAAGGAAAGACGAGACCAGCTGGACAGACAGGCTGAGAAATGAGATGCAGGTGATCGGTATCGGTTCAAGAGCCAATGACCGGCCGGTCCCAATCATCACCGATTTCACGGAAATCGGCCGATTATGATCGGTTACCGATCGATCGGCATACCTCTACTTTCATTTGATTAGTATTATCCTTTCTTGGTTTGTTGCTATGTCCACTTTAGTTTCTTTCCTGTTGCTAGATTTATTTTATCGTTTATTGACGCTCACCATCGGTGATCTTCACTCATCACCTGCTGCGCCTCCTAATCATCATGTGTTTCACATCATGTGTTGATTTTTCACTGTTCAGCGTCGGATTCTCTGTTTTTATGCTATAATTCACATCTAGTTCGTCGCTCCGTTTTATGTCTCGGTTCTCCTGTTTCAGAGATTTGTGCAATGTGTGTGTCTGTTTTTTTTGTTTTTTTTTTGTCCCATATGGTGCGCAGCGGTCGGGAAATGTACATAAACCTTTTAAAATAACAGAAACAATTTCGGTATTCTGATTATTGAAATTTAAAAGGGCTGTGGTACCGTTGTTCTATCACACCCTTTCATACCGGACCACTTACAGCGCCGGTGTTAACGCTATAAAATGAACGCTCTCTATTGTGGTATCACCCGTGGAGGGATTTCTTTATTTAAAAGGGTTCATTTTTCGGAGGAATACACAGTGAGAGTATCGTGATTTTAGTAATTACATGTTTATAAGAGCGATTTTCTGTTGTCCTTCCATGGAAGCGGGTAGCTTTCAAACGGAAATAAAACATTTTTTAATATAAGTTGCTGTTTTGACATAATCACAGAACTGGCAAAACATATGTACAAAAATACCAGACAAAGTGAATCACAACGTCATCAGCCGGTGTAACACTGAACTGATGCGGTGAAGCTACCAGTAGCAGGAGAATGAAGCTGTGCAAGGAAACTACAAACACTAAATAGAAGAAGAGCTGCAATGGATACAGTTGCAGCCAAGCATGTTTTAATGTTACACAATACAGTTTTAGCAAGTTGCTTAAAGTCTAAACTGGTATTGTTGTGCATTTAAGGTGTAAAGTTTACCTTCTTCGACCAAACACCCCCCCAAAGGTATCCCAGCGCCCCACTTTTGTAAAATTGTCCGCCAGCGCCCCCTCCCGTCCTCTGAACGCCCCCTAATCAGTTTCTACTCAAACTTTTCCTTTTTTTGGTATGAATTCACATTATATTGATATTTACATTACACATTTCTCACTCATTTCTATCCGGTTCAGGATTGGAAGAAGGTTAGAGTTTGTCCAAGTGCTCAACCGCTGAAAGGCAAAGGTATGTAGAGACATCCAAAACACACACACACACACTTACTAAAGATTGCATTCGGAGTTGCCAGTACATTTGAGATTTGTCAAAATATATTTCCGGGACAATTTATGAAGTAAATTTTATCAAAAGTGAAATTCACTGCAGCCTGACACATAATCAGCTAGCTAGTAATTCTGAAATACCAAGTTTTTGCAAAGTTGTTGGCCAACTCTGCTGTAGAAACTAAGTTACAGAGTTGAATTTAAAAAGCTACAAAGGAAAACAGCTGTTTCTTTCCTTGAAGTCTATCCACTGGGTCTATTATCACGACACTGATGCTAATCGTTAGCAATTAATGAGATTTCACAGCCGCATTAAGCTAGTTCAATCTTGCTTCAGTTCTAATTAGTGACATACTCTTTTTTTTTTTTTGCTGCATCTTCTTTTTAAAGTAATTATCAAACCAACAGGCTGAAACAAAACAAAAGATAGTACTTGTGATTAAATGAAACTCGCACGGGCGAGTTGATGACAACGTTGCGGAGTTGGCAAGCGCCGGAACCGCAGCAGGAGAGCGTGGTGAAGTCAAGACCTCGTTTGATTATTCGAAGAGGCGCAGAGGAGGAGGCTTCAGGTGGGATTGGCTGTCTCACGGCTGCTCGCCCGGTTTCAGGGCGCCGCTGTTCTCTATGTTAATTAGGCCTCTCTCTGCTTCTGTCAGCGTTCGCCTGCTAGGTATGTAAATCTGAATACAAGCTTCTGTTTCCTCCCGTCATCTCCGCACATCCCTCTCTCGTCCCGTTCTTCTCGACATTGCATTGTCTTGTTTTATTACCCGACTTCCAACTGGAGTTGCTTCGCCTGGTGAGGCGGGAGGGGAAGGTGGTGGTGGGGGGCAGAAAGTAGTGAAATATATCTCCATGATATATGTGTGACAACTAGTTGGATCAGGAGTGCAGAGAGTAGTGCCTAGCAAGAGGGTTTGAATCTCTTTCTATTTTTCATTTGAATTTTGTGCAAACCAGAAGGCTCCAAAACCGTATTCCAGTGGTGGAGAAGGTACTCAAAAAATTTACTTAAAAGTACAAATACACAGTCAAAAATGTACTCAAGTAAAAGTAAAAGTACCACATTAACGTTTTACTTTAAAAAATACTTAAGTATTAAAAGTAAAAGTACTTGCTGAATGCTAACCTAATCACTTCTGTCATTAAGTGTGCCGATCGTATTTAATTTTAACACATCAGAAATTTTAATGCCATTTTAATAAGCACTACCACAGATTAAACATGTTCTTATTGTTTACTCTGTAACATAGTTTAGACTTAGATATGTGATTCTATGAATCATAATTTCAGGGATGGAAACATCTTGTCTCCTGTCCTAACAGCATAAACTTCATCAGTGACATTTATTTAGAAAGAAATCCAACAGAAAGGGGATGGAAAGAAGGTGTGTGTGTGTGTGTGGGGGGGGGGGGACATGCAACCGAGGAGCCATGTAGCAGAGTTGTAGACAAGACCACCAACCAGACCAAGACCAGCGCCCTGCGCTATGTGACACAATAAAATTAAGTTTACCGATCAAAATTGGTTCTCAGATTGATCTGAAAGACCCACATTCCCATAAAAACACTTAAATACTTAGAGCTGAAATATATTCAACCAGTATCAATTAAAACTCATTTCATTCTGTTTTGCTTTCATCGCTGTGCTACAATCCGCAGAGGTCAACTGCTATCCTAGAAAAATAACGCCCTGGGCGGTTGCCCATATTGCCCACGTCAGAAACCACAACTGAAACATTTCAATTAATGGTAAATAATGTTCAACTATGAACACTGTCCAACGGCGCAATGAGTAACCAAGCAGAAGGAGAACCGTGACTGTTCTCACCCTCCATCCCCTGGGGGGGGAAGATAATCGCAACTTCACCCTGAACACTTTACTGCAGACTTTAGTCACAGCGTTGTCCCATATATGCGAAACCTCAGTCAACACACAATAATTCAGCGCATGAGTGACATTTTTCTTCGCGGATGCAACTTATGTGTCTCTAGCTATGCTAGCATCACGTCTACATAGCTTGCCTTTCTTTAATCTTTCCTTCCAAGTGACGCTAAAAGTTGGATGAAGTCCCAACCGTCTGTGAAAGCGAAGCGCTGCTGAGTTTACTTCTTATGATTTATGCAGCTATTATCGATTAGACAGACATTTTCTCTCGCTCAGAGGAAACCACTGCGCATGTCTTGGAGCTTCGCGTGTTAGTAAAGGTGGAGGCGATGGGTGACAACAGACACGTAAGTGACATTATTGCTCGGACTTTACGGCGCCACCTTAAGTCCCTGAACTTCACACTTTAACGGAAAAAAACGCAACTGCGACTTGGATGTAAGAGTAACGCGACACTTTTGTAGAAATGTAGTGAAGTAGAAAGTACAGATACTTACTGTAAAATGTAGTGGAGTAAAAGTACCCATTATTAAATCTACTTAAGTAAAGTAGATGCACAAAAATTGTACTTAAGTACAGCCGTATTCTCACTTGGTCATGGTTGATGGGAAGAAAAGGGCGATAACTTCATGTTAGTATTTGATATGAGGCATTCAAAGAAGCAGCAACTTTCAGAATATTTACACAGTTAAATTTCATTTTTCAGTTAAGCAGACATTAAAATGTAAGTTGGAACTACTTTTAATTGGTGCAAATCTGTCCTGTTTGTGCATAAAGTTTGATTGTATTGTGTAAAAAACAAAGAATATGTATATTTCTCCAAAGGTACATTTTTGTGAACAAAGATTTCCTTTTCGTGGAGTTCAGGTCATCTAACGTTAGTTTTTGTCAGGTTTTAACCCTTCGAAAGAAAAAAAGAAAAAAAAACAATTTCAAATCTTTTCATCTGCCATCATGAACTGTTGTCAGCGGAAAGGAGATACGGCCATCAAACTGCAGAGCAATAACGTTCACCGTGGCTCTTTGGCTAAATCCACATTTATTGGAAAACATGCAGCAGTGCAACGCTCGCTGTCGGCCACACACACACACACACACACACACACCAAAATAAACTGCTAAACGCCACACGGGCTCATAGATATGCACGCGAGCGAAAGGGCGAACAAATTGGAGGAAAATGAATCGATCATAATAAAAATTCCCCCCTCTCTCTCTCTCTCTCTCTCTCTCTCTCTTCCCCCCCTCCCTCCCCCCTGGCTGCTTTTGAATTATAGATGTCTGAGTGACAGATGAATGCTGGCTGGAGATTAATGTCTGTCACTAATCCCGTGTGTATGGGAGACGCAGAAAACACACATTGTCACGCGTAAGTATGGACTCCAAACTTCCAGAACGTTTATATCCGCCCGCCTTCAACGGTGACTAAGAACCGGGCGCACGCGCGTGCACGGATAACGGCACCTTCGCACACTGATGTCAACAACAGGTTTCCGTGACTCCTCGAATCCACATGAGGTATTCACTGTTGTGGTAGAGCGTAATGATTGACTGGTTGGAGCCTGATCTGCGTCAGACAGAGCAGGAGACTGTGAACTGTGCTGCAGGCAATTACTTTGTTTTAAAGCAAGAAGAAGAAGGAGAAAAAAAGATGGAGGAGGGAAAAAAAGGGGGGAGAGGGAAGCATATAGGGGATGCAGGGGGATAGAGAGAAGCAGAAAGGGAGGAAGTCTGCAGAAAGGGGGAGGGAGGGCTGTTACTAGCTAACAGTGGCACCTGGTGGTGAGCTGCAGAACTGCTGCTTCTGAAAAATAAAATGGATGTTGAATGATTATGTTTAATTTCTAGGTTAGAATATGATGTCAGCCCAATTAACAATTATTCTTTTCAACACAAAAATGTTGAGTTGGCGCCATCTCGGGGAAGACTGCAGACTGGCACCACCAGGGAAGGTAATAGTTTTTCCTGGGTCCGGGACGGGACTCTGACATGTTACCAGCCACCTCACTGTTGCCAATTCAACGACGTTCCTGCTATGCTTAGTGACACTTTGGACAAAAAAAATTAATCAATCATTATACACTGACATTTATGTGTTTATTTCAATGTTCAAATTATCTGAGGTACAAATTTGGTGGCTTTTAGTTGTTTTTAATATAATATCAATTGCTGTGTGAAATAAGTCAATAAAACAAATGAGCTTCCCTTTTTAAAATACATTACTGAAATAAAAATTAACTGTTTGATAGTCAAACTTACTGTATTTCTCTGACTCCAAAGGAATTTGTAGAAAAACGTTTTTAGCCATTAGCACTGGTACTTTGTTCTTATCAAGAATTTCAAACTCATAAATCAAAGTCCTTTCTTATTTTCTTGAATAAGTTCATTAAATTCTGTGAAAGTGGTTACAGTAAAACTCACTGAAGCATTTTTTCGTGCTTTGTCCTTGGAATTTAAGCTGCGTTTATGGACTAATTATTGGGCATCGTTTGTTGAATGGGGTGTTTCTGGGGCTGGTTTTCATTTTTAAGTTTGTCTTTGTACCATCTGTGATACATTTCTGGTTATACATTGAACCAAAACTGGTCGGGTCCATTTGGGAGATTTATAGAGCAAAAATAAGTAAATATGTCAGTGCTGGAAGAAAACCTTATAAAGGCCGCAGGAGGTTTCCCTTCCAGCAGGAGAACGACCCAAAGCAAACAGACGGAGCTGCCTCTAATCAGCATTTTAAACATTTTATTTTCCCCCTTTGCTTTGATACATGATGAAAAACTTCTCTCAGTCATTAGATATTCTTATGGTTTAAATATTCAGTTTTTTTAATTGAACATTTTCAAAGACAAAGAGAAGGCTGTTTGAATTTGCTTTCAAAACTTAAGAGCAGCTTAAAAGGATTTATTTTCAAGGCATTTTTAGAATCAAATAAAATCAAAAATGATGGGAGCACTGGTAGGAAAAGATGACACGAGTGATTGACAATCCAGCCGCTCAGTTTGTAAAATCTCTTCACCAGTTGGCCTTTAACCTAATAGATTTCTTTTTAGTGGTTGTTTGTATTCATGATTTTTCATTACTTTTCTTTAGCTGAAAACGTGATTGGAACGTACGTCTGATCAAACTGAAATTATTTTTTGTAAAAAATTCCTTGAGGCAACATTTGTTGTGAATTTAAATAATTCAAATAAAAAAACTGATTGTGGTTTAAAATAGGTAAGAGAAAAGGACTCTGCGTTTTATTCATTTGGAGAGAGACACAAGTAAACAGAAAGCGAGAGGCTTTCATTGTTACTAACTGAAAAGTTTTCTATTGCTTTAATGTCTCTGCACTCAATACGGAGTAATAGCAGAAATAGATCAAGTTTTGTGCGGGCTCCGTTTTGAGCTATCGATTTAAACCTCTAACCTGATCACTATTCGATGCAACACGAAGGACTTGATGCGTCGACATCTTTCTCTAAAATCGAGTGCACCCGGCTTCTTGCTAATTACACACTCCTTTGTCTCCTCTGGCAACAATGGAGACAGCTTGCTCGACGTGTCGACTGTGGCATTTTGCGGTCTTGGCCTTCCCTTTCACAGAGATGCACATTGTGTTGACAGCTTTGCGTGTTTATAAATGTGTTGCCAACGTCGTCGGGCACCACGACGCTGTAACCATCGTCTGAAGATAATAGATCGCGTTGCGGTCACTTAATAGTGAACCTTCTGCTGATGAGCTGTTTGTGAAGCAGTGTGTCATGATCAATAGTCACTTTCTGTGCCTCAGTCTTTGTCATTTTACGTTACTATCCGGCGCTTAAGTGCTGCTTATGTTTCATAGAAAGCGCCAGAGCATAAATAATGACGGCGTGGAATATAAATATATGTTTTCTTGTCTTTGAAGACTTAATTAATGACCACCGACATGCTCTTCCCATCCGTGTGAATTCTTGTCAGGTTTATTTATTAATATTTGAACGCCTCACGAGGGACAGGCGTAGAATAATAAAGCCCCAAGGATTTGACTCACTCGAGGATTATTATTCACAACGCCATGAATAAGCATTTGTCCGCTGACAGATTTTTTTCTTTTGTCACACCTTAATGTTTTAGATCATCAAATAAATGATTTGACAAAAAAAAAGACTGGGGAAATACAAAAAAGTCTTCTTTTACTAAAGAAAAAAGTCGCTTTGATATTAAAATATATTTGCCCTTCTTGTTAAATGACACTTAACCCAAATGTTTTGAATTAATTTCACTAGACACACCAACATCTGATTACTGGAAGACACAAATCACAAACAGAACCTGCTTGACAACATAAAACAGGCTAAAACATCTAAAAAATAATATGCCCTGATCTAGAGATTCAAAAATAGATGAGACTCAAAGATTATCAGACCATCATGTACGGCTGTGAATCAATCCAGTACACGCTAAAAGTAACTCAGAGGGTAAAGATCTGGTTCACTGTTCTGCTTTGACAGTCAGTAGATCCTTCTCACCCAAAATCCCTAAAGTAAATTTTCCCCGAAATATTGGGTCTTTTGATAGTTGGAGCACAACTCATTCACATCCTATTTCTCAAAACAGGAGTCTACCGCTATAGACTCAGTCCTCCACCATAGGACCGACAATGTGGTGTACATGTACAAAACTCAAAGTAATAAAACATACACAACCCATGTCGGTGGAAAGGTCAATGTAGGGTTATCTACTAAACCAGCAGCAAAGAAAGACCACTGCTGTGCTCAGACAGGAAAGAGACTTACGTAAACAGATTGTTCTCTAGCTTTCTAGCAAGGTGTGCACCAATATGTTGCATTTTCATATTTTCTTAAGTCTGTTTTCATTTAGATGCTAATGCTACAGTGAGAAACTCCACAGATTTACCATGCAGATGGCAAATTATGAAACTTACTTCCCTTACTTACTGTGTTTTCGGGATAGATAGGTTGCCATGGTATTGTCTTTAACAGAGCTTGAGTTAGGCTTGGACTTAAAAATTAAACAGTACCGGGAAAGCGCTTGAATTGTGTTGGTTTGAATGCTGTGTCTTTTGCGAGAACAGTTTGTACCACGCCTGGGCTACATGGTTTTCCATTTGGGAAATACCGACTCGCAATGAACGTTTACCTTCTTTGTAGAAAACAGCGGTTGATGTGAAGCTTTCAGACAGCTTTGTTGAGATAATCTTAAAAAACGGGGGAGCATCAATCAAACCCGGCTTAGACAGTGGAAACTTTACTTGTGCCTCCTTATCGCTCTGCACGTTTGATGTTCCCATCTCCGTTTCATCTTTTTCATCTCGGTAGATGTTCAGTGCTAGTCTGAAACTATAGGCTTGTTTCTGACGTATTCTGCCTTCAACACACCAGCGTCTGCACCTCAGCAAAGCTTGAAAATAATTAGAGCATTTCAAAATTTAAGTCTTCCCTCAAACAAAGAGAAGAGTGAAGACACATTTCGGTGTGCATCCTGAAACGAGGCCCCACTCTAATCTGACAACAAAGTTAGAACTTCTGAACTTTGAATAAAAACTAATGTAATGATCTACATGTTTAATATGATTTTTTTCTCTCCCTAATACCTCAAAGCATAGTAGCATTAAAAGACATAACATGTGTTGGGCAAGTAAGTACTGACTAGACACTCCTGACCACACCAACACCACCAAAGGCTCATCTGCTAACAGCGGCTGATAAATATCGCTCTCCTTGATGACACTAATATCGCTGGCCGCCATCATTTTTCCTCGAATCAACTTCGACAATCGATTCAAATCAACTAAGAATCAAGAACAATTGAATCGACACCTGCAACCATGTTGTCATCACGGTCGCAGGTTGTCTAGCAGGTGGATGTAATCGGTTTGGAATTCGCTGAAGTGACATTTGGGTGAAGGACTGAGCTAAAATCGGGGAACATTTCAGTTTGTGGTTGTGCAAAGTTGGTGGTACTGAATACTCACCCCCAAAAAGACTTGTGGTTGGTATTGTGGCACAGCGTTATTCTACAAAGTATTGACTCAAGGTGGCTGAACAAAGAAACAAACAAAACTCACTATGATGTTTGTGGTGGCAAGATAACAAAATAAAAAAGATGTCAAGGGGTTTGAGTACTTTACAAAGTTCTATATGCCTTTGCCGGTTTAACCGAGACAAAAGTTGGAAACAGTTTGTGTGTGGAGAGGAGGGGAAGGTTTAGGGACTAAGTTGAGTCATGAGACAAGTTTTTTATCGAAAAACACTGGACCCTCGACGTCCTTCAAAGTTCTTTTGGAGTGTGTGAATCTACTGGATGACATTCTGAAAATGACTAGCAGTGTTTTTGATAATACTTTCTCCTTTTTCTTAAAGGGGAATAATTTAATAAAAATCTTATACCGTCTTGTGCATTCATAGCTGTCCAATAGCGTCACAGTATTATTAGGCGTCTCTAGTGGGGGGGTTAGAGGTTAATTGGCATGTTAGAGACCACCTACACAGAAGTCGCCAAGCGAGAAGAGGGCATTACTCAGACACTTTTCTCACCAGTGTTTTACCAAACAGTTGACCTGAGGATTTGTGGTCACACACGCACACACGCACACACACACACACACACACACATCCCTGAGCTCATGCCATTTCCAGGTATCCAGAACCAGTCGTGCCTGACGCGTTCCTGTCAGACTCTTCTCGACTCCAACAACTGGGCCGCGGCACTTTTCGAGACGAACGCTCCCAGAATGTATTCAATTACTAAATCACCTTGGTCTGGTTGCCAGGCAACATTAGAGCAAGAACTGCTGAATCCATTTTCTTTCAGCCTCGGGTGATTTGTTTTTGTGTTGTTTATGTACATTAGTCGGAGAGGAACAGAAAAAGGGGGGGAGATGATTTACAACCAGACAGGCGGCGTACAGTATGGACACAAACACAAGTCTGCTGTTAGTGTAGCCGCACATTGAACTACACTAACAGTACATTTACTTAAGTGTTTTTATTTAATAAAGGGGAAAGAACTATCCAAACCAACCTGAAACCTTGTTTTATTTCTACCACATTGGAGGGTTTTCTAGCCTGAACAGGTTTTTAAGGTCAGACTATCACAGTGTAGTTTAGATTTAAGTCCAGAGTTTGGCTAAGCAAGCATCTGAAATGCCAGATGTGTTTTAGATGCGGCACTTTAGATGTTTTTCTGGCTTCTTTTGTGTCCTGCTTGAGAACTGTAGTCGAGTGGCCTCTGCTAGAAAGTTTTCAGCACCGGCTTATGGATAAGAATCCTCCCTGTACTTTACTGAAGTTCTAAATCTTTAGAAATAGGTTTGTTACCATTCTTTCTAACCTGTGTTTCTGTTATATCTTTAGATGGTTGCTTTTCGAGACCTTTTAGCCTACTTCATTTAATCACACAGACACTGTGCTCATTTTAAGGGTGTCTTAGTAATTATGAGTAGATGTGGTTAGTGAAATTAAACTCTGAATCTAAAAAAAATGTGCTTAATCACATTTAACTTCTAGAGGCATTTTGAGTTGTTTTTTGTTGTTGTTTAAGCAATTGAGTCATGGTTTGAAAACTACTTAGATCAAAAGCAAAGATAAGAGAGATTTGTAAGGAAGCCAATACTTGTTACCACTGTAAAAATGTTCTTACTTTACGCAGTTTGTCATTTCTAAGACTTTTCTTGTTAAAACCATAAATTTATGTTTATGGATTTCCTGTCTACGACGAGCAAAACTGAACACAAAACGCTGCCATCAAATACATTTGGGAATATGAGCCTTTTAAAAGTCGTCTAACTTGTGCATCTGTAACCGTGTGGTAAGGAGGAAACTTGTGCGTGTCGACTTCAGTCTTCATTCATGGAGACAGCCTCACTCTGTCATCTCTGGCTATGTCGTTCACAACAGCACCGCTGACAAAAACACACTTGTACAGATCCCCGTCCAAAGGTTAACGAGCACGGCAACACGCTGTGTGTTTTGCTCCAAGTGGCAGCGTCGGGTGATGAATGTGTTGCTCCCGGAGCCAGACTCCAGACACGTTTTTTTCTTTTTCCTCTTCATGGTTGACTCGGTTGTTATCCGAGACACGTGGGAATTTGTCTTTCCTCCCAGGTTTGGAATAACTTTATTTGCCCAGAACAAATAAATGGGACGCGGTTTGTCTGTGGGACATTGATGTAGCAAACACTTCGGCAGATTTGATTTCGCTGACAGTTTGTGCCGACGCACACAGCAGCAGGCCGTCTTACAACGTGGTCCGAAGATTCGTTTTCATGACAGCTTGGATGTCTTTGGTGTTTGGTTTAGGTCTCGAGTGTGTCCACACCCCGCTAGAAGTTTCTTCAATTTTTATAAAACACATGGTGTACTATTTTTTGTGAAAAAAAGAAGAAATCTTGCCCATTTTATGTATTCATTAAGATCTCCTATTTTTGTTGGAGTAAAATACTAATCGTGTTTATTTCCTGCAGTTACATAACAATTCCAACAAAGCAAAAGAAATTGAAGCATTTCTTGTGCTTCATAATTAGAAGTTTCTAATTCCCCAGAGAATCAAACCAGTAATTGATTAATAATCTTGAGTTCTGGTTTTTATGGAGTTTAAATGTGAAGTAAAACAGGGACATATTCCGACGCCGCTGAAGCAGCAATGGGCGAGATGAAAATCAGTTGTGAATGTTGCATAAATGACACCCTGGGTGAGCCCCTTCCTCTGCGTCTGCTGAAGCCAAATAAAACGAATAAATCTGAGTCGGGGGCACGATAAAGTGCAGAGCTTTTCTACTCTCAACAGCAAGCAGGGGTTTGTCAATTTTCCATTTGCAAAAAGGCATAAAGTAGTGGACAACTTAATTAGAGGGCACTTGGAAAAAAAAGGTTTGATTTTATTTTTTGTCAGATTCTCGTGTGCCACCCCCACGTCATCCAACGGCTAGTGCCCATGTGGCCAAAACCTAAATATTTGATGTTTTGAGCTCAGAGAATTTTCACGATTCTCTGAGTTTCGGTGACGGGACACAGAATGTGAATGGTAAGTAATCTTCACAAAATTACACCGTTTAGCAGCCACTAAAGTGTCCACCCTGTTTCAAAGAAGAACTCTTACACAATTTATGACGACAGTCACATTTTTTGTCTGCCGTGATCCCCGGTAGCTAAGACAGAGTTCTGAGATCTCAGGGAGTCGTCCACTTCAGTCAGCACTAACCAAACGGAACGTGTCTTACATTGCATGTCCTTAAGCCTCGCCCAGATTGTTCATGTGAGATTCGCAAGCAAATAAAGTTGAGTTCAATCAAAAAACAGGAGCTTAAAAAAAACTTACTCAACCAAAAACTTAGGCTGTCAGCCAAAAAATTCTGATATGCAAAAATAAAAGTTTCAAACTAAAATTTGTGATTTCAATTTTTAAAAAGCCCAACTCTGTAAACATTTTTTGTTTAGTAAAAAAAATAATAATGATTAAAAAGTTTTTAAGATTGTTTTGAATTTTTCTTGATCCTACTACTTGTTTGATGTGATTTTTTTTATAGAATAATTTTGCATTGTAGTCTTAAACTTAAGATTAAGAATGAACAGTCTCAGTGTTTGGATTTTTTACCATAATTTGCTTCATTTTTTGTTTTGTCTCTTGCTTAACAAATCCAGCTGGGAGGAACGAGCTTACTGAATTAGTTTGTAAAATTACTTTTAGACTTCCAAAGAGGTTGATCAACTCTTGGATTTCAATCAGTTAATTGGTGTTTTGAACATCATTATACAACTTTCCTTTAATCACTAGCTGCCAAGCACAAATGGTGGTATTTTTTTTTAATATTTGTTTTCCATTTATTTTCCCTTGATTTAGAATTTTAGTCAAAGTGTACAGTTTTGCATCAAGTTTAAATAAATACTGAGAAATATGTTGCTTCTCAATAAAAAAAAGGTCAAGGATTTCTTTCACTGTTTTCCCATATTTGTGTCCAAAACATTTGAAATAAACTCGTAGAAACCTCTATCAAAGTTTTATAAACTTAAGCAGAGAATCACAACAAAAGTCTTAAAGGTTCGCTTGTGACAGTAAATCTCTTATAAAGGGAATTATTTAGACACTAGGAATAATTTAAACAAACAGAAAATTATAAATACTTATTTTATCATTATCAAGTTTAAACAGTGGTCAAGGAATCCCTGTTAATCCATATTCTAATTTTTTGTGCTTTCCCTTTAATGTAACTTTGGACTTTCATGACCTCATGTTGGACACAAGAATAAAGTTTAAAATGATCCGTTGCTCACCACTTAAATCTGGCCACATCGGCCTCGGTAAACAGTGATCTCCCACTGGCAGGAGATCATCCGGTTCAATTTGAAGAAGGTGAAAACCAAGCCAAAGATTCTTTAATAGCGTAATCACAAGCACAAAGGAACAAATGTCAAAGTCCTCATTTGCCCTTTGGTGCCACTGAGTCATGAGTTAAAATTCAAATAGTTTCCATCGTAAGTGGAAGGCCCCTGATCGCATCCCCACCACAGCAGCTCTTAACCTATTCGCATATTTGCTTCTTAACCTTTGATATTGAACTCGAACCTCTCCTACAGAATCCAAATGTGTCCAAATTCTCTTTTTTTTTAACCAAGCACACTCCAAGACTCCTTCAAACTAAAAGCAGGCATCATTTGTGACTGATCCAGAATGAGAACTGCAGGGCAGATAAACAAAGATCAAAAGCGAAAAAAAAAAAAAAAAGAGATCCTGATCCAGGTACATTGAGGCTTTACTCAAAAAGACCCAAGTTCAGGACTGCTCTTCTTCTATTATTAATCCTAAGCTCTCTCAAAAAAAGTATGACCTCTTTGAACATATACCTCATATACAGCACATCACAGTAGCAGCTATTGCTGAGAATATCACAAGTACTGCTGTTTAAAACGCGAGCATCATATTCCATCAACGTGGGCTCGGCTTGTCACGAGTTTAAATCACAGGTGAGGAAATTGGGACAGTTTAGAAAAGTGAAGCTAATAAAGGGTTAAGATGTCCGTCAGTGCTGTTTCACGGTTTGCGTCACCTGTTACCAATATTCCGGTCAGTCCAGTGAGATGTGGCACAGCCTCTCATGAGACTTTTATACCCTTCATTCCATCTTCAGTATTCCTGTTTCCTGTCTTTCACTTTACTCTAACACCTTAGTGTCTCCTGCCTGCAGGGTTGCATGTACTTTTTCTGTAAATTGTGCCACATTGTCCGAGTCCCACACCTCCTGCTGTGTTTTCGGTCTGAACATGCTCTTGTGTTTCTGGGTTTGCGCTCTAGCTGTGTGGCTACTCGTTTAGTTTCCAATGTTTAGTCTAAAATTCTGCTTCTTCCCCTCTGAATAAGACTGTTTCTCATTGCTTCGGCCTCACAGGAGTCATGTTTTTGCTTCCAGCTCCACCTGTATAATGCCCTTCACCTTTCAAAGAGATTTCAGACTGATCTTTGAGATTGTTCATTCAGAGGAGCCGATTTCCTAGCGACTTGTTCTTTGACCTGTGTTTACTACCAAGAATGTTTCTATTGCCTCGGATTTTCCTCTCATCTGTCTTGGTTGACTCTTTGTTGTTGTTGTTAGACAATTCACTCAAGGAGTTGCTGAGGTTTGTCATGGTCAAGTAGAAGCAGAACTGAAAATCTCTCAATGCACTGATCGATGGCTCCAAATTACATATATTTTCTTTTTTCCTTTTTCATCAATTCTTGAGCGTTTCAAATCAAACAAATTTTATAAGCATATGAAGCATAGTTCTCAATAAGAAAATCTAAATTAAAAGCAATCACCCCGCTTCATTTATGTTTAATTAATTGTTATTAACCAATTTTTTTTAAAATTCAATTTCACATGCCAAAGCCAGACCCAATAACTGCCTGTTGGCAGAATGAAGAAATTCTTTACATACGTAATACCTTAGAAAACAAAGCATCCTGGCTTGATCTAAACCAAGTCACTAGCATCCATCAGTCCAGGTTACAAAGCCATTTCTCAAGGTTTCGAACTCCACCGACTCGCACTGAGAGCCATTACCAGAAAATGGAGAAAACATGAAACAATTGTGAACCCTCTGAGGAGCAGCTGACCTTCCAGCACGATGAACTCTCATACAAGAAGTCACAAAAGAACCCAACACAACATTAAAATTCTACAGGCCTCGTGTGCCATTGGTCATAATTCGCCAACATAAAGAAAACTGGGTAAAAATGTCATCGAAGGTTGATTTCTAATGCACAGAACTACTTCTGGCCTGTCCCAGAATTTCTTAAAACTTCCCTTACACCTTTTAGAAATATTCACTTTACTGAAAAGACCTAAGAGGAACTTTCTGCAAGGTGTGCACTTTAACATCTAACATTATTAAGCTGTTGTTTAGGTAGCCCTCCTAGAAAAATACTCCAGATTCTTCAAAAACAAAGCCATTTCCTGTTTAGTTCCTTCAGAAACTTGATTAATTTTGACTAATTTTGTTCTTGAGCATAGATGAATGCTTCCATTTTTAGTGGGTTAAAAAAACATCTAATTGACTTTTTGAAATGATTCACGTGCAGTACGTAACAGTCAAACGCTCCTTAGAGAAACTAGATGAGAAGGTTAATCTCGGTCTTTACCGTCTTGAGACTTGACTAAGATTTTGTGGGAAAAAGAATTATAAACAAATCTCAGTTCTACCCTTCACCTGTAGTTATAAGACGTGGGTCAAGGCTGAAATATTTGGTAGCAAATGCAATGAGATTCCTCTGTAGGCAGGACGACGTTTACCTTCAAGAAAAGGTAAGGAGTAAATCATCGTCTGCATCGAAAGAGGAAAGCTGGGGTGCTTTGGGTGTCCGATTCCCTTTGGTGGGTTTCCCACTGAGTTGAGACTCAAAGGTCACATCTGGGACCGTACATCCCTTATGAGCAAAGAATATCTCATTCAGAGCTAGAAAGAGGGAAGGACAGGTCCTAAGATTAAACATCAAAGTGATAGACTCCCGCTCCCTTGCCACATCGGACACCCAGTCGAATTCACAACGTGAAGAAACCACAATGTCTGTCTGTTGGTCTAAGAAATCTTAGACCAACACCTACCTACTGCCATTATGTCTACATTTTTACATTTGTCCCAACTCAAACAGAGAATCAGCCTACAGTGCTAAATATTTAAAGGTAATGCATTATTCTCCAAGAGCCACTTTAGTGTGGCTGCCTGTAACTCGTTCAAAGAAAATTCTCTTTCCCAACTTCAGCACACACATTTTTGCGAGGTAACCTTGCTCACCATTCAAAGCCGTGTTTGCTTCCCTCCCCGTGTTTGGCGGCTTAACATCAACAGTCTAAGACAGACTAGCGGCCACATTCTGCTTTTGCCGTCGTCGTGTTTGCGTCCTTCAGAGCAGCGTCCTTAAGTGAAGCACCGAACAAAAGCCTTTCACATATTTTCAGAAGCTATAAGCTAAAAAAAAAAAAGTAAAACAACAAAAATCCATGCCACCAGCAAGAAGGAGCAATTGAACTTTCAGAGGATATTGCTACACTTTCAGTTCAATTATTAATGAACCTTTTAGGTTGTTATTGAAAAGCTCTGCTGAAATTTCTAAAGACTGCCATTTGTTTTCTTTATTTCGCTTGTGACAGATAAGTCATAGCTTACTTATGTCACGTTTAATTTCTTAAGTGCTTTTTCACTCAGGGTTCATCATTGTATTCCAAAAAGACAACGTTTTAGGAATTTTCCCTGCTGTTAGGAATACTTGACTTAGCTTTTTCCTTAGCCAACATAGCAAAAATAATGACATGTTCTTTTTTTTTACTCTACATCCTCTCTGAAAATACTGTTTGCGAACACTTGAGTAAGTCCAAACCCATGCTGATTTTAAAAGTAGCCGCCCACAACCACCCACCTATCGGTGCCAGACCAGTAGAATCAGGAACAAGGTAAACACAGCAAGACAAGACAAAGTGGGGCAAAACACCCCCAAAAAGCAACTCACTGCACCAAATTTTAATTTTTAGTTTTATTAGATTTAAATGGCAGACAGTCAAATTAGCTTAATTTGATGAACATCAAAGTTTTTTTGTTGTTTTTTTTTCCCCTTAAATGTTGCTCACACAACACCAGGAAGGAAAGATGTTGGTAGTGGCAACGAGATAGTAAATTTAGCTGCTGATCATGCTGGGAAGACATTTTCAATCTATTTCTAATCCATTATTCTACAACAAGATAAATCTTTCCCACTTGTGGAAAACCAACCACTGGCCACTCTGCCGTCTTTGACTTGATTACTAATCCCTCTGTGTGCTCTGGTCCAGCATACGGCCATTTGTCTGACAATTGTCCAGGACAATAACCCCAACAAAGCAGCAGGACTTCAACTTCATATATGCATGGAAAACTAATTAAATCATCCTGTTTATGTTATTGTTTACACAACTGTTGCACTATGGTTGCTTGAATTATTATTATTACTGACAGATTTTTGAAAAAGTCTGAAGTAAGAAACTGATAGTTTGGGAAAATTAGAAGAGACTGGGCTTACATTTTCAGTCACGATGTGAAGAAAGAAGGAAAGAAACCACTGTGCTCTTCTTTATGCGAGACCAGACTTCTGATTTTACTCTGTTTTGCTTGGAGGATCAAATATTCTATTAGAGAAAGATTTTTTTCATTAATATTTCTTCTGAAATGATTGAACTGTTTGTGAAAAAAAAAAAAAGATTTTGAAAACTGAAAGCAGGGAGAGTGAGAAAAGAGAAGCGTTTCCAAAAAGATGAGAATTAATTCCTGGGATTTATTGGGCTCATATCACTCCATCCTATCTGGGCTTATAGTTTGGCTTCAAAAAGAAAGTGGAAAGAGGGAGAAGGAGGCAGACAAAGGACAATGATAAAGCCAGGATCATATGAATTGAGGGGAGCTTATCGACGTGTCGCACACCTGGGCCTCCGTTCTCCGATGCTTTTTGTGCCTCTGAAATGAAAGCTCTTATAGGCCAATAGCTGCGCAGAGGTCAGCCGTTTCACCGGCACACAAACAAAACTCATCTCAGACTCACTGTCACGTATACAGCTTTTTTTTTCACCTCTCTCTCTTCCTCTTGTATCCACCAGAGCAGATAATCAGCTGTCTGTGAAGCAGATGGAACAATTATAGCACTGTCTGGTTTGGAAAACGAGGAGATTAAGAAATATGGCAAACACAACCATCGGATTTTATTCTGAGGCTGATTCTTGCATAAAAAAAAATCTGTTTTGGGGGGAGGTAGCAAGAGAAATAAAATACTTAACATTTGCCTTAAAGCATTTTTTCAGTCATATTTTCTAAGATCAACTGCTGATTTCTACGAAACTGCACACAACACCCAACTCACCCAAGAGGAAGTAAATTGAAGCAACATGCATAAACAACACACATTGCTGTGGTGGAGAATACAGGCTTTTGTCTCATTTTTCCAACTGTTCCTATCTAAAGTCTTGAGATGCGATTCGGAACGGCACGACCTTGCTTTCCAAGGTTCCTCCCGAATCACACAGGAGGCAGTGTGACCCCTCAACCCACGGAACCGCAGCTTACTAAGCAAGGGAGGCGCATCAGGAGAGTGAAGGCTGTTTTCAGGAGCCAGCACAAACAAAATACGATGGCAGCAGCATAAATCATTCAAGAGATCTCGCATGAACCCTGAAGCAGAGGATGTCAACCGAATGTTCTTGAGCCTCTTCTCCCCTGCCAACTGTTCTTCTGTGGTCTTTTCATTCTCAAGGGTCTGTCCCCCAGTTTTGAGTTAGCTAATTTCAGAAAGCCTCCATGTATTATTATCCCCATCCATTCTGTTTTTGTCAACTTTGACTATAATTGCAGTGGCCTGACCAACAATTCCCACCAGACTCACTGTAGGCCTACTACTTGCCCAAGCTGCAAAATGGTACAAAATATTTGAAGCTTGCAATTGATGACTAAACTGCCTTTTCTTTTTGCTTTTAAAGATATACATATTAGCATGTTAGCAGCACAAGTTGGCAGATTGCAAAACCATTTTACGGTAGCTGACAGATATTATGGTTCACCTAGAAAGTAAGGCAACATTGAGTGTTGAGTGCGATCAGATCCTCTTATTGATTGGATGAAAATGTTGTGATTGGGAACCTTAGCCAATAATCCCATTAAAGCAGAACCGCCCCCAGGAGTAATTTTAGGATTTGAATCTATATTTTTAGACATGCAGATAGATAAGCACCTATTTTACACGCAGTTGGACCAGTCCTGAACTTCTCACTTAACTTTTTTTATTTTGTTGGCGAATACATTTCCTGCATTACTTTTACACTTACTTGCTTTCCTTTAGGTCAGCTTTTTTTGCAACGAAACCTAATCTCGCTGGACTTGCCGCCTGTGATTTGTGCAGTGCGCCAGAATCCTATCAGATGAGAGGAATGAAAGCAAAATCCCCCGACTTCCACATGTCTACTTGCCACTGCCCAGGGTTCTTTTTTCCTTCTTCTTTTTTTTTTGACTACCGTAGCGGGGAAAAAAAAAATCAAAACAAAACGTGCCTTATCGCGAGAGCGCTACATCACCCTGGGGAACCCAGGAATACATTGTGTGCCTGTTCATTTTCTGCAAAAGAAACACTAATTGTTCTCCTAGGAGAATTATGGAGGTGGGTTCTATTGTATCCCAGAAAAGCTGTCTGCCTCACTGCAGTGCAGACGGCTTTTTTTTATGTCCGTGGAGAATGCTTTAGAAGTGTCAGACAGTTTGGTCTCCCCCAAACACCAACCAATGTATAACCAATAATTTATACCTTTAAAGGAATTAAAAGTTTGTACACCTTATAGGCTTATATCTGTATAAATTTCTAGCAATGTGTAATAAGACAGAAAGGAACTCAGTGGGAAGAAGCTGGACATACTGAGCATTAATATTTCATACCTTCAGCCTTCATTTGTCTTTCTTATCCCATTTTCCTCAAATCTAATAAAGGTCATGGATGTGTGAACAAGTCTAAAGAAAGGGGCAGATTGCATACGTGTGCCTCCTATGGCGCGCCACCATTATTACATTTAGTCTCGGTGATGGTGTTCTTGCCATGCTGAACTGTTGAAATAATATTCTGAATAGGAAGCCTTTTATTTCTTCCAAGGTTCCTCGCGATACACATGAGAGGTAATGTCACCTCCCTGTCCCCGCAGTGGCACAGCTTATTAAGCAAAGGGGAGGCACATTAAATGAGCGAAGGCTGGTTTTCAAGAACCCAACACAACCAAAATGCAACTGCAACAGTATAAATCATTCAAGAAGCCTCCCATGAACCCTGAAGGGGTGAAAATAAGTTAAAATAAATCCTGGAAAGCCTTGCTTGACTTAGAAAAGCAGGTTGTGAGAGGGACAGATACAAAAACGGCCTTGGACATGGAGTTTGATTTTTATGTCTCCTACTTTGATTAATTGAGTAAAACGCTTAGAAACAAAAACAAATAATGAGGAACACGTTTGAAGGGTCATCAATTCTAAATTGTGTAGGAGTGGGTGTAAGAGGGAAGCCTTGTTACAAATATATTCAGTAACTTTGATTTGGGGGGGGGAGAAGCGGGGAACTGCGGGTTCACATATGGTTAATTGACATTTTAATTATACCCAAACTGTAAACTGAATATTTAGTAGGAGGGATATTAACAGGCAAAAGCTGTGAGCTGCTCGCTAATGATTGCAAAGCCAAAACATGTACATTTCAATAACAAACAAATAAAAAATTGACACATCAGATAATATCAGAATATTACACACAGTGTATAGTTAAATACGGCCTTGTTTTCTTAACACAATTTAGTTGGTTTTGTGCATTTTGCATTGGCCAAATACTCTCTGCATCAACCGTAGAAAAACCCACATCGTCAATCTCCAAAAACCAAAATCCTGAATTTACAAACTAAGTTGGATCCGAGTTCAAAATGCTCACTGGTCTCGGATTGAACTCCAGCAGCACTTCGGAATAATTCAAAACCTTCTGGCCTTTATAGCCATGGGATCATAGACAGACTTGACATAGATCATTAAAATGATTCCAGCTCTGCTTCAGGAGTCCTGGGCCCCGTTTGTAAAATGTGTCAATTAATCAGCAATGGCATGAAGTAAACAACGTCACATTGAAACAAAGTGTGAGGGAGAAGAAGCCTGAGCAAAAAGACGTCTCAGACAATTTTCATCAAGGCCGTACAGCAGGCATCATTTGGCTTTAACTGACGTCTGCTGTAATGTAAGCGGCGACCATTAATACCGACTCCTTCCTCTGGGTGTTGAATACTTAATGGCATTTGTCAGTCATCTGGTGAGATCTGATCTTGAATGAGTTTTCTAGTTTAAGAGAAGAATTTGGACCTGGGGTTTACACAGAAATCTAACTTAAAAGTCTTCACCAAACAAGAGCAATGTTAACAATTTAGGTGTAAAACTAAAAGAAGCAAGACTTCACAATGTTAGGGGGCAAGAAATATATTTAACTAAAAAACATCCTCAATTAATGTAATAAAGCTTTAAACACGATACACACGGATTTGCATTCTAAATAACTTCCAACCTTGTTTGACTGCACGCATTGACCTACTTATATAGTAAAAGCCAATTACATCTCCTGAAAACCATGTTTTTGCTTACAGTTGTCAACGTCCATGAGATTTTAATTGACTAAACCATTCCAAAGACCTGGTAATGTTCTCTAAATAGGATGAATTTGCTCACTGCACTGAAGTTATTCATGCTGTTTTTTTAACATTGTCGACAAAAACATAAAGAGATTTGGTACAGCACAAGCTTTGGGGCAAAACGTCAGGTTGATTTCAGGTGGTAATGGTATAAAATGTCACCTCACTGGTGTGATCAGCACCAAATCAATTTACTCTCGTTGACTCCGTGTAAATCTTTGGATATTGTTGCCAAACAGCGCCGGTGTTCTTGTGACTGTAAAGAGACCTGTTGGAGATCATTTGTGTTTTGCAACATAGAGCATTATCCTGCTAGATGTAGAGATTTGAAGATGGGTAAATTGGTCAGAAAGACATTATCAAGGCAAAAAAGTTGAAGGAATCACAAAGTTGAGATTTGGTCTGTTTTGTATTTGAGTCTAGTGTTATGGAAACCGAGAAAGAAAAGAAGAAAAAATGGCTAAAATCAATTCACTCCCTGCTGAAACCATGGAATAAGGCATGTTCAGCTGAAATAACCCTCCTGTGTGATTACTATGAAAAGTCTGTTTTAAAAACTTGGATAGGAATTGAAAAAGGCTACACTTTACATTGGATTTTTTTTGTTATCTGTCACAGTCTATAGTTTGGCAAAGTAAAAAGTTAAATTATTTAAGACAGCCTTTCAGCTGTAGCAACGTGTCTCACTTTGTCCTGCACAAACATTTCTTTAACACCGTGATTTCATCGAACAGCTACAAGCTGCTGCAAAAACGACACCAGATGGAGAAACAGTGAGAAGTAGTAGAAAACAGCAACAGCTCTGGAAACCTTTCATCCTCCTCCGTGCTTTAGCTGCAATAATAAACTGGAACATCGAGTTGTCTTTTTCCTCAGTGTGTGAGCCCAATGAGAAAGTGACAAAGCAGCTGTCTGGCTTTTATTACACAACAGTGTGGCATACGTTTGCCAGCTTTGAGGTTTTAGAGATGAAAAACAAACTGCACAAGCGGAACACAGAAATATATTAAAGGACTAAAGAAAAAAACGAGACTTTCAGCTGCTTCCATCCACACACATTATTCAGCAGGAAACGTACAGTGAGGAACATGATTATTATATATTATAGGATTTTAGCTCCATCAGTTTTTCTGTGATCAACTACTTTGACAGTATCTCCACAGCATGATGCTGCCACCACCATGTGGTTCCAAACTTTTATTTTAGTCTAATCTTAAAAGGAAAGTTTTTCTTTTTATGTGTTTGCAATAATTAAAGCTTTTTTAATATGTTTTTGAGACCTGTGGAAAAGAGTGATGGTTGTTTTTCTTTAAAAAAAAAGAAAAGAAAACAAGTGAAGCAAATAAATTAGATCTTTTAAGCCAAAATCGGCTCCAATTTGTTTTGATTTTTACTTTTTTTCTTTTACACCAATTACAAAAAGCCAGAAAAATAAACTCCATTTCCTGTACCAAAATGCTGTTTCATTCATCTTGCAAGAGGAGATTTACTGAGTAATAATTTCCATTAGCATAAACAGGCAGATGATCATTTGTGAAATAAATGCAGCTGATTAGACGGTAGTGGGGGAAAAAATGAGAAAGAGGGAGGATGGATGGAAACGGAAAAGGGGTGAATTAGAAACACCAGTCCTAACTAAAGCAAATGCAAAAGGGGGAGAGAGGAAATAAATATGGTGAAAAATAAAAAAAAGAGAATTAATGCGGCATAAAAAGCCAATTTCCTCAATCCTTGAAAGCCCCTCCTGAGTTTAAACAATTACTGGAGACATAAAGACAGTTATGATTAAACAAGCGAACGCCCTGACAAACTAGATAAACTTCAGAAAGGAGGGGTTTGACATAGTCTTGTTTGCCGCAGACTATGATAGTTAATTTGCTGCTGTTGATCAGCGCCGCAGTGAGAGGCTTCTCCATGGAAAATTACAGTTCAGAGTCAAATACGCTGAAATCTCGCCAGCGCGCATGCACACAGAGCACGCCTTCACACAGCTGCAGGACAAGTTTCACAAGAAGTCGAGATGAACTTTACACGACTTTGCTTCTCATCGCGGATGCCAGCGATTAGCCACTTTCTCTAAGAAATAAAAACTGGTAATTATATCAGAGTGCTGTCCGTGGTATCGCAAAAAAGGACCAAGAAGAAATTGCACTGAATGTTCTGAGTGCAGAGCGTTTGCCGCTTCGTCAGACTAGAAGAACCGGAGACGGATTGGCCATTTCTAAAATTATCAGTTGACAAGATAAGATGGAAAGAGTAATGGTAGCGAAAGCGACTGAGAGTGGAGAGGAGTCAGACATTCAGTAAGTGTATGTTTGCAGGATGATCAACTTGTGGGAACCAGTCATCTAAATTTGGGCGCGCTTCCTTTGTAGGGACAGAATCACAAAATTATTACCAGGAAAGACCACGGACGTTTCCGGCGGCAACCTGAAAGACATTTAGATAAACGGACCTTGTATGGGTTAGCAAATTTAAACTGGATTGAGATCTGGGAACTGTTGAACCCACTAGAGTCTAAATTATGCCCTTTTGGCATTAAGAGAGATAAAATCTAAAAAGAAAATATGTCCAACACTCTCACATCACCATGAGCACTCAGAACAGTTACTACTATGCAGGGATGGAGCTGTGCTTTTAAACTCTCTACGCAAAGTTGCCTCTGCAGGTTATTGACGATGGGGAGCGCATATGATTTCCTCAAGGTTGTGAAGATTAACTCTATATTGAGGAAGTCTGAAGTATTCCCACATTTGAGCCATTTGCAGGCATTAAACCTCACAACACCTGCAATTCTGATTCAGGTGCAGCACCTATTTTCAGATGAAGGAAGTACTGGTGGAAAAAATGCCCAGAGTTCTTAGTTGTTTACAGACATTCTTAGCAGAAAAGCTTCCTCCTCAGCTAAATCCAATACCAGCCTCTGGCGTCAAGTCTACAGCATAAACAAAAGCTTCATTCAATTATTGTATTTCATTAAACCTTCTTTCTAATATAGAGTATTTAACCTGAACTCGCCATTTACACCGACAGTGCTCACTATTTACATGAGAAAAAGCAATCATGAACACACCGCATGTAGTCGACGGCCAGAAGGTGACAGGTTGCTACGATACGCATGCATCCTGCAAGACCTACTTCAAGAGAGGAAACTCCTGTGTTTTTCCTCACACAGGCTGACCTGCTTCAAATATTCACTCTGTTTCTTCTGCACTCTGTTAACCTTTCTTTTAAATAGATGGAAAAATACAAGTGAGAAGGGTAGTTTGAACTAGAAAGGGATGGATGTGTCACTTACCTCCATTTGCCCCTTAGCAACACAAAATCCACTACCTTCTTCCTCCTCTTTACCTTTTATCCTCTTCTTCTTTACATTTTCTTAAGATAAAACTAGGATAAAGGTTCTGTCGGTGTTCAACAAGTGGAACTTTATGTTGTGCAGATTAATGTAGCACCGTAGCTACCCTCCCACCGATATTTCATGTCGTTGCAGTTTGCCGTCCTTAAATTAATCTAGAATTGATTGAGAATGTCTATGAGCAACCATTCAACGTTTATTCAGAGCTGAAATCAAGTCAAGAGCTACGACTAACTGTGTTTGCATCATAAATCCCATTAAGAGACATTTCACACCATCGTCCTGCCACTTCCTGTCATCTTCTTTGTCGTTTCTGTCAGTAGTAACATCCGGTTGTTGATCATGTGATGTGAAACAGGAATTTTCATTGCAGTTTTATGAAATACACTAATTGTGTTACAGTGACAGCAGTTCATTGCTTCATTAGGCTGGACAATAGTTGCCTTTAATCTCAGGGTTTGAGGTACTGCTTCTCCACAGACCAGACGTGTAAAGTTCACAATGACCTGAACTCTACCTGGGCCACCATCTTAACAGGAAGTAGATTAAAATATCTCGGACAGTAACCCATCATGGCCCAATTTAGAGAAATTCAAGAACAGATGTGGAGGGGGCAAAAATCATTGACATCTACTGCTGAGGCTTTGAGACGCTGGTCAATAAAAAAAAAAACTCCAATCAAACTGAGATGTTGTAAAGAAGAGTAAGGCCAAATTGAATAATTGTCTGAAAATACTTATTTGGTTTAAAGTTGGCTTGCTCTTTAAATGTCTTCTTTTACTGTAAAAGACCCTTAAGTCTTATTGTTGCGGTATTGTTGATTAGCTAAACTAATCAACTACTGCTTTTTCTAGACAGAGAAGTGCTTTACAAAGTTTCCTGTTTTGTATTTTTAGTTTTTTTTTCCAAAGGAACCATTAATCTGCGGTAGTTGTCACAATTTCCAGAGTTAGCAAGACACAATTACTTTATCAGAGACGCTACTTGAGTGAATCAAGTTTGTTTGTTGTTCTTGATTTAAAAAAAAAACATTGACAGAGCATAATTTCTTAATTAAACCCTTTGTGGACTTTAGACGCTAATCAAAGAAAACGATAAAGAGGCAGAAGGATACTACGATGAATTATGTCTTTGCCATAAGTCTTGATTTTGTGAGTTGAGTATTGTTTTCTTTATGCTCCTGTTATCAATGTGAGAAATAGATAGAATTGCAGTTCTCTAGTTTTCCACAGATCTGTATACCTTTTCATCATGACACTAACAAGGCCTTTATCTTCCCCAAATTAGGACGTTGAAAGACTGAAAAGCAAAGAGTTTTCTGCTATCAAGTAAGCTGGCATGCAAGCTCCTGCTGTGCCTCGTGCTCCGGATCAGTCCATCAACTTCCTGTTTCAGTCTGGAAGCAGGTTTGTAGCTTCAAGTCTTCCACTAATTGCATTTATTAGCACTACGTTAACTGTCACATTCCCCCTTCCGAACATTTTTGCAAGCCCACAAAGGCAGGGGGGCTCTCTGCTTTGCTGTGTTCACAAGCTACTGTTAGCTGCTGAATGCAGCCAAGCAATTATTTGAAAATAAAAATCTCCATTGATGAACATTCTCTATTTTCTTCTGCTACAATGGAAAATAAAAGCGGGAATTGCAAGAGAAAGCCACAGCAGGTCATGTTGTCTTGATAAATGCAAAAGACGCCCACGCGGGGTTAACGAAGGTCCTTCGGCAGTCGACTGCCAAACAAAGCGCTACTTATTAATGTGCAACAGGAAAAAAGGTTTTGTGGGAGTCCTTACAGAAAACCGTTCATGTTCCAGGTGAACAAAGGATTTGCTGACCACTTCAGAGCTGATGGTGGCACAGACTGCTGTCCAAGACGGAAGACGCTAGCTGTAAGAAACACCAAACACTTTATGTTTTTTAGTTTGGTCAAGCATGGACAAATGTTCCCGGTCTATTCTACCATGATGCTTTGTTGTAACCCTCTTGTTTTGGATGGCCAAAGTGCTTCTTCCTTTTATCCCTCCACTGGTGCAGAGGTCGCATTAAATCAAAAACCAAACAAATTGTATTTGATCCTGACAAGTCTGAAAGGCACACTGCTGGGATTTTTAAAAAATAAAAAACAAAGGCACCAGCATTTACTAAGGGGAAAAAACAACTTTCCCTTTGTTCTCCCACAATAACAACAGATTGTGTTTCAGAATGTTGAGCTATGCAGCCGTCCTGCAGGACAGACTATTGCAATATTAATCCATTACCATGGGGAATTGTCTCACAGTCCCGTCTGAGTCTGGACTCTGCAGCCAAGCCAGGCCATTAACCGCTGCTCTCCAGTCTGCTCACGTCGGGCCCCACAGCAGATTGCCCTGCCTGCTCTGACACAGCCCCGCTATTGGCTCGGTGCACATCCGGTAAGGCTTAGACATCATCGGCATCCTGAAAACATTAAGGCTTTTTTTTTATTTATATGCTGCTCAGACAGCCCAGCTATAGACTCTTTTGTGCCGAAAAGAAAAGACTGACAAACGGATTGTGGAAAAACTTTAAATTCTTCTTATTCCGACCGAGGCAGGGAATTTCATTTTGGGAAGCTGGGATTCGTATGCACCGAGCGTCTTATCCTGTATTCATACAAAGGAGCAGAAAATCACATTTTTAGCCTCAAATGACCCAGAACGAATAGTTTTTTTTTTTTTTTTTTTTTTTTTTTTTTTTGGAGTATAGATGTTATTTGGCGTCCATTTGAAAGGAAAAAAAAATCAACTTGCATTTTTCTTTTCATAAGTACTGTTTGCTTTGGAATAACGTGTTCCAGTTGTGACCTGAAAATCCTATTCTGTTGCTCCACAGCTTCTTTGTCAACAGCTTAATAATTTTTTTTCCGAAGTCAGATGCATTTGGGAACTTATTCAATAAAGACACAAAATCCTACAAGTGCTGCTTTTTGATTTAAAGTGTCGAGTCGTGACCAGTTTCAAAAAACAACTCGTTGTACCCAAGGACTCCTGACTCACTCCAATGTTTTTTATGAATTTTTTTTTATATAGAGAAAGATCTTTTTTGTCTACAACATCCATCGCTTGCACCTTAATATTAAGATGTTTTATGAAAACATTTTAACAAAAGTGTCGTTTTTTAGAAACTAAAAGTAAATTAACTGTATGCCAGTGTAGCATAATAATTTTATAAATCATGATTCTTATTATCTCTGGTACCAAGGACATTTGTCCCTATAAAAGGACATTTAAAATAAAAAAAATCTTTGTCCAAAAGTAATTTCTGGTATCTATCCAATCACACATGAAAAGGCTTTTTCAGACTAACTGCATAATGAGTTGCTGAAGCCAATTCTGAAAATGGGCTCAAACATAATCATCATTAAAATGATACTGAATGCTCACACCCTAACGGTTAAATGTGACAGAGACTGTCACTGCTGCAACAAAAGCTCTTCTTTTTGCCATCCAATTCATCAATATTTAGAGGTCTTTAGAGTTATTTTACATATAACTTAGCGCTAATGTCATAAGCTAACATATTTGAGATGAGAAAATTTAAAGTTTGACACTGCTATCATCAATAAAGACCCTTTTTGTTTGTATCTAAAAAGAGATACAAAGAAACAATGACCAGAACAAAACTAGTTTATAAACTAGCTAGTTTGTGAACTAGCTATCTAGCTCACCAAATATATCCATTTTAGCTAGCTCATAAGCTAGCTAGCTGAAGTGGATATATTTGGCAAGCAAACAATTACAATTCAAAAATCTTGAGTAAAAATGACCCTGTTTCTGGATATTATTATAAAGCAAAAATTAAAAACAAAACGGAAACATTAAACAGCAACATTATCTAATTGCTTTTTATATTTTCTTCCACACACACAAAAAAACACATAGTAATATAGTAATAAAACATCATATAATGAATATATTCTGGAACAATTCTGTTTTTATAGCTACATTTGAGCAGTAACAAAATAAATTTAAAGTTTTCGAGTGCTTATTGCTCAGAATATTGTATCTTTGTGCCATTTTATTCTTACAGTGCAACAAACCTAGCAAGCTGATGTTCACACTGTTGCCATCTGACATTGTCTATAAAGGGGAAGTGTTTTTTTAAAAAAAAGCAACTGCCAACAAATGTAGCAACATTTTCTGATGAAATTGAAGAATTTTGGAAGCAGCTGAGCACAATCTCTGTACAGACCTCACACAGTCAGATCTGCTCCCTCTGCATCCAGATGGCTAACAAATGAATGACATGTTGCTGCCAGTGGTGGTTCCTGACTTCTCTTTTGGAAATACAGGGACTTTATGGACTTTTAGGTAGTTGATGTCAATCAATTTTAATGACTAGTTTCAACAATATGGAAATTAGGCATAATTTAGCCCTATTTTGAATCATAATCAGCTAAGATAAGACTCGCAAATGTTGCCCATGTTTATTCAGGGAAAAGCATGCAGGCCAAAAAGCTAATCAAACAGAAAGTACATTCAGAAAAAAGCCACATTTTAACATTCTAATTGTCCTCCACACCCACCACCTTGCTGTCAAAAGAGGAGCCGCTTTGCTGAAGAAGCAAAACATCTCCACGGATAAGAGTGAGACGGAGGCATTTGTGGCTGTGCGCAAGATAACCCTGCTGGAGACGCTGTTCTGCTTCAAGAAATCAACCGGAAAAGACAGACATGTTAGACTGAATGTCTCCATACAGTAAGGAGAAGCAAATTAAGTTACAAATAGTCCCATGTTGTCTTTTCGGCTCACATTTCCTATATTCAAAATGACTATTGTTAACAAAAGGTTTTTGTCAAAGCCACAGGAAATTGCTAGGTGCCTTCAGAATGGTGTTCATATTTAGTTTTGCGTGACTCACTGTCGCGTTAGCAGTACAAAGTTAAAGCTCCACATATATCCATCTAAGTCACATCAGTCAGGTTAATACCAGCAAAGATTTTCTGTAAATGACCGGAGGCTGGCATTGTGGCAGCATTTGCGGCAGCACACATTAACCTGATCCCACCATGAAAAGCAGGCATGAGTAAAAGCTCTTGCCCCCAGCAGTTCCGGTGCTGCAGGATGTTAAGTGAATGTCCTTAAAGTCGGTGACTCAACTTCACTTGCTTTAACAGGTCACCCCTTCCCCAAAATAAAACTCTGCTCTAATCTTCCTGGAGACTATTACTGATGACACATGCTTGCCTTGGAAAGGCATCATCGCTGATGAAACTGTTTATGCCGATTTTTTCCTTCATAGCAAATTACTTCAAAAATGACCCTAATCGCTGAGCTGTCACCTGGAAAGTTAAAAATCCTATTTTTAGGATCAGTGAGTTGAATAAACATGAAATCAGAGGAAGTGTGGTGATGATGGATGCTATTAAAAGCAAACTATTTTCTGCAACGTCTCTTTGGTTCATTGGGGTTGCTGCGAGAGAGTGAGAGAAAGCAGCACTTAAAACAGAAAATAGTCTTTTAAAACAGCCTCTCTCTGTTGCATGTCATGAAAATGTCCAGATCTAGCTAAGATGTTGTCAGTAGCATGTTCACCTCTTGTAATGTATTCCATCTACTGTTTAATGCTTAAGCTAAAATGAGTAAAAATGCTATGATTTGCTAAAATGCTGTCATTAGCATGTTGACTAACATTGTCTTAAACCAAGCATAAAGCACCAAAAACATAAAAGCTAGCTTGCCCAGTTTAGTTGGTACTTTACAACAAACTGCAGAACATCCATGGATATAAGATTAGAACTTTCATGTTTTCTTGTGAGAAGACAGGATTGATGTGGAGTGGATATGCTGCAAAAGTCAGCGTGAACTCATCAACGGATTACAGACACATATGTCACGGTATTGCCGCAGCACTGAACATGAATAATTAATGACCATTCAAGGCAAAAAGGAAAAGAATCAAGACAGTAGGATAAGATTTCCAAGAGCCAAGGATTGAAAATCTGTCCCAAACATCTGACTGGTGCATCTCTCGTATAAAGCAAGTAGCCGTCTCTCAGTCATTACATGTAGATTTTGGCATGTCTTCTTAAACTGTACTGAGTGAGATATTTGATAGTGTTTTTATATGTGTAATTATGGCGAAAGAAATGAAAAAAACTCTGCCTTCTGTTCACACACTTCCCAAAGGGCTTGACTGATTCACTCTCTAGGGTCAAGTAAACAAGAGCTTTATTGAAAGGAACAATTTCTGAGCCCACGCACCACACACACACACACACACACACACACACACACACACACACACACACACACACACACACACACACACACACACACACACACACACATACACACACACACACACATTATAAGGCGAGAAAGAGTAAAGTTCTTCAACAGGCAAATGCTAGAAGTGTTGCCCGCATCCTCCATCAAGAACATTCCTCCAGTGCCCGATGTCTATCCAAATGGTTCAGTGACGCCGCTAAGGTGTCGGTGTCTTTTGCCCAAGGGAAAATATCCATTATCCTCCGCGTCTCCTTGTTTTTCTTGCCTCGCGGGGAAATAAACGCTCAACGATCCGGGGCTTTCACCTCTACTCTGATAAAGGTTATCTTGGCAATTTAGTGCCGGCGATATCGCATTATGGAGAGAGTTATGAGGCGGAAATCAAATTTTGCTCCCAGTGACTCTGAGGAGAACGGGGTGGGAGATGAAAGGTGTAGGGAGTGCACAGTAATGATGTAGAGGGGAATGGGGTGTGTGTGTTGTGCACAAATGTTGGCCTGCATGTCTTCTATTTTACTCTGTCTAGACTGGAGAATAGTGAACCATGGAACTCATATATTTAAGAGTTTGTAGCCAAGATGTTTGAAGGATTTGTTGAATCTTGCTAATAAGTCCCAGGGGTGCAAGTAGGGATTTGCGGGTTGTGATCTGCCAACTGTTTTGGTGAGCAGCAAGCTGCAGAAGGTAGAATCATTTATTTATTTGAGATCCAAAGCAAGAGGTGTACAACCCTGACATCACACCTAATTGTAAATTCAAATCTGTGCCACCACTTGAGTCAATACGTTGAAGTCAATCAAAAAGCAGTTTTAGTGGAGTGGAGTGTTTAAAAACTTTTTTTCTTCTAAACTTGGGGAGAAAACAAAAAAAATAAAGCATATTCCTCCGCCTTACAACTTTACTACGGCAGCTGTTACTGTATGGACAAGCAGACACCCGAGTGAAGCTGATAACTTGTTATAACGCGGTGTGAGGAGTGACACCTCCTTCCCTTGCACAGGAAATTAGAGAAACATTACTTTCGGGGGCAATCGAGAGAGAGAGAGCCTGCAGAGCTCACCGCCACATCACACCTTCCGTGTTTGTCGAGATACATTATCACATTATTATATTCACAGTTTACCCTGCTCCCTGGAGAGCAAAGAATTGCTCCGTAGCCAGGCTCTTGGTGCCAAAAAAAAGGTTGCCATGACGATGAGATTTCACTCCCCCCCTCTCCCCCCTATCTTTCAGTTTCAGCACATTCGACTCTTTCTACTCCTTCATGTGCAATTATGACGAAACGACCATTGTGATACGTTTGCCCAAGGATATCATTAGATCTGCAGCTATAAATTACAAGAAACTGTTGTTCAGACTATAAAATAGGCTTATACAAAAGCAAATGCGTGACTCCGCCACCCCGAGGTAAACACTCAGAGCTCAGATTTCCACAGGAAATTGTTTATGTGACGGCGTCCCCCCCCCCCACCCCCTTCCCGTTTTCTTGGAATAAATATGTATTTTTAGGAAAGCGAGGGAACGTTTTTCATAATACATTGTAAATCCAGACTGCAGTGCCATGAGGAATCATGAAATAGACAGAGAGCGAAAGAGAGAGAAAGAGGGGACAAAACTGCCTCTGTTTGAATGAAGCAAACAAACTGAGCTGATGAAATTCCTTTTTGTTTCACGTCAGGACAGATTTCATCAAAACCGTGATGTCTGCTTCTACCAGTATCTCAGTTCTGCCCTATAAAGGAAGCACACTGAAGCCTAAATAGCAGGTAATTGTACAGACAAACCACGCTCAAACACAGCAGCAAACAAACCCTCTTCTCCACTCCTCAGGGACCTGATGATATCTTCTTTTCTCTATACTCCCGATCTGCTGCATCTATAAACACCATTATTTCTCTTCCTTGCTTCAGCGGGTATTTGTAGCCAACTGGTTCCGTCTGTCTGATGGAAAGCTATGCCGAGTCCAAATCTGTTGACTGTTTCTTCCTCTCAGAGGAGAGGGGGGAACTCTCCAGTGAGTCAAAATGCTACATAAATCCTCAGGACAAGGTACAGAAGATTTAAGCAAAGTTTTGTATCAATCCATTTCCCATTAACTGTGTACTTTCTTAGTTTTACGGTGTCAGAGAAAGTACTTTGCCATTTTTCTTTGGATGGGGTCATTGACAGATATATTGCTGTGGCTAATTTTGTACACTGTGCTCTTTGCTTGTCTTTTCCGTAGATAGTTTGGCTGTCTCTTTGTCTTGGGCTGGGTCACTGGCAAAGTCACAAGTGCCACTAACTTTGTGTACCATACTTTGTTTTCCTTTCCTATAGGAAGCACTTCTGACCCACTAGTTTTGTACTTTCCTGTGTCTGTTTCCTTGACAGAACCATTTCCTGAGCCATCACTGCTAATAACCTTCCATATTGTTCTCTGTGTTCTTTGCTTTCCTACAGAAAGTACCTCTGGCTCAGAAGTTTCCGTGTTCAGTTGTGTTTCCCGGACAAAACCTTTGATGGTCCTGTCACTTCTGTCTCTTGTCTTTGTGCAGTCTGCCTCTTGTCCTCTCAACTTGCCTTTGGTTTCATATCCATAGGTTGGTGCTACTGGAACTGACACACTGCCAGAAGGGAAAACTTTGTCTACAGGGATGGATGGAATCAGCTCTTGTTTAGATAGATTTGTTTTTAATCAATGTGCTTTACAAGAGCAATTTAATTTGACATTGTAACTTCGATTGAAATGGATGTCATGCATCGTCTATTTGCCTTGTCAAGATTTTTGCAGTGTATTGGAGCGACATGATTAAATAGAATCAAAGGAAATACATCCCAAAGAAATGGTCTGAGCATATGGAATTCACATTTTTTAGTCAGTGAGTTTATTTTGTCCTTATGGAAAGCCTTTGCTGCATATCAGAGACTAGACAGGCAAATTTGACCTTCGACATGGCGCATACGCGAAGTGCTTCAGGAAAGTTGGGACTTGTGCGTCTTTCTAAGAGAGTCCATTTTAATGTTCTGGCAGACGATCAGACATGAATTTATGTACTACATAACAACAGTGACCCCAGCTGGACAACCTAAATTCTGGGATATAAAAGAATAGATATACCTTTCTGTTTTGTTATTGGTATTCCAGCTTCACAACACAACACCTCCCGCCATGATCATACCGCCGACTTTTTCCATCACTTCACCGAGAGACAAAAACCCACAGGCTTCCGCCGTAGATACTTTTCTCTCTGGCTCGGCACTATGGTGGAGTTGGACGGATTAGATGTAGTATTTCAGTGTCAGAAGGAGCATCTGCACTGTCTGTGGCCGGCTTTATTCCTTGCCTGGCTCTTACTTTGTTCTTTTCTCCACTCCAGCCGGTCCCGTTGAGCTCGCTCTCACTCGAGAGCTTTCATGGGAATCGAGAACAGAGCACCGAAGTGTGCAGGGTGAATACAATATGTTTCTCCCTCCGTATGCTCTCACAAAGACTGGAGTGGCTTTCTTTTGTGGTGTCGAAGCACAAGCAAACTTCCAGACGAACAGCGACACCGTGCTTTTCATGCGTTGTGAATGCATCTACGTGAGATGTGCGCCTCCTGAGGCTTTCGGAACATCTCAGTTAATGCAGATCTGGGACACTTTTCAGAGCATAGATGGTTTTTTTCCCCCCTTCTGCTAAAGCTGAATATATTTCTACAGATACAGGCTTAGCTTACTCTTGGGTAGTATTGTTCAAAACCTGAATTTTTTCTCTTTAAAGAAAGTGGGATTTAGCTGACTTTGCATACCCTACAGCTAATGAGCTTAATAAATATGGTTAACTATAGTCCAGGAAGCAAATGTTAAGGAGCCCATGGGTTTAAATAGACAATCGTTTGTGTGTGTGTGTGTGTGTGTGTGTGTGTGTGTGTGTGTGTGTGTGTGTGTGTGTGTGTGTGTGTGTGTGTCTGTGTGTGTGTGTGTGTGTGTGTGTGTGTGTGTGTGTGTTTGGGGGCAAGATGTGTAATTTTTCATTTTGCTGAAGGGACTATCTTTGGAGGAGGAGCAGTCTTTGCTTCGCATAGGATTTCAAGTGCCAAAAGGAAATTGAGTCAATGTGTAATAAATATCCAGAAATCCCTGCAGGAAAAAAAAAAGTAGAAACCAGTAAATTCAGTTTATAACGGGATCAAACACACCGGTGGCAAACGGAATAATAAATAGGGGAAAACGAATTAAGATCACTGGAATAAGGGGAAAAAAAGTAAATAAATTGCATGTGTCTTCGTCAAATTAGATTAATTCCCTATATGAAGGTTTATTCATTCATTTAGAAAGTCATAAATAGTAATGCGCAACTTAATCGTGTAAATGCATTAAACATTTATTGATGGCAGTTCCATTCACAATGTCTTCCAGACATTGTCTACACAAAGCTTTTGACATAAAAGCTAAACACAAGAACTTACAAAAGTTATAAAAATGCAGGTATCTGGAATAGTTCAGTTTAGCACTGTGGCTATAAACAAGGATTAACTTATCAAAGTTGTAGTCAAAGTTGCATCATTATCTTTTTTTTTGTTTGTTTTTGCTCTCATTCTCTTTGAACCAGCTATGTTAGCCATTAGTTAGCCACTTATGCTAGCATTTAGTTAAATAGGTAAGTTAACCATTAGCTAGCAAGTTGTTCCAGCATTTATTTAACCTGTTAATTTACCCATTAGTTAACCAGCTATGCTAGTATTTAACAGTTTGTTAGCCAGCTATGCTAGCCAGGCATGTTAGCTACTTCTGCTAAGCAGCTAAGTTCACCATTAGTTAGCCAGTTGTCCTAGCATTTATTTAATTATTTCATAAATTAGTTAATCAGAAATGCTAGTATTTAGTTAATTACTTAAGCAGCTGTGCTCATCAGGAATATTACATCACCTTACCAGTTATGTTAGACATAAGTCTGCCAGTAATAATATCTATTTCAGACCACAAGCCTTTTCATTAAAATGTCTTCACCTCAGCAGAGCTTTCTTTAGAAATGAGTCTAATGTTAAATTAGTTTTAATTAAGCAGTTGGGCAATTAAAAAATTAAAATAAATGAGGGGTTCTCAGTTCAGTCCAATATTTGTGTGGACTCTTTCACACTGAAGGCCACTGAAGGATCACAAGCAGCAGTGCAGCAGTTCGAGCTCCATCAGACTGCCATGCGAGAGCCAGAGAGGTGATGGACCTGTAGACCCTTTCCTTTTACAAAGCTATTTCTAACAGTTTGCACAGTCGCTGTCTGACAATCCAGACACAGTTCATCTCCCGCAGCAGCGGGGGGTTTAAGTTTCATTTCAATTTTCTCTCCTTTTTATATGCCCAGGTTTCTACCAGGCTCAGCAGGGGTGAGAATCACTGTTCAGGGATTCTGCGGGGAGGAGAAGGAAGGCCATTGCTCGTGGCGCGGTGGCACAGGCTTTTTGGAAGTGCTGTAACTCAGCCCTCATTAACGACTCCACTCCCAGACCTGGCTGGCTCCACAGCGAACGGACATTTATCTTGCTTAGGTTCGAGAGCATTTGATGAATTTTAAGGCCTCTAAAAGAGCAATTCAGATTAAATTTAATTAAGCTGCATGTGAGTGAGGATTGTTTTTCTATTTGAGCGCACCAATGTTTGCTAGCATGTTGTTAATGTTGTAATTCTGGTCATTTTGGTTACTTTTTTTTTTTTTGCTTGAAAAGTCTCCAGATAAGTCAAACTTCAGCATGAACTGCAGTGTCCAGCAATGAATATTTATATCGCTTAAACTTTTTCACATGACAGCAAGGAACTTCAGTGTTTCATTATGATATTGCATGATACCAACACAAAGTGCAGCATATTTAAGTCGAATTAAAATGGTTCAAGATTTTTAAATTTGACCAATAACAAGTTGAAAGGTGGGAGATTAATTGGTATTCAGTCCTCTTTACTCTGATACTCCTAAATAAAGTCAAGCCTGTTGATGCAGTATAGCAACTTATTGGTAAGGGAACTATTTAGGGGGCTAAACATGAATAGTTCAAATGTAAAGTGATTAGTTTTTTATGTTTCTTTAAGTGAAAAAATGTGAATACTTGTGCAAGGTCATGCGAGAGACACTTTTAAGGTTTGACATTTGCCTCCGATTTGATGAAACTCCTTCTGAAAGTGCTGAACCGACTAAATTTGCTTCTTTTCTTCAAAGTAAGGAAGTAATTGAAGGTGGTTTGCTCTTCTGGGTATAAGCCAGAATCCTACCCAGATGTTCCCCTAATCAGCATGGTTTGACAGTGAGTGTGAGAACACTTATTCATCACACCAAATCTTTTTCTTTCTTTTTGCTCATACGTAGCGCTCCGCTGCGCAGCTCATCAACACAGCTGCATCCGCAAAGAGGCTTTCCAAATCTCTTGCCGCACCACAGTCGTGAAAACCTGCCGCTTTTGTTTACAGGCAAGAAGAAGTACGTCTTGTAATGAAATTTGCAGATTTTATTTTTAAAGTCAGCCCATTCATAAAATTATCTCCTACACCTTTTCTTTTTTTTTTCACTGCTTTATCAAGGTCATTAGAGGCCAAGAGATTATCCCAGCAGCCATAGGGCGAGAGGAACACAACGCCATCCTGTACCTCTGAGAGTTGTGTGGCAATATTTAATTAGCTGATAAGAAAAGTTTTAGTGATAAGACTCGGAAGCAGCTTAATGAAGGCTAAAAAAAGAAATACAAAAACTGGATTTTCAGGATTTTCAAGTTCAGTTTCTTCCCCATAAATCCACAGAGAACCCCGTAATATTAATGCACAAGTTTATTAAAAGATGTAAAATTGCTAAAAAAAAAAAAAAAAAATTCCCTTCTCACCCTCTGCGGGTGGTCTCTCTTTTCATCCTCTGAACTCGGGTCCTCTACCAGAGGCCTGGGAGCTTGAGGGTTCTGCGCAGTATCTTGGCTGTGCCTAGTACTGCACATTTCTGGACTGAGATGTCTGATGTTGTTCCTGGGATCTGTTTTAGCCACTGCTCCAGTTTGGGGGTTTCTGCCCCGAGGGCCCCGATGACCACAGGCACCACTGTGGTCTTCACCTTCCAGTTCTTTTCCAGTTCCTCCCTGAGGCCCTGGTATTTCTCCAGTTTCTCATGCTCCTTTTTCCTGATGTTGTAGTCACTTGGTATAGCTACATCCACCACAACGGCTTTCCTCTGTTCTTTATCCACCACCACAATGTCCGGTTGGTTCGCCATTACCATCTTGTCTGTCTGGATCTGGAAGTCCCACAGGATCTTAGCTCGGTCATTCTCCACCACCTTTGGGGGTGTTTCCCACTTCGATCTCGGGGCTTCCAGTCCATATTCTGCACAGATGTTCCTGTACACTATGCCCGCCACCTGGTTATGTCGTTCCATGTACGCTTTCCCTGCCAGCATCTTGCACCCTGCTGTTATGTGCTGGACTGTCTCAGGGGCCTCCTTGCACAACCTACACCTTGGGTCTTGTCTGGTGTGGTAGATCTGAGCCTCTATTGCTCTGGTGTTTAGGGCCTGTTCCTGTGCAGCCAGGATGAGAGCCTCTGTGCTGTCCTTGAGTCCAAGGACAGCACAGCACATATATATATATATATATATATATATATGTGCTAAAAATTAGCATTCACACACATTTTGTAGCTAAAGCAGCTTTTGTAACAACCACATCCTCATATGAAGCTGAACAAACCACAGCAAGTGGTTCTATGAAGTATTGACCAAGACATATCCTCTGATTCTGAATCCGAAATGTGAAAACCATGAATTTTTTTTCTTAACCCTTCCAAATCAAAATCTGTGGAGGATGCTGTATGTGCTCTGGGGGGTGATGGAGGCCTTTCATGCCTCGGAGGCGTTTGGCAGGCCTTTGCTGTTAAAAAAAAAAAAAAAAAACAGCAGCGCTTTAAAACTGAATGAACTGCGGGTAGGAGAAAAGTCTAGAAAGCTTTCTGACCCAGATCCAAGTTAATTTGCCAAGTAATACTTAGAGCTGATTAAAGTGACCTCTGCCTGCAGTGTGGCACCCAGAACTTCATAATTATTCTGTCTGGGATTGATCAGACACTCTATTACTAAAACAGAGAAGAGGAGGGAGAGGATGTCAAAGCTCATTTTTCATTAATGATTTGCTCTTTTGGCTCGCATACATTGAATACAAGATGATTGGTCTTTGAAATAGTTTCAGATCACACTTTCTTGTATCTAACAACGATGTTTGGATTTCCTTTTAGGATGAGAAAATGTCTTCCCCGATCGAAATTCTTTTCTCGCATCAGTCTTTAATGCGGGTCCACATGGTTGTTTTATTGTTTCTGTTCAGTTATTTAAACAAATCTATAAAACTAAACTGCAGATTGAAAGAATTTGGAATTTTATAGATAATAGAATGGCTCGTCTTACACTAATCTAAATGTGCTCTCGAGTTAAGTTCATTTTTTTCATGAGTAACGTTGCAGTGTTCTGGATTGTCCACGCGGTGGTGTTGTTCTACAACCATTTACATCAGTTGGGACCAAGTTTGGTTCATTAATTAGATGCATCGACACTTATTGAATTCTTTTGCCAGTGATTTGCTGCAGCCTGGCAAAGAACCGTGAAAAGGTTGGAAATCTTTCACAAAATTCAGCAAGATTAACTCTGAGACCTACCGAGGGACTTCTTAAGAGTTAAAGGGACAAAACAAGAGAATTCACAGAAATATTCATTAAAGTAAGACTTTAAAGTAGTTTTTTTTAAAGTTATGACAATTATTAAATGCTTCAGATCACACTCATTTTATTTTCAGACAAAAAGATAACTTATGTACATATAAATATCTCTCGGGTTATTTAATATTCTAAGGAAAAGCGTTATTTAAGTGAAGCTGAATAACTGATTAATTCGGCTCTCTACCACAAAATCCCAAAGGAGGAATGTTGACTTAACGTTTTTCCTACCGGATCAGAGCTGTTGAAAACCACTGCCTGTAAAAATCAGACAGCGGCGTCGTTATTCATTCGCCACCAAACGTACAACCAGGTGTTTCACAAGCTTTTTGTGTGCATCGTTTCCATCATCTCGAGGAATTTAACATGGAGGCGACACACCTTTTGAATCCTATTTTGTGTCTATTACATGTCTGGCATCGTTTATACAAGGTGTAGTGGCGCTACGTAAATACCAGGTGGCGTTTTTATTGGCGCTTTTGATTTATGTCCATAATAATGGTGCCATCGTTTTTTTTTTACAATCCAGCTGCAATTTAATAAACATCTGCAGGCATTTATAAAGTCTGAAGTGCTAAATAAACAGTAGGTAGTACTTTTAACATTGTTTATGTAATACCAGATAGTGCTGGATAGAATGTGATTAATGACCAAGATGATTGTCCATATTTAACCAACACCTGGTGGCGCTAAGCGTTTTGAACGCCGAGTGGCGCTAACTACACGTCAAGTTGCACGTATTAGGCACGGATTTGGCGCTAAATAACCGCAAAGTGGCGTTGGTAAAGACATGATTAATGTCCAAAACGGCTTGCCATAAATTTCGCTGTAGGTTTAAACTAATATAAACAGGTCCTGTTACTATCTTAAAACAGGGTATAATTGATCAGACTGGGTGTGAATGGCTGCTCCTCAAGCGGCCAATGGCTGAGCACCGGATGCGAGATATCCGCTGCAACAACAAGCCCTCTGTGCCCCCCCCCCCCCCCCCCCCCCCCCCCCCCCTCCTCTCTCTCTCTCTTCGGCTTTGACGCCATGTACGGCCCAAATCCCGACCTCCTCTCCGGAAAGCGAAAGAGAGAGAGAGAGAGAGCGAAAAAAAAACAAAAAAAAAAACATGAGAAAAAAATAGCTTGTGACCCCTCACAGTGTGCCGGATAAAACACGCCGAGAAAACCACTTGTAAACTGGAGTTTTGGTCGCTTTTTCTTCTGCTCCTACGTATTTTTTTTACTCCTCCTTTCTTAAAGGAGTCTGTTAAGATTTACTCCGGCTGATGTTTTTAATGCCTCGTGCTCTTACGCACAACATGGGATTTACGTCCTAACGCAGCGCGTTGGGGGGGGGGGGGGGAAATAAGCGACGCTTTGGAAACTTTCTCAATGGATTTTGCAGACTTGCTTTCCCGGCTGAGCTGCAGGAGTAAGGAAGAAAGTGGGACTTATTTTACCTGAGCTGAAGCTAAAAGTGACGAAAACACGGTGAGTGTGAGCCTCTTATGGCACGCGCACGGACGTTTAGCTTTGTTTTTTTTTTTTTTTTTTTTTTTTTTTTTTTTTTTTTTTTTACCAACACGCATTTCTTTTGTGGAATAATATGCCGTTTTCTTCCAGTCAGAAGTGCTTTGAAAACTTAATTTGCCGTTTTAAAAGATAATATTTCTTTATTAAAAAGTTGCAGATTTTTCATTTAAATTTGTGGTATTTTATGTGACTGACCAACATCAAGTATTGCATAAAACCCTGAGAAGGAAAATATCTCGGGTTTTAAGTGTGAGCTGCATATATCCAGTCCCACTAAGTTCTCTTTAAATATTTAGGGAAGGTTTCTCCAATGCTTCTTTTCAAACTCAAACTCTTAGTTTGAACACAGAGCATTTGTAAACAGTCATTTACAAGTGTTAGGTTTGCATCTGGGTCATTATAACTGGAATATACTTTGATAATAATCATTCCTTTGCCTTATTCTTGAGTCATTTGCAGCTTCCTTCAGGATTTCACATAGGATTGTCCTGTCATCCACCTTCCCATCAACTATGACCACTTTCAGTGTTCCTGCTGGGCAAAAGCATCCCGCAGCACCATTCTGCCACCACTGTGGCATGTACAATGTGATGTACAGTATTTCTTTCCTTCCACACAGGGTGTTTTGCATGAAGGCTATTCAGAATATCACATTATTCTGCATTTTTGCTGTGTTTCCCTCGTGGGATATAGCATTTCTAACTTTAACCAAGCTTTAAACTGATTAACAGCTTTCCTCCTGATTTGTCTGATTGTTCACTAACGCTCGCAAACACATCAGTGAGGCCTTCACAGAGTCGCTGGATTTATACCAGAATGAAATTATGCACAGTTGGACTCTATTTCTGATTTCTATATATCCAAATTGCATGTTACTCGTAGATCATTTTAAAAGAAAAATCTACCAATTATGCACATGTTTGTATGCTCCTACTTTACACCACCACCACCCCCTGCTTTCCGTCCCACCCACTGTGGTCAACATGGCCTGCACTCCAGCCCCCAGAAGTAGATGAGGGGGCCAACACTCTGACAGCCGTCAGTCTGAACATGCCTGCAAACCCTCAGTTGCTGGTTGCTTTGCACCTTTGCAACTTTGTGCTCTGTATATTTGCCCCCAGACTTTTGTGGGGACTCACTCTGTCTGGGGCCCCCACAAAAAAAAAAGAAAAGATATTTGTACACATTTATCTCTGTTGATCATGGGAAGGGCTGCAAGATAACACAAATATCTGGATTTTATCACACAAACTAAGTTTGACAATATTTATGAGAGAAGATGTAAATTAAAAAAACACTACATGAGCAAATTGGGTTTTTTAAAGCTATAAAGCTACAAATATTCCTATTGTTGCCAAAATACTAACATTGATTTTTATAATATCATTAATATTTTAGGTAGTAATTAGTATTTGTAGGTAGTGCTGACCTACTCGTTTTAAACTAAGATTAATAAGCTCAAAGCTAGTTACTAGTGAATTAGTTGATGCGTAGCTACACTGCAGTCAGCGTTAACTTAACAGCAGTGACAGGTGGCAATTTTGTCTGTTTCCACATCATAAAATTGTAAATAATTGTCTTTCATGTTGAAACACTTCTCTGACCAAAGCAGATTAAATTTCAAATGGAAATGATATAAAATGTAAAACCTTTGCACTCTAAATTAGCTATTTTTAGAGGTTTTATCCCTGTAACTCATTATATTACCCAACTTCCAGATGAAATAAGCTTATATACAGCAATACGTGTGTGGGCACGAAAAGGAAGTTGACCAGGGTCGAACGTGTTGCCTGGCTGCAACAAAAAGGATCAAACAACAGAAAACAACAAATTAATCGGAACTCTGGTGGATGTTTCCTCCCACTGGTCGAGGCCTACCAAGACCTAAAACAGTTTTTCCATAGACCCTTTTTGTTGCAGAGTTGTTTTTTATCTTGCCACTCATCTGTTTGACAGTATGGCAATGCAAAAATGGGGTCGAGAAAAGGGATGGCTGTCATGCATCTAACCAAAGTATCTCATATTTTATTATTTTATTCAAAAGGAGTTGTTCAGCTTGCCGATATGACTCTCTACCCCGGTTTTCTTGCTGACATGCAATATTTAGTGTGCCTTCCATGTGTCAGAATTCGCTTCAGCTTTCTGTTGAGTCTTCTCTTTGACTTGTGTCTGTCTTTAGTATGACTTCCTCCAACACTCAATAAAACCGTGTGAAAAACCTGAACTTTGATCACCACAAATTGCAGTCTTTGAGAGAGAGGAAAAATTGACCCCGTTCAGCTTTAGATTAGAAATCAAATGGCTTTTCACTGGTGAAGCAAGATTAAAGGTGAGTGTTTTTAAGGCTTGATCAAAGAGAAGTACGAGGGAACAGGAAAGGATTTTTTTTCTCTCTCTTTGGTAATGGTTATTCAAAGCTGTCATGGTTGAAGGAAAGCAGGAAGTTTTTAACAAACAGCCTTCAGGGAAGCATCTGCATTCAGATGAGATATAGCTTCTAAAACATAAAGCCTGGCTGCGGAACTTGCTATGGCCCCAAGCAAACAAACTTCCCTGTTTCTGAGCGCACACAAAGAGCCTCTGTAGCTTGTGGCTCTGGAGACTCCACTCTCGTGTCAGACTCTGAATCTGGTGGTCCAAACAGATGGTGCCTCGTGGCTTTTAGGTTGTGTTTGAACAACTATGTAATCAAATGGATCCATCTCTCCGACGAACACTGACCTGTGTGTGGGGCTCATTTTCATAGCAGTGCTTGTGCAGATATCTGTTATTATTTGCATGCCATTATTTGCAAGCCTTGTCTAGCACGGATAAAAACGTTCCGTCTCTCCAACAGGAATTCAGATGTGTCCCCAGCCGGCTAGAGAGGCCCTTCAGTCCAAAGATGGATTCCAGAAGTCAGAACGACAGCGACGGAGGAGGAGGACACCACGGAGGGTTGCCGCCATTGACTGGATTGGCGAACATGGCGCATGACGAAGGTAGAGCACAATCCTGGTCTCTGCAAACTCTAGACGCTCCATCAGATCCTGGGCTGAACTGCAGGTTACGGCCACACACTCCACCAGTGTTATCTCTGGATCAGATAAGAATAAGCGGTGGTAGTAATGAATATACAGACGGGCCGTCGGCTGCTCAAAGGTCTCCGGCCACCCAGCAACGGAAAACTGAGGTGGTTACGTCAACAGGTTCAAGGACCAATGGACAGCAAGAGACCGAGGAAGAGGTGTCCAACAACCTCCGCAACCTGCATTCAGTGACTCACCAAGGGAATGCAAATGCTCCCATCTCTTCAAGAGAGGGTGTGTCTCAGTCTTCCAGTGTGGAGGACTCCCAGAGCAGCATCCGCACCAGCGCAGGGAGCGGTTCTTCGGGTCAGCGACTTCTCGGTGGCCCGGTGAACAGCAACGAAATAATCAGAAACCAGCCAAAACGAGCTGATCCCGAGGAGCTGAAACCCCTGAACGCAGAGTACAGAGACATAGAAGCAATCCCGGGCAGCAGGAAGCCTTTTAAAAAGGGCAAACACTCCAACAGATGCGAGTCCTGCGGTCGGTGCAAGTGCTCAGAGTGCGTCCAGCCGAGAGCGCTTCCGTCCTGCTGGATGTGCGGCCAGCGCTGCCTGTGCTCTCCAGACAAGGCCGTGGAGTACGGGACTTGCGTCTGCTGCCTGAAGGGCATTTTCTACCACTGCTCCAACGATGACGAGGACACCTGCGCTGACAAGCCCTGCTCGTGCTCTCAGTCGCGCTGCTGCGTACGCTGGACGACCATCATGGTCTGCTCCTTCCTCTGCCCTTGTCTCTTGTGCTACCTCCCAGGTAAAGGGTGCCTGGCCATGTGCCAGTGCTGCTACGACCGAGCCGCACGACCCGGCTGCCGATGCAAGAACCCAACCCTAACCCGCTGTCACGACGACAGCACAACAACGTAGGCCAGGATGAAATGCGACATTGATTGACCAACTCCACACCGGGTGAACTGCAAAGTGTCAAGTTGCACAATGTGAGCCATCTAATAGCATCATTGTGGCTGTTGTCTTTATGTCCACCGGACATGTCAGGAAAGGCTCCCATGTGTCTACTTTGAATGCAAATTTACTAGAAGAAATGTTACTGGTAAAGGCACTGGAGGTGCATTTACTCACCCTAGCATTAGGAGTTTCACTTGAAAGGTCAACCAAAATAAGCACTCCACACTCCATATGGCATCGTATTTAACTACTGTTATATCTTTTCACTCAAGTGCCGTGATGTTTCCTAATACAGTCCAAGCAGATAGCTTTGGGGTTTTAACATTTGATGCAAACTATATTCTAAAAGCTTCTGCTACTAACTGTATGTAACGTAATAATGGAAAGGGGATGTACAATAGAAAATGACAGACGTTTTATTTTTGTATATATATATCTATCTATATGATACTTCAACTGTGAAAGGTTTTCTGCCATTAGAGGCACCTTGATGAATCTGCATCAGCTGCCATTTCTACAAAGTTTCTGCATTCACTGGAATGTCCATCAATCATATTTTTAAATAATTTACAACAATAGAGATCTTAACCCTGATCCTACCTGTAAATTGTACAGTGACCTTATTATTTGAAAAAAAGAAAAAATGTTCTAATTCCAAAATTGCCTAGTGTAAAGTTAAAAAGATATATTTATTAAAGGTTTTAATATTTTATTATTATGACAAATATTTATTTTGAGAACGCATTGTTAAAGGCCTCCTCTGTTGCTCGGCAGATTTGACACAAATAGCTCACTATGGATTAGAAGATGAATATATTAATGTTTAAAATTAAAAAGCCTTGAAGTCTAACTGAGGAGTGTGTTTCTTATTGATTGTACTGAATCGTTGCTACGACCAAAATGAAACAATGAAATGTCACTGCTGTGTAAATCGTATTCCTGTTTCACTGCTTTTTTTTGTCAGCACAAAAAAAATTGCATTTTTTTTTTCATTAACTAAAAAGAGAACAAAAACAAATTGACACCTGCTTTTGACCCTGTTGACAAATGTGACATCACAGCTTCTTTTCATCTAGAAAAAAAAAAATTAATAATTTGAATGTATTCAACGCACTTTTTCTCGACAAAGCTCCAGGTTCATTTCAACCCCTTTTTATTTTCTATTCTCTTTTTTTGTTTGGGAATTCCTCTTGCGGATGTCCCTGCAGGCGGAACATAAAGCTCCTCACACTTGTTGACAGCGTGCGGACGTGTTTGCAGGCCGGTACGCATTCAGAGCTGTGATTGACACGTCGAGGCCAACTTGCTCTCGCTTGTTTGATGCGCCTTTGACTGACGAATGTTGAAAGAGGGTTTCGGGGGAGGGGGGGGGTTGTTTTACATAATTATCAACTTTCACCCATTTTACATAAGGTGTTGGAGGAGACGGGGGGAGGGGGGAAGGGGGGGGGGGTCAAAAATAAATAAATAAATAACGGGCTGAATCCCATTAGAGGCAGAAAAGGCAGAGTTGATCTGGTGTTTAGTCTTCGCGGCCCTCCTCTCCCTCTGCATTGTCTCAGCTGTGAATGAAGAAGGGAAGCGCGAGTGAGATGGAGGGGGCTAAGGTCGTTTGGAAGAGGGTCCGCTAAGGGTTAAAAGCGTTGCTTTGAATGACAAAGACCAAACAGTTTACCCCCGTATTCAGCCCGGCATGCATTCATCCTGTTCTCAATAGTTAGGGGGTTATTTTGGCTCCTCTCTGGTACCTGCTCCCACTTGGTATTCCCATAGGGAGACGGTGGGGTTGTTGGGGAAAGAGGGATGGAGGGAATCACTGGATGCACAGTGTTGGTGGTTTTTTCTGCTTAAAAAAAATCATTTTTCATTTTTAGCTCTACGTGGGTCATCCAAGAGAATTATTCAACTGATAAACCAAAAAAAAACAACTACAAACTGGTTCAGTGAAAAGATTTGTTTATCCATCGAGCAGTTGCAGCAATTTGGCAAGAGGAGGAGGAGGAGGATGGGATATGAACTGGAAAGAGAGAAACCGGGGAGGGGGGAGGCAGAGCAGCTCTCTTTGTTGGTTTTAGCCACCGTGGCCCCTGCGGTTCATGGTGTTGTGGGGCAAGAGCGGCCCATTCACCCTGCTCACCAAGGCAGAACGCAGCACAGGAAGACAGGAAGGAAGCGGGGCTATTCTTTATGGAAGCATTGTCTGTCCGTCTGATGGGGCCAGGCTGAAGCAATCAAACGGCCCTGTGAGAGACGGGAGGCTGAGGGGGAGCGGGGAGGGCCCGCCGTTTGCCTGGTGATGACGGAGATGTGCTCCTCTGAAAATATCAAACGCGTCTCTTTCTACTTCCTTTTGCTGGTCAAATTTGAGAGAAAATCAGAAAGTCACAAAGACAAAAGGTCAACCCACAATTTGAGTTGACTTTAACTTTGAGGCTTAAAATTGTAACGGTAAAACCAAGTTGCAGGAAAAACTATTTTTCTGTTTTAAAAGAAAAATAAAATAATTTTCTCTGTTTTTTATGCTCAAAGGAAGGGGTGTAAAACTTGTTTAACGTGTAGATAAAGCCAATTAAAAGAATAAATAGCTGCAGGCGATGAGTATTAGTCAAAGTATTAATTATTAATTTCACATATTTTAGTTTTGCAGGATAGAAAAAAATGCCAATGTTTAAGCACATAGCTGTTATTTGAAAAGGCTTTATTTTTAGAGTTTAGAGGGTCAAAAACGGCAACAAAAAATAAAATTCTGGATTTGGCCCACAGCCCTCGAGTTTGACACGCGCTCCATTTAATTTACACAGCAATTTTAAATTTCTCTTTTTCTCCACCCAGAAAGTGCAAAATAAATTAAAACTACTCTAAAATTTTAGGCATTGTGCATTTTAATGTCAATAGAAACTATTTTTGTAGCAAAAACAAAGTTGAACTTTGCTCAAGAGAGCTCACCTCTAACAGCAATTTGAATTTCTGTAAAAACCCCCCCAAAAAAGAGGCAGTTAATTAATTTTTCGCACACTTTCAAAAAGCAGCTTGAAGAAATGATGTACGAAAAGAGACTGGAGAACGACTGTCACTTAAAAACAAATCGGCTCTGACTGCTTTCGCTCCATCAGTCCAAACTTTGTGCTACGAAGTCGGGTCAATAAATCAATCAGAGGCGCTGAAAACCAAAGAGGAAGGGAGGGGAAAAAAAAGATAAAACCTCACACCTATCTCGTCTCTACCGGTGAAAACGTTTTCTCAGAAGCTGAACTTTTCTTTTTCTTTTTTTTTTTTGTTTTCCGATGTGGGCGGCTGAGAGATGCATGCGTGTTGAGCTCAAAGCCAGAGCACAACCCCCTCCACCACCTGAGTGTGGTTTAACTTTCCACTGAGCTTCGTCCTCTGCTACTGTCGCACTTTTACGCTTTCAGGCCAAGTCGAGAATCTTGGGACTGAAACTGGATGAAAAGTTTGCAATTAATCTCAACGCTCCCTTTTGGTGGAGCAAAGACAATCGTTCCTGCAATGTTAGTTTCTGAGATGAATGATGTGCTGCTTTTTAATTCGAAACCTAAACCTGTAGCAGCTCAGTCAGTCTCCGTGACAGCTGAACTACTGTTATGCCTTAAGAAAGAAGATTACAGCAGCCATGAAAGCAAACAGACACCAACTATAGAGCGCATCTGCCATAAAGGTTTAGTGGGTGTGTAGAAGACAGTGGGTGTGTAGAAGACAGAGGGCGTGCAAAAGAGGACGCCATGCTGGCAGCAGACGAGTCTTTTGCTCATTGTGGAAAATGGGTAAAAAAATAGAAAAAAAACAGAAATGTGGCGTGCGTTCGTCCTGATAAACTCGACCACTGGCGTATTCTTGCACACGTGTGCAAGTCTCCTCCTCGCACAATGAAATCTCCCACTGGAGGCCCGAGTCTAATGGCAGCACTTAACTTCAATCCACCACAGGAAGTCGGTTCATCTGCATGCCTTTACACACACACACAAACACACAGCGTCGGTCCACTGCTGACAGCCAGTGGATATTTGTTGGCGACGCGGAGGCTGCAAGGCTCTTTTACAGCTTAGCGGCCAATTGTTGTTCACCCAGACACACACACACACACACACACACACACACACAACACACTAAGAGCTTAGAGCTTCAGTTGTTATCCCGAAAGGCAATCCTGATCCCCCTGCAACACAGTAGGACAGACGCACATTAAAAAGAGGAATTAGTGTGGTCTGACAGCTCACTATAACACATGGCACTTAGCTTGTGGATGTGAGCGTTTGTGGCAATTATGTGTGTTTTGGGAAGGTCCGTTCGCATGTGGATGCATGTGCGTGTGTAATCAGGAACAGACTGCGAATTATATAGTAAAGGTTTGCATACAGAGAGGAGAATAGTAGCCATTTAGCGTGTGTGGCGTTAGCCGAGCAGTTTGCACACATGCAAATGGAGAAATGGGCAACTTGGAGACTAAATGGTGACTGTTGATCAATTTGAAACTTAATATTATAGTAAATAAAATTTTCAATTTATATTTAAGCGTATCTGTTCTTACCTTTTTTTAGGCAATGCACATATTTAAAAGAAAACTGTCACTTTATATAGTTTGAATCTATCAAACAATGATTGCATTCTCAATTGAAGAGTTTCAAAAATAGTTCCTTGAGTTTTAAAGCAACATTCAGGAATCATGGTGCTTAAATTATCCGCAACAAACGACGCCTGAGAAAACTTGGAAATGGACAGGAATCCCGGGTCTTTTTTTTTGATAAATAAAAATAATAAAATTTAAAAAGAACATGTCCAAGAAAGCCTTCCGCAGAGGGTTTAATATGTAAACTAAATTTTAATATTAACTAAACATTTGTTTTTCATTCAATAAACAAGTTTGTTTGAAAAGACAATGACTATTAAGTATTATAAAACAAGTATCATTAGATATGCATCTGTTTAATATACATTTTAATTTTAAAAAAAGCATGTTGGAAATTATTTCTACCTCTCAATAATGGAAATATCTATACTGCCAGCTCAACAACTGCTTTCCATTGGTATCAAGATGATTTTTTTTTCTAAATGTGGTTCTGTTGAGAGGTAGTAAATTGTCAATATATTACCAACACATTATTACTACCAGGCATTTTCTTACAATAATGCATCTTAAGTCCTTCTGAAAACAACACTAAACAGTCTGGATTTAAAAAAATGAAATAAAAACAAGTTAACCATTACACGATGTTGATGTTAAGACCACGTCTTTATGGCTTCAGGTGTTTGACTATTAACACCACACATTATATTAGCTCTAGCCAACAGGTTTTTACATATCCATTTTTTTCTCCTCAACCCAATTTGCAAACCAGCTTCCTTATTCTGCAGGCGTCTCATTCGTTGCCAATGACATCATACAAATGCCTACCTGAATAGAGCTATTGAGACCCAGGTAGAATTATTCAAATATGAGCACAAGCAGAAGAGGGTGAGAACATTTCCAAGTCAGATCCTACTAGATAACTCAGCTGAAAAAAATATTCCAGTTGTGCATTTTAATAATGCCAGAAAATAGAATCCAGAACATGGAGGCTTAGCTTCCTTTCCCTTAAAATTACCATGTTTATTAGGATCTAAGAGAAACGAACAGTGTGTATGAATAACGCTTTAATCTGAAAGCACTAGGTACTGAGAGATATGCCAGCAAGTAAAAAGGACAATTACATACGTTTTTGTTCCAAAGCAACGCTAAAGTGTACAGAGTTTAGTTCACACAGTTTAGCAACGGCTGTGCTGAGATCATAAGGTATCACGATCCTCTACTCTTGTTTTAGACAACACATTATTTAGAAGTGTCAACCACAAAAATGTGTGTGTTTCAAAAGAAATGGGGCAATGGTTTTTCAGCAAGAACCTCAACCGGGACAAGACTGAAGATGTTTGTAGGTACATGAACATCTGTTTTTTTTTATTATTATTATTATTATTTAAGACAATATCTTTTTGGTTTAAATCTGAGGCAAAACATTTTTATGTTCTGTCTGTCTTCTCTCTCTCTCGCCTGGAGGAAATGGAGATCTTGGGTCTGTCATGCAGCTATGAGAGCACTGCAAGCCACGGGATCTTGTTACCGTTCACAGGTGCGGCGCGCTGACAAGCTCACGAGACAGTAAAGCCAAGGTGCGCTCGAGTGTGCGTGCGCGCTCGCACATATGGAAGTGTTTTCCCAGCCTGAGGACAGAAATTTGTCAATGGCTGCAGAGATTGTCAACATGCCTGAAATTCCTCTAGACTCCAAACAACTGGTGACAAGTTTGGAGTTCTCCAAAGAAAGAGGGAGAGGCTCTCTCGCCAAAGTTTTCCACTCTGCAAGAGCAGGTGAAACTTTTCAGAAAATAAAGGGCCTACTGTTCTTCTGTACAGCCGTGATGTATGGAGAAGCTCAGCAGTACAAGTTTAAAAAGGCTTGATTGTGAGAAGTAATCAAATTATCCTGAGGTACAGATGCGGTACAGAGTCTCATGATGAGAAATGGGTCATATGACGAACTACTTAAGAGAAACTACAAAGTGAGGATTTCAAAGTGATATCAGTCAAATTTAGTGGCAGCACCATTTTACTGCAGAGTTATGCTCCTAGAATAGAAAACTAAAAATGAGGCACTGACTTTAACTTCCTCACCTTAATTCACCTTAAACACAGTTTAAATTTGGGCACAGTTTGGCCAAATGTAAAAAACTGAATTGTATCTAGTCAATAGGATTTTTCCAGACTAAAGATGGACCTGCCTTTGTACTACACATGGTGTCTAAAAAAAAGTTTCTAATCAAAATTTTCCATTCTATTAATTAACCAAAATGCAGGAGTAATGGGGGGGGAGGGGGGTATGGTCAGATGAACCCGTCCTCAAGAATCAGACCATCTGAGCCAAAAGGAAATACCCAGTTAAATACTGAAGTGCCTACATGCACATATGGGATGTTGTTTCAACTTTATAGGTTCAGCAAAAATTTTAATAAAATTGTCCACAAGACGTTTGGATACTGCTTCAATAAATGTATTTAGGTCTTAAGGCCAACATGTGTAAGGCCACTTGAAAAGTCGTTTGCAAATTTAATGTTTATGGAACTTAGACGAAGCATTCCAGCTCCACAGACCATGATTGCCTCATTGCCGAGACTCCAAAGTAAGAGAAAACAAGACACACACTTCATATGTCATTTCTTGAGGAGCAGCTCTGCAGCTGGGCTTGGGCCAAAAGCAACAGAATGCCATCAGCTCGGTATGCCTGCCCGATTAATATAGAAACAGAGTGTTTTACTGGGCTAATTTAGTGTAGAGTGTGGCACTTTCCTGGTCGTTATGATGTCCGTCAAAATAACAAGAGGGTTGGACAGAGCAGGGTAGAGGGAGCACTACTAGGATTCTGCTCAATTCCTTAAACTTTCATCACCAATTGGGTTTAATGGCGTTTCTGCGGTTTTTGGCCACTTTGCTTCACTTAAGGATATTGCCTTTCTGCGCAAGTCAAACTGTATCCATACTGTCTGCTGAACGTTGAAGTCCATGATACACAGCACACCTGCAGCAATGGTGAAACAGTTCTTCAGAGGTTCTAGGGTGTGTGTTGTGTCAAGAGTCGGTCAAGGAGTTGTCATGTTTGCCATCATTAGATCTTGTAATGTCCAACCCAGAAACTTACAACAGATAACATGCAGGAGGCATGAGCAAAGGTAAGTGGGCATGTTATGAACCCTGGCCTGGTTCAAGCTAGCTAGCTAGTTAGCGCAGACAGTCTTGACCACTTCCTTTGTTAGCACAAGCTTTGAATAGGAAACTACACACTGTACGGTACTTGACAAAGTTTTATCGACAGGTCATCATTTTGAAATGTACTTAAAACGTTCATCATTTGAACTACACAAATGCAAATACAAAATACAATACAAAAAAAGAGGCAACACTATTTTTTGTTTTGTCCGTCAAGAAGCGCCATCATGTTTAGCAGGGGCTAGATTTCAGAGCGAATAGAAATCTAGCTGCATTGCTACAGCTACTGCTCGATCTCCCATTTCCCTTGTCTGAGGTGGCCAGAATCAACGAAAAATAGCAAGTTTCATCCATAGAAAGCCTAACCAGCAACATCTTCTTTGGTCTAGTGTGGTTGATATAGCAATAAGCCTGACTATTGTGGGGCAAAGTCAAAACGATGGAACGAAAGGCAGCTATCTTACCCATTTTTTATTTCAAAGAATTATTCACAATAATCCAAGTTCAGACTTTGCAACTTATAGTGTAAATATAAAGCAATTCACCTTAGTAATTCACTTTTAACTGATCTGTATGTACAGGCTTTCAGCCAAAGACTTGCATAAGGATGTTTTTTTAAGAAGTTGTACAAAAACTGAGAGGAAGTTACTTATTAAGTATCTCGTCTACCTGTGCCAAGATAAGCTTTGTGTCTCTGCCACTTTAACCCCACCAATATCCTGTCTGTGTGTGCTCAGGAGTGGGCACGTGTGTTTTCCATGTTTCTCAGAAGGCCGCTGAGCAACATTTCCTTTATGCTTCGACTCGCACACAGTCGAGGACACAGACTTGCCCGGTCCCTCTGCCTTTTTGGAGCCTGCGCAGGGGGAGCCGCAAGCCATCGCCATAAAGTTTGCTGTTGACATCGACAAAGCAGCCTCTGTTCTTCCTTTAACGTTTCCCCTCTCCCCCTCCCTCCCTCCCTCCCTTCCACCACAGCTCCCCTGTCCTCCCCGCAAGCATTTCATTGCTTCTCCCTTCGATATGCCACTCTCGCCTCACTGTTCCTCACTGCCTCTCTCGTTTCTGTCTTTATGTCAACCCCCCCCTCCCCCTCCCGTGGCCACTCTCCCTCCACCCTCCATCCTCTCTTTGGCTCGCTTCCCTCCTCACATTTCGGATGTGGGGCAAGAGAAAAGGAAACAGCGCCAAGCTCTGTTTGACAGGGAGAGAGCAGGGGCAGGGACTGAAGCAAAAGGAGCCTTTTCAGGGGCTCCATGTGAATGTTTGAGTGCTTTCCGAGTGGTGACAACGGCAGCCACACCTCTAAATCAGGAAGACTCTGTTTACGCTTCACGACTGCTATAAGTGTTCTATTGCTTAGATTGCTAAACGTTACGACATTATTGATTTTGCTACATTGGCAACGTGTTCATCGCAAATCTCTGTTCAAAGGGTGCACCAGTGAAGCACCTTTGTGCCTCGTTTCCACTGAGCGGTGCGGCATGGGTCAGCACTGTTTTATGACAAAATAGCGTAGCGCACCGAGCCGACCCGTTGTTGTAACTCTCAGTGGAATCGAGGCAATAGACGATCGTTGAAGCTTTTACGGCTGCAATTAAAAAGAGAAGACCAATGCATAATTGTGAGAGGCTTAGCATTAAAAATTATTTACTTCCGTTTCACAGAGAACCGAAGACAATAATTACAAATTCCTTTTTGCATGAGGCTCTAATGATAGGCCATCCTCAATCATCACTTCCAGATTTAACAGTTTTATGAGCCAATTATTGGTCAACAATGATTTAATAGACTGCATGCACAACTGGAAGTGCCAACAAGACTATTTCTAGAAGATGAGAGACAACCCGATGTAAACCTTCCTTCCCCATCCATACACCAGGAGGTGTATGGATGGGGAAGGATTCTGTTTTCTGTGTTTGTAATCAATGCTGACCTTTTGTCCTACTTGAATGTCCTTCAAGTAGGACAAAAAACCCAAATATGCATCCAGACGTAAATTAGATGAAGACAACACAAATAGAATCCCTGAATCAAGAGGAAAATGTTTTTCAGGATTCCGATATCTCTCAAATCAAGTTTCAGAGTTCGCTGTGCTTCATGGCACACCTTTCAAAAATAAATATAAAAGTTCACACTGAATTTTCATCAACGGTTTTTAAATGAGGAACCTGCAGGAGTTCCCCATTTCCCTGTAAAGGAATAAACAGTAGAAAAGGAAGTATGGGTTAAGAACCTGAACAGAATTAGGACAGAGGGAAGAAATAAATGGCTTTACTGATTGTTAGAATTTGTTTACTTTTAGTCAAGGGAGGCAGAGAAGATTTTAGCAACCATATGTGATATTTTGATGCCAGTATTGTCAAAATGCGCGATGATCTGTGGTAGTCCTAGTGATGCGCTGGGAAAAAAAATTTGATTTGCAAAACAAGCTGAATTCAAAATAATACGGCTCCTCGCTTCAGCCCAGAGTGAAGTCATCCAGCTGCATGGATTAATTGATGGATGTGACGGGAAACGGGGATGAGCGAGGGGAGATTGTAGGTCAGAATGTAAAGTTGGAATTAATTAGGGCCCATCGCGGGGCAAGTGAAAGGCTCATTGTTATCGGGAACAGACTGCAAGGAGGAACAATCTGGGCTTTGTGCTACAAGTTCACCTCTCTGTCCTCTTCTTTCTCCCTCACTTTCCCTCCTCATACACCAGATAGATGGTATGGAACGCCGGTAGGATTTTTCTATTCGTGTAGAAATAGTTGGCCATTTCCATGCAAAACATCCAGCTTGTGTAGAATTTGCCAGACCTGTCACGATAAATTTTGTTGGACAATAAATTGTCCCAAAAGTTATCGCGATAAACAATAACATTTGTGTTTTGCATCAATAATGCAAGAGCATATTCTTGAAGATCAATAAATTTTACATTCTAGTGAACATTTAACACGGGTAGACATTTGAAATACCCAAAATAAATAGACAAAGCAACAAATGCATCTCCGTAAACAGTACCGACAACCTTTAAAGGAGTCTGACTCTTTATCTCTTTGCTTCATGTAGGTCTATAAATTAGAAAAGCTGAGCAACCTCTCCTCCCCATTGACATCTTGATAAGTGGAAAATTGAGCTGGAAATGGAACTGCCAAAGGTCTACCAAGCCTCCCCGCCCTGCATAATTGCAGCCTCGAAGCTTGCAGTAATTAATCTTTGAGAAAACTTGTCAAATTATTAATAGGGCCCTTAAGTGATGGCCCTGAAAGGAGGCCACTGTTCTGAAATGAGTGCGCGAGAGAGAGAGTCGCGCAGGCCTTTTGGAGGGGCTGTTTACTGTGAAAATACGAAGAGGTCGCTCTCCAGGAGTTACACGACTCCACGTGTGAAGGCTCTCCACACGCGGACGACTTAAGAGAGTGCGAGTCTCTCCGGAAACCAGGGAGAAAGTGAACTCTTCAGTAGACGCTACAAGGATGATTGACTTTTGTCAACACACCGAGTGCTGTGTGGTTTAAGGATGTGTTCAGCTTCACATATGACCACCCTAGAAACTGTAGTCTCCCACTCCTTACCCCACTGTGCCTCTTGATCCGCCCTCTGTTGCCACCGAACACAACGGACATTGTTCTCTCTAGCCGATCAGATCTCGCTGTCCCATTCTCAATTTTCAATGCTACAAGTCCTCAGAATGTACAGTGCCACAGTCTTCAGGGTTTTTTTTTTTATTATGAGTTGATGTGACTGACCAACACGCCTGGTTTTTCAGTTTCTGATTCGGATTAATCCATAGCTGGAGGAAGAAGGGATGCCTTCCTGCGAATGAGCAGTCATGTAACTAACGTATAATACTAATTTACACTTATCTAGTGTAGTAAGATAATTTCAATAGAAACAAGATTGAGTTTTTGAAGTGCACTGCAAAACCAATTGCAAAAAAATATAAAAAAAGAGTACTAGTCTTTTGTTGGTTAGAAAAGAGATAGCGTGGATCCATTTTTAGTCACCTCTAAATTTACCGTGCCTTTGATTTGCCAAACAATGCACAAAAGGTTCAGTCAATTCCAGGAAAAAATGAAAGTAAACTCCCTTTTCCTTTTGAGAAATATCTCTACAGAAGAATTCACCCTCAAAGATCAGTTCCACGGTCAGATTAAACGGTCCATCTTCAAAGATGTCTCAATGAGAAACCCTGTCTTCCAAATAGATTCACTTTAGGTCACAACCCACGTTCTGTTAACCATCTCCTGCTAAGTTTCACATCTTTTTTGCATGTAAACAACATGTATGTAGGTTGTGTGTACTTCCACGACTTGTGAAATGTCAAGACATGCATCCTAAAAAGTTTCTCCAAACCCTTTTCTTCCTGTCTGAACCAAAGACGCCTCGATACCCGGCTGTTTTGTTGCGACTCCTGAATGGAGGCGTGTACGTGAACGCCGAAAGCGGAACAACAGAGCTATTCTGTTCTTCCGCAACACAGTGTTTCTTGCCCACTTGAAAGCAGTGCTGCCTTGTGCCAAAGAGATTACATATTTCCTCTCTTACTGCCACGGGGTTAAGAAGCTTTACTCTCGTGTGGGTGACTGCTGTTACGAGTCAGCGAAGGGCTCCATGCTGCAGATCTAAGAGCTACAGTTATCAATCCTTGTTGTAAAATTCACCTTTTAGCTCTCTTGGTTATAAAAACAAAGCGAAAATGACTGAAATTACTAACTCTGCCTAATTAAAAAAACTAACAAAAAAATCTCTGCCCTGCTGTCATGGAAACATTAAAGTTGAAATATAGCAAATTGATAACTATGATAAACTGAAACTTGAGCAGATCTCTAATTTATCACTTGTAAATATGTGGTTACTTTCCAGTGGGTTATTTTGAGCTTCAACAGAAAACCATCAAACCACAAGTCTTTGATAAACATGGTCACCATTAAAGTTTTCCACCCACTGACTTTCTGTTCGAGTAGAAGAGAAAGTCAGTAGATTTATTTACGTTAAATAGGCCAACTCCTCTAGCAAGGTATGCAAGCCTAGTCTTACATAAACTATTTAAAATAATAATAAAATAATGAACAATCATTGCAAATTTAAAAAGAGAAGTAGCTGTGTATATTGCTCAGATTTAAAAGTACACTATAGTTAACATAAAAATCTCTCGAGGCAGAGGATACAAAAATATTCAAGGTTTACTTCTCATTATTATTTTTGTTATTTTATTTTATTTTAGCATGGCCCTAATACTCTGTTGTAGCTGCTAAAGTTTCACGTCTAAAATAGAATCTAATATTATGTTCGTCAGAAACTGCGTGGCATTACAGTACCACCTATAGGCGTGGCGTAGGTACTGCAGTGTTTTGGTCTCCCTGAGTGCATCAAGATGTCCGCAGCGTCGTTTCCGTTAACCATATAATTGCACAAATTGAAATTCCGAAAATAAATTTACCAAATGGAAACACGGCGATTTACGTTTTTCTATGTTTTTTTTTTTTTATTTCACAAAGCTAAAAACATAAATGTAGTCCTAACTAGAGGTGGGACATGTGCCGAGAAAAAAGGGGGCGTGTCAGATGAAGCACCGCGGTTTTCAAAATAAGAGCGCGCTGAGCCGTGCTGCTCTATGGCTTGTTGTAGGTCTTTGGTCGCACATCAGAGAATATTTGTCCTCAGTGGCCAAAATAAAAGGAACATTGACCAACATACTTGATGTGTACTTCACTCTTGTGTTGTTTCAAAACGTTCACCTGGAATTTTATCAATCAATACCTTTCCAAAAATAATGCTTTTGGAATGAAATGTGGTAAAGTAAGTGATCAGAATCTGTACTGTGAATTACTAGAGGTTCTGAATTTCAACTGCACGATTTCAATGAAAATCCATATTATGTATTATATTTATTTATTTTTTTCACTGTGCGCCATTTGAATTTGTTCTTACTCAGTAATTTTGTCGAGTATTCTCTGGAATATTACCTGTTTTGATACGATAACCAGTCAAATGCACCTTGTAGGTCCTCAGATATATGGAATTCATTGTGGAGTGTCATTTTTGAGACCTATCAAAAAAAAAATCTCCAAAAAAGATTTTTTTGACTATTGTTTAGTGGAATATGAAAGTCAATATCAATATTTATAATGGAAACGAAGCTACTGAGGAACTTCTCAGAAACACTGAACAGATAGATCGTATTTTAAAACCCCAGAGGAACAAGCTAGTTTTACAACATAACCGAGTTACCATGTGGTTTCTTGTGTTGGTGCCACACCTTGCAATAAAATCAACACTTTATGCAAAAATGTACAAAAATAGAACGCAAAGACATCTGCCAATAAAACATGACCCCTGTCTGCCTTTGATGACCAGCAGAATTCCACAGTGTAAAGCTCACACATGGACAGGCTGAGCAGCTGAGGGCTGCAGATATGCTGCTGACAGAGACTGTCGGCGCAGTTCCCTGCATTTTTTATTTTTCTTCTCTCTGCGCATGTCAGGGTTCGCTCTGGGCCCTTCCTCAAAGGATCCCACCTGGTCAGAACGAAGACGAGATGAACTCGGATAGAGTGGGGGGGAAAGCTTGGAAGCGTGAAGAGGAATGAGGTCAGTAGGAGGAGAGAACTTTGTTGGGGAATGTCTGCAAACCGGAAGAGTTATGTAAATGGGCCCGACATTAAGGCCCTCAAAAAGAAAGAGGCCAGAATGGGGCCAGGGCGGCAGGAGAGCTATGTGAATGGACTTTTCTGTCCTTTTTCTTCCAAGATCCAAACATTTTCTAATGCTTAATGTACTTTTGTCCCTCCTAGCTTTGATATCTGCTGTAAGGAGTATTAAAGTATTTATTTTTATTTTTAAAAAGTAAAAAGTGCTGACAGGTATCAAATAGGGCTTTGTAGTTCAAACCGGAGAAGAGCAACATCGGCATTTTGCTGAAAATCAGTAGCTTTCATCCAGTCGTTGCAGGAATGAAAGTCTGATTTATGACCTCTGTTCTGGTTTTCCTCAAGTCCAGATGTCATCATGGGCAAGACAAACACGTCCTGGTCAAGTCTTACGTTCTTTGGAATGAAACACAAGTGAAAGGTCGAGGACTTCAAATCTAGTCATTCTCCACTATCGCCGTTTTGCTACGTCATGATCTCACCAGAGTATGAAGACTGCAAAATCATGCAGGTTGTTCAGCCTAAAATGACTTACACTTATTTGTCCTCGATTGAAATATCACTGTTGGCAAGTCATGATGGATTTAAGATTAGTCTACAGCAGAAGTCTGTGGTCAGAGGCCTCTTCAATGTCATGGCAGCACCAACTGCTGTCGGAGATCCTTCCCCCCCACAGCGACTCTGTAAAGATACATTTAGTTTGCCTGTTGATTAATAAAGTATGTTTGAATTTATCTGAATATGGGAAAGTGTGTGAATATTGCCCTCTTGTGGTGAAAGGTAAATTCTGCTTAAACCAGCGTTTTGACTTTAGTTTAACTAAAAATTTTAGTCAGAATTTAGTCATCACAATTGCTTTCATTTTAATAATCATAATAAAATCTTAATCAAAAAATATCAATTTGTGATATTTTCTTATTCAAAAATAAATAGGATTCAGAAGCATGTTATGTTTAGCTGCTTACTGACAGATTACATTAGGCAGAAATGTTATACACCCAACATCTGAATCTAGTATTGTCTCATGTCTTAGTCAAAGAGTAGTTATTTTTGTCGTCTCATTGTCATGAAAGTGGCGTCAACAAAATAGTAACACCGCAAAGCAGCCACTTCTAGAATTGCAATCAATCACATTACTGCTCAAAATGTTACTTCGCTGACACTTAAAGCGTTCACTAAGCTTTTTTTTTATTTCAGGCTTTTACAGGGCAGGCAGCAGCAATAATGGTTGTCCTTAAATGCTGGTGCTTGAGGGCACAATGACCTAACCGCAAAAGGAACCAAGGAGTGGGTCTAAATGGAGTCCTTGTGCCACTTAAAGCACCGTTATATCCAGTCCAGGAGTCCCAGCATCTTTCACTGGGATTCATAAACTGTTGGGACACACTAAAAGTTACAAAAATAAAAGAGAGCTAAAACTGCTCCCAAATTGGCAATACTGTCCACCAAGGTGGTCTCTCAAGGGTTTTCAACGACGTGCATAAACGGCGGATATGTTTGTACCAGAATAAAACTTTCAGGAGGGACAAATTCACCAATATGTCAAAAGTGAATAAAAGTGATCTGACTCCATCTAGTGGTGAAGACAAGTCATTTTGTAACAAGAGACAAAAAAACTTAAAAAAAAAAAAAAAAAAAGGTTTCTACAGGATGACAAGAAAAGGAAACCAAACTACCTTCACATATTCTGTGCTCGTCTCTTTATAAGTTTTGTTTAGTTGAGAGTAAAACAAAAGTGAAACCTGATCCTGGGGACTTAACAGTTTAACTTGGACATTATGTAGCAAATACTTGGGTAAGACAGCAACTCAAGATTGGAGACATTTCTTCAGTAACTATGAGTTTGACCGCAAAAACATAATATAAAAAGGTGCAATGATTTTGAGAAACATAAACGCATATCAGTGGCAAGCTTTTGAACTTTATTGGCATGTTTTTTTTTTTTGCAAGATCTGTTATTTTATTTCCAGTTATAGTAAATGCATACCAACTGCTTGAGATGATTTTCTGAGTCTCGCCTCAGAGAAATAACACCCCTTACTTACCATATTTACAGAGACAAACATGGATTTGTAGATTAATCCTAATGTTATCCAGCCAAACTAGTTCAGGTGGGTAAATCATGCAGTAGAGCTCTAATTCACTGAAAGTCCTTGATATTGCTGAAGGAGGCTGGATTAAGATGACCAGTCAATTTTTGAAAACAAAACAAAAAAAAAGGTTTGGCAATTCTCAAGCTGTCACAGTTCAGGTTAAAAGCAATGAAACAAGACACATAAATATTATTTTTGACAAATAAAAAGTGCAAAAGGCAGATTATCCTTTTGGGATGATTAAGAATTCCAGTTTAAAAAAAAAAATCTTGGATGGCTATGAGACGATGTATTTTTTTCTACCCCCACATCAAGTTTAGCAATTTCACAAATCTTCTTGTACATCAGAACTTCAAAGTGCAAATATTATAAAATGGCATAAGCTTGTATATACACATTTCATGAAAAGGAAAAATCTAAATCAAAACTTTGTCCTCTTCCAATGAGGTTCCATTTCATTTTCTCAGGCTCCAGTCAAACTTGACCGCATGCCAACCCTCGACTTCATCGCCGTCACGCTGGTGGATCACCTCAACACCTGCTGCTGCTCTTTGATTAAACAAAGCCGCGCCTCGTCTCCACTCAAAAAAGGAAAGAAAAAGTCATTACCACCCAAACCGAGATCCGTCCGCGTCGCGCAAGTCAGCTCGGCGTTTCTTTGCGACGTTCTCCTTCTTCCAAACGGTCCTCGGCCTGCGGTGGTTAAACGAATCGACTAAATCTACTTGAACGCACGACCTTACAGCCACGATAACTAAAATTCATTACAGATAAATTGCATAAGACTCTTGCACTCCATAGAGTGTTTTCGAAACAAAACCTAGGGGGGGGGGGGGGGGGGGGGGAGAGAAAAAAAAAAAGAAGAGAAAAAAGCAAAGCACTGTGTGTGAACACGCTTCCCCATCCACAGCACCAGAAAGCTGACCTGATGAGACCTTGTGCGGCTTAAAACACTGTTTTATCCAAAAATATACTTCATTGATTAGCTCTTTTTAGCTTGCATGTTCTCAAGAACAAAAGCATGGATGACTAAAAGAGTGTCTTGAAGCGTAAGAGTTGAGTTTAACTTGGCGTACGCTGTGAAATTACAAAGTCCGAAAGCTTTAGGAGCTGAATCTACTTGAAAGTGAAGAAGTCTTAAAAGGTTTCAAAACTGTACCCCTGTTTATCCAAATGGAGGTTTGTTCTCGTTGCCTTCTGGGCTCCGCATTTCTGGATTGGTTTTACCGTAAAACAATGTTACATCACAGTTAAAGTAAGACTAGTTCGGACTGTTTGACACCCGCCTTTTTCTGTGGACGACAGACACGCTTCCAAGGACAAAAAGAACTCTTGTTAACACTGAATATGCAAAACTAAATTAAATTTGGCAGATTAAATTCGTTTGAATAAATTCCTTCATTTTTATGAGATTGTTTTCCCCCCCGTTGTGCCTCGTGAAACACGACGATTAAGCCCGACGGAAGCAAAAAAAAGGCGGATTTGGATGAGAGAAGGAAAATTCATCTTTTTTTTTGGGCTCAGTTCAGAAGCGCAGACTTTCTTTAGAGTGGGTCAAATTGTTCTAGAAAAGATGGGTTAAACCGGTAACACTTTCTCCATTCCTTCCCCGCTTCCTCTCGTCGCTGTCGGGCTCCTCTGTCAGGTCATGCGCTGGAAAGGAATGCTGGCGGCATGGAAACCTGGAGGAAGAGAGCACCACTAACACATCAGTGCTGCAGTTTGTCTTTTAATCCAGCAGAGAGCGCACTTTACTCAAACTAAAGTGGCTAGATTTGCGTTTCCTTCTAGCCTTACTTTCAGTACAGGAAGAAGAGGCGTGTTCTGTGCGACGTGGCCATATTTTCTGACATGTTGCGTACTTTCAGGTAGTTCACAAACCCTCTGAAGAACAGCAGGAGGCCTGAGCAGAGAGAATTAGTTATGTTTTTGATTTTTTTTTTTTTTCCCCACCCGCTTTTTCATCGTCTGAGACGATGGAAATACTGACCTAGCAACAGGAAGATCCACCAGAGCCAGTACTGGCCGTTAAAGTAGCCAGTGAAGTAATCTGAGAACTGAACAAACCGGGGAACGTTCAAAGCACATTCATCAACTTCAAAAACATAAATAACAAAAAATTCATTTTGAATTCCACATACCCTGACGATGAGGATCCACTTAATGAGCGAGAGGCCGAAGCCGCAGATGGCGCCGTAGCGTCCGGCGATGGTATTGGTCAGACAGAACGACAGACAGAAGCCAATCCAGTTGAAGAGAAAGGCCACTGGGGCATAAACACACCATTGGTGCTCTGTTGTAGCAAACAGTTTACGGTTTTCTTTTGTTTGGTTGGTTGGTTTGTTCGATTCCGTGGAAAACTCACTGAAAAAGGCCAACATGAAGATCCCGTCATTCCCGACTCGGAGCTGATCAGCGTCGCTGAAGTCATCTCTCGGGGGAAGTCATCATCCTTTAGGACACAAACAAAAAAAACTTCAGGCAACAGCGGAGAGAAAATTTGACACAGAAAGTGGCCCCATTAAAAAAAAAAAAAAAAAAAAAAAAAAAAATCAATACGTGCATTGCAAAACATGTTTTCCCTTCTTCGCTCTCTTTGCCCCCATTTCAGTCTGCTACCACTCCACAAAGTCCGTCCGTCAGGGATATGGTGTTTAATTTGATATCTTTTAGGTCTTAAAATAATATTGTGTATGACAAAGTGTTAGGGCCATGCTAAAAATTACAAGAATAGTGTCATAAAATGATGTGAATAAAGTCATAGTTGTATGCAAGTCATAAAATTCTGAGAATAAAAAGTCATAATATTACAAGACTTGGTATATAGTGTGGCCCTAATACTATGTCATAATCCTGAACTTGACAAAGTCTTGTGTGCAGTTCCTCTTAGTTTGAGGAATGTTTCCCTCAAAATTGAAAGCAAACAGTGACTAGAGGGTCTGGGTGTCGCTCGTTACCCGGGGCAACACCTCCACGGCGGAAGCAGCCAGGGCGGCTGCTTTAGCTTTCTCTGCTTCATCGTAGGTCGGTAGCGACGTGGCGACACTGTAGGGCGGAGGAACGGGGAAGTCGCCCTGGAAGCTGGATTCTGTAAAAACAGCAGATGACGAGACGCCTCGGTTAATAAAAACAGAGGGAACCACCTGCAGAGCCTGAAACCACAATAAAGAGGTGTAAGAAATAGGCGTGACTCAACGGGCTGAACGCCGCAAAAAGCATTAAAAGCTAAAAAAACGCAAACCCTGGGAAGACATTTAGAGGAGCTCCAAGGTAGGACGGAGGAGCAGTACCAGGTGCCGCGGCGGCCGCCCCCAGGTTGATGGAGGCGTACGGTGGCGGCGGCGCGTCGGGCTCGCCCGCTGCGGGGGCCGGGGCCGCGCCGGCCTGAGCCTCCCTCTGGTCCGGGCCGGACGCGTCGGCTCTGGCTGACGCAGAAGTGCAGGGCTGCTGCTCTACGCTGGAAGCCTCTGAAGAATCTTCCTCGTTGTGCAACTGCAAAAGAAGACGAGGTTTTAGAGTTGTAGGCGCGAGTCCATCATCTGATCATCTGCGGCTGCTCCAGGGGGCGACCCGCGCTCGTCGCCGGGACACTTGGTAGACTCAGCAACGCAGCACCAGATAGTATTTTAGCAACAACACGGGACTGTTTTTAACTCGTCAGCAGTCGCCTGGAGGCAACAATTTGGTTTTGACATTACAGAGCTGAATCAGGTTATTGTTCTGGACTTTGGTTCTTAGAAACATCCCAACATCCTGTTATAGACTTGCGGCTGCGGTTGGGATCGTTGTCCAGCTGAACGACCCGTTTCTCAACAATCACCACCTCAAACTAAATGTTTTTGTTTTCCTTTTTATTATTCATTTTAAAATTATATTGTGATTACTAGAACTCTGAATATCCATGAGTTCTATTGGGCTACAAGTGTCTGCTGTGGGCTTTTTCAGTTCCACCTGCTCAACAATAAACTATTTTTTAAAAAGAAAATCAGTACATCACAACTAACCAGATCCAATACATAAAATCTGTGTCACAGTGTTCAGTTATTTAAAGATATTAAAAAATTTGGGGAGAATCAATTGTATTCTGTTTTTTTGGAAAACTGACTTATTCAGGGACCGAACAAAATTATGTCAAGGGCTGCAAATGGAACCATGGGCCACATTTTGAACCCCCCTGGTCTAGGTATTCTGCTTTCAGCCACATATATATTTTTTTCTTTTCATGGATGACATTACAGTTAAATACATTGTACTTTCTTTTAACAGAATCAAGTCTAACGGTCTTTGTTACTTAAAAACTCATTTGAAAATATAAAACAAAAGCCTTAGTTTATATTTCTAACATGACTTTGCACATGGTTAAGCCACAATTTTTTCCAAAACCAAAAAAAAAAAAAAAATCCGTTAAAAGAAAAATGTTACTTCACATCATCATTTGTCCAGAACAGAATGTTCATCCCGAGAAATGGAGGTACGACGAAAACTGAACCGCATGCAGCTAATCAGTGAACGGAGCTTGCCTGTGGTCCAAGAGTCGTCTGCTGACTTGAGTCCATTAATTTTTTTTTGTCAGAGGCGAGAGCCAAACACCTTCTGAAATTACAGAGAGGCGACCGGGGTGCTATGGGAATCTGGAAGGTCAACAACCAGGAGGGAGATTACCAAACGACTCAAGGCGGGAGGTTTCTGCGTCTCACAGTCGGCGAACTTTTGACGAATCACCCCGTTCTGCTTTCACACCGATCCACAAAAGAGGCTAAAGATTATCACTGCCGCCGTCGGGCTCGCATCTGGCTTTGAGGACGGCGCCGACGTCATTTCCCGCCGCAGATAATCGCAAAATAAACTGCTGATATAAACCAAAGATTAACTAGAAGGACGCTCAGGGAGCAGAGTCCTGAGCCAAGGCCGCCGCCTGCCTCCTCCTCCGCCTCCTCCAGTGAATCACACTGACACACCTCGCCGTCGCCACGCAGGGAAAACGAAAGCGACCGAACCGGTCCGGCCTGTCAAGTCTTCAAATTTCTACGTCGAGAAAAACCTCAGAGTTCTAGGAACTCTTTAAGTTGTCACTGTAAGTTGCTGAAGTTTCAACCAGAATCTTGATGGTGTGACAGGAAAAAACGATTAACAAAGTGAACTCTCCATTTTGAAGTTGGTTTTTTTTCCACAAAGTAAAGAAACGGCAAGCTTGTGGTTTACCACCTCTGCATATTGGGGAAGCACCATTTTTATCACAGCTGTGACTAATATCCAAGCAGCTTTGAAAAGAAATGCAGTCATGTTGAAAACAAAAAAAAACCAAGAACTCTTGTTTTACCTCTTCAGTGAGTAAATACATAGAAATATTTATTTTCAGACATAGTTCCATTAATCGGCGAGTGAATGATCGGCCAACGTCTGGCTGGGAATCAAGGACAAAGCCTCATGTTGGGAGGAGGGGTCTGCGGGGGGGTTACATAAGATATTAAACAGCAAAGCCACAAGCCTCCTCGTGTGTCTAAATCCGACTGAAACCGAACAAATACTTAACAGGAGGGACGGGATGTGGCGAAGAGAACAACTGAACCCCAACAAAACCCAATCCGACAAGCGTTTTTGTTGCGTTATTCCTGGAATACGAGAGGCTGTTGCAACCCCCTGGCTTTGTTTGGTCATGAAACGTTAGAGCGCGCCCTCGCTGCAGGGGTCACACCAGAATCTGTGAGGATCGTCAGTCCAAACACCCACATGCACACGGCAGGTATCCGGACACGAAAACAAAACGTCTCCGTTTGACGTTCGAAAGCGGCTCTGAGGGATTATTTCACTGCTTTAAGAGAGTGTGGGAATTAGATCCAGCTTCAATAAGTGCAAATTATTATCTGCACACTTCCACCTCTGTAGAAGTGTACAGATATAGATGATATCAACCATAAAGACAGTTGATTAAGTGCATTTTCGGCATATTAGCGTTTGTAGCTTTGCTTCCATTTTTATTTGCAAACTCCCAAGAGATTCAATTAAGTTGCTACATCTTTTGAATATATTAAAGGAACAAACCTGAATTTGTTGCAATACACTTGCACTAAAATGCTGTTTTTAAGCATGTGAGCTTAGCTTCTGTTGGGTAAGTAATGGCTTTGTCACCTTCAAAAATTCACAGAGAAACAGAGTAAAAAAATCAGCAGGTCAAAAGCCTGATTGATGCATTTCTGTACGCATTTTGACATCTGCACTGTGTAATTTCAAAGCTTGACACTGCGGTTTACAAGGTAAACCTCATTTAAAGTGATACTAGGGCACCTAAGCAAAGGTTTTGAAATAACCTGATTACCCTCACCTCACCTTTTTATTTTTTTTATGAAAGTTGAAGAGAACTGAAAAATAACCCTGTACCTTATCAAATAGTTCTCCGTGGTCCACAGTACAAAGCGCGTTCAGAAATTACATTTTAGCTAGCATGCTAATTAATTAGCATCCTAAACAACAAAGCTAATTTCGAGATGTCTGTATGGTTCCGTGTTTTAACAATAAACAAAAACAACAAAAACATCAGGTCATATTTTTCAGAAATGTATCAGAGCTCAAAAAATGTATCCAATTAATTTCAGCTGGCTAAGTGGGTAACGTTAGCCTAGAAAATGCGGAAGTGGTTTGCTAAAGACTAGTTAAAACTGGTTTTTTTTTTCGACAGTTTGAAACAAATTATGTCAAAAGTAAAATATTTTTGAGGATATATGCCGTTGAGGTGCAGTTAGAAACGTTTAGAAAAGGACAACATAACGTTAGCAAGTTTATGCTGTAATTTCCGCAAGGCCTTGTTTGTTGTTAGGCCGATTTAATCAAACTGTTTTGATCTGATGCCGCTGCGAACAACTCACCACTTGGTAACGGCTTGCTGGGTCCATCCCGACGGGGTTCAGCTGGCGGAGGAAACCAGCTCAGCACACAAAAGGGGGAATCTGACCTGCCTTTCCTCAGGCGGTTTCCGTCACGGAGAGAAACTTGGGTCTGAACAAATGCGAGAAGAGCTGAAAGCAGTGCGAATAATGGCTGCACCCTCGACGCACTCGCTTGGAAAAATACTCCTGTCAGTAGTGCGTCAAGCTGCCAGAGACAATCGCTCTTCAATTTAACAACATCCGGTTTGGTGTTTCAGAATAAAACACGGTCACCATACAATACATCTGAATTGCAACAGAAAGTTAACTTATTTTAGTGATTCAGTTCCAAACCTATATTTTTTTTTTTATTCAAAAATGCTGTTTCGTGTGCCTACTGGGACATATGGTGGACACAAGACAGAAAATAATTGCTTTCAATGCTTTATAAAATGTTATTGATTTTATAAAGCGTAAACAAGATTTTTGATGTTTTATCACTAAAATTAACAGAATTTTAGAAATAAAGTCTTTGAGTATGTCACTATGTTTGTAATAAAACAAGATGAGATTTCCCTTTTATATTTAATTAACTATTGAATAATGCTTAATGACCCATAGGCTTGTACTATTTTCCTGAGACATCTTTGAAAAATTATTTTTTCAATTAATAACAATGACAAGCTGTTCAGTCCCATGGACAGCAGCACCCCTTAAGTCAGGTTCAGGCTACATTTGATTCTATTATCATTTCATTGCAGAAAGAGTGAGTCTTAAATACAGCAAAAACCATTTTGAAGGAAAAATCATTAATATTCTGGTCCATATTATAATTATTTTGAAGGAAATTCAACGAGTGCTTGTTCGACTCTAGTTAACTTACCGCTTGAGGTTTTGATGACGGATTTCCGCGAAGCAATGACGTCAACGCACGCAAAATATTTATAAAAGCTGAAACCAGTAGGTGGAGCCAAAGTTCTGTCTCACCTGTCAGCTGCTTTAATCACTTTCCCACAGTGCCTCCTGTGATGAAATACAGTATATATATGCAGGTTTTTTTAAAAACCACTGTATAGTTATTTGTATAGAAAAATCTAGATGCATTCATACCTAATTTAAAGCATTATGATGGCTCTATTTTCTTTCCATGGTGAAAACATGCAGAAAGCTTTTAATTGTGACTCTGTCAGCCGGTGGGGCGCATGATTTGTACTTAAATTAATTATTTGAAAAGCTGTTCACTGAGATCAAAATTTATTTGAACTTTTCACTAAATTCAACACACAGAGAAGGAAAAGCAGGTGAAGGACTGACTCCTTATGGTGTAAATCACTGCATTCCTGCAGAGAAAGATCAAAGATTTCATACTGTTTGCTCAAACGCGCCTTTAAGAACAATGTGAAAATGCAACATGCTCACATGTTGATACCCTTAACATCCCAGGTTTGTTTCTTTACCTCATCTCAAATGTTATTCCGTCATGTGTTGCTGCTTCTGGGATAATCCTGGATCAGCATTGCAGTGGATCAGCGCATAATGGAACCTTTATAAATTGAAATGCTCGAGTTTAAAGGGTGAACACTGGAAAGCTGGAGAAACAATCTAAGGCATGTGTTTTCACCGCACTGTCCGTCCTCAAAGTACTTTGAGAACAACAACTAAATAGCAACTGAAGGACAGGTTGGAGGAAAACACAAGTCGGTCCCACCACTAATGCATTTCTTAGATGCCGTCTTTATTATCTTTAACCTCGGTGACTCACTCACTTTGCTGCATTGCTGATAAATTCACCCTTTTAAGATCTAAAATACAGCCAGGCTCTTTCCACTCTTATCTTCCGTGTCTATCGCATTAATGCTCTCACTCCTCCTCCTTCAGTCTGAGAAAAAGCTGGCTGAAGTCGCCTTATGTACAGTGAGGTATCGATAAAAGGCTCTTCTTGAATTAAACATTAATCCCATTCACTAAGAAAGGGATTACTGTAGTACATGTTTCAGTTAAGCGGGTCACGCCGAGTCGGAAAGCGACGAAGGAAGAGAAAGAGGCGAGAAAAAAATATATAAGAATGAAAACGTGTCTCCCATCTTGTGGTGTTTTAGCCTTTTGGGAGCAATTAGGATTCCATGATCCGGCCTGAACTGCCGGACAGCAGCAGGGAAGCACACTAGTTAAAAGAAGTTGAAGTCATTTGGCCAGCTGCTTGTAAAAGACCTCTTTTACAGCCAATAATGGCACCTCAAGACATCCATCACTGACACCACATGCACACCCTCTTCCCACGCGCACACAGCACACAATTGGGAGGCTGTTACTTGGCAACATCGTTTCAAGGTAAATAGGTGCTATAAAAAGGTGTTATATAAAGAAACAGTGGGTGTCTCTGTCGGATGGTGGAGCTTTTTAGCGAGGTAGACTCATTCTTCTACTATTAAAGCTCGACACAGTTTGACTGGAAGGCAAGGGTTTGGCTCGAGGAGACATATTCGTCTTGCAAGGTTCACTGGGTGGCAAATGTGTATTTTAGGCAAATGTACACCGTATTATTTGGGATTATGGAGTGAAATTAATTTGGATTTTGATTTACCAATTAACAGAACTTTGACATCAAACCTGTGAGATTTCCAACATAACCAGAAAGTTTGGATATATAATCCAACATGGCAGCCACACACCTTACCTTAATCAACACTCCAGCTAATCATCACACATGTCCCACACCTGGTCTTTGTCCAATAAACACATCAGTTCTTAATTTTTATGAATTATAATGTCTAGACACCTGGTCTTTCTCAATTAATCAACACACCTAACAACACAAATGGTCCTTGTTTAGTTGCTTTATCAGTCAACACACACGTCATGTATCCATTCTTTAACAACTGACACACCTGTTCCAGAACCGATTTTTATATATCTATAATTGCACCTTTGCATCATGTTAGAAAACATCAAGGATTTCAACTCTGCTTGGGATTTGTTTGGGTTGCCATTTTATTGTTCTTTCATTACTTGGTTTTTGCATTTCAAACCTTACCTAAGGCAAGTTAAAGCAAAAAAAAAAAAAAAAAAGAAGCTGTTATCAATTTAATTTAATTTCTGGAGATGAGCTTAAACTCTAAAGTTTTGTGTTTGGGAATGCTATGACTAACGTAGGAGACCTTTTTGGAAAAAAACAACAAAAAAAACCTCAGGTTATAGTAGTTAAATCATCTGCAGAAAGCTGAAAAGCAATAATAGCAGTAGCAAAGTATGTGACCTATTAAATCAGTCCAGTTTAATTGAGTGGCACTTATTTTTCCAGCAATCAAGCAGTAATTTGTAGATTAACTGCTGTGCAGCACAATCAAATCCAGTTGATGACAAGCTGGCAATTGGTTAAAATATATCCATAAGAAAACCCATACAACAGTAATTAATCCTTAGCTCAATAAGTCAGCTTGTGAGCTGTTTTATAGAAAGAACAGAGGATTTAGAAGATTCAGCCTATACCAACAACTTAGTCCTGCAAGATAAAAAAAATCCATTAAAGTATTTAGGCGGATTTCCTGATCGCAAAATACTTCTTCCAAGAAAGCAGTTTTCTTGAAATAAAGACTCCACTAAAATTCATCTTAGGATGGGAATGCCTATAAAACCAACAAGATGACTGTTGGGCAAATAATAATAGCTGAATTTAATGTCACAAACTGATACCGAGGAAGGGAACAGCAGTGTGCAATTAATACAAACTGGTTAAAATCGTCCCATTCATGGGACAAAATGTGAACTTTCTCTAACTAAACATGTAATTATAGCAGCTACGGCTCCCTCTTTTAAATAAGCAACACCATGAGAAACTGGCAGCCGCTAATTAACAGGAAATGTAAAAACAGACAATTAGTCACGGCACACGCCTCCCTTTGTGTCTGCAGATGATTGTGTGGGTGTGTGAATGTGGATTTGGGAAGACAATGCAGATCCTGCAAGCTGCAAGTGCTCAAGTTGTCCAGCAGGGTGCAGAATAGACAAAGTTATTTCACACTTCGGGTTTTTGTCAGCTGAAAATGCATCGCCAGCCTGTCTTTAATTTATTTCAACCTAAATGCGGATTACTTAAATGGCCGATGTAAGGTGTAAACTCCTCAGGAAATCTAACTGAAACTGTGAAGAAGTAAGGAGAGTTTTTTTATTCAAGGACTTGAACCATGATGGTAAAACAGAGGCATTAACCTTTTCGCTGACATTTAAAGCAAAAATACTTAGCCGTCAGTCTCTCCTGGAAACGATCGAAGAGCTCTTGTCATTTGCAAAAGAGGGGCTGGGTGTAAAGCTCATCATTGGTTGGACTGGATTATCACCGCAGTACAGAATAATGAGTTATGTGCTCTAAGATATTTTTTTTTAAAAGACTGTGATAAGAAATGTTCTGTTTACTATAAAATCTACTTGTTCAGCATACCTTGTGATTTGAAGGCGTTTTTTTTTTTGTTGCTGGACTGATGGACTGAGAGAGGCAGTGCTGCAGCAAGGTTTAAATTATTCCACTGCATCTGCCAGAGCTGGTCATTATTGGCAGAGCGAGACGTTTGTGTAACGACTGAAACCAGAGCGTTAGAGTGCTCTAATCAAATACTGTTTGAGACGACTTCAGTGAGACTTGAATCTTTGGAATAAATTAAGCAAAGTTATTAACATCTAGTGTTTTATTTCCTAATTATAGAGTTTTCAGACTGAGAGTTTCCTTCATATATGTAGAATATGAACATATTAAGTCCTTGAGAGTCTGAATTCCCACTTATTTCCTGCTAGCCCATAAACAAATTTCTCCAGGTTTTGCTGAAAAAACAAAAATTTTGTGTCTGTATTTGCATCTTTGTAAATAGACACTCTTGTACGTAGAACTTAGTTGTACACACATGAACTTGTGACAATACGTTACCCAGTTCATCATATCTGTGTTAATCTTTCCTAATAAACAGCTGCTGCAAAGCTTGCATGTGTTGCAATTCATGTTTAATTCAATTAGCTGAACAAACGCTAATACAGCGACGCAGTCATGTTCAATTAAACCCAACATCTAGATTGCCTACGCTAATGTGGAGCGAGACTGTTCCAAAACTTTCGCAGCATTGTGTCAAAACAAAAACTGCATCATAATCACCACATTGAGAACAAGTCAGTATTCTCTTTAATCTGTCTCCAAAGAGCTTGTTTTTTTTCTTCTTCTTCTTCTTCTTCTTCTTCTTAACAATTATTGCAGTGAGGAGATGCAAGTCGAGTCATGAGTGAGTTGTTTCTGGGTCATATATAATAAGGTGTCTTATTCTCTGCAGAATTGAACATTCGGGGAATAGCCGTTTAAATTTTTAATGACTTGGGCCTCTTCAAAAAAAAAAAAAGTTATTTTGTCCAGATTCACTGCAGGACAGTTGATCTGCAGAAATACTGGTTTTACAGAGTCTGCCTGGAAGTTAGTCTTACGAACTAAAATGCAGGTTATGATGCAAGGAATGAAATAATAAGCATCAGGGTGTATTAGGATGAGTGAAATGGATAATAGATTTCTGAGCTGTATATTGAGCTCATAAAACAGAAATGTTTAATCAAAAACTGCATGGAAGAGTCAATGTATTCCCCCTAGTCTCGGAGACAGTCTTTTGATGCTGAAACAGACTTTCTTTCTTTCTCCCTTTCTTTCTTTTTTTCTCCATCAGTCCCTCCTCACTCCTACTCTCTCCCACGCTCCCTCCATCCCTCACCATGCTGCCGTCGAATTAGAAGAAAGTGTGTCAGTTTGAAGGCGGGAGGGAGAAGTGAAGTAAAGAAGACATCAGAAAGAATTCATTCAGCAAGCGAGTTTCTCAGCTAGAAACACGGGGCTGAGTCGGCACCGCCTCGTGAGTCTTCAGTGCTCTGGAGCGGTCGTTTCGGGTCAGAAAAGTTACCAGGGTCTATCCGGTTGATACACCCAGAAGTGAGGGGCATGCCACTCACCTCCGAACAACTTGCCCAAGTCAGCTAACCGTGTTTAGTTTTTCAACTAAATATGTAGTGCGTGATGAGATGGCCGACTGAAAGCTGCTGTTGCTATGCGACTGGCCAGAGTGCGGCACAGCTACTTTAAATCTTAAAACGTTGTTGTGGGGAAACCAGATCACTTGACATGCATGCTAAAAATTCAAAACATCTGAATGCTGTGGTGTGGAGAAATTTCCTGAATAAACGGTGCTGTGAAAAAAGTTTTTCCAGTTATCCTGAGTTCGGCCAGACATTCTCACGGTGGAGAACAGAATTTATGGATACGTTGTTTTCAGATCTAGACAGGATTTTGTTGGCTGGCAGCAAAATATAACTCTGATTTGTTGTGGGTGTAAGTTTAGGGTGAAGGTTCAGCTTGCCTGGGCCACTGTTAGTTGAATTACGGTGTCATGTCTTGGTAGGTTTGGAAATGTGCCATACACTTTGTATTTCCAGACAAATAAAGACATTTGTTTGTTATAGCATACAGCGGAAATGTCACAAGTTTCAGAGTCCAAACCTTTCCTGACCAAACAGAACCACAAAGGCCAACGTATAAAACATTTCTCCATCCTTTGTTCGGTGTTATTTGCCGCATTACCAGCTGCTGCTGTGACCTCATTTTTTCCCCTCTCTTTTGCTGAAAATTTGATAGAATCTGTCTAATTTCTGGCAAGCAATATAAAGTAACAAACCAATCACCGCAGAGCTTCAGAGCACCTCGTGTGCCTGGCTTCCCTCTCCCTCAGGTCATGCCGGCTCTCCTGAAAAATCAGCAAACGTTTTGAGACTCAATCCCAAAATGAAGTCCGCCGTTTCTGTGATTTTTCAGCAGCTCATCTCTGTACTTTTATAGCTTTTGAAGCAATTGTAGAGCTATCAGAGGGCGTCTAATGATGTCTCAAGTGCTTCGCCTAATCCGTAGAGTTTCGTTTTTAAAGCATCAAGATCAATAAAATCAGAGTGAATGATGGGAGACAAAGAGCTTATAAAGCAAACAATTTCTTTTCTCTGGCTGACCTTTGGTTGACTTGGTTTACTACCCCTCCCGAGTGTATTGTTTATTAGTGCCATGGCATCTCGCTCGCCAGGGGTCATCAATCACAACATCCAAGGCAGCCTATCCACAACCACTATGCCCTGGAGGGAAAGTCATTGTAAACTTCCTTCATTTATCTGTGGGCAGGTTTTCACAAACTCTTATGGGGGTCCATCTTTACTAACACAGCAAAAGCAACTGACAAAGAAGAGTAGGAGCATTTTTTGTTTTTTTTTCCTTTTTTGTCCTCTCAGTGTGCCAGATAATCTGGGGACGTCATGTAACGTACTAGAGACAATTTGATACTACTGTATATCTCGACTCTGGTTTATTTTCAGCAAGAACAGTTTGTGCTGGAAGAAGTTTGGAAAGAGAAAAAAAAATATTGACTGAATTTGCTTTGGTAAACCTTTCAAATCCTTCTGCAAAATGTCCAGTGGCTTACAAACACTGAACATTAATTTTGCCAGGAACAACAAAAAAGATTCATTTTTTCATTTGGTGCACAGGTGGGAAGTAGAAGGAGGGTGTAAAAAAACGTAGCCTCCTTTAGTATCCTCCCCAAATAAAATCCAGAGCAATCAATGGTGTTCAGAAGTCAGATAATAAGCATGAATGAATGAAATTCTGTGGCAAGACTTTCGTGACACTCCCCAAAAGACTCCCAGCTTTAACTGCAGTGAAGAGCCGTTCCGCAGTAAACTACCCTTTATTTAAATCGTATTCCAAATGAACACAACCAGTCTGATTTTACTGTGTCTGACCTCTTGTTCCCCTTTGAATTCCCTCAATACTCTGCTGGTTATTTGCCTGAACAGCAGTCACACTCGCACGCTCCCACACAACTGCTGAGCAAAGAATTTGCTCATCTTTACTTTCATGACAAACGGTGTTGTACATCGTCAGGCCGGAACCTTGAATATACATTACACACTCCTGAGATTTAGAAATCTATCAAGAAATACCTGCAGGGAACTCGTGCTGTAGAAAGCCACGGTGGGGTTGAAGTACCAGAGTCAGCATTTTCCAATATCGCTTGGCATAAATATTGTAAAAAAACCAAAGAAAAAAAAAAAAAGAAGAAGATACCTATTCAACATTGGCTGTGGGTCTGTGGCCACGAGTCACTCCGGAGGAACACATTTACATAACCGAAGTTCAAATTTCTATCTACTTTACGCATGCTTAATATTTTAAATGCTTGTGTTTTGACTATTTTATGATTTTGTGAAATGCCACGTTGATTTCTGAAATGACTGAAGTTTTCACTTGGTTAGCTGGATTAGGGTAATGGAACGCTGAGTGTGGACTACCTGTGTCTGCCAAGATCTTAATCTGAACAAATGAGACGCACTGAGGCAGACTAAGGTTTGTCAAGTCAGCAGCAGAAATGTTCATTTAATCCTGTCTTTTTAAAAAATAAAAGTCATGTTTTTTTAAGCGGATTTTTTGCAACCAATGTGATTAATTCTCAAATTTTATTCCTAACTCTTTGTATGAATTCAATTGTCTTCCACTCAATTTTCCCAGAGGTTTCGCAGTTCCAGCTTGACAATACGACGGACCGTTTTGACAATTTGTTAGAAAACAGAACTGTTTTGTGAAAGTTATCTGCTATTTCTCATTTCACCTGGTCTAGCCATGTAATTATATGCCGTAAGACATTTTTGTTGTGGTTTTATTTTATAGTCTGTACATGTGTGCAGTTGTCAGTAGATACAATCAAAAATAACTTGGTGTTAGTCCCCTTAGTGGCCCTGACCTCCTTTGAATGGCCTAATTATAACCGTTAGCTTTAAAACTGAGTATTTTCTTTTGTAAACAGACCTTACTCTCTGTAGTGGCAGCATGGTGTTTGTGCTACTTCCTTCCTTCTTCACTTTGCACCAGCAAGCTTTGCTTTCTCTGCAGGTTCCCTAAAATATACTGAGTTATATATACATTACTGAGTTACTTCCCCTTGGACAATTTAATTATTTCTTGTTCATTGGCATGTCTGGTGCAACTCTGCAGTGATTTGTATTTATCATTTGCAGCAACTAAGTGAAACAGAAAACGTTCATATTCTTACAGTCAATAATAATCTCCATATGTTTTTTTTTACTTTTCCAGAATTTATTTCACCATGGAACTACTGTCGCCTTACACCCGGTCCCTCCGGTTTACATTCATGAGCCTTTTCTTATTCACAACAAATATCTTTCAAAAGGGATTTGCCAAGTTCAAGTGTCTTGAACTGTCACTGAGATGTTTTGTTACCGTTCTTTAGTTGTGTTGATTCCAGATTCCGTAAATATATATATATATATATATATATATATATATATATATATATATTAATGTATATATATATATAATATATTTTTTTTTTTTTTTTTTTTTTTTTGCGAGGATTCCTTTAACTTACACAGTCTGGTATTGTCATTTTATACAGTATAGGCAGATAGTTAATGGCGTCTCATGCATGCTCGCAATACCAAATGCACAGGTACAATGTATATCATTTATTTCATGGTATAACATGGTACTCTATTGAAAAAGGAGAAACATACAGATATACAGTATAAATCTAAGCCTACATACAGTTTGTGGCAGCACAGAACATTTCACATTCCATTATGGGACCAAGGCCATATAACAACTTGAAGTGTTTGATGGCTGTTTTTTTTGTCTTTTTCTTTTTTTTTTTTTTTTATTGTTCTTTTTTTTCTTATTATTATTGTAGGCTCACGTGGCATAGAGTAATCTCTAGAATGAGCAGTTGGCAGATGTTGTCAGAGAAATTGCTAAAAAGATCTTATGGAAGTCGCTCCAAGTTAAGAGATGCTGCATGCATAATAAACAAGTTTCTAGAGTGGAGCTTATAAAGTCACAATTTCACTTTGTATTTTGATAAATTTAGAACTCGTACAACTCATTTTAAAATCTCAACACACAACCCCAAAGCAGTTGGTAAAAATCGAAGAAGTCTTTCTGCCTGGAAGATCTTTTTTTTTTTCTACATTGTTTAGCTTTGTTTTTCTAGAATGAAGACTGAAATGTCTTTGGACTAATTTATTCTAGGAATTTCACAACCTTGGATATAAAAAGGGATTTGTGCAATAAAACATAGTCAAGAATCTTCTTTTGTAGTATCAAATTTAAGAGGTAGCCAGATCTCACACAAAGCCAACGGAAGTTTTTCCGATTCCCAAATAAATGGGAGTCTATTGGAATGTAATCTGGTAACTAGAGAAGCAGAGCTATTGTGTGACTCCTTGAGATCTTAAAATGTTTTGTCTGGTCAAATTGATGGAAAAAATGAAAAACGCCTCATGACACACTTTTAACTAATTACTTCCTTGGTATGTGTTCTTCCTATACCTCCTCTACACAGTAGAAAATGTGACTCTTATACAGTCATTTAGGGCCCAGAAATCAAATTGCATTTGTGCTGTGACAATCCACGTACTATACATTCAGTTGTTTGTCATATTCTAGATTGTACATGTTACAATTATTTTTTCTTTGTGCCCAAACTCACTGTTCTCAAGTATTTTAGCACTTTAAAATGTTTTTTAAATTTTATGAACAGGTATTCTCGTACATGCACAAAGCGAATGTATGAACAGGAATGCTGTGAACGTGCACAACCAGGTTGTAACTGATTGCTTTGCGACCCTCTGTGGAATCGTACACAGTTGGTCAGAAAGACTCAAGACAGGGGAGCCATTTTTAGCCACAAAACTATTACAAGTTGATATTTTGTCCAGAGCTTAGCAAGCAGCGCAGAAAACAAATGGCGTACAGAAACTTTTCAATCTTGACATTTCCGTGCCTATTTTTCTCATTCAACACATGCAAAACTAGTTCCTGCCCTCATTTTCACTAATCACTTGCAAAGTCAGAAGGGGTGAGTTACATTCTAATGGAGAAATGATGACCATGGCTCATTATCCTCTCCCTGAAGAATGGATCTGATACATTCAATGCTAGTATGTGCTTAAAATTACCCAACAGACTGGTTATCACTGGCGAGCTTCACGTTCTGTGAAATCCATTGGCGTCACTTAGCAACAGAAATGCAAAGCTCGCTTTCAGTACATACAGAAACTGGAGTGGAACTTCAGCATGGTCGGCTGATACAGCGGCATGCCACGCCTTCTGGTACCCGCGGTAAAGATGTGTGCAATCTTTCTTTTGCAGTTTCCTAATCTTATAGTAATAACTTTACAAAAATCCAACCTTTAACTGGAGTACATTTACAGAGTGTGCAAATCCGGTCGTTTCACCTCTGCCATTTCTTACAGACAATGTCTTGATATGTACTTGCAAAGTCGATGTCTTGTACCAGCTTGGAATAAGTAGAGGGTAATGAAATGGTTTGTTTATGGGTCCTAAAAAGTAACAGAATAGGACAGAATAGAGGTTTCAAAAAATGGGTATGTGAGCTATGGTCCAATTAAATCATAATTCTGCAATAAACACACAAATATGAGCCCCGTATTATGAATAACTGTGTCTTTTGTTCCAAGTCAATCCGCCGAGATCACAGGAATTGGGTGCTTTCAGAGCGTTCAGCTGGGCTGGTGGAACTAAAGAGGCGTGGCTTAACATGGCACCCGCAGCATTCATTTAAATATGTTGAGATTTTCATGGAGGCTGTTCTAATGAGTGCAAAGGCACACCTTACTCCATAGTGTTTGTCCATAACACAAACACTATGAAACCTTGTGGTCCCTCTGCTCCATATGCAGTAACAGACAGGAAACTGGCCAAACGTGCTTGTACAGTGTTAAAATGAGCAATATCAAGAAGTGTAGCAACTGATTTTGGTAAAAAGGGAAAAAACTACTATTAAGAACTCCACAGATCTATTCAAATGTACTCATTTTAAAGGCTGCACCCCCCCCCCCCAAGTTTTACTGTGAAACAACAAAATATGCATTTATTTTTAAGTGTTTTTAAAGATGCTTATAGAGCTGTTGGTATTTGTGAAAGATGCTCTAAGTTAGGAATGTATTCATAGTGCTCAGACATGCTCTGAAATGGATAAGATGCTTGACTTGTGACATTAATCCCCATCTCTCCCCATGAAATAATCTGACTATTGGGAGTCAGTGACAATCACAAAATTATTTTTTCATTTTTGGATTGAACACATAGTGCATGTATAGACATATATACACACCTATGTACATAAAAATTAAGTAATTCCACCATAATGTCAATAAAATAACTGTTCTTCCATAAAACAACACAGGTCAGGAAATCAAATAAATACCTGAAGACAAGGAGTACAAAAATATCATAATGTTTTATGGGTTAAACAGTAACTATTTTGCCCAATAGGGCCATTGGCAGTTGTTTCAAATAGAAAATAAAAAGCGCTTTGCGAAGAAGTATTGAAAATCTGAGTGCAATTTTGTCATGCAGTCACATAAAGTTTTGCTGTGAAATTGGAAAAAACGGCAGTTTCATTCATAAATTGTGCTTATTTTCTTTTTTTTTGTTTCCAACAAACTCAAAAATTGAGAACCTGAGACAAAAATCATTCTGAAGAAAGGATTTAAATTATTTTGCTTATCAGATCAACATATATTAAATTGTATGACATGAGTATTATAAACACTATCAATACACGTTATTCTGTTTCTGTAAGAGTTTTGCCGGTTCAATAATGCCTAAGTACGTTAAAAATGCATAGCATACCACTTTTAATGGATTTGTTGTAGTTATTGCCTGCACCCGATCAACCTTTAGTTAAAAAATCTTGACCTAACTGCCTCTGCATTGATTTTTGAAATAATATTATTTTTAAAAACTTGCTGGCTTAGTATTTTGGTATTTACACGTAATCAATAAGGGTGAAGATTGGGGGGAACAAACTGTCACAAATAAAAATTACAGTACATACTCTCAAAAATAAAAAGACCTCAGCGTTCGGGATTCAAAGACTCCAAATATATATATATAAAAACTATTTCAATGAGAACTTGGTCCAAAACATAGTAGTCTTTGTTAGATCAGTTTTTCTCTTTTATCTTGCTGTGTTGCAGTCTTTGACTCGACAGATTCTCCATCACGTATAAAAGCAAGAGAGAAAAAAACGAAATGAACGAATGAAATGAAAGTCAAAGTCAAACAAGAACAAACACCAAAAAAACAGATCTGATCAGACATAGTAGAGCCAGTAGATGAGGTTAAACAGCGAGAAAACGGACGGGAAAATGATGCGAGACCAGCGGTCAATGGCGTTCACGTCCGTCAGGTCAGGGATTTTAATTTTGAGCTGGGAGGACCGCCTCCGTAGTCGGCTCCGCTTCATCTGGGCAGAGCGGTCCAGAGAGTGGCGGCTGGCGGAGCGTGGCCCTACCCCACCGCTCTGCTTGCGGTATTGGATGTTTGACGACGCCGTGCTGTCCAACTGTACCATGGACTGAGAGTTCCTAATGTCCGCCACGCTGGTAGTGATCTCACCTCCTGCAACTTCGTTGTGGATCTCTAAGGTTGTCAGCAGGATGTTTCCATGACCATGCGGTTCCGCCTGAATGGATGAAGAAGAGACAAAATGTTAGAATGATGGATGGAAATATCTAAACGCTTAGAGTGTTATTGATTTGTTAACCTGGTGGAGTCCAACAAACACTTGAGAAGGCTTGACGTGCTGAGAATGATGACTCAGCTCTTGCTTTGGGCATACAAGATTTGGTTTGCATCCAGTTTTCCCATACCTCAGTAAATACCTCAGTGGACACAATCATAGGCCTAATCCAGAGCCACAGTAAAACAGTAAAACACATTTAATGTCTCAAGTAACACTTGGGTCAGTCGCAAAAACCAACACAAACTTGACTAGGATTCATGCTCTAAAGAAGTGGGACTGGAATCAAGTATTGAGTTTCACAAAACGTTCTTGATTTCAGTGCCTTTTTTTCAATGCCACACACACACCAGCTGTTCCAGTGTGGATTTCAACTGATCAGAGATCAGCCACACCCACAGCCAACAGCTGAGCAGCATATTAGTCTCAAGCTTCCATCGTACAGTGAGTCAGAGGACAGTGGATCACATTCACACCATAAGCAACTACTCTTGAGTTTATGTAGAATTGAAAACCATCTTGGATTGATGTGATTGCTCCTTTTTCTTTTACAGAAAAAAAAACGTAGCAAGGGCAACCAGAGTTTATCTTAAGTGGACTAAACATCTTAGTTATAGGATGGTGAAGACTCCAGTTTCATATTTCATATTTCAGCTTTTGGCCATCATCAGGGTCATTGGGACCACAAACAGAATTGCATTGATCTACTAACAAAGTTACTTATTCAGGTGTTGCTTCACCTTATTAGATGTTTGATTCTCTACATGCATCTTGGGAGTCAGAAATTTTTTAGAAAACTGAGACACCAGCTATGTGTTTTTTGGCACAAGCAGCAATTAGTTTCGCTGTTCCTCTCAGTCATAAGCGTTTTGAGGTAGTTCTTAAAGTTTAAATGAAGAGTCGGGGTGTGTGTGTGTGTGTGTGTGTGTGTGTGTGTGTGTGTGTGTGTGTGTACAAGACAGATGTGGAGATAAAGATATAATAACTCCATTCCGGTGATTCTGACTACATTATGCATGCATGAAGTAGGCCACATTATGGTTATAAACTCCAGGCATTTCTGCTTGACACAAGAAAAAGTTAAAATACCATGTTAGAGTGGACAGGATGTTACCAATTTGGTGAAAAGAGAGGCAGAAATGATTCAGTGGTGGCCTATTTACCAGTGTCTTAATGATACTCACTGCGGATAACAAAATCAGTTTCCCTTTGGAGCTTTTTGAGCAGGTACGCAATGCTATTTATAGAAAACCTAAGGGAATGACAAATAACTCTTACTAGGCTTGTTAGCTTACAAAACTACCCAAGTGAACATAAACTCCTGTGATGCTCCAAAACCAATTACTGCTTCATAACTCTCTCAATTTGCCCAAAGCCATTAGAAAATTGATGTATATCCACTGAATGTTTCTATGAGAATTTATGAATATCAAGGTAAAAACCAAAGAGAATTAAAATTTTCATCATATTATTGAATATTTTCAGCATTGCTGCCATCGAGTTCCCTAATTGCTTCCCGTGGATGTTTATTCATGTCAAACCATTACCATTAAAGTTAAAACCACATCTGTCTCTATTGGATTTGACTGTTTTGGTTTTCAGTCAAACATTTTTTTAAAATAATTAAACAGTAACTTCACAATTAAACATTTTCCTGGTAGTTTAAACAGACAATAATGGTGCTATTTTTATGTATTTGTCACATTTGCATTTCCCCAGTTTTCTTGCAGCTTGCGGTGTCTCCAACACATCTCTTTCTGCAAAAAGCAAAACTGTAAGATGAATCATCAACTAAATGCTTAGATGATAACCAAGGGAAGACATTTCGAGGAAATAAACATTTTCATTTTGCCCCCTTTCACTGCAAATACAGCAAAACAAAAAAAGTCCCGTTTCTGAAAAAGGTCTGCGGTACACTTTACTGCCACCTTGTGGTAGTGCTGTAAATACATTTTGGCCAAGTTAAATGTCAATTTTATAAACTCTTTTAATTTGTTTCCTTCATGGGCCATCTTAGAAACTAAAAATCACTTTCCATCCCTTTTGATAACATTGATAAAAATTTAAGTTTCTAGCTATGATCATTTCTATGTTACCACAAACTTTGTCTGTCACCAGTGCACCCCTAAAAACTGCAAGGTATCCATCTTGTGGGCTAACATCAGTAATTTCTTGATTCTTGTAATTCCAGCCTATAAATATATTTGAAACACAAAAAAATGCAACATGATACATCATAATCCATGCCTGTGATGGGCGTTCCACAAAACAGATCAACAGAAATGAAAAGTGCAAATCCAGGTCTTCATGCAAATGTAGCAACTGGTGAAGTCCCACATTTCCATTAAAGTAAAAAGAAAAAAAAAGAAAAGAAAAGTTTTTTTTAGTTGTTTAATAAAGACTACCCAACTCTGGACCAGTTTGCTAACATGCTTTGCAATTTATGGAACAACTACGTAACTATTATTGTCATAGAAAAGTTATAAGCTGTAGGGTTTCTTGGCATCATTGTAGTTTATTTCATTAGACAGTGTTTTACATTTTTCACTAAAAGCTATTAGGTGTGATTTTTTTTTATATTATTATTATTTGTAGTCCAAACGTTTTACTTTGATATTAAAGACCAACCAAGTCTAAAAAAATCCTTCATGTTTATTCCTCCAAAGCAACATCTTCTAAAGTACTTTCTTGAGGAAAAACAAACTCCTGTACAAGATAAAATTAAGAAAATTAATCGGGGACTGCCACCACCCCATAAGGATGCTATGGGATCTTCCTGTGTCTCTTATTGAGCATTTACCTTAGATCATTACCAAGAAGATCATCAGTAATTTAAAGAACTGCTTGATGAGGGACCTCTGCAGTGACTACCTACTGGAAGTCAGACTGAGTCATCAAATCTTTACATGCGAAATGACTTTCATTGATGAGTTCGATGAGAAGCCTATACAAACAGCATGCACTAACGGCATCGGACACAGCAGCTCCCACAATGTAAGCATGAGCATCACTTCAGTGAGTGTCATGGAGATGTCTGTTGTTGCTCGTTTTCTTCACATGGATATAGAGATATTTTTGCACAGAGGCAAAATACGGATATTAACCACATCCATGTTGGCTGATGGGCGATGGCGGAGTTGACTTGAGGATATTGAAGAGCCTCGTTTAAAGAAAATCAAGAATAACTCACCGAGCGTGAGTGGCGAAGACCTTTAACCTGATTGGACCGTTTTAGGGACGCGGTCCTACTACCTGCCTCCTGAGGAGATGAAAATATTCAGCCACATCTGCGGACAAATGCCTGGAAATTGACTTTACATGTGTCTTCGTGTTTTTTTTTTTTTAATGAACACCAATGATACTCAGAGATAATGAAATACAGTTTAAATAATCAGGAAGCTTGTTTTTGCTGCTGATTGCCATATTTATGCATCTCTTTTCAATGTCGGTTATGGAAATTTTGAGGAACTTAAATGTCACTACCAAAATTATCCCCAGTGAGCTGTTTCTAGTGCGTAAATGCAGAACTTTTTTAATGTTCAACCCCTGTGCCCAGCAACTTAAAGTGTGTCACGGTTTGGACCGAACTTACCCTCGCTGCGTCGTACTTGGCCGCTCGCTCATTGTTGGCCTTCTCTGCTTTCTCCGCCAACTTCTTCTGCATCTGAGGGCCCCTCCCGAAGAAGATGTAGTTGACAAAGGCGTATTCAAGAAGGGCCAGGAAGACCATGACAAAGCAGCCCATTAGGTACATGTCGATGGCCTTGACGTATGGGATCTTGGGTAGCGTCTCCCTCAGGTGCGTGTTGATGGTGGTCATGGTCAGCACCGTGGTGATTCCTATGGTAAACAGGAAACAAATGTATTTTCCCCCTCAAAAAAAATCTAAATAATTGACACTGAACTAAAACAACTCTGAACATCAAATTTGCAAAAATAAGGTTCCAACACATCCTTTAATAAGATCATACTTTTCCAACCTTAATCATGAATTTATGTAAGATATTTCTACCATTGGTAGCCAGAAAAAGAAGGGACGGAAAGAAGGAAGGGAGGACAGATCCAGAGAAGGTGCTTCACAAGGAAAGGAAGATAAAAGATTACAAAAAGAAGGAAAAAATAGGTAACAGGCAAAGAAAGAAGAGACAAAGGAAGGATGGAAGGAAGGAAAGTGTTACAGAAAATATAATTTTGTTCATTCTTATCTAGCCCAGAAAATGACTGAAATCAGATTCCCTACCTTTCCAAACTATACAGGAACCCTGTGAAAAGTACAAACAGCAGGCGAGATAACACCACCTTTCTATTATTTCAACTAAAAATAATTTGCTAAGCGCTTTCATCTTTGATCTTAGGCCACTTGCATACGCACAATGGAGGTGGGTGCTTCACTTCGGCTTCATTGAAATTCAAAGGTCTCCCTCAAAAACATCCCACTGCCCCTAGGTCATCCAGCAGAAATAACTCATTAAAATAGTGCTGCCTGTATCTACCTCCCAGCTCCTGCTAACCTTACCCCGTCAGGCTACAAAATGGCTCTCCACATATGAAGCACCGTCACACGTGGCGAGTTTGCATGATAGGAGAAGAGGCCTAAAAGTACACTTGGTTGACACAAATCCGCATCAGACAATGCTCCGGAAAGGTCAAAACGCAGCGACCAGAAGCGGTTGCCAAACAGAAGATTTGTAGAAATTATTTTTTCCTTCCACTTCACAACATTTATAAATTGCTTTGAGTTGGTCTGTCTCATAAAATCCCGATAAAACCCAATGAAGTTTGTGGTTTGAACGTCACATTCTGTGTCTCACACAAATATCTGCCCAATGAAAGTATCTTCCCTACTGCAAATATAAGACAACCACATCTCCTCTACTTCATTTACTGATGTCGAACATAAACGGAGTCTATCAGCAGCGCCTCTCTGCCCGTACAACACACACAGACATCACTTTTGTGTTTGGGTGTCATAAAGTACAGAGAGGAGACAGGGAGCAGTCAGGGGGTTGGGAGGAATGAGCAAGATAGCTAAGGTCAATGTAGCTCTTAGTGAGATTTATTGGCACATTACAAGGTTAGCACCACACACACACACATATGTGTTAGCACGAGCGTGAACGTACACATGCTTCATGTCTAAGGCACAATTGGACGGCGCCCTTTTCTGTGCTCAACAACAGCCTTGTTCTTTATAGGTGTTCCCAATGTTGGGCCATTACTCTCTGTCCTTCGCTCCCTCCCTCTGTTCTTCTTGTTGCTGCCTCCCTCAGTCTCCAATCGGACAATTTAATCAAGGGGCCGAGAGCCGGTGGGCCGAGCTGCTTTTCCATCATGCCGCTGCCCTGTCCGTGGAAGAATTACGACTTCACAGCTCCTCTTTTTCCATCTTTGGTCTGGCTTGTTCCCCTCATCTACCATTTTTCTCTTCTTCATTCCCCTCCGGATCTTCCCATCGCTTAATTGGTGGATGGCCTTACTCCCTCTACTTACATGTCCCCAAATGTCCTCTTCTTCTTTAACTGCCTGAACAAAGGCACTCAGCAATCACATTTCCTCTAATCACAGACCAGTGTACCATTAGCAGCACATCCCAACACTGTTTAGAGGAAGTTTCATGTTGCATGCAATACAGAAAGTAAATTGAAAATACTGGTTACTCGGACACTTGAATTCATCACTTGCAGACAGAGTAGCAGGAAAAAAAACAATTCTGCTCATGCTTAACGGCAGCAGGTAATGCGTAACTTAGAAATCCTTCGGACTTGCTCGGGAAAATGAGATCCCCCCTTCAAACAATTCAATTGTTTGCCTGCTGCCTGCTTGAATTGATTTCCCCTCCAATCATTACTCTGCTCTTACCAGGAGGTTGGCAGACTTGAAAGAAGAGTCCACACTGGACACACGCACACACACACGCACACACACACACACACACACACACACGCACACACACATATTCTTTTTCACAATCAAGGTACATACTGGAAGCTCACAATAGTCCATCTAAGGACTGAGTGGAACTCCGGATCTCTCTCAGTTGTCAGACCTTTAATCGGATATTGCTAGTATCCATTCGCTCGCAAAATCAAGACACTCCAAGGCAGACGATAATGACCGGATATTGCATGCGTGCTTTAACAAAGGGAAGAGAGGTAAAAACATTCTCTTCTGAGATGCTGGTGACTTTCAGATAACAAACAGCGCTATAAAGATATATAGATAGGCAACGCATCAGGGTAATGGATAGCAGCATGCTTTTCAAAAAGGGATATGATGTGTTAAGGGCATTATTGCTCCATTATCTATCCATACTCATGTGATTGAAGATCCAAAGCAGCAATCAGTTTACATAGATGGGTAGCACTATTTATGTCCAGAGGTCAAGGTTTATTACATGACCCCCTGCTGACCAAAAGCAAGAAATGACAAACCAACGTCATCAATCCAAGCAGTTCATCATCCACTATATAGCTTCTCACAGATGATATTAAGTGATTCTTCTTGCCTTGCATGAAGATGAGTCACTGTTTGAGGTTTGGAGGAATCTTCAGGGTAGAAATATCAAGTTCAGGCTCAGATTTTGAGCTGCAGTGAATGACAACTTCAGTATTAATCTCTCTAAGCTTATAAAAAACAAATGTTCGCTTGATAAATTTCTTGAAAAGAAATATTGAGATCTGTGGAGAGTAAATCAATATAAAAGAAGACCAAAATCATTGATCCACAGCTTCAAAGGTCTTTAATGTTGACAATGCTGTTTTTTTTTCTACAGATAATTTGACAGCTCACAAGGATGTCATCCCCCTGGGGGGTTGTGAGTATAACCACTGTAGGAAAATACTGCTGCTTGTTAATTGCTAATGATGCTGTTGTCATTATCTGATTTGACTCCACCTCTGTTTTTCTGGAGGTGAAGTTTTTAATCTGGACTTGAAGAGCAGAAACAAGGACGACTGGATGTTAGCTTCTGCAGTAGGACTAAGACAGTTTTCACTGTGATTATTGATGTATGGAAAGGTACATTTGGTCTCTAAACTACTAAAATTGTTCTTAGGAGGTGTTAGCATATTTTAGCTATTTGTTACCAGCTGCAGTCTCTAACCACATTTATTTATAATTCAGTTCAAGATTTACACATATGTTTCTTGGTATTTGGGCCACCTGAGACAAAGAATTATGAAAAACAAAATATGTAAACTGGTCAAATTAGCCCTGAGTTATACTACACTGGTAGGGGTGGATAGTAATTAAAATCAGTGCTTAATGCACTATTCATGCAGGACCTGTGTCTGGATATGGTCATTACTCGTCTCTTGCATCATACTGAAGGGATCATGATGATTAACAGCCAACAAACATCTACCTGCAGCCTGCTTGCTGCTATCAAGAGCACGTTTTAGAGGTAAAAACATCCTCTTCTGAGATGCTGGTGAGTAACTGTGGCTTTTTTAGTGACAACAGCAAACTACACGCACAAATTGTGACCTAGTTTGCTGCTGTCACTCCACAAAAAAGAAGAACCAAAATAGCATTCCTTCACAACAGAATTACAAATTTAACCCTCTAAGCTCATCACCAGGTAGGACATTTTTATTTACTCATTCATGAAAGGATACACTCAAAAGCAAAAGATGGAACTTTGTAGTTTGAGAAAGTAAATTGACACCTTACCAAGAGCCACCCTGGCTGCGGATGCATCATAGTTTATCCAGAAGGATACCCAGGATAGGATGGTGATCAGGATTGATGGCATGTACGTCTGCAAAATGAAGTAGCCGATGTTCCTCTTCAGCTTGAAGCTCAAAGACAGTCGAGGATAGGCACCTGAAATAAGGGAGAAAAGAGAGAGAGAGAAGAAAGAACAGCATCTGAAATATTTACAGTAAAGAAATAAAACGTATGAAATAGCCAGAAGATTCTCCGAGAATGACGCTAATTCAGAAAGCATCACGAAAAATGACAGGCTTACCCTGAAAACATCAAACTTTGATAGTCTGAGCAGCAAGCAGGGGCCCCTTATGTTTTTGTTTCAGTTTCCATGGCAACACAGACAGCATGGGCTGAATTTATCACCATGGTAACAAGTATCCCCTTCAAAGCACCAACACACATCAGCTCTTCCTCACACAAGCCACACACAAAACACAAAAACACTCAATTGCAACCCTATTTCGTGATGTGTCACTATATTCATATTTTGTGTCAAATAAGCATGTACATTTTGACTTTTCAAGAAATCGCCTACAAAACCACTGAAAGAGTTTCCTACTATGGTGGTCATCCACTGAATTCAAATGTGAGCAGTATATACGCATGAAATGTCAACATAAAAGATATGCGATTCCTCCGCAATCTCGTGGCATTGCATCTCTAGATGGGCCGTACGTATGACTCGTTACTCCCACTATTCTTAGCCATTTTTCCATTTTGGTTCCATATTGCAGGAGAAGTGGGACCCATTATGGAGTAATTTCTGCTCTCTTGGTTTTCAGCCAAAGCTACTTGTGGTGAGCGTGGGTCCACCAACTGCACACTTGTGTGTATGGCTGGAAAAAGAGAGAGCCACTAGAAAAATAGAATAGGAAAAAAAAAAAAAAAACGATCTCATTACGATTCAGCGCCTGGCGTGTGCAATAAAATTGCAGTGCAATAAAAATGACCTGATGTGATTTTAAAAAGAGGCCATGAATCAAATGTTAGCCACTGTAGCTTCTTGTGTCAGAGTTCAGACTTAAGACGTGACAGAGACGGATAACGTCTGGCTTTATAAGTCAGCGGGTATCATAGAAATTAAAAATCATAGAAGTCTCGGATATTTGAGTGGCCAAGGCAAATCACAGATTCAAATCTTATTCTTGAGAGGGAAGTCTCAAATCTATAAAGAGCCCAATCAAGTTGAGGCTCATATCTTTGGCCCCAAATCAAACTCAAGTCTCCAATGTTTGATGAGCACGCCGCAGTTACTTTCCAAGTGTTTGCCCCTGTAAGTCTTTGAGCGACACATGTCAGACTCAACTCAAAGCTACAGCTAGCATGAACAGATTATGACTGATTAACTGCCACAACAATTTCCCTGTTCAAGCACTCTTTAACGGGAGAGTGCTGAGGTCATAAAACCTGGAAGCTAGCAAGGAACATAGCATAGAAAACACACAAACTGGAATCCTGCTTTACTTTTAGTTTTTCTCAGATTCACCATGCTGTTTTGTAAATTTCTTTAGAATATTTTCCACAGCTATTTGGCACAGCTATATTAAAAATATTATCGAAAATATTATAGAAGTCTGAGATTTTCTATAGACCGTTTCCTGTTCCTCTCCACCTTCTTAAGCTTCCTTGTTTATTTCAGTAAAAATCTAGTAATCTGATTGACAAGAACAACACCTCATAAACTATAAATACTCAAACAATATTTATCCCCTTAGACAATCCTGTTATTTTTAGCTCCTAAATAACAGCTCCGACAGCTTGAAAAGAACTAAACACATCATTTACATATATTATAGCCACACTTCTTCTTCTTCCTTAAAAAGCTCGGTTTATCCTTCCAGTGATTCAGCTCTTCTGCACTACATCTGACTGGAAGAGAAGCCAAGGTGGCTTAAGAAAACAGGAGGCAGAGGTACACTGGCATGTAGGTGTATTACAGTTCTGCCTGCAACGGCTACACCAAGCAACATCCGTGAGTGGGAGGAACACCATGTGTGAGGCTGAGAAAGAGAGGGATGAAGAGAAGGGAAAAACAGTAAAGTTGAAGCTGCTGCTGCTGATGTCTGTGGATGGATCAGTAGACAAGAGAGCTGGAGGATCAAAGGTGCTTTTTGTCACTGAATGCAGAGGTAGTCAGTGTTACAAACTCTAAAAAAAACTACACTGTATTCACCAGCAGCTTTATTTTTGGATTAAAATGTGTGGCTAACATTTAGAGAACTTAATTTCCTGAATTAATTCAACTCTTTATTAAGCCATAAAATATTAAATTAACAGGAAGTGTGGGTATAAAGTTGAGTAATATCATGTAGATACTTTTTATAACACGGTGATGGCTGTGGGCAGGATCTCCTGTAGCAGTCAGTTTTATAGCAAATATGAAGAACCCTCTGACTTAAGACTCTCTGTCTTTGTGAAACTGTCACATAACTTTCTTTAGGTAAGCTGCAACACAGACTGCTACAGAAGATCCTCTCTGCCAGCAGCCTTCACCGTTTACAAAGACCCATTAAAGATACTTGAATAACGCAAGTCAAAATGTGAGTTTTTTCACATCTCAGAAAGTTTGAAGAGTGCAAAAGTGCGCTCATTTCAGAAAGTGAAATATATTATTTAGATTCATTACATAGAGTGAAATATTTCAAGTTTACAGTTACATAAAACCCCTTAGTCATGATCATAAAATAAGAAAAGAAAAAGCTGAAATTATTAACATCCTTTGGTTTATGTTCATGTATTTGAAGCACTACTTGGATCTTTTGTGTCATGATCGGGGTGCTCCACATCTGATAAAATGAAAGAATTTGCAGGAATATTTCCTGCTCGCGGTCTCAAATTATGCAAAAATGATCAAAAATGGATATTAAATATTTAAAGCTCTTCTGGCTGCCTAAACAGAAACAGATTACGATCATAAATCTTATCATATCTGTGACATGCGAAGCTTAAACATGCAGTTAAATGTCACCAAGCATTGCCTGCTCATCCGTGCATTTTGCATGTGGCCACGCAGGCCACGTGTACGCAGGCAGAAATCAGTGTTTGCAGAATAATTGATGCTGTGTGCCTTATTGCACATAAATATGAGATACCCTGAATCCTGGTCTGTTATTTTTCTTGTCAGAGAGCAGGATAATTGGCATCAGAGCACACCTTTTTCAAGTTGGAGGCAAATTTGCACTGAAGAAAGCTGCAAAGAGGAGGGGGGGGGGTAGAGGAAAGTAAAACTGAAAGTGACAGGTTGAGTTAGAGAGCGAGAGAAAAGGAAATGGAACTAAAGTCTGGCTTGTAATGGAGGAAACTTGATCATTAGCAAGGAAGGTAACAAGCTTTTGATGTGCTTCAAGAAGCAAGCGCAGCAGATCGCTGGACACTAAACTTCAATGGTCTCCACCCGCAGGGAGACGGATTGCTTCTGCAAACAAGCACACCCCTGCTCACCTGCTTAGACACATTCACATGATTCTCCCACGACAGGCAAAGGGGCCCCTGCACTGTAAACAGCCGTGCTGTTATGAACACAGAGTGGAAATGATTGACAACCTTGATCAACAAATAGATGAATAAGTTAAAAATAGCCATAAAATCTCACAAAAGGCTGATTTAGTTTTGCCGTTCTTCTCAGGGCGAGCGTGACTCTTCCTTTTGAGCTTCACTTCTGCTGAAAAATATTTCTAAATGTCAGCTTTTATGTTCCCACCACAGCTCTGGAGAAATTGCTTCTCCAATCCACCAGTGCCTTTGCTGAACGTTGGAAAAAAAAAAGTTAATCACAGAATAAATTTTCGCATAAAAATCTTAATAATTCAGGACTTGTGGTGACACACTATAAAAAAAAAAGAAAAAGAAAAAAGAAAGTTCAGCATATATATATCGACTGAACCCCCTCAGGGAAACACTGAGGAATTAATTACAACATGAAATGTGATATAGTGACTGTTTTTCACATGCAGGAACCTGACAAATTGCCCCTTATGTGTTGCCTTCTTTTCTAATTACTGGCCCCAAGAGATGAAGCGCCGGGAAGAAAATCGCTGTTGTGATCCCATAAATAAGACTGGCGGCTGTTTTTTTGCAACAACAGCTAATGACAACAACAATGTCAAAACATTTATAGGCCCCATGTATAACCTATTGCACAAGCTTTAAAATAAGGACACATAGCCTTTAGGTTTTATGTGCTTTACTCATTAACTTTTACCAGTATTTTGAGCAACAAGGACAAGCAAAGGTAATTTCCTACTAGTTTTCTATCTGCTGCTGCATTTACTAATCAAAAGTGGGAGGGGCCTTTGTTCTTTGTTGACCAATCAGAACAGAGCACAACTAAAATCACAATGCAATTAGTTTTAGTGTTGCATGTGTGTGTGAATATAAACACAAACGGAATAGGCTGCAATAAAATCACCAAAGTCTTTAATAAAATTGTGAATATTAATGTTAAACAGAACCACCAAATTGTATGACTAGAAGTATAAAATATTATATATATGATCTAGTAGAGCATGGAGTATATTTGTCCACACTGGCTGCTACTGGATGTCTATTTGGGAGGCTGAGTATGTGCTACACAGACTGAATAATTTAAGAAAGTCAGATCCAGAGCTCAACAGATTGAACAGGAAGTAGCTATCTTTTAACTTTTGTCTCTGAAGGTTGGAGATGAATGAAATGTAAAGATCACTGCTGAGTTTAAAAATCTTGTATGTTTTGAATTGGGTAGAGAAAGATAATTCATCTCCAAGACCGATAAATCAAATAAAGTAATGCAAATCTACTGCAATGTACAACAAATCTGCGATTTTACCAATTTGTGAAAGCTCTTAATATCATTTACTAAATTTAGCTACTGATTAATGCGTTAAACCTTGAGGGTGAAAACATTCCGTTATTAGTAGCAGGACTTTGAAACAATCGTGCAAACAACTGAATCTATCACACAAACTAAGCTGCTCACATCAGATCTTGATAACTCTGTAAAAGCTTCCTTCTCATTAAAAACAGCTTTAGGTTTTATAAATAAAACCATGGATCCATTCTGCCTTTTTTAACACGTGAGGCTGGTGGCCTTAGCGACCACAACCATTACTAGCAACTAGACTGTTTTTAGCTCACCAACCTTAGCGTTTTCTAGCTTTTTAAGCTCCACCCACCAGTTCCAACTATAACAGACAATTACTCAAACTGGCAACAAACCCAAGCTAATTAACATAACTGACCTCTTAAGCTACATTTGTCAACAATCAGGACAATAACAACCTCATCAATCCCGTAAAAAAACATGACCTCATGCAGTCAAGGACCACTGGTTTGTAGAAGATGTCTGCTAGGTGATTTGTGTCCGTTTCAGTGAAGAGCCACTCCAGCAGGCTTGTACCAACTGCAGCTACTTCAGGGAAACTTCAAAGGCAGATCTTACCTCATTTCAACCCAATTAGAGGCGCTGACAAACACAACTGTGGCTCTGAGGAGTTAAGATCAACCCATCAAGCTTTGGTATGCACATGCCTGCTGCAGAAATTCATTAACATTATCAGCTGTAAGACCAGCAGAAGCTTAATTTGTATGATTCCATATAAAGTTGTACTAAAAGCCTTAATGTTAAGTGAATAATCAAAAAAAATGTTTCAGCTTTTCATGTACTTGAGTCCAGCGGGTTACCTGTGGAAAAGACTACATTTCTGGAAACGAGCTTGTAGTCAACAATGGAGAACTGCGGCAGCTCGATGCGCGTCACCCCGGTTACGGCCGACTCGTCTCCCTTCCAGTAGAACTCGATGTCATCTGTGGTGTAGCCATCTGCAAGAGAAGAAACACGAACACACCAAGGTGTAACCATCTGTCAAAACCATCGCAGGAGACCAAGATATGCAGCGTTGCTGATCGCCCAACTGGGCTGTCATTCGGGAGCTGGACAGAAAAAGAAAAAAAAAAAACATGTTTGAAGTTGCCTCAAAGAACCAGACGCTCCTTTAAAAAGTAAAAGGCTTGCTAGATTTCTTCAAGAGAATGTAATTACCAGTTAAGGGTCTTACACTAATAACACTAATTTGGGTCAATTTTCACACATATACCTCACTTTCTACACCTAAAACCATCTTAGAGAAGAATAAAAACCGTATTTTGTGTAGCAGCAATATCTCAAATCGAACCTGGACTTTTAGTACATATGATAAGAGCTTCTAAATATTTTAGAAAATAATTTGATTTAAAAAATAGTCTGAAGAGGGACATGCACCGATATCCAAAACATTATATGAGCTTTTGACCCTCTTCAAATTGGGAAATGAAGGAAAACATGTTTTAAAGGTAAGGCAGATGTGTTTTGATCCTCATACATTAGAAACTTGTTTATATCTACAGTCAGAGCAATAATGGACATCAAGCAGGACTAAAAGGCCAAAAGATCCAGGAAGTCTTGATAGAGTCCATCATGAACTTTTTGTAATAACGTCAAAAATAATAAAAACGAGCTGGTCTACGCCAGGAGACTGAAAATAGGTCATAAAATAAAGGGATCCAAAAAATTTGAAATGGTTGATTTCTTCTGTCATCATCTCATATTCTAGACCTAAATCCTGTAGAAAACACATGCTAAGACTTTTTATGCTTATGTAAGAGCTATTTGTTGCCTTTGATCAAATAATAATCTTAAAGCGAATCCCAATATTCACTGTACACCAGGCCGATCTCCCACAGCTGCTACATCATAAAATTACCCAATCAGAACCCTGCAAGCAGCAAGGGACCTGTGGGTGATTAATTCAAGTAGAAAAAGGCCAAATTCATCAAAGAAAAATTCTGTTTGGGTGTCGGCTAAGCTCTCCATTGTCGCCAAAACAGCCTCCCTCATATCCAGTCCGTTACCGCTCCAGAGTCTTTATCAAAAATAAATAAATTAATCTAGTTTTAGGAGAATCTCCCCCGCCCCCCTAAAAAAATGCCCATGTACTCACAGCTCTCTATCTCCAGAGTGCAGTTCTGCTCATCCAGGGGATACCTCCTGAGGTCCATCATGCAAGCAGCTGTTGTTGTTATCCTGCAACACAACAAACAGATTGAGAAAGAGATAATCTCATTTTCTTTCCACTTCAAAACGATGATAGTTATGCTTTTTGTGTGTGTGTGTTAATCCATTGGTTAAAAACCAAATGAACTGTGTATGTGAATAAGAGTACGAAGCTGCGGGACGTTCTGTGTGTTAAGCAGTCAAGAACGACCGAAGAGTGTAAGGGACAGCAGTAATCCAGTTAGCCTGCAGTATTAATCTAAAAGCACCTACTTGTGTTAGTCGTCTTTAAAGCAAACTAATTATCCTCTTGTCTTTACATCAGATTCCTGAGCTGGTTTCACATTAAAGGAGACTCCTGGCATTGTCATCTCCAAAACAGATTACTGCAGTGTCCCGGAGTCAAAATGCTGACTGCGTAAGCGTGTACATAATTAAACTATAAGTCACTGACAGACGCCAGTCCATACTGATATTTTCCAATCTGTTTATCTCCCTGGCATAAAAAAAACTGGTCTCCCTCCAGCCTCTGATTAGGTGGAGAGAAAAAAAAATAAAAAAAAACGCAAACACGACTGCAAATTTTGGCACAGCTCAGTGCCTGCTCATCTGAATTGGGTCGCAAGGAGTTGTTGCTTTGTTTACGTGATCGCAATCGCTCCGACGGCTGATGATCAGACAGTTAAAGTGAGGGGCAAAGTGAAATGCAAATTCAAAATGATTTCGGATGAGTCTGGCCTGATTAAATGCCGGCTGCTTGGCAGTTAGCCACTGGATGTCTTCATTCAGCTAAGACTCGGATGAAGCTGTGGAAAGCCATTAGCTGATGTTATTATGCTGTTAAAATTACACCAACAAAGTGGGTTTTTCTAAAGCACAGACATATTGTCATTACTGTGGCACTCTACAGATTCAGATTATATTGCCTGTAGACTGTAACAAATAGTCATTTTTAGAGATAAATGATGCATTTTGTGTATCTTTGTCTAAACGATTGTAATGAAAGGCGATCAGATGTTCATTAAAGCAGCCATTTTGTCAGAACAATTTATAATATATTCATATTTAAAAGACATGAGCCTTGAAGAAGCTTTAAAAAATAGACACAACCTTTTTCTCACTGCATGACATTACTCAGTCAGAACTATTCCTGTTTTAGGAGACTAAAGGAAGAACATTTATGAGATTTTTGTAGTAATCTCAGCTAAATTTGAAGTTTGCATACATAAGGTTACAATGACAATGGTGGCCTTGCTTAAAAGCTTCTTTGTATTTAACTTACATAACATACAGTGGCATTTTCTTAACATGAAATCAATCTGTTTACAGCTCAATACTCAACTTTACCTGCCTTTAATTTACATAACAGCTCTAATCAAAAACACCCCGCCGTTTCTCCTCCGTACTTTGATCTCTTGAATGCACCGTGAGGTCTATAAGTAGCCCACGAAGCTAAATGCTCTGAACTCCACTGGCATAATCAAACATTGCTGTTTGACTTTAAAGTACTGACACATGCAAATGCGGGTATGCTAGTACACAGCCAAACAAAGACACGCACACACACACACACACACGCACGCACGCACACTTCTCTCTGCGCACTCTGACAATTCAAAGCACGTATCCATATTCATAGGTCATGCCGACTCCTCTGAATTAGCCTGACAAAAACATCAATGGAGAACACAGAGCAGGGGCTTCATAAAACAAATAACACCAACGACCTGGAAGCCAAGCTTTGCATTGTACAATATGGCTAAACCCTCCATCCATCCATTTTCCTACACCCTTGTCCCTTAATGGGGTCGGGAGGTGCTGGCGCCTCTCTCCAGCTGGCGTTCCGGGCGAGGGGCGGGGTACGCCCTGGACAGGTCGCCAGTCTGTCGCAGGGCAACACAGGACAAACAACCATGCACACACACACTCACACCTAGGGGCAATTTAGACAGACCAATTAACCTGACAGTCATGTTTTTGGACTGTGGGAGGAAACCGGAGTACCCGGAGAAAACCCACTATGCACAGGGAGAACATGCAAACTCCATGCAGAAAGGCCGGGGCATCGAACCAAGAACCTTCTTGCTGCAAGTCAACAGCTCTACCAGCTGCGCCACTGTGCAGCTTATGGCTAAACGGTTTGTGCATTTCTTAATTGTTATTTAAAGACAATATGGGTCAGTTGCTTACACTACCAAACTGATCACTACTGGAGTTAGTACACAAACTTTATCCTGTTATTTATCTGTAATTGGGAAACTTAGATTTACGAAAATAAATCTGCTTAACGTAAACGCCAATGTAGATAAAACTAATAAAATGTTTTGTGATAAAATGTTTTTGGCTGAGGTGGGGTTTCTTTTGTGTATTTTGCAAAACCGCAATGAAAACGCATCATGAGTCATGTCATCAACAAAAGGATGTTACTACTGCTGGAAAATTAGCTGAATAGTGACATTTGTGGGTTGAACATTTGGGAGTGCTTTGACAAATGTGCAGAGATGGCCCACTTTTCTGTGTGACCTCTCTCAAAAGCAAAGGTGTCCTTTGAGAAGCTAAAGAGACAAACAAGGCCGTACCTGAGCCCGTATAGGACAGTCCCGTCTGGGTGAAGGCGAATCATGCGATTTTTGACTGTGACTCCATGAACAAAAGACTTCTTGTCATTGAGGAAGTAGGTGTCTGGGACCCACAGCTGGTCTGCAACCCTGTTGTCCAGAGTCAAGTTCAGTGGGATTCCTATGTAGGCTAGACGCTTGTCCCTCCAGTACTGCTGGAAATACATGGTCAGCGTGTAGTCCTACGGAAGAAGAAGAGAGACAGAAAAAGAACAATTATAAAAACTTTACCAGTTTAATTATATAGGACTAGGCACATATAAACCAGGAGCCTAAATGCAGCCTGGCCCCTCCCTGTAGGAACGCTCTACTCACTACTGTAAAGTACCATAGTGCATTCACAAAAGGGCAGCATGACTCATCTACCTGCAGCTTTATTGAAGTCTTTTCTGAGGAAGATTTTCAAAAGTTGCTCTCCCCATTGACTGAATCTTTCTAGTACAAGAACATTGATTCCCAAGGCTGAATTGGATGACACCTGGAAGCTCTTTAAACAATTTTAATTTAAATGGACATTCGCTTGGTCACTTGGAAAATGTGAATTATTCTCAAAATCCTGATTGTAATGCGTTTTTACAAAGTGTCACACTGCTTTCTTTTTTTCTCTGCTTCACATATAGCATCAGTTAACATTTAAAACCTTGTTCTAACGTTGAAATGCTGTCCATTTCAATAACAAATGAAGGCACAATGCACTGTTAAATAACGCTCTAGCATTGACTTATGACACATTTGACACTGCAGTAAACACAGTTTGATACACGGATAAGCCATGCAGTGATGGGTTTAAAAGACTGTTTAATTTCTGTACCGTCCTTGCAAAGGGGGATTCACTCACCTCAAAATGCCCAACGCTTGAAAATGAAACTGACAGTTTGACCTAGTTTGATTTGGCTAATAATTATCTAAAGACCAGAGAGCATCCAGAGGACACTAAAATTTATTATTATTACACACAAATACTTGCTCCTTAAATATTGGGGGTGGAGAACAAAAGTAAAAAATAGGACACATTTAGAACTTTATGTTTACAAATACACCAGCATAATTGGATTTAATGAAAAATATACATTGCAATTTCAGCAGAAATATAATATGTCTCTGCATTAAAGTATTGTTGTTATATCCCTTTAATTTTCTGTGTATCAAACCAGCCTGATCTGGCATTCAAAACGAGCAAAAAACAAACAGAAAAACAAGACATAAGTCAGCCCTTCCATGAGAATACACATAATTCAACAGTGCGAGGGAATACTTGTGTTTTGTATTAATTGGGTAATATTTGACCAGCACAAAAACTGCACCAGAGGCCCACAGCCATCCCCCCTTCATCCCATACCACATAATCCAGTTACTCAAGCTAACTCTTCCTCTCTCACATATCTATTTCTCTCTGTTAGCACCTCTCTTTTTTCTCTCCCTCTCTCTCCCTCTCTTTCTCTCTCTCTCTCTAGGCAGTGCAATGATCTTCACCATACCCACTGTTGTGTTGAAATGAAACCTGCACTGGCACTGCTAAAAGCACACATGTCCCCGTGGTGTAAAACGGAAACCAGAACGAGATTAAAAGCGTCCACTGCAATAAGCGTTGCTTTCCAAAAGACTCATGTGTGACCAAGCTGTTGCATAACTCGAGTAGTTATTTGTCTCTTTGCGCCGCCAGAAACACTGTTTCTAACGCACAACAGGTTTTGCATTTTCATGAGGAGGGGGGGAGGAAGAAAATAGAATTTCAAGACAAACTCATGCAAATTCATCCAAATGTCTGAATTTTGTCTCGTTATCTATTTTTATTAACTTCATAATCAGTGAATATTTTATCCGCCATGCAGATCAACGAGGAAAGGAAGATCTTAGTCAGCACAGGACACAGATTGGACACTCAGCATGACAAGGGAAGCTTATTGGCACCAAGCCATGGTTGTACAGTAATAGATGTTTGGTCGCCTGCAACCCCCAATCACTCTCGGATTGTAGTCTTCAGAGAGCATGTGGGAGGAAATGTCAGGAATTAATGTGGCAATTACTTTTGTGTACTGCCATTATCTTCCATTACAAAACGTCCTGTTCTGCCCTTTGTTGAACACTTTCAAGAGAAAGCTTATTAAAGCCATGTAATAGAAGCAAATAGATATTACTGTAAGGCATGAATGTCTCCAGAAATATTGATCGGCTGCTGCTGTATCAATGCTTAGCGTACGTTGAAATAATAAAAAAAGAGTATATTTTTATATTTTCACTATTGAAAACATCTTTAAACCAAAGACACCGTCATTTCTCAAATTATACGTTAAAGTTGCATTTTTAAAGTAAAGAACTTTCCCCAAGTATCAATGACTCTTTTTTGCGTGTGCTCCTCTCAAAATGTCTCCACCTGAGAACACACTGGTCAGTAAAATGAAGTGCCACATATAAGTGGAAAAGATGATTCATCTACCTGCAGCTTTAGCAAAATTTTTCATGCAAAATTTTCAAAGAATTAATCCCCGAACATTTCTGGCACAGGAGCAATGATTCACAAGGCTGAACTGTGTGACACCTGAAAGCTCATTAAACCACTGATGCTTTTCATTTAAATTCAAATGGATGTTCAATGCGATTTTTATCAAAATGCCAAGTTGCTGCTATTTGTCCACATTTAGGATGGACACTTTTTTTAAATGCATGTTCCCCTCTCTAACAAACATTTTGATCAAATACCTTTTATTCTTCTGAGAAAGAAGCGGAACCACACAGTTTACTCTACTATTTTAAAAAGCAATGCACAATAGCCACCATATAGATATACAGGTAACTGTTAGCTACAGCACAAACATATCTAAATAAATATCTTTAACAGTTCGAACCTGCATCTCTGCTGAAGTCATCAATAAAAGTTTGTAGTCTAAATAAAACTTGTCATCGACATTAGCCGTCCCATATCTCAGCCTTGGGAACACTATGAACTTGTCTTCTGCAATGACTTGCAACAGAAAGACACTCGGCTTGTAAATGGACGGCAGCAAACTGAAAACCTCTCCGTCGGTAACAACAAATGTTCCAGTCCTATTGATAGCGGGAGCCTGCAGAGGGTATTTGCCGTCTGAATCCATCCCACTGCCTTTCTTTCCCTTTTTCTTTCCATTACCACTGTAACTTTACCCTCCATCATCCCCTCCAAATGACTGATGCCTTTCACGCTGCCTGGTTTTGACCCTCACTCCCCATCCGCTCCCTCTTCCTCCTTTACGCCGGAGGCTGGCATCTTCCACTCAATGTGTCGGCAGGTGGGCTGCTCAGCAAACACCTCATAGGATCATAAATTATTTAAACAAACAGTGTAGCCTGTGTAAACATGCGGCCAAGAAGTTCTCATCAATGTTGCATGGAGACAATCAAAATGAATTTGAGATGAAGCAAGCACTGCTTTTGCAATACCTGCCTAGGAGTCGGGTGTTTTTCTTTTTGCTTGTTTTGGTTTTTTTTTTTAAAGGAAGTGAGCTCTGGGTTTCAATGAACTAGAACTGAACATTATAAATTATTGACACCTCGCCCGACTCCCTCTACGCTCTGCTTTAACGCTGCTGTTTGTGCATTAGCATATGTTTTCCGCAATAATAAAGACGGTGACCAGTGGAAGTGATTTCCAGCATGCCTTAATAATTCAATTAACCGTAGGGTATAATCATTTCCATTCAGGGTGTGTGAGAGTTCAGATAAGCAGAGTTTTGGCTGCGAACTGACCCACATTCGGTTTAATCTCTGCCTCTCCACTGCACTGCAAATGGTATGTCAACACAAGCAAAAGCGTCAAGGAAATGTCCCATCTGTCACATTTGGGAAATTTGTTTTCGATAAAGGAAAACAACAATATATACCGACTTCGTACTCTACATGAACCCTGATCCGGTAAAGCAGTTTTAGTCACTTTAATTTAATTTGGGAGCGCTCTCTCTCCCCTCGGGATGGCCCTAGAGTAGTATATCACCGCAGTGCGGGGGAATCCCTCAAAGATTTTCTGCACCCCTCCTTCCACGGCTATAACATAGTAAAAATAACAGCTTCCCTTATAGAGAGCACACACAAGGATTTGATCGAAATGACTTTTTACCATTAAATGACAGCATCCACCTTCAATAAGTCTGATACTTTTATGATGTTTTACCTCATAAATAGAAAATAGAGGAAGAAATAAAGTAGAAATGTTCCCACATATGCTATTCAGAATACATATTGTTTTTTATTGCATATTAGTAAATTATGACTGATTAAGTCTGCAATATATGACATTAAATGAATTATGTTTAGTATTACAAATGCAACCTGATTGGTAGTTGAAGAGCAAAAGGCTTTTTAGTTCCACAAGAAGGGCCAAATATCAAATGTTAGTCTAGATACAATGGCTAAACATAAAGCTTTAAACAGATTTTATACATTTCCTTGATATTTGGTAGAATTATAAAACTAGAACTTGGATAAAAGACAAGCTTCCCACATCGCTTGCTTGAATCTTATCCCAGTCTGAGTTGGGTTAATCAGAGATCAGGACCAATTTGTCATCCTTTTGCCTCTTGTTGCTAATTTACACACAAGGTTGTAGTCCATGTGGGAAACCCTTTAACATCCTGGCTCATGTTCTGGGATGTTGCCTGAATACTTACATTTAAAGTTATTTTCCTCATGATGCTACCTATTTGTGTTGTGAACATTAAAGTATAGAAGTATATAAAAAAAAACAATAAGTACTCTGAAACACTTTAGCTTTGACCTGTATTCCCTTTTTCAATGTTAAAATGTATCTTTTTTCCCTCCTTCCCTGTGACCTTCCCATTGTCCTTCCTTGTGGAGTTACTTTTTTTCGTTTCTTTTTTCATTGTATTCTAACTTTCACTCTTTCTTGTGTCTATTTTCCTCCCTCTCCCTTAGGTCTTTACTTATTTTCTTGCATTTGTCCGTCCATTCGATTTCATTTCTGTCCTATCTCCATTCCTTTCTTTGAGTCCTTCCTTCCTTTCATTCCTTGTCAGCTTCCTTATGCCTTCATCGCCTTATTCCTTTCTTTTTTTCTCTACCTTGTCATTCCATCCTAAGCTTGTTTGGTGATTACTAAAAACACGGCAATGCCAAGATATCATTCACACTTGTTTCCCAATTTGCAGCCATTCAACCAAGACCTAATAGGTTGTGAAGCAGATAGCGGACTCTTCATCCAGTTTTACAGCAACCTTTTAATAAATGCTAGAACACAGTGTTCCTGTTTTTGATAGCAGTGAAGTTTTTACTCCTTTCATCCATTAGAGTAGGTGGAATCTTTCTGTCTGAAGACCTTTGGAATAAGCGTTCATGAATCAAATTTACTAGACCGTTTTATTTGTTAACCATCTGCTTGAGTGGCACCAATGAAGGGAATAAGGCTGGCTCCTATGGACTGTACATCTCCCAAGCCTGCAGTGTGTCAAAGGTGTACGCAACTCTGAGTATGGCTTCGATCGCAAGGGGATCGTATCTTTGGAAACCCCACACCCCCTCATCTCAAATCATGTGTTCTGTCATTTGGCTGGCACTATAAGCCAAGAAGAGCTCTCTTTGCTCGCTCTAAATCTTAGTGATCATCACTTCAACCCACAGCATGCTTTCTCCTGAGGCCAATTACATTCCATCAGCCAGGAAGCCGGATGCAGGATAAAAGACAGGGTTATATTAAGCTGGAGAGAAAAAGTTATGCTCCTGCTGCATAGCTGGAAGAGCTATACGGGATAATTAGGATAACACAGTTATTGCTTTGGCAACATCTGAATCCAAGATATACTTTCTGCGGACTCGGCCTTACATCAGGTATTTAAGACCGAACCGTAACGCCGGCTCAAATCGCTTCCATGTCGTTCAGAAGGAATCTGAAATCGGGGAGCAGATATTTACGTAAGAGACAGGTTTTTCGTGGTACTGGTGCAAGATCCGAAAAAAGTAAGCAAAGGAGCAGGAACATTTGGAGATGGAAAGATGGAGATCTTTTCACCTCTCCAAAATGACAGCCTTTTTTTTTTTCCTTTTTCTTCTTCTTTTCGACACCCACACACAGCCGTGGGTGTACAGATGACTGGCTTGCTCAGCCTGTTACTGTGACTACATTTACTGTGCATGCTCTGACCGTTCTCTCCGCGCTCTACCTTTTGTCGAGCTGAAACTTCGTTTCCCGAGGCCGAATTTCCTAAAAAGACCTCCATAAAGTCTAAATATTGGCTGAAGAAAAGGGATTTTGGACAGAGTTCCTTCAAAGATTATGACTGAATACTTTGAATGTTGTCAACACCCACAAACGTGAATGTGTTCATTTGGATCTAAAGTGAAAGACCAATATGGTAAAGCAGAATTATGAGACATTATAAATTAGTTAGTGGGTATTAATGCTTCTTACCGCAACAAAGATTCACACCTGGGAGTGAGTGTGTTGGTACTGAACACACACCTACACACAATGCCCTTATTTTTAACCCTCATTTCCTTAATAAAGGTGTTGGAAACCAATTCAACAGAGACATGCACTGTTATTTCATTTTTATCTTCACTTTAAGGTTACGCTAATGAATAAAAGCTAAAGAGGAAAGGCTTAAGTTGAAGAATAAAACTGTAATTTACTGATTGATTTGTTTTTGTTTTAGTTACAGTTGTCAGGCCGAGTTTTAATACGGTGCTAACAACTGAAACATTTTCAAGGGCCTTCCCATTTCCCACACTGCCTTCGCGCAGTCTTTCCCTCGCTCTGATCTTGTCTTAGCATACGTTTCTCATCAAGCGACGCCCGCAGAACACCACAAGCAAACCTCAGAGGTAATTAATAAGCCTTTCTCAGACATTTTAGCATCTGCTTGTACAGGAGCTCTCTCTCTGCCAACGCGTTGGAGCTCACTACGTCGACCTGCCCTGCCAGGTGGAGTTTTTTGTTTGTTTGTTTGTGGGCGAGCCAGTTGCCACCTTCCAAGCTTTCGATCGGCTGCCTCTCTTCGCTGGGCTTTTCTCTCATCTTTCACTCACACCTTCCATCTCTCCACAAGTTTTCTGCTTTAAATAAACGCTAACTCGTCTACCCCTCTGACATTTTTCCCATCAGGTTTGCCAGTGTGACATATATTTGAATCTTAAAAATCAAACTGCTGCAACAAAAGACGGTTCAGTTAAATTGTGTGGACTTAGGTGAATGAGTGAAGTGCAGTCCTTTGTAAGTCAGGGACAACAAATGTAAATCAGATCTGAAGTTATTGGTAGCATCGGTAATAATCCATCCCAGAAATACTTTTAAAACGTCTCAGATGCTCCTTGTTTGCCTGTTTAAACATAAAAGAAGAGGTCCTTACACACATCCTTGCTGCCTCCCTACATTAGTTTTAATGCTAAAATAATGCCTTACTCCAGGAAATTAGAAGCCTTTGGACTTATTTTAAATCATATACCGACTGTGTGACACATCAATCCAACAAACTCAGATTGAATTCATGGATTTTCAGGATGTCTGAAGTGAACATAGTGATAAACTGGAGTTTTCGTAACTGGACACACTTTTCTACCTCCTCTCATATCTTATCCTTGGAGCAAACCCAACACAAATCTCCGGCAGAACTATTTTAATCAGGACGTAGTGAGTGGTGCCGTCTTAAAAACAATGGGAAGTTGTATCTTTTTGGATTGTTTTCCTTCAGCACTGAGGACACTCTGCTTTCTTGTCCAACAAACACCCAAACTCCAAGGCTTTTTTCAGCACAGCCAGCATTCTGTGCAAATAAACTTTAATCTTTTTGGACCGGTTTTTCACTATGTCTGCAGATTTGCTCACTAAATTAGTGAAGATGAAATGTTTTCCGAGTTCTTGAAGACTTGTCAGAAGTCGGGTCTTTTTGTTGTTGTTTTTTTCCATGGGAGAAAATGCAAATTGCAGCATTAATGCGCAGTTTAGGATTGATCAAAGGTTGACACAAAAGCATTGATTCTCTTGCTTCTCTTTGGAGCAAGAATCCCCAAGATAGAACAACAGACAGCTCCAACACTGGATCAGTACCATCCACTAAATGTCAAACGCTGAAAACAACAAACAGCTTGTTGCGAGCTTCAACACTGGAGAACGGCCACGGATTGTCCATTTAGCTAGCACAGATGCAGAGCTGCACATGTGCGGTCCCTGTGTGAATCGGTGGCAATGAGACACGGACCTAATTAATTAGCAGTTTAAGTGTGATCTCGACTCTCTGATTCCCTGGTTGATTAGTGGCTTTCATCTGCTCTGCAGAGAGTAGACTGCTTGGCCCACCAGCTCCTGTTAGCAGCGCTCCCATACTGTCAAATCCCGCTGCGCCCTTTTCTGACGCTCCGCTCCCCCTTATCAAAAAGAACAACTCTGTAAGAGCATAAAACACAAAAATAAAAGGAAAACAGACACATTTTTGTCTGATAGAAAAAAAGTGTTCAATTAAAATATTAATACTTTAAAGGAAGTGCAAACAAAGTAAATAAATACATATTTTGATTGATCAATAAATCAATAAATAAACAAAATTATATGTTTTTGATGAAGGAGTCAGGAAACATGAATAAATATTTCTATTTATGACACATATGTAATTATGATCAAAATATTTTCAGGAAAGCATTTATTATGCTAATTAAAATATGCAAAAAAAAGACCATTGACAAAATTCTAAAGTCATTCTTGAGAAAAATAACTGAACAGTATACTTTAATTTTACATTGCTGTGTTTTTTGTTTACAGTTCCTCTCAATCAAGTTAGGTTAACTTCATATATTCTTATTTCCTACATTCTTGAGCTCCATGCAGCTCTTTGAGTGTAAATGAACACAAATTATTAAACTCTGTATGATTAGATTGAGATATCACTTATTTTATCTGAGCACCACAGCCTGTTAAAAATATAGGAGGCAAAAATAACCAAACCTTCCCTAAACTACCTTTTAAAAAACCTTAACTTAGAAACGTAATGATTTTTTTTTACATATAAAAAAACAAGAGTTTAGTTGAACTTTTGGAGGAGCATTAAAGTCTTAAAGTTTATACCTACGTTCGGCCTTTGATTTTTCTTTCTTTTTTTTTATTAATTAACAGCAACATCTCAGTGTCAGACTGTCTGCTTTGTTTTCTTTGTGGTTAGAATGTGAACACTGAAGACGTCATGCAGCGGAAAGCAGAGTCTTTTTAAGTCTTCAGCAAGACCTACATCTGCCTGATGGGTGTCAAAGAGTCACCGGGAGGTGCATTTAAAATTAAACTGAGCAGACACCACTCCTATTTTTACTCAAGTGCTTAACTAGAGACTATATGACCCTGTGATAACGTTTTTTAATATTTCTTTAGCTGCAATTGGACTGGGAGTTGTAAGTGAAGAAACCATGAATTCTACCTTAACAGAGAAAATCTGCCATTCAGTTTACCTCTGAAAAGCTAAAATAAAGGCTTTCCTTGAATCCTTAGAGGTGGCCTAGCTAAAGTATTGACTTGAGTAGATGCCAGCGTGGAGAAAATAATGCAGAGGAATCTTAGAAGGAATCTTAGTAGTGGCTGCACAGTGGCGCAGTTGGTAGAGCTGTTGCCTTGCAGCAAGAAGGTTCTAGGTTCGGTTTTCTGCATGGAGTTTGCATGTTCTCCCTGTGCATGCGTGGGTTTTCTCTGGGTACTCCGGTTTCCTCCCACAGTCCAAAAACATGAGTCAGGTTAATTGGCCTCTCCAAATTGTCCCTAGGTGTGTGTGTGTGTGTGTGTGTGTGTGTGTGTGTGTGTGTGTGTGCGCGCGTGTGCATGGTTGTTACTCCTGTGTGTCTCTGTGTTTCCCTGTGACAGACTGGCGACCTGTCCAGGGTGACCCCACCTCTCGCCCGGAATATTAGCTGGAGATGGGCACCAGCAACCCTCCCAATCCCAGTGAGGGACAAGGGTGTAAAAAAATTGATGGATGGTTGGATCTTAGTAATTCCGAAGAGTTATGGAAATAATTACTTTTATATGGAAATGTTGTTTTATTGTGTGTTATTACCCATAGATACAATCAAAACAAACAAACGTCTGTGTCTACTGCTAGCTGGGAAAATGGCTTGTCCCATTTTTGCTTACATCTGATGAAGACGCAAGTTGCACATTTGTGTTTTTAAGTACACTGCTTTAGAGATGTAAAATAAATATTCATGTCAAAAGGTTTTCCTGGTTTTTATAGCCCGAAACAAGCAAAAATGATTTAATTCTCAAAATAAGGCCAATTAAGTCAATCCTTTGTTGCCTTCTGCTCTCAGTGGTCAGGATTTGGGTTCAGTACTACTCCACATATTATGAAAGTCCTCAAGCACATCTCCCAGACTTTGTACTTGGCAAACAATAGCAACTTTTCATGAATAGAGGTCAATTTTTAAAAAATTATGTCAAAAAGGAAAGCACCCCATCACAAACGCATTTGTGGAGTTTCTATGAGGAATACGTGCCCAGAAAGCCAACAAAAGCTGCACCAATCATTAACTAAAGCCAGGAGTCACCTGGTGAACTAATCATTGAGTCATTAGTATTGATCAGAAACCTGCACACACACAAACACACACACATCTCCTCCCTCCCAAAGGATCGCTCTCTAATTCATTACAGAAAGCAGAAGAGCAGGACTGTCGTCCTGATACCATGTGAGCTGTTTTTGACGTCACCAGCATCAACCTATTTTGAGGTTTCAAATCGTCACAGATTCAAAACTGCTGCAAAATGCAGTTCATGTGATTCAAAGTCTCTTTAAAAGCAGACAGATGCTTCCTGCTGTGCAGAAACAAATGTGGCAATCCCATCAACTTGTAGCATTTGCACTCAAAGTTAGCACACCGACTCATTGAAATTTTATACCATTTTGTGTTGCTTGCTTTGTGGTAGCTTAATGGTAATTTGAAATATCCTGAACATTGTAGATTCACAGTTAGCATATTAGCTGATTAAAGCTGGCTGGTAAACAGACTTAGCTTCCCAACCGTAGCTTTAAAGTAGCTTTCAATCTGGGTTTTGTTTTCCCCTAACTGTTTGCAACATTGGTATAACTTGATAGACTCAGTCAGTGCTTTTCCTACGATCAGCTGTCTTTGACTGCGGCGCCACGTCTTTGTTGTGAGAAAAGCTCAGCAGCTCGGCGGCCATCAGCTCTAATGAAAGTCATGATGGCAGCACCTGTGCAGGCAGCGGCCCATGAAAGCTGTCAGAGCAGAGGTGTTGATGTGGAACCGGAGTCTTGTAGTTAAAAAAAAAAAGGCAACGTCTATAACTCAGCTCAGTGCCTGAGCTTTAAAAATCTCTCTTTTATTTTATTTGTGCTCCTGCAAGAACAGGAAGAAGCATAGCCACTGGCAGATCATTCCCAACTGCAATTTGGGTCATCATCAGCTGATATTTTAAGATACAATAGCCTGAAGTTACTTTTCTTGCATGCGGGTGCACGTGTCGACATGGTAAGAGGAAGAAGGCGGGGGGTTGGGGGGTGGGGGGGCAGGGTAAAGTGGGGAGCATTTAGCTCATGAATTAACTAATCCAATCTGAGCTCTGTGATAGCCGTCTGCTCGGAGGGGCCTCCGGGGAGGACAGTGTTACGGTAACAGCCGAGGTTAACAAGCAGAGCTGTGAATTCTTCTGCATCAAAAAGATCTGAATGGAGAGCTCTTGGAGTGTATCGATTGTGAGAGCATGGCTGCAGCTTTAATCTTGTCTCTAAAGTGAGCCTTCTGTCTGAGGATTGTTGGAAGCAATATTGCTGCTGCTGCTTCTTCCCTCTCCTGCCAACGTTCCAGATAAAGAAACACCAAAAACCCACATGACCATATTATCTGTTGGGGGGGGGAGGAAACAGGACTGCATGGTCAGTATAGAAAGAGAAAAGTGCCACAATTTAATAAAAAAAACTAAGTTAATAAATACTTATTTGTACATGACCTAAGAAATAATTCAAGTAATGATAATTTGAAATTATTATTTATTTTGCTGCTAAGGAATTCTGTTACGAAGTCCACTTCAGACCAATTAAATTGACTAGTATTGACCCTTAGCCCACACATCAATTAAAAGAAATAACATGGACATATCGGTCGCAACACTGTAAGGTAACCTGACCCACCTAAACTGTCACCACTAGTGGTGCTGGTGATTTCTAACCTTTTTCTACCCATTTTTATGTCTTTTCAGATTCAGCAGTTCTGCACTTTGCTCTTTTTTTAGTACAACATGATGTCTAGGGGAACTTTTCATACTTTAGTTAAAATAAAATGTATTTACTTGTATTGTGAGAAAACATGGTTTTACAACTCTATAACAAAATGCCTAAAGGAGGTAAATTTGTCAGAGGTCATAAACTGTCATATATCAGGGGAGTGAACTCGCCCGAAATGAGGGATCAGAACCAAAATAAATGAAAAAGTCTAATACATTTCAAATAAAATTACTATCCACTTATGTTTCTACAAAATGCAAGTAAAAACTATATTGAGTGGGAACAAGTAGGTACAGAATGGGAGTACACATTGGCAAAAATGTAACAGAAATGTCAACTTTTTAATGACCATTATGTCTTCCCAACAGAACTAATACACTTGCATAAAGCAGCAGCACCTCTGTGACCCAGTTGCTGGTAACACAGAGATGACGCAGCAATGGTAGAAAATCTCAGAGGAGGATGAGAAATGGAAATTGTAAAAGAGATGTCAATTTATCAAGCAGTGCCAATAAAGTCATGGCTAATACTAATTAGATGCTTGTATAATGTTTGAAATGTGTTGCTCATCAAGCTAACTTTCTAATTTTAACTGATTGATGACAAGTTGAATTAATATTTTTATTATTCATTAATAATTATTTTTTATTTTGGCAGTTCTAGACCCCCATACATTTTACACAAACACTAAATAAACTCACCATGTTTAACCTTGACACCACATTTAGCCTCATGCAAATTGTTAAAACAAATTAGTTTAATCAATTTCAGTTGAAATTTGAAATCTTTTGATTTTTTTTATTGAATTTTAGCAGTTCTGGAACCCGTAGACTTAGACAAACACCATGTTTACCTCTGACACCACATTTAGCCTCATGCAAATTGTTTGAACAAATTTCACTTGAAGTTGCACATTTAAAATCTTTTGACTATTTAGTTAATGAATTATGGCAGTACTGCACCTCCATAGAATGTGCTAAAAACACATAAAAATCAACTCACCATGTTGACTTCGGACACCATGTCTATGCTGGCCACATCTATACTCATGCCGACTTTAACTGGGGGGCCTGAAAGAGGTTAAACAATGTTATGTACCTGACCACCTTAGTGCGAATGGCGCCAAAGCAGCGCGCCAATGATTGACCATGACGGGCCGTGTACCTCCAAAGTCCGGTCTCAGTCGGATGTCGTACCCCTTCAGTAGTTTATCCACCGTTTCCTTCACGATGGACATGTTGCCAGGTTCGTTGACGCTGAAACGACAGCGGAGGAATGAGAGAAAGCACCAACCAATGGCTGCTGTGCCAATTAACCTGAGCGATAACCTTGACTTGTTGGGCGCAGAAACCAAACAAGAAAAAAAAAAAAGAAAAAAAAAGATGAGCACTCACCTTTTTGCGCAGCACACAATCGCCACAATAACCATCGCGGACAAGACGCGAAACTGACGAACCTTCGGCAGAGCAAACATCTTCCTTCTCCCCTCTAATTTGATTTGATTGTTACCTGCTATAATTAGTGATAGTCTTTATCCCCTGATGTTTACAGACACACCTCCTACGCCGCAATCAACAGTCTTTTCGCACGCAAATCCATGGAAGACTCCCCCCTCGCACAAAAAAAAAAATAATACACCAGCAGAAAGTCGACTGAGACGCGGAAAAAGTCTGCTGCAGACGGAGTCAGATGTGGAATGTGGGTTGACATCGTCTCCCTCGGCGGGATTGTTGGGCTTCGCCTGGGTGTTATTATTATTTTTTCCTTTGTTTTTTTATTTGCCCATGTCTGAATGTGCGAGAGGCTCTTAAATTGAGAAGCTGGAGCGCATATTGATGAGGGATGCTGCCGCTGCTGCTGCTGGTTGTGGCGGTGGCAATAGGCTTGTTCAAACCAGAGACGAAGCTCAACACTTAACACACTGTAAAAAATGTCCACGACCTGCAATCAAGATCAAGTCCGACCATAAAAGATGATATGTAAGCAAAATGTTCAAATCATTTTCATGAAGACATTTTAAATGGTGGCGCATCATTTCTGACGATTTGTGACAGCTGCTGTTAAAACTGTTAGCAAATGGTTTTAGAAATAAAAGGTATATATTAAATATTAATGAGACAAAAAAGTTTTAGTTTGACAAGTTCAAGCATTTTAAATTGTGTCCCCCAGCCTTAACAAAAACTTTGAAACAGCCCTTTAGCTTTGCATTGGTAAATTGGAATATGGCTATTTTAGCACCATTAACAGCTGACAACAAGCTAATAATAGTATTCCCACAGTACTTATACATAGTATATACTTTGTCTGTCACTATCAGCAAGACCACACCCCCTAATGCTGGCTTTCCAATTGGACAGTTGTCCCAACCACAAAATCCAATATGGCTGCCATGACTGTAAAGGGTAGCAATTAGGTAAGTTAGCTGTTTATTTGTGTTTCAAAATGTTTGTATCTCATTAAATTAGACATATGAAAAATTCTAAAAGATAAAGTCTTAGGAAATATGTTGCTCAGTGTGTAGTAGCTTGTTTTGAGAAAAGTAGTTAGCCTGGTTGCTAAACACACTAGTTGGCAAATCCCACTACTTGACCAACTTGCAACTGGGATACAAGTAGGATAACAATGATTCAACTTCAATCTGCTAAATTAAATGGAATGACACCTCATAAACAAGGCAGCCATTTTGGATTACAAAGTAGGGGCTCTTCATAGTTCTGACTTTGAAGAGGTATCATCATTAAATTTGATTAAATTATATTTTTCTTCCCATGATGCAGGTGGTTAACGTTTTTTTTCATTTTTAAAGCTAGCATAAAAATAAATAGAGGGGTGTGGAGAAAAGTTATGGCATTAATTTTTCATTAATAAAATTATTAATAGTTTATTTTTCTCAATTGTGTTTGTATCATTAGATAAACGTACTTAACTCTATTAAACAATACTCGTGTTTTAAGATTTTTACAAATATTTATTGAAAAGATTTTTTTTCTAGATTTTGATTTTCATTTAGCTTAGATCAACTTCCAAATGGACATTTTTTACAGTGTGCCCCACACCAGCGCCAATTCCCTTTCTGCCGTGTTTCCAATAAAAATGGCGCGAGCGGAACATTATCCAGTGAAGGCAGGGTGTTTTTTTTGTTGTTGTTGTTTTCAATCAACCTTTTAATCAATATCTGATTGGTCTTCCTGTTGATCGCGACCAACGGCCTTTTATTGATGCGACCTTAAACATCAGCTCGCACAATGGGTCATCTTGCTTGATTAGAAAGGCGGTCGGAGGAAGAAGGGAACCGTGTGTAATTGGGATGGTGCGTGTGCGCCTCACTCAGGGGGTCCAAAAGGAGGGATGAGGACTGAGATCAGGGCTTCCCTCTTACCTGGTGTCATAGATGGCGAACAACTTCTTGTTTCCGTCAACAGCATTCCTGAAAGAAGAGGTGGGATGACATCATTCATCAATGAAAGAGAATTTGACCAATGAAGAAGGATTCTGTGTTTGAATCAGTGCCGTAGCGTATATGTAATATTACTAAAGTCTCGTGGGATTTGTATGCTTTAATTCAGTGTTGAACAGTACAGGACACATAATGAAGGACAGTGGGGGTCCTCAGGGAGACGCCCCTCTCTGTGCAGGAGCTGTCCGCCGGCCGTGGTGCTGAACTCGGTCTCTTATCTGGGTACACTTGTTTTCTTTACCGTCCGCATCTCCGTCCACAGACTTTAACTCGGGACGGATTACAGCACGCGGACGGAGGTTAAACGTCATTCACTAATTACTAAACGTGGAGCTCGGCTACCCTCTTACGGCAGACGCCAGGATGATTAGTGTGTGCCTGGATAGTGGTTTGTTTCATTGCAGATTTTTTAAAAAATTTTATTTTAGCACGCTTCAGTGTTTTAGATTACAAATAAATTCTAATGTGAAACAAAGGTGATTCTGAGTAAAACATTTAAATGATTTGCTTTTTCAAAGAATGGTATAGTGACCTGGCTTGGACTGTGAAAAAGTACTTGCACCCCATCATATCTGAGGTAAAAACAACAGATGTGACATGTTTAACATAAGTTTAACCAAATTTATGTCTGGACCACTCACAACCTTCTTTTTGCTTTTCTTGTTTGTTTTGTCGTGCTGTTTAGACGTGGACTTGTTGGTGTGCTTTAGGTTATCTTTACCGGCTCTATATAAGAAGCTTAAGGTCAGGACTTGCTGGCTGAACACTCTCTTCCAGGATTTGCCAGAGCAGTATTCATAGTTCACTTAGTAAATGAGTAAACTGAAAGAATTCAATCATACAATGAGTTGGAACAATTTGTCATCATGGAAAGTAAGCTAATTAACATCTGAACTCAGATTTCTCTATTATTATACTCCTTAATAAACTCGGTGGAAGAGCAGAGGCATCTCCAATCCCACCAACAAACACGCCAAAAAACATCTAGCTCAATAACATAATTAACTAATGCTAATAAACTGATTAAAACATTACTGAACAACATTTGAAATAGCAATGCTAATAGTTAGCAGCACAGCACAGTTTCTTATTTAGTCTAATCAATAAGCTGAAGTAAAAAAGGTAGCTTAATTTTTATATTTTTGTATCAGGTTGTTACCACAATGAGCTAAAATTATAAAAACAATACTAGCTAACCTTTGGGTTAAAATGTGACCTGCAGGACAAAATATTTAACATATAATAAGTGCATAACACTAACAATAATTATTGGGATTAAATTCAATATATTTTGAGTTTGTTTTGGTTATTACATGTATTTTGTTTGCTTCTCTTTTAGTGTTATTGTTCTATTTCATATCTTGTAGCAGTTGGAACAGTTTCTTCCCATTAAAATCCACTTGTTTTTAAGCCATATTGACTTTTCCTGCTCTCACTTTTCACTCTGGAAGTGAATGTGTTTTCTCCGTTCAACCAGATGGACATTTCTGCACAGTTAAACACCAGTAGGTCTCAGTCAGTGGACAATGTCAGCAGATTTCCAGGCTGTTCGCATTATTGTATAAGAATGTCTTTCGTCCTTCAACCTTTCTTCCACAGTTTCATGTCACGTAGCTGGACGATCATTTCTATGTCAATGAAATTTTGCCTGGGGATAATTAAAAGTCTGTGTTTTTGTGTAGTAATGTGATATAAAGGGGGGGGAAACAATATTGCTGTTTAAAGAAAACGTTCCTCCCAAACCAACGATGAAAAGCATCTAATTAAAAAAATTATTAGCTGCAGCATTGTGTTTTCCCGCACCGACAGTAGGCGGTGCAAAAAAAAAAAAAGTGAATAAAGGAGAGAAAAAACGTGGAGTGAATCCAGTCTCCTCAGAGGCTGGCCAACGAGTCAGAAGAGGCAGCCCCCTTCTTCTTCTTCTTGCTGCTGCTGGTGGTGGTGGTGGTGTAACACTTCTGGAGGCGATGCGCTAAAGCTTTGAAGGAGGAGAGAAGCAGAGAGACACCTCCTGATGGGGAGCCGCTGATTGACAGAGAGGAAAGCAGAAAGAGAGAGTGCGGAAACAGCGCATGGTGAGGAAACCAAAGAGGAGAAGGAGGAGGAGGAGGTGAGACGAGTGACTAGCAACGGAGAAGAATAGGTGGTGGTACAGTCCGGCTGTAGACCCTCTGCCTCCAGGCACTCGGTAGAGATGGATCCGCATTCAGGTTGATGCTTTTCCTCTTTATTCTCAGACATAATTCCTTTTTGTGTTCAGATAGAGAGGATGCAAATATGTGGCGAGAGAGGAGAAGGGAATAGGAGGATGGGGGAAGGCAGGGGGTGGGGGGGATTGCCCACATGTTTTGTAATACCCTGAATTCATTGGAATAGAACATGCTGCAGGAAACTGTTTGCTTATTTTCTTTCTCCTGAGGGGATTTGATCTATTGGTTGTGTTTTCATGTCACTCCTGGCTGTTGAAGGAGTTGCAGACTGCAGCTTCTGTGAACACACATCGTCCCACTGCTTGATTTAGTACTGCTCTGCCTCGGCATTCAGAGGAACAAAGCGTTTTTGCCTCCTAAATGGGATTCGTCTCCAAAATAATCGTCAGATTTTCTTTCCGTCTTTTGCATTCAAATGGAGCGAAAGGCATTTACACTCTTTGCTTTTGTGTGTTGCAGATCTCAACAACATGACTTGGCTTGTACTTTCCCTCCTGCTCTTTCTCGGATGCCAAGATAGGTAAACTGATGCCACTAAATGAAACCTCCTAAAACACTTTACCCATTCACTTGCTCTGGGACAACAAAACAAAACCTCTCAGAGATAATCGTACGTATGTATTGTGATAAATCGTGATAAATTGTGATCATTCGTCTGAAATGCTAGAGAGTTAATAAAGTACAAATTCAAATTTTTGAGTTGAAACCTGCATGTTTATAAAGTTTTTTTTATGTCTCCTCCTTTAAAAGAAAGGGAGAAAACAGACACAAAGCTGTAAATACACAAACAAAAAAGGGTCAACTTCATCTCACAACTCCTTCCCTCTTGCTTTATTTATAAGGAGAGCTCGTTTGTTTGCATTTGAATCACATATCTAAGTGCTAATTATCTCCACTGGTACTTGTAAGCAGCACTTATGTTCAATAATTAATCACAACAAGTCTGGCCTCGATATGGCTGGCTAATTAATCACAATAACCATGTCACGTTTGACGTCCTGCAGGTTTAACCAACGCCATGATCATCTCTCTCTTCCCCCCACACCACTCCTCCATTTTTCTTTCCTTTTCCTCACCTCCCCACTTCCTTCCTCCCAGTCTTTGCCAGCAGTCGTCGGAAGCTCAGAAAGAGGAGGACGCCAACGAGGACAGCACGGTTTTCACCAGGATCCTGGACAGCCTCCTGGACGGCTACGACAACAGGCTCCGCCCGGGACTCGGAGGTTCAGTCACATCCAATGTGTCCATTCAGGCTGAGTAATTCTTTTCGGGCAACAGATTCTGGGGTATAAGCGGCGCCAGCTGACGTAAGGGCGGCCAGTCTCCATCAATCTAGCTGTCGTCACCACAACCAGAATGCAGATCTCTGAGGTGTTTGATTCATGCTCCTCACCCTGGCAACAGGAGGTAACCTTGAGAGCCAGCAAACTGTCATTCAAAAATGGAGATCTTCCTTTTTCCTGAGGGACTTCTGAAATGAGTGCTTTTTATTCTTTCTGTCTCTTAACAGCTTGCTGCTTATTACACTTTTACTCCTAAAGTCCCCTGAGCTTTTTTGTGTTGCCCCTCTTCCGTCCCCTGTTAGCGTTCACCTTGTTGCCACGTGCAGACAGAAGTTGTCCAATAATGGAAGGAAACCAGGACATTTTCTTTTCCCTTCTTCTCCTTCACTATTATTTATTTATTTATTTATTTGTAACCGTGATGTGTCACGGCAAAAGGCAGCTCTCAGAGCCTGGTAACGGTTGCTACCCTTGACAAGAGGGCCTAAAAATACACGCCAGAAAAACACAGGCCTCCATTCGGCATTCAACAAGCTGCTCGAAAAACTGTGCAACCAACCGCATTTAGAGGCCTACGACCAGATCCATATTCACAAAAAGACAAAACGCTTCCTGACCTTTTCTCTCTGTTGCTCATTGGCATTTTTAAATGGCCGCATTGTCCCTAAATAACTCACAATTAGCATTCATTTTCAGTCCTATTAAATGTTTGCTTCTTGTTCTAATTTATCTAATTACCTGCTTCTCTTCCAATTACATTCCATCCATTCCCCAGAGAACGTGACGGAAATCAAGACGAACATCTTTGTCACCAGCTTCGGTCCCGTGTCCGACACAGAAATGGTGAGTTCTTCCACAGCAAACACTGCAGATGCAAACCCTTTTCACGTTTACAAGTCTGCTCTGGTCAAAAAGGTACATAAATTCAGCTAAATATTTTTCAAAGATCGTCTTATCTTCACAGGGAAATTTACTTCCACTTAATGAGCAAGAAGACCCAACCTGTCCCTTTAAGATAACAGAAAATTGGTAAGACCGATAGGTTGCCAACCATGGAACCAAAACCTTCAAACTTGACTGATATCTGCCCATAGTGACCGGCTAAATCCCTAGACAACCTAAAGATGTACCATCTGTCAGGCATGGTGATGACAGAATCCTCAAAAGCTGAATCCAGATCATTTAAATGAACTTAACCAGTTTTGTTAGCAAAAACGATCAAAAATCCAGCCAGGATTATGTCAGAAATTTGTTGGTGGCCACAAAAATCATGTAACGTGACAAATGTCACAAATGTGATCTCTTATCCAGATCATCGCCACCTTTTACTGTCACCAACAACTCCTATAAATTGGTTGGTACCACATGAGGGTGGACCCCTGCTCATGTGGTCATCCCGTTAAAAAAAAAACTTTGGTATCTGACTTACGATATCAGTTCTATAAAACTTGCAAATCATGTGATTGTAACTTTTGGGAACTACTTCAGTTCGGCTGCTCCATTCCAGTTTGTTCCATTAAACCTTTCTCCTTCGAAATACAACATCCCACCTGGACACCAAAAAGCATTAAATCTGTTTTCAGAAATTTTTTCCATTACCTTCCTCACACATCCTTGCACAGTTTTGACACCAAACTCATCAAACTTGCCTTTTTTTGCCGTAATGAACTCGAATGAGGCATTGCCACTGTAAATGATTTATTTATAGATTACGGCAGGAGGCTTGAACGTCCCTTCAATTGTTAAAATGTCAGCCTGCTAACAGCGTCATTATTCTGTCAGCTATCGCGGTCATTTGTTTTTCAGAGCTTGAAGGGAGCGAGCGCAAGTTTATGACAGATTTATGAAGTGCAGTGTCCAACCTCTGTGTTTCGGAAGCGCTGAAAGTGAAATAGATGCAACAAATTCTGAAAGTCTGCCTAGATTCATTTATTTTGCTTGAAAATATCTAAACCACCATGGCTTTTCGTCTCAGGAATACACCATAGACGTGTTCTTCCGTCAAAGCTGGAAGGACGAGCGTCTCTGCTTCAAAGGCCCCATGGAGATGCTCCCATTAAACAACCTCCTGGCCAGCAACATCTGGACTCCTGATACCTTCTTCCTCAACGGCAAGAAGTCCATCGCTCACAACATGACCACACCCAACAAGCTGCTGAGACTGAAGGACGATGGAACCCTGCTCTACACAATGAGGTAGGCCACGACAGAAACAGGTATGTTCTTTAGGTTTGAAGTAAGCCTGAGGACAAACATAAAACAAACAGGCTTTGAATCCACCAGGAATATATCTGTAAGCAAATTTTAAAAAACCAAGCTGAGTGATTCACAGGGAAGGGAAATAGCAGCACCTAGTGGTATTTGATAGACATTGCCAAAATTCTGGAAAAATAATGAATTCTGTGCTGGGTATTCAGAAAATCTCTAAATCAGTGTTTCTCAACCCTTCTGCCACACACCTGAATTGTATCTACGGGTGATTAACAGGCTTCTGCAGCCCTTGATGGTGATGCAATCATTTTAATCTGTTCTGGAATAGAGGCACATCTAAAACATGCAGAGCAGGGGGGCGCTGAGGACCAGTGTTGAGAAACACTGCTCTAAATAAAGATACATTTGTTTAAATAAACTGATGTAAAAGGCCTTAATGAAGGAAAAACAACAGAGGGGAATAGTTTAGAATAAAATATTCATTCATTTATACGAACTAGTAGCAAGGAATAAAAAAATGAATGCATTCTTTACAATAACATGTTTCTTGCAGCTTACAGCAGCCACATACAGTGCCTTGACTGAAACTGAATCAAAAAAATTCCCTTAAAATAATTAGTTCAAAGTTATGCATTCTTATGCAACAAGATTTCACTTTTCTCAGTTTTCTCCCCATTTCCTCCCCTCAGAACCATTTGTTTTCAGCAGAACTGAACAAGATGTGTGATGCATTTGTGTTAAAAGTGGAAAAAAACATCACAAGAAAATTGGCTTTTCAACACATTTTTTGAGATTCATTCTAACACAGAAAACATGGAAGACAATTTGTTAAAATAAAGTTTTGACCATAGAAGACGAAGACCAGAGGTGTGGACTTGACTCACATAACCTAGAATTGTGCCAAGCTAGTGATCAATTTAATAATGTTAGACTCAACTTGATGACTTCCTAAAATAATTTGCCCTTGACCTCGAGTTTCAGACTATTGAATTATGACCTAACTTGGATTTGAACCCTTTCTGTTTGATGCACCAAACAGAAAAGTTGTATCAAAGGAAAAGTGCTGGGTACAAAACTATGGAGCCTTTTCTGTGACTACAAAATTCTTCATGTGTCATCAAGTAGTTGGGCACAAAGTTGGTGCCAACAGCTGTTATGACATTATATATGGGATGCCAGATCTACCGAAAATGCTTGACCATTGCATTGAGAGTGCAAAATGTTTCATGACAGAGCGCATCTTTCTTAAAGTTGCAACACAGGAATGTCTTTTTCTTTGAAAGAAAAAGATACAAAAAACCCAATAAAACAAATAAAAATTGAAGTTTTCATGTCAAATAGGTGTGCCAGCCACATAAAATGTTATATTGAGGCTTAATATGTCAAATGGACTACTTTCAATGCTTCAGTATTAGGGTTAAATGACACAATTTTTCTAAAATATATATATATATATATATATATATAAATATATATATATATATATATATATATATATATATATATATATATATATTTAGAAAAATGTTATATATAATATATTAATATATATATATATATATAATATAATATATATATATAAAATTGGTTTATTTGTCTAATCACACATTGAAATTTCTATGATGCAAGTAATTTAGATCAAACACATTTTCAGATGGTTTTATAGTTCACTTCCTCTTACTGGTTATCAGAAAAATGTCTTTGAATCATCATTTAAAATCACTAAATTAATCTGATTAAATTACATAATTGGAGAAATATAAAATTAAAAGTTTAAGACTTTGACTTGAGAACCTTCATGCCTACACCAGAGACTTGACACAAGACGGAAAGAATCGAAACCGACTCGTGGCTTGGAAAACAGCAACTTGGTCCCACCTCTCCTGAAAACAAATGTGAGCCCTGCTCTTCAGATTTCTACATATTAATGTTTAATGTGACTAGTGAGATGAATAATTTTGCAGGGCATTGCAAAATTCCAAACTTTGGGATTCCGCTTCTTGCTGCACAGCAGCATGCTGCACTGCAACCCGACAGACTAGCAGATTACAGTCAGCACAGCACGACTCGTCTCGCACAAACACACTCCTAGCATCGCACCACGCGAGTGACGGTGACAGCTCATGTCCTCCGTCTCCCGAATGTGCTGCTGCCTCATCTAAAAGCCATTACTCACAGGAGAAGCATTTACGGAGCAAATCTGTCTAGTTGTCCCCATCGAAAATTTATAAGATGCCACTTCTCGCTACGCAATGCAGGCTTAATGCGTAGCGACTCGTTGGTGCAACTACTAGATATCCAGCAACACGAGCAAGTTGTGAGCTTTTATCGTTTGGCAGGAACAGAGTCGCTATAGTCATTCACACTTCTGCTGGTTTTTTTTTTCATTATCTAACATTGGAGAAGTTCTGACAGTTCTCCTTTTAGCCTGTTCTTCTCACACATGTAGTCTGCAGATTTAAAAATGGGTCGGTTCGCGTGAAAAGACAGATGGTGGCTAACAAAGCGCAAGCTCTGGCCCTTTTTTTGTGTCGCCAACCTTTCAACTTTTGTGCGAGATCAGATTGTCTTGTCAAATTTTCCTGCGGGTGCGAGAATGTCTGTCGGTCTGCTGTTCTGTTCCGAGTATTCGTCAGAATCACAAGACGGAAAGGTGGAACAATTCAGCTTTGAAGAAACAAATGAGCGCTCACTTTTCAACTCGTAATTGTCATTTCTAAATTTCTTGCAGTTTAACAAGTTGTTGTGCCTGGTTGACTGGCATTAAAACGTGGCCCTGTAAGAGATTATCTTGATAAAGAAATGCAAAGGTTGATAAACAACAACATTGTCTGTTAGGACTAAGGTGATTGAGTTGAAAACTTTACAGAGGAAGACACCAGAACATTAGAAAATCCAAAGACTTTTTAAAAAATTGGCCACAAAATAAATGCAAGCGTTTTCAAGATTGAATTATTCCCTTATCTTTTTATTTCTTCCTCAACAAGTATGTATTTGTATTATTTTTCTTAATATCAGTCAAACCCATGTTTTATTTTTCTAGACTTCGAGTGATTCTGTGCTATTTCCATTGATATTGAATTACATCATAAATGTTTCATTTGCATCAAGAATTCTGTGATTCTATCTTTTTCCCTCATTGTTTTTTCCAGCCATTTTGTGGTATCAGAATTTTCCTTCAACATCTAAAAATTCCATAATATTTTCCTTTAACATTGAGTGATATGATTGTTATTTGTCTGAAGCGGTTCAGTCAAAATCTTGTCTCGTTGTTAAAGCCATTAGTCGTTAATTTCTCTCTTATTTTTACACTAAAATAAAATAACTGACCGAATGTTCTAGATTGATTTTATTTGTCCCGCTTGCATCTTAACTTAAAGTCACTAATTTAGTCATCTGCTCTCACCACAATAATGGGACATTGCTCCATGAATAATTAGAACATTGCACGACTGCCGGCAGCCATGTTCTCATTAGTTTATCCCAGAGACCCCCTTTTTCTGTTCTCCAATCAGAAACATCGAGTTGTGTCGGCACGGTAACACAATCTGGGCCCCAAACCAAAGGTAGCTTCTTAACCCACTTTGTTCTTATTGATTTAATGAGAAAACCTCCTGCAGAATATACATGCAGGACTCATCAGAGAGTAAAAACACACCCCGAGTGGATTTTGAGTCAGAACAGGTTCAGAGAAACAATCAAACAAACAAACAAACAAACAAAAAAGCTCTGTAACTAATATATGCCTTGATGCTGGGGGCAGAAAACAAAACCTTTAATATAATGACTCTTTGTGTTGTGGCTAATTCTCTGTCAGCCACCCCATTAGCTTTAGTGAATCCGCATCATCACTATAAACGCCGTATTATTCATCATCATGTAAAGAGCAGAAATACTCTCGGGGATTTAATTCAATCTAGGACAGATCGCTTCTAGGGAATAAAAGGGCAAGAATTACATGGTGGTGTGCGAGCGCTTGATCGAGTTAATCCTGCACCAGCACAATGATCAGATCCGGAGTCACTGTGAATATAACAGGAAATGGGTTTGTTATTTTGTTTTGTTTGTTTTTATGAGAAAATGCTCTTTAGGAGATTAAAAAGAAGGAGTGAGATCTGACACTGCATGAGATCTCTGATTTTGTCTGCTTAAAAATTGAGAAATATAAAGTTTCAATTGCTAAAGCAAATTAATTATATATCTAAACTTGGGAGGAAAAGAATGCAGGGACCCTTTTTGACCACTAGATGGAGGTATTACTAGTTTTACACGGAGAAAACCGCTGCTTTTGCAAGTTCTACTCAGATGTTGGAACAAAATGTTTACATTTCTAACAAAAGCAACATATCCTGGTAAAAGAAAAAAAGACTTTTGATCAATTTCTTTATAGATGCGTCTGCTTCTGAGCTCAATCAAAAGAATGCATCCTAACAAATAAATAAATGTTTATGTATTTGGTCTCAGGTTGACAATCTCAGCAGAATGCCCCATGCAACTGGAAGACTTTCCCATGGACGCCCACGCCTGCCCGCTCAAGTTTGGCAGCTGTGAGTACAATCCCTGCTACAGGCGTCTATATCCAATCCCTTTACAGTGATTGGTAATCCCAGATCAATCCCTGTTATGTAATTGCATACTGCAGTCCGGTGCAGCCATTTACATTTAACTTTAGTCCACGGTTGATGTTGATTAACGCCTGACTGTCACATTTGGAGTCGATTTTAAGGCCGGTCGCTGCAGTGCTGACTTATTAGAGTCATGAACTGGCACAAAAAAGTGCAAACACTGTGGTAACGGCCAGACCTTTACCTCACCCCCTCTTCACAGAGAAGTTTATTGAGTAATTCAGGGAAAATCGATGGCATAGGCTGAAATATGAACCAAACTTTATCCAGGGTGTGCTGGAATGAAGTTACACTGTCAATACTCAATGCTCCTTTCTTTCCAACAGGCGATAAAATCAAGAGAATAGATTTCCTCAAGTATGTTTAGTGACAAAGGGGGCCATTCAGTCCTCCCTCTGATAGAAATGCGAGAGGCCGTCGTTGGTATTTAAAGACAGCTCGGCCCACACCTCGGGAGTCTGTTAGGCTTAAAGGATGAGGCTCTTTATCCCCAGATCTCAACGATGTGAGCTCCGCCCATCCTCACTATGTCAGATTACACTTTGGAGCGCAATCCAATTACACTGCGAGAAGGTGCTGGGCTGTCCTGGGGTCAGCATCAACCTAATTACCCCCTGTTGCAGAAATGCAGGTTAAAGGTGGAGGAGTATAATAGAAATATTGAGCGGATGGCAAGACAGAACTATATTTTTACAACGAGAAGGGAGTGTTTCCTGTGACAATTAGTCTGCAGTCACACACCTGTCTTGTGGAAGTGCATGCACCCACTGCTCAGTAGTGACTTATCTGGCAATTAAAGCAGGTTAGCTCAGGTGAAGGGCTGCTAATCCCCCTACTCTGACCCACTTGCTTAACATAACTGCTGGGCTGCAAGGGCTCACTTCTCTGATCTACACAGACAAGTTGGAGATATAAATGAAGAATGCAATTTCTGCAGCATATGTGCAGTGATTAAATGCAGTCCTGGGATACTAAATATACCCTGTCTGGTTCTGCAAAATTTAGCCGGGAAAGTGGAAGCTGGTAATTAAATTGCAAGTGATAAATTGATCGCCAACAAGTGTCATTACTACAAAAAAAACACACGTTTTGGCAAACATACGGGTGTGTGATAAATTGAAGTCAAAAGAGAATTGCAATGACTTTAGAGAAGCAATTAATGAAGCTTGCAACAACTTGCATAATGCATGATGGTTGCTAGTTGGTTTGGAGCTAACTGGGGTGTTTTAATGCAATGTCAAAGGAGAACAAAATCAGAAATTATCCTAGAGATGCAATTGTCACTCCCAATCAAGCTAGGATGGATTATTTGTAGCCAAAAGTATAGAAGGGATACATTTGATCTCATATGCCCAACAGTCCAAGTTTTACTGAAACTGGATCATCAGCAGGACAATTTTCAAACAGCAACAAACCTGAATGACTGGACAATAGAAGAATCTGTTGGGGATATAGTCTATGGAGAGACTGGAAGAGTTGCAGGAAGGCATAGAAGTGGAAATCCTTAAGTCACATCCCATACAATGACATTCATTTTGAAGTTCCCTGCGGAACAGCATTTTCTGTGTGCTAGATGACATGCAAGGGTACCTGACCACACCACAAGACAAAGGGCGTCATCGTCTAGCTCAGGTCAGGGAGGATTTATGCTGGACAAGAGACCAGTGGGCCTCAGTGCTGTTCACTCATGAAAGTTGAGCAGAAATGATGGCCACCAAAGATGTTGGAGACATCAAGGAGACGGCTATGCATCAGTCACTGTTGTCACCAGACGAACCTTTCGTAGTAGTGTTGGTGTTACAGTGTGGGCAGTTGACTAATCAACATAAAACTGCTCTACACTTTGTCAAGCTCATAGTTCCTGAAAAGCATTGTCACCCTCTATGAACAACACAGCCCTAATGTCATCTTCATCGATGACAATGCTCCAGCTCAACAAAGTCACGTAATTATTGAACGGGTGCTGGAGGCTGTATGACTCTGAGACTTGAATCTCATAGAAAATATATGGGATCAATTGAGTCGCAATGTAAAGGTTTGCAATCCTGTATCCCAGCACATCAATGAGCTTATTGGGCATCCTTCAAGAAGAAGCGGATGCCACACCTCAACAGACAATATGCTGACTTATGAACAGCATAAAATGTCTTTGTCAAGCTGTGATTGATGCTCAGTGCCGCATGACACATTATTTAGATGTTAACAATTTTTGTTGGGTTTTGTTTCCATACATTGTTGGGGATGAGGATATTATCATTCCATGCATCAACTTAAACACCCTACTTTCCTGATATAACTATAAATTGAACTTTTCACTCAGTTCCCAAAACTCTGACTCAATCTGGAGCTGCGCTCCTTTGTATCATTAAAGATTGGCAACAGGTAAACTCGGTGCATTCACTTACTGTAGGAGGTGATGAGTTTGGCCGAGTTGTAGTTCCCTTTGCCTCACACAGTGAGGCAGGAACAGCATCGCATTAAGTGTTGAGAAGTTGGCAAAGGTGGACTGTTGGGCCTGCCAAAGCCTTTAGCTCTTCGTTTGCATAATGAAATTCACCAATAATCCCTTTTTGCAATCTCCCCTTTCACTTAAGGTTGTGGTCTTTAGCCTGTCAGTCATTAAATTTAACCAGGCAGTCAACAGCTGCATGTAGCTGCCAAGTGAGCACCCAGGTTGGAAGCGCAAGGTTAGCATCCTATCTGCCCTCATGAGAGGCAGTGGTGTGAAAAGCTGTTGACACTAAGATTATACGACATAATTAGTTTTAGATTCTGACACAGACAAGGCTACTCTGAAACCTTCACTTTGTTCTTTTAAGAAGTTGGTTTTCTCAATTATGGCAAATTGTTAAGGTTCTGAATGAACAAAACAGCCCCATACCATTACAGTACCACCACCATGTTTGACTATCCAGATGTAACAGGACATAAGTATGTCTGAGCTTTTCATGCCATTAGATTTGCAGTCGACAATGTCCAAAATATAGTTCCTAAAACAATCCACTCTAAAGAGAATCGCAGAATGTTTGGGAAACAGACAGCAGCAGGTGATTTTTCACATATTCATCCCCAAGTTCTCCTATGCAGAAAATTTTGTATTTCAGTAAAAGCTGTGGGAAAACATTTTTTTTGCATATTCAATTATCTCAGCAGTCCATGCTTAAAGTTTGTCTCTGTCTCTCAGATGCCTATCCAGTATCAGAGGTGGTCTACACATGGACTCAAGGAGCTGCTAAGTCTGTTGTGGTGGCAGAAGACGGTTCCAGGCTCAACCAGTACCATCTAATTGGACAAACAGCTGACACAGAGGACATACGCACCAGCAGAGGTGGGCAAGGCTGTTTAAACATATGAGAACTGTGGTACAGTGAGATATTAATGACTTACGTTTTACCTCAGGTATTTCTTGATCTGCAGTCCATTTACGTTTTGACAGTGCGGGGCTGGTTTAAAAAGTTTTACTCATGGCTGTTCAGAGTGAATGATGAGTTCAGACAAACAGTACCACGACTCGGTGAGGGGATGCCAGTGGAAGAAAGTAGCATATCCGTCACACAACCAGCTGTCTACAGGGCCGGACAGGCCTGTCATACAACACTTATCCCCGCATGAGCTGATGCGTGCACACATGGCCACACGAACAGACACTGAGCTGGAGAGACCTGAGACCAAGGGTTAATCCTCCCCTAACATCCCTCCAACCAGCCATCAGCCTTTGCATAAGAAGATGACATCACAAATCAGTGAGAGATTGGTTGGGTGGCTGTCACTGAGTGGATCTGCGTGAATAAATTCATCTCTGTGAACACCAGATGTCCTCACAGCGATAGATAAAAACATACAAAAGAGGTCATGAACCTGGGTGTTTCTCTGGATGGTTTAGGTTTACAGCTAACGTTGTGGAAAAGCGTAAGGTTAGCTTTCACCGAATCATGAGTGGAGATGTGTTTCACAGACGGAAAAACAGTCTCTAATCGTAAGTTCTCACAAAGATGGAGCGAGGAATGTCTCTGTGTTGAACTGAACAGACGTGTGGAGGTTGAGGGGGGCTGAAACGCATCTGTTTAATACTCTTATGTAAAGCGGAACTGTGCACTTCCCTTTGGTATCTAGTGGAGTGTTTAATGAAAATCTGGATTTCCCCTGCATGAGTGTTTTTTTTTTATACAACAGAAGTCATTTTGCTTGTTAGCTTGGTAAAGGTTACTAGAATAAATTTAGTTACTGCCCTCCATCATTTGACACTCCATTAACATTAGCATTAGCATAACTACATGTTTCTATTTTATTGTAAGAACCAGAAAAATGTTGGGGGGTTTTATTTATTTATTAAATACATACTACTGAATGGACTGAATTAGTTATTTCTATTAAAAAATAAATGAACTGGACTTACTCGACCCGACACACTGTATCTTTACATACTATAAAGTAGACAACATCACTGTGACCTATCTTGAATAAAAAGATAAAGAACAAATTTAAAAGTAAGATATTTCCTGTTAACCCTTGGTCTCTCAAGATGTCAGGAAACAAACATCTTGAGAGAAAGTTAATTCAATTTCTGGTTCAACTGTGACTCATGAGATAATTAATTTGCACTTTGTGCTTCCTGTTGACCTGGAGGAACTCAGTAGCGGCTCAGTTTGATTTCCGTTATCATCACAATAAGAACAAGGGACAGATTTTTAACAGGGTACCCAAAACTTTAAACACAAACCATATTTTCTCCAGTTAGGTGGCTTCAATTCCAATAAGTATAGCATCATATCAAATAGATCAAATTCGATCTATTTGATATGATGCATCTAGAGTCAAACACTCGAAAACTTAAATTTTTGACTAGAAGTTCATCCAAAGTTATATAGGGAGCAGATTATTTAGCATTGTATAAACTTACAATGGAGTCTTTATCAGTTGTTAAGGACCTTTTACAGGTGGATAAATGCAAAATGGACAGTAAAATGACCAAATTTGCTTTTTTTTTTTTACTTATGCCAATAGAAGTTGTTGACAATATAATGGTTTATCAACAACCATATGTTCCATCTGGAAAAGATTATCAGAAAAACAGATACTTATAAGGACTAAAGGCAGAAAAATAATCATTCGTGCAACAAAGCTTCTGTCTGGAAGTCGTCCAAGACAGTGGTGGATATTGCCGGTGGGTTTGAACTGTAGGGTCATATACAGTCCAGGAGGTTAAGTCATTCTGGTCAGAGTTTATGAGTAACTTTTACAGTCAAATATGACATTTTAAACTTGCCAGACCTAACCTGCGCATTTTGACCTGTCTGAGAAAGTAGTAGGTGTTCAAAGCTAACACAAAGAGCAGTGGTAAAGTTGAAATTTACACTGAATTTCCTATCTAGAGATACCAACAGCTTCCTGATACCAAAAGCTGTTGGTATCTCATTTCAAAGTAATCTTTACTTGATTTCCTTTGTTCATCATCGCAACAAGCAATGAGGAAGGCTGTCACAGCAAAAGGAAATTAACACTGCCACGAAAGGTGTAAGGGAGTTCAGTAAATTTGCAGAAAAGTCGTGTCATTGACAGAAGTTTACTGTTGCTGCTCTGCTCTATTTGAAGGAGCCTAGCGGCCGCCTGCTGTTTCATTTAGTTCAGTTAAAAACACCAAATCACTCGTTCTGGTGAAGTTCAAAGCAGTGAATGGTTAATGATTCTTTTGACTTTCTTATGTTCTAACCTCTGACAACTTCATGGTTCAAAAACCTTCCTGGGCTCTAGCTAAAAGTTTTGGTCTAGTAACTGTTTCATTGGAACAGACTGTCACTATGTTTAAGAAGTTTTTAGAAAAATACAATATTTAATTTGCCTTCAAATCCTCTTGTAAACTTTCGCTTGAGTTTGCTACGAAAGGATCTTCTTTCAAGTTTGTAGCTTGGTGCTTTGGATGGATGTGACGGCGTTAGACTTTAAGTAGCACATCTAATTTTAGACTATACACCTATTTGAGAGCATGAAAGAAGAGATTAGTCCGTGAGTTTGTCTTTAGATAGTTGACATCTCTAAGGACACAGTGTGTTCTGTCTCAGATAGCAATATCGTTCCCTAAATAACACTATGTTAAAGCTGTTGTACCTTTCTTTTGGGCTTCATTTTTAGACGATAAGCCCTACCTTAAAGGTCTTTGTATAACAAAGGAACTTACAAGTTGACCAGCATTGCAGCGTTGTTCCCCAACATGAAAGGAAGTTCCCCTTGGACGTTGTTGAATACAAATCCTTGGGAGAGAAGGAGTAACATCCAGCAGTGGAACATGTTCCTCGTCAACCCTTCCCAGTACAGATCCATGCATCAATGGTGAAGGTGCCCAGAATCTTCACGATAGCAGCAGAGGTTGAATGGGGGGGTTGCAAGAGAGCCAGCCTGGGGTCATGAAGGCGTCGGAAGGCCCGGGTAGGGATGCTCAGGTTGTCCCGACTGAGACATCTCAAAGACCAAGGTTGCTACGAGATGGAAGTGACGGACAAAAAGCAACAGACCTCAGTCATTTGACAGCTGCAACAAATGCTTCCTTTTTCCCTCGCATGGCAACCAATCCCGTCAAGAATCATTAATCCACAAAAAGCTGCCAAATTAAAACAGGGGGGGGTGGGGGGAAATCGGCAGGATGAAAAGGAAAAGACAGGGAAGACCCACAAAGCTAACCCCCCTCCATCCCAGCAATGATTAGCAGCAGCAATCGTCCTTCCTCTTCCGCAGCTTAAAGTCTGTGCTGAGGTGTGTGTCAACAGTTGGAAATCATGCTTCGTGTGTATGTGTGTGTCACTGCTGTGATTGGCAGGGCTCGGATTGGGCGGGGCTTCATCGAGGATCCCAGGACAGGAAACCTATCCCCCCCCCCCTTCCTCCTCTTTCCGTCTCACTCCCTCTATTCCTCTCACTGATGGCAGGATGCAGATTGTAACCAGGGATTAGAGAGGTTCAAAAATCGGATTTTGCCCCAGAGAAAGCCTCGTCTATTACTCTGTGTATGGTGTGTGTGTGTGTGTGTGTGTGTGTGTGTGTGTGTGTGTGTGTGTGTGTGTGTGTGTGTGTGTGTGGGAGAGAAAGAGATGGACTGGATTTTTCATAGCTTCCCAGCGTCGGCAGTCATAAACAGCTGACGGCGAGAGGATTTTTCTTTCTTTAAAGCCTCAAATTCAATATCGTGTCCCTCTCTTTCTCTTCCCCTACACTTCCTCTCTCGCCCAACTTACCTCCATCTGCCCTCACCCGCTGTCAAAGATCCAACATAAACCACATAAACCACATAACGATCTGTTCTCATCATAATTAACGCCACTTGTGCTCATTGATTCACTTTAATAGTGAATCCAAAGTGTGTTTAATTTCACCATTAGGCTCTGTTGAATATGGAATGCCCTGTCTCATCCTGCTCCGTTGATTTTTTTTACACTTCTCTGCACATATCAGGACCTTTTTATTATGTCCATAAAGAAAATAAGTTTTCGGAATGAGAGGGTTTTTGACAGTGCAACATGACATCATTTCCTATCCCAACTAAATTTGTTGTCCTCAAGATATTTCACACAAAAGGTTTCAAGCAATCTAATCTGTGTTGAATAATTCATTTCTACATACAGTGCATCTCAAAAGAGTGATGTACAAATGCAAGAAAAAAAAATTAAGACGAAGCATAGTGGTAGCAGTATCATGACCTGGGGTTACTTCTCTTCAGACGACATTGGTACATCTTAAACTGGGGTTTCAGAACATTTTCATTTGGCAACAGCCTAGTCAAAGCACATGAATAAATCTTACAGGAAATGTGTGGGTACCCTAAAACAGAGGGATTTGGACTAGAGATTTGCTCAGTATGTGGCCGATTTGGAAAAGTTTCTTCAAAAGTCATCCTTTTGTTTAGCACCCCCACATGGTGAAATAATGTCATAGCATAGGGAATTTATATAAAAAAGCAGCAATTTATATCTTAATTTCTCCAAAGATTAACAATATTTAGCCAAAAACAGTTTATTTTACCTCAGTTTATATATAAACAATAAGATAATTGACTATGGAAATAATGTTCACTCAAAGCTTGCATTCCATTAAGAAGATTTATAATATTTTACTGACGATATATTGCATAATTACCTCCAAAAGTCATTGTGTGGTTTATTTTGAGGCCCTTAAATTTCATTAAAATGCTCAATCTTATTCACTAACCTTATATTCTTCCTCTTTCTGTCTCTTCTCTCTCCTCAGGACAATACACTGTGATGATGGCACACTTCTACCTGAAGAGGAAGATTGGATATTTTGTCATCCAGACATACATGCCATGTTTCATGACCGTAATCCTGTCCCAGGTGTCGTTTTGGCTCAACAGAGAGTCGGTTCCCGCGCGGACCGTGTTTGGTGAGTGAAACATTTCCCCCACGCTTCCTCCATCTCGCCTTTGAGTGATGCACTTAGACGTAACGCGGCTTTTGTTTGCTTCCAGGGGTGACTACGGTGCTGACTATGACCACACTCAGCATCAGCGCCAGAAACTCGCTTCCCAAAGTAGCCTACGCAACAGCCATGGACTGGTTCATTGCTGTCTGCTACGCTTTCGTCTTTTCAGCTCTTATCGAGTTTGCCACAGTGAACTACTTCACCAAAAGGAGCTGGGCCTGGGATGGCAAGAAAGCTCTGGAAGCACAGCACCCTAAGGTAACAACTACCAGATCATTTTCATGCTTTCCTATCTGACATAAATCCATTTCACACTTGCAACAGAAATACTAAGTAAAACTGTGGAAGCTAATTGTTGCAATCTGTCCCTCCACAGAAACGAGACCCAATGGTGCTCTCAAAAAAGGCCAACAACGTTTGCTCAGCAGGCGTCAACTACACCCCCAACCTCACCAAGGACGTGTCCATCTCCACCATCTCCAATACGACATCGGTGCAGCTCCGGGGCTCAGAGAGCAAACTGGTGGACCCCAAAAAAACGTACAACAGCGTCAGCAAGATCGACAAGATGTCACGAATAGTGTTCCCCGTCCTCTTCGGAACCTTCAACCTCGTCTACTGGGCCACGTACCTGAACAGAGAACCGATGGTGAAAGGAGTTGTCGCTTCCACATAATTGCTTTTTTTTTTGTTTGCTTGTTTGTTTGTATGTATGTTTGTTTGTTTTTGTGCGGGGTTTATTCTTTCCGAAACTGAATTTGTGTAAAAGAAGAAAGGGTTTGATCCCAATCAACCTCTGCTTTAGAAAAAGAAAATTGAAAAATCAAACTTCTGCGCTTGAAGAACAAAGAAACATCTATCTAATTCAGGCAATCTGAATGGATGCAAGGCTGCAAGAGGTTTCCTTTCCTTTTCTTGAGGCCTAAAAAACTCTGCTTGGTAATGAAGAAACTGCTTTAAAGAAACAGGAGAGCGGTGGCTTTGCTTCCTTCTCGTCTATCCTGCTGCAGTCTGCATGACATTCTCTTTAACTGGAAAATGTGGACTCCTTTGTCTTAAATACCGACCATGTATATGTCATCTCTTAAAGTGCAGAGACTCACTTAGTTTGGATTGGAAAGTTGATTTAGAGAGTAAGCAATGCTGCGAGTATATTAATTTAGCTTTTTTTTGCCATTCATGTGATGTTATGTTCCATTGTACTTCTTCAAAACCCTTAGGCTCAAGCCTAGAATCCCAAAAGTGAGAAAACCAAATTAGGAAACCTGAGAGTTAAATACAAGTCCTCAATATTTACATAAAAAATTTGTAAAGCTGCATATAGACCAAGAATATTTGCACATCCTTTGCCTAAAAGGTGAAAAAATAGCCATGAGTGATGTGTTAGCACAGTTCTGGGACTGGGTATATGCGATTTAAATTAAATTTTAAGCCCTGCTAACTCAGCCGTGAAACTAATATACACAGCTGAGAAGCCAGTTACCTGAAAAGCAGCGTGTCACATACAAATCAGCGGAGTGATGTGGAGCATTCCAAGACTATGATTCTGTGAAGTGACCTGGATTCAAGAAGCCTTTTAAGCATCCTTGAGCAAAACACTGTGGCGTTAAAAGCTCCAAGAGGTTTTACTTTGAGTTTGACTGCAGCTAAAAATAACAGCCGACTCTTCACCGTTGTACAAGTAGATCATCAAGTAGGACAAATTTGGGTTTGACTTTTAATTAATTGCGCATTTGTAAATCTTAATCTGCCCCAACAAACTGGTAATGCCCAGTGTAAAATATTTCAAGAGTTACAACAGGAGAGAATCATAAACAGACAAAATAGCCTTTAAATATCTCAAGAGTTTTTTAGGTCAAGCTTCGTAAATATGACCTCTTACTTTATTCTTACACATCTATCTCCCAATATAGAGTTGTCAGTCTCTGGGTTGGTTTTACAAACAACTTGCATCTTAAAACCCATTTTTTAAATATTTTGCAGTCACCTCTTAAGCAATGTAAAAAGAAATGGGTTTAGTTGGCCTAAAACTAAGTGGCTGTGCATCGTTTCAGAGGGAAATGAGAATAAGCTTAAGTGCATTTCAAGGACATTAAGTCATACAAGGTGCTTTGTCTTATTTTGACTTCAGTTATTGTTCATTTTTGCTTCAGCCACTGTTACAACTACTTAAATTCATCAAAATTAGCTCAGCATAATCTTTAGTGTTCCTTTGTTTTGTTTTGGTGGAGTAATGAACCCAATGCGATTACTGTTCTAATGTTAAACAGGCCTCTTTACTAGCTAACTAGATAGTAAGCTTCTCAGCTCAGCTGCTAAATTGTAGATAAAATCAGTTTTTAAAGACATTCTCTGTGCCTGACGATGTACAAACCAAATATTTGTTTTACTTTTTATTCTTTAACATATGCGAGTATAACATTACACCATAGCTACGTTCCTCCATTTTTGTTTTCTGTCACAAAAAAGGCTCCTCAAAAATGACTGTGTTTTCTCTGTATGCTCTTCCTTTTCTAGCAACATAATGAATGTATTTAAAATTGACCATTTTTATTCAATAGGTTATATAAAAGATAGTAAAAAAAGGCCTTCTTACTTGCTAGCGATTTAGGAAGCTTACAGCTGCTTACAATTTGATAAAGTCTGTTTTATAAAGGGGTTCTTTGTGCCTGACTTTCTAAATATCCACTATTTTCTATTTTAAAAGTCATCCTCTGACATAAAAGAGTAGAAGCTAACAGCTTGGTGTTTTATGTTTGTTGTTATTTTTCCCGTTTAAGCTGCTAAAGGAACATACATTACATTTCATTTTGAGAAAAGCAAACATTTTTTGCTATTAATTTATGCTTAAAAACCAATTATTGATGTTTTGAGGCAGATGTTTTATTGAAACATGTACATAGAAGTTTTAGTTTCTCAAGGTTGCATTCCTAGTGATTCACAAGAAAAAAAAAAAAGTCCAATGCTGGACTTTAAATTTTTTCGGCGTACGTTCTTGTCTTGTATCTTTTCCCTCAAGTTTTGTCTGCTTTTACTTCACTCTGCTCTGGATGTTTGTGAAACAAAAACAAACATTTGAGCTTTTTGTGTATTTTCTCCTCTAACTGAGTCAAACCAGCGGCTGTGTGAGCAGAGGTGTGGGGTTAAGGCCGAGGACCAGGTTCTGTGTCGGGACACTCAGGAACAAAAGGAGCAACGTCTGCAGCCAACCGGATGCCTCTGCGCTTCTCGAACCGCATCGTATCGAAGTCTGTAGACTTTATTGGACATTTTCTTGGTGGACTTCAGGGCAGATCATATTCTATGCGAGTCTGTAAAGGCTTCAACTGGATCTCAAATTGGTTTTAGGAAAACAGCTCCAAATGTACAACACTGATGACCCATGAGGGTCCCAATTTTACCTGCATCACGTCTTTAGGGGCAACAAGCAAACTCATGAACAAACTCAGCTGATGACCTTTTCTCTTACCTTTTCCTAAACAAATGGGCCCCATAAGAAATGTTGCCTGAGAACATCATAACCAGTTTCCTTCCTACAAATTGCCAACTTCTTCTAAATCTACATTTAATAAAGACAATTGTATGATATTGCGATCGATAAAAGCTTAGATCCTGACAGAATGTGTACTTTCTTTTTGACAATATCTACTTTGCCAGTCAGCTCCTACAGTGTCATATTTGTTTCATGAACCTAAAGTAAACAACATCAGACCTGCTTGTTTAAAGTGTTTAAAGTGACGTGACATGTGGCAGGACTGATGCATTCTGGTGAGCCGCCGCTTCTGGATACTCAAAGTGTTGCTGTCTTGTCAGCGGCGCTGAAGTCTCTATGCTTGTTAGGGTGAAAGGAAGTGGAATGAAATGCGGCTGAAGGTTGACACGTCCGTCTGACTGTCCAGCCCGGGTCGACATGGCAGCCGAGGGAAGATTAGCGACTCGGACAAGCTCCCGGGCAACAACCTCTGTCTCTGTGCATCTCTTCACACGGTAGTGAGTCTTTAAGATTGTTTGCTGGGTTGATTTGTAGAGCTGTAATAAGCATCTTGGGTTCAGTTTATGAAATCTGATGATAACCGTTGTGTTCCCATGGTTATTTTCTCAAAAGCTGCATTTTTTCCCACTGCATATGAGCACCCATCGACCTATCCATCCATTCAACCTTCCTTCTCACTATTGTTAGCCAAGAAACACCCGCCTGCCCTTCACATCTTCCTCCAGCCTCTGTCACAGACTCATCTGCCATACATCTGCTAGAAAAGGGATTTAGTTCCGCTTAAGTTGCTTTCATTTGGTCAGGGGGGCCCCTTACAGCAAAGCACTTTTCTCCGGTTTAAGCCCCGAGCGGCACCCAATCCTGATGACAACTGCTTGTTTTTCTCAGTCTGGAGTCTGGACAGATTTGTGCGCGTTCTGGGGCAAACGCTGGATTGATTATGTGCACTTCATCCAATGCTAGCTCATGGGTAGTGAGGCAGGCTGGAGTTCTGGAGCTCTCATTTATGACTGCAACAGTTGTCTCTACTTCAGACAGACATTCTTCTGCATGTAAAAAGAAAAAAATGAATCTCTGAGGCAATTGTAAAAAATTTTATTTGCCTGATATTTTTTTTGCAAAATTGCAGCAAAGGTATGGTAGCTGAGTCTCTGCCACTCTTATTTTGTTTGTTTTATCTTCTGTATTTGTCTTAGACAAAAAAGGGGATCAATAAAAATACTGTATAATACGCATCCATGTATTAAAGCACTGCTGTAGCTCAACTGTGGCTTCATTAAACCCTGATTAAAGCTGCTAATATGGGAAGCAAATCGGACATTAACACTTGTTAGCAGTATTGATCCGATTCTCTGCTGATGTACGCGGCTTGTTACATACTGTGAATCTTCCATCAGCGTCTCCAGAGCAGATTGATTTAGTTTGTTTTCTCCTGCCATTCGGAGTGGAATTTTTCTGAAGCTCCGATAATTAGCTGCAAGGCTGTATTTGATGAAGAATAAAAACTCTGTTGAATTTCCTGGAACACGGTGCGCTTTTTGTCAGCACAATTTGATTTTGTCGTGATTAGTTTATGCAGTTTCATCATGGGGATGAATCCCATATTCATTCCAAATTACTGAAATGTTATCTTGTCAAGATGCCACACTAGACCACACAGATTCGAGTTTTAAGAACATCTAGAAGTTGATTTGAGATGAAATTGACGAAACGGGAGTAGTATTGCTTTCTCTCTCAAAGCCTCAAACATACTCAACCCTTGTCTTATTTGATCATAAAACCTCTGTTGAAGGAAATTTATTAGTTCAAACGCCTGAAAATGTCAGTGAATATACATGTACATTTATACATATCTAAAAATATATCCAGCTGCTTAAAATAGACAAACTTTAAGGGCATGTCTCAGAAGGTAAATCCCAAACGATGTTAGAAAATAATGTGCAATTATAGCATTTCTGGTCCAAAGCTCTCCACTCCACTTGGGAATCTGGATATCTATATATCCAATTACAGTGCTTTGCAGAAACAAAGTTCAGTTCATGTTATTGGAATTTACTGTGAGAAACCACAACATACATTATTAAGGAGGAAAACTCACAGTTTGTAAATTCAGCACCTGTATACTGATAAATAAAACCTATGGCAGCCAGTTGTGTCTAGAAGTCACATATATTTAAATTGGTTTTTGTGACATAGAAGATATATTCAAAGGAAAAAACCTTTTTAAACAGTTATCTTAGGCCAAATGTGATCAGATTACTTCACAATTCAATTATTTATCTCTAGACTACATATTATATCACTGCAGCAGTTATTTAATAAAATATTTATCTGAAAAAAAGTTGTTTTTCATATGCAGTGTGCATTTTTGCTCAAACACCTCAGCGCTCTAATAATTCATCATTCCTGCAGGTTAGAAAACCTACAGCGACAGTGAAAAATAAGAATTATTACTCGTTGTCGTTCATATTTTACCCACCAGGGGGCAACAAAGTCTCTCTCCTCGCGCTGAAGTGTTGCGCTCGTTCAGACATGACTTCATAAAGTCCAACTTCAAGCAAATTGCAAACATCAGAGCAAACAAAAGCAACAACTTCGGTAAAACTGCACCTGTCTTGTTTCATTTTTTTTAAACTTTCTCTTTTTTAAAAGAAAAAAAAGAGGTTTGGAGTTTAAAATTATTTTTGCAAATTCGCAGGGGTGTTTACGCGCGCAGGAGGTGTGTGTGTGTGTGTGGTGGGGGGGGGGGGGCTACATTAATCACGCTTATGACGTCTCCTCCAGTTTTCATCTGGATAGTGACACCCAGGTAGTGCGCGCGGAGCATATGAGTCACGCATTCCCTGATAAAGGTCCTCCGGCGGCACACAGCCTCACCCCTCCAACCGGTGTGTTGCCCCCCCCCACAGGCGCTACAGCGGGTACGGGAGGAGGGAGTTGGCCCCGTCCTCCTCCTATTTCCACCTCATCCCGCCGGACTCATCACCCGTCCTGATTGATCGTCGGGTGTCTTCCCGGAGGAAGCCCTCCTGCGAGGAGCGAGGAGGACCGCGCGCGGGGGGAAACACAGACTTACGTGGGCGAATGAGGGAGTTCGGATGCGGGATTGATGGGCTCACACCTCCTGCACGCGGCAGCAGCAGCGGCGGCGGCGCGCGCCGGGGTCCCCGTCCAGCAGTTCCCGCAAGCAGAGCTGCCTTCCGCCCGTGGGAAAATGACAGTCAGGCTCGCGGTCACCCTCTTCACACTTCTTCTGCTCACCCAGGATGCTCGGTGAGTCCTTTCTGCTTCCAACTGATCAACAGCTGTGGGGGGGAAAGTTAGCTAAATGAGGCCAATTGCGCATTTTGTTGCTTCTGTCTCAGGGCTTCCCCATATAAGCAAAGAAAGAAAGAAAAAAAGGTCTGAAAAAACCTTTTCAACTGGTTATGCTCAATTATGCGCGTCACTGTGTGTCGTGTTTTTTTTTTCGACTGCGACAAAAGTTTTTATTCCAAAAATGACAGAAAACAATCTCATTTTGTTTCATTCATTTATGTTATTTATTTATTTTTTCCTTACCCCCCATTTCAGTTCTGACTTACTGGAATATGGCGACGACGAGGAGGACCTCCACGACACCACCGTCAACCAGATGCTGGTGCCCAGGTCGCACCAGGAGGACGCCACGCTCATCCTCAACAACCTGCTGAGGGAGTACGACAAAACCCTGCGGCCGGACATTGGTGGTAAGAGCGGCATGGGAAAAGTTGGATGCTGATGTTGCTGGAAGGTGGAGCACACACCCACCTGCACCACCACCTACCTTTAGGCTTAGCTCTTCTTCAGTGATCCGGATCTTTAGACTTCTTTGATGACCATAAGACAAATGTGGACATAATGGTCTTAAATTATTCACGATAAAGCCTGATTTGAATCATTTACTTTCAAGCCATCGATCAAAATTGTATGTAAGCTCTGAAAAACAGGAGAAAATTAAATAAATTATGCATTTTTTCACCACCTTAAAACCATTTCAACAGCTGAAAACAGTTTTGATAGCCGTATTATAGACAAAGCAAAGCAAAGTCTTATTATTATGATAATTGGTTTGATCAATGGAATCTTTGTCTCAAACCAAATCTTGAATTCTTAATATTCTTTTATTTCTGAAAGTAAAAATATCCACTAACTGCAACTTTTTTTTTTAAATTGTTGTCATATATTTGTCTGCCACAAGGGGCAGGACTGAGCCACTTTCCCTTGACTGAAGCTGTGGGCGTATACAACATATGTATTATTCCCTCATCCATCTATTGTCTTCTGTTGATCCGATTGGTTTTTGGGGGCAACAGGTCTAAGAGGAAAACGCAGACATTCGTCTCCCACTCTCGAGTACTCATGGGGAATTCCTTGACTGGAAGGGATATATCTCTCCAGGAAGTTTTGGATCTATCACAGGATCCCCTCTCAGTGGAACATGCCTGACAAATATCCAAAGGGAGGTGCCTGAACCACGTCGACTAACTTCTTTAGATGTGAAGGAGTAAAGGTATTTCTTTGAGTTGCTCCTGGGTGCCTGAGCTTCAAACCCTGCCTCTAAGGTTCAGTCCAGCCAACCTGCCATGGAATGCCAATTTAGCCACTTGCATCTGGGATCCTGCTCTTCTGGACATAATCCATATCTTAGAGATTCTATCTATGAACTCAAAAAAAGGGATTTGTGATTAAGGACAGCCCTGGCAGACTCCAACCACCTTTTCTCCAAGATATAAAGGAATTACTGGGTTGGACATGCAATAATCCACCTAATACAAGTAGAACGGACAACCAAACCTTCATAGCTCTCTCAGGAACTTCACAGAGGAATGATTTTGATGATTGGACAGAATTTTCTTCCCAACTACCCTACAGTGAACATCTCCACAGGGACTAGGAAGAGTGACAACTGTAAAGTTGGAGCACAGTCTCTGGTTCCCCTCAATAAAAATGATGACCAACGCTCTGGTCCACCACTCCACAGCCCCTGTTATCTGGAAGAGGCATGTCTGGACAACCCCACAACATCCAGAGCCTTCAGCACCTTGGACTATGCATAGTCCAACCATGGCACTAGTGAGCTTTGTATTTACATCAGCTATGTCTTCAATGGCTACCTCATGCTGGCCCAAAATTGTGAGTGAATTAAGGACCCAGATTCAACATTCTGAATCTGGGTCTACCGTTTCTGCATCTCCCAAACCATATCTGAGATTGTATATCAAAATGTACAACACAAACCTTGGTGGGGGTATTTAGAGGACACTGAGGTGATGTGCAGTATGCTACCAAAGTCCCTCACGGGTAGTGGTTCATCTTACTGCCTCTTGTGGTAGAAAAGAGCAAATGAGAGAATACTATCTCTACCCTTCAGAGGTTATTTCAAAAATATTGAAAAAGATAGGTTTTTTTTTCACTTGCTGATTTGTTCTACAATTGCAATATAATTGATTTTTTTACAATTACCAGTCAAATATGGCACCATAATCCAAAATTAGAAACTTCTAAGCTTTGAAATATGGCTCAATAACTAATAATCTTCCATTTCAAATGACAGCACAGTCTTTTTTTTTCAGAATTTCACCCAAAGGAATCTAAAGTTTTCATCTTGCGTTTAGCAGAGCCTGCAGAGAGCCTGACAAACTCAAATGCAGCAGATGAGAAAGCCAATAATTCACTTCATAAACCAGTGAAAGAAAGTAGAATGAGAGAACCATTTTAGCACAGGAGCATTAAAATAAGTTGAATGGTTGTAAAACAGGTTGTAAATAGGGCTGTTTAGCTGTGGTGTCATTTCAAAGTTCATTTCTGTCAAACTCTGATACTAACCAATGTGGGACAATTCATCCCAAAGAGCAGTTATACATATTTTTACAAATAAAAACCTTCTTGAAAACCTTTACTCGGCGATTTTCTCCTCCTGTCTAGGTCTGAAACTCATCAAACGGTTTTGTGCCGTTTTCACAGGGAGAGAAGCAGAGTTGGCAACGTCCAGTTCAAATCCTCCGCTGATTGCACTTGCGTCGTTTCCACCATGTTTACAATGCAATCACTGCTCTGAGCTTCTCTGAGGCCTTTCTAATCAAAACTGGTTACTGGTTTGATACCTGGTGTGTTCTCACTGGTGGGCCACTGCCTGGAAAAACCGCCGGTGATGACTGTCCGTATGGAAGGCTGTTACTGCTCCGTTTCCAGAAAGTAGAAATCATCGTTTGTCGCATGAATTCCTGAGGGTTGAGTGCAGATTGTGGCTGCTGGTGACTCAGCTTTAGTATGATTGCGAGATATTTATGGCCTCTAATTGCAAATGTAGGCATTGGCTCAATACTTTTCTCACATTCCAGTCGGGCTTGTTACTGGTACCACTTTTATTGTGCCTCATTATTTTATGTTTTAGTCGGAATCAATAGAATCCGACACGGAAACCATTTGGGAGCTGCCCTACATTAAAATTTAGGATTATGCACAGTTTTTGTTTCATCTTTGTTTGCTTGCGTTGCTTCCTGCAGCTTCTGGAGAAGACACTGAGCTTAAGTAAACAGCCTCTGTGTAAGAAAGGTATATATAACACATTTTAGGGTTTCCTATGAGTTTTAAATGGAGGGCGGACTAATGACGATGGCAAAACATGCATTTGTGTCACGCACATTAACGCAACCCAAGTGAATTTTTATTAAGGGGTACTGTTGTGATACAGAGATACTACAAACAGGCTAAAATATAAGCCTAAATACTTCAAAACATGCAGAAATGACAGTCATTTTTTAGTTGATATGTTTGAAAAAAAACCCACTGATATTAATTTGTTTTTGTTTCCAAATAGAGAGTATATAATGCATTCACTCCTTTGGATGTTTCACCCTTTTTACTGATTTTAGTAGTTTTGGTAATACGTTACCAAAACTACCACAAAGCCAAAGCTATTATCATGCTAGCACTACTCAAACAACTTGATAAACTAAATTTATTTATATTTGCTATAGCTTTTCCCACAGATGCACTGCATTTATCATTATTCTACAGTTTTTGCTTTCCCAAAGGTACTTAAATGTAACCACGGGCTTGATTAATGAGACGTGTTTGAAAAGGAGAGACTGCCAACTAACAAAAAGCCCTGTTTAAAAAAAATAGTTAGGAGACTGTGAAATTCAGACTGGTACAGACAGCAAAGGTAAATGCTTAAAAAAGATGTTCCTTTATTTGGAAAAAAAAATGCTGACATTCATTTTTGCTGACAGGGTTTTTTCCTAATAAAAAAGCTGTGATAGCAAAACTACAAATGTAGTTTTTAAAAAAAAAATGCAAAACAACAATTTTTCCCTCCTGTTTTAGTATTTAGTATTCAATGGTTTGAAGTTGGTGACTGATCTGAACTGAAGGCTGAACAGTTCAGCAACCCAAACCTTTTACCGTGAAACATTCTGTGATTTGATGCATAAATTAGATTTTTTTTTCCATCTGTTTGTACGAGTAGCACATCATCTGGATGATGGCATGCGTTCTTCCAGAAACAGAATACGTTATTCAGCGCCAACTGTTCCTTCACGACGTGCCAGTTTACTGCTTGGCTTCTCAACTGTGTGCAGATAACAAGCTTGGTGGTCCCTCCTCACCTTAGTCCGGCAGATGATGACATTTCCCTTGAACATTACTAAAATAAATGGACTCTGACTAAAAGAAGGCAGCTTAGTTTGCAGGAGAAAAGCCTGATAGTAGTGGGCATCATCTTCTTTTCTTTTACCGTACTGAGCTAAATTACATGTTGACTTAACCATAAAATAATGTGTACCATTTGGATTCTTAAAGATGAACGGGCAGCTTTTGATTTAATGTTTAATATTTAATAGGGGAAAAAGTCTCTTCAACGTCAATTATGCTGAAGAAATTAAGACAGAATGACTGTGTACTAGACAAACTGCACTTCCAAGCTACACACTGTTCCTTTTGACAAAGTTTGAGTGGAACAGGAGCTTGTTTTATACTTAAAGACTTAAAAATTTATCAAGAGTCTGCTTGACTCTCAAATGTCAAGAGAAAGATCATGTTTCTAAATGTTATCGATCTGAGATTTAATGAGGTGATGGTATATTTGAGTTATAAGTTGGCAGAGGAAAAAAGAACCCTGAATCCCTCTCTCAGCTAGAAATATTTCCACTTCTACTTCTAAGAAAATGCTATAAAAATGGATGTTTTCTGCTACTTGGTTTTGGGATAATCAGAGACTTTTCACATTGGATTTAGAACCGGGTCACACATTTGATGAAAGTCCCTGAAGGATGCTTAGCAAGTTGTAGGTGTTCACGAAGATCTTCTTTGGAAGACCTTCAAGCCAAAAACTGATGACAGATGAAAGCTGGGTCCAGTTTCTTGGTTGGACGAAGGTTTGCTGTTCTAGGGTTTGGTCTGATATTCAGAAAAGAAACCCGCAGTCCAATAGGAATAGGTTTTAGGTCTATGAGACTATTAGGTCTCACAACCAATGAGTGAATCTAAGACTATACAATTAGAAAGAGTGCTAAGCTGAAGCAATGAGAAGATGAAATGTCAATATTCACAAAATCATAAGATAAGAACCTAGAAACATTCTATTTAATGCTTTCAGTGTTTTTCTTTCTGCTGTTGAAGAAAACTTACATGATCTTTTTTAACAAAATGGTACAAAGGTGCTTTTAATTTGTTTATATTTTTGTTGTGAAGTCTTAAGCTAATTAAAAGAAACTTGAGACATAAAAAGTAGATTAAATACAGCATTGAAGGTAATTAAAATGACATAATACCACCCATCCTGAAATCCTGAGTTAATTTCCCCATTCTTAAGCTGGGCTTATTTTCATATTGTTGTATCTCGGAATATTTAAGATGCCCAACTTAACCCAAATCTAACCTTTTTTTGTTTGTCTGTTTTTTTGCGTTTTGGTTCCCCCGGTTGCTTCCTCGTTTTGGATTTTCTTGTAGCTCACCTCTCAGGAGGGGAATCTCCACGCAGCTCTGCTTCCATAATTAAGGGTGAAATTTTGATGAGATCCAGTTGACAAACCTCAGTGTCGCCCATGAAATGTTAATGCATTGGAAGGATAACGTGAGGCAATGTGTGTGTGTGTCCATGTTGCACAAAAGAACCCAGTTGGAGATGACGCCGAGTCAACAACAGAACTGGGACAATAAAGACATTGGAAAAGGAACAGGGTTCAGCTGAGAACAAATCTGAGAGAAAAACACGCGGTGACTCGCACGCTCGTGTAAACAGGCACATACCAAAGTCTCGGCTCATTTCCCAAATAAACCTGGATTTATTCTAAATCAAAGTAGTTCTCTACCTATTCAAACACAGCAAAATACACCAAATCAAACAGGCTTGTCTGTTTATCTCTTTTTTGCAAATGTGAGCAACCTTCTAGGTTTGTTTGTGAGCTGGTGGCTGTGAAAGCAGAGTGCTTCCTGTTGTTCAATATTTCTGTTTACTGGCCATAACTCTGTTTTATAGCCTCATGTTGCAGCAAACACACCAGTTAGATAAATCACTTTGTTAGCTCAAATCAAACAAAGGACGCTGGGTATATCTGAGCTGATGGATGTAAAAAAGAATTTAATGTTTTTACAAAAAGTGTTGTTGCTCAATAAAACATTTTTTTAGCTGGTAATGTCAGAATAGGGTTAGTCTAACTTATAAAAAACTGTTGGAAGTGACAGAAAATATTAGCTTGCTGTCATAATAACTGACCTAACTGGAGCTAGCTAAAACTTAAACGGGCTTGAAGTCAAACTACAGAAATCCAAGATACCACAACATAACAGGGCTATTATATTGTTTCCCTCCTGTCTCCTCCAGTCTTGTGAAGTCAGCTGTGAACTTGATGTTCATATAAAGTGGGTGACTGGTCCACTTAAGGGGGGAAAAGCGACCCAAATTTCCCCCCCCCCCGAGCAGAACAAGTGTCGTGCCGCACCTTAGCCGATAAGAAGCGCCGCAGACTGGATGGAGATGAGATGCTTTGGTGCCCCTATTGTGTCACTTTCCTTTTGGGTTCAGAGTGTGTGATCACTGTGGGAGATCTTAGTGATCCTGCGCTTAAACGCGCGCGGCTGTGTTCGTGCGCTACCGTTTCGTGTGCGTGTCTCCCGTGGGGAATCGAAGGCGAAGTGGGCTGGAGTGAGATGCTGACTGTGCTCTTAAGACACACATCCAGCGTTTGGGAGGCAGATTTATTCAAAGAGCTTAATTAAAGACTAAAAATGTAGCAGCCCTCTAGTGCATTAAAAGATACGTTTAAGGCAGATTTAAGTCTTTGTGCCCATGAGAATTGGAGCCATAGAGAACCATCCGAGAGAAGCTTTAAAAGTGTGTGGTCAAAAACTATTTAAAAAAAAACACTCAGAAAGGAAAGCTAATTTACTGACACATCTATCATACTGCTTGCTTTAATTTCCACAGTTCACAAAGGCGGACAGACAAATTGCAAACTGTCTTAAGTACATTAGGAAGAGTTTTTTTCCTAATATGCTGTAGATGTAGCAAGTTAGTGGACGGTCAATGGGTGGCAAAATGACTAAATGAAAAACTGTCAACTATCCAAAGATGAACTTTAGTAAAACACGCATTTTAAGGTCACTTAATGCAAATTTTCAATTTTTTCTGAAATAAACTGTCTCTGAAAGTGAAACAGTCTTCCCCTTTGTCCTCTTAATCTCTCCTTTTAGATTAAAATCTCTTATAAAAATCATAATTAAACCACTGACTTAACCTTCCTCTTGACATCCAAGTCAAACAGTCTCAGTCATTTTTGGGTGTCTTATCAGGTTTCATTCTTATAAAAAATAGGCATTTGTCTACTGTTAATAGTAAACAAAGAATAACTAGATAGTATAAGTGATCCTTACCTCATTTTGCAAGCTCATTATTTCAATAAATTTTAATCCTAACCACTAGAAGAATGTCTTTTTGAGAAGCAATAATGCTGATTGAGTTATGGACAGTAATCTCTGGTAAAGCAGCTGACATTTGCTACAGGGACATAAAGGGAAATCACTATAATAACTCATGAGTGAGATAATTAAATCACTTTACATTTATGCTCCAAGGATTTCTTGTAATTCTCCACATTTACAACCAGAAACACAATTCCTCTGGTGTCCACATCCATTTTGCACCCCTCTCTGAAACCTCTGTCTCTCATTTCACACTCGGAGGATAAAGCACAATGCAGAATCATGCTGCATGCTAATATGTGGTTTGAACTCGACCGCGGACCCGATCCAGGTCCTCTCTGTGTGGGATCAGACGTGGCGACTCCAACTGAAGGCGCTAATTGTCTGTAACTAACAAGTTATTGATTTTCACTGAAACGGGCCAGGTCCCTCAATCATATCTGCCGTTATTGCTTTGTCAAATATGTCTGACAGTAACAATTACATCCGCCAGTGGCCAGGCGGAGAGTTCATACATTTAAATAAGACATCACTTGCCTTTCAGAAGCCGTTTTTATTTGAGCTATTATTTATATATTCTTTTGTGATTGCATTTTGTTGTTTACTGTACACGTGTCCAAAGATGTGACTACGTCTCTTGAGTGTGTGTGTGTGTGTGTGTGTGTGTGTGTGTGTGTGTGGTGTGTGTGTGTGTGTGTGTGTGTGTGTGTCACTAAAGAGGACTTCAGAGGGATTCAGATGAAAGCCAGGTGTGAGTTAGAAATAGAAACCCGAATGCAACATATTTGTAAAAAAAAATAATATGCTGCAATATAATCAATGTAAATGGTTGATGAATAAAAATGTCAAATGTACTAATTTCTCTGAAGACAAGATACGTCTCAAGAAGGAGCAGACAGAGGCTGGAAGTTTGCAGTTGCGAGTGCTTTGTATTTATAGTGAAAAAATTCAATTTACATCCATGAAAAATCCAATAAATATGCACCACATAAATTAGTTGACATGAAATGTAAAAACATTAATCTAAACAAGTGCTCAATAAATATTTAAGGTACCTTACTGTTCACATATGACGGTATGTTTGAAGTATTGTGAGATTGGATAGATAAAGGGGATAGAGAGTGGAAAATACAGAGAATGGAATTTAAAATTTACACCTGGGTTACACGAATCTGCTCAGACATTGTTACTTTGCAGCTGTTTCCTGTCTCTTTCGCTCCATTTCCATCTGGTCCAACTTTCTGCATCTTATTCAGTCACCTTCCTCTTTTGGCCCATCTCTTACTCTCTCCATCATCTTGCCATTTTTTAATTTTTTTTCATCCAATAAACCTCCCTCTGCTTGCCGTCAACGTCTGTGCCTGGCCACCTAAAGTTATGTGCATATTAACGCTTGCGATTTTGCAGTTTTTGAGTGAAAGTTTGACCCACTTTTGATCGCGTATTAAAATCTCACACATCCGAGTGAGGAGCCACGGCTGATTTGATCGGTCTTTGGTGGAACGCAGTATGGTGATTTTTTGATGAGACTGCACATAACATCCCAATAAACCTTCATGATTTATATATGACTACTAGTGCGGTCAGGGGAATAACCAAGTATACTCTTTCTACTTCTGTGTGATCTAGTAGGGGAAGGTTACGACCAAATACTCTTTTTATTTGATCATTATTTGAGTGACTGGCTCTGCAAAAGCAGGAATTTTGGCAGTGTGCTTTTCTGGAAAATGTTTAACACACTGCCAAGATGGAAAGTGTTTCTGCTGCCCATCAGTGTGGGAAGTGTTCGAAGACAGTTTCTACACAATTTGAAAGATTATTCATGAAGGAAAATGTGACAAAGTCCTAATGAATTCAGATCAAGCAAAGATAAGAGAATGACAAAGATTTGGCTTGCTGAAGGTTAACGTTTGTAACAGGACAGTGAGAAAAAGACTCTGAAAGGGTTGACAAGGTAACGAGATATCTTCCAAGAGAAAGGTCTTAGTTTTGCAAAGTTGCATCTTAGCTAACCAGGAGACGTTTGGTCCTTTGTCCAACAGGTTCAACAAAAGGAAATGTGGCAAAATGTCATTTTACACCAAGTGCAGTCTAGGATCTGCTTTTCAGTCACAGACCCCCCAAAATTTCTCAGTGGTACTGAGTTTAGACCAAAAAAACATTTGACCGAGTTTAGAAGAAATACTCAGAGTGTGTTTGCCATTAGAAAGTTAAAAACCTCAATCACAAACACACAGATAGGCCTGTGGGTAATTTGATTGAGCTGCTCTCTCCTGGCCTCCGTGGGATCTGCGGCAACCTGTGTGGTTCTTTATTTTCTGCTTTGTTTTCTTTTTGGAACAGCGATATGATCAACAACTTCCTTGAGGCAGATTCAATTAACAGCAAGAAGTAGCCCTGAACCTCATTAGAGATGTAAAGCAATGCATGTTCTCATTTTGAAAAACTGTATGCGGTCCTCTTTGGTAATTACCAATTTTCCGATTGAAATGCCTTTTAACCGCCTCGCATTCAAATGATTACATAGTTAATGAATTGGCTTACTATTTTCTTAACAGGGTGTCGGTCTCATCATTGTGACTACCCAGCTGGATCAGAACAAGCAAGAATATGTGGGAGGAATTAAAAAATGCACTGATGGCTGTAATAATTACATTTAAATATATCTTCTGGCTCCTGAAAAGGAGGAAGCAGCTTGTAAAATCCATCTTTAAATCATTTTAAAACAGAATCAGGTCTTAGATACTAGATACTAGAACGCACACTGGTCTGGTTTGCCTTCAGACTGTGAGAAAAGAGGTTTAAGTAAACTTCTGGCTTGAGCTGTAACACAGTCAGTAAATGTTTTTCCTGCTTTTCTTTTTAAATGAAATATTTACAGCCTATATTCAGCCTTTACCTGCACCCGGTTGCGAGCCACTGCCTGGAAGTCGGGGGGTTGGGGGGAACCTTCTCAGATATCCATTATTTACAAATGTCGTTTCAACAAGAAAAATGAGAGCAGATTTAGGGTCTTTTTTTATCCCCCTCTTCTTATATTGAGTGTTAATCTGTGATCTAGAGAATTTCATATTTAGTGGTTGCCTTATTTCGCTTGCCCTTTTCTTATTTGTGTTGTTGATCCACTGCTTTTTACCAGAGAGTTTTCACGTTAAATGACATTGATTTATCTTACATCTTTGGTTAAGTTAGGGCTTGAAGTGACTTGTTTCTGTAAATTACATGCCTTGTTACATCACGTTTGGGAGCAACTGAGCAAGACTGAGGAGATAACGATCCCTTTTTCTTTAGCAAGCTAAGCTTGCAGGTAAAGCAAAGTCACTGGTGACTGCATGGGCGAATGCTGCTAGTAGGAAACTGGAATTTTGAACAAAACTGGAGCTGCTTTCATGCAAAAGACATTTCTTACATTTCAAGATTTCATGACTTTAGTTGTATAAAATTCTATAATAGGATTAAAAAAGAGTCTTCAGTATTCCCAAATTATATTCATACAAGAGATAAATCAGTGTCATACCGTCATATTATAATTTATGCATTTTTAAGATCCTTTGATAGGATAAGAAGTTGTTTGACTTATCTAAAAAACTGCCAAGGATATTTAAAAGAAAAAAGTAAAAAAATAACACATTTATTTCCAGTTAAATATATATTTGTTACTTTTGGGAGTGATTAATTTTGCTATATCGGTAGCTTTTAAAGAGCCACCTAACATTTACCAGCTGCATTATGGGACAATCCCAAAAGATAACAACACCTGGACACAGTTAAATAGACACCCTCTGCACCTCCGACTCAGATGTTTCTCTTGGCTTTTTATTTGTTTGTGTGGCGACTCTTTCCTGGCTGGCCTCCTCTCCTTCATCTTCGCAGACCCGACATTTGGCACAGCGGTGTCACCACAGCAGCTTTAAGGACAAACCACACACAAGCCTCTTCAATTTTTCAAGTCCAGTGACATTTTGTGAGATGAAAAGAAGTTTAGAGTCCTGGCAAATGCTCCTCCTCACATCTGAGGCGTCCAGGTTAGCCAAGCCGACAGTGTCCCACGGGGTGGGAGCTTCACACAGGATGCAAATTTAGGTAAAAAAATGCACACGTGAAGCAGCACTTATCCTGCTAACCTTTTATAAAGCTCTTTGATGCAAGTACGACTCCGGAAGCGCGCGCGTGTTCACTGGAGGAAATTAATTCACATAAATCCTGGAGTCTCTCTTCGCTGATTTAGCATTTCATTCCCCCCACCAACATTGTCCGCAGAAATTTGAAAGTGCAAACTAAGTTTTCAGCACTCCAAAGATAGCCATTTGTCATCACGACCATCTTCCTACATTAGCCAGAATTCAAGTTGGTTGTACATTTCAATAAGGAGGCTTGCTGCTACATCTATATTAGCCTTCCAGGCATTGTGGGGGGGAGAAGGCAGGCAGCAGCTGGTCTGCAACAAAGCAAACACGCATTAATAATGCCAAGCATGTGTGTGGATAAGCGCCGAAGTTTGTTTTAATATACAGGCTGTAGACAATGATGTTAATGATGATGATGGAGCACAACAATTATCTAGCTCTGCATCTCAGTCTGGAACTTTCTCTCAACATCTTGGGATAAAGTTTGAGAATTTAGATTGACAGCTACATGATGTAATAAACCTTCAATGCTTTCCTTTGGCCAATTTATAAAAATTAAATGGACATGACGTTTTCTATATTTACACGAATAAAACAACAGTCTCAAAATCTTCATTATATTGAACCATAAAAAGGTATTTCTGTGTCTGAATTTTTGCAGTGAATGTCTCATTTTGCCACAGTTCGGGCTCATTTCTGTGTAAATGGTCTCATGAACACTAAGTTCACACAAGTCAAAATTTAGCAGTAGGACTGGACCCATTTTATATTTACTTAGTGTCTACAAGTAGCATTTCTGTTAAGAGACTGACTTTAGCCTGAATAATTAGCAAGTTATTACAACTTGTTTTACTCTATAAAAAGCAGCGCAACAACAAAGGATGATATTCAGAGCAAACTACTTCTAATTTTGTGAATGTTAAGTCTAAAATGTCAAAGTAAAATAATAACTCAGTTACTGAAAGTTACGAGTAAAAGTAATAACAAAAGTTACTACACTTTAGACTCGTTTTGACTGAGAAACAATGCACAGTGCAGCTATGCTCTATCGGGGTTAAAATATCCTGAAGCAGTGAATGCATCATTTGGAAAAGTTCCACTTTGATTAGGCTGATGAGCTCCACCTGTGGAGTTTGTGAGTGGCTGCAGAGAATGACAGAGACCTGGCAGGAATGTTATGGAGGGATTTAAAAGCTGTTGAAAACCAGTGAAAGGATACGTTGAAGGAACACCTACTACTTAAGAAAACGCAACTGAAGACTTCGACTACGCTTGGTGGTCAGTGGAGTGTTGAACGAAGCCGTTTGAGCAACCTGATGTGAAGCTACTTCCTGTCAGGTTTGATTCAATGGAGTCCAGGTGAGCTAGCAGACCAGAACTGTTTTTCAGTCTGCTTGCGTTCCTTGACAATCAATTACTTCAAATGTATAGTTGAGAACTTTTTAAATGCTGCATGCTGGTACTTTGGAAATGCTGTGGAGTAAATGTTTTATTTGTAAACAAACAGGGTTGTCTAAAAAATGGCATTGTGGGTAAGAAAGTAAGATTTTTGTACTCGACTAGTAGTTAGCTGTGCTTTCATGTGTTTTTGTATTGAAGTTATTAGCTGTTGTCAGAATGGTAAAAGAGTTGCTTTCTGTCTAAAAGTTGTTTTGATGAGTGCAGTTGTAGTGATTAATGCCTTTCTGCTTGCGTTTATTCCTTTTGGTGAGCAATAAGCTTTTCTTGAGCTTCATGTGGGCACGAAAAAGTAGACATGGACACAGTTTTAAAGTTGGTGAGTTTTGTGCAAATGTGTATTTGTATTTTGGAAAAAACTGTGGAAGCAATGAGCATTGATACAGAGGTAGTTAAACTTGACTGAGGACTGAATAATGAGATAATGACCTCTGTGGTGTACAGTTCTTTGCAAGAGGTGAAATCACTGAGGGAATGCATTTTCAATTTTGGTTTGCTTCTCCATAAATTGTGAATTAAGCTTTTAAAAAAAAAGCAACGTATGCAACATTGTCAGCAAACCTATTAAATACGCTGAACATTTAAGCACTTTAAAGATGTGTAGCTACACAGAAAACTTTCTCTGATGCAGCTTAGGAGGAAAACCGGTGAATGTTCTTGGTAAAGAAAATCAATGTGTAGGTTGAGGATGTCTGAACAACAGTTATTTAGCGCATCCACACAGTCCTGTTTGAGATAAATCAGCAGAGCCGCACAGAAGTTAGGCAAAAATGTTCACCCTTTTAAATGAGAATAAGTCTTCACACACGATTTGTGAAGCTGTCATAAATAGCATCATTATGAGCTTTACCAGGCAAGAAAGTTTGTACTATGAAAGTCACACGGCTGTCAGCAAGAAGACTAACTAAGCACTTTCTGCTCTCGCAGTTTAATTTCAGACTACTCCTTTTGGGAACCTAGCACCTAGAAAATGTGCAAGAGGACCAAACCTCCATGCATTAAAGCTTTTGCAAAGTGTCGAGACAGTCCTTCCCAATTTGTGTCCATCATCTCGCTTTGTGCACAATTTTATGTCTCGTGGTCAGATTAAGGCGAAAATGCAGAAGAAAACAAACCGCTAGGAGTTATTAGAGGTTTGTTGCCATGCGGTAATATCTGCTATCTTGCAGACTGCTCCTTCTTTTGCTTTCTCTGTGTCGCTTCCGATCAAACTATGTTTAATATCAAAGAGGGATAACGTGGATGAGAGCTTTTATGAGGATAAACGAGTAATTGCTACCTAAACTTAGTAACTGGTTGTGACACCCAAGGAGGCAACAACTGCTATCAACCATTTCACAGCTGGTAATGAGTCGCTGTGGTGGAATTCAGATTTGTCTTAATTCACCCACGTTGGAGGGTTTTGTGGGTTGTCCTCCATCATCCTAGCCTGGGTTTCAAAACATCACTCAATAACCTTTATCAGTTTTTTTAATTATTCAGGGGTAGACTTGTTGATCTTTTACTGGCTGAGCAGAATTCATAGTTCCACCGGAAGCAGCAAAGCCTTAAACAACAAACGTCATGTTTGACTGCTGGTACAATCTCTTTCTGAAATGCTACATTCAACTAGATGCCACATTAGAGAAAGTCCGACTCTTGTCTTGTTGGACCATGGAATAATTTCCCAATAGTTATAGAGGATTCTAATATGAAACACGCTTTTTTTTCAGTATTCTTCAGGTTTTAACACTTCCATTTTTACCCAATTTCTCTTATCATTGACTCATGAACTCTGACCTTAAGTAAGCCATGTTAGGTCCCAAAACTGCTTCTGAAACGGCTTCTGAAACTGAATTCAGTTTTCCAAAAACCAAAAAAATTACAATAATAATTATATATAAAGCTGGGTAGCTCTTGAATTGCTATAACATAAAGGTGTATAGGTGTATTTCCTTCAGTCCACTGTTTGCAATGTTGACACCTTGGAATGCCATGAGACCTAAATTCTGAACAACATGGCATGGAGTGCATCCCAGTTTTCTATGTCTAGCATATAACCATTCATTTTAGCTTTTATTTTAGCTTTTAAACTGATTCTATTGATCTTGTGTCCAGACAGAGGGATAATCAGTAGCCCAGCATCATGACTTGTTTGTTCTGAAGATCCTGCAGCTTCCACTTCTCTTCCTAACATGGCGCCTCCTCACCCTGACTCTCATACTGAGGAAACACAGAGCTCTGTTAAGTTAAAGCTCATCTTCTGAAGTTGGAATATTTTTCCTCCAACAGGTTCCAGAGGAATCACCTCAAACCAGATGTTGGACTGGATTTTATTTCAATGTCATTTGTGAATTTTAGATCCTCAATCTCAACAGTGGAGCTATAAAGATTGAAAAAGGTTGTTATTTTGGAGAAAGTCTCATCAGCATCAATATTTCCACTAAATAAGAGGCAAAAAAATAGTTTGATAAAGGAAAAGCCTCTCAGACTCTGAGCCCGACAGCACCAAACTAATTTTTTATATTAGACAATTAATTTAATTTCACATAATTATCACGATAGAAGCCATTAGTTTGTTAAATACTTAATGAAACATATTTACCGTGTTTGATGTTTGTTGTTAATGATGTATACTCGCAGACTAACAAGGTAATTAATCCAAGTTTGTTCTTGAATGGTCAGAAATTACAGCAGCTGTGATGCAACACAGCAAAGGTAAATAAAGGCAAAACAACCTGAACAGGTGATCAACTCTGAACCAGTCGCACCTTTTTACTTGTCTCTTTGTCACGTTGCCATGTCAACCTCCTGCGCTCCACATGCCGACCAGAGATTACGTTCAGAACATAACATTCAGTCGGTTACAATATTAGGTTTTCAGTCTTGATATTTACTTTTGCGATTATTAAGCGCTCCCTGAACACAGGGGTGGTTGATTAGTTAATTTTAAACTCCTGCTCTGTTTGTTATTTTGTTAATGGAACTGAAACGCACAGAATTGTGCAACACCTTGTTGAAACAATAATTACTGAGATTGTTGTTGTTGGGTCATTAATTTTAAAAAGTTTTGTTGATTGTTTTGTTGTTCTTTAATAAAGTTATGAACATTTTGATAAGGAGTCAGAAGAGGATGTGCTGGTCTTAGCGTCCTGGTGGCGTTCAGTTTGTCACCTAATGCTGAGATCAACGTGTTGCACTGCTGCTCTACCAAAGCACGAAGAGTCCAGAAACAATATGAAATGGGGAAAAGTTATTAACTGATTAAGTCGTGTTTTAGATTGTTCTTGAAAAACTAATCAGTCACGGCTAATTAGTGGGTGAACTGGTGGCTGCACAGTGAACCCACTGATTCTTTACAGCAGATAGCCGCTCCTCTCTCTTGCAGGTAAGATATATATAATGATACTGGATTCACTGCAGGGTTTCCCCCAGTGCATTATAGGCATGGCGGCCCGCCATGCCTAGCTACCCCTGCCGCCAGGCCTAGCGTTTCAGCTGTTTGGGATTCCCCTCGGTAATTTCCCCTCAGAAAGCAGGCGGTTGATCCGCGCTCTCTGATTGGCTCGCGTTAAGCCCTCCCCCCCCCCCCCACCACCCCCTACTTTCTGTTGGGATAACAGAATTATCGGACTCTCTACGGACCGCGCGCACCGCCCTCTCCCCTCCCCGACGCCCCGACCGCCAGGCTAAGCAGCTTTTCTGGGGGAAACCCTGCACTGTCAGTGAGAATTTATATATATATATATATATATATATATATATATATATATATATATCTTCATTTTGGAGATTTTGACTGAGTCTAAAATCAAGTACTTGGCATATCTCTAATGTTCAGACTACAGTCATTTTCGGCATCATTATATCTACCATGATGCACCATAAATGAAACGTTATGTTGCCATGGTGATATCTGCAGAGGATCATAACAGAAACTGTCATAGTATGAAGCTGAACAGATAGAAATCAGCCCTGAGGCAGATATGTTTGCAAATCAAATCTTTAAAATCTGCAGAGACCTTGACCCAGGAATTTAGCTTGAACTCTTCTCCAACGAAAGCTTTTCGGGCCCGGTAAACCCCACGCCTCTCATTCCTTCAATGTATCGTGTTAATGAGAAACCACACAGGAATGGCCAGGTAATCATGTGGAGCTTTAAAGTGGTGGACTGATACCACACCGAAGTGCATTAGGGCAGTAATAAGACTAAGCTGGGCTTGGATCATGTCTGACACATTCCCCATCCCTGTGAGCTCTAACCATTAAATCGATTTCCATCTGTGAGTCCCGGGTCCGCTCCACTCCGGCGAAAGCACGGCTGGTTAGCCGGGGATTTGCAAGGTGCGGATGAACTTTGAAGATGTGAAAAGAGATAAGATGCAGTGCTTGGACCTGTGTGGTTTGGTTTTCTCGTCGAGTCTGTTTTCTTTTTCAGCTGCATTACGGTGGAGAACAAATGAGATGAAGCACTTTGTTAAATCTGTCTCCTTTTTTTTTTACTTGTTTTCCTGTGAAAATATTCCCAAAGTGTGCCTCCATTAAAGATTTTCACTGCCTCACTAAATATAAACAACTTAACAACGTGCTGCGAGCATGAATGACATAATCCTTGTATTGAAAAAATATCTAACAAAACAGTTCCTCTGATTTGTTCCACAAAACTGAACTAAATCATGCAGAAAGTTTTTATACAACTAGACTAAATCAAATGCACAAAAATGAATATTTTGACAACTTTAACCTAAAGACCAGAATGTCTGGTGGCGACACCAAGGTTATGTTTACAGATTTTATGATTAGACATCTTTAGGTGCACTAAAGGACTATTTTTGGAGGCTTTCTTTTGTAGAAACACTATTTTATTTTACTTTTTCATGTCGAACATGTGCCAAATCCTCACTGACAGTGAATCCAGTATTATTAGTTCTTGGGAATGATTTGTTGGCTTCTGCTTTGAGAACTGACCACAGATTTCGAGTTGGGTAGAAGATCTTCCCAATTTACAGGCCAAAATTTGAGTAAGTCTGTCTGCTAATTCGCTTTATGCTGCTGTATACAAACAAGGTGGTACCTGTTTCCCAATAATGCCATTAAATGCATATTATACACATTCTGGAAGCACTTTGCTATCACCTAGTGGTCAGAGTTGTGTAATTTTTGTGTAGATATTTGGATAAAGATCCTCTCGGATGTTTAGGCCCTATTCTTTTGTTCTGGCTGTGGTTCTAGGTAAAACTTGATCTCTGGCTCTTTCCCAGATGCCTTAAACAATCAGACTACTGAGTTATTGGATAAATTGCCTGCTGTCCATTCTTGTACTTCCTTTAGAGTTGCAGTTTGTCTGGGAGGTTTTTTCTTGGACAGAAGTCGCTTCTTTGCTGACCTTCTTGTCATATAGTTGTCCAAAAGGCTTCACATTGCTGTACTTTTCACTCATGTGCTTCCAATGTTGAACAAGTTTTAACAATGGAGTGGTAGATGATTTTAGATATCCTAAATAATCTACACAATCTGGAAGTTCTCAATGATCTAGAAAACTGTTTTTTCTATGATGTTCCACTCTTCTTCCAGACTTGCCCTTCCAAATAGCTTCACAAAAGTCTGTAAGTCGACTATCTTGTTTCTTGTGTAGCATATTCTTTGCCATGTTTTCCTTCCACCCAATTTCCCACAGGTATGCTTGTATGAAGTACCTGATACACAACAGCGATGTAATCCTTTAAAGTCATTTTTTCCCCAACAGTCAAGTTGGCCAGAACTTAGATATATTATTATTTCTGTGTTAAAAGTCCTTGCTGTTATGTAGCCTCCTTTGATTTTTCCAATAACTGCAACTCAATCAAAACTCACATTATGACTTGAAACATTCTATATATTGTTTGTGTGTATATAACCATCTTGTATGACCAGTGAGTAATGCATGCAACATTTAGTTGCACCACGGAGCCTTATAGTTTGCAGTGTTTTTCTTAACAATCAGCAGACGTTAGCACAGGCTAACTTCTCAAAAGTAAATAAATATTAGAAATGTTTTCCCCAAAGACGACAGAAATCAATTAGCTTCTCAGTGTGCAGTTCTTTAACCCTGAGTAATGATCACAGAATATCAGTGTGGTCCAGCATAGGTAACATGAGCTCTGGCAGCTTTCATAACATATTTTTGTTACACTATTAATAGTTTAAGGTGACAAAATTCAGTTTAAACCAGGGAGAGAAATCTGCAAAATGCAACCACATGTTTCTGCCTGGTATTATTAAAGATTTGAAAACGGATCCTTTTGACGTTTCGTTACTTGTATGGCTAAAGGATGGAAATAAATAGAAAATCCCACTTGAACAACCAACATTTTTTTTTCAGGTTTAAAATAGTAGATGTTAGAGGTAGACTAAAGGAGAGATTGATGACACTACATTTCGAACTTTACATCCTTGCACTTTTCTGACAACGTGTATAAAGTTTAAGCTTTCAGATTTGTTTAGTTACTATTAGATCTTCCACAGCTTCCAACCCTATCTGGTATTCAACCAGTAAAGGCCATATTGCAAAACAGTTTGTACTGCAAACCACGTTGCAGGAACACTACATGCAAAGCTTTTCTCATCCTTGCTTCAATTAACTTTTGGAAATGTGGGCACTTTAAGGGGACTTGAGTTAATGTCATGGGGGGAGAATAACGGGGATTGTCTGTGTGTGTCTGTCTCATGCTGCGAACGCATGTCAGCAGGTGGCAGCTCTTCTGAAAGTCTGAAAAAGCAGAAATTTTCATCCCCCGCACCGGCTTGTTTGGGATCGGGCGGTCTCCATTGTTGTGACTGCATCAGGAGAGAAAAATAATGCATAATTCATTGTTTACCTGATGGACACAAAGTCTAATTAAATCTGCACAACGTCACCCGCTGTGACAGGAGTGTACTTTCTTTTTCTTTTCCCCCCCAATTTTGCTTTGTTGTGTAAAGTGACATAAATGTGTCACATTAATGCCCAACAAAGACATAACTGCTTTTTGCAGCTGGGTCTAATTCTCAGCTTCCTGTCAATAGATTGCAACACAGATCCAAGCTAAATTAAAATTACTCCAAGTAATTTTATTGGCTTGGTGGAGAGTGAGTAAACCTGGGAAAAGGCAATATTATTATTTCCTTAATTCATAGAAGCAGCTTGTGCAACAAGCGTGGCCCTGCCTGCAGTTATTGCCTGGTGTCAGTTCATATGGAGCAAGATCCTCCCCTTTACATGATTCCTTATTAAACCTCTGAAGGAGCAGAAATATCCTGCCGTCTCAGAACTATTACATCGGTTCGGTGAGGTGAACACAGTCTGCCAGAGTGGAACAGTGTGTCCTCATTCATTCCCCCACGCACTCCCATACACAAAGCGCTGTGTACAAACCTACACTGTCGATCAATATCTGTCCGTTGGGGAAATCTTTTCAATGGGATTCAAATGACTTTTTTTCTCTTCTTTTTTCTTATTTGTGCGTTCACCAAAGGAATATGAGTTTTTACCAGCAGCCGATGTCGCCTTTTATCTCCTCGATAAAACCAGTGAAGGTTTCTGTTGCATATTTTCTTTGCTTTCTCTGGGTCTCATAAAACACAGCCTTGAGGGTCAAGCAGTAAAGAGCTGCACCTTACAATTTGCATTGCGTGTGGTTGTAGAGGTATGAAATGTGGGAATAAAACTGCTGCTACAAAGTATTCAAATATTGACATGCAGAAGCAACTGTGAAAGTAAACCTTTTGGGCTTCTTGGCACTCAAACAATTACAATTGCTACATTGCCAGACAGAACGTTTCTTGTCTTCTGAGATATTATTGCGATTTTGATGTGTGTGTTGCCTTGCTTTGTGTTGTGTTCCTCAACTTGCTGGCTGGCTTAAAGGTCTGTGATTATCCAGAAAACTGCAGTCAGTGCACCTCTAGTCTTTATCTTGACAATAATGCTTCAGTAATGCACCGTACCTCTCCAGCTCTGTGCTTTTGTTGGGAAGATACATAATTTTCCCAACCATCTTCTCTGAATCTACTGCCGAACCTAAACTGTTGCCTCAATTGAGTTTGAGCATATTGAACTGAAACCTAGCGGCCTTGCCTGAATCTGAAGGAAAATGTATATATTCTAGTCGCCAGTGATTGCATGTAATGTGTCTCTGAACGGCGCAGATGGCTGGCTGGAGCTCATCCTTGAAGTGAGGTGCTTCAGAAATGTTACAGATGCGGGTCGACCAGCGTTTGGAAAGCATTTTTAGCCTCGGCTTCATCCTGCATGGCACAGCCAGATGGCTGCTGTTCATCACACGCACATGCTGTTTTATTTATTTAAGCATTTCTTGGAGGCAGATAAAGCCCCAATGGTTAACTCCCAACGAGATGCAGTAAATGGATCATATCTGCCTGTAAATTAACTGAAAGATGCAGCTGTTGTTGTTGGGGGGGGGGGGGGGAAATAGGTAATCCATTCAGAAAAAAAGTGCCTATTCAACTTTAGATCTTGGCTCATATTTGTTGGTCTTACTTTTTCCTCCCGTATCATAGTAACCCAGATGGCTGCTGTCTGTTTCCATGGTTACAGTGTGGGGAGGTTGGCTGGAAGAGGCGGTATAATGATGCACATGTGCCAACATGTGAACGGGCTACAGCCGGAAAGTGTGTCTAAGTTTTTATCTGCTTTCCTTTTACGGTCTCACAAGTGCAAAAAGTGTTGATTGATGTTTCCAAGTGTTATCGTCGGCGATACGATCACACACTGATGCAAGCGGGCCAGCTTTTTCTTTCTTAAGGAGGGAAACTAAAACCCCCAATAGGAGCTTGGAACCATTTCCAAAGTACATGCCAAATTGGTTTAATTACTTCATCTCAGTCTCACTAATATTGCAGAACAGTTTAGGAAATTGACACTTTTTTGCCCATTTTACTGCCATTACTTGATTTTAAATACAAATTTGCCCATAATTGGGAACATCTACTCCACGTTTTTCCTTCTTCTTTAGGACATTTGTTTCTATCAAAATTTCAGTATGTAATTCAGCCCCAGGTGAGCTGAGAATTAAAGCAGAGAAACATTTCTTAAGTGACGCAGCTGGAGTCGCAGAGATTGCTATTTTTGTCTTGAAAAATGACGCAAAAATAAAATAATTTATTCCATCTTGTTGGTAGCATATTTCTCTAAAGACTAGAAAACAGTGATAGGCTTGGATTAATTGTGAAGTACTTCAGAGTAACACTAATCAGTAATGTCAAAAGGAGTTCAGGGACCTTATAAAGGGAACTCTATGGACAAATTGTGATATAATAACCACTGAGGCACTGATGTACACCCATTATCATTTTTCAATTACTCCATATCAGCTATAACAAAAAGCTTTTAGTCTTATATACTGATAACTTCAAGCTACGCTACAGAAATGCAAAAATGTTCACACCCTTTAAACTCTTTCAACACAAACTTGAGGTTCTGCATTTAAAGCAGTAAGTAATTTTGCATATTTGGACTCTTGACCTTTGTAAAACATCTCAATCTGAGATTTTCCAGACTGAGCAAAGTTCAGGATGTCTGGACTTTGACTAGGTCATCAAATTACCTCAACCTTTCCCACTGTAGTTCTGGTTGTGCGTCTAAGGTAGTTTTCTGGATTAAAATATGAGGGTTTTTCTTTTAATCAATGTTTTTCTGTTTTGTCTCACTAATAGAAAAACATTTCAATATTTCAAATGCTGATTCTTCTGACATTACGATGATGATGGGGATTCATTTCATGTCATTCTAGCCACCTCCATGTTTCAAGGTGTGGGTGGGTTAAGTATCTGATGGAAATTTAATGTGGTGTAAATATCAAAAAAAAGGCAGAGGTTCAAGAAATCTTTTATTCATTCATTCATCTCTATGCAAGCAAAGCTTCTGTATCTGAGTCAATGACTGCTGGTGGGAAGCCAGCAAGGAGAAAGGCCAATATTTGGAGACGACTGGATTACTACCAAATATTTGCTTGGACGACAAGACGTTCACTCTCTTGCTTCAGAGCTAAAACAAAACGAGGATAAAATATGAGCATTATCTCCTTAAATGTCCCATTTATCCTTATTTGAGCATGAAACTTAAACTAAATTATGGTTGGTTTACAATGAACTTAGTAGAATTACTTTGAGTCAAAAGGGATTTGCTTGTTTGTGAGTTTGTAGTAAATTCTGTTTGCTTCATTGGCGTCAAGTTTTTCCAAAAAATGGAGACTGTATGGAAAGAGAAGAGGGACACAATCCAAGAGCTTCCATCTCCGGCATCTCAGAAATGCTGTTAAATCCACTAAGAAGTGGTCATAGTTTGTGAAAAGTTTAACCTTTGTGTTTCAAATACAGTATTTTAAATTTAAAAATATTGAGTTCTTTATTGTCATGTAGATTGGTGTTGAAACAAATTTTATGATTTTGTTTTAAAAAATGTTTGCATAAGTTTACATTTGAATAAAAAAAACGGAACTTCTCTTGTTTTTGATGCATGAATGGAGACTGAAGTTAAAGATGGGTAGAAGGATCCAAATTTATTCATATTTTGGTTAAAGTTTCTGGATATTTCTTTTGACTTAACATTTTGTTAAAGCAGGATTTATTTTAATCGCTTTAGCATTGTATTCAAGAGGCGTCACTTCTTTTTACCTTGCGAAGTTTTTTCCCGTTTTCTTGCTTTGCTTTACACCTGGATTTGCTTTTCATTGCCACTCATTTGCCTCGTATGAGTCACTGCATCCTAATTATCTACGCTCTTGTTTTGTTTTTTTTCATTGCCAGATTCTTGTCTCTGCTTTTACTGTGTACAGCCGTTCTTCGTGTCAAAGTTAATTCTTCAGTCCTTGGTAAAAAACTGCTTCCATTTATCTGTTCCTTTTGGTTTAATAAATAAAAATTATCCACACTCCTCAGCCAGCTGCTTCATGAGCTGAATTTGGGTTTGGCTGAGCAGATAAACACAAACAACATATTTGGTAATTGTGCAATAAGCATACAACTATTTAGGTTTGAAATTAAATGCTCTGTGTTTTTTATTTTTGTGACCCATCAACATTCATCAACAAACACTGTCTTGATCTGGTTGTCAGGTAGTATTGCACCTTCATATTTAAGCTTGACAAACTGCAGTTTCTTTTAGTTTGGATGCCTTTTTTTCATTATTTGAAAAAAATATGTATTTGCATATCCTTAAAACATAACTGCATCAAAAGACCAACACTACATCTCATCAATCTTTGCCCAATTCCGATTGGTTGCTTTGAGATCAGAGCCGATTAAAAAGTGAAGTAAAATGACGCTGTCTTCATTTTACAAGCACAGTAACCACTAGAGCCACAAGATAGCCGCGTCCCGATGAACCCCACGCCTCAGTGAGCGCAAATGTCTTTGTCAGAGCAATGTCTTCTGAAGACATCACCAGCAGCAAACAGCTTGAAGACACTGCACTTTAGATGGCTTTTACTCAACACAGAGCAATAAATTATTTTCCAGCACATTTGCTTCCAAACAGCCACTGAAGACACCAGGGCTTCCCCCTCGGTGGTGAATCCGGCAGCCCGCCGAGGCCCCTCGTATTCCATGCACAGATCCCGGGAAACGGAGCATATGGGAGCCTGAGCGCTCAGCTGGGATATGTGCATCAGCATGTACACACGAGGCTGGCCGGGTTTGACAATGCGTAATGCATTCGTCATGCCAGCCGGGCCAAGCAGGCATGGAGGGTCTTTCTTCCTAATCGAGCCCCACAAGGTGATTTGATAATACAGATGGGAGCTGTCAGGCTTTTCTGGAAAACAAGACGAGAAAGGAGAGGAGGAGGACGAGGAGGAGGATGGGAACACACTGAGGATGACAAAGAAATCAAATGTGCTCCGTGGATGAAAGTTTCTCCTGTATGGGTGTAAAATTGAGGTTAATGTGAAGATGTATAGGTGGATGTTTCATTCTCTGCACATATAGGAAAGAGGTTGATTTCTTTTGAAGAGCATTTTCACATCTCTAAGAGATGAAGACGACAAAACGAGTCATCCGATAAAGAAAATAATTGCTATAATTACCATTATATGATGACACATGAAGCAGAGCTGAAATGCTTTATGTCCAACAAGCAGCTGCTAATAACCCTGGACGGAGGTGTTTCCTGTCTAGAAATCTATCTATCCGTAAAGCACCTCATCTGGGGATAAACACTGCTATCATCTGCACTGATAAGCTATTGTGGGGTATATTTAGGTTTATCCCCTTAAGGTTGTCCCAGTTTCCATATGCGCCAATGTGCTTTTGCTATAAAAGATCAGCTTCGCACCACATGTTTCCATTTCAGTGGTCTTTCAGATGCATTCACCCCAATTTCTAAGGTGAATGGGTCTCAGAGGAGGGATGCTGGCTCGCTATAATCCCCAGGTTTTCTCCAAGCTGTATTCAAAGCTGCCCAAATCGGTGAGCACTGCTTATCTGTCTGTTTCTGGGCTGGCTGCATGTCCAGGGGTTTTCCCCGCATATGTTTAAACACGTCCGGGCTGCCCTGGAGGAACAATACGTACACGCCCGAAAATATTTCCACAATTTATACGTTGTAATTATGTATTGTTCGAAATGCTGCCAGTGCCAGGGCTTTCCAAATGACTTTGAGCCTGAACTTGGGTTTGTTGCCAGTGTTTGGCCCTGGAGATGCTAGTTAGCTACTGACCAATAAATCTAGCAGGAATATAACTGGCTCCAATCTGTTTTTTATAGGGATGTTACATCATTGACAAAGTTATGGTTGAACTGTTTAAAAAGCAGGGCTAAATTATTAACCCCTGTAAGCTGTTCAGTTATGAAACTTCACATCTTATAATCTCAGTAAAAGTCGTAGCAAACAGCACTTTTGTTACTGAAACTTGTGAAAATGAGGAATATATTTCCTCATTTTGATCATTTTTCTTGTTTTCAAAAATAAAAAAGTATCGATCTTAATAGATTGTTTACAAAGAAAGCAGATTCACAGTTTACATAGACCTCAAATTATAGATGTAGAAATGAGATGCTTCTCAGAAAAACACCAGTGCTGTGCCATGGTGCATTTCCCAGTCAGTGGAGCAGAACATTCAGCTGGAATCGAACCAACACCTCCCAGCAAGCCTTCACCGACAGACCCCCAGGGTTACGGCCAGCTGATGTGCACATGCATTTCAGCTCCGCTAGCCATGACCTCACAGCAGAGAAAAAAATAAAAATTACACAACTCCATAGATGCTGGTGATCCAATGATTTAAAAAAAAATCCTGAGGCTTCAATTACTAACGCAGATCTACTGAAATGACACCAATTCAGGTTATTAATACATCATGTTGCTCATTCTGTGACATGCAATCTGCCATCTGGTTTGTGCTCAAGGCGCCGCTGCATGTACACTAAGATGTGCTCAAAAGACTGCAATCTTAGAAGTTGTCTACAAACAAGGGAAAAAAGGAGAAAGTTGAGCCTCAAGACTCTCATTAATAGATAAGCTCATGTGACAGTTTTACGAATTTCTCACCCTTGGGGTCGATTCATTTACTAAAGAAACCTCAAGGCAAAAAGTTTCTATCAAACCTTTCCCAACATTCACAATTACTTGACAGCTTCATCCCAGTCGGCTTCATTTCAGATGTCTGGCTGATAAATGATTAGATTGGAAATCAATTGGTTATGACGACAATAGCCAAATGCTCACCCGTTTTCTCCAGTTATGTTCTCAAAGTGTGACTTTTGCGAGTCTGAATGACTATTTGTGATCCAGGTCGGATTTCATTTATAGTCTGATGGGGAATTATTTGGTTTCAGGCTTAAAAATTCTCTTTTTGTTAGGTTTTTTGTATTGAAAGTCAGAGGAAACTTAAGGAAACGACACCATTTCTGTAGATCGTTCTGAAAAAATATCTTTAGATCAATGGACTTAAGTAGTGCAAACATAAAAAATCTGCAACAGACCAATTAATACAATTATATTTGTCTGAAATTAATGTTCACACCCCTAAAAGTATTTAGGTTTTGGTTATCAGTAATTAGATGTTCATATTCATGCTCTTATTTTGAAAACTGTTTATGCAGCAGTTATGTTTTTTCTCTTAATACTTTCTCTTTTCCCCCTCCCCAATAACTTAATTTCTAAGAAAAAACATACAGGAGTAAAATAAGACGGACGGTAAAGAACAAAATCTAAACATAGATGCAATATCTAGGAGCAGCAGAGTCATTTTTACAAATTATTGCTGTAAACATCTTGAACATTGAAAGTTCAATGCTCTATACACGTGCTAAACACGACCATTAAATAGAAATTACAAAATTTAAATGGTAATCTATCATCCAGTTAAAGTGTTTAGCATTCTATTATCGAGCAGTTGCAATACAATCTGGTAATCACTTGCATCCATCTTGTAGCAGTGTTGCGTAGTGATGTGTAAGGTGTCAGAGTTGTGACTGTCATGCTGCAGAATCTGTTTGACTTGACACAGCTTGCCAGCTAATAGAGACGCTACAGCAGAGTGTGTGTAAAGAGGCCATGCTGGAGTGTGTTGCATCCATTGCTGGGTATCGTCATCAAGCTATTGAAATGCAAGGGAGATGCCTATTAAGACTGGGGTTTAGTTTTATCTCTCCTGCTCCATTCCTTGCAGTGTAGAACTAGAACTTCCATTAGATATTATATGTGGAAGAAAAAAACATCTAGAATCACAACATAACGGACTTTTAATGTATGCTTAGGCACATTAGAGCAGAGCCTAAATTAGGTGATGCATTAGTGAAGCAAACACTTAATTCCCAAAAGATGCCGTTTTAATAGGAACGCTTTGTTTCAATAAGCAGAAGCTAGTATGTATGGGTTACACAGAAAAACATGCACAGAGAATAATGCATGAATGATGGTGAATTTTTCATGAAAAGTTTGCTCTCCCGCCTCATACAAGCTCTCCCCTAAACCATCTATGCATTCTGAAATGTCCGTCTGTCCTAACATGGCTCGTTTTCTGCTGTACCTTATTTCACATTCCTGCTTCAGAATAAACAAGTCAAATGCTCCTGCAGAGTAAATTTAGCCAAGATCCTCGGTGCTGACTGGAAATGCTATTACCTGCCATGGTAACTCTGGGAGTGCTTGAGGAATCAGAGCGCAGCTTCTCTGATTTTAGGAGTGTAAATCTTTCTTCTCGGGGTGGATTGATGGCTCTGCCTGCCTCCAAAAGGAAATGAACTGGCTTTATTAGCCAAGGTGACACTGAATGATGAAAAGCGTGGTTTTTAACTTGATTATTTATACTTCTGTTTTTTGGTTACACACAAGCCGCAGGATGGAAAGAGTGACAGCTATATATCACAAGGTATTAACACCCCGAGAACTTTTCTAGCTCAGAAGCACCAACCTTGACAACAGTCCAACACAAAACGTTGCATAGTTTTGAATCAGAGGGAAAATGTAACATGGGTTTCGATTATTTTGAAACTTGATGCAAATGTTAAATGGTTAGAATAAATATCATTGCTACATAATGTAGTTTATGACACAAAATATCAATATCCATTTAAGCTTGCTTAAAGGACACCGGATGCTCATGTTAACACCGTTTTTTTTCTGTTGCAGAGAAACCGACCGTCATCGACGTGGGAATCTACATCAACAGCATTGGACCCGTGTCGTCCATCGACATGGTGAGTTGGGTTTTTTCCATCCTCACGCCCGCAGGTTTCACTGCAGCCTGACTCCAGAGCCTCATCAAACATGAGCGCTGTCATTTCTCATGTTGCATTTGGAGGTCGTCTGTGCCGACACAGATGTTTCCGTCGCAGTGCAAGCCAAGAAAGACAGGTGTGGGTTTTGGTTTGCTTGATCAGCTTGGATCCAGCCAAAAAAAGAGAAAAGCACCTACCCAGTTTGGGTTTTTCTGCAGATAATCATGAGAACTCAAAGGAGGAAAAAAAAAGACTTTAAATATGTTTTCCAAAAAGACCAGAATGCTGGATTAGAGCCAAAGACAAAAGCAAATTGCTGAAAGTAAAAGCCTGATTTGCAACAATGGGAAAATAGCTGCTTCTCAAAGCAATAGGAGTTTGTTCAACAGCCTCTCATTGATTATTATGCAAAAATCTGTTCCATCACTGTCAAAACATTCAAGTAAGTTTATTTTTTCTCCAGATTACTCGTCCTCACAACATAAGGGTATGGCTATGCAGATATTAGCTGAGCTAGATGTGATAAGGAATTAGCCAGATGTTGAGCTGCTACTATCGCTCAGCAACGTGGGGAAAAAAAACCTGATGACATGAGATCCTTTAAACATGTTGTGAAGAGCTCTAAACTCATTAAAAACTAGGTATGCACCTGTTAGACTTAGCTGCTGAATGCATTCAGATTTAATTTGATCAAGTGTTGTTTGCAACACCCTTCACATTTATTAAAAGATGCTCAGATATGGAAGAAGCCTTAAAATGAAATCATTTTTCATTGATTTAGATTGGAAAAGTCCCGCCTTGGATTTGATTGCTTTTCAGCTAGGGGAAGAGAAAAAAGTTGTTTTAATGATTCAGTATTTACAATTAACTCAACAAAAAACAATAGCACTACAACGGGAGACGGCTTTGTGAAAGTATTACTAGCATTGCCAGTGAGTGTTGTAGCTAAATATTTAAAGGTGGGCTTCAAATTTAAGATTTCCAGTCGGACAAAGTCGTCCCTAATAATTAGAGTGCTTTAACATGCAGCCATTGTGAGGAGGGACATTTAGGCATACTCCCAACGTGAATTCAATTTGGGATGCAAAATGGTGGACTCCAACTCACAGTTCATTAACTTGATTTTCTACCCTGCACTCTGAGGAGCCAGCAGGCTCTCTGATAGACACTAAAATCTGCAGTCAGTGTAGATCTGGGTTTCTGGAATCCTTATTAAGATTACTGAACCGCTGCGGAAAACGGCCTCTGTTCGACTCTTTCTTTTCCTTTTTTTTTGGCTGTCCCGGTTGTCAGGGTTTGTGCTTCCCATGGTGGAAACAAGTACAGCTGATTATTAAAGCACCCACAAAATAAATAATCTGAGGCAACTTAGTCAGAAAAGTCTGCTTTGTATCCTGATACCAAGAGAAAAATGTTGCACAAGCTTCATAACAGAAAACTCTGCACAACTGAGACATAACTGCAGCTCTGTTGCAATCAAGTCCAGGACAGGAGATCATCTCTGCCAGCAACAAAAACCTTATATGACTCCTCATAGGAACTGTTTGTTCTTGTATTGTATTTTTCCCCATAGTTTATGCTCTGCAATAACCCATCCTCCCTTTGGGTTTAATAAAGTATTATACAGTTCAATAAAGCTGTAAAAAGTGTTACATTATTCTGACTGCATCATTAGGAAATATTTGTATTTTCAGCTATTTAAATCTTCTTTGCAAGAGGGAATATTAAGTTTTATTAAGTATGAACTGGTTGCTACAAGTTTTAAAGAAAAAAACCTTAAAAGATGGTAACCAAACACATCCACACTGCTTTAACTAACATCAGTTTATAAGTTTAAAAAATATAGGGAAAAGGAAACAAAGATGGGAAAGTAAGGTGTATTGTGTAACTAATGATTAAGATCAAACAATCAGGTGTTTAGCAAAAAGTGAATTATGTCCATGTCTAGTGGATGTGAAGAAATGGTAGCATGTTTAAAAAAATAATAGAACATTTCTCATTTAGTTGCATTTATACATTCAACCTTGCATCAATCACAAATCTGGTCATTTTGAATCAGATCAGATTCCCCCGAGCCTTAAAAGATAACAAGCAATTATGATGTTTGACTATAATTCCTGGAAGGTCTCACAAGCATCCAGCTTTTTTCTAAGAGTCGTTATGACATTTTACGGTTAAACTTTTCCCACTGCAGTATTTAGTCTGACACAGAGCAGCAAAGCCACCACATATTCCAACTATGATGCTGTTAGGATCAAAAGCTTCTGAGCCAACTAATTAGGGCTTAGTTTCCACCTTTTCCTTTCATTAAATGTTCATATGACAGGCGCAATGCAAGTTACATCAATCAGTGTGTCACATCATCTTTAGCCACTTAATGTTCAAAGCACATCCATATAGGGCATTTAAAAATGAATATGCATTCCAATGGAGAAACATAACCAAAACATTAATATTCTGCCCTCTTTAAATCATGTTCATTAAATGTCTTAGGTTTAAACTCCAGAAGTTTGACATCTCCAGAACTGATACTAAGGAAACCAGTTTTTTGACCTATTTACAGTAGCTTGTAAACCTTTTTATGACCGTGAACTGTTTCACATTTTGTCACGTTACACTCATAACGTGAAAAACAGGGAGACCAACTCAAAGTAAAGTTGCAGCCTAGCCCCAATCGCAAGAAGGGATTATAAATGATTCTAACCATCTTCCTGTCAGTGTTTCATAAAAACGTGATTGTGGCGCACATGACGAATAACAATAATCCCGTCAATGGATTGGTCGATCTCTGCTACTCCTCCAGAGTTACAGCAGATCTTCAACACTACACAGTATGTCCCAGACTTGTTTTTAATACTGTTTGAAAACTCTGAATATCCATATTTAGTTTCTACAAAACTGGACATCGACAGTCTACACCTCATTCAAACATGAGAGCTGTAACCTAAAGCCTCCCGCTGCCTGTAGTGGGTCAGTGGGGCATGACTGCGTCGTGGAGCTCAGAGCTCCCGTCCATGAAGGAACAGAGTCCCGCTGCGACATCCCGATTATTTTCCCCCTGTGTAAGCACTGATTGGCTCCACGGTGCCAGTGTATGCCGATCAGTGAGACGTGAATCCCCAGCCGCCTCCAGATTTGACTGGAGTGGAATTAGCGCCACGTCACAACTGGTTTCCCCTCCCCTTTTCCTGTTCTCTCTGCGTCAGTTTTGTTTGGGAGATATTTCAGTGAGAGCGAGAACACAAAGTATCCTCTGACTGGATTGGCCTGGTTTTCCTCTTTGCTTTCTGAAGCTCAACATTTACACTCCGCCGCGCTCCGAGTCCGATCCATCAAGAGTAGCGAGATCTCCGTTTTACATGTTCACTCGCTCCTCGGGCCTGAATGAGAGTTCCACATGAAAAACCAGGTCAGTTCCCCAAGGGTGTATTAGATTCATGATCCATATTGATACACACGTACACGCACTCGCACACACTCTCAGGAAATACAATGACACAGCTCCGCAAACAACCAAACTCCAGGAAGCTTCTCATCTACCATTGTGCAAAACACATTATCTTTCTTCATTTGGTGCGGTGGTAATGGGTGCTGGCTGGGGCGATGCAACGGCAAATGAAGCCGATGGTAATTTAGGACGTACTGTGATGAATGGTGGAGTGATTAACCAGCATTAGCAGCTTTAAAACTGGGAGAAAGTGCTCAGTTTCTCTAGCTGGCGCTGGGAGAGCCTGAGAACAGACACCAAATTAACTGACGAAGATGCACTCTGACCTCCACACCACATTGTTGATGGCCGTTGATTGGTTGATTCATATTGAGATGCGACCCAATCAATGAAATCATCATGGCTGCCTTTTTTGTCCAACAAAATGCCGTATGTTTTACAGTTGTGTCCAAAGGTTTTGTCAATGCGTCTGATTCCAAACACACAAAGATGTTGTAAGCATAGCACCTTAAACTCAAAAGCAAAACATGAATGAAACCAAATCAACTTCCAGCGGGGACCAATGGTGATCTAACCTTTGTCATACGAGCCAAAATTGAGTCAAAACTACTTGAGTTTACTTGAGTCTAAAATGAACTACTTCTTTTTTTTTTTACCTTGTAGACTATAAACTAAACATGCAACATTTAAATTAACAAGTACAGAAAACGGTACATTTTCTGAATTATCAATCTGTAGTCTTTCAAATAAATTTCCCAACGATATGATATTCTTGGAGTATTAACCCTCCCAGTTGTTCTTTAATGTGTTTGCTTCCACTCTTCAAGAAAAAAACAACGGATGTGATCAGTTTTCTCAAGTCTGCTAATCGGTAAAACCTGCTCTACAGCTAATGGCCACCAGTCGAAGACAAACTATTTCTTTAAAACAGCTCATAGCACTTTACCACCTAAATCTGACTTAATGTTGGAGAAAAAAATTTGTGTGGAAATGGATAGCTGCTATTAGAACTCCTCTGGTAGGTAGCTGGGTCACAGCTAATCTTTAGTGCATTCAGAAGAAACAAAAACAGGGGAAATCAATCCTCAAGCAGAGATGCTGGAAATTGCTCAAGAGGCTGAACCACTGGAGGCTAAACCTGTCATGATCTTACCATGTACTCCATCTTTATTCAGTGCTCTTCTCCAGCAGCAAATGGAGGATTTAATGATGTAAAGCTGTGCAACGACCCATCTTCTCTGAGGTGAAATGGATTGCAATTAAAGGCGATGGTGGTTGGGGAACATTAGAGCTAAAACTGTGGCGGCTGGATGCATGGAGAGCAGGTAAAACCTGTTGGCTTTATAACCCATATGAACCGATTCACCAGTGCAGCATAAAGCTAGCAAATGACTGGAATCAACAGTTTGTGAAGATAAAATAACTCAGGCTTGGATTGGATCGAGACCATCTATGAATATATAAATCTCGACACAGATTCTAAAGTAGATTTAGGTCTTCACTTTGACTAGACCATACCGACAAATATGGTTTTCAATCTAGAATTGTTTTACAATATTGGAACCGATGTAGATTTTAGGCCCTTTATAAACTCTGGTATCTAGGAATAGAGGTATTGGATTGAGATCACACACTGAATTGCATGTGTTCATTCACTACAACCACAGAAGATAAATATTTGAATTAATTACAACACTCACTGCAACTTTGCTTTATTTTCAGAAAAGTCTGAGTTGCTAACAGATTTCACAATATTTTAGCAACAATGCGAAAATGAAGCGGGTCAAGTTAGAACTGCTTTTAGTTTTGGTCTGTTTAAATTACTTTCAGGTTATGAAGACTGATTTGTCCAGTTCAGACAGCAGTGTGCATAAATGCAGATAAATGTTGACATAAATAATCTTTGAAAATCTGCAATTATTTGACAGATGCAACATTTAAAAGCCACGGATATGAGGGTGTTTGTTTGGACTGAGACAAAAAGCACCACTCTGCACATGAAGATGAAGTTGTTGGAGTATGAGCTTTATGTCATTCCTTCATGCTTCAGTGTTTGAGTCTCAAGTACAAGTCGTGTGTGAGTGAGTGATTCCAGACTGTATTTTTTTCGTTATCCTCTCAGCTCAGATCACATCTGCTCATCGAGATCCCTCTCCTTTCCTCCTCCTTCCATTTTGTGCTCGTAGTGGAGGCTTCGGAGCTCATCCTTCCTTTCCTTGTTGTCACAAATCCTCGTCGTTCGGGTCCGAGATCAAGGTCGCCCTTTGCCGAGATGAGCCGGCAAAATTAGCCAACACTCTAGTCCTCGACTTTATCGACGGCGAACACATTTATTGCGCTGTGATTAAAAGAAAAAAGAAAAAAAATGAGAAAGACGAGGGACAGTGACTCAGATGGAGAGGACAGATTATTAGTCCCACTGGCAGACCATCAGTCCAGCACAGCTCTGTCATTTTGGCACAGAAACCCTCTGTTCATCAGCCTGAGCATATCCAAGATGTTATTACTGACCCACAACAGAAAGCGGGTCACAACAATGCAGTGCAGCCAGGTTTATAGCATGTTGTCATCAGGCACTGACAATTCAGGCTTTTATTTCGTTTTTTTTATTCGGTTCGAAGGTTGTCATGAAGAAACGAGAAAGGTAATTATTCTATAGAGTGAGTTTAAAACAGCAGAAACCATTAAATTTTGTTTTTTACTTAATTTATAATTTATTCATAATAACTGTTTTTGCTAATTAACTCATTATGTGTGAAAATGATACATTAGTAAATGAAATTAGGATTAGACAGAACTATTTTGATAGTTTTGTTCAATTCAACCTCAGGCAAACTAAACATCGCTTTTTGACTAGGCCTACTCAAAGTCTAGACTTTGATGCTGGTGCTACGGAGAGCTGGTTTTGCAATTGAAAATTAAAGTAGCAATTTATTGTTTTGATAAGATTTTTCTCTCATGATGCAGGTTTTCACTGTTCCAGATTATTTTCATCCAATGTTGGGAGCTGGTTAAGATTAGATCATTATATCCTTTCCTTCTTAAAACCTTAAAACTGGAAGAAGCGAATGCATCATGCGTAATATTAATATATTTTTGTAAGCGTTTTTGCATTGTTAGCCGATTATCAAAAGATTCATCACTGGGATCGGAAGAATATGCACCTTAGTCAGCATCTTAAGAGTCTTTGTTAAATTTCAATTTACTGTGGCAATTAAGAACTGGTAATTTGAATGACTGATCTTCATTTCAGATTCCAAGAACAAAGCCGATGTTTATCTTGCGTTTCTGTTCCATGAGGAGACATTACCTGGATCTAATTTTAGCAGACACATTGAGCTCCTTCCATTTCAGTCAGATCTGATTTGATGCTTCATACCCTGCGGCTGTGCTTACACGATCGAGGCCGATAAAACAGGTGTGTTTTTGCATAAAAGCTCCCTCAACAGAGGCAAACACTAAATCAGTCGACCAACTTGAATGTCCCCTTTGAATTATTGAGTTTAGCTGTGAATGAAAGCTGGATGCTTGACTCACGGATTCTTATTTTTGTTCGATTCATCCGTTGAATCTTTGGTTTCCCATGAAACCTTTTTTTTTTCTCTCCTCCCGAATGGAAGAAACGGCGAATCCTCCAGCCGCAGTAAAACTTACTGAATAATTAAGTCCGTGGAGATTGAAGGACTTCCTGACCCTCGGAAAACACTGAAGGAGCTATTTTTGCAGCAGGGACACACACAGGTTCACTTAGACTCACATTTGAATGTAGCCATCCATCTGCCTTTGATAAACACACACGTGCAGCGAACACACATCAAAGGCTCCAAAGCTCTTCTGAGGAGAGTCTTGGAGCTAGAAAGGAACATTGTGTTTTACTCCATCTCTGCTCATTTTTATGCACGGTTGATGTTTTCTTCACTTATTTGAGCCAACTTGCTGGTATAATAATCCGTATAACTGTCACTGTGATGATATAGTCTGTATTGCTGTGAGTCACAAGGTCTAACAATTTATCAAAGGTTTTACCTTTTAAGAGGAAATGTACATGAAACACACTCAGTGTTAAAAATAAACTAATGTATAAATATAGATGTAGCAACTTTGCTGGAAAATGAAAATACCTGATCTCAAATCTGCCTTAGTTTGATTTACGTCACAGAATAAAAATAGCCAAACTTGGTCTTTTTATAGAGGTGCTTAAATTTGCTGATTACCAGTTAATCAAGTGTGTTTGATTAGCCGCACCTGGCTGCTACTTATCTTCATTTCTCTCAAAACAGTTTAAGTATAAGTTCTTGACATGGTAATTTAGCATTTTGACTTGGTTTCTAAGACTAAAATCTAGAAACTGTATGTATCATTTAGAAAAAAACAATGATATTCTTACATCCATTTTGTATTATTGATCAATTGTGTACAACAATAGAGGAAGCCTGAAAGAGCTAAATAAATGCTAAGAGTTGTTCTAAAAGCAGCTCTTTCCCTAGCCTAGAGAGCATTATATTCATCACTGCAGCACCGCTATCGATGGCATTTTGTAGGAATCTCTGCTTGTGGAAATTGTGGTCTCTCTGCTACTTTTATTGGGTAAAGTTTCTGTTGCCATATCGATCAGCCACCAGGGAGAACGGAGCCGGGAGTTCAGTACAACTTCAAGCCACGACTCGTCTTGCTCTAATGTTGGCTTATTAGTGCTTAATGCTACAGTCTACAGACAGACTGAGCTGTAGTGTTGATTTTTAGACTAGATTAGCAGCCATAGTGGTATCTCACCAGCTGCCTGGGTTATTGACTTTCTGACAGACTACAGTTTGTGCAACTGTCTGATAGAGAGGTCCACAGCAGCAGCAGCAGCACAGCAATGAGGGATGGTATTCTCATCTTTTCTCTGCCAGCATATCTTTGAGTCCTGTCTTCAGAAAGGCTCTGCAGTTGTGTGTGTGTGTGTGTGTGTGTGTGTGTGTGCTGCTAGCAAGGCAGGACATTGAGGACACGGAGCTGTTTGATTGCTAGCTCTGGATGCTAGTTGTGGATTTCAGGAATATGAGTTAAAGAAATTAAAAAAAAAAAAAATTTGATCATCATTCAGACTTTATGGAAGTTTGCTGTTGACCATTTTTATTCTGGTGTCATTTCTTTTTCTTCACTTTTGCAGTAGAGCAAGTGACTTGTAAAAACTGAACAAACAAGAGGTCAAGTCAAGATTATTTGTTTCTCAGATTTCAGGAACTCTAAACAAAGAGGTTTAGAGCAGTGTGGTTTTCGTCCTGGTCGTGGAACACTGGACCAGCTCTATACCCTCAGCAGGGTCCTGGAGGGTGCATGGGAGTTCGCCCAACCAGTCTACATGTGTTTTGTGGACTTGGAGAAGGCGTTCGACCGTGTCCCTCGGGGGGCCTTGTGGGGGGGTCTCCGGGAGTATGGGGTACCGGGCCCTTTGATACGGGCTGTAAGGTCCCTGTATGACCGGTGTCAGAGTCTGGTCCGCATTGCCGGCAGTAAGTCGGGCTCGTTTCCGGTGAGAGTTGGACTCCGCCAAGGCTGCCCTTTGTCACCGATTCTGTTCATTACTTTCATGGACAGAATTTCTAGGCGCAGCCGAGGTGTTGAGGGGATCCGTTTTGGTGGCCTTAGGATCGCATCTCTGCTTTTTGCGGATGATGTGGTCCTGATGGCTTCATCAGATTGTGATCTGCGGCTCTCGCTGAAACGGTTCGCGGCCGAGTGTGAAGCGGCCGGGATGAGGCTCAGTGCCTCCAAATCCGAGGCCATGGTCTTGAGCCGGAAAAGGGTAGAGTGCCTTCTCCGGGTCAGGGGGGTCGTTCTGCCTCAAGTGGAGGAGTTTAAGTATCTGGGGATCTTGTTCACGAATGAGGGAAGAAGGGAGCGGGAGATCGACAGGCGGATTGGGGCAGCGTCTGCCGTGAAGCGGGCGCTGTACCGGTCCGTCGTGGTGAAGAGAGAGCTGAGTCAAAAGGCGAAGCTCTCGATTTACCGGTCGATCTACGTTCCCACCCTCATCTATGGTCATGAGCTTTGGGTCATGACCGAAAGAACGAGATCACGGATACAAGCGGCCGAAATGGGTTTCCTCCGCAGGGTGGCCGGGCTCTCCCTTAGAGATAGGGTGAGAAGCCTCGATCATCCGGGAGGGACTCAAAGTAGAGCCGCTGCTCCTCCACGTCGAGAGGAGCCAGTTGAGGTGGCTCGGGCATCTGGTCAGGATGCCTCCTGGACGCCTCCCTGGTGAGGTGTTCCGGGCACGTCCCACCGGGAGGAGGCCCCGAGGAAGACCCAGGACACGCTGGAGGGACTATGTCTCTCGGCTGGCCTGGGAATGCCTTGGGGTTCCCCCGGAGGAGCTGGAAGAAGTGGCTGGGGAGAGGGAAGTCTGGGCCTGACTTCTGAAGCTGCTGCCCCCGCGACCCGATCCCGGATAAGCGGAAGAAAATGGATGGATGGATGGATGGATAAACAAAGAGGCTCAACTTGATTTAAAGGAACTCAGTGTTTTGTCTGTTTTTTTTTGTTTTATGGAAGTTTATTCACTGGAATGTCATCACTGTATAATTTATTAAACCTACAAAATTACTCTGTATATATAATCAGTGTTGAGTCATTTGGTTTCTAGATTATTTCATTTTTTTTTCACCAATGGACACAGACCAGGTTTTATGCCTCATTCCATCATCATTGTATTTCTATGCATCTTTTGCTGTTGTAAATGTGATCTGCTGCTAAGCCAGGCCAAATGTAGCAAATATGTTTATTTTTCTTATGGTTGTTCATGCAAACAACTTGAGTTTCAGTTACCGTATTCTGCTAGATCCTTGGAGCGACTGACACAACAATTGTATTTTCAATTGAACTCGGCTCATAAATATTTTACCTTACTCGTATTGTGTTTATCATTGAAAAATAAGATCAAATGGGGTCAGTTGGCCAAGTGCAGAGAAAGGGATGAGGATTTCTTCAAAAATAAATTTCTGTCTCTAAATGATGTCATCCCATCAAAGGGTAACGGGTGTGTTGGCTGTGAGAGTCAATTCTGGTTGTTTGGCATCAGGCTCAGGTGAATAGGTGGAAGGAGTCAGAACAGTGAGTGACAAGAGACACGGTCCGATTATAAAAATAAATGGGTCTGAGGAAACAACTGTGACACTCAAACAGCTGAAAGGTCTCCCAGAAGGCTTCAACACTTGAGGCTAACTCTCAAATTTTCTGCACTTCAATTTTAGTCCAAGCAATAAATAACCGAACTCAACAATTCTGGAGAGCACATTTACTCGATAAAAAATGTCCATGACAGAAAAATGACTGTCAAAAATCAGCACAGCCATCTCAGTAGACTTTCTTAATGAGACTGCCTCAATATTCCTGATGCTGAATTTTAACATCAGTGAAGAGAGTCAATCAATTGTCGACAGTAATGAGTTTTCAAGACCAGCACAAGGTCCCTTTATTTATCAGATGATACTTTACACCCACAAGGACTATTATATAAGCCACTTGGATGTTTCTTAAGGGCCACTTGATTCTTTTCAGTGTTTATGAAGCTAACTTGTTATTTAGGCAAAATTGGGAAGCGAAACAAAAGGGGGAAAAAAAATATGAATGGTGTTTTCACTCAGATTTGATGAGATGCAACAGTGTGCGAGTTAACAGCAGGAGCACAGCGACGGCTCATGAATCAGAGAAAGCAGCTCGAGCAGAAGAGTCTTTGTCGTCGTGTACAACGGAGAGTTTCCCAGATGTCACACGTCACTTTAAAGTGCTCTTTAATGTAGTCCCAGTACGTGGGTGTACATATGAAATTTTCCCTTTGCGGAGGTTTTTTTTTGTTCTTTCTTTTCTTACTTTTTTCTGTTCCATTTTTGACCTTCAGTGATACTTTTCATTTTGGAACAAGGAAATCGAGGCTGAAAATTCATGAGAAAAGGTTATCTAATTGGAGCAGAGAAGGTCAGGTCATAGGTTTTCTTTTTTTTCCTAACAAGACGGACATTAAATGGTGTCAGGGAAAAAGTGTGCTCAACAAGATTTTGAACTGGATGAAAAACTTCCATATTTTAGATTAATATTCAAATTAGCCTCACAAACTTGTTATTGGTGACCTTTTCAAAGAAGTGACTCGTACTTCAGGTAGAGTACGCATTGAACTCGCTTGTCTCACAACTTTTTGCAATTTGTGCGGTGCTTTTTAAAATGCCATTAATTTCAGTCAGCTCCAGTGTTCACTAAAAATGCTCCAAGGACAAAATACATGAAAGTACATAAAATACATGATTCTTGGTGGTTTCTGGTTAAAACCAGATTTATCAATCTCTCTACAATTACAGGCTCCACTCTTTAATTATACATCGGACAAAAGCGGTACTGTTGTCAGTGAAAAACTTCAGAGCAGTGTGCAGAGATTATCAACATGGCTAAAGGACTCTTGCTTAACTCTCAATACAAACAAAACAAAGTGCATTTGCTTTTCAATTAAGAAAACATCATTACAGTCTTTGAATATTCAGATCAATGGGGACCCTATTGAACAAGTACCACAAGAAAAATATTTAGGAATAATTCTGGATGCTCAGTTAACTTTTAAGAGCCATGTCGATAAAATCTGCAAAACTGTTCGATCAAATATAAACTGTTTTAAAATTATTAGACATTGTTTGACACTTCACTGTGCAGAGATGTTTATGAACTCACTGATCCTCTCACATTTTACCTATGGAGCTACTGTCTGGTCTCAGACTAATCAAACTACTCTCAAACCACTAGCAAGTCTTTATAATCGGGCCTTAAAGGTTTTATATCAAAAGCCAATTAGATTCCATCATTGTCACATTTTGGCTAAATTTGGCATTTTGGATTTTACAAATTTCCTAAATTATAACGTTTTAAAAATGATTTTTAAGTGTTTAAATGGACTAGCACCAATACCATTAAGCGATTACATACAGAGACTGCAGGGCAATAGCAGATCTACCAGAGCAGCTTTGGATGGAAATTGTAAGGTCCCCTTTAGAAGAACCATTTTTGCTCAAAGTTCTCTGTCTGTGAGAGGATCTGCAGCTTGGAACTCACTTCCTGTTCACTTAAAGTCTGCAACCAGTTTTAGTATGTTCAAAAATCAAACAAAACTCTGGTTATGTCAAAAACAGACCTGTACTCATTTTTAATTTTTTACACTTCTCTGTTTGTATATATTATGTTGTGTTATTTCAAATGATTTCACTTCAATTTTTAGAGTTATTTTTTTAAAAAGCCCATCTAGGGAGAAGTGCTGCAAATTAGCTGTTGCTATTGCACCATGATGCAAACATGGAACTGCTGTTTCATTCAGTTTGTCTATGTAAATGTGTGTCTGTCCCTACCAAATAAACTTTAAAAAAAATTGCACAAGTTATTTAGTAAGAAAAAAAAAGTTAAATGAGCAGGTTTGCGTACTTAAATGGTCAATATTGTGATGAAAGGGTATTTTTTTTAATGGCTGACCAAGCTTATTTTGACATCTTACAACCTCTTATTTTAATTTCCTTTTCTTCTTACCCAATAACAATTAAGATGACAGTTCAATGCTCTTCTGACCATATTGCTAGTCGTATATACAGTATTTATCAATTTCTTAAAAAATCTTACTCTTTAAGTGTGATTAAATCTTCACTGGCGCAGACAAAACACCGGCATATTGCAGCATGAACTGAAAACTATTGTTTACTGGCACATTTGAAAAGCCTTAAACTTTAAAGCAGGGAAGCATGTGTGTAGTGCTAACTAAACATTTTATGATGATGGCAATATGAAAGGTATATATTTCTAATACCTAAATGGGGAGAATATACAGAGTAGTTACACTTTTAGTAAATGTACCTCTATGTGGACAGCACTGACTGAGAGGCATGTCTAAAATAAGAACCGCCCAGACTCTGACAGACATGCTTTGCATATTCATACTTAATGTGTTTGTGAAGTGTAAGCAGTTGCATTTGTTGCCTTTTTGAGTCGTGTCAAGTCTTTGGGACTCTGGTTTTTATCTCGACATCCAGCTGTAGAGCCGGGTAGGAGTAGCTTTCAGGATCCCTAGGGGAAAAAAAAAGCTTTTTCAAAAACTAATTACTTGGCCTTAGAGTTCATTATATCCCAGTTTACAGCATGTCGTCAGTGCAGCTTAAAAGTGTACAGATTCAGATCGTATCTCGATTAGCTGTGACCGTGCTGAGGTATTAAAAAATGACTGGCGATTATGAGAGTCGGCATGTATCGATTTGCTGACACAGGAATTATTTCAGCTTCATGTTTGTAGTTTCTTTCCTTTGCTTCCTTCACCTGAATCTTTAAATAATTCACAATACAATCCTTCATTATGTTTCAACACCTTATTCAGTTTCATCACCCTCTGGTTCTTTAACAATTCCTCTATTTTTCACTCTTGTTTTCCACTCCCTTTTCCTTAAAAATCAATTTATACAGAAAATTAGCATTTAAAGCAAGGCTCTTTACCAGCGAACAAGATGACTTAAGCTTGCACTGATTAAAGGACCATTTCTGAAGCCTTGGGAGAAAAAAAAATCTTCAGGTAGATTGAAAAAGGGCTTAAAGCATCAACACAGTGGCTCAGATGCAGCAATATACATGAATATGCATTTGTGATTACTATTTATCTGTAATATAGCCGCTGTTAACCCTATTTAAGACAAATGTGTTCAGCTAAGCAATACTCAATTAACGGAATGAGAAAAGAAATCAGGAAGCGGAAATATCCTCGACCCCCATCATAATTTAAAAAATCCAATCACATACGTAGAAGTGATCGGGTATAGGAGGTTACAGCTCCCAAGTTTTAAAACAGCACTCTCTTTTTTCAATTGGCAAAACCAGTGGTTTTATTAGAAATGATGAATTAAATCTAAATTGTCTTTGTGTTTTATATTCCAAAGCCGTTTTTAGTTTAGAGCATGTTTAGACAAAGCGTCTGTGCTTCTAGTATGCTTTCATGGGCAAAATCACAGAGAGAAGCAATTTGGTTGGTTTTTTGAACTTTTATATCTGTGCTGGATTTTTCTTTTTTAACAAAAAAATTTGTATCTTGGTGCATTTTGTGCAGAAAACTGGAGATGGGTATATTCTGGTGCTCAAAAATGTGTAGTGACTTTAAAGGTATTAATGACAAAGAATGTTTGAATAATTCATCCTATTTTCTGATTCATTTACGAATGAAACTCCAGAACATGTTGCATTCCTTAAAATTTCTACAAATTGTTTAAATGTATTCTGTACAGAATAGCATAACATACTCCACGTTTATTCAGGCTACAAATACGCAGGCATTTAAATGGAAAAGGATTGTGAAAAATTTAAGAGAAATTAGCAGCTTGGTGCTTTTAATCAAGTCTTTTATTCACATACTGTGATTAGTCTCAGTACATCTATTAAACCCAAAGTTTTTGCAGGTTTTTTTTTGGAAACAGGTGGGTGTTGGCACAATGTTGGGAAGGAAAATTGACAATAATGATCTTAGAGAAACAAATGCTGCTGCCCATCAACCTGGGAAGGGTTATAATGACTCTGCTCTGTTTTACACCCATAATGCAAATTTAAATAATTTCCCAAGACCTGATTCTTTATACAAGCTGAAATATAATGCTTACCTGCTTACCTTTCTTACCTTAATTAAAGATCAGAATTCAGGAAACATTTTAGAGCTTCTGCAATTTTAACAAAAAAAGAGAATAGTTTAAAAAGAATATTACATTCTGAAACCTTTTGAAATCCATCTCACAAACTGGCTTGCTCAATCTAATTATCAGTCTACAAGGCTAACTAAGCTTTAGCAGGAGTGGTATTTTAATTAGTACATTTTGTATGACAATAGTAAATTGTATTATGAAAAGGTCACAAAACTCTTAACCACAAGTGATCGTCGGAGACACCAAAATGCCCACCGCTTATTTTTTTTCCCCAAAGTCTATGAGTGTTTTGCAAGGCAACATTTTCCAGCAGCCGATTAGTTTAAAGGCCTGAGCTAAGCACTTGTGAACATCTAAGAGATGAGACATAATGGGAGAAAATAATGATTGATGCTGGGTGAGTTGGCCAGATCCTCAGGCCGTTGGATGCATTGTGCTGTGAGGTAGTAAGGCTTCAACGATGCCAGATGCTGCTTAGTCGTAACAATCTGTTCTCAAGGAGTTTATAAAAGACATTAATGCTTGTTATGCTACTTGGCAACAACATGTAAAAACTCTTTTATTTCTTTTATACGGGCTGCATTGAGAAATTCAGAGCCATGGACCTGCTGGATTCAGTGTTTCGGAGAAATGTTAGTTTGCTTGTTCTTAACAGTCAGTTAGAAAGTTTAGCAACTTAAAGCAGCTAAAACTCTAAACCCCACTACCAGATGGAAACATTGCACTGAACTTATTTCCTGTAAATTACTGATAATAAACTGGTGCTTTTGTTTGTTTTAGCTTTTGGTTCCACTGACTCTGGAGCTGCTACTGCTAAATATCAGCACAAAGTCTCATGATGGGATTTTCACTTTTCAAAATAAAGCAAACAGATATTTACAATAAAAAAATATTAGGTTTTAAATTCAGTATCTGCCTACATTGGTAACCAAAAACAATAATTTTATATTCATTAATACAAGGGCAAAAATATTTCTAGCTGCACAGCATCCAAAATCAAAGGGAGCAAACAGCAACGTCACACCCAATGAAATTATGAACTAAAATCTATAACAAGTATAACTTCGACATGCTGCCCCCATTAGCAGCTCAGTACTAGAAAATGATATTTGGGTTACTTATTCATCTGTAAAGTGAATTAATAAAATGTTTTCCTGCTGCTGTGGCCACCTGTTAGCATATAAATTAGCATAACTGCTACCACTCCCCCAAAATCTGGATCCTCTCTGTTGCCGCCACTATAAACAGCTCAGACATAAATAAACCATTTATCTTAGTTGAAGAAGCGCAGGTGATGGACTCAAGGTAAAAAACAGCCGGACATAATTTTTCATTTCACTTCCTATCCCCACAAATGGACTGAACAAACAAGCCAGCTATGCAAATGGCTCTTTTGTTCTTTTCAAACGTCCCGTTTTATTTGCTTTGTTTTTTTTCCCAGCAAACAAGACAAAAGCGTGTTTGTGAAATTACCTCCACATCGGGACAAAAGCTGCCTTCAAAATGCCTCTTGTATCTGCAGGTGCTGCTCTCCTTTGTGCTTATTACGCGTGTGACAGAAGTTCATCGTCAGCCTTAAGCGGTAGCGGCAAGGGGTCGGCTGTTTACCTTCATCCCTGCCTGTCACCTTTCATGGGGCATCACTGTGAGGCTACAGAGGGGTGTATTCCGGGTGTTTTCCCTGTTTACTCACGCCAAGAGAAGAGGTCCAAGAATAAACCAGAATATCAAAATACCGGGCAGGATGATGGCGCCTCATCGCAGCTGGGAGGATTTGTTCCCGTTGCTCTTTACTCCTCATATTTTAAATGTAGACCAGCAACTAATTTTCCAAGTACTAGAAGATATTAATATTTCACTCATAAATATTTATACCAACTGTGCAGCATTGGTTTTGCCTGAAGAAACACATTAGTCAGAGATCTGTGCTTAAGCCTGAGATTCCCTTTTCTTCACATCTCCGTGTTAGAAACTGCAACAGAGTGTTTCTGGATTCCACTTGATCAGCTATACAGAAGAGAGGAGACCATTATCAGTGAGATGCATGTGAAGCCCCTGAACTCACTTCATACTATATTTAGCAAGAAAATTATCTTTAGCCCCACAAGTTCTACTTTTATTGCAAATCACACCACACAGTATTAGAACTCAAACCTACATAAAACGCAAGCAGGCAGAGCCTATAAGCATTAAAGTATCTTATTGGAAGCTCAAAAGTCTTCTAGCAGATCACTGCATGCTCAAGTTTCTCCAACCTGAGAAACTTCAACTTATTTTTAAATTTAATAGATTTTATTTTGTACAGCATGTTCCTCAAAATAAAACTAATCCTTTCTTTAAATGACCAAGCCTGACATTATGATATATGTTTGATCAATTTGGAAGTGAAGTCTAACTTTAATAAACACATTTACTTTGGTCTCAATTTCAACTTTGGGACAAAATTACTCATCCAAATTTTACTCAACCATTTTGTTCTAAATCAGCCACTTGTTTTGATGTATTCGTACCTACAGCTCTGGAAAAGAAAAATGAGATCACTGCTCACTTAGTTTTTCCACCAAATATTGATTTCTGAACTCTTCTTGAGTTAAACATAAGGATTGTTGTTTCTAAATGAAAATTACATTGTTTTCCTTGCATTATTTGAGATCTGAAAGCACTGCACTTTAATCATTTGTCATTTTCTGCAAATAAATACTAAATTTTTTGCTTGGAATTTCAGAAACATGTCGGTAGTTCATAGAATAAAAGAACAATGTTCTTTTTATTCAAACATATACCCATAAAAAGTGAAATCAGATAAACTGGTCATTTTAAGTGGTTTGTCTTTTCCTGAGCTGTATTTTTGTGTGTAACAACCACCAAAACACAAACTGTGCATAATTGCAAAATGGAAGAAAAATTACGCTAGAGCTTTTCATTAAAAAATGTGTGGTATGAACTTGTATTCAACCCCCATTAATCCTAAATAAAATCCAGAAGCCACGAACTATGCTAAGTTCCTTAGCCATTGTGAAGCTGTTGTAATATTTATCCCTAAGATTTTAAACTGGAAGCAACATATCCAAGAAAAATCTTACAGATTGGTGTTTCCTGACAAAGCAAGAAAAAAAATGGAAGAAAGCACTGATGAACTCCACAACTCAAAAGAGCTGCATGTCCACAGAAGACACGATGTTCGCAAAATCATTTCTACGGTGAAGTGAAACCCCATCACAGCTGCAAGTGAACAAAACTCTCAGGAGGTGGATGTATCAATATCAAAGTCTCTCATGAAGGAAAAAACTGCATGAAAGTAAATACTGAGGGATCACTGCAAGGTGCAAACCAATCATAAGGCCCAACAACAGAACAGAATAAGCCTGTTTTGTAACGTGAGAAAAAAGGCACGTGTTGTCAAAGCACTGTACATATGAAATAAAGCTAAAATGTGGTACTGAAGTTGTTACACCAGTATTACACATGGAGGTTCTCACAAAGCAGAGCTGGTGAGTGGGCTTAAAGAGGCGGGGGATGCGTGGTGCTGCAGTTCCTTGTGTTTAATGGTGCTTTTGTTCCTGGTTTGCTTCACTTCATTGCAGAAGTTGACTGAAATGAGGGGTTCATTGCAGCACGCTAGTGGTGAAGGAATGATCTCATCTGGATGTCAAACATGATCTTATGAGGAAAAAACGTAATGATTGCACAGGTTCTGTGTGAAAGGAAGGTATAGAAATAGTTAGTCAGACGGTTTTGGCACATAAATACAAAAACAAGGACCATTCAGGTGTGGCTAAGAATATTTAGCTGCATGCCATTATTTTCAAAAAAGCCTCTAAGAGGGGGAATCTGAAGAAAATGTACAAAACTACATAAAAACTCAATGTGTGAGTCATGATCGATAATGCAATAACAAATCTCTATCAGGGCAGCATTACGATATGATTCATAATCCCAAACACACTATTCCTGCTGAAATGCATAGTGGTGGCTGTGTTATGTAGTGGAGATGCACAGAGAACAGATTCTCAGCTGCCACAGAAATTGATCTTTAGAAAAATCTAATTTAAACATTTAACATTAGCAGTTTTTACTATTACCATAGGAGTGTTGATCCATTTAAGCTTAAGCTAAGGTACCAAGGTCTCCAACTATGCAATAATCCAATTTTTCATGTCAGTCCTGTTCAGGAGTTTTTCCCCAATCGTGCCTGAAAACGCTACAAAAACCCAACAGAGAGACTCCATCTGGGATCTCAACAGCCACATTTCAATAATATTCTTTATGATTGCAATCAGACCCAAAAATAATAGGCAATTTTAAAAAACCTTCAAAATAATTACATATCCTGAAGTTTAAGTAATACCAAACGCTGAAGTAATTTAGCATCTTTATTCCAACAAACTCCCCTCAGGTACTGAAACAACAAGTGCTCAACAATGGATGAATCATTGTAATTGCTTAGAAAATTGGTAATCATGAGAATCCTGCCTCAGCCAATCTAGCTGATTTTTAAAATGCCTGCTTTGAAAGTTTAAGGCTCAGGATTTGAATCTTCACAGATATACATCCTAACAATGCCAGGCCTGGCATTACGGTGACCAATGCTTGAATCTGGGTGGAAGACAAAATGTGTGTCAAGTGTGGATTGAGCAACCTGATGTGAAAATGATGAGGACAAAGTGATTTGTTGTGACGCAGGTAGAGTGTGGCTAATGAAGTCAGACGTGCCTTGTATGCATCCTTTCTCTTTAATAATGGATTTCGCCTGGTCGTGTTGACCTGCTTTTCCTTAAAGACAAATCTGTTGTTCTTTTCCACTCAGACATCACTTCAAAGATCTTAAAATGCGCTTTCCTTGAGTTCAATGACAAATCTATGCTGCAATATCATATAAATGAAATAAGATTAAACCTGGGATCTTATTAATGTTTTAAATTCATGAATTTATCTTACTACTTACATGGAGATTAATGTATTTTTGATCATGTGAGGGTTTCCTAGCACTAAAAGTACTAATGAGTTTCCTGTGTCCCATTCAGGACACAGGAAATAATTTGGTGTGTTATGAAATATTTACGCAGTAAATAATGCCAAACACATCCGCTACAAAAAGTTTTCATGCTGCTTGAATTTTTTATTCCATTTTGTCATGTTACAGCATCAGATTTCAATGTTTTTTATTGTTTTTTTATGTGTTTGAACAACACAGATGTTCCTCTGTGAAGGGAAAATGCTATTCAGTCCTCTTTACTCCAAAAACACACACACAAAAAAACTGTGTATCCCATTCAAAAGTTACTTTATTACTAACTAGATTCAAGTTTTTATTTTTAATTTAAATGAAACACAAGTTGAACAGGTCTGAATGCCTTTGCAGGGCTCTGTGAGATCATGAATGGGTCAGTGGTTCATTCGTTTGTTTGACCCGAAGTAACAGTCTGCCTTAGGACCCACTTTTCTGACACGGATCCCAAGGGGAGCAATACAGCTGGTGCAGTTAAATTTAATCAGATATCTGTCAACACTGCGCTCCATCGTTGTGTGTAATGTCCATAAATAATGGACCATCTTCAGTGCCTTGTCGTGTACTTTCCAAACAGACCCAGCTAAAGCCAAGAGCCCCATGTGTTCATCTTCAAGGCGAAACAGTTGCAGCTTTCCTGCTTATGTATTCAGTAAATTATAGAGGTGTCATCATCAGCGTGGTATTTTCCTGTCAATGTTCCCCCCTAATATCCCAGAGGAACAAAGGGAAATCCGCTGTTGGATAATAAGGTCTGTCTTTATAATAAATGTCAGAAAAGGCAGAAAATGATAACAAAAAAAGTTCCTGCAGCGTTTGAACGTCTGTAAACTTTCTTTGGCTTTTGGAAAAGACAAAACTGTCCTGAAGAGAAAATCCTCCTATAATTGCAAACTTTCTTGTTATCAGGCTCTCACCAGCAAGATGGTCAAGGCTCTGTATCACTAAATCAGAATGGCCCCTGAAATGACAGTTTTGTATCAGCAGAGGCTTGGGAAAGGCTTCTCCGAGCCCGACCTTACAGCTGACGCGTTCATCCTGAGAATATCCCATCCAGCTGAGGCCCTGACCGTCATGGAGACCCGGAGCTCTGCAACAGCTGAGGCCCAAAGTTTGAATCTAACATCTATTGAGTTGCTCCAGTTCCTCCATGCATTTCTTTTATAGATAAAATAAAGTCCAATTGTTTGTTGCCCTTGAAAATGATATAAAGACATTAAGCAACAATGACAACTCTACCCAGCAGAAAATAAAGGACTCGGAGCCAACAGGCAGATCATTTGAAGGAGTTATGAAATGATACAAGCATAAACAGAGGCACAGTTTATACCATGGGAGGATTTCAGTTATTAATACACTGCCTGTAAGCTACTTGTAGGCTATGTAGAGCCCTTAATTAATCATTGAATACCCAAGTTTGATATCAGAAACACAATGTGACATAAAAACGTTAGCATAGTGCTACAACAACACCAGCCCCATTTTGCCTGAAGCATGAACAGTTCCGGTCCAATTTTTTTCTTCCTATATCTAGACTTTTATCCCAAGACAAAATACCGTCTCACATCTTCATGCTTCAAGTTTAAGAAAAAGATTTGAGTCTCTTTGCTTCATGTCCAGCCTATGTTTGTCATCCTAAATCAGGGTCTATGTCAGGTCGTCTGTACCGAGTCCGGATCAAGTCTTGTCCCAAATCTGAACTCTCTAAACCTAATTATAGTCTCTAGTCTTTTATCCTAAGTCTAAATGTAAAACCACATTGTCAGACAACATAAAAAGTCCAAGAACATCACACGTTTTTCTTCACTGATGAATTTACAAAGTGCATGTTTGATTTTTTTATTATTGTTTTTATTAATAGCTCTGTTGTCCCTCAAGTTTCAAACCCAACAATCACCAAAGAAAGACGGAGCTGGATGTGAAGCACTTTGTAAAACTGAGCATTCAGAGCAACACTTTCCAGGGTCTTAATTACAGCTTATGTGAAGAAACAAACAACCTAAAAAAAGAGGAAAAAAATCCTTTTGGGTAAATAGAAGTGTAATTATTGAATATCAGCTAAATGAGAAAGTTCTGATTCAATGTTCTCACGGTTAAAACCTTGCACAATTAAAGCAGGGGTCATCGCCGAGGTGAAAGAAAATATGCTGAAGTAAATAGTTTGGGAGATGCTGTAATTAAATTTCCATATCAAAAGCATAATATGGTCTTGCAGTGAGGCCTGTGCTGCTGTAGGATTTTCTTTGATGTGGACATTTTGCGCTCAACTTCTCCAACGCAGCTCACAGACCTCCTCCTGGAAATCTTTCCGCCTGTGTATCTCACTAAAAAGCCTTGTCCGATCGCTATATCGACTCTTCTTTTCTCTCCCCAGGAGTACCAGATCGATATCATCTTTGCCCAGACTTGGGTGGACACCCGTCTGCGGTATAACAGCAGCAGCATGCGGATTCTGACCCTCAATAGGTACAGTGCATTTGCTACAAAAATGTAATCAGAAGATTTTTTTTTTTAAATGAACTTCGTAGCAGGTTGTCCCTGTGTTTCAGCACCTTTTCTTAGACAATATCTCATTTGAGAACAATATTCTCCTCTCTCTTTCTGTCTCGTACCGACATGTAATTAATGGAACGAATTGATTGATGTGCTTTGTTTTCTCCAAGTCGCCCGGGTATTTTGTTATCCTCCTATTGAGAAGGGAGGCCGACTCATGCATTTCACAGAAGTCTGGAGGAAGTCTGCTGCAGTGAAGTCTCACCTCGTTCTCTCTGTTTCTCTCTGTTTCTTGTCCAACCAGCAATATGGTCGGCCTGATCTGGCTGCCCGACACCATCTTTAGGAATTCCAAGAACGCCGACTCGCACTGGATTACGACGCCCAATCAGCTGCTCCGCATCTGGAACAATGGAAAGATACTTTACACACTGAGGTGAAAACCTTCACAACACACAGAGATAAATCAGATGGAACCAGGAGAGGGCAATGCAAGAAAACAAGACTGAAAAGGCAGCAGAGATGCTGGAAAAGCATTCATCTTTTTGTGTCCTTCAGTGGCAGCTGAGGAAAGTGTACTTGTCTAATCATTTCTGAAAGTGCTGCCGATAAAAAGAGAGCGCTGTAACACTTTCAAGAGGTGACATTGGAAAGTTTTGTTGCATAATTTAAATGTCTGAGTTGGTTGCAGCAGGTTTTCATCCTGTCCATCTGCTTAAAACATCCAGAGTTCCTATTAAGCCATTTCAGAAGGGATATAATGACGGAAATGATTATTTCTACTTTGTTTCGGCCATAGACAGCTGTGGGGAAAATTAAATGCACCCTTTGGGCCAAGAGTAATTGTGAGAACTTATATAAAGTTGGTCAGCAGCATGACAACAACAACAAGCTATCAGAAGCAATGGTTGCCTCCCATAAATCTGTGAAAGGTTACAAAGACATTTCCAAACAATCTGAAGGCCATCACTCTTCAGAGGTCATTCAAAAGTAGAAAACATTTAGAACAAAGACTGGTGGCCTGGATATCTGAGCACCTCTTTGAAATGCTCAGAGAAACTTCAACAAATTAGGAACAAAATGTCGACTGCAACTGTAATTATTTTCATGTTAATTAGACAAAACTCTTTTTTTTAATGTATAATTGATTAAACTCTGAAGTTCCTTTGCCATGTTGACTGGAGTTGTTTTGGCTCCGCCCACTGCCTCTGACTCATAAGGCTGTCGGAGATAATTGTGCTGCAGCTCACGACTGAAATAATTAAATTATGAAACAATTATGCATGCTTCCTTTTATCAATAAAAGGCTGCATTAAATACAGATCTGAATAATTGTGTTTGAATTTCAGATTAATTACACTTAAAGAAAAACTCATTGAACTGCTGCACTTTAAAACCTCCTACTTTTTTCCTTTTAAACCACATCTAAAACTTACAAATCAACATCTGACCTAAGCATCTTAATCTCAAAGTAGTCGGGAGGGGAAAAAAGCATTTAAATATTCTTTCTGTAGCTGAAGGTAATGTGTTGTTGTTTTGGATGGTTGTAAACAGCAGCTGCAGCGGCAGACATTAATTTGACAGGCCGCCCACACATCCACAGCGCGCACTGCGGTAGATCTTATTCTCCGTATCAAGATTCGAATCTTTGCTTTTGTTACCAAACGGTTATTTGCCTTTAGAGCAGATATTTAAAACGTCCTCTTCCAGCTTGTCAACATGTCCTGTTTGTGGTTGGAGGAACCCCCAGCTGTCTGCAGCTACCGAGAAGGAAGAAGCAACAAAAGAAGGACAATTTGAGCGGATGGGTTCTCTTTTAAAATTTTATAGCCATTTGGGTTTGTGAACTCTCAGCCTCTGACAGACTTTTATGCCTGGAGGATCCGTTTCACCTGCATACTGAGAGATTCTGACTAAACCTTGGCAAATAGCACAAACAACCCCGGCTTTTGTTTACACGGCCCTCGGAGGAGAAGACGCAGCAACCCTGCTGTGTCAGGACGCTTCAGGTGCCGTTGTGAATAAACTGTCCTTAAATGAGCACGATGTTCTTCAGAGACTTCAGCGTTTTATCATTTTTGGTTTGCTGTAATTTCCAATTTTATATATCTATTTAGAAGATGCAGCTTTTCCTACAACCTTTGGATGTCAGAGGGGTAAAAGGCTCACTTAAAAAAATGTCTAATTAGTGGCAGGAGCCTAACCCGTGATTGTAGGGGGATAATTTGTGCTGCTGTAGAGGTTAATACCACTGATCACGGCCTTCTGAACGGCGCTCTAAACGTGCTTCTTATCAGCAGGGGATGAATGGGCCAAAACTGAACCGCTTTGCATTGAAACAGCAAGAATTTTAAGCTGCACTGACCTTTTTTTTTTTTTCTGCACAAACAATAGACCCGGTCATTATATTTGATAGGAAAGGATCACCCCTTGTGACAGATGGTTATCGCCCGACACAGCTGTTCCCTTCAGCTGCACAGAGACTTTGGAGTCACTTCAACTCTTTGTAACCGCTCTCTGTCGCCATCTCTCGCTAATTGACCTCATTATTTATTTATTTTTTTGTAGCTACTGCAGATTAAATGCAACAGCTTTAGAGCTTCACAGGTGAACCTGAAGTAGGCAGCACCTGCTGGTTAGAGAAGTTGGCAAGATAAGGGGCTCGAGAAAAAGCAAATATTAAACTTGACGATGGGAGGATGTAAAGGTTTTACAAAGAGCAAAGTTACCCTAGGAAGGTAAAATGTTGACATTGGCTTCTGTCTGAAAACTAAAACCCTGTTTATAAAGATTCAACCTGCAGTGAATTAGTTTTTTGTGTCTGTGTGTAAATAAAAAGAGAAGCCAGACAAATAAAACACCAGATGTTTATACTTTATGTTGGAATCCTTAGGAATGAAAGCTTCTTAATATTTCTCATACAAGAAAGTGATTCTGTATCACATCCAGAATTTAAATGTTTAATGTCACAAAGGCTAAGTGCTTCTACATGAAGTTGTGGCAAACTGGAGAGCTCCTGCATCTGAGGTGCACAAAGAAGCATAACTACAGATCCTTCCTCCAGCCACTGTCAGACTGACCATCACTGCCCCAACAAACTCACCAACTGTTTACATCCCTGCTGTTATTTGCACAATTTTCCAATTTCAATCCAATACATTTCGTACATAAATCTTCCCACTGACTTGCACATTTTTTTGGAATCTGAATATGTCATTTTTAGTAATTGTGTTCAGATTTTGTCCTTTAAATTTGCCATTGCTGTAAATTTGGGCGTCTTACTTTTTGTTTTCATAATTTTATTGTTGTGTGAATCGACACACTTTAACCTGCCTATCAGTTACATAAAACCACCAAATGATGGTTTCCAGAAACTCATCTCCATTAGTAGCTAACTAAAACATGCTTCCGTTTTCATAGGAAGTGACACCAGTGCATGTCCCTGTAACTCATTTAATAATGACTTTTATGTAACAGATATTGGACTATAAAACAAGCGTGTTTTGGGGCTACATTTTCCTGAACAGCCTCCTCTCAGACGCACCTCTCTGCTTCGAAGCAGCTTCTCGTTCTCATTAATTTACAGTCTCTCCCAAATCTAGATTTCCAGGCTCCTGACAAGAATGGAAGCGAGCAAGTATGCAAATTGAGATTGCACATCATGTGCAATTTGTTCACCTACAAACAAGGCGAGTGAGGCAGCCCTCCTCCTGCTTCGACTGAGACTCCTCTTTTGTGCTCCAAGTCAGGCAATTAATTAGAAATTGTACGAAGGACAAAGAGACAACAATGTGTAGCAAGCTGGGGGAAAAATAAAAAAAAGCTGGTGTGTGATCTCATTTTCAGAACTCTTATTGTCTGCGAGAAAAGAATATTTTGGTTATAAGCTCATGTATGAAGAGAAAATTAGCTAAATCTAGGCTTACATTAGTAAGCTAGGAATAAAAACCGCCATCCCAGATTCTTCTGAACATCTGGTGTATTGACTTGTCAAGTGATCAGACCTAAGTACCTCTGATTTTAGACGCAGGCATGCCTTTGAACCATGACCTGACTGCAGGGGGTTGGGGGGTGTGGGGAGTAGAGGGAGAGAAGCACGTTTAACTCGTATGATGAAAGACTTGTGTCATTTTGAGCGATTTTGCGCATCAACCGTGCAATCGAGTGTGATCCTGTACCATCTGGTTTCAAGCCAGTGCCTCATAATCTCCAGTGCCAAAAAGTGCATCCTGTGATAAAAGCAGTAATGAGTCTTGTGCACTCACAATGTGCTTCACGGTCTGCTACGCGAAGGATCTGAAGCAACTGGAGAGCCCTGAGCACCTCCATCTAATCTGGTCTTCTCTCTCTCTCTCTCTCTCTCTCTCCTCAGGATGACCATCAACGCAGAATGCCAGCTGCAGCTTCATAATTTCCCAATGGACGAACACTCCTGTCCTCTCGAGTTCTCCAGCTGTGAGTCCTGGCGCCAAAGACACACATGCATAGAAACACGTCGATGCCCAGAAATGCACATACAGAACTTTATCAAACCAGATACAGTAAAAAAAAAAAAGAAAAGAAGAAAAGTCGGTGTATGTTTGTCCCATGGGCTGCACTGGGCTCCTATGTGAAAACGGCAAACTTTCAGGTGCTGCTGGGAGTCCTGTACGCTGTTTTAAAGGGAATCACTGATCAGGGGATTGGCGATCAGCTCTGTATAGATGGGAATATTTTATGAGGCTGTCATGTCGCTCTGTCTCAGTGAAGCTTCTCTTCATGTTCGACAGCAGAACTTTTCCCAAACAGTGGAGAGAAATTATTTTGTAACCTTTTCTGAACTGGAAGCCGGCCATGAACTCAATAACAAAGGTTATTTAATCATCTAAGATTCCTGGGCTGGTTTACTGCCATGATTTAAGTTTCTTTTTTCCTTTTCCTGTCTGATAAGTCAGCATCCTAGTCGAAACTGTCACTGAAATGCACTCAGAACTTCAGCGTTTCCCTGTTTTCTGATTGTAGATTTGAAATTTCTACCAGAAGGCGGTGAATCAGAATCAAAACGTTTCACTTTATCTACTTCAATCTACTCTCTTCTTAAGAGTTCCCCACTTTGAAGCATTTTAAGTGTTGTAATAGTTGCTGCCTATGGTATTTATCCTCCTCAGCCAACATTTTTAAAAGAATAAAATGAAAACGTAAAGTAAAATCACCTGCCTGCAGTGAAGAAGACCACAGTTAAGACTTTGTAGCATCATCTGCAGTGATGCCCTACAGCTGCAACATTCAAAGACTAAACCTGGTTTCTCTCAGCAGAAGTATGAGGATAATCTTCCAAGTTTTACTTTTTCTCTCACCCTTATTAAATAAAAACAGCAAAGGATAAATATTTTGGAGTTAGATGATAAAGCATTGCTTACATTCTCTACTCTGAGTCAAGTCTGTAATTACAGACAAATCACGTTTATGTCCAAATCCCTTTAAATGTTTGTGGTAGATCAGTTAATTACTTATTTTAATTAAAGTGGCTTGGATTTCACTCACCGTATTAAATGGAACTAGAAACCTGTAATTTAACTTACTATGAAAAGGATCCTTACACTCAGGAAAATGTAATTATGCGACATAAGTAATAAAAAAAAATTACAGTTCTCAGTTGACAGGGATTTTTTTTTCTTTATTAAAAAAACGATTAAATATCTTGTCTACTTGTTCCACAAGAGGTCATTAAAGTGGTTTTAAAACCAATCTTTAAATAGCTCCTTATAAATGGAGCATAAATTCCAGAAATATGATAGAATTAGAAATACCAAAATGGTAACTGGAGGGCAGTCGTGTGCATCAGGTCCAAAAGAAATATTTTAAAAAAATAATATTTATTTTACTGCCTAGTGAAGCATTGGCTTAAAGAAAAAAGTTTGTGAAATTTGGATTTTAATTCCTTGATGCATAAATTCATTAATACTATCCTTTGAGGTTGTTTTTATTGGTTATTTTTAAATAAATTTGTATTGGTAATCATAACATTTAAACCTCTGAAAAGCCAAACCAAGGAATCAGCCTGCAAATTGGCCTTTGGCTCGAAGGTCCGTGTGCCAGATCAACACTTTAAAAAAATAATATTCTCCAATGTTCTGTCCCCAATCAAATAAAACTTTAATAAAGCAAAATAAATATTCATCATGTTGCAAACCTTATTTTGGAGCAAATCACTACAGATCAGATGTCAGTGTTTATCGCTGCTCATTATCGATGCCTTCCTGCAGCAGTTCACTTAGTTTTCATTTAGTTATATTTAATTTGATGCAGACAGATATTACAGAACTGCTATTAGTGACTGTGGCTGGAAGTGTTTGCATCCAGACGTATAAAAATCAATCTACTTTCCTGGAACAGTCTTTAAATTATTGAAACAAAAACTATAAAGTAGAAAAAAAATCAGTTTAATTTAGTTGCATCTGATTTTGATGTAGCCTCTCCTCCTCTAATCAACGAGGTTTAACGATGTCTCAAACCGAAGTGGACTCTTCTTCACGACAACAAACATCTGTTACGTGTCTGTTTTTGCAAAGTCCACTGCGTTTTACTAGTGTATGAATATAATTTTTGAGACGGCGGCGCAGATGGACATGTCTGCAGCAATGAGTCAATTCTTTTGGAAAATCTTGTCTGCTCTCCAGACTCTTCTCTGCAGTCTTAACCTTTACAAAGCTGTTCGTTCTGTTAGGTTTCACTGCAGAGCACCAAGACTGAGCAACAAGCGTTTACTCCACAACGGCTCACTTCGCTTTGCGACTGTTGGCGGTTGCCGTAGAAATGGCACGTGTCATCAGCAGCAGATGGTTTGCAAGATGAAGATCTGCTGTGTAGGAAGAGGAGATGAGGAGACCAGTTGAGCATACTGGGATGATGGAAGAAGGCATGATGGGCCCCCGGTTTGCTCCGTGGTGTAACCATATTCTCTCTTCTTTAACTCTTTTACACTTGTCAACTTCAGTTCTCTAAGATTTTACCTAATAAAAAACACAAATTTTGGAATATTTGTAGACTAGAAGGAAAATAATACTTGGTTTCCATGTTTGTTTGTTTTTTAATTATAAATCTGAGAAGTGTGGAGTGCCTTTATTTTCATCCCTATTGAGGGAATAATTTGTAAAACCACGTTTAACAGCTGCAGGTCTTTTGCGTTCTGTCTCTATAAGAGGTGAGCGGATCTATCCAAAAACATCAATAAAAAATCGGAATCACTATCGGATCAATACTAGCATCAAAATATCGATACCTTAGTTTCATATTCCCTCTTGAAATTGTCTTCAAAGACTTTGTTTCAGAAAAATGCACACAAATCATGTTAATATTTAGTCGATGTATTTTGTAGATACCTATAAAGTTTGTACAAAGTCTATCCATGTTGTGAACAGAAAGAAAAATCACACCTGAGGGTTAGCAGTTTGATAAAATAAAACAAAATTAAAATGTGTCTGTATCCTTATATATACTTAGAATCAGCTCAGTATTAAGCACTACATGCACTATTACATTTTTTTTCTTCATTATTTTATGTAAAAATCAGTCATTGGACGGAGGACTTTTCAGGATGTCACTTATGCACTTCATATTTTTATCTAAACCATTTCCATTGTAGCTCTGGCTGTGTGTTTAGGGTTGTTCTGTTATCAAATCTTTTGCATATTTTGCTAACATGGACCTTTAGGCTGTTTAATCCTCTACTTGGTTTTCAAATTGATTTTAAAGTGGAGGATGGTCAGTCTGTCAAAGTCCCTATAAAACACCATCAACGTTCGTGTTCATGTGACGAAACGTTAAAGGAAAATATTCGAGAGGTGTGAATACTTTTGCACCACTGACCTCTGTTTCTCACCCAGCAGCTGAAGCATTTCACTGTTACTGTTTCAACATCCAGCTGAAACCGAATGTGAGTTTTTTAAACCGCACCGTCTCTTCGTCGTTAAGCAAATCACAAGCCGACCCATAATGGTCACATTCAGTTTCATTTACTGAGAATGAACATTATGAACCTGATGGATGTGTTGATAGCCTCGCTGATCTTTTCCCATTCATTTTGAGGTTTCTTTTTTTCATGGCAGATGTAGCCCTGACAGTACATTATGCAAGCAGTGTGAAACACCGGAAAGATTTTTCAATTAGTGGCTCTGGGTGTGATGACAGAGAGGCTTTTAAGATAGTGGAGAAGTTTTTGTATGCGCAGGTGATCTTAGATCAAACAGGAAAACCAAGCACTTGTAATTCACTGTGACTTCTGACTGTCCCTTGTCATGCTACATTCAGTTCACTTTTATCAAATGAAGAAAATTTCTTAAATTGATAGAAACTGAATTTTTGCACATTTATCCTCAATATATAACTTTAAATGTTTGCATAAAAAAGTAATTTGCTCAAAGATAGACATGTTCTGACTGATTTCAGAGAATACAGGACACAAAGTCTTGCTGAAGTAGAGAGTCTATAAAAGTCTTATGAGAAGAAGGACTTTGGTTAAAAGAAATGGGTTCAGAGTTGATCTAGAAACTGACCTTTAAGCGGAAGACAACCTCACTAATCTATTATTTCTAATGCTTGAAAAAATGTTCCACTCTGTAAAAGTACAGTCTGGAACAAGTTAGCACAAAAGAAACAACTTGGGTCACTTGGAATAAAAAGAGGTATTTTTCTCTTCTTGTCTGATAACACCATAAAGCAAGTACAGGTTTTGTTGCAGAGTCCATTTTGTAAGTAAAAGCCTGAATTAGGGGTCACGGTTGAAGACCCTGTTGGTTTGCATCGAAACATTGCCAGAGCTAAACGTCCTTATATGTGGAGAAAAAAGTGACGTGCAAAATACTTCTTACTAGAGATGGATAACTCTGCATTGCATCACAATATCATCTCTAATATTTGTTCATCTGTATAAAATGAGAAGCTGTGACAGTTCTGTACATGGCTAGTGAACGAATGAATACCACCAACTTCCTCTCCTCTTCTAGAGACACAAAACATAAAGGAACTGTTTAAAGTCCAAATAATTGTAGTTTCATCCATGTTCTACATTATCGTTACCCACAAATAATAATCTGTCAACAGACACGAAGCAGGAGGTCCATACTGGAGTATGGTCTGCCATCTGGTGACCTCTTCCTCTCAATCACCCAGACTGATCAGAGAAACGAGCGCCATGTTGGCGACTTTACATGAACTGAACTCAGTCTGGGATTATGACAGACCTGCCGTCAGAAGCTGTCACTTTTACTTCAGGCTCTTCACAACTTCTGTGTCGTATAACAAAAAGGTATCAGTGCGACTCCAATAACACCTAACACTAAAAATAAACATACCGATCGTCTGCTGAGGTATGGATGCCGACAAAAGCTTTCACATCGCTACACTGGGTGTAATTTCCCAACATGACAAATTGCTCTTTAAGGCAGTGAAATAAGTTCTGTGTACAACTCATTTCTACTCCTGTCATCTGAATATTGCAGAGGGACGTTAGAAATAGCTGCAAATGTGTGATCATTGGGGCTGGTTGAAAATTGGGAATAATATCATGTGTTAGTCTTGATTATATGGAAGAGATGCAGGCAAAGAATCCAAATTTCACATTTAGCTGCACTTGTTTGCGGTGAAAGACAAGCGGGCGTTAGTGGAGAGCAGACAGGGAGGATATTGGAGCCAAGGCCTCAGAAGGCTGTAATTTATAGCATTGTGAAAGAACATGTTGCTTCAGGGGGCTTTTAGAGGGTATGAAACATTCTGTAGCTGTAGAGACACACTGGTAGCACGACGATAACGCCGTCTGCAGTCAAGATAATTGTGCAAGGCCAGAAGAAAAATGATGGCAATATGTTCAACTAAATTAGTATTTAAAAAAGTTAGGAAAGAATCATTTTTTGTGTCATTGTGATTTCTCCTCTTCCCCTGACGTCTAATTCTATTGAAAACACAGTATAATTTTCTTGTTTTTCACAAGCACGCGCCTGACTGGTGAGAGGCTTTGTGAATTATCTTAAGCTGTTGAAGCTGTAAAGTATTTATCCCTATGAAAATAAACTAATAAGTGAACAGTTTCTGACCAGTTGATCCTGAATGTTTCGAGGGATTTTAGTGTGGCAAGTTTGTCACTCATGCTTATACATTTACACTATGAAAATCATCCAGCCAGTTTATTTTCCCTAAAATTGGACTCAAAGTTGAAGTGTTTTGCCATTAAAGCGTAATAAGATTCAGCTTGAAGCCTATGAAGCCATTCCACTGAAATTAAATAAATGCTACATTCGATTACATGACAGAGTATTTATTCTCAATAGGTGTGCCTCAGCAGAGTCCAAGCTAACAAGTTAAGACTGATTGCTCAGTTGGTCTGCATTCCACTGAATCTCCAATGGAAACCTGCTGTATAATTTTGTATAAATCATGCAGAACTCTAGTATAAATCATGCATACAACAAAAAAAACTGCATAGCTGCAGAAAGTCTCTCCTGCCTTCAAGTTTTATTCCGATCCTTTTTTTTCTGTGCTTTATCCATTTATCCTCCAGAACACACTCGCGCACAACTGACTGGCTCTGTGTGTGGTTTGCAGATGGCTACCCACGGGATGAGATCGTGTACAAGTGGAAGCGAAACTCGGTGGAGACGTCAGACCAGAAATACTGGAGGCTTTACCAATTTGACTTCATGGGGCTCCGGAACACGACAGACGTGCTTAGGACCACGGCAGGTAGGTCAAAGTTCAACAGAGGGTCTAGGAAGGCTCTCCCAGGCTGTCAGTCCCTTCACACAATGACTCAAACTGATGTTATAAATCATGCTCCACCCACAAACACGATCTGAGCTTAAAAGAGGATGGGGAAACTGTAAGCTTGCCAAGACATGACTGTTCAAGGAGAAGGTTAATAATTAAACCTTACACCAGTGGTAGGAACCACTGCCTAAAAACTAAAAGCACTAATTATAAACATTAGTTTTGCTAACGTTAAATCGCTACACCAACTTAGCTGAAGCTAACACTAAAGCGCTAACTTCAGTTCAGATTACGGTGCGTTCACAGCAAACACGTTATGAGCATCAGGGGCATCTAGAGTACATTTAAAGTCTATGTGGAGGCGAGTGGAGGGCCGGTTGCGGTGCGTTTTGAGCATCTAGCTCAGTGCAATTTGAAGCGTTCGGAGTGTTTTGAGCCTTTCATGTGTCAAGTGTGTCCAACACTCCACATAGACTTTGGATGTAAACCAGATGCCCCTGATACACCATTATATCTGCTCTCAAGCACCAATTTAATTTGACATTTGACAGGTTTATATGTTCTTTACTGTCCATGTTTTATTTTGTTGGTTTCTTGTTTGAAATCGTTATCAAAGAGAGGAAGCAAAACTACTGTGTTTACAGTCTTCATTCATTTCAAAATAAGAGCATGAACATAAACTTCTAACTACTTTAGTTCTTAACATTTAATAACCAAAACTAGACAGATGTCAAGTTTTATTCAACTGGAAACATCTAAGAAAATTAGCACTTTAGAATCTATTTATAAAAAAAAAACTTATCAGAAGCTAAATGTGCTAAATGTTTTCAAAGCTTAGCTCCCCTATTAGCGAATTAGAGAGTACTTTAGACTAAAGCATATTTGTGTGTTAAATAGACACATGAATATGACCAATACGGATCTATTTATTAATTCTGAATGGGCAAAAAATGCATCTCTGGATGTTTCAATCTAGTCTTAAACAGCTGCCGATGTATTTGCAGGAGAAGTTGGCTCTGCAAAACACTGAGTAGGGGAACTGAACTCAAACACGCAGCACAACTTTAATATTTCTTTTTCCAAAAACAAACATAAAAAATAAATACATTCAATGTTTTCCTTTTGTTTCTATTCTGCATTACAGATGTTGACATCTTCCCGTTGAACTGTTCACCCCCTCAGAGCTCCACAAGCTAATATTAGCATTAGCTCCATGCATATAAATGCAATCATATCACTACAGTTTCAAAGCTCATAAGTATTCCCCTCGGGTATAAGGCCAAATAGGTTTTTTCACTGACATTAATCACTAGGATTAAAGATTAAAAAGGAAGTTTAATTATTCACTCCTCCTTCTCTCCTGCTCATCCGTATGGTTTCTATCCTAAGTATTTTGTAGCTTTGAATCTACAGACAACTGTAAAACCTCGCTGCTCCCACATGTAGACAAAGCTCTTTATGCATTTTTAATGCTTTATACGTGACCTTTGAAAATAAAAATCGATTCCAACGGCTTAAATAATTGAAAGACAGAGGACACGGACCTATCGTTAACCCCTTTTAACCTTGTTTAGAAGGTGCACATTCCTCCTGGTAGGTGCCATACGGTGCTTTGTCTTCAGAGAGACGGGCCCAGATCTGCATAATGTGACCTGATTCAGCTTTCTAACAGCTGAACCTCTGTTCATGAATATTCCAGGAACAGGATTATGGTTAGGAGACGGATAACAGGGAGTGGCATCGAATTATCGGGGAGCTCAGAGGAAATTAGCTGTATAACTCAATTTTGTTTGGCTAAATCTTACTGAATTGTAGTGGCGGTTTGTTATAAAAGTTGTTTACAAGATCAGTCGACATTACACACACTGATAACTGAGCATCAGTTTTAGCTCTAATATGGATCCTAAAGGCTTACACAACCTATTTAGAAGACAGATTTCTGTAAAGCAGACAAAAGTTCAGCTATAACTTCTTTTTCACCTATACAGTGATCCCTTACTATAACGCGGTTCACCTTTCGCTGATTTTTTTTGTGCTGTTTTTTTCACAGTGCATTGTGTTCTGCGTCCTGATTGGCTAAACAGTCTCCGAGCTCCTTCTCTACCTGTGGGCCAATGACGTTACGGTATTTAAATATGAGTAATACAGATTGGCCATTCAGGAGATAAAAACTGCAAACTTTGAATGCCTGCTGGAAAAATTTTTGGCCAGAATCAGCGCAAAACCGACCGGAGGCTCGGTTGACGAGATCCATGGCTCTGCCATAGATACAGCTGTGAATCTCGTAGAGCAGGTTGGAGGAGACGCTTTAATGACATGACTCCAGATCACATTAAGGTCCGATTGATGAACAGGTTTCGTTCTTGGGTTTCAATGTAGATTATTTAATTATGCTGCATAATAATTATAAAAACCAGCAACCCTCCCGACTCCACTAAGGGACAAGAGTGTAAGAAAATGGATGGATGGATGGATAATTGTAAAAACTAAAGGTAACTACTTTGCGGATTTCACTTATCGCAGGTTATTTTCGGAACGCAGGGCGCATCATCACGACAAGTGTGTCTTTACCTCCACGGCAGATGCTCCGCCGAACCCCTGAGACCAACTCATCGAACCCCTGGGTTCGATCGAACCCAGGTCAAGAATCACAGCTCTAGATGATCTCAATTGGGGTCAGTCGGCTCATTGCTAAAGGAGTTGGTTGTTCATACAGTGCTGTACGCAAGCGTATTCATAGAAAGTTGAGTGGAAGGAAAAAGTATGGTTGGACAAAGGTTCGGTGATGATTGGAGGGTCATGTCATCGGCTGGTGTTTATCCATTATGTTATCTGAAGACTACAGTCAGCAGAAAATATTTTTAATTGATCTTGTATTTAAATTTTCTAAGACAATTTTGGGTCTTCATTCTCTGTACTTGAAATGACATGAAATAAAGGCTTACAATAAAGTAAAAAACTTTTTATGATATTGTATTTTTTAAAAATGTCTTTCCTCTTGAATGCTATAGGATACTACAAAGCAGTTTTTCATGGTTTCGTTCGTTTACATTAGAAGTGTGGCATTTTAACAGGAATGTGTCCACTTTTTAGATTCACCATAACGGGATTAATTCTCAAATCAGGAAATGCTTGTGATCACAATAGGAAATGGCGCCTGGGAGCTTTCATCCTGAGCCTCACTGATAGGATTACAAATTACACATTTTCTCCCGCTGCATTGTCAAAATGCCACCAAACTAATTTTCTGCAGAGATGCTCAAAAATAACAGTAAACCTACACATTTACCTCATGCTGTTCAAGAAAATTGGCCATTTTCTCATTTATTACCTTGTTTTCTTTTTTCATGTCTCACTTTGCCACGGCAACGTTTGCACACGCATGATGATTAGTTTTGTGGCTAAAAATACCTACCATTAATTTACATCATGACAAACTTCAAAAGTGTTCCATTTCTTTCCTTCCTGAATATCTACACTCCCAATCTACTGCTTGATTTCTCTCTTCATCCTTCATAAACACTGCAAATTGGGGATTTTTTAATGAGGACAGAGTGGACAATTCAGCAGATCCTTCTTTGAAAACGTCCCAGTGAGGAATATTAAAGACTTTGGTGTTTTGCTTCTTCATCCCACTGAAAATTCACTCGAAGCTGTGGGAGTTAAGTCTAAATTTACATACAAGAACAAGAGGTATTAATGATTTTCTTTCTTTGTTCCACATGTCCCCACTTGAGTTTTGAGTCTTGAATCTCTAATGAAAAACCTGGAACTCCCTTGCATTCTGTCCCGTGTCTTGTAATACATCTTTTTGATTTCTCTCATTCTTTGTTTTGGCATATTTCTGAGAGCTTTCCGCGTCCCAGCCAGAACCCAGAAAACCGTGATTAAAGCACGCCGCGTGTAGAAGAGAAAAAAATGCAAAAGACTCATTTGTGTGGTCACTTCAGTACCCCCTTTGAAACACTCCTGGTCCTGTCAGAGTTACTGCTCAGTCAATGTGTGAATACAAAAAGCAGTGTACACAGAACTTGTCTCACAACATGAAGTAGGCCAAAAGATCAAGACAAAAACTCAACACATGATGCAATGATCTGACGAAATTCAAGAGCAGATGAGAAAATTGACATTTCTTAAGATGTAAAGAGTTCCAGCCCCATTTTGAAGGTTTTGGGACGTTGTTGAATCTTACTGAAGATTAAACAAAAACAAATTGGAGCAGTAGTGGGCCTTCCCTGGAGTGGTCAGACCATAATATAGTTTAAATTCTAGAGCTTATGCCAGAACTCATGCATCCAAAGCTGTAGTCAAGCCCAGCCCCTCCTGCTGACCCCCATGTTGTCCACCCCGGGGTTAAGTGGCTACTCCATATGGAGCTATACAATTCAAGAGTTAAAGACCCTTAAAACTGAAGCAGCACTTTGCTTTGAGGGCCAATACTCCAGGTCTGATGACCCCTTCACAGAGTAGATGTAGGAACAAAGGAGGGAAATGGACATTAGTCTTAGATGTGTGGGTCTCTAGTTCCTGAGTGGTTTTATTATAAAGTACAAAACCTTCCATCTAGAGTAATTTCTCAAATAGAGCAGTCGGCTGGTAGGGAGAGGAAAATGCTAGAGGAAATGCTCACATTTATTCTTTTCTCTATGTAAAATCTCTCTGGTTAGTAGAAGTAAATGTAGCTCATGTTTGATTCCAGTTTTTAGATTGTTGTCAAGATGAATCTTAACACTGGAGGACACCAAATATTCACATCAAGCGGATTACCTCGGTTCACCATGAGTTTTTCTTTAAAAAGTTCAAACCCGGTTTGGGTAAAAATCCTCTTCTTCACACTGTGTGTGTTCTGCCTCATGAACCACTCAGCTGACACGTCCTTAGCTCATTAGGGAAGCAGTTTTGCTGTAAATATTCTCGGCTGCTTCCAAACAGAGCGGATCCGATCGTACGGCACGGCGGAGTCGGTAGATGAGCGTGTTGAAAGCATCTTGGACTAATAAGTGCTCAGAAGAAGTGTGCAAACAGAGGGGCAGCTGCTGTCCAAAACACTGCAAATACGGCGATTGTTAGCCAGAATGCACACTTAGAAAACAGAAGCTGCTGCCCTAAGGCTACAGATAACTTATCTGGGAGTGGAGAAATGTTCCTCCTGCTGGTGTAGTTGATCATATTCAAGAGGAACTGTGAAATTAAGAAATGTGTTGAGATGATGGAAAACGGAGACAGAGAACAGTTTCACACCATTCAACTTTCCTTCGTTTTGTGTTGCTACAGCCACAAATTTCAGTGTTTTATTCAGTTTTTGTGTAAAACAAGCATAATGTATTGGTTTTTGTAGATCCCTGCAGCTGCAAGTCTTCTGGGGAATGTCTAGCAAATTTGCACATCTAGACGCTGACAGCTTCGCCCATTCTTGCTGAAGTAGCTCAGTACGAGTCGATGGAGAGCAAATCTGTAAACATCTTTTCACAGACTGTCAACTGAATTTAGACCCAGACTTTAAGCAATTTGAAGACATGAACAGGCTTTGCTCAATGCAGAAGTGTAGAAGATTGTTTGTTAAAACGGTTCAGTCAATAAAATTTAGATTTTCTAAGGTTTGTAGTTGTGATGAGAGAAATGCGAGAAGGTGGTTTAAATTCTAACTCATTGCCTGAAGAGAACGATAAATTTAATGCAACCATTTTATCGAGTGTAAAAGAATATAAAAACATGCTGATGATGTCAAACCTTTATGTTAAGATTAAAGTTTTCCTCTCTGCTGCATTGGGTTGTTTAGTGGAAACCATGAACCCTTTTTTTACATCATTTGTTTGTGTGTAGTTCCTGTAATTACAATGTGATCCAGCTGTATGAATAAAAACTGATTAAAGCCACCATTTTCTTACACACAAAAGACATAATCACTGAATAATAACAAACTTGAACAAACCTGCAGGGAGGACGACACTTTCTTATTTTCTTATGTGCACCTGCAATTTTTCAGACAAAAGGTTGTCCTCTGCTTCCTTTCATTCAGCATTTCCATCAAGTTCTGTCAGATTTGTTAAAAAATGGCCTCCACTTATGTTGTAAGATGTACTTTAATGTGTAGAATTGGTTTCAAAGCAACAGCTTCCATGAAATGGAGCTCAGTATCTTCTACTCGCAGCCAATTAACACGTCTATGAAGACAGCAGAGTGACAGGCAGATACCGTCTCTCCTGCTGTCTCTGGACTTATCTACTTTCCATCTCCTGTCCTCGTCTTTCCCACTCTGCCAGCCTGCCATGCCTTTTGATGAAGATTATAAGGAATTATAAACAATTCCCGTCCATCAAAGACTGAGCAGATCTCTCTAACTTGAGCAGATTTACAAGCTAGGACTGATTTCTCTGAACTTTAGCAAAAGAAAGTTCTCTAATTAACTCGGCTGATGAGGTCATGTCTGTTTCAGGTGACTATGTGCTGATGACGGTTTACTTTGACCTGAGCAGACGAATGGGCTACTTCACTATCCAGACCTACATCCCCTGTATTCTCACCGTGGTTCTCTCCTGGGTTTCGTTCTGGATCAAAAGCGACGCCACGCCGGCCAGGACCACGCTAGGTAGGCAACTTCAAGAGTTGTGAAAGTGAAACACATGTATATGGATATGATTCAAAGAAAAACACAAATATTTATGTGTCACACCTTTATCTGTGACTTCAGTCCAGATAATGTGGCATATTTTTTTAAAAATAGATGAATTTTTTTTACATTTGTTGGCATTTCTAAGTAAAATATTTCCCTGGTTACTTTAATATCTGACTCTTTTCGGTCTCTTTGCTTCTCTTTTCTGACTGGTAGGTCTTAGAGTCATGTCCTTCGAGGCATGAAGTTAAAAATAGTCAAGCATTACAGCATACATTTAACCATTCACTCAACTGGCAGTTCTATTCTAGTAAAATATGAAAAATATATTTTAATTACTAAGCAAAGCTGAAACATTTTCATCACATTTCTTGATCGCAGAGAAGAAAGTTTGCTTTGAGGTTGAAGTTGGGTGGGGATAAAGATGGGAGGACTGGATCTATCCGCACTGAGCTCACCCTGTGATGTACCAATCCCCTTCAAATCCTACTGGCTGACTGAGATATTTTCAGACCTTGGAAGCCTGAAACAAAGTAGATGGGTTGTGTATTTTTAGCGTTTTTGAGGTAGTCGTCACTTCAGACACTAAAATAAATGCTCTCAAGTGAGGAAAGTGATGTTTCTTAAAAGTCTCCCTTAAATACAGACATTAAAAAAATCAATACCCTGACAAGTTAAATACTGATCTGATTAATGAGCAAAATTAAACATTTATCTTATAAAACTCAACAGAAATGCAAATCTAAAAAGCTCAAGAAAATGCTAGTTCTTACTGGATGTGAATACATTGATTTCATTTAACTTCATTTAAAAAGAAAGTCAATTACAGTTTGAGATTTTGCGTTAATTTCACAGAATACTAATTAGGCATCAGATTATGACCACTGACTGGTGAAATGATTACCACTGATTGTCTCCTCATCATGCCACACCAGTGCACATCCGTCTTCATAGTTGATGTGTCAGAAGGAGGAAGAATGGATAAATGTAATAAGAAAACTAGATTGTAAAAGTTGTGATAAATCTCCAAAGCTGCAGAAAGTGATGCATGTTGCCAGGAATCGACATGATCAGAATCAGTTCTTGGGCAGAGTACAAACTCCAGCTGTATAAATGCACAGCATTTTGAAAAAGCCTCACATTTTTTATAAAACTTGTTTTTTTTTGGGGGGGGGGGGTCAAAAATGCACTGGAAACACTTTTCACATCACATGATTAAAACTGAATGTTACTACTGGCAGAAAGATGGAGAAAGATTATGAAAACTAGTAGTGGTAGGAGGACGATGGCGCGTTTTTCTCTCCCGACCATTAGCATGGATAGGCTAGCATTAGCTTTGGAAATGCTGGCTCTCAGCGTGCCTAAGCTGGTCACCCATAAGTTGTACTCTTTTTATAGGAAACTTTATTTTAAAAAAATAACTGGTTTGCAAGCACTATACTGTAGTATAATGTATTCTAACATTATGCCAGGCATAAACACACTGAAGTTGTTTTTCCATTGAGGCTTCTGATTGGGCAGAAGGCTAACAGGCCGGCACTACATGAGAGACTCTTAACTTTGGTGTTGACAGGTTGCCATACTTGATCCTCACCACATCTCTATGTCTGACTGATTTGATATTTGTTAATTAGCAATTAGCATACATTCTATATTGGACTACTTTGTTAGTAATAACTCAATTTCTCATTTAGTTTTTGGTCAAACACCTTAGCGATTAAATCCCAGAGAGCTAACTGCTTCAGTCGTACTTGCTAAATGTGTTTAGACAAACTTACTCACTTTAGCCAGTCAAGTTTTCCACTCTTGATCTCAGTGCTGAGACTAAAGCTTCTCCTACCACCGTCATCTCGGCTGTCACCAGCTTCGAGGCCCCGGTCCTAAAGTGCTTTAATTCCTCTAAGTCCCTGCTGCCCTTCATCAGCCGGCCGGTATCACCCAGGGTCATCTGGAATGGCTGTGCAGTAATAAAAAAGCTTTATTGGACTTCTGTCCATCACTATTCGCTATCAAACCAGTCAAAAAACCTCACAGTCGAGCAATCAGTTTGTCTCATGTTGTATTGAATTCAGTAGTAAGCGAGTGTTATTACTGAGGCATGCATAAGGCCAAAGGAGCCTCTCCTCTCGTGCCACTAATGAAAGCTGATCATAATAAGAGATTGTGTTCGGCTTAGTTTGCTTCTTGCTCTCAGTCTGATAAAGGTTGACACGATGACAGCTGAACATCAAAACAGCACGGGGCAGATTAGATCAGGAGATGTGGCATCCCACTGCTTTTTTCAGAGTTTGTTTGTGGAAAATGAAGGAATGTCCTGTAATGGGGAGGATTTTTCTTTAATATCAAAATTGTCAGTGAAGGCCTCAGATTAAATAATGTTTTATTTGCCTACAGGACACATGGCAGTGGCAGCATCTTGCTTTAGAGATGTTTTTATTTCCAACAGGGACAGCAAAGCTGGTCAGAGTTTATGGGAAGATCTATTGCCTTATATGCAGGACATACTACAACTACTCAACCTGAAGGGTTTAAATCAAAGCACATCCTGTTAGGATGGCCTAGTCAAAGTTGAAGTGGGGATTTGTTGTAAGATTTCAGGTGATGCTCACATAAAGGTACATCTGAAAAATCAGAACATCATTAAAAAGTTCCACATTTCAGAAGTAAAACTCACATTAGATTTATTTCACAGTGAAGTAATCCATGCTTTTATTTCTTATATTTTCGATAGTTACTCATAATAAAAGCCAAAGTTCAGTGTCTCAGAAAATTAGAAAAATGCAATGGATTTCCATCATCTGTAATCCTTTATCAAGAATACACAGATTTAACATTTGAAATATTTCACTCTGCATGACAAAGCTTCTGAAATGAGTGACAAAAATATTGAACTTTTCCATGAGCTACATTTGTTAGATGTACCTGTACACTTTCCAGCCTGAGCTTTATCAATCTGACTTTACCATTATTAATAATTTTCCTTTAACCTTCAATAAGCACGTAAAATCTTGATAAAATACATGGACATTTTTGGTTGCCATGTCTACACCTTTTCAAATCAGCTAATTGTTCCATCAGCTGGTAACCAGCAGCCTGTGGGTGGTGAGGAAAATCCTTGTGACATTCCTCTCAACAGGTAGCGCGGTGAAACAAGCACCCCCCTTGTCCTGATAAACGTCCACCTTCAGCTGAACAACAGAAAGTCATTTAGCGCCTCCCGCCCCTCTCTTTTGTCCACCGGCCCCCACTGTCAGCCTGAGACCAAGGCTGAAAAGAAACCGGACAGGTAAGAGGAAGAAAAAAAGCTAAAAACAATCAGACCTCTGGCACATGGCAGCAGGGAGAAATGTCACAATGAGGGAAGTTAAATCTGAAGGAAAACAGCTTCACCTCAACCCCAAACAAGCTAAACGCAGCGCTGCCACTCACCGGGTACTCCCATAGCGGCAGAGCGCTCGGACAACAAGGAAGTTAAAGGTTTCAGCTGCTGATGACTCCTATTAGACCCCAATCTCTGCAGCTCATATGGATGCTGGCAGAGATTTGAACTCCGATGATGGGAAGTAAAAGCGCCCGGAGGCAGGTTTCAAGAATCTGGGTCTTTACAGTGTAAAATAGACTGCAGTGCTGGAATTAATAGGAGCTGGAGGAAACATCCATCATGCTCATCCAGGGTAATCACTGTCTTGCTCAACGTCAACATGACCACTCACCAAAAAGAGCTTCATCCCAGCATTTATAGCACAAAAGGATTTATTTTTATGTTGCCAGAATTTGCTAATAGTTCAACAAAAAGTGAAGCTTTAAAAAAAGAAAAAAACTGCTAGTTTGTCGTACTTTTTACACTTTCCATCCAGATTCTGTGTTTCAGAGAATCGACTATGGATGAGCATTTCCACTGAAACCAAACAAGTCTGCAGACGCGTCTGGGCAATCAAAACAAATGTCTAGTCATGCAGCGGTCTGTAGAGAGTAGCATCCTTACCCCTTGGTGATGACATTTGCATTACACACACACACACACACACACCCCGCGAAAGCCTGGAGCTCTCCCAGACATGCGAGGAATAATGGCTCCTTTAAAAAGGACTGTACACCCTCAGCCTCCGTCCCCAGCCCCACGTACAGCCAACTCACATTCTGCTCAGATTCTACCACATGTCACTGATGGGAACATTTTTAATGCAGAGGTCTGGGGAATCAAATTACTGTGGCAGAAAAATGCCCCCAAAGCAGTCAAACAAAGGATCTATAACAGGGCAATTTTTAGAAAGCGTGACCTTTGAAGGTTAAGGGTGTTTCCTGAGGTGGATAAGACCACATAGATTCTGCATACAAATTCACTGGCAGCTTCCACTAGTGAATAGTAGAAAGACTCAAAATAAAGTTATCCTTTACTGTAGTAAAACACTTTAGTTTGTCGAAAGATCCAGTCTGTCATTCAAGCACATGTGCTGCTTTCAGCCTAATTATTAGAAATAATAATTTTTTGCAGTAAGACGTCATCAGTCAAGAGGCGTCAAGACTGAGGAAGTCATTAAAACGGATTGGTTCTGCGTCGACTGTTCATTTAGCCACATGCTTTAGGTTGATCTTTGATGTGAAGAAAACGCAACCCAGTTGAGGATCTTTGTGGTGTAAATCTCTATAATTCTGAAGACAAGAAGTTCCCACTATCAAGGCTTAACCAACAAAGTAGTTGAGCAGGGTTAGCGTTAGCAATAAAGTAAGAGAGGAAGGAATCAAACCTTTGATTTCTTCAGCAAAGCAGGTGAATGACGCGACTTAAAGACCTAAAAATACCAAGCCTTTAACACTACAGGCCAAGCAATGCTGAGAAATTAGAGAAACACAAAGCCTCAGTGAGTAAATTAGTTTTACTACTGATCGTGTGATAAACGATAGTCTCTATAGCAACTTGCATTTGAGAAGCATCTCTCCCACTAAGCCTGACTACAGGTGTTGTCAAATTCTATGTGGAAGGAAATAGTTGAGCCTTTTTGCGTCTCCAGAGGAAGCCGTGCAAAATCTGATAAAATGCCTCAAGCATCGGTTGTGACTAAAGACTGTAAGATTGGAAGGGAAAAGGGAATCTGTGGGGAGTTGGAAAGAAGTGAGCGGAGCAGAACTTTGTGGCCCTCTCATCTCAGCTTGAGGCTAGCAGCCTGAGGCTACAATAGCTGCTGCTAGCATGACACTTCTGAAAGTCTGGCTGAAGCGCCAGCAGGATTTAAACCCGTCACAATGGAGGTTTCTGACAAGGTGTGAGAATGTCTGATTCTTTTTTTTTCCCCGCTGGAGAAATTGTTATCAGGGTTTTCTTTTCTAACTGAGACTGAGAAAGCAATGGTAGATTGCTAAGAACTCATTATGGGATGGCAGCTTGATGACAGTTTTCCAGGTTGCAAATGGCATACTGGCAACACTTCCTTTGTGGGCACTGTGTGGCTTGTTAATTTGAAACCACTTGTTTGGACGGTACCACTGCTGTCATTACTGGCAGTCCACATAGAGGTAATAAATCCAATTTATTGGATTTACCAGAACTTTGCATCAGGAATACAGTAGTTGCAGTTGAAGACATACGTAAAGTATTAACCACCTTCCAGATTTTGTTTCAGAAATACACTATGGGTCAAAAAGCAGTTTTTAGATTATTTCATCCAAACAAACCTGACTATAATGTGTTTTTCTCTACATCTTAACAGTTTGCTACCAACCTGGGTGGAAACAACTGTCTTTTCATCCTGCTAGTTTCTCAGAATCGGTCTTGTTAGCATGTCTCAGTCACATCTAATGTGAGCCTTTGACTAGACCACTCACTTTTGTAAGCCATGGACTTGCTAGTATGCTTTGGATAATTATTCTGCTTTATAAACCAAGTGTGCCAACTTCAGAATGTCATATTACCACCAACAAGTCCATGAAGTGTTCTTTTCTGAAGAAATACTTTTAGTTTCATACCAGACAAAGCCAGGACTGCAATCTTTGGATCAGGGGATGATGCGTTGTTGTTTTTTTAGCCTAGTTTTTTATTCACAAAGCTCCAATGAAAGATGCTGTGAATCAGCCTGAGTGGATTTAGTGAAATTCAGGTCAACTTTCCAAAAACTGTGATTCATCAGTTACTTTTTCCCACATGGAAAAAAAAAATTCTCATTAAAAATTCTATTTTATATATCAGCTTTCATTGTGGGACTAAAAAAGCAAAACAGATGAAATCTGTGAGGGGGAACTTTTCCTCACAGCAGGCTAGCATTGTTGCAGTCAGACAGGTGGTGGTTAGTGTAAGGCATGGCTAAAACAAACCCTGGTTTCCAGCGTTTTGTTGGCTCATCCATCCATCACAGCCTCTACCTTCTGCACACGTTGTGCCTTTTTTCCTCTGTTGCTCCCAATAGAGAAGAGTCATTATTCATACAAGCAGAGGATTTGTCACCACAACATGGACATTTCTCATTTTCGGATATCTCCTAAAGCAGCTGATTCTATTGTTTTTCCTTTGGCAGTCTCAATTACAGAGACTGTGGCCACTTTTCATCAACCTGAAAAATATTTTCCCGACACAAAAACAGTAGAAAAGTAAACAATGGAAACTATAAACAAAACTCAAGACAAAACCAAATGGTTAAAAAGCGGTTTGTTGAAGTTACCTTTAACACAAATTGCTTGTTAAAGTCTATGTGTTTCTTGGCGGTAAAGTTTAAAATATTCATCACGAGAGCTTCAGCAGAAGAAATATTCACATCCACTTGTTCACTTCAAATCAAAGCTAAAAGGGGAGGCATAACTGTGAAGTGGTAGGAAATAACTTCTAAGAAGATCAGTTTTTAAGTCCTTGCCCCACACTCTCAGTCGGTTTTATTTCTGAACTTTGACTAGACCTAAAGTTACATTTTGGCCAAGAGCTCAGGTCTAATGTAGCAAACTGCAAACAAAATGTTGTCCTGGATTTTATTTTGGGACCTTGACTACAAATGCACATCACACTTTAAAGTTTATTTCCATTTCAAAACATGATTTGTTTTCTTTCTCCTTAAATGTATCAAGATAAAATCACAATAAAAAAAACACTGAAATTTAGTGCATAAATTGACAAAACCTCAGAATTTATCATGCTTAAAACTGCTGTAAGGTTATCTGTAAATTTGAGTTTAAGCAGTTGAGAGGAGCACTCTGACCATCATATATTACACGACTGAGAAAACAAATTACGCTTCAGGCAGTAAAGTGGCTCTTTGGTCAGAGGGCGCTCCTGCAGGGCCGTCAGACTGATTATGTGAACGGGACGTAGTTTGAAGCCTCAGTCGCTAAAGTGTGTACAAAACACACTTAATCAGATCAGATTGGAGTTGCCATTGGTTGCATTTTAACCTTAATCACCAGCACATTAACATGAAAACATCAGCATAATTACAATAAACAAACAAGGAGCTTGTTGCAGTGCATCATGCTTGGTGCTTTTCCTGCTGTATAGATACGAGTGCATCGTAACTCAAATCCAAACATATACACTCACATTAGTGTGATCTGTCCTCAAAACTCATTTTGTGTAAATATTTCAACTACGTAATGATAAATAGATGCTAAATTCATTCTGAGATGAGATAATGTCGGTTGTACACCAGCTTTAAGAGTTAAAAATATATTTTCACAATGAAAACTTCATGTTTTAGCTCCAGTTCTTGTACCAATTATCCTGTTGGTTATCTGAATGTTTGTATCCAGGAAACCTTCACATTTTAAAATGGATTTAGCAAATCAAAGTTTAATTGCACTTGAAATAACATGCCTATTTATTTCAATAACGCCAACTGTTCTGATTTTAATCCTGCTTATTATGCTGTTGCCACAGGCAACCCTAAACAATAAATATTAGATCATTAAAAATATACTAGCAATGTTACACATTTTCAAATTAGTTTCTATTAATACCATTAACATTAGTGTCTTTTGGATATAAATAATATAAGAGCAAGTTTTACAAATTAGTCAAACATTTTCCTCCATCCTGTATTTTCAAAGTCTGGTGTGCAATTATATTTAAATAATAAACATATTGAAACATATCCAAATTAGTAACTGAACTGTACATCCAAAAAAAACTATTTGAGGAAAATTCAATAGTGGCAAATAAAAGAAAAAAAAAACAATCAATTGTAGTAAGAGAGCAGATGGAGCATCAAATTGTAGCTTAAACAGCATTTAAAAGATTTAAAAACCAGACATTCTCCACGCTTTAACCCCAAAACAAAGTTATTCTAAAGTAAAACATGTACTTCTTTCTACAAGCATGCGTTTTTAGAAAATGTGCGGTGTTGTGACCTGGCTCCTGGTCCTTAGCTAGTTCTCCTCTGCACTATTTATAGAAAGTGTGTGGTCTGGTCCCCCAGCTGTACACCTGGACACTAAACAAAGGTCAGCGTCTGGCATTCGAAACTAGTCGCATCATTTTACAACCTCCAGTCGAATTATTCTCCTACATTCACTGCAGGGACAGCAGGGTCTGTGGACTTTGGAGAAACGCAGTCGTGTGATTAAAACACAGACAACCTGTTCCTTCTTGTTGCTGGAATCAAACTGTTGTTTCTCTCTGTTGCATGCTTGCTTTTTGCAGCCATATGCAACGCAGCTTTTCTCACTTCCATGTGTCGGCTCTGGTTTGACTATAGATGCGAGAGTGTTTCATATCACTTGCACAGGCAGGAATCACTCGGTTGCTATGGTATCATGTAGTGGCAGTTTCTACCGAATGAACCTAAAGTGAACAAAGAAAACTCCTGACCCTGATTTAAGGAAGCAGACAGCCGGCAGATAATGAAGACATGTGAGGCCAAGTTTTGTTTCAGTGATGATTTTGCGGAGAACTGCAGTCGGATCTGAGATGATGAAGTATCTGAGAAGAGGGCTGTACATTTACCAGGTTGCTTACTTAAACATAATTAGTCAGGAGAGAGAAAAAAAAAGACAAGTCTAGACGAGCACTAGATGAGAAGAGGTGGCTCGAAATAGAAAGGAGCAACTCGTCTCTATGGAAACGAAAGGCAAAAACAGTGGCACACACACCGCCATGAAAGACATGTAAGGGATGAGGGTGAAAGAGAGCAAGAGGAGAGATGGAGAGAGAGAGGAGAGAGAGAAAGAGAGAGAGAGAGAGAGAGGGAGAGAGAGGGAGGGAGAGTGGAGACGTGGCAGGAAGACAATGAAGGGAGGGAAAGATTGTGAGCTTCCAAAAGTGACGAGTGTCACAGGAGTAAATATCAACGTCGTTCCTCTCGCTGCTTTTTTCCCTCTTTGAAACAACTGATTTCCTTTCAAGCAGACACTCTGGAGAGTCATTTCTTTAGCAATTCACTCATGTTTTAGTGACTCCCAACGTGTCACTGACCAGTAATTACAGAAACACTGATGTTTATTATTAAACATTACAAGCAATAAATACAACTGTATATCAGAATTTTAAAGGGCAAGAGTATTGGTTATAGTGACATCTAGTGGTAAGATTTCAACACTAAAATCTACAGGTGGATTTTGAAAAAAAAAAAGTTTCACAAAAAACGCAATTTTACCATTTCAGTTCAAAAAGTAAAACTCTCTCATGACCAATAAAAACCAAAATTCAGTTCCTCAGAAACTAGGTCATATAAAATGATTTTAAATCATAGGTGTTAGCCTGCTAAAAAGCATGTCCATGCACTGTACAGTATGTAAAATCTCCAGAGTCAAAGGTTTACACAATCAACAATGTTCAGGAATTATTATTAAAGCTTTCTAGATTTTTAACTTTGCTAAAAATTCTAAACAACCTGATGAACTTAACACGTTGATGTGAGAACAAAAAGACCAACTGAGTGTTTGGATCAAGACTGACTGCAGCTAAAAGAGATACAAGGAATCAAATTTGGCCTTTAGGAAGCGTCATCTGCTCAGACAGAAGCTGCTAACAAATCCATTTTACCAAAAAGGGAAAATCCAAGAGGAGGAAGGAGGCCAAGCAACCCTGCTGCAAAGCAGAGCAGCACCAGCACAGACTGAGCAGCTTCTAAGAACTTAAATTCACCTACTTGTATAATTTTGATTGAACAAGTTCCTCTCCGTCCTCATCAAGCAGAGACAGAGAGGATTTTTTCTGTTAAGTGGAGAATCCTGAGATCTTTTGTGACTATTAGTACATGGTTTTTGATCAAACCCAAAGAGAACAATTTTTTCCTCATCTTATTTTAATGGAGACAAATAAAATACTGTGATGTGAGGCCATGCTGGGGTTTGACACCCTGCCAAACCGATTATCCTGGTAATTGTCTAGGCGTACAGGGCCAGCATGCTTGCTAAGCAGAACCAGCACCTTTTGAGGCTCTTCAGAGAAAAATGACGAGGCTGTTTCAGGATGTGGTCTTATTGTGATGTTGCCCAGCTGACAATCCGTCTGACTTTGACTGTTGATTTAAGCATTATGCTGTTGATTACAAGAAAAAAATGACCTGAAGATGTGTCAAAATCTTACAGGTCCAAGTGGTTCACCAAGAAAAAATGGAGGAATAAAGTTTATCTTTCAAAAATTATTTCAAAAATACTTTTCTTTGCATATTTTTTTTCACTGTAATGATGTTGGTAAATGTGGAGCTGGTGATTTTTTCAAAAAAGTAATTTGTTTTTGTTTTCCTAACTCATAATTCTCAGAGTGAGATTATAATACAGCAATAAATGTAAAAAGAATTAGAAGATGTTTCTGGATCTCGGCTGCTCCACTTAGACACGATATCACGATGATGAGATTAATTCAGCTGTGGAAACATCTGCCCAGAATATACATTATTAATGGTGATTAACATCTTTCCACACGTTACTTAATCTGACATCATTTGCAGCTGGCATAATTACTCATGAACTTTTCAACATTACAACCACACACATTTTAATGGTTTCATTTTAATAGGTCATCAGAAATTAGTGCATAATGGTAGAAAAAGGAAAAAATACTGTGGTTTCTAAATCGTTTGTAAAAAATAGAGAGAGTCAGCATTTAAGTTCCTGCTTAAGACTTTAATAGAATCAGATTTTTGGCAAAATATGAAGACGGTCAAGGTTGTCAACACTTTTACAAAGCATCATAGTTCACCTCACAGCTGCTAAGTAAAGGTTGTGTATTTGCAGGCATCACTACAGTGCTGACCATGACCACCCTGAGCACAGTGGCCAGAAACTCCCTACCCAGAGTGTCCTACGTGACGGCCATGGACCTGTTTGTCACCGTCTGCTTCCTGTTCGTCTTTGCCGCCATGATCGAGTACGCCATGCTCAATTACTACTCCTACAGTATACGCAGACCGCCTCCCAAGATGCAGCGAATGGTAAGTCTGCGTTGTGCAATAATACTTTCTGATATCTACTACACGCAGGGTCTTTGTGCAGAACCAAATCAGCTTTTGAAGCATGCATCAGTGCCTTTCATTTAAATAGTCCTGTAATGTTTCCAAATAGTGACATTACAAAACTAGTCCGACTGATGCTCTTATCTGCTGTTGCCTTGTCAATCACCGGACCTCAAAGGGAAACATGATGTCCACTAAAAGACACTAAGCATCTACAAAGGGGCAGAAAAAGGCAACAGAACAGGGGAACCAAAGGGAAACTACTACAAACGGTATCAGAAACACAAAGAAATCAACTACAGAGAGATACAGAGTGCAGACATGACCACCCCGAACCATATTGTGTGCCTGTGTGGGGGGATAGGGAAGTCACTGGAATTTTAATGAAGATAATTAACATGACAAACAGTACGGACTTTAATCAAATATCTCAAAACATTGATTTCGTGGCTGCCATAGCAACTTCAAGAGGCGATTAGGACTCTGAGACATCTGTGTGATCACCCATAGTATGTATCAAATGCTGCTAAACATAACAAAAGAAGGGGAGTAACTTCATCAACATGAGGTTGAAGCTGGATATTTACATACTATAAAAAGACACAACCTTTATTTTCTCCCGCCGTCTGACACTGAATCAGAAACCTTTCATGCTTTAGGTCATTTAGGGTTGGAATTCATTTTCTTTGCTAAATGTCAGAAGTTTAGATACATTTCCTCCTCACAAGCTTTAAGCAACGATTACTGGATTTTGTCCTGATATAACTGGTTCAAGTTTGGCTCCGTTGTTCACAGAAACCTTAAGATTCTTCAAAAGATTGACTTTGTTGTCCTTAAGCCACTTTGCAACTACTTTGTCTGTATGACTGAGATCACGAAACTTGTTGGAGCAACATGTAAAGATGTCAATCAGGAAGTAAAAAGTTCTATACAAACTGATCATAATCTTAAGCATGCAGCCAAAGTGACTACAAAGTGGCTCTAAGACAACAAGTTAATGTTTTGTTCTTTCGGAAATGGACCAGAACTCCAGCAAATGATTGCAAGAAGCTTGTGCAAGGAAAGCCAAAAGGTTTGATCAAAGTGATATAGTTCCAAGTCAATGCTACCAAATACTGAGGACGTATGTAAACTTTTGACATTACCAAATAAATCTGAAATGTTCCCTGTGTTATTATTTTGCCATTTAGCAAACAGAAATAATTTGGTAATCGACCTAAAACAGTAGAGGTTAGACTTTAAAGCATGGATGTCTGGTTTGATCTGTTCCCTTCCCATGTGATCTACCATTTGTAGCAGCACCATCCATCATCTATGAACAACCTTTCTGAGGCTGCAGAAACTGCTCCTGAGCCCTTGCTAATAATGTCTTCTGCTAGACATCACTCTTTCAAAAACAGATATCGATTCCATCTGTATGATGCGCCGTCTGTCTCTGCATCCAGATCACTTCCCAGGAATCTGACACGTCTTTATGAACACCTGTGCTCAGTTAAAAAACATTTCCTCTCCAGTCTTCGCCCCTCACGCTGTGCGTGGGCGTCCTCCAAGGCTGTACCTGCCGCGAGTGCCTTAATGTCGGCGGCACACAAGCACTCGAACTGAGTCAGCCGCCGCCGCTGCTGTCATCTCTTCCTCTCTCCAGATCTGCTCCCTATTCATTATTTCCTCCTCATGTGGAGGATTTCTGCTCAATGTGTCTCAGGGCCAAAACCACTGTCAGCTTGGACCGAACAATTAAGTTGCCTTTTATTCAGCCAGCCTCTTCTGGGTTTTGGCCGATCCTGTGTGTTCCCACCTCGTCCCCCTCGTGGGCATCTTTTCAGTGCCCACTCAATCAATTCTCCATCGCATGCCACTCGTCCCTGACCGGAGAAGGAAAGGGGTTTTAAAATACATCTCAAGTTCCACCTCATATTTGCTGTTCTAAACCTTTTAACTACAGTCAGTGCAGGTTTTACAAAGCAGCGATTTGACTTTTGATTTTCTGTTTCTACTTCAATTTGAGCTTCTAAAAAGAAAGCTTTGAATGTGAATTTTTATTTCTGTCATGGATCAGTTTTATTGATGGTTTGTGGTGGGAATGTTTTTTTTTATCATCTGAAAAAATATTTGTCTATTTGGTGATTGCATGAAACAACCCACGTGTGTCAAGGATTTGTTTTCATGAACTCAGTTCATTTGTCCACACACCACAGGCTCTTCTCAAGCTAGAATACAACAAAAAGGTTAAAGTGCAGCTCAGAGAGTAAAGGTTGAACTCCAGATTCATTGCTCACAGGAATATCTCAACTGTTTTATTTCAATTCACTGTGATTCTTAAGGTTTGTGGCTATGGAAACGCAGAAGCTACTATTACCAAGACTGATGAGAAACTATTTAATGCAGAAAGCATTTCATTGTACCGTATAGTGTGAATTAGTTCAGGCGTTTACTTTGTAGCAGTAGCGGCCTTGAGCTGAGCTCTGATGTTTCACATCTTCATCTGGTTCTCTGGGGTTCAGGCCAGATTGCTGGCCAATCAGGCACAGTAACACCGTTGGTATTAAAGAGGTGGATTGTTTTTGTGTGTGTGGGCAGGTGACGAGTCCTGCTGGGAAATGGAAATCAACACCTCCATAAAACTTGTCACCAGAAGAAAGCATTTAGTTCTCCAACACTTCCTGGTTGATGGCTGCTTTAACTGTGGATTTGATTAAACACAGTGGACCAGTAGGAACTTGATTTCCAGCAATTTGTCTGTAGCTCAAATAAGACGAGTTGAGAATCGTCTGTTTGGCAGCTGTGCTAAGGCTTTTACAAGGCGATATGTTTAAAGGAATTTTTCCAAAAATTATTTTTGCAATCATTGTGTCCTGTCTTATTTTAATTAGTTGCTCATGCACAGTGGATTGTACAGCTCGTTAAAGCAGACGATTGACTGTTATATTGTAATCTGTTCAAGAAATTCAGTTGCAGAAAAAAACAGACTATTTGTAAAATTTTATGCAGAAGGTAAAACTTATGGAGCTAAATCCAGGTTAACAAATTCTACCATTTGACCATGTCGTACTTTAAGAGAATCATTTAATATTCAGTTAAGTCTAACTCTAACATGTTGTGAGTTACTCATCTTGTGAATGGATTCTTAGAGGTGACACTATTTGAATTTTCCCCATTCTGTGTTGCAGGCCTACTCATCCTTCAACATGGGCCGCACACCTCGAGCCATGATGCCAATGGGAAACTCTTTGTTTTGGCACGACTACGACGACAACTGCCTGTACGAGTGCCTAGATGGCAAAGACTGCAAGAGCTTTTTCTGCTGTTTTGAAGAGTGTAAAGAAGGCGGCTGGAGGAAAGGACGGATCCACCTCAATATCCGGGAGCTGGATTCCTACTCCCGGGTGTTTTTCCCCACCTCCTTCTTGCTTTTTAACATAGTCTACTGGGTCAGCTACCTCTACCTCTAGTCTGATCGGCCGGCCATCTTTGACCCTGCTGGAGCAGTTCTCATCGTTTCCCACCACGACTGGAGACATGAGGTCTCAACCAAGTAGTGGAGGAAATTAGCTGGATCTGCATTATGGGAAGTTTTTACAGACTTGCTTCTTCAAGGGTGATTATTTTGATGGCCAGGATTTTTAAAAAATGGCTTTACTTCTCTGTCAGGATGGAAAGAGTGATTTTGTAACTCTTTGAGGAAACCAAACTGTGACTTGAGAGAAGTTCGGGGACAGGGTTGCAAAGCTGAATCTTGGACATCGAGATAGCCAAGTCCCCATAGTGCCTTCTCTGGAAAGGGTGCGGCAACAAAGTATGCGGCTTCAGAGTTCCCTCCGTTTTTCTTTGCCACCTCATCAGTCACCAGGCCGCATGCTGAGCTGTCCATCTACTGACGAAACCAACCTGGATCAGTTTTTCACAAATGGACATGTTTAAAGTTATTGCTTTTATTTTGTAGCAGCTTAGTTTTAGTTCTATGCTAGAATTAGTTCTTTTCCTATGGTAACATTTCTCTTTTCTTATCAAGTTGGACATGAGTTTACAGCAACACCAACACATCAGTCAGCCGTTTAATATGAGTCGGCAGCCTGTTATTGATGTTTTACGACCACGGGATGCAGTTTACAACATTCTTACGCAACAAATGTATACCAACCAAACTAAACTTACAGCCCTGGGAATATTATGTATGTTTAAATACACAAATAAGCTTAGCTATAGGAGTGCTTTCATTCAGAGCAGATATTAAATATGCATTATTTAGATTTTTTACTGTCATTTTTTATTTCCCAGTCTCTTTGTAAATGAAAAGTTTGACATTTTGCAAGGTTTTTGTTTATCAGGAGTATGGCTAACTCTATAAAAGCTCAACTTCTACATTTCCATGTGTTTTGTTCTGGATTTAGCTCTACTCCTGGAAGTAATCTTCATTTCAACTCTTACACACTCCAGAAATTCACAAATAAGATAAATTACTAGATTAGGAAAACCTTTCATCTACAAAAGACAATCAGAGAATCTGGTAATTTATTATAATATTCCTCACATGACTTTTTGTTTCTTCTGGTATTTTGAGTATTCTGGTACATTATGAGTATCTATGGTAAAGGTATTTTTTCCTGTGCGATGGTTGTGAACTTCAATGTCTAGAACGAAGGTGAAGATAATATTTTTGCCACGTTTTATGGGAAGTGTGTGCCAAGTGAACTGTGATTAAACTTGAACTTTTAAAGAAAAGTATTAGGCTACTTACTACCATTTGGACCAAGATTTAGTAAATATCTCTGACTGAGCCTGATTGATCATTAGCAAACCTTGTAGCTGAACCTTAAAGAAGCTTTTCCGAAGCTAACCAAACGGCTAACTTCACACAAATGGTCAGAAGTTAAGTTGAAAAAGCTACCCATTATTCTCCTACCTAAAGATATGAAAAACTAAGATAATTGACATTTATTCGTCTCGAAAGGGTTAAAAAACTATTTAGATGACTTAAGATCTTGTGGTATTGAGGATAATGTCTAAAGCCCTGCAGGCTTTCCTTGCCTCAGGTAAAGTCAGCATCTATGATCTAACAATATCAGAGAATCTGAAGGAAATTGAGTTTTAAGGTCAAACTACTACTGACCCAAAAGGAAAACATGATCCACTAAATGGTCGTTAAATTTTTTGTGGAAATTGTTCTGACTGACAAAATGTCCTAACAGCTGTGCCTCTCATTGCATAAAAAACACAACCTATCCTTGAACATATTGGTGGTAGTGTGAAGGTCTTGGGTTGTTTTGCTGCTCCAGGAACCGGGCCTCAAATGGAACCATGGACTTTGATCCCCTCCAGAACCTTGAAAGAAGAATGCACAAACATCAACTCATAACTCGGGCTAAAGCACATTTAGGTTTGTCAAAAATCCATCCATCCATCCATCCATTTTCCTACACCCTTGTCCCTTAATGGGGTCGGGAGGTGCTGGTGCCTATCTCCAGCTGGCGTTCCGGGCGAGGGGCGGGGTACGCCCTGGACGGGTCGCCAGTCTGTCGCAGGGCAACACAGAGACACACAGGACAAACAACCATGCACACCTAGGGGCAATGTAGACAGACCAATTAACCTGACAGTCATGTTTTTGGACTGTGGGAGGAAACTGGAGAACCCGGAGAAAACCCACCATGCACAGGGAGAACATGCAAACTCCATGCAGAAAGGCCGGGGCCGGGAATTGAACCCAGAGCCTTCTTGCTGCAAGGCAACAGCTCTACCAACTGCGCCACTGTGCAGCCCGTTTGTCAAAAATAAAAGTGAAAATATTTTTACATAAAGCTGCACAGTGGCGCAGTTGGTAGAGCTGTTGCCTTGCAGCAAGAAGGTTCTGGGTTCGATTCCCGGCCCCGGCCTTTCTGCATGGAGTTTGCATGTTCTCCCTGTGCATGGTGGGTTTTCTCCGGGTACTCCGGTTTCCTCCCACAGTCCAAAAAAACATGACTGTCAGGTTAATTGGTCTGTCTAAATTGCCCCTAGGTGTGAGTGTGTGAGTGCATGGTTGTTTGTCCTGTGTGTGTCTCTGTGTTGCCCTGCGACAGACTGGCGACCTGTTCAGGGCGTACCCCGCCTCTCACCCGGAACGCCAGCTGGAGAGAGGCGCCAGCACCTCCCGACCCCATTAAGGGACAAGGGTGTAGGAAAATGGATGGATGGATATTTTTACATTACTGACTCCAAAATTTCTTCACAGTAATGTACACAGTCCAGTCACATTAATGTGACCACCACGTACTTTCCACTTCAGAGTTAAATAACCAATCACAGAAGGCAGGTGGCAGCACAGTGCAGTTGAGCGTATATAAAGGGTGTGTGTGGGCTTCGGAAAACATTTCAATCGTTGGCGTAATGCAGAAACGAAGCGATTTATCCGACGTCCAAAAGGGCATGATCATTGGCTTTCGGGCCAAGGGTGGAAGCATTTCCGAAACGGCTGAGTTTGTGAACTGTTCGCGTGCCGCCGTGGTAAAAGTGTACCGTGCATGGCAAAATGGGACTGTCCAAAATCCACGACGTGGCAAATGTGGTGCACCACGGGCCATAGATGACAGAGGCGAACGACGGTTGCGGAGATGCGTTCGGGCAGATAGACGGGCTACCGTTGAGCAACTGACCACTAAAATGAACCAAGGGGCTACCACAAGTGTCTCCCAAACCACTATTCAGCGAACATTGCTGCGTCTGGGCCTCCGAAGCGGACGCCTGGTTCGTGCACCTATGCTGACTGGTGTTCATCGACGACGAAGGCTAGAATTTGCACGCCAGTACAGCAGCTGGACGTCCACTGAGTGGCGACAGGTAGCGTTTTCAGATGAATCGCGTTTTATGCTCCATCGGACAGATGGACGTTGGCGTATAAGGCGTGAAACCTCTGAAAGGAACCACCCTGCAACCATTGCAGGAACGGTCCAAGCTGGAGGCGGGAGCATTATGGTCTGGGGAATGTTTTCCTGGCATTCTCTGGGTTCACTGATTATTGTGGAAGGCACGATGGATCAATACAAGTACGCATCTGTCCTTGCGGACCATGTCCACCCCTACATGCGCATTGTTTTTCCTCAGGATGATGGCATCTTCCAGCAGGACAATGCGAGGTGCCATACAGCTGCCAGTGTACGTGCGTGGTTCGAAGAGCACCAGGATGAGTTTACCGTCCTCCCCTGGCCAGCAAACTCACCTGACTTAAACCCAATCGAGCATCTGTGGGACCATCTCGATCGAGTTGTTCGCGCCATGGATCCTCAACCGCGTAATCTAGCGCAGCTGGCCACGGCATTAGAGTCGGCATGGCTCAACATCCCAGAGAAGACCTTCAGGGACCTAAGTGACTCTCTTCCTGCACGTCTCGTAGCAGTTCGCTCTGCGAAAGGTGGTTATTCTGGCTTTTGACAGATGGTCACATTAATGTGACTGGACTGTGTAAGACACTCACAAATAACCCTTGTCCATTATGAAGGGGTTGAAAGATAAAAGTTAGCAGCAGAAATTAGATTTTAAATCCCTAAAATAAATGCACCAAGTCAATTTTTGTCATGGGTTCAGTGAGATAGTAGAAGGTCTGGTAATAAATGTTTTCTGATGATGCCGTTTGCTTCCCAGCAACTTCTTCAGCCAGAAAACAACACATAAATAGCTCTGTGTAATGGTTGCATGCACCGGATGCGTTTCTCAAGTAAATAAAATTAGCAAGGAATGAAGAAACAAATTTATGGCAACCAAATCTGATTCCTGGTGCTGAAAATAGAAGATCGTAGTGAAAATCCGGACATTTAGACAATATAAAAACCCTGTTCTGTGTTTGTACCAACTTATCAAGTAAGCAACGTTTAACAACAGTGTACCTACTGATGCCTCTTTCCAGCAAAATCAAACAAAGCTCCGTTCTTCAAGATAAAATTAGGTTACTGCTCTCCTTTTTCCATCAAGGATCTTATACCAAAAAATATCCATCTTATAAAAATCAACCAAAATCTCAGGAAAGGTTTCAAACTCCTTGTTGAATCTGTGCCACAAATGATTAATCAGTTTACCTAATAAAGTGGCCAGTGAGTGTAGGTGTCTAATATTGCCAATGTGTGACACAAGAGACCCCAAGAGCCCTTGGAGTCCCTCAGAGGCAGCGGTGGCTTTGACAAATGTCACTCTTAGACGCCGCAAGAATGAGAATGACTTTATGTAGCTTAACCTTTGCCACCAAAATATTACACTGGTTTTCTTCTCCAAACCTCGACAGCAACACAGATCTCCCCGACAAAATGTCAAACTATTTATTTAAAAAGCCCGTAAGCTGCCATCGCACCTGCGAACGGTGGGAACAGGCTTTGAAGGATGATAACGGTCGTCCATCCCAAAACAAATGCAAACGCGGAGAACCTGTGCTGCTCATGTTCACCAATTTGAAATGATTAGCTGCTATATGTTGTGATGCTCCACATTCACATGGTGCACAGGGCAGAGCTGGAAATAGATGATACGGGATGTTTGCTGATGGCTCTTGATGGAGTCTCTCCGTTCCCTCCTCAAACAAATAAAGCCCGCCGCCATATGTTTGCGTGCGGACCCAAACGTTCAGGCAAACAAGCGGACGGTGCCAGCGGGATCTGGAATCTGTTTTTGTTGACTGTTTTATGGCGTTTCTTGCTGGTTTTTTTGGCTTCGTGGAACAATCAACCCATCTTTTCTGTCATCCTCCCCGCACCAACACACTCTGACCGGTATCCGAAGCTTTTCTGTGAGATGTATCTAATTAATGTTACCATTTTCATACAGTTATGGAATGTATGTTAGGCCAGTAGCAGGGCTGGAGTCGGTCTGGTTACAGTTCAGTCAGTTCGTGCCGCGTAAATTAGTTTATTTTTAGTGGGGCTTGCATATTCATAAAGCCTCCATACCCATTTGTGTCCTGTCCAGAGACTTGTAATGGAAAATAAACCCGCTTTGAGTGCTGCTAGATGAACAGCAGAGGGGCTGTTACGCTGTGGGCAATTACTATTCTGCTGATTTACAGATTAACTCATGAGACAGTGGCATTTCATTAGTATTCAGCATATTCATCTCCTTAGAACTGACTGAACTAACCAGAGCTTGGCCAACACCGCAGTAAACTCTCCTCACCTCTGGTATTTCTACTACACTTTATAAGTGTCTTAGTCTGTTGAGATACTTCAATAAAACAAAAAAAGAAATCACTATTTTCTACGTCTCAATGAACATCACCTTGTCTGTATCAAGCGGCAGGAACCTGTGTTTGTAAAAGCTCTGTGGAGTCTGAGCGCTAATCCAAGATCAGCCCTGGTGAGCATAATGAAGTCGCTGGAGCGGCCGCTTTTTCCACCAGACCTCGTCACCCCCATTAAGGTCTGCCTGTGTCAAAGCTGCAGAGTCGGTCCCATCGAGGCGGCAGAAAATCATGTATTACTGTTTTGGTTTTTTTCCCCCTCTCCCACAAAGCAATTTGCTCGTGATCGTCAGGGAAACGGCTGTAGGGCGGGGCAGGGAGCAAAACGCCACTGAGCCACACTGGTCTTGGATCAGCCCTCCCAGAGGAAGCTTTTATGAAAATAGGATCTTGGGTGAAATGAAGCATCTTTTCTATTGTGTAGTATCTTGCTTATATAAATAAATAATGTTTTGGTCAAGTGCGACAGAGAAGTGTTTTTGTCTAAGAATGAAACCTCGAGAGAAAAGTTTCAGTTCAGAAGGACGCTTTAAATGAACATCTAATTTTACAGCCGACTGCAACTCGATGAGCATTTCCTCCTGAAAACAACTTTCATCTGCTGAATCCACATTCCTAAAACTGTGAACGTACACACAACTAAGAGGATAGTTTTTATACGAAATCAACAGCAGCAAAAAGGACATAGTTTACTTCTGTTGTAGTCAAAGAACTTTCAATGTTTTCCCATCAAGATCTTTTGGACCATGTTCTGTTTTTGGGGGGGGCTTCATGTTTTCCTGTGTATTTATCTGACAAAGAATAACTATTCTTAACGACATAAACTCCAGCTAGCAGTTTATCACCAGGAATCCAGCTAATATTTGGAAGAACGTGCTCCAGTCCAATGAGGCTTTTTTAACTTGCACAACAAACCCAGTCAGGTTGCGTTGTGAGAGAAACTGGTGAGTTATCACCATTAATGTGCAGCAGTGCATCGTTATGGAACAGGCTAATGGAGGCATTTTCAACCAATGAAATCACAAACATACAACCATAAGCTACAATTTATCCTTGACTGCAAAAAATACTAAAGCTTAAAATATTTTTGGTCCAATTTCCAGTGTGAATATCTTCGTACATTGGAATAAGATAAAACTAACTATTTACCAAGATATAGGAGCTTGTTTTAAGTCATTAATTCCTTAATGACCTCTGGGCCCTTGAAAGGTCATCATTTAAAGTCTGGATGTTTGCTTCTGTTGTCTAAAAGTATCACTAATCCAATGTTCTGCTGGAAAAGTTCAATTAATCCATCCACAATAAATACAGTGATATACAACCGTCCTCTGGCTGTCTGTCTGCCTAATAACAATGACGCGACTAACATCCAGTGACAGATGCATGAGCACATCATTGCTTTCACCTCACTTTAGTGACCTAGTTTTCCCTGGCAGCGTGCAGACACACAGAGAGGCAGAGAAAGGAGAGGAGTTGCGGGGTGGATGTGAAGGCAGTTGAGCTTCCTTGGCACTGGAGGAAGCTGCTGCCACCTACGCAGAAGCAGGGAAGCAGCCAATAAGGGCGTTTGATATGGAGGGGAAGCCACTGTGCTGCAGAAACCGAGGTTTTAATTCCTGCTGTAGTGAGCTGTGTCTGATAAACCTGGAGGGACTTGAATTAGGCGCTCAGATGGAAACACGGCTGGGTTACAGTACGTAGCTGGAGCGGTGATTCAATTTATGAATGCAGGACTTAAAGACAATGTGGCGAGTCGTCCGTTTGGAGATCAGGTTTTGGACCCGAGCCGGGGTTACATTTATAGCGTTTTATACACTCACTGGTGATTTGTCAAGTTTCACCTCGTCTAATTTTCATAAGTCATTTAGATAAATAGTTCCTCTAACATCACCTTGTATGATTTTAAAATAAGTTGCATTGCAAATCAGAATTTGATCACCTTCCAACCACACAGACGTGGCCATCCTTCAAAAGTCCTATGAACTCACTATAAACTTTTAAAGCATTGAGCAAAACTAGAGTAGAAACACCATCAGTACAAAACATTTTGCATCAATTTACCGTCAGAACATTACAGTGAGAGAGATTCTGGTTTGAATGCCTGGCGCCTTTCAGTCAGACTTATAGTTTGCAAACAAAACAGCTTCCCCTCCATCTCCTCTTGGTCTCAAGGTTAGAAATATCAGGTTTTATTATCACAGATCATCTGCACTCAGACACGTCGCCTACTTCCTTCGCTTTTTCGTTTTCCTCTTTACAGACTCTCATTTTCTCTCAGTTCAGCAACAGACAAGACGCATAATTGCTTTGCATGCCAATTTGAAAAGTTGTTCCAAAGATACGGTAGATTTTATTGATTTTTCTGCCTCAACTAGAGATAATGTTTACTCTGAACTCTGACGGGGAAACGACATGCACATTATCCGAGCTCGACATGGAGGTTTAGAACAACCTGTTGTTTTGTTTTAGTCCAATTTCTACATGAAAACTGCTAAAACACTGAAAGTTATCTAGATTAAGAGTTCCTCTGATATTCATTTCATTTCCATGTGAGCATTCAAGCGTTTTGGTTCAGACATCTCTAAAATAATCAACATGACAGCATCAGGAATATCTTCACTCATTGGACTGACGGCTCCGTCCTGGTCTACTTCCTGTGACTCATTTTCTCCATCTGATACTAAAATAATCTTTGGAGGGGAAAGAAAAAACATCAAAGATGGATTGTTTGGGTGGCAAACGCCAGAGGGTTTCACCAGAATAAAGCGACTTTTAGCTGAGCGGCGAGTATTTAATCGTTAATAGAGGCTAGGTGGTAAAATTGTCACAGAGAATTAGTATTAGCTCCATCCAGGGTTCAATACGGTCATGTAGATGGAGAGGGTGTTGTGTTTGGGTCAGCAAAGCTTATATGTAGAGACAAAGCGATCTGATATTCAGAGGTATTTAAAAATGAAAGTGTATTGCGCCGCTTTCATTACATCTGCAAATTGGATGGAGAAATGAGAGCTGGTGCCACAAACGGCTCGCTCTGCAGAGCAGCCGGCCCGCCGTTTTATTAATGGACACTCGAGGGAAATCTGTCCGCTGGCCAACTTTGTGTGATTTTAGGCCAATGGCAGAAATGTTTACGAGACAACAGAGGTAAAAAAGAAAAAAAAAAAAAAAGCCCCAGTGGTTTGTTCAGAGTCTGCATCTCACGCCGCGAAACGCTGAAGACTTCATTAAAAGCGAATCCTGTCTCAGCGGCCGCAGAAACAAATGGGCCCTCAGGGGAAATCAGACTGAAATGAGCTTTTTTCTGACATATGCATATACAGAAAAGTATTTGTCCACTTGTAGGTTCTTCGTGATCCTTCTTTGTAACATTTAAATGCTTTGAAACAAAGATATGAAAAGTTTGTTTCGTATCAATTCATTCAATGTCATAAACAGCTGAGCAAAACAATTGTGTCTTTGGTCAAAAGGTGAAATCAGAGACCAACTAAATAGATATTTGAGTGTGATCATGTTGACTTGTGCAAACAAGAAGGCAAGAAAGAGAGCAAACAAAACAGAAAGAAACACTTTTCCTCTGAAGGAGAATCAGGAAACCAAAGTTATCTGGATTCCTAAAACCAGAGCAACATTAGGATTCATCCGCCACCACAGCATGGAGGGGAGTCCAATATTTACTTTCCTATTATGGGGGAAATATCCGCCATCCTTCAGCTGCTGATGGCGCCGCTATGCTCACCAGCTGGTTTCTGTCGGCATCTGGCTGTTTGGTGGACATGCAGAGAGGATTTTAATGTTTTTAATGAATATGAATGCTGCTTTCAGCACCACGGCGATAAAGAGGGGGGGGGGGGGCAAACAATTTGGCTTCTGAGGCAAGAAGAGGAGTTTGAGCCAGGGCTGTATGGAGGCATCGCCACCTCAAACACACAGACTAATCACTGGATGATAAAACAGTTCACATCACATCTCTGGCACTTTTTCTTGAGTGCAAATCAACCGAAGGCTCAGCTTTTAGTCAGAATGACATTAAGATCCTAAAGTTACTGCAATGTAACATTCATACTTTCATATTTTGAATATCCAAATTCATCCAGAAAGTGAACCAACCCTGTGAATGAGACCTTCTGACCTTTTCCTATTAAAACATGGCTAATAGATTTATTTCTTTTCCTGACGGCTCTGAAAACGTTCCACGGCTCCGTCTCCTGCAGCTTGTGCTCAGTTCTGTTGATCTGTCAGGATTTTGTGCTTCACTGCACCAGCAAATTCTATGTAGAAAATATGCGAGGCAGCAGCTCTGACCTGACAGGATTACAGTCACTACTGTTGGCAAACTTTATCGCCAAGGAGTGCAGTTAACCCACTGGTTTTAGATTCATACAGTCTGATTAAAAAAAGGCTAATTTATCTCGTTTTTATCCTATTTGTCTGATTCTGTTTCGTTGGTGTCACATTCCAGAAACGGATCATGGTTGGGCTTTAGATTCATGGAGCTAGAGGTTAAATAATAATATTAAAACAGAATCATTTTCAACATCAGAGCATATTCTTTGTTATGATGCAAAGAAAAGCAACTTGAACTGGACGTTATCTTTGAAGAACAACAAATGACTGAGCTCACTGAATTTATTCTTCTAATTTTGACGTCGAATATTAAACCTTCTGTCGTCTTTTCCATCTTTTCTGTCAGCAGCAACATCCAGTTGTTAAGAACTCAAGTGAAAAAGTGTTTCCACTGCAGTTTTGCTAAATACCTTTAGTACAGCCGAAAAAATTTATTGAAATACGTGAGTTTTTTTTTTTCAAAATTGTAATAAATTAAGCCAGTTATCAAGAAACTTTAGTTATAAAATTATTCAGTGTGATTGAGGTTGTATTCATGTCAAATTGTTCCCGTTTCGCTTAAACAAACAGAACCAGTAACTCAACGGCTGTCAAGTTTAACTGCAGCCAATAAAGCCGGAGTAAATTGTTCCCTCACTTTCCTTTGAAGTGCAGCCAGTGTTTTGCTCTGTAAAGTGTGTCTTGGCACATCCTCACTTTGATTATTCGCAGAAAACAGCGGCTCAGGGGGTCTCCATTGACCAGCGAAGTCATTACAGCCGAGCCATGAAAAGAAATGAGGAAGAGTCGTCCAAACATCTGCGACAGCTTTGTTAGCCTTTCTGGATCCTGCGAGGGAGAAAATGAGTGGAAGTCCTCGCGCGCACCAGCTGCTGCCGCCGCCATTCTCCTCGCGCCAACACAACTGATTGTGATTTAAACTGTTCGGGATGCAAGCGACACAATTTATAGGGTGATAACGCGCTCAAGTGTTTCCCAAAAGTCAGGATTAAAAATGCTTCCCCGCTGGCTGTCCACAAGAAGGATTAAAAAGCATCACGTTGAAAAGGGAACTGATTAGTGCCCTACTTTAGCGAAAAGTTGTAGCAACATTTTCAGTAAAAGGTAGGGCAAACCTTGGGGGGGGGGGGACAAAAGAGAAAGCTCCAGTGGTAAAATGTGTGAGGTAAAAAGAAAAAGTCTCGCTCCATGACCTGACTGTGAAACGCCTCAACAGAAACACCTTCAGAGCCATTAGCCGTCCATGAAAAGCTCATTCAGTGGAAGACGAGAACGCAGCGCATATTCTGGACTCTTATCGCATTCAGTTGTACCAACTTGGCAAAGATTACGCTCAATGGGGTATATGCCACGAGAGGTGGTGACGTATTTCCGTTTGAATTTATGCCACATAGATTGGTTCCGGGTCCTGCTTGCTAAAAAAAAAGACAAAAATTGCTGGACAGGAAACTGAAAGGTCAAGCGAGACTTCCTGCTGTCGCTATCGGACGTCTAATCTCATCCCAACACACACGAACACACACGCAGTCACATCTCATGAATACACTTCTAAAAATCACACATTTTGCACATTATTTATTTCTGACAGTTCCATATAAATAAATAGTTGCAAAAGTTTCAACATTTTTTATAAGTGATCATTTTTAGAAATAAATTAGTCTCATTTAGCAGTTTATTTGCAAATTTAATAGTGGAAATTGGACAAAATGGCCCATTTTGAAAAAAATTAAAAAATGTTTCAATGCGACAATGGACCATTAAAGCATCGCCATGGCTGCAGAACATTTTGTTTGTAGGTTGTTTGGCGAGCATGCCATCCATCACAGCTTTGTTTTGCGTTGCAGTGAACTTCACCCATCTTATTTGCTCATCATTGCCTGACATTTTCCTCCATTTTCAGAATGAATTGTTGCTCGTTCTAAACCGCTTTAAGGAGAACTTCTAGTTGAGCCGAGCAAAGACGAATGAGAAGCGGCGACGAAGACGAGCTGCGAGAATAAACGCCACGCAGAAAGTGAGGAAGATGAATGAGAATCCAAACAGATCTCTAGCAGGTTTCTATATTCTTAAAACATGTTCTTAAAACATCTATAATTTCTCCCCCAAAAATAACAAATTTCACCAGCATTTGAGTCCAGAAGATGAATCCCAGTCCATTACATTTCTGAACCGGTGATAAAGTATGCACTGTAAGTGAAAACTGCATTAAGAATTGGTTTTGTGACAGCAGGGGTTCAGCTGACATTAACCTAAAAACCCTCCGCAGCATGGACTCTGCACCGCAGCGCTCTTCTTCTGCCAGCAATCTCGCCGTCGCAGCGCTCCCGCATTTAAAGTCGGGCTGAAAAAGCAATTGATCCACTCGCTCTTTAAACGCCTCCATTTCAAGCACATGATTGCATAATTGCAGCGACAACAATAAATGAAAAAAGAAGGAATCCTATATTGGACGTGCGACGGGTGCAGTCGTGCAAAATGTAGACGACAACAAGTCGAACTGGGTCTTTTTTTTTCTCCTTTCTCTCTCTTTTTTCTCTGTTTTAGCTGGAGTCGGATAAAATATTCAGGATTCATCCCTGAGAGGAGAACACACTCCGGATGAAAATCTCCTGAATGCCCACTTTGGCTTTCACACACACACACACATCTGCAAACATACACTGTTTGCTACAGATAATCTTTATGAGGCAGCGACCCCATTGAGAGTATTTATAACCCAATCAGATGGGTATTCATCCATTTCTTCTCTCCACTGTTTCTGCCCTTGCTTCACTACGAATGTCAAACCCTCTAAAAAGAAAACCTACACCTCCCCATGAGATCCATATCGACCTGCCACATGTTGTGTGCGTCTCAGAGCAGGTGGTAATCCTCAAGACAGTCAACCCAGAACGTTCTCCAGCCTCCGCGCTCCTTTCTGGAGCTTTTGGAGCCAGTGACTCTGGAGCTGCACATGGCACTTCTGAGGTTGCAGTCTTTCGAGCTGCGTGTCGTTTCCCGGTGAACTCTGCCATATTTGTGCCGCTAAGCGAGCAGGTGTTTGTCTCTGACAATCACACCTTCAGCAGGCGGCGCGAGTGGGAAGAAAACACGCAGGGACAACAGGGCATCGTTTATCAGACTTTGCAGGAGAGCTCGCGAAAGTTGGGATGGTTTCATCTAGAGAGAGAGAGAGAGAATGACTGGTGGGTTTAAGTGTAACCAATACGCAGGTAAGATAAGGACAGGAGAAAGTAATTCACACAATGAGTAAAGTATGCAAGTGAAATTGCCCATCAGCAACATATATAAAGTGCAAATAACACACACCAACACAAAGCAGAGAGTGAAGGAGGAAGACAGGAACATAAACCTGCATTTAACTTTTTTTAATCTGTAAGTGTGGCGCTAGTTTAATTCAGCCCTTTCACTGCAATTATAGTTGCAAGATTTTACGAGTGTTTTTTATTACCGTCTTTTGTTTCTTAATTGGAGTTGGGCCTGAACTTTGACTAGGCCGTCCAAACACTTGGATGCATTTTGCTTTGATGATCCTGCTGATCCTACTTTTCAGTCTCCAAGATCATCCTGCATTTCCTCACATCAGCTCAAAAGCATGATACTGCCACTACCGTGTTTCACCATGGTGGAGAGGTTTGTTTAGGATCATGTGCACACAGCTTCTTGGCATGGTGAGGTTTTCAACAATGACTTCCTGATGCAAAAAGGTTCAACAGTCTATCGTCATCTCCAGGTGCAAAGGTTGGAAATAATAGAGAAGGAGCTTTCAAATAAAACACATTTATATTGATTTTTTTTTAATCAATGGCAAACATTTAAATAATGGTTTTATGAGTTTGTATTTGGATTTATGGTTCAGTTCTTTGGGAACATTTAGTCACAGCACAGCGACGCTCCGATGGTTTCACTGAAACACATTTATCAGTTAGAATGTCATCCAGAATCATCTGAGATCAAAGAGACGGTTTCATCAGTCTGAGATGCTTTTCTCTCCTCAACGCATCTGCAGCATTATTCTGAAAAGTAACTATACCAGAAACACAACATATGGACAGAGTAAACAAGACTCACTGTCCTCACAGGAAACTAAGCAGGAGAAAATCTGAGCCCAAATCTGTTAGATTTTCTATTTATTGAGGTTTTTTTCTATGTTTTATTTTTGCATGTGTTATCAGAGGTCACGTTGAGGTCAGGGTATAAAGCTGAGATAAAAAATGAAAAGAGTTTATAATGGTGGTTGGGATCTTCAATGAAATAAAAGATGAATTCTACTCTTCTGAAAAAATGCGGAAAAGGTCAAATCAAAAGCTCGTGTTGTTCCTGAACTGAGTTTACAGACATTATGTTTCAACTTATTTCTACAGTTTTCAGGCTCAATACCTTGCAGCATAAAAGTACAAGCTATGCACTGACATTTTTAACCATTTTTCTTCCCTAAATAGCTGAAAATGTCATTATTAAACAATGAACTGGTAAAGTAAAGATTTCAGATTTTTCTTTTTTAAGAAATTCTCATGGGGGGAAAAATGCTTATTTTTTTCTTCTAAATTTGAATTTTGCGTCACTTTATGTTGGTCTTTCACATAAAACCTAAAAAGCAAAACGGTAAGTTTATGGTTTTATGATAAGAAAATGTTAGATTTTGTCTTATTCAGCACCTGAAAAATTAATTAATTCATCTTTTTAGATTAAATGCCAACAACTCAGTTTGCATGTGCTTCCAGTCTGACTGAGTAGGAACATAATCTTCATTAGAGACACGACTCTGGACCTGCAACATGACGGCCTCTCATTTGCGTCAGTCAACGAAGAGAGCTGTTTGGTCAAGAGGCGACATAAACCCGATGCAGGTCAAGTGTGCACCTGCGTCTTTAGAGCCGTCGTCCTCGACTCAAGAGCTGCTCAGCGCAGCTGTGAGCAGCCGTCAATTACAAATCATCGGGATAATGTGGCAGCTGATCTTCAGATCTGCCACACCCGACTTCCACATCAACCCCAGGCCGAGATGAGCGACAAAGCAAACAAGGGAGATTTCAGGTCAATCGGCAGTGGCTTATTGCATTTCAACAGAGTCATCAGGAGTGTAAAAAAAATTGATTAGAGATCGAGTTTCTACAAAATACCAAAGTAAAGCAGAAAAATCCCTCACTCACTCCTGCTAGAGGCTGAAGAACCATCTGTGCTATTTAATGACAACAAAATTCATTGTTGTTGACACACCTCGTCAACACCCCGCCGCTACCTTGACGGCATGCTCCATCAATCAAACGCTGCTGCACAGGCGCCGCTCGCATCCATCATCCACAGACGTCTCCAGACTCCCTGGCTGTGCTGGAAGTGCTGGGCAGCTGCTCCCAGTTCACAGTAACGTTACTAAACCTGGACGCAGCAGGAGAAGATGGAATCTTTTTTGGTTTAAACACAAACTTTTCTCGCTTGGCACAGACTAAACGTTTCCCCAACACAATTGTTTTCATTTGTGAAACACCAAAATGAGAACATTTCAGTTCATTCGAGGCACAACTAGAGTCTAAAGAGACTAATGTACAGCTGTGTGTCATCAGCATAAGTGTGATACTCTGTCTTATTGTTGCGTACAATTTGAATGATCAGAAGAAAATAA